>WOAB01000072.1:677500-3077500 GCA_027886185.1 Rheum nobile | reverse complement strand
AGCCTCCTCCTTTTATAGGCCAAGCAAGGAGCCCAGCTGGCACCTCCCTACCGCCTCAAAGCCGACCGAAACGGCAAGCAGCTCAGGCGACGTTCGGCGGAGCAGAAAAGAAATCATGACGGCGCGGGTACGGTGGGTCTTACCGCGGGGTGCGGTGGCGACCAATTCCTGACCGATGGGTGCGGTGGGTATGACCGCGGGTGCGGTCAAGGAAATTTTTGTGCCTTTTGCCCATTCTTTGACCGAGAAGCCCACTTTTGACCGGGAAGAATTATGGTATGGGTTTTAACCCCGGGTTAAATATATTCGTACCCGAACAATTATTCTAAACCCCAAAAATACGTCGAATGTATTTTATTCCACTCAAGGAATTATTACGGAGATCAAGTATTTAACAGAAAGTCTGAACTTCTCTGAAAATAATTCGACTACAATACGAGTGTTTGGAAAACTTACCAAAATACTCTTTACTAAAATGAGGGGTATTACAACAACTTGGGCAATAAAAAGGTTAGTAACATAAGATGCATTATTAAGTTGAGAGCATGCAATGAAATCTGATTTCATAGAGGTCCACAACAACAAAGGCAAAGTCCCTCCCTCTCTTAGGCTTAAGGACTTCTTTTGGCTTAGCCAAGAGCATGTGATTGAAAGCACCCCCTTTGCTTCCAATGGCCAACTTTTTACCTTTAGCTTGCTCTTTGCTTTGTGGTGACTCCCTTTGTTTCCTATCCATTTGGGCAATCATAATCTCATGGGGAGTCATAGGGTGGAGGGTAATCCTCTTGCCATTCATCATGAAACAATGCTCATTAGATACTCCTTGATGAATGACACCCCTATCATATTTCCATGGTCTACCTAGGAGGAGATGTCATGCAGTCATGGGTAAGATATCACACACAACTTCATCCTCATATCTCCCTATAGCAAATGGAATGATGGCTTGGTCCTTGACCTTAAGAGGAGTGTCAGAATTCAGCCAACATAAGGTGTAGGGTTGTGGGTGGGGAGTGGTAGGTAGATTGAACCTACTTACCACTTCTTGGTCAATGATGTTGCAACATGACCCACCATCAATGATGACACTACACACTTTCCCCTTAATGGTACACCTTGTGTGAAAGAGGGTTTCACGTTGAGTAGGCACACTAGGACTTTCCGAGGCAATCAATGTCTTTTTGACCAAAAAACATTCACCCTCGGCTGCCATCACATGTAGCTCTTCGACTCGCTCTCCCTCCTCAACAAATTCTTCTTGCCACTCATCCTCGGACTCATAGTCCCATAGAGTATTAAGAAGAACTTGCCTTTTAGAGGGGCAATCCTTAGCAAAGTGCCCTCTTCCAAGACATTTAAAGCACTTGAGATCTCTATCTCGGTTCTCCCCTTTCTTTCGTTGGGGTTGAGAATGAACTTGAGCGTCTCTCTTAGGCTGACTTTGTGAGTCTTGCCTAGGCTCTACACGTCTTGGGGTAGCTTGAGCAGCACTACCACTAGCTGAAGTCCAGGGGCATGAACTAGCAGCTTGGGGGCGCCTTTGAGGGAGGTTCTTGTATACATGGTTAGTATAATGAAGAACCTCTTCAATAGGCGTCCCACGCACAAAATGTTGCATGTTCACAATAGCTTTAAGATCAGAATTTAAGCTATTGATGAACTTAGAAATAATATAGCCCTCATGGAATCTAAGTCTGGACCTAAAGACCAAAGTCCTTAGCTCCTTATATGTAATAACCCCTAAAAGTCTTGAACTATCGTTTTGTATGGAAGACATGTTGGGCAATTTCTGTAACCTCTATAATCTATGTATGAACCCTTTGAACGTAATAATATACGTTTAGCAAAGATATATGGGTCATAAGTTATTTGGGAGTTTAAAGAATAACCAGTTTTAAGCATAAACCCGAGCAAGGACCGCGATCAACAACCCAATGGCGCGATCGTGGCAGTTCCGCGACCGCGGAACTGCCGACCGCGACCGTGGAACTGACCAGGGGCAACCGCGACCGCGGCAGAGAAGCCATGCCCGCGGAAACGTGTTGCGTCTTCATCTTCATCTTTTCCCCGCGTGCGTCGCTTGGGAAGCCGGCGTTACGCCGGAGGGGGAGGCCAACCGCTTGGGTTGCTTGGCGTTGGGGCCTCCTCCACCCTATATATAGGGGCTCTCTCCACCCTAATTCCTCATCCAACCCGCAGCTGCAACCAAGCTCCCTCATTCTCTCATTTTTCTTGTTCGTCGCCGAAATTTGTGTGCTCGCTGGAATTTTTGGAGGTCGCCGGAGGTGTCGTGCAGCCAGGAGGAAGTAGTGGTGGTGCGCATCCATCCCAAGTGAAGGAATTCATCGTCGTCGTTGGTAAGCTCGAACGCCTCCAAAGCCGTCGTCGGAAGGGATAACCGCGACCGCGGGGATGAATTCCACGACCGCGGCTCTGCCCAGCTTTCCGCGACCGCGGATGTGCAAACCACGACCGCGTCTTGCCTTAGCAAGCACGATCGTGGCTTGGGCATCCACGGCCACGGCGTAGGCTTTTGTTTCCCTTCGATTCGTTTCGTGTTTTCGTTCGTTCCGTTGTTTCGTGTTGTATCGTATCTAACTTAGGGTTTCGTCGTTTATCTCGTCGGCTTCATAGGAACCCGTACTCAGATTCCAGTTTCCAGATCCCGGAACCCGACATCTTCGTTCGTCTAATTAAGGCAAGTGGCGATTCGCTCTTGCTCATTATTCCATATTTCCCTTGATTATCAATTAATTGATTGTTAATTAAGATGGGATAAAAGTTGTTGTTTTCCGTTTGGGAACAAATTTAATTAAATAATGTGTTTAAAATATGACTTTATAATCGGTTGTATATATTGCTAGAAACAACGCTATTATATAGTCTTATCTGTTATTACTGTAATGAATTTTGGTGTGGATTTAAATGTGAACTTAAATGCTAGATTAGCACGAGTATTCGTAGGAACGCTAATCCTTACGAGGATTTAGTCGTTTCTTTATAACGTTGGTGTTAGGAAGTAAGTGCCCTAACACTCTTTTGGTCATGACCTACCCCTATCTAAATATAGGGGTGGTGCACTCAGTTGGTGCCAATATTCGGGATGTATTCCCAATCTTAAGGGATTTATTCCCAATGTCTCATTACGAGATGTGAAATTAAAACCTTCAACGTTAACATGCGTTTTGGAAGTAAATAAGATAAGTTTAGTTATGCACATAATTAATAAACCCTCGGGCGAGGAGTACAACGTGGAAACCGCCCGGACTCTTGCTAGAGTAAGTCTTCTTTCCAATCTGGATTCGCATTGCGCGGTGAGGTTGGTCGTTGACCCAAATTGTCAAGGTCGTGTTTTAAAAGTTGTGTGAAAACTTAACGTTCCCAAACATTTGTCATACGTTTTCCATAAGACCCAATTCCTTTGGAGTCTTTTTTCCAGTGCATGTCTAATTCTAATCATTCCGTGAAAGTTCCGGGTTATATATCGTCCCTTCGGTTATTATTCGAGGGACAATGATAGTAAACGGTTACGATCACTTGAACCATTCTGTTTGTACCCTTGCATAGACTTTCATTAGACTAACCAACCGGGTTATACCTTGCATGGTTGGCTGGTGTCATCCGTCCTATATGGCACATCAGTGGTTGGTCCCCGAAGACTTGAAGTAACCAATCGAAGAAGAGGCTTGCAGTTGAATATTTAAGTGTCAGTGTTTTAAGGTTGTTAAGTATTACTTTAATATATAACCAAGTCATGTAATAGGGTTTATTATAAAACTCTTCCCCTGTAATTTCACTCTGTTGTAAAATCGTCATTCTCAGTTAATGAGAGATCTTTTAATAAAAGGTTGAGTTTTATTTAAAATGTCTTCCGCTGTTTAATCTCTCGTTACTTAATATATACCTATTTAAGCTTGATTATTCCGATTAAAGCTTAGGGTGACGTTGGGCAGTAACGTCTGAGGTCACTGGCGTATGGCACTACCGACGTAAGTCGGGGGGTGTTACAATTATGGTATCAGAGCAATGGTATTAAAATTCTTGGCCTATTATTAGGTTTGAGAATTTTCGAAAATTAATTTCGAAACTAGTTTTGACCTATTTTATTTTAAAAAAAAAAAATTTCAAGAGTTTTAATGTTAGTACTAAATTTACGATTTTCAAATTGCTTAAGGTTTATGAAATTTAAAAGTAATAGAGTCCTAATATTTATTGAATAAAATAAGGTTCAAAATGGTGTTAAAATTAATGTTTAAACTCTCTTGTGTTAAGCATTAATTTTCATAGTACTTTTACAAAATCATATTATAAACGTTTAAAGATTAAGTTATGTTATAACTTCAAAAGGTGTGGTTTGGATTTCGATAAGAGTTTACAAAGGAATAATAATGTCTTTATTTAAAGGAAATAACTATATAATAATTTTGCCAAGTTAAGTATAAAGGATTTATACGTATAAGTATAAGGTTTAATAATAAGTGGTTTTTCAAACTTCTGCAAGCTTCGAGTTGTTACTTATTCCTTAGATCCATTCTTAGGGATATTGTCTCTCCTTAGGTTTAATGTCATTTAAAGGTTGACATTTCTCCTAATGTATCCATTCTCAAAGTAAATGGAAGATGATCGTTTTGCGGTTAATGGTGGAGGGTCAGTCAGACTGATATAAAGTTATTAGTTTGGACCTTATAATTCGTATCATAACGTGATTGACTAAGTGTCATGTGCAAATCGGAAAAGTTCTAAACTGATGTTATGGTTCATCAACAGATGGTGAACACAAGAAACACAATCTGTGTCGGAGCTGGGCCGAGTAACAACCCAAGGTTGAACCTAAGGAAAGGCCGCTAATCATGGGGATGAGAGCGAGTTTGTCTCTCACAATAACCCCACAGGCATTGGCCAAGTTCAGGCTAACCCTCAGGTAGTGTTCGATGCTATGGCCATAGAGGCTATTCGTGGGATTGTTATGCAGGCGGTTACCGATATAATTCGGCTAGTCGCACCACAAGCACAAGGTGGTCCAGTTCCTCAGGTTATTCCTGAATTTGAGGAGCCAGTGGATCATGTACCTCAGGTCGATGCCGTCAGGAACAGAGGAAATTACGGTCGAGCCGTGAAGGCCATAAACTCAATGAGGCCTGACAGTTATGACGGTACTAGAGAACCAGTCAAAGTGGTGTATTGGTTCTCGCATATGGAATGGCTGTTTGGGAATGTTGAGTGCACTGAGGCTGAGAAAGTGCACATCGCCTCCCTTCAACTTAAGGATGTGGCTAGCGAATGGTGGGAGAGCGCTGGTTTAGCTGATCATCACGGGCTGAACTAGGGTATGTTCAAAACAAAGATGACTGACCGTTTCTTTTCCTGTGCTATAAGGGAGGAGAAGCATAAGGAGTTCATTTATCCTAAGACCGATGGATTAAAGGTGATTGAGCTTGTAGCTAAGTTCAATCACTTGTTGCAATATGTTGGACCGGAAGTGTCGAGGGAACAACAAAAGATCTGGTAATTCCACGGATGAATGAATCCGGAAATCAAACATCTGATGGTGCATCACGGTTGTTCTACGTTAGAGCAATATGTGGATGTGACCTACAAAATAGAGGCCACACTGGAAGAATTCGCCCGTAAGCGGGAGAAACAGAATAAAGGAAGGGGTGGGCAACAGGATCACCAGGTTGGTACATTCAAGCGACCGACATCGCCCACCAAGTTTGAGAAGTCTGGTCGTGCTAAGACCGAGACGACTCAGTCTGACTCCGTCAGAGGCTCAGGTTGGAGTAGCGGAGTGATTCAATGCCACAACGGTGGTGAAGCTGGGCATAAAAGTTTTAATTGCCAAAAGGAGAAGCGGGTATGTTACAATTGTGGGACGGAAGGCCACAAGAAAACATACTGTAGACAGAAGGGTCAAGGACCAACACAATCATATCAAGCCTCAAATGTTGGCAATGGGCGGAACCCAAAGCCAGAGGTGTCCGCTTCTGAGCAATCTATTCCTCGTAATAAAGGCAAGGCGCCTATGGAGTCTTCGGGTCAGGGGCAGTGACTCATGCGTCAATCCAATGAGAATGAGACCCTGAACAAGTAGTTGTATTTTTGTTGAGCCTTTTTAAGAATAAGGAGCGATGACTTGTTTCTATACTCTTCAAAGTTTAGTAATCTGTATGTTCGACTTTCTGTCAGTTGTTTTAATGTAATGTTTCGAATAATAAAGAAATGTTTCCTTGTTTCGGAAATTACTAAATTCATTACTATTGCAAGTTGTTGTGCATACGAGAATCCTTGAGTGCCAAAAATAGTACATGTCATGTGTTGATAAAGACTGACTGGACTCATAAAGGATAGTGTTGGGTGGGACATGTGTGGTTGTTCCCTACCTAGTTAGCGCTAGTTTCGAGATTGAAACTATTCATAAGAATCCCTCTACTTTTTGGGAATAATGTCAGGTTGGGCATTAACGTTAATTGTTCTGTTTGCTCGAATTTATGAGCATCGTCCCAAGAGGATAATGTTGTAAGGATTCCTTGCTAGAAGGATTTGGTGTGTGTAGTAGTGCTCTGTGGAGTTTGAGGCTATTCCCCATGTGTATACTCTGAGCATTAGATGGGGTGAGTTGTATAAATTATATAATTAAGGGAATAAATGTATAAGAGGGATATTTCATAAGGGGTCATCTTCTCTAAGATGATCGTACTCTAATACAATCTTAAGTAAACCTTAGAACCCAAGAGCTATGTGTATGAGGTTTATAAACGAGTGTGTCCACTATGGAACCAGTGTTAAAAGTTTTTGGAAAAGTTAAGTGTGCGAAATCATAAGATTTAATTTGGAAGACCTATTCGAGGTTTCGTTGTGAGGTATTATTCTTAAGGAAATGATATAATGAGATGATGATACAAGAAGTGTTAAGATGATTAAGTCTTGAGTAAATAGTAAATATCAGTAAAGAAAAAGGGTGCTTGATTTAGGATAATAAGTCGTGTGAGGACGATTGGTTGTTTAAGGACTTATGAGTGAATAACAAACTCAACCGGTAAGACTTGTTATGATTTTGGTGGATCAATAGTGTGGCATAAAGTAAGTATGTGGATGTTATCAACTGGACTTGAGGAAAAAGTGACCTACGTCTATTAAGGTGATCGTATGACACGTTTGGGTAAAACGAGGTTATGATCTTGTGGAATGGTATATTAAATCATGTTGAGATAAACAGACATAGGATGTGGTGTGATTAATTGTGGAAATTAAGGGAGCATATGCGGAAAGATTTTGGGTTAAGATATGGCACAAGGGTCAAATTTAAATAAGGTAAATAATGAGATAGATGAGGTGCATATGTAAAGAGTAAGCTTATATGACAATTGGAGGTACTATGTTTGGGGTATAAGTGAGTTCTATGTATGTACTTTGGAGGACCTGATCATCGAAAGGAAGTTAGTAGGGAAATGTTGTATTCTTCTGCTGGAGGACATCAAAATCTTTATGATGAATAGGGCATAAAAACGAGTTTATATTAGAGACTATAATGGATACTCGGTTTAAGGTAATCATAATCGTGTGGATGATCATATCGATTCCAACGAGGGTAAGGAACGAAGGCAGTATGTAGTAGGTGGATTCATGATCGAATAAATAGTTCGACTTTGGTGATATAGAGTACGAAGACCAAATTTATTTAAGATATCAACTTAAGGAAGATAAGGTATGAACGTTGAGAGTGGTTTATAAAGAGAAAAGTTGAAAGAGAAATGTGTGTTCTCATGGTTAAGGTATAGCAAGTCTATTGCGATGATTTTGGAGACTATTATCCTAAGATAATTATGACCTTGTGGATATAGTCACGAGTTATGATACGAATCCCGTTGAATGGCTTCGTCTTGATTACGGATCTAGGCAGAGGCAAGTCAATTTCGAACTCTTCGGATAAGTAACAACCGAAGTTGTCAAAGCACTCGTTGGATCTTGATTTCTCAAGAGATGGCCGAATACTCGTGGGTGTGTTTGATGACAAATTCTTGACGTGAATTACTCGGATCTTATCAGTTTGTGACGCCTAAGTCAAGAGGGAGGAGATTCTTCTCTACTTCAATGTTCTTGATTCAATTAAACGTAAAAGACAAAAGTATGACATAGGGCTCCTTATATAGATCACCCAATGGGCCGAAATCATAAAAAGCCCATGGACTAGTCATCTTAGACATAAGAAGACACACGCCCATTTTTAGAAACCGCTATAAATAGAAAGTTCCCGAAAAAGACTAAAATACTGAAAATGTCTATAGAAATAACAATAAAGGATGATGCCAGCTACGTCTCAAGTTTCGGGAAGGGATGCTGAAGAAGATCTTGGAGCTGAAGACGCCGAGGACAAGGCCATGGCTAATGAGGCCCTCGCAAGCGAAGGCGTTGCTTCACCACCAGCCTCGGCCAAGGTGCCTGTTTCGGCCAAGGCCACAAGACACCTTGTCTTGGGCTTGTCATCGACAACTCTGTCTTGAGCAAATCCCTTGTTGATGATTGACTTTGTGGCTTGGGCCACAGCTCTAGACCTTGATCTTGTGATTGGTCCTTGAGAACGCACTCCTAGCATGTCATCTTCTTGGGCCTCTGTGTAGGATCGTGATTGTTAGATAATAACTTAAGGAACTCAGAATATGGATTCAAAGTTCCCTTCGCAGCGGAAATAACCAATCAAACAAATGACAAGTTCCTTATAGTGGAAACCTTTGATTGCCAACTAGCAATCCAAGATAAAAACCACTACCTTTCTTTCGAAAGGATTTCAAGGTCTACTTCTTGATTTCTTATCTCTTTTGGTTACAGCTTATCCTAGGAACAAACACACAGTTTCTTTGCCTTACACACAGTTAGGCAATCCTAGATAACACAATCAATAATTAATCCAAGAAACAGACCTTCTCACCTAGGAACTATCACTTACAGTCACAGGAACTTAGCACTCAGCTCTTCTCTTCCTTGACTGGTTCCTCTTGATTTCGGTTTGCTTTGATGATCTTGTTTGAAGGTTCACACTTGATATTTGCTAATGAGTGTGATTCGTATTTCAGTGCTTGAAAATAACTCTCTTGAGTTAGTCTTCCTTTTATAGAGGATTCTTCGCAGCTTAATCCTCTATGGGTTCCCACAGATTGAGCTTGCCCTAGGATCAGTGGTTCTCCTTGGTCCACGTTGTTCTTGGCATGTGCAAACAACCTAGGCAGCTCAGAATCTCTCTTGGTTGGTCAACTACCTCAGACGAGTCTTGCTATGTCGTTGTCCAAATGCTTTCGTCCGAGGTTGAACAAGTTGGGCGCTTGGGAACTGTCTTCTGGACAGTGACATCTCTATGTCCTGTCGCTTTCATCTTTTCTGTCTGAGGTTCAGCGTTTCTGGGTATCTTGTTGTTTTGTTCTGGACATTGGCAGACCTTTGGAAACTTCGGACAAGTCGTTTTCAACAACTTTTGTCCTAGGTTGTGTGTTCCCAGATTTCTCGGAAATCACAGCCTTGCATGCTACCTTTCTGGGCACACCTGGGTTCCTCTGGGTTCCTTCCTCTGTCTTGTTCCTTTGGTTCTTTTGTCCTGTTTGGCTTTCTTGCCTTCGGTATATTCATGTGGTTCCTTAAAGCACATCTTTGAGATAAAACATTAGTATCATAATATTTGTCATCTTCAAAAGTAGAGAAATTGAGAAAAGGAACTCTCAGGGGAACCGAGGTTCCAGAGTTCCGTTTCCTAACAATTTCCCCATTTTTGATGATGACAAATGCAAGGAACCTGGCAACATAATAGGACTTGAATTTCATGAGACCATATTGAGATTAAGGGATTTACAACATTACGAATTAATGAGAGAACATTCAATGGTTGCAAATTCCCCCTAAGCGAATGAACGAGTTTATTTCAAATTCCCCCTTAGAAGTAGAACTAGTTCAGAGTTCCTATTAGTCAAGTGGTTTCCAAAGTTCAAGGTTCCTATCCTTTTCTTCCCCCTTTTGACATCATCGAAAAGATTAAATACTAGTTAAGAACAGGATATCCAAGTGAATATGAAAATGCATCAATCCCATAACAGAAGCATAATGGAGACTTAGGGCAAAGACAAATTGATCATTGGAACGAAACCAAAAGATAGTCATTAAAACTTAAAACTGATCATTGTTCATAGAAAGGGTAAGATAAGCCACAAAACAACACAAACTAATAACTTAACAACCACCGACAAGAACCAACAACAAAATAACAAATGACGAGGGCAACAACAAAAGCAATCGTTAGGAAAGACGACATGGGGAAGGAAAAGAGAAGTAGGATCCTAGGGGAAACTACTAGCACGCTGTGATGTTACAGCACTGGAAACCAGAACAAGCGTTCCTATGGCAGAGCAGCGGCCTCCTCTTCATCAACTTTGTCGTCAGTTCCTACATTTTGGCCTGTGGCCTGATGAGCACCGATTGCATCTTCCCAATTCATTTGAATGACTTTCACCAGACTTATCACAACTGAGCTCATTTTTCCCAACTCTTGTACTTGATCACGGAGGGCGACTGGGATGGCAGTCGAGCCTTCCATGATTGCTTTTTCAATACGATCCAAAGCAAAGAGGATCGCAGAGGAGTCTAAAGAGGGGTTGAGCTGTGGTCGGGAGCTAGAAGGGGCCTGGGAACTCGTCTTTTCCTTAGGTGGATTGGCTTGAGCGTCAGAAGGGTTAGGTTGTTGTTCCTTTGTCTTCAACTTCCGGACAGTGGCCATGGTAAGGCACTTGCTATAGACTGTCTCATGCGAGTTGTGGGATTAGCTTGGAGCAACAGGGCAACTCTTAAAGGTGGAGAGGGCGGAAGGGACGTTGAGGCAAATCTAGCCGTTGAGAAGATTGGGGAGAATCTGGAGCATTGAAGGCTCTTTGTAGCTTTTCCGAACGGTCAATACAAATTCAAAGCTTACCCATTCAGAGAGGAGGGAGGTCTGCCAACTGATAGGATGTGACTGACTTCTGCGATTTTGCCATAAATAGCTTTGGGGGAGAGCCAAAGTAGCCGTTGGAAGTGTGCTTCATCCTGATTCCTTTCTGGCGATATATTCAATGTGCTAGAAGGACAAGTGGGAACCTTTGATGTGGGTTTAAACAATGGAACCAGAAAAATACGTTCCCATACAAGAAATCAGGGTAGGCCATTTATCGCATTGCACAATAATTCTCAGAGAGGGTTTAGGGATGGATCATAGAGAACTAAAGTGAGCAATGAGGTAGGGGAAGGTCTTAGTACACAATCATCATTTCGGCTTGTAGTATTGGGTTAGAAATATGATCAGATTGTGACTTTTAGGCCATACAAAGAAACTTGAACAATGAAGAAGTGGAAAGAATAATGAGGACCAGAAGGACACAAGC
Organism: Rheum nobile; assembly: GCA_027886185.1. Lineage (NCBI taxonomy): Eukaryota > Viridiplantae > Streptophyta > Magnoliopsida > Caryophyllales > Polygonaceae > Rheum > Rheum nobile. Next base: position 3,066,104 of record WOAB01000072.1, on the reverse strand, counting down.
CAGAAAAATTTATCTAAACCCTTTTTAAAGAGACCATTATGAAAAGTAGGGTTTGAAGCAACAGATATAACACAAAGATATCAAGACTCAACAAGTTGACAATCTTAAACTAGACAATCAGGGGAACTGGAAAGGAACCTTTATACTAAAGTCACTACTAGGTTATAAGAATCATTCCTAGTTCCAATCTAAGGTGCTCGAAAGGAACTCTATTCAAGGCTTTAGTGAATATATCTGCAACCTGATCTTCTGTTCTACAAAACTTCATAATGATGTTTCCCTTCTCAACATGATCTCTAAGAAAATGATGTCTTATGTCGATATGTTTGGTCCTAGTATGATGCACAGGATTCTTTGAAATGTTTATGGCACTAGTGTTATCACAAAGAATTGTAAGAGGGCCATAAGACATACCAAAATCCGCGAGTTGTTGCTTTAGCCAGAGAAGTTGGGAACAGCAGGAGGCAGCCGCAATGTACTCGGATTCTGTGGTGGAGAGGGAGACTGAGACTTGTTTCTTTGATCCCCATGACACAAGGCAAGGGCCTAGGAACTGTGACATTCCAGAAGTGCTCTTCCTATCCACCAAGTATCCAGCATAATCAGCATCAGTGAAGCCCATTAGCTCAAAGGGACACTCTTTGGGGTACCAAATACAGAGAGAGTCAGTTCCCTTGAGATATCTAAGTATTCTCTTCACAGCAGCCAAGTGGGTTTCTCTTGGACAAGATTGGAACCTAGCACACAAGCCAACAGCAGAAATAATGTCTGGTCGACTAGCAGTTAGGTACATGAGTGAGCCTATAATACCTCTATAGAGCTTTTCCTCCACAAGAGGACTCGAATGGTCCTTATCCAAATGGGCAATGGTGGATATGGGAGTGGAGAGAGGCTTGCATGAATCCATTTTGAACTTCTTCAATAGTTCCCTGACATACTTCTGTTGGTGAATTTGTATGCCATCTTTCTTTTGAGTGATTTGTAATCCGAGGAAGAAGGTGAGTTCTCCAATTAGGCTCATTTCAAATTCACTGCTCATCAGGTCTTTGAACTTATCTACAAGGGACAGGTTAGTGGAACTAAAGATAATATCATCGACATAAATTTGAACCACCAAGATGTTACCTTCTTCTTCTAGGATGAAGAGAGTTTTGTCAATAACTCCACGCCTGTAGCCATTTGAGAGTAGGAACTGGGCAAGATGATCATACCAAGCTCTGGGAGCTTGCTTGAGACCGTACAGTGCCTTGTCTAAGAAGTAGACATGGTCTGGATGATCATCGTCTTCAAAGCCAGGTGGTTGCTTGACATAGACTTCTTCTTGAAGAATTCCATTTAGGAAGGCCGTCTTTACATCCATTTGGAACAACATGAACCCTTTGTGAGATGCGAAGGCAATCAACAATCTTATTGCTTCGATCCTTGCCACTGGAGCATAGGTTTCATCATAGTCGATGCCTTCTTGTTGATTGTATCCTTGAGCAACGAGTCTAGCTTTGTTCCTTATCATAGCTCCTGTATCATCTAGCTTGTTTCTGAAAACCCATCTAGTTCCTATGATGTGTTTATCCTTGGGGCGGGGAACTAGATGTCATACTTTGTTTCTTTCAAACTGATAAAGCTCTTCTTGCATAGCTTGGATCCAGTCCACATCCTTCAGTGCCTCACCTATGTTCTTTGGTTCCACAATAGATAGAAAGGCATTGAAGGCAAAGAAGGTTAGATGTTCGAACCTGACTGGAGGCTTGATGACTCTTCTTTCTCTGTTAGGAGCTAGAGCATTTGATGTGGAGACATTCTGAGTTGAGCATTCAGCTTCCTGGTTGGGATCACCTTCTCCATTGAAGATCATGTGGGAAGATGAATCATTGAAGTCTCCACAGATGTTGTCGTCATGCTCCTGGTTTCCAGAGATGGATTGTTGTTCATTATCCATGGGAACTGGTGGAGGAGCCATTGGAGGGTTCCGAGCAGCAGGACAAGAACTGGGTGTAGTGACATCTTCATCTGGATCTTCTTGATATGACTTGGGAAATGGGTCTTCAAAGGAATTGGTGGTGTTCTGCACAATCTTTCCAAGTGATTTTTCATTAAAACTAACATGAACACTTTCTTCTACCTTTTTAGTCCTTTTGTTGAAGACTTTGTACACCTTGCTACCCGAAGCGTATCCAATGAAGATTCTTTCATCACTTCTTGGGTCGAACTTGCCAAGATTATCCTTCCCATTGTTGTGCACAAAGCACTTGCATCCGAATACCCTTAGATGTGAGATGTTGGGAACTCTTCCTCTTAGGAGTTCATAGGGTGTCTTCTCTGTGATTGGGTGAAGCATGGCTCGATTGATGATGTAGCAGGCTATGTTGATCGCCTCAGCCCAAAATGATTGAGAGAGTCCACTTGAGATCAGCATAGTCCGGGCCATGTCTTCCAAAGTTCTGTTCTTCCTCTCTACTACTCCATTCTGTTGAGGGGTGTATGGTGTAGAGAAATTGTGATCAATTCCATGCTCACTGCAAAAGGTTAGAAATTCTCCATTTTCGAATTCGGTACCATGGTCAGATCGAATAGAATTGAGTGAACAATCAAGAGATTTTTCTAACAAGGGAACTAGATCTTTAAAGCGGTCAATAACTTCACTCTTAGATTTAATAAAGATGGTCCAAGTAAAGCGAGAGAAGTCATGGACAAGAACAAAGATATACTTGTTCCCTCCTAGGCTCTGAACTCTCATGGGTGCACACAGATCCATGTGGATGAGTTCAAGAGGCGTTGAGGTGCTTATCATGTTTTTGGACTTGAAGGAACTACGAGCCTGTTTCCCTTTTACACAGTCAGAGCACAGTTCCTTAGATGTGCCACTTAGCTTTGGCAGCCCTCTGACTAGCTCCTTTGAGTGTAGCTTTTGAATCAGCTTGGTGCTAGCATTATCGAGGCGTTGATGCCACAAATCAGCTTGGTCATTCACAGTTGAGAGACAAAGTTTCTCCTTGGGAACAAAGGATGGATCAATTATGTAGACATTGTTGAATCTTTTCCCTTTTAGGATGATTTGTCCTAAGCAATCAAGGACTGAACATTCGTTTGATCTGAATCTAACTTCATTGTCTCCTTGATCACACAGTTGTGACACACTTATTAGATCAAAACCAAGATTATCAACAAGGTGAACTTTGTTTACCTGAATGTGGTCGTTGAGTTTCACAGTTCCTATTCCACAGATTTTCCCTTTGCTTTTGTCTCCAAAGGATATGTTCCCTCCTTGGAGAGGTTGAAGAGAGGTCATTTGATTTCTTCTTCCAGTCATATGGCATGAGCAACCACTGTCGATGTACCATAGTTGAGGTTGCCTCTCATCTTTCTGCATATAAGGGAACTAAGATTTCTGAACCCAGCGAAGCTTGGCTTTACTAGGGGGATTAGCATTGTGAGTCTGTGAATAACCAGGGAACTGGTTCCTTTCATGGTAATGAGTACTTTTCTCCTTTTCAAAGTTCCTTTTCTTAGCACAATCAGTGTTGTAATGACCATTCTTATCACAGTAGGTACACAAACGATTGTAAGCAACATGTCCATATTTTCCTTTTCCTGGCCTAAAAGGTTTTTCAGTTTTCCTTTTGTTAAAATCAACATTGTTTCTAACCTTGCTATGTGCCATGTCAATATATCTTTTGTGAGCAAAGGAATTGGTGAACCATTGGTTTTTAGGAACCATCTTTTCTTTTCCCTTTGGTTCCTTCTTAGGACTTTGAGAGCCTTCATTGAAACGTTTGACAACCTCAGCCTTGTTCTCAAGGACCATGATCTTCTCTGATAGGAATTGATTCCTATCACGAGAAGTGGCAAGAGCAATACTGAGATTCTCATTCATCTCAACAAGTTCTCGCCTAGCCTTTTCTTCTTCAGCATCATTGTTCCCTTTATTATTGACATATCCTATTCCATGGCGTTGTCTCACAAAAACAATTTGATTTATCATTTTTTCATTAATGGAATCAGTGAGAATGTCTAACCTATCAATTATGGATTAAAGCATGTCATTTCCAGGTGGGTTAGCATGCAAGGGAACTTTGACAGAGTCTATGCTAGTTTCATCGCAAGATTTGAAAATTTTAAGGTGACTAGCATGCACATTTCTAATATCAATGAGTTTGGAGTGAGTTTCAGCTAGGTCTTTCTCAGTTTCATCAAGTTTTTTACTCCAAACAGAATTTTCGACAGTCAAGCAAGCAATTTCATCTTCACAATCATCTAGTTTCTATTGAAGGGAATTGGTTTCCTTTCCTAGTTTCTTTATGATCTTAAGAAGTTGTTTCTTATCACAATCAACTAGGGATTTTAAGAGATCGTCAGAGGTTACCTCAAGGTCTTCTGAGTCGCTTGAGTCTCCTTTTGCCATGAGACATCTCCCTCCTGAGAAGCCACTCAGATCCAGTTCCTCATCTGAGTCTTCTCCCCATGATGCTACGAGAGCCTTCTTTCTTTGAGGTCTTTCCTCTTCCTTGGACTCTTCTTTGTTGGGACAGTTCTTAGCGTAGTGTCCCTTCTCCTTGCACTAGTAATAGGAGACTTCCTTGAGATCTCTTCTTGGTCTATTGTGAGAGGAACTGCCATTTTGGAATCTTCCCTTCACAAAGAATTTTTTGATGTTCTTTGTGAAGAGGGCCGTAAGTTTGTCCTCCTCTTCTTCAAGGTCTGAGTTCTCTTCCTCCATCTCGAGCCTAGAGAAGGCTTTGGAGATCTTGAGGGCAATTCCTTTCTCCAGTTTCTTGTCGGTATTGGCTTTGGTGTGCTCTCCTTCTTCAACCTCCAGTTTCCCTATGATTTGTGTCAAGGGAAGAGATTGGATGCCTGGAGTGTTCTTCATGATTCCCTTCAGAAGGGTGAATTTGGAGTTGAGTCCATTGATGACCACTAGGGACTTGGAGACTTCATCAAGATCGACTCCCGCCACTGTTAACTTTCCAATCAGTCTGTTGAAGCGGGAGTAGTATTCTGAGATGGTCTCAGTTTCCATCATATTGAAAGTGTGGTATTCTCCTTCCAAAGCAAACTTTCTGCTTTGCTTTAGTTCCTCACTTCCTTCATGCATCTCCTTGAGAGCTTTCCATATCTCTTTGGCCGTCTTGATTCCTATGACCTTGTCCATGTCCTCTCTGTCCAATCCATTGAGGATGAACTGCCTGGCCTTGGCATTCTTCTCCATGATAACATAGTGTTCTGGTTTCCAATCTTCTTCCTTCATGGTGAGGTCGACATAGCCATCTCCATTTCTGACTATCCTCCAGCATTGGTAGTCGTTGGTCTTGATGTGGCTTTCCATGCACTTTTCCCACCATGTTTCTTCTCCTTTCTTTCGGAGATGTGGCTTGTTGGTGGAGATTACGAGCTCAAACTTGCTTGGTTGAGACATGATCTGCAAACTTAACAAAGATCTAGAGCTTTTCCTGCTCTAATACCAATTGTAGGATCGTGATTGTTAGATAATAACTTAAGGAACTCAGAATATGGATTCTAAGTTCCCTTCGCAACGGAAATAACCAATCAAACAAATGACAAGTTCCTTATAGTGGAAACCTTTGATTGCCAACTAGCAATCCAGGATAAAAACCACTACCTTTCTTTTGAAAGGATTTCAAGGTCTACTTCTTGATTTCTTATCTCTTTTGGTTACAGCTTATCCTAGGAACAAACACATAGTTTCTTTGCCTTACACATAGTTAGGCAATCCTAGATAACTTAACACAATTAATAATTAATCCAAGAAACAGACCTTCGCACCTAAGAACTATCACTTACAGTCACAGGAACTTAGCACTCAGCTCTTCTCTTCCTTGACTGGTTCCTCTTGATTTCGGTTTGCTTTGATGATCTTGTTTGAAGGTTTACACTTGATATTTGCTAATGAGTGTGATTCGTATTTTAGTGCTTGAAAATAACTCTCTTGAGTTAGTCTTCCTTTTATAGAGGATTCTTCACAGCTTAATCCTCTCTGGGTTCCCACAGATTGAGCTTGCCCTAGGATCAGTGGTTCTCCTTGGTCCACGTTGTTCTTGGCATGTGCAAACAACCTAGGCAGCTCAGAATCTCTCTTGGTTGGTCAACTACCTCAGACGAGTCTTGCTATGTTGTTGTCCAAATGCTTTCGTCCGAGGTTGAACAAGCTGGGCGCTTGGGAACTATCTTCTGGACAGTGACATCTCTATGTTCTATCGCTTTCATCTTTTCTGTCCAAGGTTCAGCGTTTCTGGGTATCTTGTTGTTTTGTTCTGGACATTGGCAGACCTTTGGAAACTTCGGACAAGTCGTTTTCAACAACTTTTGTCCTAGGTTGTGTGTTCCCAGATTTCTCGGAAATCGCAGCCTTGCATGCTACCTTTCTGGGCACACCTGGGTTCCTCTGGGTTCCTTCCTCTGTCTTGTTCCTTTGGTTCTTTTGTCCTGTTTGGATTTCTTGCCTTCGGTATATTCCTGTGGTTCCTTAAAGCACATCTTTGAGATAAAATATTAGTATCATAATATTTGTCATCTTCAAAAGTAGAGAAACTGGGGAAAGGAACTCTAAGGGGAACCGAGGTTCTAGAGTTCTGTTTCCTAACACTCTGTCAATGTCACGCCCGAGTTCCTATCAAGTTATTACAGGTGTAGCACATGGAGATGAGATATGTGAAGATAATGGTACGGTTGAGCAACCAGATCATTTTCCTAGGAGCAATTTCAAGGATAAAATGATTAAGGATACTAAGTGCAGGTAGTAAGGTTAATGGTGAAACCGGTTACTCTACCTTAGTGATGTTAGTTTCGGGGTCGAAACTATTTTTAAGGGAGTAGTAATGTAATAACCCTCATGATTGTCATAAGGGTAATATGGTAAAATGTATAATTGGTGAAAACAAGTTATAAAACTCCTTAAGTTATGGAAGGTCTAAATTAAGGTTAACCTTACGTTAACTGTAATTGGAACCAACTTATAAATTTTAACTTAGAAATGCTTGAACCAATTTACAAAGTGTTAAATGGGTTAGGCATGGCTAAACTTATAAGGTTGGGTAACTTAAAATAAGGTCGCTTCTCCGAGCTGTATCAGCCAAGTTTCGGGGTCGAAACTTCTTTTAAGGGGGTGGTATTGTAATAACCCCTAAAAGTCCCGAACTGTCGTTTTGTATGGAAGACATGTTGGGCAATTTCTGTAACCTCTATAATCTCTGTATGAACCCTTTGAACGTAATAATATACGTTTAGCAAAGATATATGGGTCATAAGTTATTTGGGAGTATTAAGAATAACAAGTTTTAAGCATAAACCCGAGCAAGGACCGCGATCAACGACCCAATGGTGCGATCGCGATAGTTTCGCGACCGCGGAACTGCCTACCGCGACCGCGGAACTGCCCAGGGGCAACCGCGACCGCGGAACTGCCCAGGGGAAACCGCGACCACGGCGGAAAAGCCGCACCCGCGGAAACGTGTTGCGTCTTCGTCTTCCTTTTTTCTTCGCGTGTGTCGCTTGGGAAGCCGGCGTTACGCTGGAGGGGGAGGCCAAGCGCTTGGGTTGCTCGGCGTTGGGGCCTCCTCCACCCTGAATATATGGGCTCTCGCCACTCTAATTCCTCATCCAACCCGCAGTTGCAACCAAGCTCCCTCACTCTCTCATTTTTCTTGTTCGTCGCCGGAATTTGTGTGCTCGCTGGAGTTTTTAGAGGTCGCCGGAGGTGTCGTGAAGCCAGGAGGAAGTAGTGGTGGTGCGCATCCATCCCAAGTGAAGGAATTTGTCATCGTCGTCGTTGTTGGTAAGCTCGAATGCCTCCAAAGCCGTCGTCGGAAGGGAGAACCGCGACCACGTTGATGAATCCCGCGACCGCGGCTCTGCCCAGATTTCCGCGACCGCGGATGTACAAACCGCGACCGCGGCTTGCCTTAGCAAGCGCGATCGTGGCTTGGGCATCCACGGCCACTGCGTAGGCTTTTGTTTCCCTTCGATTCGTTTCGTGTTTTCGTTTGTTCCGTTGTTTCGTGTTGTATCGTATCTAACTTAGGGTTCTGTCGTTTATCTCGTCGGCGTCATAGGAACCCGTACTCAGATTCCATTTTCCAGTTTCTAGATCCCGGAACCCGACATCTTTGTTCGTCTAATTAAGGCAAGTGGTGGTTCGCTCTTGCTCATTATTCCATGTTTTCCTTGATTATCAATTAATTGATTGTTAATTAAGATGGGATAAAAGTTGTTGTTTTCCGTTTGGGAACAGATTTAATTAAATAATATGTTTAAAATATGACTTTATAATAGGTTGTATATATTGCTAGAAACAACGCTATTATATAGTCTTATATGTTATTACTGTAATGAATTTTGGTATGGATTTAAATGTGAACTTAAATGCTAGATTAACACGAGTATTCGTACGAACGCTAATCCTTATGAGGATTTAGTCGTTTCTTTATAACGTCGGTGTTAGGAAGTAAGTTCTCTAACACTCTTTTGGTCATGACCTACCCCTATCTAAATATAGGGGTGGTGCACTCAGTTGGTGACAATATTCGGGATGTATTCCAAATCTTAAGGGATTTAACGTTAACATGCATTTTGGAAGTAAATAAGATAAGTGTGGTTATGCACATAATTAGAAAAACCCTCGGGCGAGGAGTACAACGTGGAAACCGTCCGGACTCTTGCTAGAGTAAGTCTTCTTTCCAATCTGGATTCGCATTGCGCGGTGAGGTTGGTCATTGACCCAAATTGTCAAGGTCGTGTTTTAAAAGTTGTTTGAAAACTTAACGTTCCCAAACATTTGTCATACGTTTTCCATAAGACCCAATTCCTTTGGAGTCTTCTTTCCAGTGCATGTCTAATTCTAATCATTCCGTGAAAGTTCCGGGTTATGTATCATCCCTTCGGTTATTATTCGAGGGACAATGATAGTAAACGGTTACGATCACTTGAACCATTCTGTTTGTACCCTTGCATAGTCTTTCATTAGACTAACCAATCGGGTTGTATTCCTTGCATGGTTGGTTGGTGTCATCCGTCCTATACGGCACATCAGTAGTTGGTCCCCGAAGACTTCAAGTAACCAATCGAAGAAGAGGCTTGCAGTTGAAGATTTAAGTGTCAGTGTTTTAAGGTTGTTAAGTATTACTTTAGTATACAACCAAGTCATGTAATAGGGTTTATTATAAAAGTCTTCCGCTATAATTTCACTCTGTTATAAAATCGTCATTCTCAGTTAATGAGAGATCTTTTAATAAAAGGTTGAGTTTCATTTAAAATGTCTTCCGTTGTTTAATCTCTCGTTACTTTATATATATGTATTTAAGCTTGATTGTTCCGATTAAAGTCTAGGGTGAGTTTGGGCAGTAACGTCTGAGGTCACTGGCGTGTGGCACTACTGACGTAAGTCGGGGGGTGTTACATTATAGAACTCATTCGGGGTCTTACTTCCTTGCCTCAATTGCTCAAGTCTAGAATGGACTCTTTTACCATAGTCTTCCGGCACAAACCGATTTCTCAAAGCAATATTCAACTCTTCCCAAGTTGAAATTTGAGGGTAGCCTCTAAAGGTCCTTTCCTCTCTATCCTCTAACCACCAATGGTAAGCAAAATCAACAAACTTGATTGAGGCTATAACTACTCGTTGTGCATCCGAGTAGTTATAAAACTCAAAAATTTATTCTGTCTTTTGCTCCCAAACTAAGTATGACTCAAGCTTACATGTACCTCCAAATTGCTGAACTTCAAGCTTGATTTCATGGTGGTGTGGTCAGTCTTGTCCCTCGCCATATTCTTCATCAAAGGCTCCTCTTTGAGCTAGATAGGGAGCTCGTCCAGCTTGATAGGGTCCATGGCCAAAGCCTCTCCATGGGACATTCCTTCTCGGCATCATGGGAGGCACTTGATTCCTTGGTGGGAAATAATCTTGTTGATGTCCTCTTGCTCCCAAATCTGCATTGTTAGTCCGCATAGGGGGAAAAGTAGGAACACCGAAAGAAGCAAGGAATTCAGCATTCATACCTTGTCCTTCTCTTGTTGTAGAAACAAGAGGGACATAAGAAGAAGTGGTGTCATGTATGGACAGCCGTGACACCTCTTGGGAGAAGGCTCCGAGCACTCCTCCTTCAACATGAAAGGAGTGGGAAGGGCCTCCTACTTTATGTGCTCCACTCAGCCGTGGTCCTCCTTGGGATTGCTTCCACTTGGACTCCATGCTCCTCATAAATGCCACCTGTTCTTCCCTCATGGCTTGCATTTGTTGATGGATTCTTTCATCCGTATCTTCCTTGTTTGTTTCAATGGCTTGGAGAAGAGTCTCCAAGGTGATGGGAGAGTTGGTTGGTTGGTCTTCATTTGAGGGTCCCTTGTTTTTATCTTGACCGTCCATTTGGCTTAACCATGACATTAAGAAGCAACAAAGAACAGCCAAGCAAAATAGTCTCCAAAGAACACAAGGTCAATCAATGGAACTTAAGCTAGAAGTGCTCTAAACTTGATGCAAAGTTAAGACTTTCAGCCAAGCAAGCACTCCTAATGTTGGTGGGCTTATGGTTCCAAGACACAATCCTTAGACAAAAGAAAACAACACAAGCAAACAAAAATGACAAGAGAAAACAACAAGAAAACGACACAAATGAACCTGAATATACTTGTGCAACAACTAATGTAAGCAACGTCAACGAAGCTACTAAACTCAATTGCTTTACAAAGGCAACACTTGTGTACAAAATAACAACACTATCACGTCCAATGCAACAAGGTAAATTTCTTTTTTTTTCTTTTTTTTTTTACTTTTTCAAGATGTTGAATCACTTCTTCGATGGCCTTCCCTTTTATAACTAGGCCGGGTATTCCTGATTTCAACAACTTTTCCTTGAATCAAATGCAATGCTCTTTTTTTTTTAATAGGGACATCTAAGTACAATTGTAAGACAAAACAAATGCAAGAAAACTTTAATAAGGCAGCAAATGAGTATTTCTCGTATCCTTGACGTTGAAACTCAATTCATGCACAAGTAGTAATCACATTCAATTGGTGAGTGTAACCAGAAAATGCCAAGTCTCTCATGGCCAACAATGTTAACAGACTACGCTTTAGGGACGTGGGACTCAATTAAACACAACAAACACTCTAGGTTGGTGTGGAGATTTAACTTGTTAAGATGCTAGCCTAAAATCTAGGATAAGCTTAACTACACGGTCAACAACTTGAATGACAATCTGATCATGGTGAATTTAAGGTACATGGCCAGATCATAAGCTTCTTCAATGGATTAAATCAGGCGTGTAACAACAAAATCTCAGCCACAACAACTTGCTAAGATCTCCCTAATTTATAGGATCAAAACAGACTTCATTTTTTTTGTGATATACCTTGTGTCTCTCTAAGCTATGGCAGCCAAATTCAAATCAAATGGGTTCAAAACTCACGGTTGGACTCAACAATTCAAATAAGACATGAAGTAATGAAAGGACACAACAACAAGACACACAACATGGCAGAACAAAGTCAATTACGGCCAGATCTTATAGCATGAATACTAGGCTTGCAAAACTAAAATTATATGCTTTAGATCAAGGTTTTAGAGCTTTACCTCACTTAGCTCTGATACGACATGATAGAGTCTAGGATCAATGAAGTCTCGGTGCAAGGCAAATGCTCGATGAAGCCCCGATTGCTCTAGATCTCAGTTTTGAGCCAAGGACGCCTCTTTAGTTTATTTTGGTGTTTTTGGTTATGTTTCACGGCTAGTTGATGATGGATGATAATGATGAAGGACAGAGGCGTGAAGGTGGTTCAATGGTGGATGAAGATGGGGCGTGAAGGTGAAGATGATGATGAAGTTTTTGATGAATGATAGGGCTCTTCTTGGCTGGATATGACTCACCAACAAGAAGAACAATATTGGTAGATCTAGGAGATGCAACACACTCAAAGATCTATCAACAATACTTGATATCGCACACAAGCAAGAGAATTGAAGAAGACGTTCTTCAATGAGAAAAGAGAGCTTTTTGAACACAATAACTGCCTTTGAATAATCTCATAAAACGTGTCTCATCAAAATGAGAGTGCAGCTCCTCTATAGGAGAAACAAGCAAGGAATCGGTCAAAGCCTAAGGCCCCTAATGGGCTGCCGGCCCAACACAAGGCCCACACGGCCAACTGAAATTAAATGCTAAAAACAACTTAAATCATGTCTTAAAAATGTCATAAAACACAACTCCGTCCTTGGTGTGTGAACATCCATGTCAAACATCAAATCCACACTCAAAAGCGTATTGCTTGTAAAACGCAACGCCTTCGTCTATCGTACTAAAATTCATTCCTAACACTGGTTTAATAGAGGCACAACAAACTGGAACATAGTATATAAAACCGCCTTGAGATAAATGAGCCTCGTAATGTGATTCTGAATCACCCTCATCTAATGGTATTTCTTCAAGACTAGGACAGTGAGATCCATAAGATACGTCACAGCCAGGTTCAACAGAGGCAAATGTAGACGATGAAAACATAGAGAGAAAATGTTAGTATTCGGATCATAAGGTATTAAATGCAGGTTCATCACTAATGAACACTAGGTTCATGAATTGAGAACACTGATAATGAATTGATTGTGTGAATCTAACAATAATGAATCTAGTAGAACAATAATAATAAAAAGAGGCAAAGTGATTGTACTAGGTTCATAAGAAGTTGATTGCATGTTCAATTAGTAATGAGCACTACGTTCATGATGAAGCGCAATGTGCGGCACATATGTGGTCCTCATTTTACACCTCATAGATGCCCGCATCTGATCCAATTTCTATATATATGTGCTTTTGTGATTTGTCCAAGTGTTCAGGATATGGTGTCGTATCTTAGTAATATAAAAGAACATCGTATGTGCATTTCACGGCTCATACACTAGTAATATCTGAAGTTTGAGTATGTGTGCACACTCCCTCAACTTGAATGTCATCCAAGTAAATAATAATATTAGAACTGGCCAAAACAAACATTGTCGCCACTCTAGGAAGTGCTGTTGACTTGTGAGCACATTGATGGAGTGGACCGTACGTACCTCAGATAGTAATGCTCCATATAGATCATTTCCATAGCGGTACGTACTATTTGATCTTTTTTGGGAAAAAGGTTGTTGGATATTATAACTTGTAAATTTTGTATCAATTAAACAGTTTTATTATTATTACCATTCCAAGAATTGACATTATAGTGCTTTGATCGATCCTTCAAATATTAACTCAAGCTATGACAATTGGACATTATAGTTTCAAAATATTTTGAGAGTTTAAATGGTAGTTAAAGTGGTCGAACACCACTTTACCTAGATTGGTGTAAGACCCCATTGCGTTCACATAGAAAGAGGACATTCTATTTACTTTTAGGATTGATCACCGGTCCAAATCCGGACCGGACCGGACCCGGAAACACCAAATATAGTGGACCGGAATCCGGACCGGAAATATCCGGTCCGGATTTGGACCGGTTTTATATTTTTTTTAAATTTAAATATAATTTAATCAAATTAAACATGAAAAAAAACCCTCAAATTTAAATATAATTTACTCCTAAATATAATTTATCATAAATCTTAAATCCTAAACCCTAAAACTTAAACCTTAAAACCTCAAAAATCTTAAATTTTTTTAAAAAAAAAAACCCCAATCGGACTGGACCCGGAATTTTGGAATTCCCTGGACCGGAGACCGGACCGGTTAGAACCGATCCGATTCGGTCCGGTCCGGTCCAAATTTCCGGACCGGACTGGATTTTGCTCAACCCTATTTACTTTAGTGGAAAGTCTAGTATTCAATTCCCACGTATATAAAATTACATTGGGTCAGTGACATCCACGCACCGCGAGTAGGATTATTTGTACTTGAACCCAAAAAAAGAGTAGTTGATCACCAAATTAAACATCACCACATATAAGACCCGAATCCATCACCTCTTGGCATTGACATCATCCCAATTAATAAAGCAATCACATCCAAACATTAATCAAAATAAGATAATGTCGGGGAAGAGAGCATAAGGTACTCCAAGTTACACATCCTGATGTTCTCGTGGTTGGTCTTGGGTTACATGACACCCTACTTCGATAGAAATGGGTTGGGTATTAGGTGGGTTGACCACATCCATCACCCAACCCGACCTATAAATCCGACCAACCGACACGATCCATACTCAAAGAACCTGTCACCTAAATCCCAACCATTCGAAATTCGTCTGGTAATCGGTGGGTGAATTGTTTTCTGGGTGAGACTCAACTAGTGTATTAGACCAAATCTAATCCGTAGTTGCTTGATTTAAAATACTTTGTGGAGTTCTTACTTGATTCAAAGTTATTATTCTATTTAAAACTTTACAAGGATGGGTCATAAGTTTGAAAGCCTTAATCATCATTATAGTAAACAAAATAGCATTGCTGAACCAAATAGTAATTACAACATTGTTGAACCAATGTACATTGGTTGAATGATTGCAAGAATGACCAAACACACATTTTTATTTCGGAAGAGAATGATTCAAATATAATGAAAAAAACCAATACTTAGTTTTGAACAATTAATATTCCAAGATACATAACAATTCAAAAGATTGCGAGAAAAAATAACTACTGAATTAAAAGGATCAACACATACATGTTCTCTCAAACAAACTCAACTACACTCAAACATGGAAAAAAAGACAATTAGAGGCCAGAGACCTACGGTCCTACTTCAACTAATGATTAACAATCGACACTTCTGGTGATCGATGTTATAGGTTTATGAATTAATCTCGGCTTATACATACCGGTCCAGCTCATATATATGTAACCCGGTTCAGGGATTTAAAAAATGGTATTTTACTATTTAACGTAATTCTGTTATGCCTTTTGAGCAAATCAATCAAATTTATAGAATCTTCCAATCCCCACAAACTCTCATTCTGTTACGCATGCTTCCACCATCTTCAAATTGTCTCTTATTCCCTAAAGGCAGATATGGAGCACTCATCTTCGAGCTCTTCATTGATTTTCTAGGAGGGATTTCACTTCTCCATCTCATTGCTATCATAGCACGGAGACCTCTCGACCTGTAACCATGTCCGAAACACGCCACCAATCACTCATCGAGCTGAATCGCCAGCTAGAAGAGATGCTACTCAATCACGTTCAACAATCGGAGGAGAATTCCCACCAGTTCGAAGCTCAAAATTGCCAGCTTAAGGAGCAGAATCTTTGAAACCTCGAGCTGAAGCAGGAGCTAGATGGGTTGAAGGAGATCCTGGTGGGAATGGCCATGCGACAGCACCCTCCGTCGTCCCCGTAGAACTCCTCGGTGCCAGGTGACACCTCGACGCCGACGACAAATTGATCCTCACCATATCCAGAGCCACTAGATCTAACTAGATCTGGTCAGGTCTTGAATATTATACAACCCCTAGCATCTCAGGGAGCTCAACTTCTCCTTGGAGGGCTTGCTTCAAAGATTGCCAGAGTCGAATTCCCCAAGTTCGATGGGTCTCTACTTCGTGAGTGGATCTACAGATGCGAGCAATTCTGCTTGTTGGACAACACAGCAACAGAGATGAAGGTTCACCTCGCATCGCTTCATCTAGAAGGTACGACACTATAGTGGCATCATAACTACATACGTAATTTATTTAATCAATTTCCTTTGTGGCCTGTGTATATCATTGACAATACTACTCGTTTTGGCACACCATTTGATGATCCATTGGCCAATCTGCTGAGTTTGAAACAAAATGAGTCACTGGATGAGTACTTGAAAAAATTTGAATGTGCCCATACCAGGATGAACCTGCATGTTCCTCACGCTCTAAGCATTTTCCTAGCCAGCATGTATCCACACCTCTATTTACATGTTAGAAAATTCAATCCTACCACCTTGGGAGAAGCTGCTTGACTAGCTAGACTCCATGAGTCATCTCTCCTGCTTATACCACAAAGATATACCGGAGTACCACAAAATTCCTTTCCCCATACCAAAGAATAGCACCACAAAACAGCCCATCTCCTGTCTACCCTATTACCTACAAAATTTCCACCAATTCGACCCCTCTATGTTGGACCCAAACTTCTACTGACATGCTTGCTCGGAAGTACTCATATGAGGAGATGCAAGATCGAAGGAACAAAGGACTTTGTATTTTCTATGATGAGCCATATACTCTAGGCCGTCATCACAAACATAAGAGGTCACAGATTTTTGTTATGGAGTGTGATCTTGATGATACATATGACACACTCGAGCAATTTGCCCCTGTGATTGAAGAACCATAATCTGAAGAATTGGAGCATCCACATATCTCAGTTCATGCCTTGAATGGCTCAACTCACTTCAACTGTATGTGTGTGGTTGGATAGATAAGGAAAACTAAGTTGCATATACTTATTGATCTAGGGTCACTCACAACTTCGTGAATCTGGATGTAGCCAAAAAATAGGATGCAAACTTGAACCTGGCAAGCCTCTTGTTGAATCGTTAGTGTGTTAAACAGGGAACTATGTGACTGTTCCCTGGGCAGCGGAAATAAGTAAAGATTCAATGTAACAACACAGTTCCCAAAACATATACTTGTATCATTAAGAGTTGTGCAATCTTACAAGTATTTTCTCCACCTATACCCTAAGTTAAAGACTTTAAGTGCAATCACCTCTAAACAACACAAAAACAAAACAAAGACTAAAGCAAGAACTCCCCGTACCTCGCCTTAGCTTTCGATCTCAGTTCTCAAGAGCTCTGGATGACAATAGCTGAGATATCTTTCCCCAAGACAATTCTCATCTATATATAGGGTCTAACAAAGATCCTATTACCAAAAATCTAACTACACACACGTATGGTAACTATGACAAATTATGTTTCCAAATAAACTCTAAATCCGATAAACACATAGTTTCCATGTATAAAGTTTCCTTAGACTCAATATCTTCTTCTTCTTCTCCAAGTAAATCACGAAATCTTGTTTCCTTGTATAATTGAGTTTGTCTGGGAACAGCTGGCGTATTTCTGTGTTCTCGCATTGTTCCTCAGACGCGGCGTTTCCATAAATAGAACTTTCCTTGTATAAGCGCAACGCGCTTTCCAGCTTTATCAATTGTTTGCGCGGGCACTATTCTTTGTTGTCACAGCTTTCCAATGTGCTCCTCTGTTTTCTCTTCTTCACTGTTTTGCCATTGTTCCTTTATCTCTTCATGAAACCTGAAATTCATAGGAACAACACAAAACCATAAAACCTAATGGTGTTTATCATCATCAAAACCAGAGGGAACTGTCAAGGTTCCAACAATTTCTCTCTTTTTGGTGATGACAAACCCATTCAAAAATTGTTCAATCAAAACCAAAAAAAAATTGTTCGATCAAACCAGAGTAACAAGCAAAGTAATATTTATCAACATGTATCTCAGTTTAAATGTATAAGCAAAAATTTTATGTCAGAAGAAAAAATGTAATTCATACCTCCAAGTTGCATCATCATTCCCCCTCAGCACTGGCACCGTCTAGAAATTCTTAAAGAATTAGGAACAGTTTAAATTGTTACCTCTCCTAACTGAGTTATCGCAAACAATTTCCACACTTTCCCCTTTTGGCATCATCAAAAGACCAATAATAACCAGTGGAACAACATAGCTAAGTAACAGTTACCAGCAAAGACAAGTTCATTCATAATGCAGGGAATTGATTACAAGAATCAAAAGACAAGCAAGCAGACAACCACAAAATAATCACAATGCAAACATCTAAACAAGATAACATATAGAAATTCAAGAGAAGAGGGTCAGATGGGCTGGATAAAAGAGGTGTCCACTCAAGACTCAGAATCCGCCTTCTGGGCCTTGTCCTTATTGAGGAAATACTCAAGAAGCAGAGACAGAATATTTTTGATCTCATGCAACTCAGTGAGCATCTGACTTTGCACTGAAGCGCCTTTGGATGTTCCTTCTCCAGCCTCTCGCTTAAGAATATCAGACACATGCAGAGTTCCCTTGGTGTCTCCTTGGAACTGCATCTTATTCACATTCACCATGTCAAGCTTAGTGACCATGGGAATTTCACCTTCTGCTTTGTAGACCCCTTCTGCTTGCAGAATCAGTTTGATGACATTGGGGTAAGCAAGGGAGTGGGTTTTGGCACTACACTTAGCCATGTGTTGTAGAATGACCTATGGAAGGTCAATCTTCTCCATGTTCCAGAACCTATCCAGCAATAGCAGATCAGTGGTGGTGGTGATGGTGTTTCTCTTTTCTTGCCTGGGAACAACTGCCTTCATGATGATGTGGTGGGCGATTCTCTGGGGCAGAGTGAGAGCTGACACATGAGTGGCTGGTATCTTAGAATTGAATAGCCTCTCAGAGCTTGCCTCCTTGGCTGCTTTCATGGCATCGGCGCTCTTCTCAGAAATTTCGCCAAACCCCTCAGCAGTGACGGCCAACAGACGACCCACCTTGAAAGTAGTAAAGGATAGCGTTTCCCCCTGAACTGATGTTGTTCCCACCATTGTAGCACCGGTGTTGAGCTGGAAGGAACGGTAGAACTCCTTTATCTGAACGGGATTGGCCATGACGTTGTTGGAGAGAAATTGTTCCCAGCCTTGGAACTTGATGCGCTCCAAGACAGCAGAGAAGTCGTTGGTGATGAGGAAGTTCTCTGGGATGAGGAGATGGGGAATTATTTTCTTCCCATCAACAGCCCTGTCCTCCAGCTTGGCCTTCTTCCTGGGCTCAGACTTGGCTTCAGTTTTCTTTGCAGATCAGAGCCTTGTTTTGAGGGTGCCCGGAGTGGTCGCACTAGCATCAGATTTGGTTGGAGTAGACACATCGGTGGATGCTTTCAGTTCCCCTGTGATCACAACATCAGGGTTCACCTCGTCTTCCTCATCGGCGGCCCCAACTGTGTGCTTTCTCTTTCGTCTAGGAGCCACTGTTTCCAGAGGTTGGTGACCCACCTCAGCCTACACCTCAGCCATGGCCTCCTCCTCTTCAACTTCTTTGGATTTGGGAGGAGAGTCCACTTCTTCTTCATGCTCAAAAATGGTCACCATCTCTTTGGAGGCCTCAGTTTCTGGGACCGGCTCCACTGATGGTTGTTCCCCCTGAGACTGTTCCTTATGGAGCTCATTGATTGAGGATGTAGCTTCTTTGGCGATGTCAACCACAACATCCATGGAGGTGGTGTCCTTGGATTATGGAGTTCTAGCCGCTTGGAGAGCTTCGATGGAGTGCTTGAGAGCGGCGAGTTGCTCTTCAGTGAAGCTAGTGACATCAATGGCGGGGGTAGAAGAAGATGAAGGTGTAGACATGGTATTGGGTTGTGTTTGAGAAAGAGAGGGAAGTTGAGAGTGTTTAGGGTTTGAAACGGTAGAGAACAGAGAGCACGGAGAGAATGGATTTAGAAATTCAGAGAAAGAGGGAGTGAAATAGTGGTGAGGTAGATAAGGTAAGGGTTGCGTTTTATAGAAGGTAAGAGATTTGGGAACGAAATAGAAAAGGAAATAGGGGATAGGGTTACCAAAAATCTCGCCATTGATATCTTCAAAAATCGGCAACCAGATCGTTTCTCTCTCCTCTGATAATGGCTACTTTTCTTCGTATTTCTCACAATCACACTGTTCCTTGCTGTAGAGCCATCAAGTCACCATTGAATGCCAGCGACTTAGCAAGCAACGGCTACCTGCAACTCTCAACGTTCAGCAGACGGTTCCCATACATTGTTCCTTTCGTAGTTCCCCCTTAGGCAAATCCCATACAGAAGACTCTGAGTTCCTTGAGTTGATAGAAAGGCTGGTTTGAATATTTTATGGGGTTCACACAAAATGACAAAGATATATCCAAACAAAAATACAAGTAGGGAACAATGACGATCCAGATAATTATTCCCGGTAAAATAAGGCACACAAAGAGAAGTTCATAGGGAACGTTTACCTGGATCCAAGCTAGGGACAGCTGTGCAACCAATTATCATGTTGGCTTGTAATGAGGGTTCAGATAATCAAATTGATTGCTTTGGGCTTGAAAGAATATGTTATCATGTAAAAATATAGCATATATGATCAAGAATGGAAGTTGCAAGAAGTTTTAGATATAATGTAACACAAAGCACATAGCAAGATGAATAAACAAATCAATTGCAAGAAAACACGTCACATAAAAGTTGTTCCCTAGTTTATAATTGATCGATCTAGCCAATCATTGAGGGAATAGTGGATGTGGAGTTCCTCAATTTAGAGAGATCATCCCAAGGAGCATTCTTAAATACTCAAAGGGTTTTCTATCCAGTGCTTTGGTGAAGATATCTGCAACTTGTTCCTCTGTCCTGCAATGATCCATTCTAATGAAAATTTTCTCAACATTATCACAAAGAAAATGATGACGAATATCAATATGCTTAGTTTGTGAATGATGGACAGGATTTTTAGAGATATTGATAGCACTAGTATTATCACACATAATGGGAACAGTGCCAAAAGACATACCAAAATCGTCCAATTGTTGTTTAAGCCATAATACCTGGGCACAACAAGCGACAGCAGCAATGTACTCAGCTTCGGCGGTTGAAAGGGCAATAGTGTTTTGTTTCTTTGATGTCCAAGAGACAAGGCATGGGCCAAGGAACTGTGTCATCCCTGATGTGCTTTTGCGATCCACGAGGTGACCAGCGAAGTCAGCATCGGTAAAGCCCACAAGTTCGAATCCATTGTTCCTTAGATACCAAAGACATAGGTTGTCGTTCCCTTTCAGGTATCGTAGGATCCTCTTGACCTCGTTCTTCATATGGTGTGAGAAGATTGTCGACTGGATGGCTTTTTGCAATTCTAGAGCTTGTAGATGCTGGGAGTGGAGAGATAGGAGAAGGATCTGTAGATGTTGTAGTTGTGGGAACAGTGACAGGTTCTGAAGGAGTTGAAGTTGTTCCCCGGATTATAGGTACAGTAGCGTTATCTTGTGTGTCTTCCTCCGAGTCCTCCACAATTGCATTTAGCAATTCTTCCTCGATTTCTTATGTATCACCACCAGAAGTTCCTGTAGGAACAGTGGTGACACCAGTGTCAGCATCTTGGGTTGTTGCTGAGGGAACTATAGGTGCAGGTGGAGCAATGTTGATCGTAGTTCCGCTATCTATGGTAGTTCCTTGAGAGCCTGGTGTGCTTCCACTAGGAGTGGGTGCACGATTCCCTGTGCGTGGGTTGTCACGATGATTGTTGTTGTCATCATCATCATCTGAGTCTTCTCGTTGCATCCTTGGAAAATCATGATCTGTTGTTGTTGGATTGATGGAATCACTCACAGCTTTGGAGTGTTCATCGAAGACTACATGAATACTCTCTTCAATCTTCCGGGTTCGCTTGTTGTAGACTCTATAAGCTTTGCTTGAGTTAGCATACCCCATAAAGATTCCTTCATCGCTCCTTGGATCGAATTTTCCCAAGTTGTCATTTCCATTGTTGTGAACGAAACACCTGCAACCAAAGGCTCGCAAGTGGGAAACATTGGGCTTGCGTTCCCTGATTAGTTCATATGCAGTTTTATTTAACAATGGTCTAAGCATTGCACGATTAAGGATATAGCATGAAGTGTTGATCGCCTCAGCCCAGAATATTCGAGGAAGGTTGCTTGCAATGAGCATTGTTCTTGCCATGTCCTCCAATGTTCTATTTTTCCTCTTGACTACTCCATTTTGTTGTGGTGTCCTAGGAGCAGAGAAGTTATGAGAAACCCCATGTTCCATGCAGTAATCAAGGAACATGGAATTCTCAAACTCTGTTCCATGGTCGGATCGAATGGAACTTAGCTTGAGACCCAGATTGTTTCCACACCTTTGATGAAGGATTCAAATGCCTCGAATACCTATTCTTTAGAAGAGAGAAAGATTGTCCATGTAAATCTAGAGTAATCATCAAAATAACAAAGACATACATGTTCCCTGCATGACTTCTTATCCTCATAGGACCACAGAGTTCCATATGGATCAGTTCCAGAGGATGAGAGGTGGTAACATCTGGTTTGCTTTTGAAAGAGGAACGAGTTTGCTTTCCTCTTACACAGGCTTCACAGACTCCATGGATTTCAGGTTTGACATTTGGAAGTCCTCTAACCAGTTCCTTCTTGTGGAGTTTGTGAATGAGTTGTAAGTTTGCATGTCCAAGCCTTCTGTGCCACAGTTCCGTTTCTTCAGCTAGAGACGCAAAGCACAGTTCCCTTGAAGGCTTGAATGTTGTGTCAACAATGTACACATCGTTGAATCTGACACCTTTCAGCACAATATCCTTGGTTTTTCTATTCGTCACGTGGAAATCTTTGATTGTGAACACAGTCTCGTTGTCTCCTTGATCACAGAGTTGAGCTACACTTAGCAAGTTAAAACCAAGTTGATGCACCAGACTAACCTCTTTGATTTTGATGTTTGAATTCAATGTAGCTTCTCATGTTCCCACTATCTCTCTGCATCGTTTATCTCCAAGGGACACGGTTCCCTTAGAGTATTGTTGAAGTGAGGTAAGGTGATCTTTATTTCCTGTCATATGGCATGAGCATGCGCTATCAATGAACCACCTGTTGTTCCCCCTCACTTCATCCTGCATAAAGAGAGTTAGTGTTTAGCGACCCAGGCAAGCTTGGCTTTACCTGGTCGTTTAGAGACAAAATAATATTCTCTAGGCTTATCATTGCATAGTTCAGGAGAAATATCGTAATCATTTAAATCGACATTATTACTTCTACTGTTCCTTCGCTGAGTATGCTCTTCAATGAACCTTTGTTTCTTAGCACAGTTTTTCACAACATGGCCGTTGTTCCCACAATGCCAACAGATCTTGTAGTAGTCTCCCATGGCATACTTGCGATTTGGGACAGGCATCCTACGTTGTTTGGCTCTAACAGGGTCAGGTGTGTTAGGCAAGTTTCCCTAGGATTGGATGAGATACATCTTATGGGCAGGTTGACCTTGATACCATGCTTGGTCTTCACTCAACCCACTCTCTAAGGTCTTCACACGCTCTTCTAGATAAGAGTTCCTCTCCCTAGCATTTTAAAGTTCCCTATCCTTCATCTCTCTAATCTCAGGTATGGATAACTCATGTTCCTCACTCTCTTGTTTCTCTCCTTTATACCCCAGACCATACTTGGGCTCAACAAAGGTAACTCTTTCTTCCCTAAGCTTTTGCTCAACCAGGATAGAGTGAATTTTATCAATCTGAGCTTTCATCTGAGATAGGTCCCTAACAGTGCTAAGAGAACTATGATCACTGTAAGTAGCAGCACTTTCAACACGAGGAATAGCGGAGGAACTAGCAATTTTAGACAAAGATTCATTCAATTCATTGCATTTATCCTCAGCATTACTTAGGTCGTTTTGAGTTTTGAGGTTCTCATTATACATGCTCTTGATAAGAGAAATCAACGACTTTTTATCAAAATTAACAAGAGATTCAAAGAAGGTTTCAGGATCTACCTCTTGTTCTTCACTTGATGACTTCAAAGTCATTGCACACATTATGTTGTTCCCCCATGACTCTGGTTCATCATCGTCAGAGTTGGCACAATCATCTCCCCAGACAGCAACGAAAGCCTTCTTTTTGTCATTCCCAGAATTGTCACCATTGTTGTCTGAGTTGTTCCCTTTAGGACACTTATTAGCATAGTGACCCTTTTCCTTACAGTTGAAGCAAGTAACGTCCTTGATGTCCCGTTTCTCACCATTGTTCCTTTCATTCCTGAATGATCGACCCTTGCGATAGAGAGTTCGCATGGCCTTGGTGAGGAGAGCAGTTTCTGGATCTACACCATCCAATTTGTCATCTTTATTGTTTTTAATCATATCAAAAGCCTTTTCAACCATCAAAGCAATGCCTTTAGGTTTGACATATTTGTCTTCTTCATCATACTTCTTAATTTTTCCAAAGACTTCATGAAGTGTGAGGTTGAGAGTGTTTGGATTCTCCTTGAGTATAGCCTTAGTCATCTTATGCCTTGGAAGAAGTCCATCAATGATGATGAAATTTTTTTCTTTAGGAAGAATTTCTTTTTCATCCACATCATGAGCAGCAAGTCTTGTGGTGATTTCCTCAAATCTGGATTGATAAGAGGAAACAGTTTCACCATCCACCATGGCAAAGTTATAGAAGTCTTTCTTTGCTTGAAAGCGATCAAGTTCTCTAAGATCAGAACTTCCCATGTACATCTATTCCAGAGTTGACCACATATCCTTTGCAGTGGCACAAGAATGAAGCTTGGATGCATCTTCAATGCTAATTGCATTGTTGATGAACATTCGAGCCTTAGAGTTTTTCTCCATGATTCTGAAGTCATCTGGGCTCCAAGGTTTGATTCCTTTGATCACGTCTTCAACAACTTTTTCTTCACCCACTTCAATGACTCTCCAGCATTGATAGTCATTGCTCTTCAACCAGTCTGTGAAGAGGTCCTTCCAGTGTTGAACGGTGGTTTGTTGTTCCCAAGCCCAACTTCATGAGTGGAAGTCATTGTTATACGTGAATCTGAAAAGAACACACAATATAGAGCTAAACTGCTCTGATACCAATTGTTGAATCGTTAGTGTGTTAAACAGGGAACTATGTGACTGTTCCCTGGGTAGCGGAAATAAGTAAAGATTCAAAGTAATAACACGGTTCCCAAAACGTATACTTGTATCATTAAGAGTTGTGCAATCTTACAAGTTTTCTCTCCACCTATACCCTAGGTTAAGAACTTTAAGTGCAATCACCTCTAAACAACACAAGAACAAAACAAAGACTAAAGCAAGAACTCCCCGTACCTCGCATTAGCTTTCGATCTCAGTTCTCAAGAGCTCTGGATGACAATAGCTGAGATGTCTTTCCCTAAGACAATTCTCATCTATATATAGGGTCTAACAAAGATCCTATTACCAAAAATCTAACTACACACACGTATGGTAACTATGACAAATTATGTTTCCAAATAAACTCTAAATCTGATAAACACATAGTTTCCATGTATAAAGTTTCCTTAGACTCAATATCTTCTTCTTCTTCTCCAAGTAAATCACGAAATCTTGTTTCCTTGTATAATTGAGTCTGTCTGGGAACAGCTGGCGTATTTCTGTGTTCTCGCATTGTTCCTCAGACGCGGCGTTTCCATAAATAGAACTTTCCTTGTATAAGCGTCACGCGCTTTCCAGCTTTATCAATTGTTTGCGCGGGCACTGTTCCTTGTTGTCACAGCTTTCCAATGCACTCCTCTATTTTCTCTTCTTCACTGTTTTGCCATTGTTCATTTATCTCTTCATGAAACCTGAAATTCATAGGAACAACACAAAACCATAAAACCTAATGGTGTTTATCATCATCAAAACCAGAGGGAACTGTCAAGGTTCCAACACCTCTCGTGGTAGTTGTTGTGGGCCACAAATTGACATCTGAGTTCAAGTGCATTAACTTTTCCTGGCGCCTATAGGGCTACGATTTCAACACTAAGGTTCATACATTACCTCTAGACTATTTTGATCTAGTGTTAGGCATTCAATGGCTCACTACTGTTGGGCCAGTGTGGTGGGACTTCGTCAACATGAGAATGGAATTTGTGATCAAGGGGGTGAAGCATGTCCTTAGAGGAATTAACATAGGCTGAAAAGTTATCAAGGGAAGCAACCTCAACAAGATTATGCTCCATAATCCACAGATTGCACTGCTACAACTATGTGAGGCCTGATAGGTGTTATTTCATACACCTTTACTAGCAACTATTAGCATGATTTGGAGGAGTTTTGGATGAGTTTTTAGGCTAAGTCTGTGATCTGGAAGTTGTGGAGAGAAGTGAAGATATCCCAGGATTTACAGCTTAGATGGAGATGGAGCTGTTGGAGCATACGTGGAGAAGACTACCAAACACTTGGTAGGATTGAAGAGCAGCAGAAGAGAAGAAGAGGAGCTGAAGAAGCTGAAGGAGTGAGCTCACCGCCCTGCGCCAGATTCACCGCGGCCCGGCGGTGACTCCCAGAGAATGTTGAAGCCCCGCACCAGGGGAAGCCACCGCCCAGTGGTGGAGAGCCTAAAGCCCCGCGGTGGATCTCACCGCCCCGCGATGGCCGTGTTTGATGCCTCACGCCAGAAGACTGTTACTTTCCTTTTATTTCGTTTAGATTTTATTTTATTATTATTCTGTTTCATTTATTGTTTGCATTAGTTTAACCTAGTTTCCTAAGACTATTTAAGTCCTCTTTCTAGGTTAAGAGAGACACATATAGACACTTAGAGACTTTTTTACCTACACACGATTTTTCAGACGTTATTTCACATTAAAGTTTTTCATCCCCTTTGATGGAGAACTAACTTTCCCTTGTTCTACTAGACGTGTGAAGCAGTACAGTTGATGTGTTTGTGAGATTTCTATCCCTTGTTCTTATTGTTGGATCGTTAGAGTTACGTCTGAGGGAACAAAAGCTTTGTTCCCACAGAAGGCACAGCGGATTTAAGTAGCAAGAAAGATAACAGAACGAACTCACGATATATAGTGGAAACCCTGATTAGCAAAACTAGCTTCTCAAGGAAAAACCACTACCTTCAAGCTTCCGCTTGAGAGGATTTTGAACTGCGTACTTGTCTTATTAGTTTCTTGCTTGATTACACTTGTATCCTGGACTTCGACCTCTAAACAACCAGCTAGACTCGAAACCTCTTCTACAACGATGAATCAAACTCAACTCTCAAAGACTCACACGCACCTCACTCTCTTTCTCTTCTTTTTCGTTTAAAGTCGTTCTAAGCCATGAAGTCGTGCCTAAGAAGTGAATCCTCACTTCACTTAAATACAAATCGGCAGAAACCCTAATTGACACAAATTAGGAAATACTAGAATCGGATTACAAAGATATGATTTTGTTTGGAAGATAATATCACAACCGATTATGTTAATTAAGGAAGGAGTTCCCTAATTAATCCAACCGATTGGATATTATTCTTCTCTCTCCAATCGCCTTATCTTAGGAAAGATTCCTAGGATAACACGATCGGGTCTTTTCTCTCTTTCCATATCTTCGCGCAATCCGGCTTGATCCTTGGAGCCGAAGTCTTCATCCTCTACCGCGTGGATTCTTGATTTGTTTCCTTAATTATGCACGCTGTATGACTTCTTTCCTTTTGCAGCCTCGATCTTGGTCTGTCACTTCAGTTCCCGGAGAGGTAACAAAGCACTTGCTAAGTCTTTGTTCCCTCTAAGATCCTCTGTTGCAACGTTCCCTGGGAAAACTCTTCTTGTCCCTGAAACACTTGGTACACATATTAGTTGAGTGTTTATAACCATTAAAACCTAAGAAATTCAACAAATTCCCCCTTTTTGATGGTGACAAACACCCTTAACAATAAAGCATATACCAACTAGAACAAGACAAAACTGACAAGAAAGTTTCCCACTAAAAACACCGTTAGTTCCCCCTTAGTTCAGCAATACATTTTACCCGTTCTGTTCCCCCTCAGAAAATGCTACCTGTCATTTTCCCCCTTTTGGCATCATCAAAAACACAGTAAAGAGTTAGAGAAGAAAGATCAATGCCAGATAAACAAAAACACCCCTTGTCATTAATTAAAAAAAAAACTGGAAAACATGCAAACACAACCAAAACAGACAAAACATCAAACATTGTCAACTGCCACAACGGGCACATAAACCAGATAACAAGAAAACAGAACAAGGAGGAGTAGACAGCAAGGGAACAAAAGGGGATAGGATGGCAGGAAAGCGATCAGGCACCACTATGACCAGCCGATTGAGCCGATGCGTGGTGAGAAATAAGCGCGCGCACATCTGCCATGAGGAGAGTCTGCTGAGCCACCAGGTCCTTCACTGCTCGGCACAGACTCCTCACATCCTTTCCCAACAAGGGATTTGTATTATGTTCCCCCTCTGAGCTATCAGCTTTAGATCCCTCTATTTCCTCAACATCCTCTACAACCACAGAAGCTGCAGGAGCGCCCTCGACCTTCACCCAGCCTTCTCCCTCTAGAAGAGCAAACTGCGTCTTGTGCAGATTGCTTGCATTGAAGGGACGGGAGAAGACACTCACATCCTCCGACGCATCGTAGACTTTGTGGTACTCCAGAATCTTTTTGACGACACGAGGGAAGGGAAGAGCATGCTGAGTGGTGTTCCGGGCATGGGCCATATGCTGCATCAAAATCATAGGGAGGCAAACGGACTCCTTCTTCAGCAGTAGGGACAGTAGGACAATGTCTAAGATCAGAAGCCGGTTCCTCTTCTGTCCCCTTGGTGTGATGTTGCTGATGAGGAAGTGATACAGAACTTTGTTAACAGCAGACATCTCAGAGATGTCGAGATCGGCACTACCTTGAGCGTTCTCAATCCCTGCAACAGCCAGCACAGACTCTGAGTAGGCGAAATCTTTTGGCCACCTGCCCTTTGGGTATTCTCCATACCCTTCGTGAGGAACTCCCAGAGCCATGCCTAGTTCAATGCTTGAGAAAACATGAACTTCCCCATTCAACTTGTAGCTCCCCAGAACAGCATGGGGCCTCACCTCCATAGCAAACGTGGAATAGAATTCCCTCAGCAACTCCTCATCCATCTCCACTTCCTCCACAAACAGCCTGCTCCACTTCTGTTCCTCCAAGACGTCAAGCACCCCCTCCAGAAAGTTCTCCTTGAGGAACTCAGGGTCCAGCAGCAGCTCCTTCACCACAGACTTGTGGCTCATGTCTTTGACATCATCAACCGCCACAGCCTTTCCTTTGGCTTTGGCCGGCAGACGACGCTGGCTTTGTCGGACGGGAGCGGTGGACACCTTGGCTTTCTTTTCTTTGTTCCCGGAGAGGGGTACCAACTCCTCATCGGAGCTCACCGTTATCGCCTTCTCAGACTTCCTCTGAGAGCGTGTCTTCCGCTTGGAGGAGTAGGCAGTCTTCACCCTGTCGGACGCCTTAGGGGCCTTTGGGGGCTCCTCCACGTCCTCTTCCTCAACGAGCTCCCTGGAGAGGTCTCTCACCACTTACTGAATCTTCTCCTTGACGGCCAGGTGCTCCTCCACCGTGACAGAGGTCCCTTGACCGGGCAACTCCTCTGTCTCCTCCTCAATGGGATCGGGATGGGTAGGCGAGGAATGTACCTCCTCTAAGTTAGTAGAGGAGATGGCTGTGGGGACGGCAGGAGCGGTGTTAGGGTTAGGGTTTTATGGAGTGGGGTCTGAGTTTGGGGCGATTGGGGCTATGTAGGGGACCATGGCGAGTTGGTCCTGGTTGGGTGATGGTGGAGGGGTAACAGTGGTGGTCGCTGGGGTGGTGGAGGTGGAAGGTAGGGACTGGGTAATGGCGGCGAGGAGAGCGGGGTTTGTCCCCATGGAGGACAGTTTGGCAAGGAGGTTTTGGAGGTCTTGGGCAAGGTTAGTGTTTGAGGCCATTTTTTAGAGAGAGAGAGCACTGGGAAGACGAGAGGTAGAGAGGAAGAGGAAGATAACTTGAGGAAGATAAGGAAACAGTGAGGAGGAAACTTACCCGGAAGCCACAATATATATAGCCCTCACAAGATCTTCAAAAGTTTCCAAAGATAATGCCGAATATGATCTGGTTCCAAGAGATGATAATCGCAATCTTCCAACTTCCCAAAATAAAATCAATATCTCGTTCAGATCCGACTAATCCAGCTGAAACCCTCTTCCCAACTTCCTTCCATCAAATCAGCCCTAAATGCACGACGCGGCTCAACACAAATTTCCATCATTACTTCCTGCAAACACACGTCACCTCAACCTGCAAGAACATGAGCCGAATCGTTTTTCCGCCAATCCAAAAAGTAGTAGGGTGTGATATAGGGGGTTAGTTACCATAGAGGGTACAAAAGACCATCACACCAAAATATATGATTTTTGCGATTGAATTTTACATCATGCCTAAGTGGTCTCCAGATGTGGATGATAAGAGGGGCTCGTAGGAGACTTTAAGCATGGCGGTCTGGGTAGGCTGTAGAATCAACTATCATTTGGGCTTATGATGAGGGAACAAAACATTAAGTTGATTCTTTTGGGCTGAAATAGAGCTGATTCATGTGACATATGGTAACATAAATGACCATGCAAGACATTCAGTACATAAAGGAAGTAAAAGCACATAGTCAAGCTTTTCAAAAATTAATACCCGAGGAAGCTAATGCATAATAAGGCATGAAGATTCGACTTTCACAGTTTACCACGTAATCTAGCCAATCATCGAGGGAACACAACACATAGACATGTAGTTAGGGGAACAAACCACACTTCGTATGGAACTGAATGCAGAGTTCCCCAACAGGTGTTCCAATGAGAAATTTGGCGTTTGATCCCCCGGTTGCCAATCTTTCTCGACACAGTGATTTCCTTCCTAGATGTACATGGTACTTGAAATTTTCACACAAGGTACAGATTAGTTATTAAGTCCTTGTCCACATCACCTTTACCTCTGACACCAGGCCTTTGAGTCTCAAGTATTCCATGCAGAAGTGAGGTGAGGTGAGACTCGCTTTGTTCCCTGTCAAGTAACTGACCCTTGAATGAATGAAACACTAGGAACATTCCTCACTCTATCTTGCACAGAAAGATTTAGTTCTTGCGAACCCAAACAAGCTTATACTTTCTGGGTTTGGGAGCAACATATATAATCTTAGGAGGTTCAACTTCTATATGCTCCCTAGTAGTGCGAGCAATCTCCTCATTATGTTGCTTCAGCAGGCACTCTTGCTTGTAATGACCAGAATGCCCGCAATACCAACAGACCCTTTGACACTTCAGATCTACATACTTTCTCTGTCCTGGCCAAATTGTTTTATTAGTAATCCTTGACTGAAAATCAATATTATTGGACTTACTGCTTTGGGATTGCTTCAGCCAAATTGCATGAGCCTTCTGTCCATGATACCAAGCCTTGCCTTCCTCAGTCGAATTAGAACAGTCTTTGTCTTTGTTCCCTCCGGAGGAACATTCCCCCTTTTCTTTTACAGACTGTTTTCCTTCGACTTTGGAGCCTTTTTTCTTAGTGTCATCAACATGAAGCTTAGGTTGATAGCCAATTCCAAAGCGAGGTACTTCCTTCTTTTCAGGTTTCTTTTCATTCTTGGCTGCAACAAAGACAATACCTTTTGGCTCGTCCTTCTGTTCCTCACTGAGTTTGGTTAGATCACTAGAAAGTTTTGCATTTCCTAGTTTTAACATTAAAGACTCAGCCTCAAGTGAGGAAACAGTGGACTCTAGAGACTTAATCTTTTCAGTGAGTTCTGGACACTCAGAGCATGTGTTTGAAGAGGAAGATGAACCTTTCTCAAGCGTGAGCACTTTTTCAGCCCAAACCTGATTTTCTTCGATCAGACCTGAGATCGATTCATCTTTCTCTTTGAGTTGCTCACTGAAGAGATTACTCTCACGAACGAGATTCTTAATGAGAGAGATCAAGCTTTCTTTAGATTTGCATCTTAAGCTTGATATAAGATCATATTCAGTTACCTCATCGTTGATTATCTCTCCCTTTGTCTCGTTTGGAACTTCAACGGCCATTAAGCATATATCCCTGGAATGTGATGAATCTTCGTCATCTGAGTCTGATTCTCCCCAGGTGGCAACCATTGCTTGCTTTCCTTCATTTGCTGGAGGTATTCCTGCCTTCCTCTTGAAGCAGTTTTTGGCCATGTGTCCCTTGTTCTGACAGTGGTAACAAACCACATCTTTCATGTCTTTGTTCCCTTCAGAGGAACTGGGCGAGTCCTTGTTCCGAGACCATATCTTCCTCATTGCCCTTGTGATAAGAGCAACATCTTCATCGCCATCCTCATCTTCATCGCCCGTTTGAGACAGATCAAATGCCCTTTCCACCTTCAGGGCAATGCTCTTCGCCTTCTCCTCTCCTTTCTTGTTTATCTTATGGTTATAGACAGAGGCGTTGCTTTCCAGCTTAGCAACCACCTCTTCCATAGTAAGATTCTTGACGTCTGTTTGAGAGTAGAGGGCAAAAGCAATGGCATCCCACTGAGTGTTGAGACCTTGCATGAAGTGATGAGTCAACTTCCAGTCTGGCATTGTTTCACCAAGGTACTGAAGCTGACCAACTAGCCCATGGAACCTGCAGTAGTACTCTTGAATGTGTTCATCTTTCCCTTGAGAAATTTGGTCGTACTCCTTGAACAGGGAAAGGATCTTGTTCTTCTTTGAGTCTTCATTTCCTTGATGAAGACGTTTCAGGGCATCCCAGATCTCCTTGGCAGTCTTATAGCTCGTGACTTTCTTGAGATCGGAGGGAAGAAGGGCCATGTGAAGGATCTTCTTAGCCCTGCTGTTTTTCTCCAGTTTCTTCCAATCCTCATCGGTGTAGTCGGCCTTTGGTTTTGGCTTTGTCTCATTTGTCTCGTTCTTGATCACAAAAGGTCCGACTTCAATAACTTTCCAGAGCTGTCCATCAAGGGAACAGATATGGGACTCAATTTTCTCCACCCACCAGCTATACTCACCAGACTTCAGAGTTGGTGGTTTCCAGAACGAATCACCGATTGAATTGCTTGACGACGACATCTTTCCTACAAATTCTGTAACGAAAACAATCTAGAGCACCAGGCTCTGATACCAATTGTTGGATCGTTAGAGTTACGTCTGAGGGAACAAAAGCTTTGTTCCCACAGAAGGCACAGCGGATTTAAATAGCAAGAAAGATAACAGAACGAACTCACGATATATAGTGGAAACCCTGATTAGCAAAACTAGCTTCTCAAGGAAAAACCACTACCTTCAAGCTTCCGCTTGAGAGGATTTTGAACTGCGTACTTGTCTTATTAGTTTCTTGCGTGATTACACTTGTATCCTGGACTTCGACCTCTAAACAACCAGCTAGACTCTAAACAACCAGCTAGACTCGAAACCTCTTCTACAACGATGAATCAAACTCAACTCTCAAAGACTCACACGCACCTCACTCTCTTTCTCTTCTTGTTCGTTTAAAGTCGTTCTAAGCCGTGAAGTCGTGCCTAAGAAGTGAATCCTCACTTCACTTAAATACAACTCAGCAGAAACCCTAATTGACACAAATTAGGAAATACTAGAATCGGATTACAAAGATATGATTTTGTTTGGAAGATAATATCACAACCGATTATATTAATTAAGGAAGGAGTTCCCTAATTAATCCAACCGATTGGATATTATTCTTCTCTCTCCAATCGCCTTATCTTAGGAAAGATTCCTAGGATAACACGATCGGGTATTTTCTCTCTTTCCATATCTTCGCGCAATCCGGCTTGATCCTTGGAGCCGAAGTCTTCATCCTCTACCGCGTGGCTTCTTGATTTGTTTCCTTAATTCTGCACGTTGTATGACTTCTTTCCTTTTGTAGCCTCGATCTTGGTCTGTCACTTCAGTTCCCAGAGAGGTAACAAAGCACTTGCTAAGTCTTTGTTCCCTCTGAGATCCTCTGCTGCAACGTTCCCTGGGAAAACTCTTCTTGTCCCTGAAACACTTGGTACACATATTAGTTGAGTGTTTATAACCATCAAAACCTAAGAAATTCAACACTTATCCTTATAAGTGTTGGTTTGATTCTCTTGGTTATATTGATTATTGATTTCTTGTTGTTCTTCTTAGCCTGATCAACTAGGTTGAATGCTTTTTATCAATTGCTAGGATTGCATATAGGGGTTCCGAGTGCATATCTAATGGCAAACACGATTATGCGTATAGGGGTTCCGAGCATACAATCGTGAGTGAGAATCAGTTACATGCGAGTATTAGTACGTCCTTCTATTTGCATGTATCCTTGTGTGCATTGCTATTGCTGTGTTGGTGGTAAAGTATATTGACAACTGTGAGAATCAGTGGTATTTTATCCATAGTAATAAGTCTATTGACAACTGTGAGAATCACTAGTATTTAAGATCAGGGTGGGAACAACTATAAGGATAGTAAAAGAACTTGGGTTAAATAGATTTCTGTGATCAAATTATATCTATGTACTGTGGATCTCGCTCTAGTAGGACTACTTTCCCTTATTATATTTCCTCAACTAAACCAAACTTATTTTCTTTGCTTGCTTTGTGTTCTCTTGATAACTAAACCCCCGTTCGTGTTACTTGTCATTCACACATGCATACTGCATTAGATCTTCACTGTGGGTTCGACCCTTACTTGTCTGCTATACTTCTGTTTAGTGGGTCTGTTAGGATATTTTACTTTGACTAGGCTAAGCAATGATACTTGCACTGTACACTTTTATCCACCGTCAAGGCCTTTGAGCATGAGCAAGAATCTCCACAATTTTGTCACATTGCCAGCACTAGGGTTGATGCAACCAATGATGACTCCATCCAAGGGTTGCTTAGTACTTTTGCCGATGTTTTCAATGAGCCTAATGATCTCCCCCCCCCCCCCCCCCCCCCTCATTCAGACAAGGCTTTAACCATTAGATGCCATTAGAATTAAGTTGGTGCCAATCCAATTAACAAGAGACATTATAGATATTCGGCACTACAGAAAGATGTTATTGAAAAGCTAGTGCAAGAGATGCTTGCTCAAGGCATGATTCAAAACAACTCCAGCCCCTATGCATCTCATGTGGTTCTAGTGAAGAAAAAGAACGGAACATGGAGGTTTTGTGTTGACTATAGTGTAATATTCAAGTTTTTTTTAGAAGACGAGTTTGGGTCTGTTTAAAATTTGGTCGCCCTAACTTGTTCTGGTGGAGTCAATATATACTATGTTTATTATAATTACAAATTTATTTCATGATTTGAAAATTTGGAGTTTTTGCCGCTTCGTGGACTAGGGGTATTTGATCATCTCGGGTGTTATAATTCCCGTTTAGGATTGTGTCGTATGTATAAATGGATACATATGAATAGGCTTAGATATTTTTGAAATATCCCAATAAGGTACGTATTAATATTTTATTTTGATTAGTAATATATTTTCCTACTACAAGTTATAGTATAAATGTTGACGAGCGTTACGGATACGGAATCCGTATCTATGTTAGAATTATTTTCGGGTACCCAATAGGGTATTTCAATTTTATATACATATATATATATATATATATTATTATTATTATAAATATAATACTATAGTTAAAATAATAATTGTCACAAAAAGACAAAATTAACCTTATTCCTTATCATTTTTTCATACTTATCATAAAAGGGAGTCTAGAAAGTTCTTCCTCCTTTTATTACCACCTCCACCGACCTCCTTAGCTGTCTCTCCTCCATTTCCACCGCCACCCTCACCCTCGTCTTCACCTTGCTTCTCTTGCTCCCGCCGCCAAGGAGAGGCCGCCGTCGGCGGCGGAGGCTCGTCGCCAAGGGGTTGCCGCCTCCTTCCTTTTTCCTCCACCTTGGCAGCCCTCCTCTTCTTGTACGTACAGCAGCAGCCACCAGCCCGGCCATCTCCGGCCACCTCCACCACCTCTCATCGCCGGAAAAGTGTCCTTGAGCCGCCACCGCCTCTCTTGTGAATCCAAATCATCCTTTGGATCTTGTGTGAGTTTCTCCTTAAATCTTGAACCTTAATATAGTGAGCTTGATTACTTTGTGTAAAGGAGGAATTTTATGAATAATTAGAGATTAATTGATGTGTGGAAGGCTTAGGTGGATTGGATTTAGAGTTTTGGAAAGTGGAAGCTTGAAATTGGACATTTCTGTGCACTTTTGAAAATTCTGGAAAATTTCCGTAATTACTGGAAAGTTGTGGCTGGGTTCATAAGGTGAGGAATCCTCTTACGAGTATGAGGAACTTTACAGATCTTGATTTGGATATATATATATATATATATATAAAAAGTTATGCACAAATTTGCGTTATATTTTAGATTCGGGAATTTGCAACGACTACGCGAATCGGGGGACGTCGAGCCGCATAAATAATTATACCGTGAGAATTGCTTGACGTGGAACTTATCTAAGGCAAGTTATTGTGAGTGTATGCGTGTTGTAGTTTAAGTTTAAGATATCATGTTATGCATAATCGTAAATCCTTAACCGTTCATGAATTCTAATTCTTATCATGTAGGAATATCAAAAATTAGGTGTCATTGTTTGATTATATATCTATATGCCAATATTGTGGATTGCCTTGTTGCTATAAGATGATCATATATTGATCAGGTATAATATTTCTCATAATTGTGAGTTGCCTTGGTGATTATAAGATCTGGATATCGATTATCATTACATGTTATGCTAGACATCGTCTATGAATACATGTGATAGTGGGTGTTGTTTATGAGTATATGATATGGTATGATTTGGTGCTGATATAAAATAAGATACGATCTCGATATTGACCTTCAATGGAGGAAATCTGGGTTGGTCATAGTGATAGTGATGCAAACAAGGAACATGAATGTTGTGTTTGTAATTGATTTTGTATGTTAGATAAGAGTTCTATATTAAGTGCGCTCTCGATGTATCTATATGTGTTGGAGTTATTTAATTTATGAGTAATGGTAGGTTATTTGTGAGCATTACATGCTATAGTCTAAATTAGAATTCTCGATTTCTTGTGCGTCTTGAATTTTGTATCATGCATCAATGTGGAATTGGTTTATAATATCTTACATGTGTTTATATGGTTGACGTGGCAATAAATGGATGTTGATTGTGTTAAGATGATATGAGAATGAAGATCGTATGGTGTGAATCATTGTGATTGATCCTCGTAACGACGTGATGTTGCGGTCATTCATGTTTATGACCTGCCGGTGTGGTTGGACAAATTGTATGGTGGATTTGTTGTGAATCTTTATGATTGATCATTGTAATGAAGTGTTTATGGTTTAAAACTTTTGTGGGAAAGGATTGTTCTGAGCCTCGCTTGACATGAAAATAGTTTTTAACGAGAGATCATCCCTTGATACTCTTCCCGAAGTCCGGGTTGAGTGGGTCAAAGGAGGTACTTTACCTGTGTTATGGACGGGGGGTTCGTCTAGCTAACGACGCTATTTCCGTCCGGCAGGTAAAGGTAGTGGGTCAACAAAGGTACTTTACCTGTGTTGTGGACGGGGGGTTCGTCTAGCTAACGATGTCGTTTCCGTCCTACAGGTAAAGGTAGTGGGTCAAAAGAGGTACTTTACCTGTGTTGTGGACGGGGGGTTCATCTAGCTAACGATGTCGTTTCCGTCCTGCAGGTAAAGGTAGTGGGTCAAGGGAGGTACCTTACCTGTGTTGTGGAAGGGGGGGTCGCCTAGCTAACGATGTCGTTTCCGTCCGGCAGGTAAAGGTATGCTCCCACAGAATGGGTTAGAAGGTACCTTCGTGTCCAAAAGTGCTTGGGCATGTTTTCAAGCGTTTTCACAAATATTTTTCGAACGTTTTTCGTAAATGTTCATCTTCCATCGGGTTTTCCTTAAAAGAAATGTATACCCGGGTATAGGTTTTGAATGATGGATTTTAATTCTGAAAGTCTGTGATTCAGTGGATGCTTATTGGAATCTGTGACCTGATATTGCATTCCTGTAGTTGTGATTATCTGCATCTAGCTGGGTATTTTACCTGATACATGATATTATGTTCATTCAATTTGAATATACCATGGTTCCTGTAATCTTACCCACATCTGCGTATGCATATATAGTTATTTATAACATTAGGTTGTAAGGTAATGATGGTATCTGCTTATTCAGAATATTTGTCTGTATGTTGCTAGTAAATGATGCTTTCCCCGCTGGTAATTTTGGGATTTGATTGGAAGTTGACTGAAGTACTCGTAAGCAGTGTGATCGAAATTGTTAATGCATCCATGCTATGATATGTCTAGTTGTAACTTCTTGTACACTTGAAATCATGTGGATAGGTGCATTCATAGTAGATTATGTCAATTTGGGCATTCATTAGAGTTGATAACAAGCTAGGGCACGTTGATATGTATCTTCTCTTATACAGTTGTACTAGATGAAATAATGCATTCTTGATATGATATGTTCATATATAACCATGTATGTATGCACGAAGGTTTATGACTGCATGTTTGTGTGTCAGCTAGTCTGTGATTTCTTTACTTGTATTATTACACGTTTATTGCTCATATAACTTGCTAGTTTGGTTGGAGACTAACCCCCATTTCGGTGGGGGACTGGTTGTGTTTGTGCATGGCCAGGGTTGCAGGAAGCATAGCAGGAGCGTGGAGGAGGTTATGCGACGTGATGCATATTAGGATGGGGTTTATCCTTCTGCGTTAGAACCTTTTGTAGTTGTACTATACTTGTTTATGATCAAACTCTTACAACCTGTCTCCTCGTATGATTTCGAGTTAAGATAACAACGTTAGGTGTTAAACTCTGTTGTTGGGTCGTGATTGCGTCTGTGTACGCCGACCTATGTATATGTCGATTGTTTATGGAAATCCTCTTTGAATTGGGTTTATAGTAGGGATCTGTCTTTGTCTGAGTCTTGAATTTTCACAGGTTGAGTCTCTTTTCTTAAATTGCCTGAGGGAATTTCCTGCATAAATTCCTGGCGATGTAACTCCCTATTAGTGGTAACTTGGGGCGTTACAGAAGTTGGTATCAGAGCCTAGGTTTCTAATTCTTGTGGGAATGGGTAGAATCATCATCATATGTCGCATCACCATCTCCATGCTTACTGCGTAAGTACTTAAGTTAATGTATATGTATGTGTGTTTATATGTATATATTTAAATTAGCATATGCCTACGCAGATGTCTGGTAGGGGTTTGTAATTTCACGTGCATAGTATGTACCCTATATTTTATGAATGAGTGAGATGTTACATTTATAATTCTTAAGAATTGATTTTTAGGAATCTGTTGAATTGGAAATGTTTTTGGGAGTCCTCAAAAATGTTCTGGTCGTGAGTTGAATCTAGGAGGAACTGATAGAGATAGGATTGACGGAATTGATATTATGTTGAAGAAATTGCATATACCATGTTAGAATTATCCCTTATGGAAGTGAGGGTGAACCGAGTAGTAATGGTATATACTCATTAAAGATAACTATACAACTTTTGTCCATTTTCAACCCTAAGGGATTAATTGAAGAGTAGTGCCAAGTGGTATTTTCTGATGAGTTCGTTTAATGATGAAGTGTTTGGGAGAAGATGGTTTGGAAAGGTTTAGGTTCCAAAGTTGTTGTACGCATTGACTTCACATTGTATTTTATTCTACATAATAGTGACCGATGTGAGATCGTTGATAAGTGACTTGATGACAGGTGTTGTAAATGGTGTAGTCTAAGGGGTGAAACTCTTTTTGAGATAAGGTTACTATGTACCTTGTTTAAGTTAGAAGGGAAAGTGAGAAGGAAAAATTAAAGAAATATTGTGATGAGTAGTAATATAGGTATATATGGTACCATGTGGTTATATGAGTCCATAGTTAAGGGACTTTTGGTAAGTGAGAGTTAGGCGATCTTGTGTTGATTGTGTACAACTTGAGATTCAGTAATTAATGTTTAAATAGTGCAGTGTGTGACCCAAATTATGTTATTGTTCCATGTGGTTATCTAGAGGAGTAACATATTGATTGGCGGGAAGAGTATGTAATTGTTATGGATACATAAGACGTACGATTTGAAAATTTATGAAATGGATTGACCATGTCCCAAATTGAGGATAAATGATTAAAATTGCTTGAGATTAAATGTGTTAATGATCCATTGTAGTATACTCAATATTAGTATGGATACCCATGATTGAGTGTGGGAACACAGAACTCTTAGGAGTTGATCGATGATAAAGTGACTACTGTGAGTGGTGGGTCCGTTTCATTTGATAATTGAGGTGTATTCCTACAGAGATCTATTGGACTAAAAGAAAGTCGATGAAAATGTGTTCAAGGTAGATCAATCATTGTTATATGACTTAATGTTATAGTAATGATAGTTGGTGTTTTGCTAGGATGTGGATAAGGGGTATAGTATTGTGAAATGTGTCATGGACGAGATGGCTCTAAGAAGTTTCATTTGAAAGGTTGTTTATAAAGTCATTATTTGAACGTGGACTTATAAAAGTAATCATGTCATTTTGTGGTATGGCGTTGAAGTTAAGGTATAATGTCAATATTAAGCTTAAAGTTTTGTTGTATTAGGATGCCGAGGTAAAATTGTACTTATCATTTTATCCTTATCTATGTCATATTCAAAGGAAACTTTAGATTGTTAGTTCGAAAAGACAGCTTGAGAATGATCTATGCAAGAATAGTACACTTTTGAATTCTTGAGTTTGGTATCATTTGGGAAAGTATTTCCTTATTTCAAAAATCTATGAAGTAATCTATATAAAGGTTATGTGATTACTTGTCTAGGACCTTCCCGTACAAGTATTACCTTCCTTAAACATCTTGGAATCGCATTTCTACTCGCGTCATTGATTTACATGATTGGTGACATGTTTGTTAATATGATAAGATGATGAACTAATTTTACCTCATTCTGACTTATGTTAGAAGCAACTGTAGCTATGTTGAAAGGTTGTGATAGTGTTGTTTGTATATGAGGATGACTCTGGGTAGATAGATCTTACACTTAAAGGAAATTGAGTATTAGGAGAAACCCTACCTATAATAGTGAATTATGACTTCAGGAGGTAAGTGTATTTTACCACATATGGGCATATGGGAACACATATATTAGTTAGTTACCAGCCTTGACAGGAATGGTGGAAAAGTACTATAACTTCGAGGATGATTTACGGTGATGTCTCTATTGGGAATTGGAAATTCGTAATAGTAAATGAAATTGAAGCATTGGACTTAGGTGTCTGATATGATAGCTCTATACATGAGTAACTACGAGTTGATGAATATCACCTTGAGGCAGTATTACTTTTCTCGATATCTAGTTTCGAGGACGAAACACAAGTATATAAATCGTGTTTTACATCATTTAGTATACACCGGATGCGTGTCATAGTGTTGTAAAAGAGTGGAGCTACGCTATTATACATCGATTATTTACCAGGTCCGGCGTATAATGTTGGGAGCGCGAAAAAAAGAACCGATGTATATACTATATACATCGGGCATTGAATAACCCATGTATAAATGTCATGTTATCAATTTTTACAACGAAAGGAGAACCAGTGTGTATACTATGTACGTCGTAAATTGTAACCCCATGTATAAATAACATG
The DNA here is from genome assembly GCA_027886185.1 of Rheum nobile. Lineage (NCBI taxonomy): Eukaryota > Viridiplantae > Streptophyta > Magnoliopsida > Caryophyllales > Polygonaceae > Rheum > Rheum nobile. Next base: position 3,025,026 of record WOAB01000072.1, on the reverse strand, counting down.
TTTTTATTATAATTATATAAAACATATATTTCTAATTATAAAAAAAATATAAAATATATTTATAGTACTTATGTTGTAATTTTTTATATAAATAGAATTATTATTTCTTTTTTATCTTATTTGAATTTCTCAACCGACCCATGCCTTTCATAGCCTTGATTATATATATATCAAGTAATTAACTTTAAATTTTTATTAATTGAGATTTTTCAAAAATATGCAAAAATAATATACAAAATACATTAATTAAAATATGAAAATATACTTTAGCTATTGTGAATTAGTATTTTATATGTATATGCCTCCTCCTAGAAATATTATGTATTTTTTTTTACTTCAATTAATCATACTTATCACTAACTAGCTTTAATCTCATAAATAAAAAATATTAATTTATATATATATATATGTAGTATGTACTTAGTGGGCATTTTTTTATATTTTTTTGAAGCATATATCCAGCTATATACATGGAAATAAATATCATATTTTTAGTAACCTTTCTCCCCTACCTTTGACCTGGAAATCTTTACAGTTTCCTATTTCACTTTCACCCTCTGCCGCGCTGTTCCTTCGATTCCGCGCTCCGTTCGTAGAATCAAGCACTGGTTCTCTCCATTGCCGATGTAACGTCGTCTTCGTTCTTCACCTGCAATTCATGGAATTGGCTCCTCTCCACGTGGAATCAAGCACTGCTTCTCTCCGCGCTGTTCAAATTCGTGGATTTGGCTCGACCTAGGTGTGCCCGACTGTTGTTCGTCACCTCCAGTGTACCTCGCTGTTCAAATTCGTTGATTTTGCTGCTCAAATTCATGGATTTAGCTCGACCTAGGTATGTGCTTGCTTTTTGTTCAAATGTCTACACTTTACATCTTAAAAAGCTTGTCGATGCTTTGGGAAGGATTGCTGACAAGTTATAATCTTCCGAACAACTCTCCTGCTCTTTTCTGTACATACATACATCTCTCTGTATCTCTCTCTCTTATATATATATCTCTCTTGCTGAGGGTACGTACAGAATCAGAACCAAAATGAATTCATGTTTGTGGTTGATTGATTTTTATTTGGTCTTAGAGTATAGTTTGGTATAATTACTCTCTGGCTATCTATCTCACTTGTATACTCTTTAGTTAAGATATGTCGGATTGGATTGCTAACAAGTTAAGATATGCTTTGGGAAGGATTGTTGAGAAGTATTCTTTGGCTCTCTGGCTATCTATCTCACTTGTATACTCCTTAGTTAAGACTCTTTCTTCATATTTTCTGTTTTCGATCATGTTATTACTGTCCAGTTTGTTGTTAACTTTCTATTGTGCAAGATGTACCCGTACCAACTAACTCAAGTTTCTACATCACAACTAAGCTATCGAGGCTATACTGATCCATGAGTTACCCATGAATCTGAGCAATTATCAGCCAACTATAGAGGTTATCTCTTGAGGAACAACTAAGCTAGTTTATGGGAAAGACTCCAAAGGGGTGAGGTTTATGAGGATTACTAATCATGCTTCAGCCTGGGTTTTAGCCACATCAGAAATCTAGTGAACATTCCGCCCAACCATCGATCTGTCTATAACATGTTCTCATTCCAAAAATGATTCGTCTGCAATTGGATCTTATGTTTCTATTTCTCGTGCGCATCAGTGGTTCTTGTGTTGCATGATCGCAAGGACCAATATAAACTCTCACAACACAGTTTTTGCTAAAAATTAACACTACGTAGTGTTGTACCATTTACACGCCTGTGCAAGATATGTTTGTAGTTTTGTTCTGTATTCTTGATAGTATACAAAAAATATGCAAGATGTTCTGTATACTTTATGCAAGATATCTCTGTGAATTTGGAAAAACTTTTATTGTAAATGTCATATGCTGGCAAAGTAAGGCTTTACACTTGCTATTTTCCATCTGATATGCTTCATAACTTAGTTTTTTTTATATAACATGAAGTCATGTTTAAGTTACATTTGTATACATTTCTATTAGACTCGTCCAGGCAACAGCTATAAGTGCACTGAAGGATTTTGACTTAGCTGGAAAAGATGGCGTCGTCTTTGAGTTCTCTCCTAGTGTTTTTGTTCAGGTATATGCATCAGCTAAACAGCTATGTGTTCTTGTTCATTTGATTATAACAAACCCATTTACACGCCTTTGTTGTTTTCTCATACTTTCAGGGATTGCTTGTTTATGGTAAACAAGGCAAGGAAATTTTTAACAGAAACTTAGATACTAATTTTTGCAGGCAGGTATGCTCTTCAATGCTATGCTAGAATCTGCTTCCCTCTTCTCAGTACTCATGAGGCATGAAGATGAAATAAATTAAAAAAAGAATTAATTTAGTGTGAATTCTTTTGTTGTGCTTTCTTCTTCTTGCCAAGTTAGATGTTATGTTTTTTAGTTGGCCTGCTAAATCATAATTGGTATCTTGTCATGATTCATATCTGTAGTCGAGTAGAATTTTTCCTTCTCATGATTATAAGTGCATCATTTTGGAATCTGATCACATGAAATACATGGATCTGACAAAGACCAGAAAAAAGGGACATCTGAATACACAGATCTTACTTTAAGCAATTTCAAGTGTTGGCTTGTATCAAACATGACTAAGTGAATCATTTTGTGAAATTTTACATGTTAAGATTAATTATGATTAAAAAATAAATCAATGATTCTTGCTTTTAGTGTTGAACCTTTCAGTTTTAATTCTGTAAGTGCCCCAAAATTAGTTCATCATATATTTCATGTTGGTGATCACTAACTAATGAGAGAATTGTTATACTGCTATGACTTTTTCTTAGGGTGGGTGATCTCTGGTGTACACAGGACAATCAATGCCTCAACATCAGTCAATGTGTATGTTGTCATTGACTAGTTTTTTTCATGACCTCTTGTAACATTGATTTACTTAAGTTTCCCTAGTGTCACAATATTCTGTTAAAGTGGTAATCATCACCTGCTAAGTTTTGTAACATTAATCAATCTTGAGCTATTAGAATTTGTTTGGTAAGCACTCTCTATTAATTGTAAGTTTTGATTGGTAACGTGTACATCATTGACTAAGTTTTAATCATGACTTCTTGTGACATTGATTTTCTTAATCTTCCTTATGTCCCTAATTTGTTCTAATCTTAGCATCCTTCTTGGCTTACTATGGATTTCTCAGTTCTTTGGGAATTTAGAATTAGCTAGGAGTAGGGAAGTGGCGATATTTGAGATTGGAAAGATTAAACGAAATAACATTTATAAAATTTGAAAAAAGGTTAAGAAAGTACAGAGAAACTGACTGCAATTTAGCATCATATGGTTTTCTAGTGGAAGGGTCTTTAAAAGAAGCTCATGATCTCATAAAAAAAAAAGCTCATGCTCTGTGCTCTTTAGTGTAACTGACTAACTAGCTTGGGCTTCTGATGAACTTTGTCTGGTTGTAGTTCGAGTTTCTAAATGATTGGTTTAGTGAAGCTTATCTATAGAACCTATGAAACATATCATATATTCATATTATATCTACTCGAGATCTCCACTGGTATAGTGGTATGTGTTATCTACTTGAAGTTGGGAATAAGATTTGATACAATGTAGTGGCTTTTGCAAGCTTGTAGGTTATTTTTAGGTTGCTGATTGTTGGTATTGTTTGTTGTTGTTATTGTTGTGTGTTTTTGCTTCTCTATATTCTTGTAAAGTGCTTCTATAGTCTGTTACCACTTCTTTTGCTTATTGGGCTAGTTTCTAATGCATTTTTATAGTGACAAATTTCAAGACTAAGATTCTTGATCCTCAATAATCATGATTACATATTCTAACTGTTGTTCCATCCATATGCTATATTATTCGTGTTTAATTTTGTAGTACTATAATAAGCGCCAAGATCCATATTCCTCGAAGGAAATTGATCAAATTCGTGCAGAGTAGTTCCAGTATTTCATTAAAATATCTAATGAAGTGGTATTCCCTTTGACTGTAATTTATATGACATGTATTTCTCTATTTTTCAATTATAAAAAATTAACTATATATGAACTAGTAATTGATGTATGATTTATGTGTGCCAGGTTGTAGTTTAAATGACAATATGCATCAATTATAGAATCCTGGTTGACGTGGAGATATTGATTACAGGTCAAGTGAAGCACAAACCAAATCAACACTTTTGTTCCTCTAGAAAAGTATTTCATTCGGCAACGTCTGTTTACAAATTTTGTTGTCTTTTGAACTAGTTAGTTATTGACAATGCATTAAGTTTAGTTTTATTGAATGATGTAGATATTATTGTCCATTGAACATATGATATTTTGATCTTATCTAATACTTTTAGATAATCTATTGTTCGTTTATAAGATCAGCTTGTTAATTGTATATCATTTTACACTTGTTGATATGGTGAATTGTATAGGAAATTAGTACTGTGAATTGTACAGGAAATGGAATTGTGAATTAATAGGATTTTTTCCATTAAAAAATGTTTTATACACCGGTTATATAAAACCTATATACATATGTAAGGGTCGGACTTCCAAAATACATGTGGTAATGATATGTTTATACAACGGTTGTAAACTGATGTATTAAGTGTCTTCCCCTTGGCGCGTCAATGGTTATTACATGGGTGTATTGGGTTTTATACACCGTGAATCAAAACGATGTAGAAAACATTTTACATGTGTTGTATCGTCGTTAGACATCGATTCTTCACCGATGTATATACCCTCCCCCGAGTCCGCATTTCTAATTACACTGGTTTTGATGGACATTATACATCGGTTCACAACCGATGTATAATACTCTATTACATCGGTTAAGCTTTAATACATCACTAACCTGTACACCGGTTAAAAACCGATGTGTAATGTGTTACACGCCCGGTGTAAAACGCCTTTTTTGTTCTAGTGAAACTTCTTTTAAGGGGGGTAGTATGTAATATTCGAGTTTTTTTTAGAAGACGAGTTTGGGTCTGTTTAAAATTTGGTCACCCTAACTTGTTCTGGTGGAGTCAATATATATACTATGTTTATTATAATTATAAATTTATTTCATGATTTGAAAATTTGGGGTTTTTGCCGCTTCGTGGACTAGCGGTATTTGATCATCTCGGGTGTTATAATTCCCGTTTAGGATTGTGTCGTATGTATAAATGGATACATATGAATATGCTTAGATATTTTTGAAATATCCCAATAAGGTACGTATTAATATTTTATTTCGATTAGTAATATATTTTCCTACTACAAGTTATAGTATAAATGTTGACGAGCGTTACGGATACGGAATCCGTATCTATGCTAGAATTATTTCCGGGTAGCCAATAGGGTATTTCAATTTTTTATATATATATTTTATATATATAATACTATAGTTAAAATAATAATTGTCACAAAAAGACAAAATTAACCTTAATCCTTATCATTTTTTTCATACTTATCATAAAACGGAGCCTAGAAAGTTCTTCCTCCATTTATTACCACCTCCACCGACCTCCTTAGCTGCCTCTCCTCCATTTCCAGTGCCACCCTCACCCTCCTCTTCACCTTGCTCCTCTTGCTCCCGCCGCCAAGGAGAGGCCGCCGTCATCGTCGTCGCCAAGGGGCTGCGCCTTCTTTTTTCCTCCACTTTGGCTGTCCTCCTCTTCTTGTACGTACAGCAGCAGCCACCAGCCCGGCCAGCTCCGGCCACCTCCACCACCTCTCTTCGCCGGAAAAGTGTCCTTGAGCCGTCACCGCCTCTCTTGTGAATCCAAATCATCCTTTGGGTCTTGTGTGAGTTTCTTCTTAAATCTTGAACCTTAAATTAGTGAGCTTGATTACTTTGTGTAAAGGAGGAATTTTATGAATAACTAGAGATTAATTGATGTTGTGGAAGGCTTAGGTGGATTGGATTTAGAGTTTTGGAAAGTGGAAGCTTGAAATTGGGCATTTCTGTGCACTTCTGGAAATTCTAGGAAATTTACGTAAATACTGGAAAGTTGTGGCTGGGTTCATAAGGTGAGGAATCCTCTTACGAATATGAGGAACTTTACAGATCTTGATTTGGATATATATATAAAAAGTTATGCACAAATTTGCGTTATATTGTAGATTCCGGAATTTGCAACGACTACGCGAATCGGGGGACGTCGGGCCGCATAAATAATTATACCGCGAGAATTGCTTGACGTGGAACTTATCTAAGGCAAGTTATTGTGAGCGTATGCGTGTTGTAGTTTAAGTTTAAGATACCATGTTATGCATAACCGTAAATCCTTAACCGTTCATGAATTCTAATTTTTATCATGTAGGATTATCAAAAATTAGGTGTCATTGTTTGATTATATATCTATATGCCAATATTGTGGATTGCCTTGTTGCTATAAGATGATCATATATTGATCAGGTATAATGTTTCTCGTAATTGTGAGTTGCCTTGGTGATTATAAGATCTGGATATCGATTATCATTACATGTTATGCTAGACATCGTCTATGAATATATGTGATAGTGGGTGTTGTTTATGAGTATATGATATGGTATGATTTGGTGCTGATATAAAATAAGATATGATCCCGATATTGACCTTCAATGGAGGAAATCTGGGTTGGTCATAGTGATAGTGATGCAAACAAGGAACATGAATGTTGTGTTTGTAAATGAGTTTGTATGTTAGATAAGAGTTCTATATTAAGTGCGCTCACGATGTATCTATATGTGTTGGAGTTATTTCATTTATGAGTAATGGTAGGTTATTTGTGAGCATTACATGCTATATTCTAAATTAGAATTCTCGATTTCGTGTGCATCTTGAATCTTGTATCATGCATCAATGTGGAATTGGTTTATAATATCTTACATGTGTTTATATGGTTGATGTGGCAATAAATGGATGTTGATTGTGTTAAGATGATATGAGAATGAAGATCGTATGGTGTGAATCATTGTGATTGATCCTCGTAACGACGTGATGTTGCGGTCATTCATGTTTATGACCTGCCGGTGTGGTTGGACAAATTGTATGGTGGATTTATTGTGAATCTTTATGATTGATCATTGTAATGAAGTGTTTATGGTTTAAGACTTCTGCGGGAAAGGATTGTTCCGAGCCCCGCTTGACATGAAAATAGTTTTTAAAGAGAAGGGTCGGGATTTGATGATGGTTATAATCATTCAAAGTTCGTCTCCTACATGGGTAAAGCTAACGTGCGAGAATTTCGATGCTTATAGACATAGAAATATCGAGGGGGGACATAACCAACAAAGAAGAGAAAATTCTTATTTTATTTGGTTGGGGTTTGTTTGAAAAATGATATTGAAATAGATAAAGAAAGATGGAAGCTTACACCCCATAACGGATACCACAATCATGTGCTTCCGACTAGTTTCCTTGGTCATGCATATATGAGTCGAATGACCCTGGAGCATGAGAATTTGGTTAGGAGGTGGTCCACTAAGCTCATGTCTCCAAGGTCTATTGCTTCTGAGTTGTGAAAGCAATTCCCCTGAATTGTGACATCTACCACACAAATTTACAACTTTCGACAAAAGATTCAATTTGAGGATCGTAGGGAATTGATGGTCATTCAGTGGACTATAAAGTACCTTAGAGTTGAGAAGTAAAGAGTGTATACTATGAGAGAAATGACTACTGATGAAATGGTTATCTTATTCTTTGCTCACCCGAAGTCATTGCACTTGCTGAAGTTGTTCCTTTATGTGGTTGTTATCGACAAAACATACAAGACGAATAGGTGTGTGTTCATTGTATTTAAATATGTTAGCTTATAATATGTTATTTATTTTAAAGTTCTGATATATTCATAGGTATGGCATGTCTTTGGTGGAGATTGTTGGTTTTTCATCCACTGATAAGACATTCAACATTGCATATGCATTTACTTAGTGGGATGACACGCTTCATTACACCTTTGTGATGAAAAGGTTGCTGAAATTATATTAGAATGTTGGAGAATATTCAACGAACATAGTGACCGATCGAGAAAAAGCTTTTATCAATGCAATCAAGATAGTTTTTTGGAGATATGGTGAAACACCTTTTGTGTTGGGTGCATATAAAATACAACATCGAATGTATGCTATCAGCATCACGAAGATCAAAGATACAATCGATAATTTTATGGGAAAATATTGGGGGCTATTTTTGTCAAGCACTAAGAATTCTTACGAAAAGATACTCGAAGAGTTGAGGAAAACTGGCACGACGGCCTCGTGGGCTACGTGGAGAGGACATGGCTCAATCTGTACAAGGAGAATATAGTCGGAGCTTAGACCGATGTTCGTCTTCATCTCTTCACCAGAACCACAAATAGATAATTTTAAACACTAATACGTATGGTTTATATTATACGAACATGTTACTTTATAATAATTTGTTTATACAATAGGGTTAAGGGTATCCATCACAAGTTGAAGAATATCTTGGAATCCTCTCAGTTTGGTTTCAACGGATTGATTCTGAGGATCCATGAAGCGTTGGAGAATCAGATTGTAAAGGTTAGGGAAACAATAGAGATGTCAGGTTATAAATTGTTGGTTGAAGTGCATGATTTCACGACCCAGTAGTTGACATATTTGGCCGACTATTATATAGAGTGACCGAGAAGTGTTTGAAGATGTTGTTGGATATGTATTACGCTATAATGCAAGGAGCGATGTTGAGATATTGCACTAATCATTGTTGGAGAAACTACTTTGGGCTTTCGTGCATCCACATAATTGCAAATTCCATTCTCACGTCCACTCTAATCATGCCGAGTGAAGTACACCTCTTTTGGAGGCAAGTTTTGTGGGAAGGTGTTACTGACAATACGATGAACACATATGACACAATACCTTTATCTATTAAGGATGTGACATGGAGAGAGATGAATGAGAGACATTCAAGGGATGAGTTGGTGAAGACACTGAATAACATATCTTAGAGTTGTACAATGACATGGAAAATCCAAATAAATCATCACTGAAGGATCCTATAGCCGTTGTTTCAAAAGGATGGTCGAAGGGCGCCATCGGCGCCAAGTATTCTACAAAGAGGGATCCGAGCTTGATTGAGCACAAAAGGGCTGAGTAAAGAATCGACGAAGAGCAACCAGAAGGAAATTCATGTAATTGATTTGCAAAAGGAGCCCCCGTAAGCCCAAGGACGTTCCCGGAAACGTTAGTGGAGTTTCGACAACAGATGAAATCCCACAGTTCCCGAAGATTGTCATGGTTCATAAGGAGGTGAGATTTGGTAAAGCAAATGTGGAAGAGCTTGTGGAAAACAAAGCTATATATGAAAGGGTAAATCCCGTGGCGACCCAGTTTGATGACCTAATACATAATGTAAACTACATTGGAACACATGCCCATGGTTGGTTTAGCGTTTGCCACTAGACATGAAGTGGCCCTTGTGTTGCTTTCATGGTATGACCCATGCCTATGTTTACCGATGACGGCGTCTAATGGAAATGATAGGGCTCTGATGTGACTACGCCCCATCAAGACCTTGATGACCATGAGGTGCCGCCCTTTGTCAAACCCACGCCGATGCCCGACGCGGCCCCTAGCTTGCCTACATAATCTTCATCGAGCCCCGATCAATTTTTCTCGCACACCAACAAGTCACAAGGCTCCACTGGTCCAAATAATACCATGCAACCAATGAGTGTCGAGGGATCTGACCAAATGCTTGATCGACGCCGCTCTCCTCGCCTTGCTCGCGCGGCCACTAGAGTTTCTAAACCTAATGCCGGCATTGATCCACCTCTTGGCACCATCACCAACGCCAAAGCCAATGAAATCCAATCTAGGCTCATGAAGGGTCTAATGAGCCAAGGTGTGCCGAGAGAAAGTCAAGATGGCTTGGTCATATTGCTTGAGGTTCACCCGGATGCATTGGTCCCGAGCCCTTCCTTGTCATCTTGGGCGGAAGCTGGACATTTAATGATGACTTGATTTTTATTTGCTTTAAATCATTTCTTTGAGTTTTAATGACAATTTTCCAGCTTATAATAAGCTTGTTTTAATTTATATGTTTAGGTGACCCACGACATGTGAAAGGTCACCTATTTGGCTCTTGTTTTGCCAAGGCTATTTATAGCCTTCTTCTTCTACTTTGTAAGCACGAAGAAACCTAATAAAAACCCAGAGCAAGTGTTGTGTTTTCTCCCAAGAAATCCTCAGTTCGTGTGTTGTATCAAACTCCTACTCGATCTCCTCTTTTGGGTGAGTCATATCCCTTAGTTGAAGATCAACCCATTCTTTCTTGGTGGTGCGTCATATCCACCCTTGAAGATCGCCTATCCAACACATCTTCATCATCATCCACTCATCCAAACGTCCATCTCCACCCTCCTCAACTCCTCATTCAATGAACCATCTTCTCTCACACATTTCCTCCCTCGGCAAGTCTCCTTTCCATCCCTTGGAGCCAAAACGTGATCACTCATTCACTTGGGCACCAGTTGGAGCGATTTCCTTGCACCGTGGACGAAGAGAAGGCAGATCCCATCACGTGGTATCAGAGTCACGCAAGTAATCTCTCTAAAACCTTGATCTAAGTCGACTTCAAATCAGTTTTGCAAGCATCTTTGTTTTCGTGCCAAGTTATGTCATTTTCTTGTTGATTTTCATGAATCTTTGAAGAGTTGTTTATGATGAACTGTTGGATTAATACTTGCTGCATTTTTGGTTGAGAGAGAACGAGTGGTTAGAGGTTGAAGACAACCTTTTGTTGTCCCCAAACTGTCGTGCATTAGTGAGGGCTTTTACTCAAGCCTTTTGAACTCACTTCTATTAATTCAACTTCAGTAATTAGTTCACTTAATAGCTTGATTTTTCTTTATTATTTTCTGCATGATATTTTGCTTGAACTTGTGTGTTACTTGCGTTTAAAACCGAACCAAATTTGCATATAGGATACGAGAAAGACTCTCTTGTCCGGAAAATCCATAGTATAAGACTAAGTGTTCGGCCTTGTATATATTAAAAAAAACAGAACCAGAGAACTCTTGAAGTGTGACCCTAAGTAGCCTACAAAACTCGGACTTGGTGAGAAAAAGAAGTGGGGCATGAAAAACTCAGATCCAGGGAGAAGGAAAAGAGCCCAGACTTAGAAAAATTCAGACCCCATAAGAAAAAGAGACCAAGCAAGGCTAAGCTAAGATTGACTAAAGTGAGGATCTAAGGACAAGAAGGATTTAGTAGCTTCTGTGTGTTTGAGCTGGTTCAATTTCTAACCAAGTGTGTGCACGCGTTCATTCAAAAATTAATGCTTGTTTTGTTTGATTGTTGTTGTTGTTGTCTAGGACCCTAAGCTTACCCTTATGTAGCTACTACACGCTATGAGCAAGGTATGGACCATGACCCTTTGGTTTCTTCTACCCTTCCTAGTGCTCCTAGTTTCCCTCGTTTGTGCACTAACCATGTAGGTGTTGGAGCACAACAGGTACCATCGAGAGCTTATGAGTAGCCTCCCTTACGAACCAACCTTCCTCAACATCTTTTGCCTAGAAGGAATATGCCATGAATGGATCAAGTGCGTGAGAGGTTTTCCCAAGCTCCCAGGGCATTTTACCAAGCACATAGAGGATATTTTGAGGATGACCAAGATCAGTACCAAGGGAGAGACCGTCCCCCTAATGTCAAGTTGGAGGTTCAAACTTTTAAAGGCACCTCGGATGTAGAAGCCAACATAGATTGGGAGACCAAGACCGACCAAGTCTTTGAATTCTATAATTCTACCGAGGCACAAAAGGTGGCCATTGCCTCCATCAAATTCACCAACTTTTTATACCATTGGTGGCTTGAGAAAAAGGAAGAGAGAACTTATAGAGGATACCCGCAGATTGCCACTTGGGATGAGATGAAACTGCCCTTAGAGCAAGATTTGTGCCCAAGGATTACACTGAGAGAGTGCATGCTAGACTCGAGCGATTGAGTGAAGGTAATAGGACCCCAGATGAGTTCTACAAGGAGCCTCGAACCCTCATCTTTAGGTCTGGCATGCAGTTTCTTGATGGATATGTTTTATCCAAGTTTGTCAATAACTTGAATCCAGAGCTTAAGGCCGTTGTGAGCATGCAACACTTTGTGAGAGGGACACCCATTGAAGAAGTGCTCCACTATACCAACCATGTGTATAAGAACCTCCCACACAAGCGGCCTCTAGCTACCAACTCTAGGCCATGACAAGCTACAAGTTCTAGCACTTCACAACCCCATCCAAGGCGCCAAGAGCCACGGAAAGGCACTCTTTAAGTGCAGCCACGAAGGGATTCTCCACCTAGTTACCCAATTCAGAAAAGAGAAGGAAGAGAGTCGGGAAAGAGATGTCAAGTGTTTCAAATGCTTAGGTCATAGGCACATGGCTAGAGATTGTCCTTCCAAGCGCCAAGTTCTTCTTATCACCATTGGAGACTATGAATCTGAAGAGGAACACTTTGAGGAGGACTAAGAGGATGAAGTGGAAGAAGAGCTTCAAGTGGCGGATGAAGCTCAAGGAGAGTTCTTTGTGGTTAAGCGTTCACTCATGGCAAATGAATCACCATCCCCTCCAAATTAGCGTGAGACCATCTTCCACTCAAGGTATCTCATCCAAGGTAAATTATGCAACCTTATCATTGATGGTGGCTCATGTTGTAACATAATCGACCAAGAGATAGTAAAAAGGTTTGCCCTCCCTACTACTCCCCATGTTCAGCCATATACTCTTTGTTGGTTAAATGCTAACACTCCTCTTAAGGTGAATGAACAAGCCAAAGTTAACTTTTCAATAGGAGGGTAATAAGACGAGGTAGTATGTGATGTATTGCCCATGACTGCATGTCATTTGCTCCTAAGAAGACCATGGAAGTTTGATAGAGGGGTGATATACCAAGAAATCTCCAATGAATACTCTTTCCATTTGAAGGACAAAAGAATCACCTTACTTCCTTTAGATCCACATGAGATTACGGCCGATCACATTGCAAATGAGCAGGGGAGAGCTCTTAGAGGAAAGGAAGAGAAGGCTCTAGGCAAGAAGCTAGCTATAGGCGGCAATGGGCCTGCTTCCAATCATTTGCTCCTAGCCAAGGCCAATGAGGTCACCAACACGCTCAAGGGAAGTGAAGTTTGTTTCCTTATAGTGTATAAAGATGTTCTAATCTCTTCTCAAGAACTAGTTGACATGCCTTCAATTGTCTCTTCTCTTTTGTAGGAGTTCCAAGACTTGTTCCAAGAGGAGGTGTCGGCTGGACTGCTCTTCCAAACAAGGCTGCATATAGGGTCAATCCAGCCAAGACCCAAGATCTCTAAAAGCAAGTTCAAGAGTTGTTGACAAGGGGTATGTGCGTGAAAGCTTGAGTCCTTGCTCTGTACCCGTCATATTGGTGCCAAAGAAGGTTGGCACTTGGAGAATATGTGTGGACTATCGTGCCATTAAAAACATCACAATCAAGTACCGGCATCCAATTCCAAGGCTTGATGACATGCTAGATGAGCTCCACAGATCTAGTATCTTCTTTACGATTGACTTGAAGAGTGGATACCACCAGATTCCCATGAAGGAGGGAGATGAATGGAAAACTACCTTCAAGACCAAGTATGGCCTATATGAATGGTTAGTCATGCCTTTTGGTTTAACTAATGCACCTAGCACCTTCATGAGGCCTATGAATCACGTCTTGAGAGCTTTTCTAGGTGAGTTTGTGGTTGTATATTTTGATGACATTCTCGTTTATAGACATAACTTGCATGACCATGTTAAGCATCTTAGGTTAGTCCTTGAAGTCCTAAGGAAAGAACAATTGTATGCCAATTTTAAGAAATGTCATTTTTGTTCAGATCATGTGGTTTTTCTTGGATTTGTGGTATGCAAGGAAGGACTCAAAGTTGATGAGGGGAAGGTGAAGGCAATAAGAGAGTGGCCAATACCTACCGCCATGACTCAAGTCCAAAGCTTTCTAGGGCTTGTTGGATTCTACCGATGATTTGTCAAGGATTTTAGCATCATTGATTTCCCTCTTACTAATCTTACCAAGAAGAACGTGCCAGTTATGTAGGGTGCACATCAAGAAGAGGATTTTTCAGCCCTTAAGGATAAGCTAACTCATGCACCTCTTCTAGTCTTGACGGACTTCTCCAAAACCTTTGAGATTGAGTGTGATGCATCCGGCATTGGACTTGGTGGAGTGCTCAAGCAAGAGGGGCATCCCATTGCATATTGTAGTGAGACTCTGAGTGGGGCTGAGTTGAATTACCCCATGTATGACAAGGAACTGCTTTCCCTTGTGAGAGTTCTCAAAACTTGGCAGCACTACCTTCTTCCAAGAGAGTTTGTGATACATTCAGATCATGAAGCTCTCATGTTTCTCAAGGGGCAGAGCAAGCTCAACAAACGACATGCCAAGTGGGTTGGATCGATTGAGGCATTTCCTTATGTGATCAAACACAAGAAGGGCAAAGAAAATGTGGTGGCTAACACCTTGTCAAGGAGGTATGCTCTTATTTCAACTCTTGATGCTCAAATACTCGGTTTTGCTTTCATGAAAGATTTGTATGCTTGTGATACTGATTTTCAAGAAGTTTTTGAAGCATGTAAATATTTGGGAAGTAAGGATCAATTTTATATGCATGAGGGGTATCTCTTTAAGAGGCATAGACTGTGTGTTCCTAGTGGTTCTATTAGAAGACTCCTAGTGCAAGAGGCGCATGGTGGGGGTCTCATGGGGCATTTTGGTGTGTCTATAACTTTACATGCTCTCAAGGAACACTTCTACTGGCCAGGCATGCAAAAAGACAGAAATATTGTGTGCTTCATGTGTCACTTGTAGACAAGCTAAGTTTAAGCTAAATCCTCATGGACTTTACACTCTTCTTCCCATTCCTAGTAGACCTTGGGAGGATATCTCCATGGATTTGTGTTAGGGCTCCCTAGGACAAAGACGGGATGAGTTTCAATCTTTGTGGTGGTGGATCGGTTTAGCAAGATGGCACACTTCATTTCATTTCATAAAACTGATGATGCTTCTAAAGTTGCAAGTTTATTCTTTGAACATGTTGTACGCTTGCATGGTGTTCCAAAAACTATTGTTTCTGACTGTGATGTTATGTTCTCGAACTATTTTCGGAAGACCTTGTGGGCTAAGCTAGGTACCAAGCTCCTCTTCTCTACTACATGTCATCATCAAACTGATAGTCAAACCGAGGTAGTGAATTGAACTCTTGTTGCTTTACTTAGATCATTACTTAAGACTAACTTGCACAGGTGGGAGGATTGTTTAGCCTCGATCCGTCCACTCTGCTACAAGAAAGACACCTTTTGAAGTTATTTATGGAAGGAACCCCACCACTCCACTTGACCTCATTCCCTACGCCATAGTTGACCATGAGAGTAAGGAAGGAGCCGATCAAGCTGCCAAGATCAAGCAACTGCATGAGGAGACAAGGCAGCAACTTGAGAGAAGAACAACCCAATATGTTAGGCAAGCCAACAAGGGAAGGAAGAACGTCATCTTTGAGACGGGTGATCTTGTATGGGTGCACTTAATGAATGAACGGTTTCCCACTCTCCGCAATTCTAAGCTCAAGCCTCGTGGCGATGGACCTTTCCAAGTGTTGGAGCGCATCAATAACAATGCTTAAAAGTTGGAATTGTCCGCTACCTATGGTGTCCATGATGTGTTCAATGTTGCCGACTTGGCTCCATACTTGGTGGATGACGAGGAGGGTGAACTAGGGCCAGATTCAAGGTCGGATCTCTTTCAAATAGGGAAGGATGATGTGACTACGCATCATCAAGACCTTGTTGACCATGAGGTGCCGCCATTTGCACACCCTCGCCGACGCCCGTCGTGGCCCCTAGCTTGCCTACACAATCTTCATCCAGCCCCGATCAATTTGTCCCATACACAAACAAGTCACAAGGCTCTACTGGTCCAAAGATGACCATGCAACCAATGAGTGTCGAGGGAATTGACCAAATGCTCGATCGACGCCACTCTCCTTGCCTTGCTCGCGCGGCCACTTGGGTTTCTAAACCTAATGTCGGCATTGATCCACCTCTAGGCACCATCACCCGCGCCAAAGCCAAGGAACTCCAATCTAGGCTCATGAAGGGTCTATTGAGCCAAGGTGTCCGAGAGAAAGTCGAGATGGCTCGGTCATACTGCTTGAGGTTCACTCGGATGCATTAGCTTCGAGCCCTTGCTTGTCATCTTGGGCGTGAAGCTGGGCATTTAATGAGGAATTGATTTTTATTTGCTTTAAATCATTTCTGTGAGTTTTAATGAATTTTTTCCAACTTATAATAAGCTTGTTTCAGTTTATATGTTTAGGTGACCCGTGGCATGTGAAAGGTCACCTATTTGGCTCTTGTTTTGCCAAGGCTATTTATAGCCTTCTTCTTCTACTGAGTAAGCACGGAGAAACCTAATAAAAACCCATAGCAAGAGTTGCGTTTTCTCCCAAAAAATCCTCAGTTCGTGTTTTGTATCAAACTCCCACTCGATCTCCTCCTTTGGTGAGTCATATCCCTTAGTTGAAGATCAACCCGTTCTTCCTTGGTGGTGCGTCATATCCACCCTTGAAGATCGTCTATCCAGCACCTCTTCATCATCATCCACTCATCCAAACGTCCATCTCCACCCTCCTCAACTCCTTTTCACTGAACCATCTTCCCTCACACATTTCCTCCCTCGGCGAGTCTCCTTTCTATCCCTTGGAGCCAGATTGTGATCACTCCTTAACTTGGGCACCAGTTGGAGCGACTTTCTTGCACCGTGGATGCTATCAGGCTCCAACCAAGATCATCACGATATCTCATGTTGAGAACTGTGACCACTTCATACCGGTAAGTAATATTGGAATTAGTAAATGCATTGTTATGTGTTGTAATATAATTTCCAAACTTATTTGAATATGGTTATCAATTAGAGTTGTTCATCGGTCCAAAATCGAACCGAACCGAAACCAAATTTCGGAATTTTATGGACCGAAAACCAAACCGAACATACTCGGTTCGGGTTCGGTTTTATTCGGTTCGGTTTTGGACCAAAGTAACCGAACATTTTGAAATCATGTTAATTTAGGTTATTGAAACGGGTTTTAGTGCACAAAACCAAATTAGACCGAACTGAACCGAATCGGACCGAACTAGACAGAAATGGACCGAATCGGACCGAACTGAATAAGGTTTTACTATTTTATCTAAAAGTCTAGGATTTTATTTTATTTTTAAAACTAATCGGTTCTAACCGAACCGAAATTGAACTGAACCGAACCGAACAAAAAACCGAATAATATTTTCATGCAAACCGAAAACTAAATCGAATACAATCGGTTTGGTTCGGTTCAGCCCGAAAAACCGAAACCAATGAACAACCCTAGTTATCATAGCGTAGGTGTGGCTCAGTGATATGGCTCCACTACCACCCCCTCCAAGAGCTTGGCTGAATTTCAAACACCATAGTGTTTCGAGGTGGGATAACTTCTACGAGAATAGGATTCAACTATGGTGTGACTATCATGTGCAACCACCGCGCTAACACCAAGCACCTCGAACGCCGGATCAAATGCCGCCCTAGTCATCAGAAGAAGGTTTTTTGCCGCCAAGATCGCCTGAACTGACGCCGACGCAACTCTTCTCGTCGGATCTGACGTCGTCGATCATGCCATCGTCGTCAGATCTGCGCCAGAATCCATGGGGAAATGCCAGGAAGAAGGTCACGGTGAAGAAGGAGACAAAATGGAGGAAGAAGGTCTTGAAAATGCAGGAAGAAGGTCATGAAAATGGAGGAAGAAGGTCGCGTACAAACGCTGGTGAAAATGGAGCGAAAAATGAAGACGACAATTGGAGGAAGAATAAGATAAGCATGCCTTTTTTAACCTAGCAGCCACGGGCATGTACCCCGTCGTTGTTCCTTTTTTTGTATTTTTTTAAATATTTGCATGGCACGGGCAAGGACATTGTGCCCCTTTTGTTGATTTATTAAAAAATTGACACGGGCACGTGTTCTTTGTCTATGCCTCTCTCTAATTTTTTTTTATAAAGAAAATTATGTCCTATAGCCGGATAGATTATCTTATCTTATCTTATCTTAGTTCATTTTATTTTTTATTTTTTAGGCTTACGGATAGATTATCTAGCAATATGTTGTTGTCTAGCTTTCTCTCTCCTTTAGGCACGAAATTTAGGCTATTTGAACTCTTGTCATTTCATTCAATAATTAGATTTGAAGATTCGGAAACCTTGGCATAGGTTTCCAGCCTATCATATGCCCCAACCTTTGTTACCGAGCATTCTGGTGACCCATTTTTGTTCTTTACACTTGACCAAGAAATTGTTCTCCAAAACTTACGACATTTTGAGGGATTGTTTCTGGGTTCTATGAAGCACGGAATCCAGAATTTCATCCAATTTCGATGTTGTTTGCCTCTTGCCTTGAAGACGGGACTGAAACAACGTGTGACAATCCTAACATGGATTTTAACGTATCATACATGCCCCCTAGTTGACCACATTATACACGGCCTTAACCCAGAATTGTTCTTTTACGAGTTCCCTCATTAGGTTCGCAAGATCACGTCTAAGCTCCAGGTCAACTCCGTGTCCTACAACATCATATGCGTCGCGGTGTTGCCATAACATGGTGTCCCCGCGTTGTGTGTGTCACTATCTCCTACCATCCCTAAGCTACCCATCTTCCAACGTGGTGCTCCACAAGCATGCCTAAGGCACATAAACTGACTTTTTTCAACAACATCAACTTGTTGATAAAGTCGGTTGACGCCATCACCCTAAGGACTTTTAGGGATATCACAGAGAAATTATGTGATTACCTTAGCACTCAATTTGATAAGTCAGTTCTACTTACAGGCTAGATCTTGGGGGAGTCGGCCAATGAGCCTACCAAGCTCGACTTGCAATGGGCGAGCTGGCTCAAAAACCATGAATCGGGTTCAATGGTTTATTGTGTGTTTGGGAGCCAGGTTATCCTTGACATGGACCAATTTCAAAGTATCCTCTTAGAGTTTAAGCTCACCGGATACCTGTTCTTTGTGGCGGTAAAGCCGTGTATTGGATGTTCGACCATAGAGGATGCAGTTACAGATGGGTTTGAGGAGAGGGGGTAATGCACGGGGGGTGGGTCCAGTAGCGGCTTCTACTGGTGTGTTTTGTGAGTCATTGCGAATTCGGGTGTATGTGGGAGTCATTGATGAGCGGGCCCAAATAGTAGGGTGTCGTAGTTGTTGTTTGACCAGATAATCAACATGAGGATTATGGAGGAGACGAAGGTGGAGGTGGAGAAGGAGAAGAGTTGCTGGGTTTCGAAAGAGAGTTTTTGTAAGGAAGTGATGGAAGCCATGGATCGGGCAACTACGGTTGGGTGTTTGATAAGGGAGAATCATGCTACGTGGAGGGAGGCAGAGGTGGAGCTAGGTGGATAGAGGCATAGGCAAAGCTAGAGGGTCACTGGACCCCCCCTCCCCCTCCCTAGCCCTTGCTCTTGCCATAACTATTATTTATTCAATATATTATAAAAGGGAAGTACAAAAGTTATAAAGTTAGTCTAGGTTTACTTTTAGTAAAGAAAGATGAGAAGGTTTTGGTTTCAATCCTTGTCCCCTCAAACTTTAGCCTTTTTACAAGTGCTCATTACTTTCATTGTATTTAATATTGTTTTTATATGAACATTTTTACTTTTTATATATTGTTCATACGAATTATGTAAATGTGTTAAAATTTTCAAAAGCTTTTAAAATTAACATCTTTCTCAAGTTATACTATGGGTAATTTATTCATAGAAAATAACATTTTTATTTTCACATTAGAACTTCCCTTTACTATTTAACCCAAATTTTTTATCGAAACTAACTTTTAATTAAAATTAAAATTATTTTCGAATTCATTCCAAAGTTAAATAAACCCACCTAATGAATGACATTTATCAACTATACATTTTAAAAGTTCCCTTTATATAAAAATAAATTATTTAGAATATTACATATTATAATGATATGTGGTTAAATATCGTCATAACCAGCTTCCATGAAGGAATTTGTGACCCCCTTAAAAGATTTTCTTACTCCACTATCGGAGAGAGAGGTGTTGGGGAGCCATGCCTTCATGAATCACTATATTAACTTTGTTGCTCAGTTGGAGAAGCTTCGATTTAATTTGGATTCATGTTCTATAATTTGTACCCCATTGTTTAATTAAATTCTCGTTCAACCCTATTTTGTATGGTTTTTTGTGTATTTTTTAGCAAAGAGTAAAACATTTACTCTTTAAATTTCCAGGTATTTAGTGTAAAATCATTAAGAAAAATTTCTTAATAATTCGCTTTTCATGTCGTTTTTCCATAATTGTATTTTTTTTGAATATTTTTCAGAAATATACACATTTATTTCTTAAAGACTAAAGTAACCCTAAATTTAATATCCTAATTGAAACAAATAAAAAATGCCTCTTTCCAACTCGCACCATGTTGCCATTCTACAACCGTCGGTTCACATCAGTCTTCCCACCTTTGTCCGCTGCCACGTTGTTGTGCTCACCGCCATGCCGCCTTGCCCACCACACGCCTCGTGGTTTGTTGCCGCCGATTATTGTTATTTCATGTTGCTATGTGTCACATACTTTTGTATTACATAAAATAATTTTGTTTAAGCCAATGGTACAAAAAAATAATTTTGTGTAGACTAATTAAGTTTTACACTATCTAGGTGTAACCTTGTTCACTACTTTTGTGACAATAACTACTTCGTGTCACATAATTTCATGTTACAATAGAAAAATCCATATGCATACAAGAATAATTTCGTGAAAACTAATTTTGTGTTGTATAAATTACGTTCATGTTACAATAAATAGACTAACTTATTTTAAGAAAGAACAACTAAATACCCTAACTATGGAGATTTTATTTACACACTTGAAATCAAATCTCTACAAATATAAGAAATGATAAGAACAAAAGATTCTATCCAAATTAGGAGTTTCAATAAAATCTTTTATTCTTCTTGTCCTTTCTTATCCAAAAGATTATAATCTTTAACTAATTTTGTGTTAGATAATTTCTTGTAAATTAGATTCATGCTATATTAAATGATTAAGGTTCGTAATACTGAAAATTTTCATGTAAGTAGATTTTGAATGTGTTAGTTGTTCTTGTAAACTTAATTTGTGTACGTTAAATTCGTGTAATCTAATTGTGTAAACTTAATTGATGTTACTTTACATGATTTGGGGTTCTTGTTCGTGACATTAGAAACTTTCGTGTTAATAGAATTTTAGTGATTTAGGATTTCCTTGAAACAAAATTCATGTAAGTTAACTTAGGATAATATTGAACTCGTGTAAACCAAATTGGTGTAAGCTAATTTGTGTAATTAGACTAAGGTTGTTTAGGCTAATTAATAACTAAGCTTGTTTGTAACAGTAAAACTTTTCATGTTGTAGTTGTTCTTATAACAATATATTTTTGAAACAAAAATAATTCTCTTAACAGTTAAAAACGTTCGTGTTAAGTATATACTTTCATGTTACAGTCGGATATGTGAAGGTCACTCTCGTGTTACCTAAATCACTTTCGTGCTGCAATTCATCAATTCTTTGTTATAAAAAATAATTGTGTTGCGATAAATTAATTTTTGTTACAAGACTAATTTCATGTCACCTAATTCCGTGTTACTTAAATTACTTTCATGTTGCAATTCATTAATTTCTTGTCAACCTATTTCGTGTAAGCTAATATGTTGTTACGACAAATTCATGTTACATATATCAATTTCTTGTTATAGTAAATTATTTTATTGTCAACCAATTTCATGTAACATTCAACTGCGGTTTTGTGGCGGCAGTTGGATGGCAAAAAACGGGGTTGGTAGATTTGTGGGAGTGAATGACCAACGTGACGGTGGAACTGATGATCGAATGGATTTCGTAGAGACTCTAATGGAAAAAAGGAAGAAGGAGAATACATAAATGTGGTTGTTGTATTTTTTATGAAACTAGTATGTATAATTTTGTAATAGGGGATTACTCATAACCTATTCTATAATGGGGTATATTTGTGAAAATACTTATTCTACATTAGTGTCTTTCTCCCAATTATTTATACGTTTGTAAGATTATCAATTTAATTGCTTCCAAATATATCATATGCTTGTAATCATCTTAATTCTTAAAATGATCAACTAAAATTAGAAAATTAGAAAATTTGAAAAGAAGTTTATATTTTCTTATTTTAAAAAATAATCACAACCCTTATCTATTAATTACTGGATTAGTTTTATTGAGTAATCGGTTGTTGGCCAAAAACGGGGAAACAAATAGTATTCACTATCTTCTTTTTTATTTTAGCTTGTGCTCGAATCATTTATAAACCTAACATACTTTACATTTTAATAAATAATACTATTTTATCAAAAATAAACTAACTTGTGAATTAGACATATTTTCAACGAACCATCTAAATCATAATCGTCCATTGGAGTTATTTTCAACGAACCATCTAAAATTATTACTTTTAAGTGTTACTAATCTTATAAAACTAACAGTATTATTTATCGATTGTCCCCAAATATATCCCACACATTTGTCCCATTTGTTAAAATTGGTCCACATGCCAGCACTCCTCTAAATGCCAATTTATTTTTACTATTTGAAAATCCACAATCTACCCATTTTCAATTAAACCAAACACAGAATAAACAAGAAAGGCATGAAATTTGGAGAAATTAAATCAAGCAGATCCCATTTGATAACAACAATGCACTATGACAAAACCACAAAACCACCCATATTGTAACAATATTAACAACACACTCAAAGCATCTCATTTCATTACTCAATCTCAACAATGAGATATTCGGGAATTAAAAAAATGTGTACATGTATTTATTATTCCACAATTCTTACAGATTCATATCCATACACACCCGATTAAAGATCGAATAATTTGGAATGGGATTACTCTGCAAAATCTGGAAGAAGCATATCCCATACTACTCCTCTCATACTAAACTTCAACTCATTTTCCTGGATCTAAAAGCTACAGATACCTCCAATAATATATATTTTCTTATGTAATGCGATTTCATACTGTCTCCCTACGACAGAGCGTTTGAATCGACACTTCTCAAAGGCACCCTCTTAATGTAGAATCTATCACGCTAACACAGAAATGGTTGAACATCTATTCTTCTCCATCCCTTTTACACAACGCATGGTTTATGACTATCAATATCATCTCAAACGCACTTTTTTGTGCCAAAACTCCTCGGATTTCCTGACTTATCTAAATTATTTTAGACACAGCTACATGTCCCCTAAATCTATGTTTTTTCTTTGGTGGATAAATGGAAACGTCGAAATAACTTAGTTTTTGGGCGAGATCATAGTCCCAATATTCAAATCCATCACATGAAGCTTATATTCATTTCCAAGACTAGATCGCGAAATTCTCGCCTACTCCCACTAAACCCTCCATAAGGTGTAGTAGAACACTTAATACTAACAAGATCTGGAAAAAACCTTATCATGACTAGGATACTAAACTTTGATGGTTTAAAAAGGAATGACCAGCCATTACATATTGAATTTATAATTCAAAACTCACAAGATAATATCATTGCTATGGATCGATTACAAATCCCTAATATCAGTATATTACAAACCGAGGCATATGCACTTCATGGCATTCGCAGAGCAATTCAACTCAATATAATGAGATTAATAATAGAAGGCAACAATCTAGTCCTTTCAATTCAATCAAGGGAATTTGGAAAATTCCTTGGGAAATACACGCTATTACAACATATATCAACGCTTTATTACTTCTTTTGATTCCGTACAGGTACATCATTGCTTACGTGAGGCAAATCATGCGCGGACTTTCTAGCCCCACATGACATCAACTCCGTTTCACTTATGAGACTTCAGATTATTTTAACGGCTTAGCTTGTGTTGAGACAAAGTATGTCTACATTAAGACAAGAGTTCATTCATCTGAACTCTCGAATTGATAACTTTTGTAAACAGTTTGTAATAATCATACACTGTGATAATTCAGAATTGTCTTTCCAATTAGGAAGGATCCTAGTGTTTACCATGTATCAACCCCCCCCCCCCCCCCCCCCCCCCCCCCCCCCCCCCCCCTCATTCTTCACTTCAAACGGATATATTGCACCATATAAGTTTACAATCCACAAATTTCAATTCCTTTTTTTTTTCTAATACACATTTATTCACAACCAATTTTGACAAGTAACAAAAAGACAACTTGAAAAATTAAATTAAGAAAAGGAATTATTGAATACATTTGACTATGTCCCGATCTAGAAATCAGAGAGATTGGGCATCCATGGCGCCTCTCCCTCCATGTCGCATTCGTCACCACCTCCTTGGACGAGACTAGACTTGTCTGCTCCGATGCCTCCTTCCTCCACTCCCTCCATTGCTATGACCTCACCGACCTCGGAATCGGAAAAGATGAAGAACGGGCAAAAAAAGGATGAACATGGAAAATTCCAGAAACTGGAGGAGGAAAAAGGATGAAGATGAATAATAGAATTAAATTACATTCATACCATTTTCCTTTATTAAAAGTGTAAAAAGTATTCTTACTTACACCTAATGTAAGCATATCTTTGTCCAAATATGGGAAATTTCAGTTGGAGTCCATGAATTTATTTGTTTCATAACAAAACATCTCCATATTTGTACCGTGCCGGTTCGAATTGATCAAATCCAAGCCCACCATTGTGTTCCTCGCTCTCAAATTAGTGGAACTTGACTCCTAAAACACCCAAATTCATACCTGAATCATACCGATTTGAATTCTGAAACAACAACCCGTTTTCGACCTTTGTATTTCCGATGGGAATATTCGGGTATGGAATTGGGTGTTTGAGGAGTTGAATCCTACTAATTCGAGGGTTAGAAACACAATGATGGGCTTGAATTTGATCAATTCAAACCGGAATGATACAAATATGGAATAGTTTGGTTATGAAGCAAACAAGTCAAAAACCTTAGGGGCACCAACTGGAAAAAAAAATTAACTTTGGGACATCAACATGAATAACTTTAAACTTAAAAAACCAACCGAAACTTCCCATTTAATATTTACCCACCACAACTTCCACTCAATTGATTTAACATTTTTCAGTCCTATGAGAATCTAGCTCTCAGTGAGAATTTTTCTTTGGGTGTAAAATTGGTGAGTTTACACGAAGGTAAATAAATTACCTCAAAGTTTTCTCCATTTTCTACTTTTTAGAAAATAATAATGTTACATTGTTATATTATTACAAAATTTTGTGAAATTTTATCTCCTCGTAAAGACCCATATTATGTAGGTTGTAAAAGTGGGAAATGAATATATAAATAATAATCTTATTGAATAAATTGTTGTGTTTGAACCCATATTGTATTTATGGATAGGGGGTCTTACAATTAACTCTACAATCCCTTCAAAGACAAAATAAAGAAAGACAATCATGAAATCGCTAGGTGAAAGGTGTATATAAATGACACATTAAGGTCTAATATTGGAAACATTAAATTTGTTGGAACCTTGACGTTCCCTCTGGTTTTGATGATGATAAACACCATTAGATTTTATGTTTTCTTGTTGTTCCTATGAGTTTCAGGTCTTATGAAAGAATTAGGGAACAATGGAAAACGTATGAAGAAGAGAAAGCAGATGGTGCTAAGGAACGTGGTACAAACATGGAACAGTTACGCAAGAAGCAAATTGGAAATATGAAGCGCGCGTGGTTCCTATATATGGAAACAACGTTTGTGGAACGATGCGGAATGCGGAGACTTGCCAGTTGTTACCAGATTGACTTCATTATACAAGGAAATGAGATTTTGAGCTTTACTTGGAAAAGAAGAGGAAGATAATGAGTCTTAGGAAAGTTTATAGAAGGAAACCATGTGTTTATAAGCTGAATAGTATATTTGGTAACGAAATTGTTCAATGTTACCTTATATGTCGATTGTTAGATATTTGGTAATAGGATTTTGTTAGACACTATATATAGATGAGATCACCTTGGGAAAAGGTATCTCAGCTACAACCGTCGAGCATACCAAGGAGCTATTGTAAAACTGAGATCGAAGGTCTGAGGCAAGGTACGGGTAGTTCTTGCTAAGGGTCTTGTTGTGATTCTTGTGTCATTGAGAGTTGATTGCACTCAAAGTCCTTAACCTAAGGTATAGGTGAAGAGAAGACTTGTGAGATTGTACAATTCTTAATAATACAAGTATATGTTTTGAGGAATTACTTGTTACTTTGAATCTTTATATTTTCTGCTACCCAGGAAACAGTCACACCGTTCTCTGTCTAACACATTACGATTCAACAAAATTATTTCTATGACAATCATTACATAAGGTTTAATATATGAATTGAAATAAAGTTTTGGATCAGGTGTTTGGGCAAAAAAGATATATGATCCTACTTTGCTTAATTACGGGGGTAAGTAATAGAAGCAAAACGATCCAATCGAGATTAGGTAATAAGAAATCACAAATGAATTGTGAATCGACAAAATTGACAATGAAAATCAATGCTTATCTACACTTAATTGAATGAAGATCGTGATTACACTTGAGAAGAGTTTGCAATTCCTAGAAATCGTACGTACTGCATGGAGAGTAATCTATGAGCAGTGGCGGACGCAAGATTTTCGTTGAGTAGGGGCAAAATATATTGGAATATACAAACGTTGTATCCTTATCGGAATGCTTTTATCTAGTTTCTTGCTTTGTTAAGACTAGAAAATAATACATATATTCTATAGTAATATATTTGTGTAATATACTACGTAAAAGACGTGCGTGTGCACTAGATACAATATGTGCATGGTTTTTGGCTTGTATGTGCATGGTTTTTGACTTGTATGTGCATATAAGTTCTACTTGTGCACATCCTTTTCTTGGCTTAAAATGTGCACGAGTTTTGAACTTTATGTACATACCCTTTGAAGTGCATGTTTTTTTGCTTGTATATGCATGTAAATTGTACTAGATATGCATGAGTTTCCACATTAAATTAATGCACATACATCCAAATACTAATGCACTCTTGAATGTGCACAAGTTTGTACTTGTGTGTGCATTAATATTGTACAAGGTTTGCATGAGTTTCCACTTACGTGACTATTGTCTAAGTTTAAATTAATGCACATACAAGCAACAACTAATGCATTCTTTGAATGTGTACAAGTTTTTGCACGTATGTGCATATCAATTGTACTAGGTGTGCATGGATTTCCACTTACACATTTTCTAGAAATCAAAATGTACTTGACTTTGTGTAAGTTTAAATTCAAGCACATACAGGCAAAAAAGTGATGCCTCCTTGAATATTTACAAGTTTGTGCTTGTATGTGCATGAATTATTGACTTTATGTGGTCGAGATACAAAATGCACACATTTTGCATGCATGTGCATGAAAATGAGTCTATATGTGCATGATTTTTGTGTTTTTTATGAATGATTTTTGTGTTATATGTTATAGGGAATTGAAAAAAATGAATGCACCAGCGCTTTCCCATATTTAGCCCCAAAAAATGCGTTTTTTCAAATTAAAATTCGGTTGTGCTGAATTATTTCGTTTTTTTTATCTGGGCCTTTGGTTTCCTTGATCAAGCGGCCCACAAACATTCTTAATTCTCACCCTAATCTCTATTCTCACGTACCCGATCCAAGCCCATTCTAAATTCCTAAATTGATGAATAAGTCCTAAATTCAAAAGGTTAGAAAATAAATTTTGTTGTTCTTTAAGATTGATAATATAAAAAAGCAAATATCACCTTGATCTAGAAACTTAAATAATTATGTTTTCCTTAAATAAAATAACAAAATATTAATATTTTTAGATAATTTGTATTCAAGAAATGATCAAACTAAAAGTTTATTTGATAAAAGATATTGCAAAAATTACTATTTTCATATTTGTCCAACCAAAAGTTTAAAGTGTGTATTTGAGTATCATAAGTGTTTCTAAATTAAATAAGAAAAAGGAAAAGGAAAATTAAAAATTAAACTCTACTCTCTTGAGCTTGTAATGGATTAAAAATCAAAGTGCTCTCTCGTGGATGGGTTTTTTTGAACCTGTTATATACGTTAACATGGGCTTAACCATCTGGGCAACAATTTATTATTGCCTTGCACCAATTCATAAATATATATATTCCAATTATTTTGTCAGATTTCAGTGGATGCCATGGACCACACTAGACCCAACATTGGTCCGCCACTAGCTATGAGTGATGATGACAATGTCCCTTACATGAGTTTTCAATGGGGTATATATAATTTATAAGAATTATTAGCCTATAATCCCAAGAAAGGCTTTTTATGAACGTTGTGGGAGATACGACACCTTCCTCTTTCAAGATTTCCTCAACCGATGGAAATGTTGCTTGTTTCGACCGTTCGAAGATGGAGTGGCCTCATGGGTGTCGAGTCACTTCACTCGCCAGGATTCCGTCTTCGTTGCTGGACAATTTTTCTAAGATGGCCGATGGGCCTAATCCAGGTTTTGGGCCCAACAAATCGTATAGAATTTTAGTTCATAAACAACAAAATATTATGTGGAAAAAATAAATTAAATATCTCAAACTTTGAAACATATGAGTATCTCACTTAGAACCGATACGTATAAAAATAAATATTTTATACTAGACAATCCTTGCGAACATAGTACTTGAAGCTTAATCTGTATGCAAGAAAAAGAGTTTTGGGCGACAAAAAATTAGAACGATGTCGATAAAATTTCTACTTTAGTCTCCCAAAATAAACTTACGGCGATCCAAGAAATTGTTTTCACTCAAAATTTTCATACGGGCGACAAATGTCTACTTTAGTCGCCCAAAATAGACTTAAGGCGACAAAGTATATGTTTTGTTGCTTAAAATATTTCATATGGGTGACAAATGTCTTCTTTTGTCTCCACTTCTTCTTGAATTTACTTTCGATTAATGTTTACAGCGACAATTAATCCTTTCGTCGCACAATATTTGTGCTTATGGCGACAAATGTTGTTTTAATCGGTCCCGTTTAGAACAAAATAAATAAAAACTATTATATCATAATACAATCTTTAATCACTCAATATAAGCGGGGAGCGAAATATTTACGAGGGAAATAGAAAGGGGGGAAAATCCTCTATTTCTTCTTCTCAACTCAAACCCTCGACCGCCATGGCTGAGCTATGTCTTCTCTATCATGTCGATTGTTGCTCCAATCCTAATTGATGTTTCAATTTGTTGTTTGTCGCTTCCGAAATTAATCTTTTCATCTGTATCTTACTCTAATTTATTGTCGATCGTTTGCTCAATTTGTTGTTTGTCGCTTCCTTCTCTATCATGTTGATCGTTTGCTCAATTTGTTGTTTGTCGCTTCCTAAAATTTCCTATTGTATGTGAATAATTGAAGATCAAAGTTGGACACTCAATTTACTGTCTTTCGCAATTAATGTAAGTTTTTGATTTTAATTTTATGATGGAATAATCAAGAGATGTGCTTTGCTTTTACTGAAGTGATACCAATGAGGAAAAATTGCCGAATAAGTGGAACTTTGGACATCACTCCATGGATTCTAGTCGACTGATTTAGTATAATATCTAAAAATTAAACTGAGACTTCTAGCAATAGAGACATTCGATTGCATCGATTCTTCTTTCGAACTAATATTCCCTAGACTAGAAATGGCCTTTGAACTTAGAATTTTAATGTTAGATATTTAGGCCTTATTTTGTTCATGTTATCTTGTCTTCACTTGGCATATATAGCACATGAAACATCATCAAGTAAACATATCAAGAATCCAAGGGGAATCAAGAATTGTCTGTACATGGTTAATTTGAAATGTATACACGTTACTCATTGGCCTTGGCAAGTTACCACATGGTTACTTCAGTTAGGCATTATTGATATTATTTATGCAGCATTGTTCCATAGTGATCCAAAACTATGCTTCGTATTCAAACTTCTCTTCCTTTTTAATCTTAATTAAAGGTTAAAATCATAATAGGATTAGAGCAACAATACCTAGCATACATAATGCTCTCTTAGGTTGAAGACAACAATGTTGGAACTCATTTAAATAATGTGGCGCCGGGCACTTTTCCGGGCACAATTCCGGTGGGCTCCGGCCATTGTCAACACCGGAAAGTGGAAGCATTGGCTTCCTCTACGCGAGCACATTCTCGTAGTGTACTCATACGATAAATTCGAGTTTCGTTTGAATGAGAAATGATGGCTCAAAGGTGGTTGCTTGCAACACCCAATTTGAGTTTGGGAGGGTGCAATTCTACATCCCACATCGGAAATGTAGGAGTAGAATTGAGTGGTTTATAAACCACTATCATCCAAGCCAAGGTAAGAACTTGGTGAGTATGGAGAGAAAAGCTTGGCCACACACGCGCGCCGTCCGTCCGATCCGATCGGGTCAGGTCAGGCTCGGGCTTGTGGGCTTCCGAGCTTGGGCTTTAATCTGGTACATGGAGAGATATGGGCTGCAGAGCAAATCTTCTTCCATTAATACCAGAGATATGTAACGTCCTCCTCACTAATACAGAAGATCTGCAAGGGCCTACTGAAGATCCTCCGAAGCTCCTTATAAGGAGTGCTCAGCTTCTCATTCGGAGAAGAAACACAACCAACAATCTTCCTCCCTCTTCTCTGTTTTCCAGAAAATATCGAGTCTGAGAGTACTCCAGAGAGCGGTTCGTAGCCTTCAGTCTTTTGGTTGCGCAAGTCCGAAGTCGTTCAAGCAGTTGTATCCTGGGATTCGGAACGCCATCAAACCGTCGCAATACGGGGCGTTTTCAGAATTAAGGAAAGAGATCTCATTCTCGACTCTGCTTCCGATCGTTGTTCGGTATTATTTCCTGTAATTCTTGTGCGCTTAACTCTTGCAGTTTACGTTTCATTTCGCGTTCCTACAATCTTAATTCTGAAAAGCGTTTATACTGCAATAATCGCACTAACGAATTTCTGTTCGAGTTTATTTCTCCCCTCTCGCACGATCAATCACAGATTTGAATCCAGAATTTTCTGTGCATCTTTTTCTGTTTCGTGTCTGCACAGAAAATTTTGTTCGAGTTTTTTCATTTCTGCACAGTTTTGATTTCTGTTGTTCGTGTTTCTGCAGTTACCGAATCTGTATTAACGTCTTTCTGTGCAGGAAATAATTCGGATTCACAGTTTCTGTGTAGTTCTGTGTAATTTTAGTGCAGGAAAATTTTTTGAATTTGTATTTCTGTGCAGTTCTGTGTAATTTCTGTGCAGGAATTTTTTTTTTGAATCTGTATTCTGTGTAGTTTCTGCGTATTTTCTGCAGGAAATCATTCAAGAAATTATTTAATTTCTATTTCTGCTATCACTAACTTGTTTTTCGCAGGAAAATTGCGTCCGAATTGGATTCGACATTTTGGTTCGAATCTGGTTTTTCTGGGCCATCTGTACTGATGTACAGAAATTCGAAAAAAATAAAATATCAATTTTATCGGTTCTGCAATTTAATTCCGTATTAAAATTGCATTCGTAAAATACCGTACTGACTTCTGGTTGCGTTTCTGTGAACAAATTCTGATATCATGGGTGATAACATCGAGAAATCTATACCTGAGGTTGCTGGGGCTGCAAACGGAACCACGTCTGAGTCGACGCGCCAAATTCAGTTTGGGAGTGGTCTGCCAGCGGTGAGTTTGCCAATGGGGCATGTGCAAGCAGTGAATCTGCAAGATGCAAACATGCCAACAGCTACTCTGCAAGCCGCAGTGGTTGGGACTTCTGAGGTTCGTCAGACTGTCCATCCAGCTGCTCTTCAGACTGTTGTACCGACAGTCCATATGCCTGGCGTTGTGAACGCTGGCTTGATGTCGGACAAGTTCGATGGAACTGGCTTCAAGACATGGCAGCAGAAGATGTTCTTCTTCCTGACCACGTTGAAGCTTGAGAAGTATCTGACTGAGGACAAGCCTGTGCTGTCGCCTCATAATACAGATGTATACCTGCTAGCCAGCGTTGAGGCTTGGACTCACGCAGACTTTCTGTGTAAAGGTTGGGTTCAAAGCCGCCTAATAGATCCACTGTACAATGTGTACAGCAAGATCAAGACCTCCAAGGAGCTCTAGACTGCTTTGGAGAAGAAGTACAAGTCTGAGGATGCAGGCTCGAAGAAGTTCGCCGTGGCGAAGTTTCTGGACTACAAGATGGTGGATAATAAGCCCATCATGAAACAGGTGAAAGAGCTACAACTCCTAACTCATGAAATCATTTCTGAGGGGATGTCTATCTGTGAGACGTTCCAGGTTGCTGCATTCATTGAGAAACTTCCTCCAGGCTGGAAGGAGTTCAAAAGTTACCTGAAGCACAAGCGAAAGGCAATGACTGTGGAAGACTTGATAGTCAAGCTGCGGATTGAGTCAACCAACCGCAAAGCAGAAGGGATTGAGCCTGCTGAATAGAAGGATAATCTGGTTGAACAAAAAGACAAGGGGAAGAAACGACAGTTCCAACCCCAAAGCTCCAACAACTTCAAGAAGCACCCAGCTAAGAAGTTCAGTGGGAAGTGCCACAAATGTGGAAAAATGGGTCACAAGGCTGACGAATGTCGTAGCATGGCTGATCCGCGCAACGACAAGGGGAAATCCCAAGCCAACATGACTGAAGGCAGGCTCTCGGATGCAGATCTGTGTGCTGTAGTGTCTGAAGTCAACATGGTTGGAAGCAACCCAAGAGAATGGTGGTACGATACAGGTGCTACCAGACATATCTGCTCTGACAAGGGATGCTTCATCACCTATCAGCAGAGCAAGAGCGACGAGCATCTGTTTATGGGGAACTCGTCCACATCCAAGGTGGAAGGTTACGGGAAAGTGGTGTTGAAGTTGACTTCAGGAAAGGAGCTGACTCTCACCAACGTCATGCATGTGCCTGACATAAGGAAGAATCTGATCTCCGGCACTCTGCTGAGCAAGAACGGATTCGCGACCAACTTCGTGTCTGACAAGTTGGTTCTCTCAAAGAATGGGGTATTTTTGGGCAAGGGTTATGTAAAGGATGGACTGGTAAAAATGAATGTAATGACAGTCATCCCAAAAACTATTGTAACTGAGGTTTCAATGAATAAGACTAATCCTATTGCTTATGTTGTTGAGTCTTTTAATATTTGGCATGAACGATTAGGGCATGTGAATAACAAGTCTATTCAAAGACTAATGAACATGAACCTGATTCCGAAATGCAAATCAAGTAAAGAAAAATGTGAAGTATGCGTACATGCCAAACTCACAAAAACGCCATCCCCACACGTCGAGAGAACAACCGAACCTCTAGGTTTAATACACACAGATTTGTGTGATTTAAAATATGTGCAAACTAGAGGCGGTAAAAAGTATTTCGTAACCTTTATTGATGATTGCACAAAATACTGTTATGTATACTTGCTAAGAAGCAAGGATGAGGCCTTGGAAAAGTTTAAGGAATACAAGTTGGAGGTTGAAAACTAACTTAGTAAAACCATAAAAATAATCCGAAGTGATAGAGGAGGCGAGTATGATGAACCTTTTAACGCGTTCTGTAGAGAACACGGGATTATTCATCAAACAACTGCTCCCTACTCACCAGAATCCAACGGAGTTGCGAAACGAAAGAACCGAACTCTAAAAGAGATGATGAATGCAATGTTGCAGGAATCTGGGTTACCCCAGAACATGTGGGGGGAAGCGCTGCTTACCACCAATTATATCCTCAACAAGATACCCCATAAAGTTACCGGCAAGACGCCATACGAACTTTGAAAAGGTAATGTACCTTCGTACAAATACCTCAAAGTGTGGGGGTGCCTAGCAAAGGTGGCAGTGCCACCTCCTAAGAAGGTCACAATTGGACCTAAAATCGTTGATTGTATTTTCATAGGATATGCACATAACAGTAGTGCTTATCGGTTTCTGGTACATAAATCTGGTATACCAGATATACATGTAAATACAATAATGGAATCAAGGAATGCGTCATTCTTTGAAAACGTGTTTCCATGCAAGGATAAAGAACATCCAAAACGAACACGTGAACAAAGTGAAGCAGGTAATTCTGTAAATGAAACAGAAGATGAACCTAGACAGAGCAAGAAAGCTTGAAATGAACCAGAAGCTGAACCTAGACGAAGCAAAAGAGCTCGAAAGGAGAAAACCTTTGGGCAAGAGTTCATAACGGCCTTTCTTTTGGAGAATGAGCCTAGAACTTTCAAAGAAGCCATGTCTACACCTGATGCACCTTCATGGAAGGAAGCAGTTAAAAGCGAAATCGACTCCATTATGCAGAATCATACATGGGAGTTAGTTGATTTGCCACAGGGGTGTAAAGCACTTGGGTGCAAATGGATTTTCAACACCAAATTGAAAACCGATGGCTCAGTAGATAAGCACAAGGCGAGGCTTGTGGTGCAAGGATTCCGGAAAAAAGAGGGCTTGGACTTCTTTGACACTTATTCTCCAGTTACGAGAATAACATCAATCAGAATGCTAATAGCAATAGCTGCATTACGAATCCTCGAAATCCATCAAATGGATGTAAAAACTGCCTTTCTAAACGGAGAATTAGAAGATGAGATATACATGAAACAACCTGAGGGTTATGTGGTTCCTGGACAGGAACACAAGGTGTGCAGACTTGTCAAGTCTCTATATGGATTCAAACAAGCTCCAAAGCAGTGGCATGAAAAATTTGACAATGTCATGATGTCAAATGGCTTCAGCATCAATGAATGTGACAAATGCATCTACTTCAAGGACACTCCAAATGGTTACATTTTGTTGTGTTTGTACGTAAATGACATGCTCATTATTGGAAGCAATAAGGACATGATCAACCGCACTAAGAACATGCTTAGTGGGAAGCTCGACATGAAAGACTTGGGATTAGCAGATGTCATACTAGGGATTAAAATCACTAGACATTCTGAAGGAATTATCCTGTCTCAAGCACATTATGCTGAAAAAGTACTTGAGAGATTCAAGAACTACTCAAGCGGGACTGCAAAGAGTCCCGTGGACCCCCATCTTCATTTGACTAAGAACTCGGGGGATGCAGTGTCACAGTTGGAGTACGCACGTGTGATTGGGAGTCTCATGTACTTGACCAATTGCACAAGACCTGACTTGGCACACTCAGTCAATGTACTGAGTCGCTACACAAATAATCCAGGACACAAACACTGGAAATGAATAACTAGAGTATTAAATTACTTGCGTTATACTCAAAGTTATGGGCTGCACTATGGTAAATACCCAGCAGTTCTGGAATGATACAATGATGCAAACTGGATATCAGATTCCAGAAACTCAAAGTCCACAAGTGGATATGTGTTTACACTTGGTGGTGCAGCGGTATCATGGAAATCTTCCAAACAAACACTATTAGCCAGATCCACTATGGAGTCTGAGTTCATTGTTTTAGACAAAGCAGCAGAGGAAGCTGAATCGCTTCGAAATCTTTTGGAAGATATCCCGATATGGGAAAAACCAGTGCCATCAATAAGTGTATACTGTGATAGTCAATCGGCTATAGCTCGGGCACTGAGTCGTTTGTACAATGGTAAGTCACGTCATATACGAAGACGACATAAAACCATTAGACAACTACTCTCGCATGGTATAATCTCAATAGATTATATCAAGTCGGCTGACAACCTAGCGGATCCGTTTACTAAAGGTTTGTCACGAGATCAAGTTGTTAAATCATCAAGAGGAATGGGTTTAAAGCCTATGACTAAAGAGGATGCTTGATGGCTAACCCTACCTACCTGACTGGAGATCCCAAGAAGTAGGTTCAAAGGGAAAACTAAATCAAGCTGAATCAAGATGAGCACTGGGAGACTAAAGTCTCATCCCAGTTCCTAGGATGGTGAACAGTGCTACCTGTATAAGTTAAGGTTAAGCTTGGCTTTTAATGATTCCATAGCTTTGAAATAAAAGTGGGGTATGAAAGGATACTCCTTATGGCAATCACCTTATGAGTGTGAAATGGGGCCGTTTCTAGGAGAATTACTAGAGGCTGAATTCTCCAAGTTCACTCATGAATAACCAGGGATGTTCAAGGCCAAAATGAACACAACAAGAGAACCTAGTTCTGTGAGAAGATGAAACTGTGTGATAGTTATTGTCTCGATTTACATCAAAGACCGGGTGGTTCAAGACATCATGTTCACTACCTGGTCGAGTAAATCCGATAGCTACTCACTATGGGTGGTTCAAGGCTGAAACATACTACCAGCCCAGATGCATGGATTTTTCGACTGTACTCTCAAAAGTTTTTATGCTTTTAAACCAATGTTTAGAATGATTTCTATTCATGTGGGGGATTGTTGGAACTCATTTAAATAATGTGGCGTCGGGCACTTTTCCGGGCACAATTCCGGTGGGCTCCGGCCATTGTCAACACCGGAAAGTGGAAGCATTGGCTTCCTCTACGCGAGCACATTCTCGTAGTGTACTCATACGATAAATTCGAGTTCCGTTTGAATGAGAAACGATGGCTCAAAGGTGGTTGCTTGCAACACCCAATTTGAGTTTGGGAGGGTGCAATTCTACATCCCACATCGGAAATGTAGGAGTAGAATTGAGTGGTTTATAAACCACTATCATCCAAGCCAAGGTAAGAACTTGGTGAGTATGGAGAGAAAAGCTTGGCCACACACGCGCGCCGTCCGTCCGATCCGATCGGGTCGGGTCGGGTCGGGTCGGTCGGGCTCGGGCTTGTGGGCCTTCGGCCCAAGCAGCAGCTAAGCTTTTTTTTGGAAGCGAGTTGGGCTTCCGAGCTTGGGCTTTAATCTGGTACATGGAGAGATATGGGCTGCAGACCAAATCTTCTGCCATTAATACCAGAGATATGTAACGTCCTCCTCCATTAAGACGAAAGATCTGCAACGGTCAAAACCGCGATCTGTAACGTCCTTCTCACTAATACAGAAGATCTGCAACGACCTTCTGAAGATCCTCCGAAGCTCCTTATAAGGAGTGCTCAGCTTCTCATTCGGAGAAGAAACACAACCAACAATCTTCCTCCCTCTTCTCTGTTTTCCAGAAAATATCGAGTCTGAGAGTACTCCACAGAGCGGTTCGTAGCCTTCGGTCTTTTGGTTGCGCAAGTCCGAAGTCGTTCAAGCAGTTGTATCCTGGGATTCGGAACGCCATCAAACCGTCGCAATACGGGGCATTTTCAGAATTAAGGAAAGAGATCTCCTTCTCGACTCTGCTTCCGATCGTTGTTCGGTATTATTTCTTGTAATTCTTGTGCGCTTAACTCTTGCAGTTTACGTTTCATTTCGCGTTCCTACAAACAAATGTACAATTGATGAGAACTACATACGTAAAAACTTCCAGCTTAGTTACATTCACTATATTCGTTGGACAAAAATAATGGATGGTCCAGCACAACAGATTGAGTTATTAAAATCAAACAACCACAATAAGACTACATTGTATATTAACAAAATTACAACTTGTAACTTCTGCATTGGCTTCTTGTTGTGAAATGTTTATGTTTTCCTAGATCTGCTATGAGCTAATATGCAAGAATTTCATTTGTTGGTCATAATTAGATGATGGGAAATGGGACAAGAGGGAGTCTTTTTAATTTTTTTCTATCTTAAAACTCATATAAATTGATTCAAGATCTGGTCTTCATAACGATAGTTCAATGCTTCCTGACCTATTGTTATTATTAATAAGAATGTCTCTAGATTGATCGTTTAAAAAAACTAATTGTTGGTCTGCTCTTGTTGAAGAATGATGCCTTTGATTGCTAGAATTGGGATAATTTGGTGAGGTTTCAAGCTCCCATTTTGATGTCAAAGTTTGGTGCTATTTTGCCTTAGTTGTACCCCTAGGATTCCAACAATGATTGAGTTGGTGGCTACTTTGATATTATAAATCACTGGTGAAAACTATTAGAAAATAGTAGCTGGTTTTTGGTTGAGGGTAGGAAATTCTGAAATTGTTTCATATTTCTGGGAGATTGTTGCTTATTATTATTTTTGCTGACTTCTTTAATTTTAAGAACTTCATTCCTCCTCTAGGCATGGCACAATGACTCAATCAGTTTTCAAGTGTTGCTAATTCATGGACATATTTCTTTTATTTAAAATATGTGGTTCTTGTTTGGTCTAAGCTTAGTTTTTCATCACCAATTGACAATTCATTATCACAAAGTTACTACATATATGTACAAGTTTTAAATTACGCTATCTATTGGTAATATTCAACTAATTGATTTGCTATGTCTACTTTTTGTAGGAGGACAAATGAAGACTTCAACAAAAGTAACTAACTACTTGGAGGAGATTATTTGGTATAGATTATAAACACATTAGTGATCATGGGTAGCAATGTGGCATAATGACAACATATATTTTGATGGCATTTTGGCTTGAACTATAGCAAGCTTCTTATAAGATGTATTAGATGATATCCTGAATGGCATTTTGTTGTACCTTCCAATATACTCTTAAGTTTATATTTATATTATATGTGTAAGTGAAATAGAAAAATAAAAGCCAACCAATATTCAACATAATTTGTTGAAAAAACTTTTTGTAAACATTTTTTGGGCGAAAATTTAAGACTCCTTAGTACAAACTCTTGGATGACAAAGCTAGAATTTCGTAGCACAAACTCTTGGGTGACAAAGCTGGAATTTTGTAGCACAAACTCTTGAGCGACAAAGCTGAAATTTCGTAGCACAAACTCTTGGGCAACAAAATATTGCATTTGTCACAAAAGGATATTTTGGGCGACAAACACATATTTTGTCGCCCAAAACAAAAGGCGACTCGCCTATAGCGACGCCTCCTCGGAAAAAAAATGTTAGTCGACTTAGATTTTGGGCGGAAAAAATATGGCTTTGGGCGATGAAATTTTTTGTCGCCCAAAGCGATTTTCTCTTAGCGATAAATTTTAGCATAAAAAAGGTGTGAGTGTCGAATTCGTTATTACATAGCACATGAACGAATATTTGTTATGACACTTTCAAGTTCACCAAGGAGTGTCCACCCTCCCCTCATCACACTAGTGGTTCCAGTTCATAAACCAGCGGTTCAAGGAAACCTTGAACTAGAACCTAATCCTTAAATCCTTGAACCAGCGGTCTTATGGTTTCAAGGGACCAGCGATTTTCCGTCGGGTTGACCCGGTCCGCATCGCCGATCCGGAAATAAAACTAAATAAAAAATTAAAATATATTTTAAAAATCTAAAAATAAAGTTACACTTTTAATTTGATATTTTTAGTGTTTTTTATATTGTGAGGTTTGTTTAAGGGTATTATAGGAATTTAGGGTTAAAGAGAGGTATATATTTTTAATTTAAGCTTATGAACAGGCAATTCAACTCAATTCGAACTCGGTTTGGAACCAACGTGACGAACCTACGGTTCGAACCGGTGATTCGCCGGTCATGGGATGGGTGAACTGTAACCTTATTTTTCTTTGAATCGCTGGTTTTGATTTCAGCCCGGTTCGGGGTTTGACTCGGTCTAGTTCGGCCAGTTCAAGTTTCATTTGGCCAACACTATCTCCTCAAAGTCTGTGATGCTTGACTTTTTCTCATATGATATAACACGGAAATGAAAAGGAAAAAAAACTTACTGTCATATGGATTTGCAAGAAAAATATGAGTTACTAGATGAAAATTTCCCTATTTGAAATTATTTTGAATTAGTTTATGTTGTCTATTTGTCTTGAATTCATACAGTTTTGGTTATTTTTCAGTTATTGTAGGTGTTTTTTTTGTATTTATGAACACATTTCATGTTGTTATAGCAATCCAAACAATCATTCAAGCTTATTTCCATGTTTGAATTTGCTACATTACTATAAGTCTATAACCAATTCATTATTTGTCAATATAACCATATAAAACTTTGAAGGATAAAAAATGTAGAATACATACAAAGAATTCAACAAGACGATCAAGGGATTCACTCGTATGTGATGGATGCGAGTAGTATTGGGGGAGAGATCATGTTCAATCACAACCATCAAGTCCAATACATAAGTTCAATGAGATTTCATTTTAAAATCAATTGACAATAGGAGGAGCATGTACTTATATGTTAGGATTGAAACCTCCATTTTCGATATGTGATTCACATATGACCCCCATCAATATCTCTCTCACTTGTAAATCCATCACACACTCGGACCAACACACACCTAAACCATCAAAAGCACGTCTAACCACGTCCTCACTCTTAGAACTAAGACTACAACGTAACGGGCCAAATGTTAGCCCGTCGGGGAGCACCATGATGTTTGTCTCAATTCTTTTGCCGGTGTGACCTTGAGCACTTGTGACGATTGGTTGTTTGTGAAGCAGACAAGATTAAACGGATCTTTTGAGACGTCAAAAAAGGAAGGTACAAGTGTGGAGTTATATTCAAAGGATGGTGTTGATGAGAAACCCATGTCAGAGGAGTATACATCAGGTGTTGAAACTGATGAAGGATCGGAGAGAGTGGGCAGCTAGATGGTTGTGGTGATGATAATATATTGCGTGCATCGATTCAGCGCCATGATGGCAAGACGAGACTTGGATACAAGTTAGACCATGATATATGATGATGTCTTCCCCTTGTTGAAGGGTGAGATTGTTGGGCTTTTGGGCTCAAAATGGATTTAGCCTAAGCATTGTCTTGTTAAGGTTTTTACAAAACAACAAAAAGGAGACGAGGGATTATTATTTGCCTCCACCACAAAAAGTAGAACTAGTTTTGCTTCTAGGAGTGGTCATCAACCAAGGAGAAAAAGATAGAAGAGGGAGCTTGGTGAAGAAGAGACGGGTTTACACTTTTTTAGCCTTGGGATTGTCTCTCGATTTCGAAATTGCTCATTACCAACAAGGGTTTGGTAAGTTCGTCTCTCTCCTGAAATCCTTAGTCTCATGAGCAAGTGATTTAGTTATTTTTGGAGGAATCATTTCTAGATCGGGTTGTATCTAGACGGGTGTTTGATATCTTCATGTTTGTCTCCGTGTGTGAGGATCGTATAGGTGACTCTGTGCAGTTCCAAGAGTGAGCACGTGGTTAAACATGCAAGTCAAATGTGACTCTTGGTGGTTTAGGTGCATGGTAGCTCGAGTTTATGATGGATTCACAAGTGAAGGGGGATTGTTAGGTGTCACAGATGAATCACACATCGGAAATGTGGAGGTTCCAGCCTAGTATATAAGTACCACTACCACAGAATTGGGTTTTTAACCCGTGAGTAAAAGGAGAAATAACCCGGATTTGGCACGAAAATGGTTCGGGCTTCGGATTGAGTGTATAATAGGTTATATAATCCGGACCCTTTTTTACACGCCCAAGTTAAATGCATGATTATAGAATGCAAGGAAAACAAAGTATATAACCCGGACCTACAAAACACGCCCAACTTAAAAGGTGTTTAAATAACACGGACCTTTTCACATCCGGGTTATAATATCATGTCCAAATATCACACTAGCCAAACTTTATAACCCGGAGCTCGAAATGGTTTGGGCTAAAAAGTTCAATCAACATTCCTTTTTCACAAAGGCAAAATACCTCGGATATTCCTAGGTCCGAGTTATATTGTTCTGATCTCAATATGTTGTATAACCCGGTGGTTTTTAGGTCTGGTTTATATAAAAAAAATTATAATGAAAGCTTTTTAATTTTTCACATTTCACCTATAATTAAAATGCACCAACAGTGCATTTTTTCAACGCATTAACTCATACTAAAAGATGAAATAGCCCTGAAAAAATCCAATCTCATACCACATTTCAACACATTACATCAATATTATAAGAAGGTAAACATTATTAAACTAATTTGACAAAGTACTATAATAAACCAACTGAAGACAAAGTTACACTAGAATCCTAATAAGGCATAATTTATACTTGTCTAGAGAAAGAAAAATCAATAGCCACCAGCTTGTCACCTTAACACTTGAAGCAATAAAAACATCTCTTATGATTCTTCATTTTCACTACTAGCCGCTTGATATCGAATCAATCCTTTGGTACTTCATTGTCGTACTTCACAAACTTAAATAATCTGCAGGAATTGTAGAAACTAGTTAATATAGCCTGTTAATCGAAAGATCGAGATATGAACATCACCAGAGTCTGCGGGTGGCATGCCCATATCCCCATTGACCCCATAACCATATCTTATATGACCTTAACATTTATCTACATTAATAGAAATGCAGTAGGTATCTAAACCCCAAGTTTTCTTCCTCGTGTCTTGGGCCTAAATGTAAAATTCCAACGACCAAAAAAAAAAAGAGACAAGGGTGAAGAAAAATTCCATTTTTCCATACCTTGCAGCAACCTCAGCACCAATCCTTTCTGCATAAAGTCCCAGATTTTTGCTATAGGACTGAGCAACAAATATCTCCATGCCACGTGCAGCAAACAATCTCACAGATGATGCATCTGCATCAAGGCTACCACTTGCAAAACCCTATATCATGTTCAATGTCCAACATCAAAAACAGTGAATAAATAATCCATAACGAAGAACATAAGATGTTCTGCGTCTTGAGTGCTTTGGATGGCTTCTTTGCTAATTCAGCCTTTGTTCCTTGTTGCTGTAGTCGAAACTTCAATCCACTAATCATTTGCACCCACCCATGGAGGATCAGTAACAAGGATGAGTTTCAAACTCAGTCACAACATTCTAACTATAGACGTTTCATTCCAAAAGTACAAAGAGCATGTTACCCATTTTCTATTTGTAATGATACAAGTATAGTTCTAGGTTTTTACTGTTGCCTTGTCAATATATATGGATTTCTTTAGAAACACAAGGAAACTATATATAGCATGATATCCAATATTCTGAACACCCAATTTGCAAGTTGCAATATATATATATAGTCAGGTTCCGATGAAACGGATGCTTACAGTGAAACGTGAGGAGGAATGAGAGCCAATCATTTTGGGACAATGGAAGGCTGTGATGTAATATTCATCATAGCAAACATACACTCTCTCATACTCAATCACACCCCATGGTCAACATCTGACAATTGATCGTTGACCGGTCAACGGTCATCGTTGACTAGTCAAACTGACTTTTGCCCAGATTTTTTTTTTACACTTTTTTATTCTTGTTTTTATACACATTTTCATCATAAAATTATTTCTAAAAAGATGAACAATTTCCTATTGAATTTAAACAATTGTATATTAAAAGTTAAACAAAAACTTTTGAAAATATATAAAGTTGAACAACTGTATCTTAAAGTTGAACAATTTCATTTTTATGGTTAGACAATTGTTTTCACTAAGCAAATTTAAGTTTTTTTTTTGGCATATTTTTTCTTCCTTTTTTTTCTTGTTTTCTTGCACGTTTTTATCATAAAATTATAATTAAAAAAGTTGAACAATTATGTTAAAAGTTGAACAATGTTTTTTGAACAATATATAAAGTTGAACAATTGTACCAAAAAAGTTGAACAATTGTATACTTAAAGTTAAACAATTTCATTTTTATAGTTAGACATATGTTTTCACTAAGCAACGGTCAGTTTTGTTTTTTGTTTTTTTGGCCAATTTTTTTTTCAGGATAAAACATTTTTTTATCATTTTTTATTATTGTTTTCCTACACGTTTTCCTCATAATATTATTTCTAAAAAATTGAACAGTTCTCTCTTGAATTTGAACAATTGTATCTTACAAGTTGGACAATTTTTTAACAATATATAAAGTTGAACAACTGAACCAAAAAAGTTGAACAATTTAAATTGCATGAAAAATCAAACTTATAACAAAAGATAGATTGAACGATACTTCATTAAAATTTTAACAATTGTCTAATAAACTTGAAGTTTTGTTTATAATGTAATATAAACATAATACAACTCAAAATGTTCAAAACATAAACCCTAAATCCTAAATTTGTAGGAAAATAAGAATAGGAAAAACAGAAAAAATGGCCACCCCTAAATAATGATTAAAAAAAATGAAATTGTTCAACATTAAGAGACAATTGTTCAAAGTTATATACATAGCGAACACAGTTGTCTAACTATAAAAATGAAATTGTTCAACTTTAAGATACAATAGTTCAACTTTTCAGATACAATTGTTCAACTTTAATATTGTTCAAATTTCAATTGTTCAACTTTTTACACACAATTGTTCAACTTTAAGAACTAATTGTTC
This sequence comes from Rheum nobile, assembly GCA_027886185.1. Taxonomy (NCBI): domain Eukaryota; kingdom Viridiplantae; phylum Streptophyta; class Magnoliopsida; order Caryophyllales; family Polygonaceae; genus Rheum; species Rheum nobile. Next base: position 2,980,857 of record WOAB01000072.1, on the reverse strand, counting down.
AATTTTTATTCATAAAAAACTTATAATGAAAACGTGTAGGAAAACAAAAAAAAAATCTGGGCGTTGACCAGTCAACGATCGATCAACGTGACCGTTGAAAGTTGACCGGTCAACGCTAACCGTTGACCGGAATTGAGTGTGGTAGGGTGTACGGTAATATTGAAATGATTGACCTAGAATGCTCCACACGTTTCACTCTAAGGGTTCTCCTCACATGAAGTTAACTATATATATATATATATAGAGAGAGAGAGAGAGAGGGACGCTTTAGTAAAACGACTCTTATGGTAAAACGAGTGGATAATTTTGGAGCGTTGGATTGAGGGTGATAAATGGCTAGATTAGGAGAGAGAAAATAGGGTGTAGTGGAGGTGTGAATCATAGAATAAATATCATAAAAAGCTTTTTTGAATTTTTTTAATTAACCACCTCCAAAATAGGAAGTTAAATGTAGATTTGGAGAGAGAAAGATACTGCGAATCTCCATCAGCGTTATTCCTCAAGCCTCCACCGAGATCCGCGTTATTCACTGTGTTTTTAGTTAATACGCATATTCAGTGAAAATTCGTACATATCAATATATTTAATTAGTTGAGAATTAACTTTATGCATATCGACACAAAAATTGTGAATATCATTAAATGTTCTTTGCATATCTGTTAATTTTGTTCATGTTCCATCGTATTCATGCTGATATTCATTGTCCTATATCTGATATTCAAGTATTGTGAGTACTTATTCACTATGTATATAATGTATCCACTGAATTGAAAAAAAAATTGTGCATGTCTGTGCATATCAAAACATATTATTTGAATATCGTTCAAGTATTTCTGAATCTTTGTTATTCGTTATCATGTTCAATCGTATACATACTGATATTCATAAACTCTGAATACATACTGATGTTCTGTCGTAACGATTAAGAAGACGATAATGATGAAATAGGGGGGAAACCAATATATACACTGCATATATTCTGTATATCAATGTACGGAAAATGCATATTCCATCCACACAAATGAATATCATATTCACGGCCAAGGAAATAATACATAATTACAAATTGCATATCATACAAGTATATTCTGCATATCACTATATGGAAAATGCATATCTCATCCACAAATGAATATCACATTCATGGCCAAAGAAATAATCTATAATTACAAATTGCATATCATACAAGTATATCTGAATAACAATACTGTTAACATGAATATCATAACGCCCAACATTGCCGCCGCGGGAGTTCTCAAGTAGTCCGTTGTCGACTGACATTTCCATGTCCACACCACCCCTCTCCACGTCGTCGCCGCGCTCATCGCCTGCCCCACCGGAGTCCTCCGACAAGCTTGCATCCTCTCCATTGAAGAATTGAAAAGATTGAGAAATCAAAAGGATTTAGGGTTCAAAAAAATATTATTCAAAAAATTAGAGTAAGATCGAATGAAAACCCTAAATTAGAACTCTAAATCAGCCGGCGGTAATGGAGGACGCCAATAATCCACGAGCCAAAAAATTACAAATGCAAAATCGAACGAAAACCCTAAATTAGAACTCCAAATCGAAGAACACGTTTGAAAATTTGAACCGAAATTGAAGACGATGGAGAAATTTGAAGGTTGCGGATAAGGAATCTCAGTGGGACAGCAATTTTAGGGTTACCTTTAGAGACAAACAGAAGAAGGCGTTGACGGTGGCGTTCGACAGTCGACGACGGAGAGTTGGGCGAGCGAAGAGACTATGGAGACCACGGCGGCAAAAAACCACAGTGGCCCAGTCGACGATGGAGACCACGACGGCGAGAGAAGAGACGATGGCCAAATGAAGCAAGAGAGAGACGCGAGGGAGGAAACGGTAGAGTCGGAGAGGGAGATGAGTGCAGTGCAAGAGAGAGAACGCAAGATTCAATCGACGGTTCACAATGGAGAGACGAAAATAACGCAAATGGGATATATCAGATGTGTGTGATTCCACCCTCTAAATTTGTGCCTCTTACAATTAAATCTCAGTCATTCAATTAATTCAAGGCTCCTCATTTATTCACATGTTTCACTATAAGAGGCTGTTTCACTAGAGCATGAATCTATATAGAGGGACGCTCTAGTAAAACGACTCTTACGGTAAAACGAGTGGATAATTTTGGAGCGTTGGATTGAGGGTGATAAATGCTAGATTAGGAGAGAGAAAATAGGGTGTAGTGAAGGTGTGAATCATAGAATAAATATCACAAAAAACTTTTTTGAATTTTTGTAATTAACCACCTCCAAAATAGGAAGTTAAATGTAGATTTGGAGAGAGCAAAATACTACAAATCTCAGCGTTATTCCTCAAGCCTCCACCGAGATCCGCGTTATTCACTGTGTTTTTAGGTAATACACATATTCAGTGAAAGTTCGTGCATATCAATATATTTAACTAGTTGAGAATTAACATTATGCATATCGACACGAAAATTGTGAATATCATTAAATGTTCTTTGCATATCTGTTAATTTTGTTCATGTTCCATCGTATTCATATTGATATTCACTGTTCTATATCTGATATTCAAGTATTGTGAGTACTTATTCACTATGTATATAATGCATTCACTGAATTGAAAAAAAAAATGTGCATGTCTATGCATATCAAAACACAATATTTGAATATCGTTCAAGTATTTTTGAATATCTGTTATTCATTATCATATTCAGTCGTATACATACTGATATTCATAAACTCTGAATACATACTGATGTTCAGTCGTAACGATTAAAAAGACGATAATGATGAAATAGGGGGAAAACCAATATATACACTGCATATATTCTGCATATTAATGTATGAAAAATACATATCTCATCCACACAAATGAATATCATATTCACGACCAAAGAAATAATACATAATTACAAATTGCATATCATACAAGTATATTCTGCATATCACTATATGAAAAATACATATCTCATCCACACAAATGAATATCACATTCATGACCAAAGAAATAATCTATAATTATAAATTGCATATCATACAAGTATATCTGAATAACAATACTGTTAACATGAATATCATAACGCCCAACGTTGCCGCCGCGGGAGTTCTCAAGCAGTCCGTCGCCGACAGACATTTCCATGTCCACACCACCCCTCTCCACATCGCCGCCGCGCTCCTCACCTGCCCCACCGGATTCCTCCGACAAGCCTGCATTCTTTCCATTGAAGAATTAAAAAGATTGAGAAACCAAAAGGATTTAGGGTTCAAAAAAATATGATTCAAAAAATTAGAGTAAGATCGAATGAAAACCCTAAATTAGAACTCCAAATCAGTCAGCGGTAATGAAGGACACCAATAATCCACGAGCCAAAAAATTACACAAGCAAAATCGAATGAAAACCCTAAATTAGAACTCCAAATCGAAGAACACATTTGAAAATTTGAACCGAAATTGAGGACGATGGAGAAATTTGAAGGTTGCAGACAAGGAATCTCAGTGGGACATCGGTTTTAGGGTTACCTTTAGACACAAACGGAAGAAGGCGTTGACGGCAGCGTTCGACAGTCGACGATGGAGAGTTGGGCGAGCGAAAAGACTATGGAGACCACGGCGGCGAAAAACCACAGTGGCTCAGTCCACGATGGAGACCACGACGGCGAGAGAAGAGACGATGGCCAAACGAAGCAGGAGAGAGACGCGAGGGAGGAAACGGTGGAGTCGGAGAGGGAGATGAGTGCAGTGCGAGAGAGAGAACGAAAGATTCAATCGGCAGTTCACAATGGAAAGACGAAAATAACGAAAAGGGGATATATCAGATGTGTGTGATTCCACCCTCTAAATTTATGCCTTTTAAAATTAAATCTCTGCCATTCATCTTCAATTTATCCAAGGCTCCTCATTTATTCACACATTTCACTATAAGAGGTTGTTTCACTAGAGCATGAATATATATATATATATGTGGATCAATAAAGCATGGAGAGATCGATTTGAAATCAGAAAGAAAATAGGAGCCCTATGCAAGTTGCAATAAAGAAAGGACAAATTGAAAGTAAGGAGAAGAATCCATACATATTTGCCACAATAGACATCTGAGTAGATCACAATGAAGTCCCCCTCTTGCAGTCCATTGGATCTCACAAAATCACCATTCACCAACAAAACATGTCTTCTTCCTTAAACACTCACCAAAACATATCATATTTCTAGCTTGTAAACAAACTAATTCAAGCCCAATATATACAAGTACTACACATTTTTTGGAAGCACAAAAAAAATTTACATTATATATATACACATATTTATGATCAAAGGATAAAGAGTAGCTAGAGTAGAGACCCACCAGTGTTCTCCAAGAGATACATCCTACTTTTAATATTTTGCCAAAACCTGCAACTCTAAAAGATTCACAAAGAAGGTAATAGGTCAGAAGTATTGCTTCAGCACAATTAATTAGTAAGATCTAAATTTTAGAATGCATAAGAATTTTATTCTTGTGTAATTAGACTATATAAGATACCAATATCTCATGTTCCACACGCGGGAGGTACTGATATCCTCCATTGCAATCGGAATCCAATCCCTCGCCTCCAACTCCGAGAGGTGGGTCTCTGCTTCTTTCTGAATCCAACAGTAATCACAAAATTTGTTAGAAATATATATATACCATGCATTTTGACAATCCAACATCAACCCACTTATATATAGTGTGTAGTGAAAATATATATATATATCTCCATATCGTACTTTGGGTAAGACAATCCTCCCAAGATTACCCACATCGCTCTGCTTGAGCACCTTCTGAAGAAGAAACTTGAGGTTCTTCTCTATTTTAAATCCCTGCTACATTAGAAGAGGCACTCACAACATCATTCAAACTATAAGCAGACAGTACAAAAACGAATTAATCACCAAAGATTAATCACGTAGTCTTGACTTGCTTCTTATCACTAGTAGTTTGTCTCTGGCTACCTTGCGTCGACGCTGTAACCCAGTCCTCTCCGACACCGCCGGTTGCTGCTGCTTCTGATGTGACTTTAGTTTGATAAAAATAAGGATAACCTCGACTTATCGAAACAACGAACAGTAGCTTGGTTTCAATTCTGAAATTCATTTATCAACCGATGTCTCTACAGCCCTTGATAGCTCTCCTAAGCATAATAATTACGGAACTTTCAATCCATTAATCACTCTAATGCAATCCTTCACTTTTGGATTCCCAATTACATCCAAAAACCTCAAGAACAACTATCAAATAGCCCTAAACCCAGTCATACCTAAAATCTGTATCCAACGCCCCTTCTCGCAAGCCTACAGGTGATCAGAGTTCGGCCCGACGTTGGGGTAGTCTCCAACGCCCCTTCATGGAGGTTGAAACCTAAGGACATAACTCAAAACTTTTGTTAAGGAGACAATAGCATGCCATCACGAAATCAAGGTTTGGTCATTCCCATTATGAAGCATAACAAAATAGAAAATCTTACATAAAGCTGTATCTAGACGTAGTGCATCTCAACAAGAAAGAAGAAATCGCAATATGTACCTTGTTCTTTTTAGCACACAAATAGAAAGCCACAGCGGTAAAGACATGATGGTTAAAATGAGTGCTAGAGTGCCTTATAGCTGGCATCGATGCAAGAAATCGTTCTTTGTACCTGGAACTCACCAAAACAATTCTTGTTACAATCATGTGTATTCTATAGTCTTATTCCAAAGCATTATAGTGGAAAGTAGATGTTCCAAACTACAAGCAATAGCCATCCAATGGCATGTGCTAATTACTCGAAATTTGTACTCAAAACATAATACAACCAATACATTCCCCACATAAGCAATTTCTCAAACAGTTAACAGGCACACCATATTCAGAAGACCAGAAGTGACTGATTTTAACTGACAATGATAAGCCTTTAATTCCTTACTATGGGAATGAGCCTCACACATCCGAATTGAATCCCAAGTTCTCTCACATCCATGTTATTCCTACAACATTTCCATAAATTGCTTAGTCTCGTAACTCCAAAAGAATAAGGAAAAGAAGGTAGAAGTAGAAAATCACAATCCAGTAGAAAGCGCAACAATGAAAACCACACGCACTTGATATCAAGCATATTTAGGTTTGCAAGGGAGATGGGGAAATAGAATAATTCGCAAATGAAATGGGTTAGAAACATGTACATTCATATAGTATTGGACACTAATATGAAAGAACTACTTCAAATTGGGCATGAGATGCATACTAAGGAGCTTCAATTCATTGTAATTATAAACTAAGTATGTAGCTAGAGTACAACCTACCAAACGACGCAATAACTTGAGCAGGAGCAGGCCGGAATCGAAGAAGGAACACCAGATTTAGAGCAACAGAAGAAAAACAAGACCGAATTCGTAGAAGAACACCAGAAGGAGCGCAGTAGATGAACGCCGGAATCGAAGAGCAAGACCCAAATCATTCAAGCGCAGTAGAGCTCAATTTAGGGTTTAGAGGATTGAATCGAAGAACGAACGGGCATGGACCATGAAATTGAACAAATTTATGAGGCACAAGCAATCGAAGATTTAGCGTTCCACCGTACAATCGAACGCAAAAGCTCAATTTATGGTTTAGAGGATTAGCTAGCAGAACTTGGTTTTTCTTAGAACAGTGTATCGGGCTGGATTAGAGGAGTGGGATCCTCTACAACTTAGAGTACACCCTTCGGTAGACCAATTAAGAATATATGTTATCAATCAACCTTAATATATTTTTTAAAAATTAGAAATAAATTATAAATGATATATCGTAAGTTTTAGTATCAAAATAATTTCATTTATATTTTTTAATAGCTAAAATATGGTTCTCTTACAATTTTAATTCAAAATAAAATTCAATTTCAATTTTATGATACTAAAAATTTAGGGTATTTTTAGGGATTTATAAGATTTATCATTTACAATGTATATATAATTTTTAAAAAATATTTTAAGATTGATTTATATTATATATACTTGAGTGGTGTACTGAGGGGTGTACCGTAGGTTGTAGAAGATTCTCCCTCGGATTGGAGCTGAAATTGGGTTTTTTATTATATATCCCGAATCCGCATAAATCCGGGTTATATACTTTCAGCATATAAATTAAAGAATCCGCACATCACACATCCGGGATATATAATGATCGATTTTAGAAAATACGTAAACTATATAACCCGGGCGTTGTTCATATATACGAGATAAATTCTTAAATTACAAGACAAAATAACCCGGATATATCAAGCCAAAACATGCCCGAGTTATTCTCGTACATGGTCCAACGAGCAATGTACTAAAATAACCCGGGCGTGTTGCCTTAAATCCGGGTTATTTGATAGTTTTATAGAAAAACTAGTGTAGTACCCGTGCCTTGCACGGAATTTGTTTATTTTTTCTTACATTTGTAATAAAGATATTTTTAAATTATGGATGAGTCATTGGGTGAATATTTATTTTATTAGTTATTTGAATAAAACATGAATAAACGAACATTAAAACTGTCATCAAGATATACAAAAGACTAATTATATAAAGAGAGACGACACTCTCCATAACTTTATTAATACTAAAATTGGCTAATTAGTGTTTCAAATAGATATAGTCACACCACTTACATCAATACTACTAAAAGCAGCACAAATTACAAAAATGATCATAAAACACATGAGAATGAAGAAAAAAATATTAAATGTGGAACGATGTTCAAAATGACTACAAATTATTAAAAACTTCCTTGTATACTACATTGGTTGTAGTATTATACCTCTTCTTGTCTTTGTCGCAGATCAATATCTTCAAACCTTTCTTGCTAGTGACCCTTGACGATGCAACATAAAACTGACCATGACTGAAAACGGGACGTGGAAGATACAAACCAACTTTTGCAAGAGATTGGCCTTGGCTTTTGTTTATGGTCATAGCAAAACATACACTCAAGGGAAATTATCTTCGTTGAAACTTGAAAGGGAATGAAGTGTCTGATGGTGACATTATCATGCGAGGAATCAACACAGTATGTCCGATATTGTTGCCTGAGATAATTCTCCCTTGTATAACATGATTGCCAAGTTGCGTGGTGATCAGTCTCGTCCCATTGCTTAAACCTAAGGATTGATCAATATTTCGGAGCAGCATAATAGGCACACCAACCTTTAGTTTGAGGACATGATTTGGCAGACCAGAACATCTCAGACTGTTCAAAAAATCAGACGTATAAATACTCGCATCATCGTCTTTAACAGAACCTGCCTTGCACAGACTATCAGAGCTGAGATATATCTTTTCATCACCAGGCAAAGAAGACAATATATATTCATTAACTTTATCTACCTCTCCGTGTGTTGGAGCAAGAATGGCTCGTTCTTCAAAGTATGCAGGACACAACTGATCTTCCATTAAAGAGGGATAGACAGATTTAACAACTGCTGGAATCGGATCTAAATCGTAATCCTTGACCAATAGTTCATCGGGGATTTCTATTTGCGCTTCGCCATCATTATCAATACCTGCAGTCCCATCTCCAATGCTTAATATCCATTCTGAAAATTCTTTTGCCTCTTGGATCTGAGATTCAGATGTACCTTGTTGAATCCTCATGTTCCTTGTCAGCGTAAGAACTTTGCAATGATGCCACAAATAAGAGGAATTAATTGTAGCAAAAACAACATCTTCCCTACTCCCTTTTGAGATAACGGGTAGGATTTGCCTAAAGTCTCCACCAAATACTACGACTTTTCCTCCAAAAGGCTATTCTAAACTAAGAGGATTTGTAGCTCGTAAAATATCTTGTAACGTCCTGTCTAAAGCTTCAAAACAATACCTATTCGTCATGACTGCTTCATCCCAGATAATAAGTTTGGCGGCACATATCAACTCAGATAATTCCATACCTGAACATATATGACACGTTGAATCCTCATTAACTTGCAAATGTATTTTAAACCTCGAATGAGCAGTTCTGCCGCCGGGTATTAGGAGAGCTGCATTTCCACTTGAAGTAACGGTAAGTACTATTTCACCTTTTGACCTTAAAGCCGCCGAAAGTGCCCTCCATATATACGTTTTGCCTGTACCACCATAACCATATGAAAAGAAGACACCCCCGTTATTTGATAAAACAACATTCATGATCTCATCGTACACCCCTTTTTGCTCCATTGTAAATCTAGAGAGTAATTGTGAATGTTCCTCGGCCAGACATGATTTATCATATCGATGTTCATCTTGTATAAGCTTGTTGAAACCTTCAGATATGAGGCTTGAATCTACAGAAGGCATGGTTTTATAGTGACTCAAACTACTACCATTTCGTCGTAATAACTTGTCAATTTCGGCAAGAGCGTAGTTTTGTAACTGTTCATCAGTAACATGCAAATCTGCATATAAATATAATTCACATGTCATTACAATTAGATGAGTACAATATATTCTGCCAAAAACTATATCAAATACTATGATCAAGTACAAAACCTTAAATAATCACATACCCTTAATTCGTAGAATTCTCCTCTGTTTATCGGCAATGTCATCTGCTAAAAGTCTCCATGTTTGTTGCCAAACAAACTCTGGTTTTGCCATACAATCAGACACCAACAGAAATACAAAGACACTCCTAATGTAGTTTGCTGATCCCCAATAACTTGCTTCAGTTATACCGTCAACATATTCTCTGTCATCATCTAACAACCCCATTGCATAGCAAGCTTCTTTAAATGTACTATAAACTGAATCTTTAACAGTCCTTAAATCTTCGTAGCATGTTGGTCCTTTTATATGATTCAACAAAATTCTAAGATAGTACTTCTCTCCAGTACCAAGAGCTACGTGATAAATCCTGCCAACAGAACCACCCCTGACACGTTTTTTCCAATGCCTAGTTGAAGCAACCCAAACAAATTTATCTGGAAATTCAGAATAAGTCAAATCTTTAGCTTCTGGAAACTTTTTGTTAGCCTCCATCCATTGCAGAAACATTGATTTATCACTTTCATGATCATTTAAGACAACATCAATAGGATCATCATCATTAAACAAAACGCTTTCCTCGCCGGGAAGATGCAAATTCAAACGTTGAACAACAGGAGTCCTGTAATGAATATCATTAAACAAAACGCTTTCCTCGCCGAGAAGATGCCGCTTCACACGCAGATACATACCGATCGGTGTAGTAGTTTTTAATTTCGTCCATGCAATTATCACCGACATTGTTTGCATCAGAGTTTGTAATTGCAACTGTGATGCGATCATGGCCTTTGTTTATGTACTTGAACAGATACTTGATAGAGCCCGATCGGTTGCACCATTCAACATTTATATGTGCATTATATTTTAGTAGAAGAAATGCATTGTAAGGAACCATATACCGATTATCAAGGGGAACTCCACTTTTTTCTATCGTTCTACCATCGTCACGTCTTCTGTACACAGGGTAGCCATCGTCATCAACAAAAGTCTGGTCAACAAATTTTTTTGGAAAGTACTTTCTACACTTTCCATCAGCCATACAAGGAGACGATGGTTTAGAAGCTCCGCATGGACCATGCATCATGAAATTTCTCACGACATCGAATAAATCAGCATCCTCAGTTGGGTGTGGAATTTCTGCAGAAATGACCAAACCTATATCTGAAGTAGTTGGCAACTTAGATTCCTTATCCAGAAATAATAAAATATGTGCATGTGGCAGACCACGCTTTTGGAATTCAATTGTGTAAATAACTTCAAAATATTAATAAGTCAAAGTTATAAATTCAATTGATTTAATCCATTTTAAAAAAGCAAAAATAATACATTTAATAGAATATAACACGTCGGGAAAATAATTAATTTTATACACATATAAACAATAACTTAAATGAGGACAGTAAAAGAGACCTTACCTGAAGTAACCTTGCCAAAAATTTTGTTTACTTTGAAATCTTTGATCATGGACTCCAGTTTCATGTGGAATACTCTACATATAATGTCTGGTCGATCCTCTGGTTGTAGACCCCTTTCTTCACAAAACTTGACAATTTCAGGCCATTTTGAATTGCATGTGAATGTTATGAATAGATCTGGATAACCATGGTGTTTGCATATTGCCATTGCATCGTGATAGTTCTGCTGCATATATCTAGGACCACCCGTAAATGAAGATGGCAACACTATTCGCTTTCCAGAAGATGTCGGTGCTGTATGACCCTTGCTCGTTGCTGAAGCAAGATTTGTATATAAATCAGCACGTATGTTCTTCTGATGATATCGATGATAGTTCAACCTTTCTGATTCAATCATTGTGTAAACATCAACCAGAAATTGCTGATACAACTTTCTAGATGACCTCAGAATTCCGGCTTTGCCTCGACGCTCGTGAATTCGAAACTGACAGAATTCTTTTAACGTAACCCTTGACCTCTTCCTTACAGAAGTGTTGCACCTTTCACTTAAATCAATATCAGTTTGATACCCATCCTCACCATAAGGGAATGCCAACGGATATTGAAGCGCAAGATACGAAGGATGTAATTCGTGAATCCGTTGTAACTGACCAGACCTTGTATGAAGTATAATGTCCCTGGGCTGATAATTTGTATCACTTTCACCAAGAATAATAGCAGCAACCTCTGAACTCGTCGGGAGATTATATCTCCGCCCATCAGTGTTTCTATTGCTAAGCAACCGTAACTTCATATCTCTAACACCTTCATCCTTAAAACGATCTCTGGCCATTCTAAATGCTTTTGCATGGGGGTTGTGTTGATCTATCATCTTTCTCAACTCAATCACAAGCGATTCATCAACTTTTTTGACTCTAGAACTGCAAAAAATAAAGATCGACGGTCAATCTTAATATTAAAGAATAACGTTATATAACTATACGCGGTACATAAAAAATATGTAATTGACATACCTTATTGCATTGATTCTGTTTGAAACCTCATTTTCAGTATCATATATATATATAGTTGGGAAAACTTTGGAGTTGTGCCCGACACTGGTAACAAACTCCCTATTCTGTGAAAATTCTGACCATGCATTCGGTAACAATACGTTCCACGACCTTTCGTGATGGGTGACACAGTTCCTCCCAAAGAGGTGAAAGCAAACATCATATTGTAAGCTATAATGTTCTCACAAAATTGTTTGCTTTTTGGATGCTTATTTGTCAAAAGTTTTTTCAACAACGGCGGTGGCTCTTGTAGCAATGGGAGCTCAATTTTTCCTTTCATGCAACAAAATGAAGATATATGACATATATCTTCGCTTGAAGGGTTTTGTGTGTTTATTCTTTCAGCATGCCATAGCAATGCCCCACCATGCATACATTCATACACTGGTTCACCGTGATCGATGTATTAAACTATAACATATTAATGAGTGTTAAATAATAAACAAAAAAAATTATAAAAATTAGGAAATAATACAACAGACTTACCTGGGTTACCAGTATGATTTCTTGTACCTCTATTCATCACTGTAACATGATTTGAACCGTTGCTCATTGTTATATAGAGAATAAAGGTTGAACAAATAATATGTAACATATATATTAAATATACAAAAATGTGCTTATTTTAACGTATTTTATGTTCATATACTATTTTGTACCAATCCTAATGTAACTAACAATAGTATCATTCTATGCATAACAAAAATATGATACTAATTTAAAAATTACCTATATTTCGCAATGTAAATGAACACTCTGGCAAAGCAGATGAATTAGTGGTTGCTGAAATTGAGATATGTAAGTTGTCATGTTTTTTGAACAATGAAATAATTTATAACATATATGAATATTCAAATAAATGACAGCATAACTTTCATTAAGGATTTAGCTTTACCCTAATGCTTTCCATTTTCGGCATTTCATTTCGCCGCTTCACTTGCCTCTCTCTTCTTCTCTCTCTGTCAGAAACCCTTCCATCTCCTTCCATATGCTTGAATCTCCATTTCTGTTCTTTACAGATCTACGGCGATCTCTTTTTCTTCTTCAAACTTCTTCACTTTCCTTCCTTTGTCAACAAATCCCGTCCAAATTGTTGCATTTTTTTTCAAAAGAATGACAAGTAAATGCATTTGTTTCCTGTTCTAGTGTACAACTCTCCCTCCCAGATTCGATCTGCTTCAGATCCAAACAATTTCGTCTCAAAACATTTCATACAAAACTTCAAAACCTCTATGTATCTTCATAAATTCGCAACAAAGCGCAGATCTGGAATTCAGAGGCTATGGAGAGCTAAATAACACCAAAAAACGTAAGATCTCTCTCTCTCTCTCTCTCTCTCTCTCTCTCTCTCTCTCTCTCTCTCTCTCTCTCTCTCTCTCTCTCTCTCTCTCCCTCTCTCTGTATCAGTATCTTTCTCTCTGTTTTTTTTGCTTCTATGGATTTTCTAACTCAAAGTTTTTTAGGTATCTCGAAGTCGAGTTTATGGAGAGGGAAATATATCGAAGTCAGATCTGCTAGTCGGATTTTCTGGAGAGCTACAAAACAAATATACAGTAAGATCTCTCTCTCTCTCTCTCTCTCTCTCTCTCTCTCTCTCTCTCTCTCTCTCTCTCTCTCTCTCTCTTTATATCAGTATATTTCTCTCTGATATTTGAATTGTCTGTGTTTCTAACTCAAATTTTTCTAGGTATCTCGAAGTCGGAGTTTCTGGAGAGCTCAATATTACAGAAGTGTGAGATCTCTGTTTCTCTCGCACCTTCGTCTCTCTCTCTAATTATCATTTTTTTTTATTCTCTGGATTTCACTTTCGATTTAAAACTCATCAACAATTTGTTTCAATGCTTTGTTTAAAAGTTCTGATCATGCTTGTTCTTCGTCTACTCTCGATTCGTTTGATATACTATGTTACCTTGATTCGAAATATAACCTAAATAATCAAGTTCTTCCATGAATCATTAAAGTTCTGTTTGCCATTAATTTATTTTTTCATGTATGCATTCATCAATTTTCTGTGTGTCGATGTTCATTCTGAATATGTAGAAAATTCTGGTTGATTCTGTAGATTATATTTGTTAAACATACATTTGTTTTTTTTATGCGATGTTAAACATATATATTTGTAATGTGTTAAGTAATAATAATATATAAACCGGGTACACCAAAAAAATAAATATTAAATTTAACTATGATAATAAATCAATTGGATTCAGATTTATTTTACTGATTTGTTGTAAAGGGTTAGCGAATTTTTTTTATTGGGCTTTATTAAATGATGACTTTGGGCCCAGTCATTTAAAACTGAATTTAAATATTTGATATAACGGTTGTGGCCCAATTTGTGTATGGGCTTCATTAACAACGGCCCAAAATGATTATACAATTATGGGCCTTTTTTTTTGTTCGACTTGGTGGTAAAAATTTAAACTCAGCAGTCTCTCTCTCTCTCTCTCAGCAGACTCTCTTTCTCTCTCTCTCAGCAGTCTCTCTCTCTCTCTCTCTCTCTCTCTCTCTCTCTCTCTCTCTCTCTCTCTCTCAGGAGACTCTCTCTCTCTCTCTCTCTCTCTCTCTCTCTCTCTCTCTCTCTCTATATATATATATATATATATATATATATCTCAACAGACTCTCTCTCTCTCTCTCTCTCTCTCTCTCTCTCTCTCTCTCTCTCTCTCCCTCTCTCTGTATCAGTATCTTTCTCTCTGTTTTTTTTGCTTCTATGGATTTTCTAACTCAAAGTTTTTTAGGTATCTCGAAGTCGAGTTTATGGAGAGGGAAATATATCGAAGTCAGATCTGCTAGTCGGATTTTCTGGAGAGCTACAAAACAAATATACAGTAAGATCTCTATCTCTCTCTCTCTCTCTCTCTCTCTCTCTCTCTCTCTCTCTCTCTCTCTCTCTCTCTCTTTATATCAGTATATTTCTCTCTGATATTTGAATTGTCTGTGTTTCTAACTCAAATTTTTCTAGGTATCTCGAAGTCGGAGTTTCTGGAGAGCTCAATATTACAGAAGTGTGAGATCTCTGTTTCTCTCGCACCTTCGTCTCTCTCTCTAATTATCATTTTTTTTATTCTCTGGATTTCACTTTCGATTTAAAACTCATCAACAATTTGTTTCAATGCTTTGTTTAAAAGTTCTGATCATGCTTGTTCTTCGTCTACTCTCGATTCGTTTGATATACTATGTTACCTTGCTTCGAAATATAACCTAAATAATCAAGTTCTTCCATGAATCATTAAAGTTCTGTTTGCCATTAATTTATTTTTTCATGTATGCATTCATCAATTTTCTGTGTGTCGATGTTCATTCTGAATATGTAGAAAATTCTGGTTGATTCTGTAGATTATATTTGTTAAACATACATTTGTTTTTTTTATGCGATGTTAAACATATATATTTGTAATGTGTTAAGTAATAATAATATATAAACCGGGTACACCAAAAAATAAATATTAAATTTAACTATGATAATAAATCAATTGGATTCAGATTTATTTTACTGATTTGTTGTAAAGGGTTAGCGAATTTTTTTTATTGGGCTTTATTAAATGATGACTTTGGGCCCATTCATTTAAAACTGAATTTAAATATTTGATATAACGGTTGTGGCCCAATTTGTGTATGGGCTTCATTAACAACGGCCCAAAATGATTATACAATTATGGGCCTTTTTTTTTGTTCGACTTGGTGGTAAAAATTTAAACTCAGCAGTCTCTCTCTCTCTCTCTCAGCAGACTCTCTTTCTCTCTCTCTCAGCAGTCTCTCTCTCTCTCTCTCTCTCTCTCTCTCTCTCTCTCTCTCTCTCTCTCTCTCTCTCTCTCTCTCTCTCTCTCAGGAGACTCTCTCTCTCTCTCTCTCTCTCTCTCTCTCTCTCTCTCTCTATATATATATATATATATATATATATCTCAACAGACTCTCTCTCTCTCTCTCTCTCTCTCTCTCTCTCTCTCTCTCTCTCTCTCTCTCTCTCTCTCTCCCTCTCTCTGTATCAGTATCTTTCTCTCTGTTTTTTTTGCTTCTATGGATTTTCTAACTCAAAGTTTTTTAGGTATCTCGAAGTCGAGTTTATGGAGAGGGAAATATATCGAAGTCAGATCTGCTAGTCGGATTTTCTGGAGAGCTACAAAACAAATATACAGTAAGATCTCTCTCTCTCTCTCTCTCTCTCTCTCTCTCTCTCTCTCTCTCTCTCTCTCTCTTTATATCAGTATATTTCTCTCTGATATTTGAATTGTCTGTGTTTCTAACTCAAATTTTTCTAGGTATCTCGAAGTCGGAGTTTCTGGAGAGCTCAATATTACAGAAGTGTGAGATCTCTGTTTCTCTCGCACCTTCGTCTCTCTCTCTAATTATCATTTTTTTTATTCTCTGGATTTCACTTTCGATTTAAAACTCATCAACAATTTGTTTCAATGCTTTGTTTAAAAGTTCTGATCATGCTTGTTCTTCGTCTACTCTCGATTCGTTTGATATACTATGTTACCTTGCTTCGAAATATAACCTAAATAATCAAGTTCTTCCATGAATCATTAAAGTTCTGTTTGCCATTAATTTATTTTTTCATGTATGCATTCATCAATTTTCTGTGTGTCGATGTTCATTCTGAATATGTAGAAAATTCTGGTTGATTCTGTAGATTATATTTGTTAAACATACATTTGTTTTTTTTATGCGATGTTAAACATATATATTTGTAATGTGTTAAGTAATAATAATATATAAACCGGGTACACCAAAAAAATAAATATTAAATTTAACTATGATAATAAATCAATTGGATTCAGATTTATTTTACTGATTTGTTGTAAAGGGTTAGCGAATTTTTTTTATTGGGCTTTATTAAATGATGACTTTGGGCCCAGTCATTTAAACTGAATTTAAATATTTGATATAACGGTTGTGGCCCAATTTGTGTATGGGCTTCATTAACAACGGCCCAAAATGATTATACAATTATGGGCCTTTTTTTTTGTTCGACTTGGTGGTAAAAATTTAAACTCAGCAGTCTCTCTCTCTCTCTCTCAGCAGACTCTCTTTCTCTCTCTCTCAGCAGTCTCTCTCTCTCTCTCTCTCTCTCTCTCTCTCTCTCTCTCTCTCTCTCTCTCTCTCTCTCTCTCTCTCTCTCTCTCTCTCTCTCTCTCTCTCTCTCTCTCTCTCTCTCTCTCTATATATATATATATATATATATATCTCTCAACAGACTCTCTCTCTCTCTCTCTCTCTCTCTCTCTCTCTCTCTCTCTCTCTCTCTCTCTCTCTCTCTCTCTCTCTCCCTCTCTCTGTATCAGTATCTTTCTCTCTGTTTTTTTTGCTTCTATGGATTTTCTAACTCAAAGTTTTTTAGGTATCTCGAAGTCGAGTTTATGGAGAGGGAAATATATCGAAGTCAGATCTGCTAGTCGGATTTTCTGGAGAGCTACAAAACAAATATACAGTAAGATCTCTCTCTCTCTCTCTCTCTCTCTCTCTCTCTCTCTCTCTCTCTCTCTCTCTCTCTCTCTCTCTCTTTATATCAGTATATTTCTCTCTGATATTTGAATTGTCTGTGTTTCTAACTCAAATTTTTCTAGGTATCTCGAAGTCGGAGTTTCTGGAGAGCTCAATATTACAGAAGTGTGAGATCTCTGTTTCTCTCGCACCTTCGTCTCTCTCTCTAATTATCATTTTTTTTATTCTCTGGATTTCACTTTCGATTTAAAACTCATCAACAATTTGTTTCAATGCTTTGTTTAAAAGTTCTGATCATGCTTGTTCTTCGTCTACTCTCGATTCGTTTGATATACTATGTTACCTTGCTTCGAAATATAACCTAAATAATCAAGTTCTTCCATGAATCATTAAAGTTCTGTTTGCCATTAATTTATTTTTTCATGTATGCATTCATCAATTTTCTGTGTGTCGATGTTCATTCTGAATATGTAGAAAATTCTGGTTGATTCTGTAGATTATATTTGTTAAACATACATTTGTTTTTTTTATGCGATGTTAAACATATATATTTGTAATGTGTTAAGTAATAATAATATATAAACCGGGTACACCAAAAAAATAAATATTAAATTTAACTATGATAATAAATCAATTGGATTCAGATTTATTTTACTGATTTGTTGTAAAGGGTTAGCGAATTTTTTTTATTGGGCTTTATTAAATGATGACTTTGGGCCCATTCATTTAAAACTGAATTTAAATATTTGATATAACGGTTGTGGCCCAATTTGTGTATGGGCTTCATTAACAACGGCCCAAAATGATTATACAATTATGGGCCTTTTTTTTTTGTTCGACTTGGTGGTAAAAATTTAAACTCAGCAGTCTCTCTCTCTCTCTCTCCGCAGACTCTCTCTCTCTCTCTCTCCGCAGTCTCTCTCTCTCTCTCTCTCTCTCTCTCTCTCTCTCTCTCTCTCTCTCTCTCTCTCTCTCTCTCTCAGGAGACTCTCTCTCTCTCTCTCTCTCTCTCTCTCTCTCTCTATATATATATATATATATATATATATATCTCAACAGACTCTCTCTCTCTCTCTCTCTCTCTCTCTCTCTCTCTCTCTCTCTCTCTCTCTCTCCCTCTCTCTGTATCAGTATCTTTCTCTCTGTTTTTTTTGCTTCTATGGATTTTCTAACTCAAAGTTTTTTAGGTATCTCGAAGTCGAGTTTATGGAGAGGGAAATATATCGAAGTCAGATCTGCTAGTCGGATTTTCTGGAGAGCTACAAAACAAATATACAGTAAGATCTCTCTCTCTCTCTCTCTCTCTCTCTCTCTCTCTCTCTCTCTCTCTCTCTCTCTCTCTCTTTATATCAGTATATTTCTCTCTGATATTTGAATTGTCTGTGTTTCTAACTCAAATTTTTCTAGGTATCTCGAAGTCGGAGTTTCTGGAGAGCTCAATATTACAGAAGTGTGAGATCTCTGTTTCTCTCGCACCTTCGTCTCTCTCTCTAATTATCATTTTTTTTATTCTCTGGATTTCACTTTCGATTTAAAACTCATCAACAATTTGTTTCAATGCTTTGTTTAAAAGTTCTGATCATGCTTGTTCTTCGTCTACTCTCGATTCGTTTGATATACTATGTTACCTTGCTTCGAAATATAACCTAAATAATCAAGTTCTTCCATGAATCATTAAAGTTCTGTTTGCCATTAATTTATTTTTTCATGTATGCATTCATCAATTTTCTGTGTGTCGATGTTCATTCTGAATATGTAGAAAATTCTGGTTGATTCTGTAGATTATATTTGTTAAACATACATTTGTTTTTTTTATGCGATGTTAAACATATATATTTGTAATGTGTTAAGTAATAATAATATATAAACCGGGTACACCAAAAAATAAATATTAAATTTAACTATGATAATAAATCAATTGGATTCAGATTTATTTTACTGATTTGTTGTAAAGGGTTAGCGAATTTTTTTTATTGGGCTTTATTAAATGATGACTTTGGGCCCAGTCATTTAAAACTGAATTTAAATATTTGATATAACGGTTGTGGCCCAATTTGTGTATGGGCTTCATTAACAACGGCCCAAAATGATTATACAATTATGGGCCTTTTTTTTTGTTCGACTTGGTGGTAAAAATTTAAACTCAGCAGTCTCTCTCTCTCTCTCTCAGCAGACTCTCTTTCTCTCTCTCTCAGCAGTCTCTCTCTCTCTCTCTCTCTCTCTCTCTCTCTCTCTCTCTCTCTCTCTCAGGAGACTCTCTCTCTCTCTCTCTCTCTCTCTCTCTCTCTCTATATATATATATATATATATCTCTACACACTCTCTCTCTCTCTCTCTCTCTCTCTCTCTCTCTCTCTCTCTCTCTCTCTCCCTCTCTCTGTATCAGTATCTTTCTCTCTGTTTTTTTTGCTTCTATGGATTTTCTAACTCAAAGTTTTTTAGGTATCTCGAAGTCGAGTTTATGGAGAGGGAAATATATCGAAGTCAGATCTGCTAGTCGGATTTTCTGGAGAGCTACAAAACAAATATACAGTAAGATCTCTATCTCTCTCTCTCTCTCTCTCTCTCTCTCTCTCTCTCTCTCTCTCTTTATATCAGTATATTTCTCTCTGATATTTGAATTGTCTGTGTTTCTAACTCAAATTTTTCTAGGTATCTCGAAGTCGGAGTTTCTGGAGAGCTCAATATTACAGAAGTGTGAGATCTCTGTTTCTCTCGCACCTTCGTCTCTCTCTCTAATTATCATTTTTTTTATTCTCTGGATTTCACTTTCGATTTAAAACTCATCAACAATTTGTTTCAATGCTTTGTTTAAAAGTTCTGATCATGCTTGTTCTTCGTCTACTCTCGATTCGTTTGATATACTATGTTACCTTGCTTCGAAATATAACCTAAATAATCAAGTTCTTCCATGAATCATTAAAGTTCCGTTTGCCATTAATTTATTTTTTCATGTATGCATTCATCAATTTTCTGTGTGTCGATGTTCATTCTGAATATGTAGAAAATTCTGGTTGATTCTGTAGATTATATTTGTTAAACATATATTTGTTTTTTTTATGCGATGTTAAACATATATATTTGTAATGTGTTAAGTAATAATAATATATAAACCGGGTACACCAAAAAAATAAATATTAAATTTAACTATGATAATAAATCAATTGGATTCAGATTTATTTTATTGATTTGTTGTAAAGGGTTAGCGAATTTTTTTTATTGGGCTTTATTAAATGATGACTTTGGGCCCAGTCATTTAAAACTGAATTTAAATATTTGATATAACGGTTGTGGCCCAATTTGTGTATGGGCTTCATTAACAACGGCCCAAAATGATTATACAATTATGGGCCTTTTTTTTTGTTCGACTTGGTGGTAAAAATTTAAACTCACCAGTCTCTCTCTCTCTCTCTCAGCAGACTCTCTTTCTCTCTCTCTCAGCAGTCTCTCTCTCTCTCTCTCTCTCTCTCTCTCTCTCTCTCTATATATATATATATATATATATATATATATATATATCTCAACAGACTCTCTCTCTCTCTCTCTCTCTCTCTCTCTCTCTCTCTCTCTCTCTCTCTCTCTCTCTCTCTCTCTCTCAACAGACTCTCCCCAACTTGTCAGTATATAACTATTTTTTAGATACTTTACAAAACCATATCCTAGACTTCTTAATTCGATTACAACCAATATCTGGCAAACTAACCTTGTGTTTGTATTTATTTTTGTTAGCATTCAAACAACATCAAACTCCCTGATGAGGATCCATGGCAGATAATAGAATGAGATCAAAAGCACATAAATGTAAGAACTCTAACTATATTTCTCCCAACCTCCTTCTCTCTCACTGTTTGATTGCATAAGATGTCTTCACATAGATATGATAAGCAAAATGAATACAATGGTTATTATATACACAGATAGTAAACTTAAATGCTAAGACATTTTAAAATAATTTTCAATCACAGGATTTCTGGTTTCATATTCAAGTTACATATCTTATTCTAATTGCCATACACTCATACTGAATGCTAAGACATTTTATTTATGGTTTTTATATTTTAATTGCTATTATGTTTACTGAATTCAATTTTTTTTTTCATTTACAGACATCAACACTAAAACAACAACATACAACACTTACAACACATATACTGCAATATCGTCTACAGTAAGGTCAGATGTAATATTTTCAATTTTGTACACCAAATTTGTAGAATTTTTATATAATATGTTCAGTACTAATATATTCCTTTATATTCTTTGTATAGGAGATCTCGGATTGGACTCATAATGAGCATTGGAGACACAACTCTGCTTTTGTTTAAATGAGAGACATACAGGTACCCCAACATCAATACTCTATAGATTTACTTATAATCAGATTGTGTAATCATGTTTTGCATGTAGTATTTAGTATTATAATTCTATAAAAAATATCTATTAACCCTAAATCAACAAACTTAACACATCTAGATCTAATTCTTAATTTTTCTGTCACTTTAAAAATAATAAATAGAACATTATTCATTGAAAATAGATTACATGTTACTGTCGATGAGTTGAAAATGATTTGTCTAAATCTTTCTCTCACAAGTTAAAGCCCTTTCCTCTTCAAAACAACTGACTCATGCAATACATAATACCCTTTGGGTAGATTATATATAAGTGACCCTTTGAGTAGATTTGAAATAAAATTGTTTTTCACTGTTTGATTACATAAGATGCCTTCACATAGATATGATAAGCAAAATGAATACAATGGTTATTATATACACAGATAGTAAACTTAAATGCTAAGACATTTTAAAATAATTTTCAATCACAGGATTTCTGGTTTCATATTCAAGTTACATATCTTATTATAATTGCCATACACTCATACTGAATGCTAAGACATTTTATTTATGGTTTTTATGTTTTAATTGCTATTATGTTTACTGAATTCAAATTTTTTTTTTCATTTACAGGCATCAACACTAAAACAACAACATACAACACTTACAACACATATACTGCAATATCGTCTACAGTAAGGTCAGATGTAATATTTTCAATTTTGTACACCAAATTTGTAGAATTTTTATATAATATGTTCAGTACTAATATATTCCTTTATATTCTTTGTATAGGAGATCTCGGATTGGACTCATAATGAGCATTGGAGACACAACTCTGCTTTTGTTAAAATGAGAGACATACAGGTACCCCAGCATCAATACTCTATAGATTTACTTATAATCAGATTGTGTAATCATGTTTTGCATGTAGTATTTAGTATTATAATTCTATAAAAAATATCTATTAACCCTAAATCAACAAACTTAACACATCTAGATCTAATTCTTAATTTTTCTGTCACTTTAAAAATAATAAATAGAACATTATTCATTGAAAATAGATTACTTGTTAAAGCCCTTTCCTCTTCACAAGTTAAAGCCCTTTCCTCACATCTTTCTCTCACAAGTTAAAGCTCTTTCCTCTTCACAACAACCGATTCCTGTAATACATAAGACCCATTATAGATAACTTGTTCTCTTCAAAACACGAACTGGAATAATTTTGCAATATGTTAGGTTATATATATATTAGTCCTATTTTTTTTTATCTTAATATTAAATACAGTAATATAAGATCTTCAAGATATCTTGCCCATATTAAATACTGTAATACTTTTGCAATCTGCTAGGTTATAATCTTTTCGGATGTGCAGACTTATAAACTTAAAATTATATGGATTTTTTTTTAATGTTGTATTCTTTTTAAACTTTTGTATACTTTTCCTTATTTGTTTATACATATTTCTTTTAGAGGGGGTTTTACAACCATAATATCCTTACCCGAATTCAGACAAATAATAACCTAAGTATTTTTCAGTTTTACTTTTATTCCTAATGAGTTGTCAGTTTAAGGTTTATTCATAATACATACCACTTAAATTGGATATGAAACAATCTTCATAATGTTTAATATATATAGATTATAATTTTGCACAACTTGAGATTTGTGTAAATACATTTTTACTCCCTTTCTAAATATTATCATCATTTGATTAAGAACAAAATTAATTGGTTTAGTATATGTATTTAAGAAATGCTATATAACAAACACTCAATTGTTTTCAAAACAAAATAACATAGAATAAATCTTAATATTCCAAATAACTTTAAACTAATTCCAAACATGATAAGAAATGGCATAGAATAATATTCTAAATAATATAAATAACTTAAAAATAATCTAAAACATGACCAATTCTTAGCAATTTATTATTCATCTTCTTCAAAAAGCTCCTCTTCCTCCTCTTCATCTTCTTCTCCTTCTTCACCTTCCCCTTCTTCTTCTTCTTCTGCTTGTTCTTCTTCATCTTCTACTTCTTCCCCTTCTTCATCTGACAAATTAATAACAACCTGCCTCCCATTCAAGTGCTGCCAAGGTAGACGATTAATCTTTGCAAATTCATCCAATAAAGCCCAAAGTTGAAGTCCAGATATTTCATACTCCATATCGTAAATACACGAAAGTTGCCATGCTACAACGCATTTACTACTGAATTTCAGAAAATAATCTCTCCCTTCACCTTCAATCCATATATTTACATCACTGCTGCGCCATGTGATGTAATTATGTTCTTCATCAGACAATGAATCGATACGTAAATAACGATCATGGCCATATTGCATAAACATATCTTCAAGCCCAGTTTCGTTCAATTCAGCCTGTGTAAGAACAATAATTACTGGATTATAGGAACTAAACGTTGAATGAAAATCAGCCTCTTCAGTTGGACCAAAATAGCCAGTGACATTCTTGACTGCACAGTTTAGTTGTTTGTTCGGGAACAGAATAGGGTCTCTCTCATATATGAAGGGACAAAATCGCTTATTAACTTTGTCTAAAGCATGTTTAAACCTGTAACAAATACATTCAATACATTAATAGGTTATGAAAAAAATATGGCTTAACTTCATGTAAAGAATGTTTAAAACATTGTATTAGAGTTACACATGAATAAGAAAGAATTTTTATAGGAATAATGTTTTAAACCTATATTAAATAAAACAGTACCTTTCTGTAGCAATTGCAAGACCATTTGGCATAGAAATCGAACACTTGATGTACTTCACGTCGTCAGATAGATCAATAGGTAAGGAAAGTCTCATGTGGAAGTAATTAGCCATACGTGGAAATCTGAAAAAGTGGCTTTCGGGTAACATGTCGGAAAGAAAAACAACATCAGTATGAACTGAGATGTCATGAGCAATAGGATGAACCATAACTGATTCTTAGAAAGCATATAATGGTAAAATGAGATGCTAAATGTTATGTGTGAAACAAAGTAAGAGGCTATGTTTTATAGAGTAGTTGTATACAATTTTTAGAAATAATTAAAAGATCTTACATTATACTTGTGGTTGTAAATTTGAGAAATAATGAAAACATCTTATCACAATTATAGACACATGTAGCAAAATGTATATATTAAGATATAATGAGTTCAAATTCGTACATATGTGAATATTGAAAAGATATACTTTAAATTAAAGATACAGGGTTTTAGGCTTTCAGGAATGAAATAAAATTTAAGGAGGCATATTGGCAATATGTATATAATAATATACAATTTATTTCCATATTCTGTTATATTTTATCACATTAATTTAATACATTCCATAAAGGATTTTACAAACAACCCTAATGTCTTATAAGAACAACAACCTGTTAAAACACCCTAAGCATATTATGAACAGTCTACTCGATGCAGAGTATGCTGTTAGAGGGTATTAAGATCAACCCCTCTTCTAATACCATCTCAAAGCATATTCTGCATCGAGTTATTTCAGCCTAATATTTTTTTCTAAATACTTATATAATGTTCAATAACTGAATGTTATTAATAATAATGCATAGCTGCTATATCATTGAATGTGAATACTCAACATGAAAAAGTGTTTAATTTTACCCATGTTCAGTTCTGTTTTTCAATAATCTATGTGTTTAAAACAAAACTGAATGTTAATAAAAAAAATTACAGAACTAATGCAAAACAGATTGTTAATCAACTAATTTAATACCATAGGTATTTATGAGACTGAATTGACTTTCATTCAATGGTTTAGCACAAAAAACATTCACCACACACAAGTATAACACAATGAAAGGAAAAATCCAACATAAATTCATTCAATGGTTTAGCAATATCATACCAATGTAAAAACTGAAACAAAACACATGAATTCTCTGAAAAACTAAATAGTGTACTGGCTCAAATAATAGAAAAAACAATATAAGTTAGTCTAACTTTTCCTTCTTCACTTTCTTTAGAGTAACCCTCCTCTTTGTGGTTGATCCATTGTCATGCTGCATAATATGACTATCTTCAGATTTAGCACTCTCCTCCTCAGATTTGCTATTTTCTTCCTCATCATTGATGTTTATATACTCGCATTTACGGGGTGTCACCATTTCATTTGACGACACTTTTGACACCTCATCAGTCTCCACATCGAGTGATGCTTGATTTTCCTATAATAAGCAAAAAACTTGATTCAATTCAAGAACCCAAATTTGAAATGAACAACAAATAAAATGAAGAATGCATACCTCTGATTCTAAACTGAATTGTTCAAACTTCTCAATCAAAGTCATATCATCCGTCATGTTTGTTACCGTGTATGCTGTAGCAGATGGAAGTCTACTAATATTAAATTGGGAAATCAGAACCCTAAACAACATTTTTTTATTTATCAACACATTTAGATCGTCTGGGATGATACTAATGTCCTCATCCTGAAAATAAAAATGAAAACAAATGAATTAATGAAGGCAGAATCATTTTATACTTAATCACTTCGCAATTTATAAACTTAATTTTAAACCAAACCTTTTACCTTATCTATTGACTCAATAATGCTTGTGACTGATTTCTTTAAAAATTGAGTAGCTTCTCTATCAAAGATAGTTAATTGAGCAGTCCCAGATCCATCTATAACATTAACTTGAATACAAAATCTGCACAGAATAAAACATATATAAATAACTAAATAACCAAAAACATTTTAAACAAATTTATCTGGAAATTCATTACCTAGGAATAACATACTTCACTAATGCATCACATTTCCTGCACCAAAATTGTTCTTCTTGTGCTTGCACTTTGCTTTTACACCGTTTGCATGAATTATAGTACCATCCAAATGAATCTTCAATATGGTCAATGGTCGCAAGAACAATAGCCTGGAGAACCTGTAATAATGATAAATGTAATAAAAATTAAATAACCTTAAAGTCTCAAAGGAATCCAGAAAACTAAATATTTATATACAAAATGTTTAAAAAATAAACTATTCTTAACTTACTGTTCCACGCTCATGAAGATGTTCATAAAGTTCATCCAAGGTTTTTCTTGCACTCACATCCAAGAAAATATCAGCAGAAGAATATGATCGCTCACTTGATAGTTGTACACAACTATTACCACCTTTTGCAGCAGATTGTTTTGATATACTAAAGTTTAAGAAACAATATAGTAAATTATTTACAATTAATATATCAAAATATCAAAACAATTTCATAAACAGATATGTAAAAATACCTAATCAGAATATACCTTTCCTTGAACTTTGAAATCTCGCTAATACTTTCATCATCAAAATACACCCTTGTGCCATAATATCCATTTGACACATTAGGTGAATTATTCCATTTGCCAAGCTTCGCGAACTGAACTATAACAACGACCGTATTTTGATTTGATGCGCCAATAAATGGACGACATTCTTCAGCAAAATCATCCCATAGAGTACAATTAATGATATTGTTACTGTAATATGAACAAAAAAATAGTTAGAAATCATCATTTTGATTAACAGAAAATGTTTATTGTGTCTAATGATATTAAATATTAATACAAAAAGATAAATATTTAATACCTTGCATCCATTAATTGCAAATTAATTCTTTTGCCATCTTTACCATTGCTTTTAGTAAAGGTCACTATTTGATCACCAATTCCAACCAATTGACCAATAACATCTACATATAAAATATACAATATTAATGATGCATATTATAGACATAAAAACAAAATAGTTGAATGATTTTAATATAAAAAATTTCAAAAACAACTTACCATAAAGAAATCCTTTATCCAGTGACTCGTCCAGGATTTTTTCAAATGCAGTAAAGTTGAATCCATGAACAGGAACATAAATGGTCGAACATAGTTTAACGGTAGTGTTCCGATAAAATATGACCTTATACTTGTGATCAGAAAACTTAAATGGTATATCATATAGGGCAACTCCGAAATTAGAAATCAAATAAGCACCTCCTTCTTTTAATAAAGATAAGCTAACCATGAAAGCTTCTTTAATTACTGCATGCATTTTGTCACCCTGAAAAATGATATAACAGAACTAAAATGACAGATTTGAATTTAATTGCAAGATTAGGCACACAATTTTGTAAATACACAAAGCAATCTGTTAACATATAAACTGTTAATCAGTACCTGCTCATCCATTAGAATTAGTTCAGTCATTCCGTATTGAGTTGGATCGTCTTTCTTTGGAACTTTAAATAAACGGATTACACGAACCTTAAGTTTATGATTACCTCGGGTACCTGTAATATCCTTCACGTGCTGTATAATTTTTGACATCTACAATTCAGAATAAACAATTCAGTATTTATATTAACATCAACATGAAATATGTATTACAACAAAAACATGAATTTATGAAATAGAATCTGTTTTTAATACAACAAAATTTAAACCCCATCTCAAATTAATTGGTATACTTTCAGTTTTAACCTTTGTATATGATTTCTGCATTTACTGGAAAATACTGAATTCTTTAAAAAATGGTGTGTTGCGGACTATTGTCATGGTGCCTTGATGAGGATGTCTGGAGGTTGAGCACAGATATGGAATAAAGAAGTCATGCACAGTTTCAAAGTGATCAATGTAAGCACAATCTATGTCTTTTTGTATCTATCTCTTTCTATTTGTATCACTTTCAATGCAGATATATATGTATATAGACAGAAGAACGTTTGTATAAATGCTATTCTTGAAAATAGAGGGGTATTATATCATTAGTCGGTGTGGATATGCTCCGAGACAGTATTAGTTACATTGGCAATAGGACTCATGTAATAGTCTCTCGGAGCATATTCTGCACCGACTTGGGTAAACATGCCTTTTCATTAAAAAACAAAAAAACAGTAATATATTGTGGTAAACATGTCTATTTCTGTTTATATAATCTGCATCTAAATATCCTTTTTGTTTCATTTTTTTCATCCATTGATGAGGATCACTGGAGGTTGGGAACATAGCATTGACTGTGGAGATTATTGAATGTGGAGTGTGCTTTGTAGAAGATTTTGGGTAAACATGCCTCTCTCTCTCTCTCTCTCTCTCTCTCTCTCTCTCTCTCTCTCTCTCTCTCTCTCTCTCTCTCTCTCTCTCTCTCTCTATCTATCTATCTATCTCTCTCTCACACACATTTCCTATAAATCCATAAATATGTAGATGCATGAAAATTTATCTCGCCTTAACTACATATCTAGTTATCTTTCTAGGATTATACATTTCTATGCAGATGCTTTGTTTGATTTATGCTCTGCTGCATTACTGTGTAAATAAACTGAAACCTTTTATCCAATATGAGCAGATATGGAGTTTCGTAAATGAATATGACAAATATATAACCAATGAAAGATTGAAAAATATGTAGTCAATGTTTCATATAGGTCATGAATTAATACCTTGTACCCGAGTTCTGTATTTTATCAAAAAAAAAAACTGCAACAAATAAAATAAATCGGAATCAGTTATGTTAGAAATCTTAAATATGAATACTGAGTTGTGCTTTAACATTACCTCTAAATGTCTGTATTCTGCTGTAGTGTAGGGTTTTAACATAGCTGAAAAAGTTATTTTATAGACGACGATGACAGAGATGGAGTCATGCTTACGTTTTTTTATTTTTGGAATGCATAGATTTCTCTTTATATTTTCTTCGTAGTAATCATTGTAAATTTGTACATATACTATTCTGTAAGGCTCTTGATGATTCTGTGCTATGCTTTGCTTATTTTGGTCAGATATTGTATTTAGTTGCGACATTTATGGCTGTTTTCTGATATGCAGATTTTCTGCCATTGGGAAACAGAAAAGGGTCGACCTAGTGTCAGAATATATGCAATTGTGTAATTTTTATACAGGTTTAAAAAGTTGTGCGATATATTTTGTAAGTTGTTGTGCATGTTTATGTTTGTATGTGGGGTTTTGTAACGTGTTATGGTTAATTTTGTCTTTACGCATTTGCGTATTATGTTTTGTAATATGTGGTCTGGTTTTGTGCATTATTTGGTCATATTTGTGGTTGGTTCAGTGAATCCATTAGGTTCAAGAATTATCGTAAGTTTGTTCCTTAATTTTCCTATATTTACTGCAAAAATTTTCATCCAGCAGGTTTTTTAAATCATTTACAGCAAATTATTTTTTTCCCAAAAACGTTCTTAATTTTTTGATTTTATGCTGTAATATGTCCCTGTTGGTTTTGATTCCTTTTTGTTATGGGAAACATTAAGATCTCAAACAAATTACCGTACAAAACAAATATCATAATCAAAGATATTTCTAAAAAAAACAATTAAGCGAAAAGATGACACATGGCAAAATACTCCGCATGTGACACGTGGCAGCGGAAAATGCGGGTGTAATACGGGGGCGCGTGCTGCTCAGCCGCCGTGTTGCTTTAGTTATTATATAGTAGATTAAAAAGAAAATTCTTTTTTTTTTGTTTTAGACCCCTATTATACCGGATATTTAACATCCAGGTTATTATATCACGGATTAAAAGAGTATTTTTGTGGTAGTGTACATGGGTTACTCATCCTATTATCAATTAGTTTTGGAATGAGACTTTATTGGGCTTATGTGTTGGGCTTGGTGGTTGTGGCTCAACAAGATCTCTCCCTCCAACAAGTAGTATGAGAGTCGATGATTCGGTATGGGCCGGTTACACCAAGCAGAGACAGACATCACGATGCTCTCCGACGGGCTAGCCTTTGACCCGTTGCGTAGTGGTTAGAGTGAGCACGTGGTTAGACGTGCAAGTCAAATGATGATTCTTGGTGGTTTAGGTGCGTGGTGACCCGAGTTTGTAATGGATTCACAAATGAGGGGAGATTGTTGGGTGTCACATGTAACTTTCACAAAGGAAATGTGAAGCATCAAGCCTAACATATAATAAGTACATGGATTTCTCATTCTATTACCAATTGATTTTAAGATGAAATCTCATTGAGCTTATGTGTTGGGCTTTGATGGCTATGACCCAATAAAATCTCTCCTCAAACAAAGATATAATTATAAGTTAGATTTCTCCTCAACAAGTAGAAGGTTTGACATATGAGTGTGACGTGTGGTGGTGTGGGTTGGATGAGATGAAGGGGAAAATTAGTTGGGCAAAGGAATGGTTTTATATCTATTCTCCAATATCCTAAACCATTTAAACATCTAAAGGTATATTTAAATCACCCAACTAAGGGTTTGTTTGAATACTCTATTTATAAAGACATTTTCAATTATAAGTATTTATTTGTAATAATAATGTTGGGATGAATCAAATGAGAATGGTTATTATGGTGTAAGATGAGAATGCACCATAGCCCTTGGATGGAGTCAAATCCAAGGGCTTGGATTACACTTTAATTAAAATGGGTATGTGTCATGCACATAACCCTTGGTCAAACCTCCCTTTGACGGTCAACACCGGTCTCCGCCGACGTTGACTGGCCAAATTTTTTTTCCACGAGGTCAATTTTTTTCAGGGTGAATTTTTTCTTTTCTGGGCCAAAAATTTTTGTGCACATTCAAGGAGGATTTCATGCACTTTTATAAAAACTCAATACATGTTAAAAAACTAAATGACTTGTGCATCTAGTACAAAAATATATGTACATGTAAACTAATTTATGTGCAAGTGAATACAAAAACGTATGCACTTCAACATTCATTCACACACGGTCTAAAACTCATGCACATTTTCAATACAAACCCAATATATGCACACCTAGTACAAATTAGGTGCACATATATGCCATTATCCATGCACATACACGCATTGACGTATGCGTGCACTTCATACATAATGTATTGAATGTGCATAATGTTCGCACTTTATGTGCTAGTACAGATCAGGTGCACATACAAGTCATTATCCATACACATACACGAATAGATATGCACTTTACACGTAATACACTCAATATGCATGCAAAATGGCGTGATGTGCATAATATTTGCACTGGATGTGCAGAGGGAAAAATATGGCACCGAAGAGAAAATTTTAGGAGCGAAAAAAGCTTGGCCGGTTAAAAGTGTATGAAAACTTGCGTGAATGTGCATATTTTTGCACTAAATGTGCATAGAAAAATTTGGCCCGGACCCGAAAGAAAAAAAAATTATCCCAAAAAATGAAGTTAATCAGTCAATGCTAGTTAAAAGTGCATAAAATCTTGTATGAATGTGCATAACTTTTGCACTAACAAAATCGCCCGAAAAAAAAAAAAAAAATGGTTGACCAGTCCCCTTGGATGGAACCTCATCCAAATGTGAAAGTTCATTATCATTTTACACCATAAAACTCATTTAACTTAATCAAGACCCTAATAATGTTTGGCTTTAATGTCCTTATTTTCAATCTCTTCCCTCCCAATTTCAAATTAAAATAATACAAATTTCAAAGTCCTAAAACTACTTTTTCAACAAACCATACATGATAAAAGCATTATAAATTCCCTTGCCAAACAAGGCCTTACAATTTAATATATTTTAATACAATTTAAAATAGTCGGTTGATCACCCAACATGCAGTTTAATTTATTTTAATACAAATTAAAATAGTCGGGTGATCAGCCAATTTGCAATTTCATATATTTCAATACAATTTAGAGTATTCGGGTGATCACCCAACTTGCAGTTTAATATTCCATCTGTATCAAAATACTTGCCTTTTGGACAATTGCACATATATTAATAGAGTATAAAATGTATAAATATGTCCCTATTTATTACTTTATTTTGTTACTTTTCCAATACAGTGACTAATAATTCTTTTCTTATTTTTTAAGAAGTGCTAAAAACTATAAGGGTATATATGTAAAGTAGATGTAAAATATACTAAAATGACAAATATATTGAGATAAAAAAATTAAGGATAGAAAGACAAATATTTTGATACGGATGGAGTATATTTTAAAATTTTAGAATATTAGGGTGATCCAAATACACCCTAAAATAACAAATACTGAAAATATCCGAAATTGAAACATATGAAACTCATAACAACGCAAAGCCAGGGCGACCTAATACCATGTCATAAAGCCAATTCAGTCCGACACAACCCAAAACGACAAATTTCGTTACGTGGAATAGCACTACTCTAAAACCACCCAAGCTCAAAAGAACCTAACATCAATTTGCCAAAATGTAAGTTCTAGCAACTTCCATGTAAATTCACAGTTACGAGGGAAGGAATTGTGTCATTTAATCAAAGGTGCAATTACTAATTATGAAGTGAGATCATTTATGGAGATTCATAATCCGGTTATCTTATGTAGTCGTAGTGCTTTGCTAGAAGCCAATTATGATTTATGGACTGTTATAAAGTCTATTGTTATTATTATCGGGTCTTACGAAGTCACACCCTTAGAGTTTATGTGCTGGATCAAACCGAACCGAAAGCCCATGTTAGACATGGATTTCGGCCCATGTGGTTTATATTGGGAGATAGGCTTATTATTAATAGGTAAAAGTTACCATTAATAATTACTTGATAAGGAGATATCTTATTAGAAGATATATGAAAATAATATAAAAATATTATATCCATCAATTAGGATTAGATATGATCTTATATATGAGATTTGTTTCTAATTAAAAGAAAACAACATTCTTTCCTCCTTTATAAAAGGTACGGTGTGCATAATTCATGAGATATAACATTCTCCTCAGACAAATTGTACACGGCCGAACATCTCCCAAAAGTGAAGCCAAGTTCTCCTTCGTTCGTTCGTTCGTTTTAGCAGACGACATCAAGGCGATCCAGATCCATACTCGGGTGGACCAACTAGAGAAGTCACACTTAAAGCTCTAATCTCCCCATTCCAAGAAGATTTAAACACGCGTCAAGATGTACTTAATTCTTCTTATCTATGATCTATTTGGTTTATGCATGAGATCCTTGGTTAGATGTTAGGAAAACGTTTCCTGAAATTCCGCTTTACGCATCTAAAATCCCTACAGTGGTATCAGTTGCCTCTTGCATAAATTGATTAGATCAAGTTTTAAGTTTTAATTTTGATGCATGTCTTGATTCAAATTAAGTGGAAACATGATATGTACATAGGTTAATTTGCATGATTAAAAATTTGTTTTTAATTGATTGGATTAGTAAGGTTGTAGAACTTTATGAACAAATATGCATGAAAAATTATTCTACCCATACTTGATTCATGTGATTTAATTATGTAAGAGATATGATTTTTGGCATGTTTTAAATCATTAGATGAAGATTTTGATTTTCATAAGATAGATCAATTACCCAAAATTCTGTTTTTTTTTATCAATTTTGATTTATTTTTTTGTGTTTTCTGGAAAGAAAAAAAAACAGAACCGAATCGGATCGGATCGGGCACGAACCCGGGCTCATGGGGATGAGCCCACATGTCGCTGGCCACAGTCGACGGACCGAACCCGGCTCATGGGATGAGCCCAGCGGACCACGGTTCTGCACTGTGCAGAACCGCAGTCTGCGCAGGCGCGGTTCGGGTCCGCGCGGTCCAGACCGGGTTGGACCCGGTTCTGCGGTTGCGCGGGTGCCGGCCGGTCCGAGCTGGGTCCGGGTGGGTCTGCGTGGCTAGGTGCGGTTCGGAGGACACGGGTCGGTTCGGGTTTGACTCGGGCGCGACTCGGTCCGGTTGGGTAGATTTGGTGTTTTAGGATAATTTCCTAAACTATAAGATAAGATCTTATTTACCTAATTGGATAATATTTGATATTATCTACAATATATAATATCCTAAAAGTTGTTAGGATAGAATTTCCACTAGATTAAGATAAGGATATTTGATATTTTACCTTGTTTATGCATATTTTATCCAATAATGCTTTTTAATGATTAATTATGATTAATTCTATATATTGATTTTAATTTGAATTAAGAATTTGATATTAAATTATTTATGTCATGAGATGATTTATTTAATTTAATATGGTTTTATTTAAATTCGTTAAATTATTTATTGTTATTAATTAGATTAATATTATTGATAATATTTGATATTATTATTGCATACATGTTTTATGATATTCTGATATTATTGCTTGCATGAGGTGACTAGTATGGCCCACTTAGGATAGAAAATACGATCTGCGTATCGTTATGTTTTCTTGTACACGATCAGAGTATCGTTATGTATTTTTGTAATTTAATTTTCAGCAATTAGATCATGTAGAAAAATATGTAATACAAGAAGAGAAGATCCTAAGAAGACCAAAGGATGGAGATCCATGGAGGGTACCAAGGATGGAGATCCAGGAGGAACAAGACCCATGAAGATTAGATCTTTACTTTTGGTTTTTAGGGGTCATACTAGGATCACATTTAATTATTGCATTTTGAATGCTTTATTATTTTCAGCCATGCATGATTGTTTGTTTATGTTGTTTTGTTCACTAGTAAATAAACAACCATTGCATGCTTAAGTCCCTTAACAGAATATTGAGATAATGTCTTTCCATATCATAACCATGAGGCCCTTGGAATTCGTTGGATAGTTTTCACCCTAGCGAGGTGTCCTTCCTTGATCTTGGGATAGTGCGGGTATGTCTAATAGGGGTATGCTGCCTTGATATGGTTACACTCAACAAGAGACCAAAAGGCTCAGTTTTGGATCTTGAGGCATAAGGATGAGTCTTACATAAGATGTGGCCATCAACCAAGAATTATAAGGTGTTATAATTAGTAACGGGTTTACTTACCTTGATTACATGAGACTTGGGGAAGTGCCTTAGTACGCTCGAGTTTCATCTAAGATAGGATCTTGGAATCATTTTACTCACAAGGAAAATTTTAATTGAGTAGAATGGGCAAAAACTTACTATTTTATAGCTTGTCTAAATTTTAAGTTCTTGCATGTCAAACATAACTTATCTGCATGTTTTATTCCGTTTTTTGTAGTTACTATGTCTTCTGAACACCTCAAATTCACTCTCCGCTCAATCGTTGAGAAAAACAAGTTGAACGACAAGAATTTCCTTGATTGGGAAAGGAATCTGAGAATTCATAAATCCAAGATCCTTCCACCCTCCCCCCTTGGTGATCACATTGAACTCCAAGATAGGCCAGCGGACTGGATCCCACCTCCACTCCAACCAATCAGACAACAACATCGCGTTGTGGGAGACAACACGCGTGACCTTCATGGCCAACACCGCGAAGACATAGCGCGTGACTTTCGTCGCCAACAAAATGCACCGGTGCAAATAAGAAGACAAGGACGCGCTGAGTACAACGCGCATCCTAGGGACTTCGTCACTGAAGATGTCCTGGCTCGCCAAGCTCGCCGCCCTCATCATCGCGCTGAGGAAGCTGCACAACGCGCTTATGCGCCTCAACCTGCTCAACAAACACCAAGGCTAAGCCGCCATGAGGTAAAAGTTAAAATTGAACACTTCTTTGGCGAATATGATCCCGCTGTGTTTCTTGAGTGGGTGCAGGCTATAGAGTACACGCTGTGATATTGTCACGTTCCCACAGAGGAGCATGTTGACGCGGCAACCCTACATTTTAGAGGGGCTGCACGCGTTGTCTGAGGGACAAGAGGATGTCCTTGAAACCCCCATCCCATAGCTGATTGCCACCTCATCTGATGAGGACAAGGCACGTCACAAGACAATATGCGAACGGGCAATGAATGTCACTTGCCTGATGCTGGCTGCTATGGAACCTGCTCTTCAACAGAGGTTTGAAGATCAGGATGCCCATACCAATGATACCATTATGAGAAATCTTAGAGATCTCTTTAAGGAGCAAGCCAGAATTGAGCGGTACTTGATCCTCAAGTCCATATTGCAATGTAAGCTCGAGAAAGGGAAACCAGTTGGGCCACATGTTTATAACATGATAGGGCTGTTTGACAGGATGGATCGACTTGGTAACCCCTACAATGTTGAGACGGCTACAAATATGATCTTATACTCCCTACATGATGGATTTGCCCACTTTAGGCAAATGTATCACATGGGAGCCATGAACAAGACTCTCAACGAGCTACACGTGATGCTCAAAACTGCTGAGCAAAACGTCATGGTTGACCCTTTGAAGGAAGTTCTAATGGTCAAAGGGAAAGTGTTTAAGAAAGGGCCCTAGAAGAAGCAACAACACCAAGGGAAGGGCAATCAAGTTGCCCAACCCAAGGGGAACACCCCTAAGGTGAAAGTGGTTGCTGAGCACGACTGCTTCTACTGCAAGGCTAAGGGGCACTGGAAGAGAAACTACCCCAAGTACCTGGAAGACAAGAAGAGGGGAACAGTTTTCACTTCAGGTATTTACGTTACTGAAATCTTATCAACCAAGTCTCATTCTTGGATATTAGATTCCGGATGTGGTTCTCACATTATTTCGAATGTGCAGGGACTAAGAAATAGGAGACGGTTGCAGAAGGGTGAGATAGATCTGCGCGTAGAAAATGGAGCAAGGGTTGTTGCACTTGCTATTGGAGATTATAGTCTACCTCTACCTTCTGGCTTAGTTTTAGAACTTTATAATTGTTATTTTGTTCCTTCTATTACTAAGAATTTGATTTCAATTTCAGTTTTGAACCTTGAGGGTTATGATTTTGTCATTAAGGATTGTTTTTCCATTTATAAGAATGATATTTTCTATGCTCGAGCCCATATGAGTAGTGGTGGACTATACATACTAGATCTCAAATCTGAAATTTATAACGTTGATACAAAGAGGCAAAAGTCGAATGATATAAGTGAAGCCAATCTATGGCATTGTCGCTTAGGTCACATTAGCATCAAACGCATGAAGGAACTCCAAACAGTTGGTAGCCTAAAGTCATTTGATTTATAATCATTTGAAACATGTGAGTCATGTCTGATGGGCAAGATGACAAGGTCACCTTTCACTGGTACAAGTGAGAGGACTACTGAGCTCTTAGCTCTCATACATACCGATGTGTGTGGACCTATGAACACACAAGCTAGGAGAGGCTATCGATACTTCATTACATTTACTGATGATTTTAGTAGATATAGGTATATCTACTTAATGAAGCATAAATCTGAGTCCTTTGAAAAGTTCAAAGAATTCCAGAATGAAGTTGAGACACAGACTGGCAAGAAGATAAAGGCACTCCGATCAGATCAAGGGGGCGAATATCTGAGCCAAAAATTCGACCATCACTTGAGAAGTTGTGGCATTTTGACACAACTAACTCCACCAGGCATGCCACAGCTGAATGACGTATCTGAGAGAAGAAACAAGACATTGTTAGACATGGTCCGCTCAATGATGAGCTTTGCTAATCTTCCTACATCATTTTGGGAATATGCCCTCACCACTGTTGCGTTCACACTAAATAGGACTCCGTCACGATCAGTTGACAAGACACCACATGAGATATGGTATGGAAAGCACTATGACTGCCTAAGAGACTTATTGGTCTGAGTCAGGGAACTTATGTAGATAAGGTCCTTGATAGATTCAATATGATAAACTCTAAGAAAGGGTTCCTGCCTATACAGCATGACTTACATCTCAGTAAGAGCCAATGTCCTAAGACACCTAGTGAAACTGAAAGGATGAGCAGGATTCCCTATGCCTCTGTCATAGGATCCATCATGTATGCAATGACTTGTACTCGCCCAGATGTTGCATATGCTTTGAGTATGTGTAGCAAGTACCAATCAAACTCAGGTGATGCACATTGGTGTGTAGCCAAGAACATCCTGAAGTACTTACGAAGGACTAGGGATGATCTCTTGATATTTGGAGGTGATGACGAGCTGGTCGTCAAGGGCTATACTGATGCGAGTTTCCAGACAGACAGAGATGATTTTGAATCTCAGTCTGGATACGTCTTCATTCTGAATGGAGGAGCCGTCAGTTGGAAGAGCTCGAAGCAAGGGACAATAGCAGATTCTACAACGGAGGCAGAATACATTATTGCTGGTGAAGCATCTAAGGAGGCTGTCTGGATTAGGCAGTTTATAGCTGAGCTCGGTATTGTTCCTAGTACTTCTAGAGCTATTGACGTCTATTGTGACAACAATGGCGCCATTGCTCAAGCCAAGGAACCTAGCTCTAGCTCCAAGTCGAGACACGTTCTGCAGAAGTATCACTTGATCATACACTATGTTGATAGAGGAGATGTGAGGATGTGCAAGGTGCACACAGACGACAACATTGCAGATCCTTTGACCAAGCCCATGTCTAGGCCCAAGCATGACAGTCACACTCGGGCCAAGGGACTCAAGCACAGTAGAGAGTTCTTTTGAGACATTGTTTGTTTTATGATAAACATTGTTTATTGTTATTACAGACATTTATGCTTGACTTATATGTATGAGTTTCATATTATTATTTAATCATTGCTTGGGATTAGATAAAGTATCCAAACAATTTAATAATTATTAAGTGGGCTCATCAAAACTGTTTTGGTGAATGAAACCCCATTAAGTGAACTGAAATTATAAAATTGTTAGAAGTCCATGGTCTAAGTCGTTATCTTGGATACAAATGACTAAATCAAAAGACCATATTGTGAGATTGATTGATAACACCGGGTTTCATGTGTTATAGGGACATAGAGATGTCTAATCGATTACATAGATGTGTATACCGATACAAATCGGATAGACCGATCTTAGGACTCCTCGGGACTTTACTACAGAGTTCTAGGATTATTCATGATTAGTGAGTTCCTTAGACATGAGTATGATATAGTTATCATTTGACTGCTGGTATGTCTTTGACGCTGTCAAACGCTGACCGGATTGTTAAAAAACCCGGTTCATGGCCGATTTTAAAAAAAATAAAAAAAAAATATCCGGTTCACCTTGGGCACAACGTAGTTGCGCCCATAAATAAATAAAAAATTGGACGCAACTACGTTGAGCCTAGAAAAAGAAAAAAAAAACTTGGATATTTTATATCAACAAATTTATTTTATATTTAAAATAAATTTACTACATACTTATCCCATTGTATCTATCTTGATATTTTATATGATTTGGAAATTCAAATACCTAGTAGATTTGTACATTTGTGTGCATTTGACTATAGTAATAGACATTTTCAAGTAACCAGGGTTACATGGAAATAAATTTGTTTGTATCATGAGGTTTCAATATACTTTTATTCATATAAAATTCATGTATGTTTCTCCACTAATTCGTTTGTTATTAACTGTTTATTATTATTATTCTCGAAAATCACATATAACTATGGTTATATCTAATTTGGTTATGTCTTATGGTCATATACAACGGTTATATTCTATAGTATATTATGGTATATACTATGATAAAGACCCTAAACC
Source organism: Rheum nobile (assembly GCA_027886185.1). Classification (NCBI taxonomy): domain Eukaryota; kingdom Viridiplantae; phylum Streptophyta; class Magnoliopsida; order Caryophyllales; family Polygonaceae; genus Rheum; species Rheum nobile. The sequence continues at coordinate 2,940,851 of WOAB01000072.1, read as the reverse complement.
CTAAAAAACCCTACAACAATCCCCACACACCCTTTGGGCGCAACTATATTGCGTCCAGAACTATGGGCACAACCTAGTTACGCCCAAGGGATTTCTAGTGTTTTTTTAGGGTTTAGGGTTAGGTTTTGGGGTTTAGGATTTATGGTTTAAGGTTTAGGATTTTTGGGCGTAACCAGGTTGCGTCCAATGAGTTTCTAGTATTTTTTAGGGTTTATGTTAGGTTTTGGGGTTTGGGATTTTCGTGCATTCGAGTACAAACCCTAAACCCCTAAACCCTAAAAAACCCTAATACAATCCCCACACACCCTTTGAGCGCAACTAGATTGCGTCCAGAACTATGGGCACAACCTAGTTGTGCCCAAGGGTTTCTAGTGTTTTTTTAGGATTTAGGTTTAGGTTTTGGGATTTAGGGTTTGTGGTTTAAGGTTTAGGGTTTGTGGGCGCAATCAGGTTGCGTCCAATGGGGTTTCTAGTGTTTTTTAGGGTTTATGGTTAGGTTTTGGGGTTTGGGGTTTTTGTCCATTCGAGTACACATCCTAAACCCTTAAACCCCTAAACCCTAAACCCTAAAAAACCTTAAAACAATCCCCACACACCCTTTGGGCACAACTATATTGCGTCCAGAGCTATGGGCGCAACCTAGTTGCGTCCAAGGGGTTTCTAGTATTTTTTTAGGATTTAGAGTTAGGTTTTGGGGTTTAGGGTTTGTGGTTTAAGGCTTAGGGTTTTTGGGCGCAACCAGGTTGCGTCCAAGGGGTTTTTAGTGTTTTTTAGGATTTATGGTTAGGTTTTGGGGTTTAGTCCATAAAATAGAGTTTAATCCATAAAATAATATTGTTATATACTATGGTTATATTATATAGTTATATACAATGATTATATCTTATAGTTATATGACTTATATCCAATTTGGTTATATCATATCGTTATATTCTATAGTTAAATACTATGATTATATCTTATGGTTATATTCCATAGTTATATACTATGGTTATATACTATGGTTATATCTTATATTATATTCTATAGTTATATACTATGGTTATATCCTATAATTATATACTATGGTTATATCCTATATTATATCATATAGTTATATACTATGGTTATATCATATAGTTATATACCATGACTATATCTTATAGTTATATCCAATTTGGTTATATTATATCGTTATATCCTATAGTTATATACTATGATTATGACCTTCGAAAATCACATATAACTATGGTTATATCCAATTTGGTTATGTCTTATGGTCATATACTACGGTTATATTCTATAGTTATATACTATGGTTATATCTTATAATTATATACTATGATTATATCTTATTGTTATATTCCATAGTTATATACTATGATTATATCCTATATTATATCATATAGATATACTATGGTTATATCATATAGTTATATACAATAATTATATCTTATAGTTATATGACTTATATCCAATTTGGTTATATCATATCGTTATATTCTATAGTTATATATTTTGATTATATCTTATGGTTATATTATATAGTTATATACTATGGTTATATACTACGGTTATATTCTATAGTTATATACTATGGTTATATCCTATAATTATATACTATGATTATATCTTATAATTATATTTCATAGTTATATACTATGGTTATATCCTATATTATATCATATAGTTATATACTATGGTTATATCATATAGTTATATATTATGACTATATCTTATAGTTATATCCAATTTGGTTATATCCTTATAGTTATATCCAATTTGGCTATATCCTTATTGTTATATTCTATAGTAATAATCAAATTGGATATAACTACAAGGATATAACAATAGTATGTAACTATATGATATAACCATAGATATAACGAAATTGGATATAACTATAAAATATAATCATAGTATATAACTATAAGATATAACCATAAGAATAACTAAATTGGATATAACTACAAGACATTTAAGTTGTTATTTTTTCTGGGCGCAACGTGGTTGTGCCCATATATTTAATTTTTTTTTTAGAAAAAAAATTAATTTTTTAATTTTTCCTGGGCGCAACCAAGTCAACCGGTTCAGACCCCAAAACCGGTTCAATAATCTTTAAAAATTTATTTTTCAAAATAAAAAAAACTCACCCAGACCTTGGACGCAACCTGGTTGCGCCCAAGGAATTGTTTTTTTTTTCAAAAAAAAATCCATTTTTTGGACGCAACCAGGTTACGACCAAGGGCAGGTGTGCCGCAAAAAAAAAAACGGGTGCGAAAAAAAATCCCCTTTATAAAAGGTACGGTGTGCATAATTCATGAGATATAACATTCTCCTCAAACAAATTGTACACGGCCGAACATCTCCCAAAAGTGAAGCCAAGTTCTCCTTCGTTCGTTCTAGCACACGACATCAAAGACGATCCAGATCTATACTCGGATGGACCAACTAGAGGAGTCACACTTGAGACTCTAATCTCCCTATTCCAGGAAGATTCAAACACGCATCAAGAGATAATTAATTCTTCTTATCTATGATCTATTTGATTATGCATGAAATCCTTGGTTAGATATTAGGAAAACGTTTTCTGAAATTCCGTTTTACGCATCTAAAATTCCTACAACGAGTGTACCACGCACTTTACACGACTTTGGACAATGCTACTCACCAGAACAGCTTGCTAAAAGTTCATCACAACATTGTTAACGTGCAAGTAACAATTTATGAGACAAAGGTAGCGTAAGCATTTAATGAAGGGTATATATGAGGTGGCTTTATGTAGTTGCATAGCCATAGAATATAAGTCACATGAAGGTCCGTCTTGATAAACTAAAATCTTCCAACCATCCTTAACTGGGAAGAAAATAAATTTGTCCTTGTGATCAAGACAAACTTCAACTTCTTCATGATAAGAACATGTGAATCTCCTATGATGCATAAAATGAACCACTTCATTCATCTAATTTTTCAGTAGGCACACATGACACGAAAATTCAGTTGTTACAAACGAGTCCATAATTAAGAAAGTCATGGTATATATAATACTACGGAACCTCGGAAGTCAACAACCACAAGATACAGAAACATATTTAGACATAATATCATATAGCTGCTCAAGCGTTTCACACGCAAACATGAAAATCAAGAAGGGGTAAGAAAACAATTAAAAAAACCACAAAAAAAGATTCTGAAACACTGCACAGAGAGGATACAAAAACATAGCAATTTGCTTCGATTGGGATCATCAATGACGGATATTAAACAATGCTAAACCTAAAAAATAATACAGTTTATAGCAAGTAAAGGTGGAGGGTTTGGCACCTTTAATCTAAGCTCATCTTCCACCTGATAACTCAATAGCTTCCATGTTATTAATGGAGTCCTCTCCCCAATCAAATCTCCTTTGCAGCCTTTCATATTCTTGCCGGCGACTAACTTCAATGTGTTGCCACTCCTCCCACCTCTCAGCTAAACCCTCTCCTTCTAGCATCCTCACGACTTCTGACATGATTGGTCGTTCTTCAGGAGATGGTTGGGTGCAAAGCAGTGCAACCTGGATCATCATCTCTACCTCTTGATTGTCATAGTTCTGAGCTAAGTTGCGATCAACAATAGCCTCTAATCGCCTCTCCCTTTCTAGCTTTTTAACCTTCATAAATCACAGGAAGGGAAAATGAACATCATAGAAGAAGGCAATGGTTATTGGTTAATCACAAGCAAAGGCTGGTCCAAGTAATTCACTTTCAGTTCAACAGTCTATGTACATAAGAATACTAGAGATGTAATATCCTACTTTTCAGTGAGATTGCAAAATTCAACACTCTATATATGTGCATTTTAATATAAAACTATGAAAGGGATTCTCAGTAGGTCTTACATGATCAAGCAACAAGACGTCATCTTCTTCTTCCAGGCGTGAGAAGTCAATTGCACGCTGGCCTGTTACTAGCTCAAGAAGCATAATCCCGTACCCAAAGACATCAGTCTTCTCTGACGACTTTCCAGTGGAAAGGTACTCAGGTGCGATGTGGCCCATCGTCCCGCGCACTTGAGTAGTCACATTGGTTTTTCTCACATCAACCAACTTAGCTAGGCCAAAGTCACCAACAACTGCCTCAAAATCTTCATCTAGTAACACATTAGCAGCCTTAACATCACGATGGATGATCTTGGGGTTGCAGTGTTCGTGAAGGTATTCTAATCCACGAGCAGTGCCCAAGGCAACCCGTTTTCTTGTAGGCCACTCTAATACAGGCTCTCCAGGTTTTATCTCTACAAAAGATTAGGAGTAAGGAAATGAGAAATGCATTGGAAAAAATAATTACACTTTCTATCAAGAGCTGACAACTTGAAATGTTTCAACATCAAAGAGAAGCAAGAAGATGGTTTTGAAGATAGCGTAGCTAATCAGTGGTTTTAAAATGTCTACTAAGGAATTAACAAGTTGACTCAAATAATAAGGTATGTCTAGACTACTCAATTTACATTTTTGATATTTTCGTGAAAGATGCAATACTTATTCTTTGTTTAAAATGCCATTTCACGCTCCTATAATCCAACATAGCACCTCAAGCTTCAACCCCAACTTCCCAAACACACAAAAAAAAAAGTGCACCACCACCATTATTTGAATTCTAGGTTCCCACTGCATTTATATATTCATAGGAGGAGATTCATACTAAGAGTTTGGATATAAATAATTAACACTAAGAAGTCCATAGTCATCTATACTTCTTTTCAAATTAAATACCTCGTAGACGGTAAGCAACACTCAGGTTCTGCATATATGGATAAACCAAAAGACGCTCTGTTGTTGTGGTGCAAAACCCTATCAAACGCAGTAAATTTCTGTGAACAGCTACACTTATCATCTCAACTTCACGATGGAAGGCTGCATCACCACCTGGGCTTTCATAATCTGTCAATCTTTTCACAGCAACCTTTGTGTTATCTGACAAGACACCTTTATACACCTTGCCAAAGCCTCCCTGGCCAAGAACATTTTTCTCACTGAAGTTGTCTGTGGCGAGCTGCAACTCACGATATGCAAACCGCTTAAGCTGCCCAAAAGCAATTCTCCGATCAACTTCACCTAGAGAAGGAGCAACAAAGAGAGCCTGTAATTTATAGTCATAGTTGAAGGTAGAACATAAACGATTTCTAGATCCTGAAGCTAAATATCCTGCTGAAGAGGAAAGATTACATCTATACTCTCCAACAGTGATCAAAACCCTGGTGTTTACAGGCATCACAAGTGACCAAATACAAATAGATTCTTGTTTACCAATTTCTGATTTCCAAGGTTTTTAAATCTGGGAGAGTGATATCACTTTTTACATGTGTTGGACAAACGGCCAGCACTAAGTCCATCCATCAAGGTCAAGGCCAAGTCTTGAGCATTCCTAGCGTATCTCATCATACAACAATTCTTTTACGGACGAAAGTCTCTCAAACTTTTCAGATAGTCAGTCTTATTGTGATAGATTTTACTCGGCTCTAATGTAATAAAAATTTTCTAATGCTGCTTGAGTTGAACATAATCATATCACAAAATGCACAAGCAACTGAGTTCCAAAATCAACAAATGAAAAGCACTTCCAGAGTTCAAAGAAAGAAAATTCAGGCTCACACAGCCTTCTTCAGTGTTCCAAGATGAAGATTTGTATGTTCCAATGAATCAAGGATAGGTAGCATAAGAATTCAGAAGGGAGAATCTGAACAAACCTGCAACATCTACAAATATTTCACGCTTGTGACTTCTATATCTTCCCTTGTATACAAAGCACAGCAAGCCAACAACTAAAAGTACACCAACAAGTCCTCCAATTATTCCAAAGATTATTCCAAACTTTGATTTACGTGAAGACCCTGATATGATAATAGATGAGGTGATAGTATGTCAGTTCATTATTTATTTGGTTACACTATAATAAAAGATGAGAACAGAATTAAATCAAACCAACCTGCATTGCCGCTATCAGATGCACATAGATGAGTTGAATTTCCACCACAATTCAAGTTGTTCCCTGTAAAACTGTTACCCAAATAATAAGAATAAGATCCTCGGAAAAGCAACATATAAGTATGGCGGAAACTATTGGTGGGTTATGTTACAAGCTCAAAAATGACAGAATTAATGTATCCATCAAATAGTCATACTTGAAATTTCTTAATCACGACCAGAATTAGATCGAAGAGAAGTCAAATCATACTTATAAATTGTTACTTTCAATAGCTGAACAGGTACTTGGCCACTGAGGTGATTTGAATCAAGCTGTCTGCAAAAGTGAGAAAAAATTGGACTCCTGTAAACTCATTCCACTTACAGCCTCATATTAAGTAAGAGTAATAAAAAAAAAGAAGGGGCTCGAGTGTAAAACAAGTTGTAAGGTCGGTGTCCTTGTTCACATACAGACTGATCAAGTTGGGGAGATCTGAAAGCGAGTTGGGAATTGTCCCTGTGAGGTTGTTGTTACTCAAAATCCTACTTGAACAAAAAAATGATAAGCAAATAAAAGAAGCAACAGAAGGCTAAGTATGTAGATAACTGATGAATAGCTGGCTAATAAAGTTTCACAATAAGTATAGAATATGGCAAAATAGTCCTACTCACAAATATTTAAGGTTACTAAGATTCCCAAGTGAAGATGGTATTTCACCACTGAACTTGTTGTTCTCTAAATCCAGACTTGTTAGACTTGACAAATTTCCGATCTCCATTGGAATCTTGCCAGTTATGCCATTTCCTTGAAGCGACCTGTATAGAAAGATGCATTAATGATCCACCGAACTACTTCCTTCTAACATAGTTATTTTAGAATGAAGACCTCTTTAAGAGAGCAATATTCGCGAGTCTCATAAATATTCAACAGTAAGCATAATAGAACGTACTTGATTGTTCTGGACTACACTAAGTACACTTAAGCCTGAATCCCCTCCCCCAAACAAAAAGAAAAAGGAAGAAGAAAACAAAACTAAACAAAGACCAAAAGATTTCTGATACGTTCCTGCCTTATTTCAATTTCCAGATTAGTTGATTTTAGAATTTCTTTGTAGTTATTTCAATTCTGATATTTCCCACATTTTCAGTAGCTAGTTTTTTGGAATTAGTTTCCCCACTCTCTCCATACTTCCATTATCTTGTTAGTTGCATAGTACTGTTAGTTGGCAGATTAGTGCCTAATTTCTAGTATTTAGTTCAGTTATTTCCCTTATAAATAGCTAGGTCTACCCATTGTAATCATCATCAGAATTTTATCAATCAAATATCAGAAACCGTTGAAGATTTCTTCAGCAAAATCACTGTGTTTTGTGAGATTCTTACTACACAGTCCTGACTGTCTTTTGTGAGATTCTTACTACACAGTCCTGTAGGCGAGATCCTTGCGTCAGTGGTTTCTATCAAATTCCAATCAATTGAATTTATTGAAAGAAATTCAAAATAAAATGAATCTAGAAGTTAAATTGATAGCGTAGTTGTGTACATCTTGTGGAAGAAGAAAGAAATCTTTAGGGAAGACATTAAAAATATGATAATAAAGGCACATCAAGTAGATTGTGAAAGCTTGCACATGAAATAAGAATTGCTTATAATCAGGGTGGATAACAACAGATTTAAGATCTTAAAATGGTAAGAAAATGGAGGAAAAAACAGCTACAGTTCTTAGTAAATGGTTGTATGACTTCAAGATTTTTGTACAATATTACTCTCAGCATTGAGCAAGATTTGTAATCTTGGACCAAACAATTAGTACAAGAAGTGTTATTGACTTTTTTATTGTCCCTGTGTGACATGCAAAAGCTCCTCACTTTTATGAATTTGTTTTTGCTGGCATATAAAGGGATAGACACACATGATATGAAGATTTCTACAAAGTGATATAACACACCAATCTTTTGAAAACAATAAGCACCTCCAAGGTCAAGCATACATACAATGTATTAAGAGTCTTCAAACTCCCAATTTCAGGTGTGATATATCCAGAAAATGCCATGGATGATAATGTCCTGCAAACAAATAGAGTATATATGCTAATCACAAGTTGATTAAAGATAGAACTTTCTTATAAGTCACATAAATGATGAAAATGATGCCATATTGGAGACACTTACACAGAAATGACATTGTAATTTGCATCACACCTAACATTTGACCAAGTACATGGATTTACTAAGTTAGGATTCCAATCTGATAGCTGACTATTTGAAGCATTGAGTGATACTCGCAATGCATGAAGTATCTCTCCTGAAACAACAAAAATATCAGGCACCATCATAAAATTGATAATGCAAATTATGCAACCAGAAAAACATTGCTTTTTTCATTCTTTTATCTGGGAGGCTGTGGGGTGGGGTGGGGAAGGGAGGGTAATCTACAAATCGGACGAGGATATTAATGTAGGAGAAAGCAAGGTATCTTTATAATACATTACGTACAGAAACGGTGATAAAGCGCAACAATCGCACTGCATATGCCCCAAAATCAAAATGATTTCCTCATTCTTCGATAACCATACAAATGCACCCAAAAAGGACTATTTTCTGGCACAACAATCTCTATGTATTCTGCTCCAGTAAGGGTTTATATAATAACTAGGGAAAGGACTTCAATTTATTGTCGGCAATATTATTAGTTTTATTAGGAGTTCACCTCCTATTTTCTCTTGTTTGTGGTGGATTGTTTATTAGTTCCTAATTACTCTCATAATTGTGGATAGTGAAATAGTTCCTAATTTATTCTCATAATTAATTTGATGGAAGTGTATTAACCGCAACCACTCAATTTGATGTAGTTCTTCAGTACATCATCAATCACGAGTTAAAATTACAATTTGAAACAAAAGACTGTTGAGAAATGGGATGATTCTCCCTAACAAGCCCTCATTAGTTTGCCACCATAGGTAGCATGAAGAAAGGCCACAGCTCAGAGCCACATTGGAGTACTCAGCTCAATTTCCAATCGATTAACCCATTCTCTCTATCCTACACACAAGATCATAGATTCATCTCTTTCCTTCCTTTCAATTTTTCTATTTCATCCACAACCTATGCCTCTTTCTTCTTTCTGTCTCTTCCTTTACCTCTATCTCATCTTCCCCTCCCACTTGAAAGTGTCACCATTCCGTTTCATTGCCTTGTTGTCACTTCTCTTCACCAATGCTTACGTTGTCTTTGAAGTAGATTCACCAACTGATTTGGCATTCAAACACCAAAGTGCATGAACATTCATCAATCTGGATTAAGACCACATTTGTTTTCAAATCTGTGTCTCAAATCTGATCTGAACTTAAAAACTTAGCTGTACATTCGGTTCCGCACATAAATAGAAATGTCAAGGGGTTTCAAACAAACATCAAGCGAAAGCTGAAAGTCTTCTACTTATACTGATGCAGGATAATAATAAAATAGTGCTGGAAATCAGGTACCACTGTACCAGTACTATGCAATTGGTGGCAGGGTGATAGTGCATTGACAAACACACTACTTTATCTAGGCAATTTATTATTTACGTAGTGTAGTTTGTTTATACTTTATACTGTATAAATTTGGTCACATTTTCCAAGTAATTTCTCTTAGGTATCATTTTTTGTTATCTTATTCTTGCCTATTTTATCTGTAATCAATTATTTTCAAGTAATTAACACAATAATCCATCTATATCTCACGATTTTCTGAAACAATGGAGAAGGCTGGATATAGAGAAATCAAGCTTTCATGTCAGCAAGTCATTAGACATAATCTAAAATAATTTCTTGTTTAACAGTGATTACCCGCTAGTAATCAAGTAATTCTTCATGATTAGAAACATAAATTTGGAAAAGATGGAAGGGTCACTTTGTGAACATCCTCCTTCACACTCTTTTTGAACTAGAACTGTAAGACATCAAGCAATCATTATCCATTTGCTGAAGTTCATGTCCTTTTGCTACCGTATTATTAATTTGCATGGGTAAGCCCTTGGCTAGACTAATCCATGGGCCCTAAAGTTAATTAGTTAACCACGGCTCCAACGAGACTTGAACCAGTGACCTCAGAGACATTTTGTCCTGTTTCAGTTGAGCGAACACATGGGGTTCCTTTTGCTATCATTACTTCCCTTTAAGAATGCAGAACCATTTTCATTTAAAGCTAATAAATTTTGCTTCCCAAAAAGAGATATACACCAAAGAGGAGAAGATTTCTTTAGATAAAGAAAGCATATATGAGTATAATATTTCCCAGTTTAATTGCACCTAAGAAGATGCATTATTATTATTATTATTATTATTATTATTATATATGTATAGGTCGATCCTAGAAGATATTGCTGTTAATCTCCAAGAAAATACCCCAAATCATTGTATATATGCACAACACTCTAAAATAACTGATTCAGTTACAAAAGCTAAAGTAGGAATTAGGAAAATAATTTAGCTTTCTAGTATTGTCTCATCGAAGGACTCTCCCTTACTCACATGATATTGAAAATGAGCTGGTAGAAATCATATCGTATTAGTTTCATAATTCTTTTCATGTACTAGAAATTTCCGTTTGAACTTTGAAGTGAGAAATCATTTGTGTATTAACTCACTACTAATGCCCATCAAAGGAGCACAAGAAAGTGTTAAGACAAGCTAGTCATATGTTCCAGTTTGTCCAGGAATAAGATGCACTATAGGTCATCGCATCCAACCAAGTCAGTTCAAGCAATAACATACCTTGTTGGTCAGCCAGGACAAAAGAAAGCAAGCAGATGGATACAAGGGCAACGACAATATGTTCCATCTCTAATGAACTCAACCAATCTTCAATGCTTAAAATATACAAGGCCTGCACAATAGAAGAGTAAATATCTCATAAAAGTAACCAGATGAGTGAGACAGAAAATGAACCCTAGTTGATATAAGCTGCTGCTGATACAAAAACCAAGAAGAAGCATTCACTTGTTGAAAGCTCCTTAACTGAATAGATTAAAATAGATTAAATTCCAATTCTGTCTAGGCCAAAATATCCAAATCAGGCAGCAACCTTGTTCATTTTATCATTTATCATCGATTTCAATATTAGAGCTACTTCTAAGTCTATTTATCACAGAGAAATATAAACGCGACTTTACAATGGCACTAACAAAAACGAAACTCCTATCATTATTTTCTCCACCTAGTCTTCGCAAAATTGAAACAAAGAAATTCTGAACAGCCAAACTTCCCCAACCCTAACGCTGACCAAAACATGGTCCAACTAAATCTATGGTCAAAAAACACAAAATCAACCGCCAATTCTCCAATTACAAGCGTGAATCACAAAGTTGTTGGCGACTAATACAACACTCAACAGTTGAATTGATTTCATTTTTAACCAATAGCAAGAATCAACCGCTCGAATTACACGGGAAAAGAATCCCAAGGAAAAGAAAAAAACTGAATTTCTAGCTAATTTCAAATTCGATCTAAGCCCCAACATATCGTAACACGGTAATACCGCATATGATCAACTAAAACCAAAAATCAAAGCTTGAAAATAAGAACGCCTTTACCTCGTTGAAAAGCTAGAGCAAACAGCAAGTATCTCCCATGGTAGCCACACTCACTTTTTCCCTCTCTACCTCTTGATTTCCACTTCGGTCGCGGCAAATTCCAACTCAGTCCATGAGAGAGAGAACTAGAGGAGCCAGGCAGGGAACAACTTTTTTCTCGTAATTTTCGATATTCTAATAAGTTTCAGTATTTATTTCTTATACGGAATAATTTTTTACAGCGGTCAACAGTCAATTAGTCAAACTTTCATTACAGTCAAAGGCCGATTAGTACACAGGTTGGGCCGGTTCTTTGTACAAATAAATTAGGTTACATGACCTTTTAATATACACGAAATCAACCTCCTACATCCAAACTAACAGAATTTGGCCACGTGATCCCTTACCCCTAAAAACCTTTTACGCGCAACCTCCTACATCCAAACTAACAGAATTTGGCCACGTGACCCCTTACCCCTAAAACCCTTTTACGCACGACATTAACAAACTCCTAAACCTATCTACCTTTTACGCGCGGCGCGCAACGTCAACATTTTCAAAATCCATCAATGGCGTCTGGTTTTGCAACAACAAACGCAATCGTCTAGCAGATAGAAATTAAGGAAGGAAGACGACAACAAAAAACGCGCAGATCCTTACTAAGAAAATCGATAGAAACCAAAACCTTCCACAACTGTTACTGTAAAAATCGATCAAGGTATTTATCTACAACTGTGAGATAACAATTTAATGTTATTCTACTGCAAATACGTATGCGCCTATCGAATTCAAAGGAAATGATAACAGCTTCGAGCCATTTCAAGTAGGAATCAGAGAATAAAAAGTAATTTTTCTGTTTCAATATTGATGACAGCTCATATTTTGCGCTATTCAATATAGATGACGGAAAATCCTTAATCCATTATTGATGACAGTAGAAATATAAAAAAAAAAACATGATAACAAAACATATGTTGACAAAAAGGTATTACATAGTATTTGATGACAGACTGGTGAGAATTTGGTAAATTACGTGTTTGTGATGACAATTCATCCAAATTAGGATTATTTGATGACAATACATAAATTTTAAGATTTCTGTGATGACAATTTGATGACAGATGTAAACTACCACCAACCAATGCATCTATGGTGACAGTTTCCCACTGTCACAAACACTGCATTGGTGATGACCGTAGATAACTGCCATCAACCAAATGCATATATGGTGACAGTTTCTCACTGTCACAAATACTGAATTGGTGATGACAGTACATAACTGCCATTAACCAATGCATATATGGTGACAGTGAGAAATTGTCACCAAACAATGCATTGGTGATGACAGTTGTAAACTGCCATTAACCAATAAATAGTGACAGTTATTCACTGTCACAAAACACTTCATTGGTGATGACAGATGTAAACTGCCATCAACCAATGCATCTATGCATCACAATAACAGTTAAGATGACAGTATGATGAATAATTTATTATTTACAACTTCAAAATACAACAGTAATTACTTAATTACAATTTAATAAGTTCATGATAGTTTTTAAGTTGGGATGACAACTTTTTGAACATAAAAATTAGTTAATGGGAATTGCTAAATACTAAAACCATTGTGATGACAATATGATTTGAACAATTTCTAAATGATGACAACTTTTTGGTGTTGTGCAGATGAAACTCAAAATTCTTACTGTCTGCTATGGAGGGGAGTGGAAAATCAAAGATGGATTTTACGCATATATTGGAAATATGATCTCAAAGGCACTCTTATTTGATGACAGTATGCAGCTGCAAGCTGTCAAGCAACTGATTATTGAGAGATTTAAGATTGATTCAACACCAGCTGAAATTACATTCTCACATTTGAATCCATCTCAGAAACTGAGAAATCCATACATGGTTGACACAGATGATGATTTCAAGTCTTTTCTAGACATTAATGAGGCACCTTAAGTTTCATGGAGTTTACCATTGTACGTGTCATCAACTAAGACGATGAGTGGGAGTCAACACAATAATGATAGTGCACACAACAATCTAGTCTCTTTGCAATCTGACTATAATTTTCAAGAAAACAGTGACAATGTTGAAAATGGTGACAAAAGCAAACTAGAAATGGTGCAAAGATCAGAGGAAGATGAAATAAGTCATACTAAAGCAGCTACTGATTTTATTCACATATCGCAGATTTTTTGGTCAAAACAAGAGCTAAAAGATGCAGTGAAGAACATGGCAATGCGTGACAACTTTGGATTCAGAGTAAGAAAATCAACCCCTCGTCTATAAAAAGTCATATGTGTGGATGCTGACTGCAAGTGGAGAATATGAGCTACTGTATTGAAGGGCACTGGATTCTTCGAAATAAGAAAATACATAGAATAACATACTTGCTCCTTTGACGTCAGATGCGCAAACCAATGTAAACCTACATACAAGATGGTGGGAGAGAAGATAAAAACAAGGTAACATTTAAAACTTAAAAGCATATGATGTACTACATATTTTGTAAAAAATAAATTCTCAACTACATCTCTTGTCTTGAACATAGGTATGAAGGTGTCAAAAAGGGACCAAACCCTAAGATAATTCGCAATGATATGAGATGTGAGTTCTATCAGGATGTAAGCTATTGGAAAACACAAGAATGGGCACAAAATTTGATAAGAGGAACACCAGAACAAAATTATGGAATGCTTCCCATATACTGTCACATGATAAAACAAGTCAACAATGAGACATACACATGCCTTGAGATTGGAAATTATAATCGTTTCAAGTATGTGTTTATTTCAATTGGAGCATCGATTAGAAGCTTTCAAGTAATGAGAAAAGTACAAACCTAAACTTAATTTATGATTGCATTTGAACCAATGCATCTATGGTGACAGTGAGAAACTATCACAACAACTGCATTGGTTGATGTCAATTGTTAAGTGACATCAACCAATAAATTGTGACAGTTTTTCATTGCCACAAACAATGCATTGGTGATGGCAGTATATAACTGTCATCAGCTAATGCATCTATGGTGAAATACTGTCACCATACTTGCATTGGTTGATGACAGTTTCAATTGGTGATGACAATATATTGGTGATGACAGTAGATAAATGTCATCAACTAATGCATCTATGGTGACAGTGAACTGTCACCATAGATGCATTAGTTGATGGTAGTTGAATTGATGATGGCAATAGATAATTGTCATCAACCAACAATATTGTGACAGTTGTAACACCAAATAAATTATGGCAGTAGATAACTGTCACAAACAATGCATTGGTGATGGAAGTATATAATTGTCATCATCTAATGCATATATGGTGAAATATTGTCACCATACTTGCATTGGTTGATGACAATTTCAATTGGTGATGACAGTATATTGGTGATGGCAGTAGATAACTGTCATCAACTAATGCATCTATGGTGACAGTGAAATACTGTCACCGTACTTTTATTGGTTTGATGGCAGTTGAATTGATGATGGCAATAGATAACTGTCATCAACCAAAAATATTATGACAATTGTAACAACAAATAAATTGTGGCAGTAGATAACTGTCACAAACAATGCATTGTCAGTAGATAACTATCATAATTAATGCATATATGGTGAAAGTGAAATATTGTCACCATAATTGCATTGGTTCATGACAGTTGAAAACTGCCATCAACAAATCAATTGGTGATGATAGTGTATTGGTGATGAAAGTGTATTGGTGATGGCAGTAGATAACTGTCATCAACAAAATATTATGACAGTTGTTCACTGTTATCGTATATACTGGTTGAGGGAAGTTTGCTATCACAAACAAATAATTAGATGACGGTATAAACATATAAATAAACAAAATTTCCATTACACTTTATTTTGAAGGTTATCATGGTAGATGGAACACACCTACATGGAAAGTATGGGGACATCTCTTGATTGCAACTGCACAAGACGAGAACCAACAGATTTATCCTATTGCTTATGTTGTGGTGGACTCTGAGAATGACAACTCTTGGACATGGTTATTTCAACAACTGTACAATGTCACCCCTTCTTCAACAGAGTTAGTATTTGTCTCTGATAGACACTTGAGCATTGGCAAAGCTGTGGAGTTTGTATACACTACTGCGAAACATGTGATATGCACACGACACCTAAAGCAAAATTTGAAAATAAGCTTCAAGGAGCATGGGGTATACAAGTTGTTTACAAAGGCTGCTGATAGTTACACCATGAGGGAATTGGAGGAAAATTTTCAGAAAATTTGCACCATCAATGCAGATATGGGAAGGTATCTACGTGAAGCAAATTTTAAGAAATGGTCTAGAGGACATTGCAAGGGAGACAAATACAATATTATGACTACGAATAATTTAGAAACATTAAATTCAGTACTTACAGAAGCTCGGTCATACCAGATTGTCGCCTTCCTAGAGTACATCAGAGATATGCTATCCAAATGGTTTAATGAGCGGCGGGGAAATATAGAAAGAGGTGTGAACAAATTACCACCAAATGTGGCAAAAATACTGGAGGATAGATATACATTATTAAAGAAATATGAGGTAAAAATGTTGAACTCAGTTCAGTTTCAAGTACTTGGTGGCAACTTCTATGGTGTGGTCGATTTGCAGGCAAAAAAAATATAGATGCAAAGTGTTTGATCTGGATCACATGCCATGTGCACATGCAATCGCTGCAATTCTAAAGAAAAAGTACAATATAACTGATTTTGTTAGCGAGTACTATCAATATCAGTCTTGGTACACAACATACAAAGAAACAACATATCCAATGCCTAGAGAATCAGACTATATTATCCCTCAGGATATACTCGACATAGAATGTTGTCCACCATTGGTGAGAAAGAAGACTGAAAGGCCAAGAAAAAGGAGGTTGCCTTCCATTGGTGAATTTACAAACACTGTTCGTAAGAAATCATTTAAGAGGCCAATCAAGTGCAGCAATTGTGGACGTACTGGACACAACAAGACTTCATGCCAGCACAAATCAACAAGCACTAGTTGTGATGTATTGCAAGTTGAATAGCTTTCAACTTAGTAGAGTGAAAACATACATAATAGTTATTGAATACTTTCCATATGGTTTTTATAGACAAAAACAATTGGTGATGGCAGTAGATTGGTGATGACACATAAATTATGATGACAGTATATTGGTGATGACAGTTTTGATATGACAAAAACAATTGCTGTGAAGACAGTTTTGATGTGATAATATATTGGTTTTTATAGACAAAAATAATTGGTGATGACAAAAACAATTGATGTGATGTATTGTAAGAAATCATATCATTTTTATGACACTTTTGATATGATTTCAGCAACACATAAATTGTGATGACAGTATATTGGTGATGGCAGAAGATAATTGTCATCAATAAAAAAATTATGACAGTTGTATCAACCAATAAATTGTAGCAACTTCTAACTGTCAAAAACAATGCATTGACGATGACAGTAGTAATTGTCATCAACTACTGCATCTATGGTGACAGTGAAATAGTGTTGTTTTGGGCGAAAAAGATCGAACCGACCTGAATCGCTTAAAGAAGGGCAACTAGACAATAATTAGATCGACAATATCTAGATAATCCAAATCGACTAGAGATACAAATGTAATTTAGACTAAGAGAATGAAGAGAATGGCTTATCTCTTCTGAATAAGAGATTGGTCGAATCAAAAGGAGCTAGACGTCGGTCCCTTCAGCACTAAAACGCGAATTCGAACTAGAGAATTCAGATGAATGCAAGTATGAGAGTAGTTGTCTGTATTATGTCTGATTCGTGTGTTTACAATGATTTCTAACCCCTTTATATACACTTAATTTCCAAAAAGATCTGGATAAACTAGCCGTTTCCTCGTCCGTGATCTTCGCTCGCTAGCTCTTATTGCCGGATTGCCATGATCTTGTGGCATTTATGTCTAGATTATGTAGGTTTGTAACCGTTATATGGAAGAATATATCGGCCTCCGTGATCTGGGTTTTTTGTAACGTCTCCGGTTGCATCGTTGTCATGACCTTTGCTTTGTCGTTTGGTCGTTGGTCGCTTAATCGTTGGTCGTTTCAAAGTGAAAAGATCACTTCGCTTACTGGGCCTCTTCTTTCGAGGGTCCATTAAGAATATGGCTGAACAATTGCCCCAAGGAATCGAGCCGAGCCAGAAATGGCAGTTGAGGGGCGGTTGGATTCGTTCTTCTTCTGTTTCTTTCTGGAGGTGATCTTTTCCTTGCTGATTTGCTGCAGTGGATCGATGACGTGTTGCCTCCTTATTGGTTGATAGATTTGACCGCAGTTTGAACAGTTTCCCATAAATGGCCATCACTTTCCTTTATTTTCACCATCATCTCTCTTGTTTCTCGAAAGGTTTCCTGCTCCAAAGGTAAGAATTTTTTCTTTTCGATTTCTTTCTATTTGCACCATGTCATTTCCAAGATCAAAAAAGTCTAGAGCTTCGTCTTCTGGCGTCGGTGGGAAAGGTAGCGAGTTCTCCCCCTCGAATCTTCTCAGTTCAGAAGACTCCCTGGTCGAAACCCTAACCCAATCAGAGTTGGATGTGATTTTAGAAGTGGGTCAATTCCCTTTTGAGACGGTGGCTCGTCTCCCTTTACCCCAGGAGCGGGCCGACTGGTGCCGCGATGGGTGGGTTTGCTTCTTCGAATACCCCTTTAAGACAGGCCACTCTTTTTCGTTCTCAAATCTAATGAGAAATTTCTTGTCTGTCCTTAACCTTGCCCCATGTCAAGTGATGCCGCATGCATGGTGTCTTCTTAGGGTAGTCGACCTTTTGGTGTCTAGTGTTGAAATTGATTTTGATTTCGATGCTCTTTGGTATTTGTACTACCTGAGTAGTCGGGGTTCTTCTCGCTTTCAATTGCGTCTTAGGCCAGATAGGCAGCCAATCGCTTTAAACCTTAATGTAAATGATCGCGGATGAAGGTCGCGATTCTTTTTTGTTGAAAGAAAGTCGCTTGAGGGGGGATTCGACTGCTCTTTCTTACGCGATGTTTGGAGGACGACAGGTATCGTGTTAATCTCCGAATTTGTATGTTTTGACGCCTTTGTTAACTGGCGCTTACGTGTCTCTTTCTTCAGTGCCAAGCCCAGAGGAGAAGACGGATTCCGATTTCGCTACTGTCACTGAGGTTTTGCTTGCTTTTTCTGAGGCCGATAGGTCGTTCAAGAACGTGAATTTTTTAGCCCTTCCTCCGAGTATGGCGACTCCGTCCACAACTGTAAGACAACAATTTAATGTTATTCTACTGCAAATACATATGCGACTATCGAATTCAAAGGAAATGATAACAACTTCGAGCCATTTCAAGTAGGAATCAGAGAATAAAACAATAATTTTTCTATTTCAATATTGATGACAACTCATATTTTGCGCTATTCAATATAGATGATGGAAAATCCTTAATCCAGTATTGATGATAGTAGAAATATTAAAAAAACAAACATGATAACAAAACATATGTTGACAAAAAGGTATTACATAGTATTTGATGACAGACTGGTTAGAATTTGGTAAATTACGTGTTTGTGATGATAGTTCATCCAAATTAGAATTATTTGATGACAATACATAAATTTTAAGGTTTCTATGATGACAGATGTAAACTACCACCAACCAATGCATCTATGGTGACGGTTTCCCACTGTCACAAACACTGCATTGGTGATGACCGTAGATAACTGCCATCAACCAAATGCATCTATGGTGACAGTTTCTCACTGTCATAAATACTGAATTGGTGATGACAGTACATAACTGCCATTAACCAATGCATATATGGTGACAGTGAGAAATTGTCACCAAACAATGCATTGGTGATGACAGTTATAAACTGCCATTAACCAATAAATAGTGATAGTTATTCACTGTCACAAAACACTTCATTGGTGATGACAGATGTAAACTGCCATCAACCAATGTATCTATGCATCACAATAACAGTTAAGATGATAGTATGATGAATAATTTACTATTGCAACTTCAAAATACAACAGTAATTACTTAATTACAATTTAATAAGTTCATGATAGTTTTTAAGTTGGGATGACAACTTTTTGAACATAAAAATTAGTTAATGGGAATTGCTAAATACTCCGTCCATTTCTGTCACTAAAGGCACATGTTCGTTCCTTCAGGTATGCATGTGGATGGTCTTTGTAGTGACCATATGTTTATTCATTTGTACTTGCCTGACAGTGTCCCGGGGTGCGAGGTCGAGTGCTCGTTTGTCCGGAAAGATTCTCCTAGACCAAAAGTTGGCGGCGAAAGCGTCTTCGTCGGCTAAGTTCGAAGCCAAGGCTCTTTCGTTGGCGAAGATCGTCGCCTTAGATTCTCCGTCGTCTAAAACTTCGGGGGATAAAAGGAAGGCGACGGGCGCCCCAGAACTTTCAGTATGCATGGTGAAGAAGAGAGATCTGGAGGATCTGCTTCACACTTTGGATCCTGAGGCTAAGAAGGAGATTGGCGATTTGCATCCCGTCGATTGTATTGATGAGGCCGGGGCGGCCGCCTGGCGAGTAAGTAGAAAAAAGCTTTGTATGAAGTGTTTCTGCCAATGTGCATGCTTTCAATATTTTTTACATGTTTTGTTGTTTCGCAGGCCCTTTAGTATTCGCTTGTCGTGTTTTCTAACGTGCAAGAGTTGAGCGATAGTGCTGAGAAGCGGATAGCCGAGGTCGAGGGCCAGTTGAAAGTAGCTAATGGGCGTGTCAAGGTGGCCGAGAGCAAGCGAGCGTCGGCCGAGAAGAAACTGGTGGAGACCGAGAAGAAATTGGTCGAGTTGCAAGCCCGTTTTGGGGAGCTGGAGAGTAGTTTCAGCGATGTCCGTTTGAAGGACGCTCAGGTCGCCACTGATGTTGGGACGTATTTTTACCTCAAGTCCCGTATTGAGATGATGAAGGAGTATGCCTTGGGGGCCCATTCGTCTTGGAAGATTGAGGACGCGAGGGCGAATATGGATCTTTTGTACCCTAGTGGCATCCCTAGCGATGAGCTATTCAAGTTGATGGGACTTGGTGAGGACGAGCAGAGAGAGGAGGTCGTTCCTGTGGCGGTCGAGGAAGCTGTTGGGGACATGTCGAAGGGGCTTCTTGAGGCGACCGAGGGCCGGAATGTCGTCCCTACAGAAGTTGATGAGAGGTCAGGCGAGTCCTGATATTTGTTTTAAACAAATGACATTGTTTTCTTTTGGTGTTTGTGGATGTTTTAGTCTAAGTGTTTTAGGTAGTATGTTGTGCCCCATCCTGGAGATAGGATGGACAATGTTTTGGCGACCCGTCCACCATCGCGGGTCGCGTATTTTGTAAAACGCTTTGATTGTTTGCGATGTACCTTGTGTTTGTCTTGTATTTGTCTTGCGCGTTCTGTTTATGCAGGTGGATTCTGTTGTTTTTGCACCTTGGTCGTAGTGTGTGGTCGTAGCGACCTGTAGTTGTAAATGTTAGTGTAGCATGCTTTTTGTTTGTCCAGGGAAGAGTAGTTTGTAATGTATAAAAAGGACGAGTACCTGGGATGGAACAAGCCTTTTGTAAAATGGAGTGTTTCATTTTGTTCCTCTATTCCCTGTGTATCGATCGATTTGTATGTTTGTAAGCGTTGTTTTGTGTATAGTAAGGATATCCTTTTGAATGTCAAATTGCGTCTTCGAGGCCTCTTGTTCCTGTTCAGATCATGTCAAAAGTACACTATGGACAAGTCTTGGGGTGATCGTTGGGGGGTGACCCAACGACCCTCCGATGCTTAAGTCAGTGATCAGAATCTAATCGAATGTAATTGACTAGACGTTTAAAAATGTGAAAGGAGTGAAATGAAAAGAGTTCAGAAATGGTACAACTGTAAGTGGGCCGCGTTCCAGCTTTTGGGGATTGGTTGTCCATCCTTTGTTTCTAATCGATATGCTCCTTGTCCGATGACTTCTTTGATGAGGTAAGGTCCTTCCCATTGGGGTGCTAGATTTCCGTCGATTGCATCTCTGGTGTTTTGGAACGTTTTCCTTAGGACCCAGTCTCCTAACTTGAAGACTTTGACTCAGACGTTCTTGTTATAGCTCCGGGCGACTTGTTGTTGGTATTGGACCATTCGGATCCTAGCTTTCTCTCTGGTCTCGTTGATGGTGTCGAGGTTATGAGCCAACTCGACGTCGTTTTGTTCTGGGGTTTGGAGTTTGTATCTGGCAGTTGGGACGAGTAGCTCAGTGGGGATGACTGCCTCGCTTCCATAGACTTACGAAAAATGACTTTTCCTGTGGCGTTTTTAGGCGTCGTCCTGTCGGACCATAATATTAAAGGGAGCTCGTCAGCCCATTTGCCTTTTGCCCCTGTGAGGCATTTTTTGAGATTGTCGATGATGATCTTGTTGCTGGACTCTGCTTGACCATTGGATTGTGGGTATCTTGGCGTGAACGTGACTAATGTGATGTTCCATTGTTTACAGAAGGATCGTGTCTGGCTACCGATGAATTGGGAGCCATTGTCGCATATGATTTCTGAAGGGACGCCAAATCTGTATAAAATATTATGTTTTATGAATGAGATGACATGTTTTTCTTTTACCTCTTGATATGCTTCGGCCTCTATCCATTTAGAAAAGTAGTCAGTCATGGCCAGGAAGTAGACGTGTTGTCCCGACGCTGGTGGCAATTTCCCGACGATGTCCATCCCCCATCGCATGAAGGGCCAGAGAGCTAGAGTCGGATGGAGCATCTCCGATGGCTGATGCGTGACAGGTGCATGTCGTTGACAAGCGTCGCATTTCCTGACGTAATCAGTCGCGTCTTTGTTCATTGTGGGCCAGTAGTAACCCGTCCCGAGAGCTTTGCCGGATAGGCTACGCCCTCTAGTGTGGTTCCCGCATTCTCCGTCGTGAAGGGATTGTAAGACGCGTCGTACGTTGGGTATTTCGAGGCAGCGTAGGTATAGGCATGTGACAGATCGTTTGAACAATACGTTATCTTTAAAATCAAAGGTTACAGCTTGTACCTTGAGTCTTTTAGCTTCCGCTATGTCTGCTGGGAGAGTTCCGTCTCTGAGCCACTTGATGTAGAGGGTGGTCCAATCGTCTTGGTCGCCTACCAAGTCTTCTTCTGTATGGTCGCCTACCTCTGTTAAGACGACTTCTTCTAGGGGTAGCTCGTCCGTCGTCTGAATGTCGTTAGGATTAGGTGTCTTGAAGGCTTTGGGGACGGCTGGCGTGGTGATATGTGCTAGTGGAATGGTGCGGAAGTCGTTAGGATGCAAGGTGGAGCCAAGGTTTGCTAGGGCGTCGGCTTGTATGTTGAGGCCTCGTGGGACTTGTCGGATGATGAAGCTTTGGAACTTGCTTACCAATTTTTTGACGATATCTAGGTATGCCATCATTCTATCGTCTTTGGCAGCATACGAACCTTGTACTTGGTTGACGATTAAAAGAGAGTCGCATGTCACCTCTATGTTCAGAATTGCGAGTGTTAACCCGAATACGAGGGCTTCATATTCTGCTTCATTGTTGGTCACGTCCCATTCACATCTCACAGCTTGGGCTATATGGTCCCCTTGTGGTGATTTTAGTACGACGCCTAGGCCAACTCCTCTTACATTTGATGCTCCGTCCGTATGGAGTTGCCAGGTGCCCCTGTCTTCTTCGATTTTTAGGTGTTCGGCCTCTTTCGTGGCTTCTTGTTCCAGTGTCGGGTTGAAATCGGCCACAAAATCGGCTAAAGCTTGAGATTTGATCGCCGTTCTTGGCTCGTAGTCGATGTCGAATCCGCTGAGATGTATGGCCCATTTGGCCATCCGTCCTGTAAATTCTGGTTTTCTCATGATTGCTTTCATAGGATGGTTAGTTCTCACAATAATAGCGTTAGTTCTCACAATAATAGCATGTGATTCGAAATAGGGTAATAACTTATTCGAGGCCATGACCAACGCCAAGACTAACTTTTCAAGCGATGTGTACCTGGTTTCGGCGGGGAGTAAGGAACGACTTACGTAGTAGACTGGCGACTACTTACTATCTTCTTCCCTTGTTAGAACTGCACTGACGGCGGATTCCGATATGGCTAGATATAGTGGTAATGGCTCGTCGTCTTTTGGCTTAGCCAGTAGGAGTGGACTTGCCAGATATGCCTTCAGGTTTTGGAATGCTTGTTCATGTGCAGTTGTCCAGTCGAATGATTTGTTCTTTTTCAAGGCTTCGTAGAAGAGTTTGCATTTATATGATGACTTGGATATGAACCTATTTAGTGCCGCTATCCGTCCTGTTAATTTCTAGACATCCTTGACACATCGAGGGAATATGAGGTTGACGATGGCCTTGATCTGGTCGGGACTAGCTTCGATCCCTCTTTGAGTGACCATGTACCCCAAGAATTTTCCTGAAGACACTCTGAAAGAACATTTAGTCGGATTTAACTTCATGTTATATCTTTTCAGTACCTCGAAAGCTTCCCTTAGGTGTTCGATGTGGTCCCCTGCTGCTTTGGATTTGACGAGCATGTCATCGATGTAGACTTCCATGGTGTCTCCGATCTGGTCTTTGAACATCTTGTTTACTAACCCCTGGTACGTGGCCCCTGCATTTTTTGATCTGAAGGGCATTACTTTGTAACAGTACGTACCTTGGCTTGTTATGAAAGATGTCTTTTCTTGGTCATCAGGATCCATGAGGATCTGGTTGTATCCACTGAACGCGTCCATGAACGTCAGCATTTCGTGTCCGACGGTCGCGTCGACCATCACGTCGATGTGTGGTAATGGGAAAGAGTCCTTTGGGTAGGCTTTGTTTAGGTCTGTGAAGTCAATGCACACTCTCCATTTACCATTCTTCTTTTGAACTACGACGACGTTTGCTAACCAGTCAGGGTATTTCACTTCCCTTATTTTACCTGTCTCAAGTAAGTTTTTTACCTCATCGTCTACAACCTTGTTACGCTCAGGTGCAAACTTTCTTCTTTTTTGCTTGACTGGAGGATATGTGGGATCTACATTTAGTTTGTGAGTAATAATATCTGGGGAGATTCTCACCATGTCTTCGTGTGACCAGGCAAAACTTCCCCACTGAATCCAACCAATGGGGTAGAGTTCCTGGTTAAGTCATCCTCACTCAAACCCATACCCTTTAAGGCGTCTAGTGTCAACAAGTTGGTAGAGCTACCTGTGTCGATTAGAACACGACGGATAAGGCAGTTGCTAATTGAGAGTGAGATTACCAAACCGTCGTGATGATCGCCTAACTCTTGAGCCTCCGAATCGTCGAAGGTGATGGCTAGAGCGTCGGAGGTCTGTAACTGTCTCATCTCTGTCTGAATTGGTTTGTTGCCTTTGCTTTCTCGAGCATGTCTTTTGGCGGCTGAGTACGTGTTTCCACACACGTCCGACCCTCCTGAAATGGTGTTAACAATTTTAGTAGGAACCGGAGAGGATGGTTTGTCGGATGTTACCTGATCCTTTCGGTCGAGGGTCGCCTTAGCCCTATCTGAGATGATGTCGCGTAATAGCCCCTGCGCGAGGAGCCTTGCGACTTCTTTGCGAAGGGCTATGCATTCGTCCGTTGAGTGTCCATGGTCTCTGTGGAATTCGCACCATCGGTTCATGTCTTTCTTGGCGTCTGGTTTGTCGTTCTTCCGAGGCCATCTTACTTCCTTTCCATACTTGTCGAAGCTTTTTACGAGCTCCGATACAGATATGTTGAAGTTGTAGGAGTAGAGTTTCGGATGGAGAGCGGGGTTGTTTCGCTAATCCTGGTTCCTGTCATAAGAGCTGTTTACCTGACCGGGGTCGTTTCGTACCTTAGGGTACGGTTGGTGCCGTCAATCACGTCGATAATTCGAGGATGCCCTTCGGTCGACTCAATCGGGACTCTTGTTTACCTTAGAGGGTTCCTCGTCTTCCTCGAGTCTAACTTGCGCCATGGCCTTGGCTTGTACGTCTTCGAAACTTCGGCATGGGTATTTGGTCAATTCCCGATAGAGTTCGCTGCCCCTGACCAGGCCCCGGCGAAACGCTTCGATCGACGTTGGGACGTCATAGTGTGGGATTGCGACTTTCTCCTTGTTGTACCTGTTTAGATAGTCCCTTAAGGGTTCGCCATACCTTTGCACGATTCTGTACATGTCGCTTGACTGCTTTTCTAATCGTCGGCTGCTAGCGAACTGAATTTTGAACGAGTTGATCAGGTCGGCGAAGGAAGTGATGGAACCTTGTGGTAGATGCATAAGCCATGTTAGTGCAGGTCCCGCGAGGGTCATGCCAAAGCTTTTGCACATGACCGCTTTGCGGTTCCCTCTTGGGATCGAGATAGTCATTAGTTTTTGCTTATAAATTGAAACATGATCGTCGGGGTCCCCAGTCCCGTCGTAATTGGACATGTTGGGGACATGGAACTTTTTAGGAATCTCGACGCGTGCGATCGGCTCTACGAAAGGTGAATCTTCATATCCGTCGATCACTTCTCTCTCGATTGGTTGGGGAACTCCTGGGATCCGTGCGATACGATCGTCTAGGGTCTTTATATGTTCATTGATGGCTTGCTGTATGAGGACCTGGAGATCGACTGGTCCTGTTACCTGTGGATGGGCTGCTCGAGTCCCGAGGGGCTCGACTACAGAGTTTGGCAAATTAGTCATTACGAGAGTGACCGGAGGGGTCTTGTTAGGTTCAAGGGATCGTGAGGCCACGATGCAAGCTTTTCTCGTCGCCGGAGTTGGAATCACCAATTAGGGTTTCTCGGATGGACGGTGGCGTAGCGGAGGCTGGGAGGTGGTTTGTAGGCGGAGTTATGGTGGATAGTAGGCACACAATGTCTTCTTATAGAGGGAAGAAGAATTGCTTGCAGAAGTGAAAGGGAAGAGGAAGTGTGAGAGATGAACTCACTCGGCACACTTAGAATTTGACGCAAGAAAGAGATAGACGAAAGAGAGAGAGATTTGCTCAAGCAATTTTTGTTATTCTTACGTGCCCTTTTCAGCTCTCAAAGAGACCTTATATAGGCTTACAAAAAAGGCAAGAATGCCTAAGGAAATGTCAAACATCAAGCACAAACTTAAACCCTAATTTTAATACCGAAATGTCCAAATAAGGTAAGTCATTAACTTCAAATGTAAATGTCTTCAAGCACTTTAAAGATTCTCTCGGCCAAGGCTTGGGCCCATGATAGTGGGGTAAGTGGGCCAGCCCATGATGGTTGGAGCGTCGATCAAAGTGGGCCAGGTGGCTCGGCGCCCCTCTTGAAAGTTCACTTGCCGCTAGCGCCGTGCTCGCCGGCACCTTGATGAATGCAAAGAACCAGGCTAGGTTCGGCGTGGCTTAGGGCGGCTTGGCATGTCAACCCCTTGTGGAGGTCTTGGAGAAGCTTCCTAGCCCTAGACCTCGTGATGGCACCAGGGGTTGCCTTGTCTTCTTGGGTGTTGTCATTGGTGTTGCTTGCGCCCGGCGCGGCCGATGTCTTGGCTTTGTCTTGGCCAATGTCTTCCTTTGGTTTGGCTTTGGCCCTCCCATGCATGTCTTGGTCATCCCCAGCTCCAAGTGTGTCATCCAAGCTCCGTGCTTTGATCCAGTTCTTGGGCCTCCATAGTGCCCACGGAGTGCTCCTCGGCGTCCATGTCCTCGGCGGCGCCTAGGTTGTCCTCGGTGTCTTGACCTTGATGTGGCATGGTCATATCATCCTCCCTCTCTTGAAAGGGATTCGACCCTGAATCCAGCTCTTCTTGGTCGTCTTCATCATGCACACAATAAGGCATCAAATCAGAAACATTGAAAACATCATGTACACCAAAGTTAGGACGTAGCTCAAGCTTGTAAGCATTGTCATTGATCCTCTCAAGCACTTGAAAGGGTCCATCGCCTCTTGGCTTAAGTTTGGAGTTGCGGAGCAATGGGAAGCGCTCCTTCCTTAGGTGCAACCACACTAGATCACCCGGTTCAAAAATTACTTCCTTTCTCCCCTTGTCCACATGCTTCTTATATTGGCCGGTTCTCCTATCAAGTTGCAACCTTGTGTCTTCATGCAACTTCTTAATCCTTGCAGCTTCATCCGCACCTTCCTTGCTTTCTCGCTCCTTGATAGCATAGGGTATGAGCTCTAGTGGTGTTGTGGGATTGCGCCCATAGACCACTTCAAAGGGTGTCTTCCTTGTTGCTGAATGGACCGTCCTATTGTAGGCGAACTCAATGAAGGACAAGCTATCCTCCCACCTGCGCAAGTTAGTCCTCAAGATAGTTCTAAGCAAAACACCAAGAGTACGGTTGACCACCTCGGTTTGGCCATCCGTTTGAGGGTGGCAAGTAGTAGAGAAAAGAAGCTTAGTTCCAAGCTTAGCCCAAAGAGTTTTCCAAAAGTAGCTTAGGAACTTAACATCTCGGTCCGACACAATGGACCTAGGAACTCCATGCAATCTCACAACATGATCAAAGAAAAGGTTAGCAACATGAGATGCATCATCGGTCTTATGGCATGCAATGAAATGTGCCATTTTGGAGAACCTATCTACTACTACAAAAATGGAGTCTCTCCCTCTCTTAGACCGTGGCAACCCCAAAACAAAGTCCATGGAAATGTCTTCCCAAGGTAGTTTAGGGATTGGAAATGGAGAGTAGAGACCATGGGGTTGCATTTTGGCCTTAGCACGCATACAAGTAGTACAAGAAGCACAAAGCTTCTCAACCGCTCTTAGCATCTTAGGCCAAAAGAAGTGCTCTCTAAGCACATGTAAGGTCTTAAGGACACCAAAGTGCCCCATCAACCCACCCCCATGTGCTTCTTGCACAAGTATAGCTCGAATGGAGCCCTTAGGAATGCACAGCCTATGACCTTTGAACAAAAATCCATCATGCAAGTAGAATTGACCCTCACTTCCCTTAGACTTACATGCAACTACTATAGCACAAAAATCAGAATCAAGAGCATATAAGTCTTTCATGAAAGTGAAACCAAGCAACTTTGCATCTAATATGGTCAATAGAGTGTACCTCCTTGATAGGGCATCCGCCACCACATTGTCCTTTCCCTTCTTGTGTTTTATCACGTAGGGGAAAGACTCAATGAACTCCACCCACTTAGCATGCCTCTTGTTGAGCTTGCTTTGGCCCTTCAAGTATTTCAATGCCTCATGGTCGGAGTGTATGACAAATTCTTTAGGCAATAAGTAGTGTTGCCAAACTCTTAGCACACGTACTAAAGCGAGAAGTTCTTTGTCATAGGTGGGGTATTTGAGCTCGGCACCCCCAAGTTTCTCACTAAAATAGGCAATGGGTTTGCCCTCTTGCATGAGGACACCTCCAAGGCCTATTCCCGAAGCATCACACTCTATCTCAAAGATTTTATCAAAGTTAGGCAATGATAGGAGTGGTGCTTGGGTAAGATTGGCTTTGAGGCTAGCAAAGGCCGCCTCTTGTGCGACGTCCCATGAGAACGCCACACCTTTCTTGGTAAGCTCCGTGAGGGGCGCAACCAAGGTGCTAAAGTCCCTCACAAAGCGGCGGTAAAAGCCAGCCAAGCCTAAGAAGCTTCGGACTTGAGTCATGGTAGAAGGCGTAGGCCATTCACGAATAGCCTTCACCTTCTCTTCATCAACTCTCAAGCCCTCTTTACATACCACAAATCCAAGAAATACCACATGATCCGAGAAAAAGTGGCACTTCTTGAAATTGGCATATAGCTTCTCCTTCCTAAGGACCTCAAGAACTTGCCTAAGGTGATCCACGTGCTCATCAAGATTATGGCTATATACTAAGATGTCATCAAAGTACACTACCACAAACTTGCCAATGAAGCGCCTTAGGACATGGTTCATGAGCCTCATGAATGTGCTAGGAGCGTTGGTGAGTCCAAAAGGCATCGCCAACCACTCATATAATCCTTGCTTGGTCTTAAAAGCAGTTTTCCATTCATCGCCTTCTTTCATGCGAATTTGGTGATAACCACTCTTAAGATCAACCTTGGAAAACACACTCGCTCCATGCAACTCGTCAAGCATATCATCCAATCTTGGTATGGGATGGCGGTACTTAATGGTTATGTTATTGATCACTCGACAATCAACACACATCCGCCAAGTACCGTCCTTCTTTGGGACCAAGATGACCGAAACTGCACAAGGGCTAAGGCTCTCCTTCACATAGCCTTGTCAAGCAACTCTTGGACTTGACATTGCAACTCTTTTGTTTCCGCGGGATTAGTGCGGTATGCATCCCTATTAGGTAGTGTTGCCCCCGGTATGAAGTCAATTTGATGTTCAATACCTCTTATCGGAGGCAACCCCTTTGGCACTTCCTCTTGAAAGAGATCGTCGAACTCTAACAAAAGGCGAGTGATGGGCCGCGGGAGTCCCTCAAGATCATTCACGTTGAGGAGTATGTCCTTACGAATGAACAAAAGACATGACTCCCCACTCTTGAACGCTTGAACGACTTCCTTAGACCTAGCTAAGAGCATATGACTAGAGGCACTTCCCTTGCCCCCAATCGCCATTTTCTTACCTTTGGCATGCTCCTTAGCTTGGGTCTTGCGTTGCTCCCTAGCCACATGGTCAGCCATGATTTCATGAGGAGCTAAGGGATAGAGAGTAATCCTTTTCCCACGTAAATGGAAGGAATACTCATTGCTCACCCCTTGATGTATGACGCCTCTATCAAACTGCCATGGCCTTCCCAAGAGAAGGTGGCACGCAGTCATAGGCAACACGTCACACAAAACCTCATCCTCATAGCCACCAATTGAGAACTTGATTGTGGCTTGCTCCTTAACCTTTAGAGGGGTGTCAGAATTCAACCAACAAAGTGTGTAGGGTTGTGGGTGAGGAGTAGTGCTTAGGTTGAACCTAGACACTACTTCTTGGTCAATGATATTGCAACATGACCCCCCATCAATTATCATACTACATACTTTGCCATTGATAGTGCACCTAGTATGGAAGATGGTCTCCCGTTGGCTAGGCACACTTGATCCCTCCGAGGCTATAAGCACCTTTTTAGCCACAAAACAGTCCCCATGGGCTGCAACAACATGCATCTCCTCCTCCTCGGCCTCCTCATTCTCAACAACCTCTACTTCACACTCATCCTCGGATTCGTATTCCCCTTGAGTGTTAAGTAGAACTTGTCTTTTTGAGGGGCAATCCCGGGCATAGTGCCCTCTTCCTAGACACTTGTAGCACTTGATGTCCCTTGCTCGGTCCTCGCCCTCCTTTCGTTGGGGTTGGACTTTACTAGGGAACTCTCGTCTAGGGTGACTAGGATTATCACCCCTAGTCGGTTCCAAGCGTCTAGGTGGAGGTGGTGCTCCTTTGGGACTTTGCCAAGGGCGTGAGCTATTCCCTTGGGGGCGTCTAGAAGTTAATGCTTTATACATACGATTAGTATAATGAAGCACTTCCTCCATAGGCGTCCCACGAGGAAAATGTTGCTTACTCACGACCGCTTTGAGTTCATTGTTGAGATGGTTAATGAACTTGGAAATAAGATACCCTTCGGGAACTCTAAGCCCGGACCTAAAGACCAAGGTCCTTAGCTCCGTATAAAACTCATCCGAGCTTTTATTCCCTTGCTCAAGTTGTTCCAATCTCTCATGAACTCGCTCGGCATAGTCATCCGGAACAAACCTATCTCTGAGAGCCCGTTTGAGCTCTTGCCATGTGGTCACTTGGGGGTGCCCAAGGAACTCTCGTTCCTCTTTGTCCCCAAGCCACCATTGATAGGCAAATCCCTCAAACTTGATTGTAGCTATAGCTACTCGTTGAGCTTCCGAGTAGTTATAGTACTGGAATATTTGATCGGTCTTTTGTTCCCAATCAAGATATACCTCGGGCTCATAATTTAAACCAAAGCATTGTACCTCCAATTTAACTCCATGTGGTTGAGGTTGCTCCAAATTGGCCGGATATTGATTTCCATAGCCGCCGGTGCCGCGTGGTTCGTAGGCCACATAGCCGCCTTATCCTTGTCCTTGGGACGCTCCGCCTCGGCTTGGTGCATTCCTTAGGGGATGCAACAAGGGTCCTTGAGACCTAGGGACATCATTGGGCTGCATTCTCGATTGCTCTCCAAGCCTTCATCCAGAATCTGCATGGTTAGATCTAAAAGGCATAGTAGTAGGAGCAAAAGGCAATGAAAAATTAGAAGAAGCATATTCTTCCCTTGTATTGCTCATGTGATGTGCATGCCCTTGGAAGCCCTCAGTCAAGGCATGATTGGTCACTCCCGGGGTTGGCAACGGCCAAGTAGTCATGGGCACCGAGAGCTGATCACCCGACGGCGCAAGACCTAGCACGGAGGAGGTGCCGGTAATTGCTTGCGGCAAAGATCCTCCTTGGCCTTGGACGGAGGAGACGCCCTGCATGGTGGTCCACTTCTCCTCCATGGCGCGCATGAAGGCATCTTGCTCCTCCCTCATGGCGCTCAAGTGTTGTCGGGCGCGCTCGTCGGATTCCTCTTGAGAAGCTTGAATGGCTTTGAGGAATGCCTCTATAGTGATTGCCGAGGCCTCCTTGGGGTCCTTATCAGCCGCTTGCTTGTCTTTGGGATTCACCATCTCCAACCTTCACAAAACAAGCACACGACAGCCAACAAAAACCAAAGAAACTCCAACAAAGATACGTCACAAGTAAGATTGCCAAATTTGCCTAATTTAAATTAGGACTCGGAATCCAACAAGTTCTTGGGTTAGGGTGGCTCCTATATGCAAAAGACTCACAAAAATTGAAAATAAAGTGCACCACAATCCTTGTCAAAGGTTAAGTTAATTCACAACTCAAGCAATACTTGTAAGTACTTGTCTCCTATTACCACTTACATGTTAGCTCGAGCAAAAGGAATTACAACTTCACTTACAAATGCTTCACAAAGAAAGCGTACATCTTTTTTTTTTTTTTGACTTGTCTTGGCTTGCTCTTTTGTACAAAATCAAGCCGGGTTTTTCTAAGATTCTTCTCTTTTTTTTTGACGTATGAAATGCAGAAAATTAACAAGAAATTTGCAAGGTAATTCGAGTAACAATAGCGTACGCACTTCGGATTCGTTCCTCCACAAGAAGGCCCGATTTGCAATTAATGTAGGCAATTCAACTCGGATTGTATATGTGCCAAATAAGGAAAGCAAAAGACTCAAGATCCTATACTAAATGCACGAATAAATGGGCTTTAAGAGGTTGAAGGTTACACTTTTCAAATTTCAGCAAACATTAAATGCATTCAAAGCACAAAATAATTCCTAATTTGAAGGTAGTAGAACTTCAACTCCTAAAAACGGCCACTTCCTATAGGGAGATCTAACTTCTAGATCTACACTAGATGCAAGACTCAAAACGCAACAAAAGTCAAGAACAAAGCAAGAACAATATTCGGACACAAGACTCACAACTATGCATGCAAAGGCACGAAAACAAAGAACTTGTAGGACTTCGAACCTTGAATTTAAAATAGGAATTTGAGCAAAACTTACGTGCTCTAATACCAAATGTTAGGTTCAAGGGATCGTGAGGCCACGGTGCAAGCTTTGCTCGTCGCCAGAGTTGGAATCGCCAATTAGGGTTTCTCGGATGGACGGTGGCGTAGCGGAGGCTTGGAGGTGGTTTGTAGGCGGAGTTGTGGTGGATAGTAGGCACACAATGTCTTATTATAGAGGGAAGAAGAATTGCTTGCAAAAGTGAAAGGGAAGAGGAAGTGTGAGAGATGAACTCACTCGACACACTTAGAATTTGACGCAAGAAAGAGATAGACGAAAGAGAGAGAGATTTGCTCAAGCAATTTTTGTTATTCTTACGTGCCCTTTTCATCTCTCAAAGACACCTTATATAGGCTTACAAAAAAGGCAAGAATGCCTAAGGAAATGTCAAACGTCAAGCACAAACTTAAACCATAATTTTAATACCGAAATGTCCAAATAAGGTAAGTCATTAACTTCAAATGTAAATGTCTTCAAGCACTTTAAAGATTCTCTCGGCCAAGGCTTGGGCCCATGATAGTGGGGTAAGTGGGCCAGCCCATGATGGTTGGAGCGCCGATCAAAGTGGGCCAAGTGGCTCGACGCCCCTCTTGAAAGCTCACTTGCCACTAGCGCCGTGCTCGCCGGCGCCTTGATGAATGCAAAGAACCAGGCCAGGCTCGGCGTGGATTAGGGCGGCTTGGCATGTCAACCCCTTGTGGAGGTCTTGGAGAAGCTTCCTAGCCCTAGACCTCGTGATGGCACCAGGGGTTGCCTTGTCTTCTTGGGTGTTGTCATTGGTGTTGCTTGCGCCCGGCGCGGCCGATGTCTTGGCCTTGTCTTGGCCAATGTCTTCCTTTGGTTTGGCTTTGGCCCTCCCATGCATGTCTTGGTCATCTCCAGCTCCAAGTGTGTCATCCATAAGCTCCGTGCTTTGATCCAGTTCTTGGGCCTCCATAGTGCCCATAGAGTGCTCCTTGGCATCCATGTCCTCGGCGGCGCCTAGGTTGTCCTCGGTGTCTTGACCTTGATGTGGCATGGTCACATCAGGTCTGAAACATACTAGTATGCTGAGAAGCATTGGTCTATACTACGGGTGTCATGTCTGCTCCATCTAGATCGAGTCGTGTGGACAATCCTTCTGTATTGACTACACGTCTTGATCCTCTGGGAAACGATGTGGACGATTGTACCTGCGATCTTAGAAACTCATTTTCATGGGTTAGTCGAGCAATTTCGGATTCAGATTGAGTACTTAGCGTTTCGGTCCTGGTGCGCTGCTGGACTAATTCTTCTTGAAGGACGTTCATGGCTTTTGCGAGTTCTTGTATTTGTGAATCCGCGACAGGTTGGGCATTGACGTTCTCTTCCTGATTTTCGATTCGAACGTTGTCCTGGGTTGGATCTTCGACGGGGATCACGAGGTTTTCTAAGCCAGTCATGATGGAACGGGTTTTGGATTTGATGTTTGGATCGCTGATTGGCTAGATGCCCCACGGTGGGCGCCAAATTGTTTTGGGCGAAAAAGATCGAACCGACCTGAATCGCTTAAAGAAGGGCAAAAAAAGCCCAGAGAAGATCAAACTGTCATCGAACTTGAAAAACACTGTCATCACATTACACTAAAAGACAAAAAAAGCCCAGAGAAGCAAGAAACTTATGAAAGTTCAAATTGTCACCATCTCTTAAC
Organism: Rheum nobile; assembly: GCA_027886185.1. NCBI lineage: Eukaryota > Viridiplantae > Streptophyta > Magnoliopsida > Caryophyllales > Polygonaceae > Rheum > Rheum nobile. Next base: position 2,906,245 of record WOAB01000072.1, on the reverse strand, counting down.
ATCATACTAAAACAAAACTACAAAAAAAGACACAGAATATAAAACTATCAACAAGTACAAAATTGTCAACAAAAAATTAAAATGCCAAGAAAAAAAAAATCAACATACCTCACACGAAACCAATCATAGAACTCTCTACGATCATCATACTCGTAGAAGGAATAAGCCGGTCTTGGAGGCAACGCTTGTTTCTTCTTCCTAGCGGTAAATGGTGACGTCAAATGAGAACTGATTGTTGTTGCCCTCGTGGACTTCTTTAACTTTTCACTGTCATCAAATGATTCTTCATTCCCGCTCAATCCTCCCATAACTATTTCTCCTTGGGAGTCAATCAAAAGTGTCAGCATTCAAAACAACAGGCTCATGTGCCTCTTGTCCCAAATCGGCTGGAACATTATTGTCATCAACTGAAGTATCTTTAACTTCAGGATTCAAACTTCCATCAATTACTTGTTCTGTAACTTCTGTCACATTGGCATTGTCACCATCTGCCTTGTGTGCCTCCACAGTTACTTCTTCTCCAGCTTTGGTAATATCGGCATTAGCACCATGTGCCTCATATACCTACTCTTTTGAATCATTATTCAAAATAACATTTCCCACATCAAATGCTTCTTGTGCAGCTTCACCATCTGTGATATGAGCTTCAGTTACCCCAGGGGTCTCATTATTTAGAGACTTATCCTTATACTATCAACAACTTCTTTCTCGATGAAATACATCAACACACAAGCCTTCTCCAAAATATTCAAATTGGAAACAAGTGGTTCATCATCATCATTCATCTGATTTGCATTGTCTTCTTGGGAATCACTGATGCCACCACCATGTAATCCTTCCTCAAAATCCTTATCTTTATTGTCATCATTCAGTGGGGATGATTGCCTAACTTTAATCAAACTCTCAATGTCATACAACTTCTTGGAGAAATAAGAACCCTGCTCAATAAACTTACACTGAAGCTCTTTGATAACACTAAACATAACAACTAATTGCTCCTTTATCTCCTTCACCCACTATGGCTCATCATTTGATCCCTTGGACAATTCTGGCATATTATTCAAGTTTTCATTCCCAACATCACACTCACCTCCAGTATCATTGCCCATTGTAGGCATATCCATATCAACGCTGATAGTTTTTTCACTGTCAGAATCAACCACATGATCGTCCTTCGCAAACAAATCCTCCCGCTCTTTTTCACCCTCAAATGGCCTATGCAATTTCTGGATGATTTCATCAATCTTTGATGAAACATCATCATTTTCATTGTATGGTATCAACGCCTTATCATTGCCGGCCCCATCCATCACAACCTTTGAAGCTTCTTTGCATTTTGGAACTTTCTTCTCAGCGATCTTAATATTTGCTCGCCTTTGGTATACCATTTTCTCCTTCTCAGTAACAACCTTCTTATCCTCACCCCTGCGAGGCCTTGTTCTTGAAACACCCTTATTCTCAACAACAGGTTTATTCCTCTTTGATCCAACTTGTTGCTCTTTTTTTCTTGGGACAATAACATCACCCACATCATTGCCTTCTTCCCCCTCCTGCTCCTTTGAAAGAGATATCATTTGTTCAGAGAACTCATCATATAACGCATCTCCCCTTTCATCTTTGAAACACAAGTGGCGGAACCTTTGATGCTCTTCAAAAGGATGATATTTACAAACCTGCAAAACACATCAATAAAAATGAAAACAATAAAAACCATTGATACCTAGCAACTGTCATCCACCATGTTTTATTACAATTGCATACAAGAAAATAACTATAATCAAGCATAGCTTAAAAACATTTTGATGATAGTTTATAAATAAAACTTTGATGCCGTTACATGAGAGTAAGAAACTGTCACCAACTGATGACAAAAAATAACTTCTTGATACTTACCAATTGTCATCAATAATAATCGATGACAAAAACAAACTAACATTAAAAAACAATTGATGACAGTTTAAAACTGTCATTAAAATACTTGATGACAGTTAAAAAATGTCACCAACTGATGACAAAAAATAACTTCTTGATACTTACCAATTGTCATCAATAATAATTGATGACAATAACAAACTAACATTAAAAAACAATTGGTGACAGTTTAAAACTGTCATTTAATTACTTGATGACAATTAGAAACTGTCACCAACTGATGACAAAAAATAACTTTTTGAAAGTTACCAATTGTCATCAATGATAATTAATAACAATAAGAAACTAACATCAATAAAACCATGATGGTAATTAGATGACAGTTACAAACTGTCACACATAATATCTTAATCAAGACTTGATGACAGTAGAAACAAACAAAAAGGCATACCAAATTGCTTTCCTCGTCCTCGAGGAAATTACGAATGGTATGAAACCATACATTCTCCGTATTTGCACTGTACCACCGAACACAATACGGAATAGTTCTAGTACCATTGCTCGCACAACCTACAACATGGCGAAGTTGTGGAAATAATTCTAGAATCCATACCTGTCATCAAGGAAATATAAACAATTAATAGAACAGTAAAGATAACAAGACAAAAACCACATAAACATAACAAAAAACTATACCTGGAAAGCAAGAGGGAACCCATACAAATTGTACCCAATCCTCTCATCAAACTTTGCTATGCTTTTTTGTTCACGAACTGTCCTACTCACCTTCATAAGGTACTCTAGAGTCAATGAATACGCTGCCCTACCCCAATGATATATAGAAAACAGTTCCATATCAGTTGACAACTTAAAGTACTAATCTCTAACAGTAGTATTACGTTGAGGCAACAAAACAGTCTCAACAACAAGCAAATGTGCAAGATTCATCTTCTTCTCACACTCAACCTCAATAGCAAGACTAGCAGTGAGATCATTTATTGAACATGGAGCTGACCCAAGGTACTTGATAAGGCGTTTGTCGTAGACACCTATCAAATAAACCTAAAAAACTGACGGGGCTAAAAGTGCGCAATGCAAGTATTGTTGATTAGCCTTATCAAAGTAAAAAGTCCTAACAGACCTACTAAACAGATATATAATAAGCAAGCAAGGGTCGAACCCATAGGGAAGATCTGATGCAGTATGCAATTGTGAATGACAAATAACAAGCAAAAAGGGGGGGGGGGGGGTGTTAGTTATCACGAGAGAGCAAAGCAAGCAAAGCAAACAAGTTTGATTGAGTTGAGAAAATATAATGGGGAAAGTAGTCCTACTAGAGCGAGATCCACAATACAGAGATATAATTTGATCATATAAATCTATTTAATTCAAGTTCTTTTACTATCCTTATAGTTGTTCCCACCCTGATCTTAAGTACTATCGATTCTCACAGTTGTCGATAGACTTATCACTATGCCAATGGTAAAATACCACCGATTCTCACAGTTATCGGTATACTTTACCACCAACAAAGCAATAGCAATACACACAAGGATATAGGATACATGCAAATAGAAAGACATATTAATACTCGCATGCAACTGATTCTCACTCACAATTGTATGCTCAGAACCCCTATACGCACAATTGTGTTTGCTACTAGATATGCACTCGGAACCCCTATATGCAATCCTAGCAATTGATAAAAAGTATTCAACCTAGTTGATCAGGCTAAGAAGAACAACAAGAAATCAATATTCAACATAACCAAGAGAATCAAACAAACACTTATAAGGATAACAACAAGGAATAGAAATCTCACAAACACATCAACTGTATTGCTTAAATCGTCTAGTAGAACAAAGGGAAGTTAGTTCTCCATTCAGAACGAGAATGAAAACTAAGGGAAAATAACGTCTGATGTAAAGCAATTGTAACCCGTCTCCTCTTAACCTAGAAAGAGGACTTAAATAGTCTAAAGAAAACTAGGTTAAAACTAATGCAAACAATAAAGGAAACAGAATAATAAAATAACAAAATCTGAACGAAATAAAAGGAAATAAATGTCTTCAGACGCGCGGCATTTAACACGGCCGCCGTGGGGCGGTGAGATCCACCGCGGGGCGTCAGGCTCTCCACCGCGGGGCGGTGGCTTCCTCTGGCGCGGGGTTTCATTCTTCCTTGAGATTCACCGCCGGGCCGCGGTGACTCCGGCGCGGGGCGGTGAGCTAGCTCACTCTCTTCTTCTGCTGCTCTTCATTACTACCAAGTGTTGGTAGTCGTCTCCATGTATGCTTCAGCAGCTCCATCTCCATCCTCATGTCTCCATCTAAGCTGTAAATCCTGGGATATCTTTACTTCTCTTCATAACTTCTGGATCACAGACTTAGCCTAAAAACCACTCATAAACTCCTCCAAATCATGCTAATAATTGCTAGTAAAGGTGTATGAAATAACACCTATCAAATTCCCCCATACTTAGACCTTTACTCGTCCCGAGTAAGCTAAAGAAAAACCTACTCTCTCAATCAATACCAAGGCCTCAGGAAGTATAAGAAAACATGACACTAGCAATTACAACATATCAACAATAAGCTCGAAGCAACCAAAACAAGTGATGCAAAGATAATTCTAATCCTAACTCCAATCTAGCTCCTTATCGCTCCAGAATGGCCTATCCGAACTCCTTATACCACCTCTTCTTATGACGCCTCGCCAAGAATAATGAGTAATCCTAAAATCACTCTTCTTCTTTTTCGCTCATCTTGCCAAGGTGCCCTTTCGGGTTTTCACCTAGCCACTCATTTCTTTTTGCTAGATATCTCACATATACTCACATCACTCCAGTCCAATATTGCCCTGGTCTATACCAGCCGGACTACCTGCTTTTTACCTGAACTGCCCTTTCGGGTTTTCAGCTCATCCCAGGATTTTGATTGCCTTTTTTACTTCTTTTTGGCTTTTTTTTTGAAATCAAAAACTCGAATGGGAAATACAACACACGAAAAGAAAAACAATATGTACAAAGGATAGACAGATAGCAAGTCTAAATCCCTCCCCCATACTTAAACCGTACATTGTCCTCAATGTAGAAAAGAGAACATCAAATGAAATAGTGGAAGAAGAAATAAACTCACTACGGGCCTGATGGTGGTGGTGGTGGGAACCTCCCGAAGTAGTCCCTCATATGAGCGTCCTTACCGTCCAGACGCTCATCTACATCAGAGCGGAACTGGGTCTGCCAAGTCTGCAGATTGGTCTCTACTCGGGCGTTCCAGTGCGTTTGCTGCACGGAGAATGCATCAAATCTTGCATATAACTCCTGCCAAGATGCGGTAGGACCATAAGAAGATGAGGGCGCGTCATAAAGTGTAGGCATAGGAGTGTCCTCGCCCGTAAACTCAGCAGCAGCAGCAGCACCACTAGGGCCCTCTCCATACGGGCCTGAAGGAGCAGCAGCAGGAGCATCATCAGTCGTCATCCTGCTATCACTGGAGATCCACCAATCCGCAAATGAAGGGGAATAGGCGAACTCCCGTGGAAGAATCAGAATGTGGCCATCATATGACGACCAGACCAAATCACTATCCTTTCCCAATGGCTTCAGCATCGAGCACACCTTCATGTGCGCCATATCATACACCACATAGGCAACATGCCGAGGAATCTGATCGCAAGCTATCACTCCAGCACAAAGGAGGGTAATCAGACCACCCCCACAAATATCACGTGGCTCACCATCACGAATCCTCTTCAAGGAACCCAAAAAGAGGGTAGCCCAACATGGCGTGTACATAACAACCTCCAAGATGCTCATAAACCACTGGAAATCCTTCAGAGGAACCTTTCCATCATCAACATGGCCAAAGAAGTCTCTCATCATCACTTTGTGGATCAACCGTAGACGCGGGTTCACCAGCTTCGAGTTCACCTCCTGCCCCTTTCTGAACGTCCTGCCCGTAGCAGCCTTCCAGAACTCCATCATATCCGACTCCAGAATTCCACCAGACCACCCATCAGTTGGCAGCTTTGTAATGCCCAGGGCATCACGCACTACCTTATGGGACAATGAATAATCACGCCCGTTGTAAGTGAATGTGACCCTCATCATCCTCTTGTTGTCTGAACCATCAGAATACCTCTTGAAAGAGGCGATGAACTGGTAACAAAGCTCGGGATACGCAGGGGCAGCCAAGTTCAGAAACGTCCCCAAACCACATTGTGCCAGACACAGGGACACACACTCCAACAAACCAAACTCAGACAACGTAGGCTTGTGAAAGAACTTAGTCGCCAACACCTTACTCTCCTTCACCACATTGTAGACCTCATTCTCATCTCTCGTAGACACTTGTTTCTTACCCTTAGGTGCCATAAGTAATGAATGTAGAATTTCAAAACAAAGGGCAACCAAGAGAACTTACAAACGAGCAAACACACAGCCAAGAGGTCTCGCCGCGGGGCGGTGAACGAGTCGCCGAGTCGCGGTGGGACAACTGGGGGCTTTGGCCGGGTCACGGTGAAGTCGGCGCGGGGCGGTGGCAGCAGTGACGTGAAGCGGGGCAGCGCGAGGCGGTGCGATAGCGAGGCGGGACTGAAGCGACGCGGTGGGGTTGTGTTTGGCTAGTTTGTGAGGCTAGACTTCCAATTGGTGAATTGGGGGCTAGATCCGGATCAAGGTCGAGAGAGATTTGAGGGAGAATGGGGCAAATTCTTTGGGGGCATGAGAGGTGTGATGGGAATGGAGGGTTTGTGAGTATAGGGGCTAGGCCAGGGAAGGGAAAGTGAAAAGGGAAGAAAGGGATGATGGGCCGGCTGGTACAATGCCCAAAGAGAAATCTTGGCCCAAAAAGAGGCCCAATCCGTCAAATCCTTCGTAACAGCTCAAGAAATAAAAAATTTACTCACCCGTTTAAGATTTTTTTGGGGCCCTTTATTCTTGTTTTTTTTTCAGAGTTGAGAAAATATACCAGACATCCACCGCGGGGCGGTGAGACGAACTGAGAACACCGTCTCCTCTCCATTTACTTTCGTACCTGAAATGTTAGTAATAGGCGAACGAAACAAAACAAAAGAAATTATGAAATTAAACTAAGGCAAAGGAAAGATCAAAGAAAAACTACCTCGGGTTGCCTCCCGGACAACGCCTTCGTTAACGTCGTTGGCTCGACGTATTGCAGATCAACTACCACCTGGAATAGGATCCCCTCGGAATCCTCATACTCGTCTCTTCCTGTCGAGACCTCCCATGGAAAGGTTGAGACCTTAGACCATGTTCCCTCTTGGCCATCAACTCCATGATTACTTCCTTTGGAGTATCTCCCCCATACTTAGAGCGATGTGGGGGCCGATACGACTCATTCTGAATATGTTGCACGTTACTAGATAAAGGCTTACAGCCTTGTATGGTTAGTGCAAGGGGGCAAGTGCCTAAAATAGAGGGAATGTGATCTCCTATAACATCCAGCAAGACATCATCAACATGTAATTCATGCAACTCAATAGGTCCAGCAATAGTAGAACACTTAACTACGGTTTCTACTGCACCAGTTTTAACATTTTCATGCACATGATTATCAATATCACTAATGCAGCAAGGAGCAGGCAGTTCAATGGAGTTGGCTTTATGAATATTGTGTTCAAAAATTATTCCATCAAATTCCATAGTTAAAGTTCCACTATCGACATCAATCTTTGTCATGGATGTTTTCATAAAAGGTCGACCTAACATAACAGGAGCAACCTGCTCATCATAGTCCATATCCATAACAACGAAATCAGCAGGAAAAATCAAAGAACCTATCCTAACAAGAACATCCTCCACAATACCCTTAGGGGGCACACAAGAACCATCAGCAAGTTGTATAACAATGTTAGAATCATGCAGGGGTCCTATCCCTAAATCCTCAATCAGTGAATAAGGTAAAACATTAATAGAGGCACCCAAGTCTAACAGGGCTTTCTCAAATCGATGCTCACCTACAGTAATAGGAATAGTAAATGTACCTGGATCCTTGCACTTTTCAGGCATGCGTCTCTGAACTACCGCTGACACATGTTCACTCACCGGAACTTTCTTCTGGACTTTTATCTTCTCTGTCCTCTTCACGGTGCACAACTCCTTCAAGAACTTGGCATATCGCGGGATAGCCTTGATAAGCTTGATCAAGGGAATGTTCACCTCACAGTCCCGAAATGTCTCGAACAGATCACTGTCGTCGGCTACTCTCTTGGCCTTCAGCGCCTCAGGGAAAGGTGCTGGTGGCTTCTCAGAACCTAGAGGGGGAAACACGGGGCGAACGTAGTCATCAACACAGGTTTCTTCAGCGGAGCTGGATTGTTGGGGGCCGGGTCGCGGTAAGCCCACCGCGGGGCATTGATCATCACCGCAGGGCGGTGGGGTCGTGGTGTGTTTATTGAGATCAGCCGCCGGGTCGCGGTGAGAGTCACCGCGGGACGGTGGCTTCAGCTCTTCTTTCCTGGCTCCTTCTTCCATTTCTGGCCGGGTCTCACCCTCTCGGATTATAATTGGGCTGTCCACCAAACTATGGTCTAGGGGGTCCATAACCTCCTATAGCATTAACTTTAGCAACACCCTCCTCTTACAGCTGAGGACAAGTGTCGGTGGGGTGGTATTGATCAGAGCAAAGCCCACATGCTTTAACTTGTTGAGGGGTGTTTTGATTTGCCATTCTCTTCACCATCTCCTTCAACTCGGCTAACTCAGTCAACACTGGGCTTGGTCCTGCAGGGGTCATATCATTGACCGCCTTCCTTTGGTATGTCTTTCCAAAACTCCTGGTGCTCTCACTCATCTCCTGGAATCTCTCCATGGCTGCATCCGGTGTCAGATTCAGAATGCTTCCACCGCAAGCAGCGTCAACCATCCTTCTCTCTTGGTCCAGCAGACCATTGTGTAAATAGAGGACAAGGTCCTGCTTGGCGTATCCATGGAACGGGCAGCTGGAGCAAAGTCTCTTGTACCGCTCAAGATAGTCATACAACGTCTCATCGCCAGCCTGCTCAATATTGGCAATTGCCTTTTTCAAAGCATTCGCCTTCTTCGTTGGAAAGTACTTGTCCAGGAATGCCTTGTGCAGTTTATTCCAGGTATCTATGGTGCCTGGCGGCAAGTGATAGTACCAGTCGCTAGTAGAGTCTAGCAAGGAGAAACCAAAAGCTCTCATCTTGATTTGATCTTCTGTCACGTTCCTGGGCTTCATAGTCATGCAGACATTGTGGAACTTGCCCAGGTGAGAAATCGGGTCCTCTCCACTCAAACCATGGAACTTAGGGAGATAGGCAACAACTCCAGACTTCAGCTCAAAGTTCACCCCTTTGCCAAGTGCAGGGATGACGACAGCCAAGGGTTGTGCTCCAATATTCGGCTCAGTCAATTCTCTCAGAGTCTCAGCCATTTCAACAACAGGGATGTTAATTGTCTCAGCCTCAACTGTCTCAACTACCTCAACCTCTTCTTCTTCCTCTCCTTGATCGCGTAGGTTCGCAAGGAATGATCTGTCGATTTCTGGATCAAAAGCAGCTAGAGGGGAGTCAGTAGAACGAGTGTCGACCATAAGATAGGTCTCCACCAAAAATCAATCACGAAAACACACAACAAAAACAGAAAACTTCCCCGACAACTGCGCCAAATTTGATGGGGCTAAAAGTGCGCAATGCAAGTATCGTTGATTAGCCTTATCAAAGTAAAAAGTCCTAACAGACCTACTAAACAGATGTATAGTAAGCAAGTAAGGGTCGAACCCACAGGGAAGATCTGATGCAGTATGCAATTGTGAATGACAAATAACAAGCAAAAAAAGGGGGGGGGGTTAGTTATCACGAGAGAGCAAAGCAAACAAGTTTGATTGAGTTGAGAAAATATAATGGGGAAAGTAGTCCTACTAGAGCGAGATCCACAATACAAAGATATAATTTGATCACAAAAATCTATTTAATCCAAGTTCTTTTACTATCCTTATAGTTGTTCCCACCCTGATCTTAAGTACTATCGATTCTCACAGTTGTCGATAGACTTATCACTATGCCAATGGTAAAATACCACCGATTCTCACAGTTGTCGGTATACTTTACCACCAACAAAGCAATAGCAATACACACAAGGATATAGGATACATGCAAATAGAAAGACGTATTAATACTCGCATGTAACTGATTCTCACTCACAATTGTATGCTCGGAATCCCTATACGCACAATTGTGTTTGCTACTAGATATGCACTCGGAACCCCTATATGCAATCCTAGCAATTGATAAAAAGTATTCAACCTAGTTGATTAGGCTAAGAAGAACAACAAGAAATCAATATTCAACATAACCAAGAGAATCAAACCAACACTTATAAGGATAAGAACAAGGAATAGAAATCTCACAAACACATCAACTGTATTGCTTCAATCGTCTAGTAGAACAAAGGGAAGTTAGTTCTCCATTCAGAACGAGAATGAAAACTAAGGGAAAATAACGTCTGATGTAAAGCAATTGTAACCCGTCTCGTCTTAACCTAGAAAGAGGACTTAAATAGTCTAAAGAAAACTAGGTTAAAACTAATGCAAACAATAAAGGAAACAGAATAATAAAATAACAAAATCTGAACGAAATAAAAGGAAATAAATGTCTTCAGACGCACGGCATTTAACACGGCCGCCGCGGGGCGGTGAGATCCATCGCGGGGCGTCAGGCTCTCCACCCCGGGGCGGTGGCTTCCTCTGGCGCGGGGTTTCATTCTTCTCTGAGAGTCACCGCCGGGCCGCGGTGACTCCGGCGCGGGGCGGTGAGCTAGCTCACTCTCTTCTTCTGATGCTCTGATTACTACCAAGTATTGGTAGTCGTCTCCATGTATGCTTCAGCAGCTCCATCTCCATCCTCATGTCTCCATCTAAGCTGTAAATCCTGGGATATCTTCACTTCTCTTCATAACTTATGGATCACAGACTTATCCTAAAAACCACTCATAAACTCCTCCAAATTATGCTAATAATTGCTAGTAAAGGTATATGAAATAAAACCTATCAAAAACCTAACTAATGTAGCTTCGGTAAGTAAGGGTCGAATCCCAAAGAGAATCAAGCTATAAATCATGTTTGCCAAATCGTTAACAGCAGCAGTAAGCTCATGAATAGATAGGCTCATGCAATACTTAACAACTAGTCAGTACTCGACATGAAATCAATTCTCTTCACAATAAACATTCACAACTAGTTCATGTAAATCGTGGTTGCTATACAAGATAAGGGATTTCAACTAGAAATATCCAAACCCTAGCAATAGAAAATCACTAATATCAACTAGATGATCAGGCTAGTCAAATCAGCAAGAATCAATGGGATGAAGCACAAAGAGAATCAATATAATCAAAGGAAAGAAACTAGAGTTATAATCTCACAACCAAATACAAACGAATGCTTCAATCGTCGGACTAAGCAATGGTTGCTTAGTTCTTCATAGTCTTCAAAGCATAAAACTCTAAGGGAAAAACTGAACGATGATAAAGTGATAATGTAAAGTCTGCTATGAAAGAAAGATAAATAACCTAGCAAAACCTAATTTCCCTAAGATAAGAAATATAATCTTCCTAAAATATAATAAACGAAATAAAAGAGAATAAAAATAAGAGAAATAAAGTAACACAAATCTCGGATGAAAGCGCATCTCCGCACCGCGCATGAACAGTACCCGCGACCGTGGCACTATTCCCGTGATCGCGGTTTTGTCTCTGTAATCTTCAGCTGCTTCTGTCTTTAATCCGCGCCCGCGGCCCATCCATCCGCGCCCGCGGTTTCTCTTCTGTTGTCTCCAGCGACTTCTTGGTAAACCGCAACCGCGGCACTGTTCACCGCGACTGCGGTTTTGGCTCTGCCGCGACTTCTTCCTTCTTCCGCGCTCGCGGCCTTCACTTGGTGGCTTCGCCTTCATCTTCAATGCCTTCACAATATGCACTAAAATCCACCATATCACTACTTCTTCTCTAAAACTCCATTCTCCTAAAATGTCTTCTAAACCTACACAAATGGTACCTCATATCCAGTAACAGCTCCTAGTTATGCACTATAAAGTAGAGCGTATCAAATTCCCCCATGCTTAAACCTTGCTCGTCCTCGATTAAGCTAATAGAAACCTACTCCTCTAATGAAATACCCAAGGTCTCAGGAAGCACAACAAAACTCTCCACTAAGAACCGTACCTACTCATGAATCTCCAGGGTACCAACTCAACAACACAACACACCAGCTTCAAGGAAAGCATAGTACTTCCCCCAAGCTTAACCCGAACACCATAGAGTGAATGTGACCATCTAATCCTAGCTCCAGTCTATCTTCTTATAGCTCCTAGAGTGACTTACCCGAATCCTCCTTATATCTCCATCACTTATGTCGCCACGCCAGAATGAATGAATCCTAATAATCACTCTTCTTCTTTTCACTCATTTTGCCTAGGCGCCCTTTTGGGTTTTCACCTAGCCATTCATTTCATTTTTCAAAGATGGGCTCACCATCCCTCACATCACTCTACCACCTCTTATTACCCCAGCCTAATGCAGGTCTGGGCCACCTGCTTATTGCCTAAGCTGCCCTTTCGGGTTTTCAACTTAGCCTAGGATTTCCCTTTCTTTTCTTTTTCTTTTTTTTTCCCAGACGACTAGCAAGTATAGATCACTCCCCCATGCTTAAATATTGCATTGTCCTCAATGTAATGAAAGACTAAAAGATGAAACACTGGGGAAGGCAGAAAAGTACTCACGATCGTCGCCGAGGTGGCCTGGATGTGGACGTCGGGGCTAGCGGTAAATCATTGAAAACACAAGTCTCTGGTTTTTTGGCGGTCCTACTCAAGCAAACTCCACGTGCAACCAAATATATCCACTGTAAGGTGAAGTGGCATATCAAAGAAATAGAGTTGCATGAGCCTTCTATAAACACAGATTTGGAGTCCTAGTGCAATCGTGTAGTGGGCTATGTCGCTCCATATCAATAATCATATATGCAGTTGGCTCTGGAGCTCCTCCTCATCAGCTATCTAATGCCGGGCCATCATCGGTGCCAAATAAAAATGTCGGGTTAATGTCTCCTCCTTGGCAGCATGATGCGCGTCGTCTCTTGTAGTAAAAATCGGACAGCTGGGCCGCGATCGCGGTTTTAAGGCCGCGGTCGCGTGTCTTCAGAATTTTTTTTTTTTGACTGAAAATAAATGCCGGCGTCTGAGGTGGGGGCCGCGGTCGCGGTTTTTAGGTCGCGATTTCTTCTCTGGTGGTCCTCCTCGCCTGCAGGTTAGTCGAAAACGAAAAACGAAAGCGAAAACAAATAACATACAAAGAGAAAAATAAGAAAAGGAAACAAACTTCATACCTCGGGTTGCCTCCCGAGCAACGCCTTGGTTAATGTCGTGGCTCGACATAGTGTCTTGTTGATCACATCGGTAAACCATCACACAAACGAGAATATACAAGCTTCAGATTCCCCGGCAACGACGCCAAATTTGATAAGGCGTTTGTCGTAGACACCTATCAAATAAACCTCAAAATCCTAACTAATGTAGCTTCAGTAAGTAAGGGTCGAATCCCAGAGAGAATCAAGCTATAAATCATGTTTGCCAAATCGTTCACCAATTGATAAGAAAGACAAAGGGGGAAGTTTATATGAATCTAACTAAGAAAATGATAAATAAAACATAAATAGCTTGGCTAGACAAACATCCACCTTCAGTTTGGTTGATCGATCATTGATTATCCCTAATTCTCAATTCTCATGAATGTCCTAATCCCTGTTCTAAATTAATTACCAGTCTAACTAGTCTTGATAATCCTAACTATTAAACAATCAAGAAACTATCAAGATTCAATTTAACAACAGCAGTACGCTCAGGAATAGATAGGCTCATTGATAAGGCGTTTGTCATAGACACCTATCAAATAAACCTAAAAAACCTAACTAACGTAGTAGGGTAAATAAGGATCGATCCCACAGGGAGGTAAGCAATCTTCTTATATGCAAAGGTTGTATGCCAATAGTAACAAAAAAGGTTTTTTAGGTTTGTATCAAGTAACAATGTAAATCAATGCAAAAGATGTAATCAATAGATGAGATGTAACATAGCCAGACAAATATCCACACTTCAGTTTGATTGGTTGATCCTAGATTATCTCCAGTTTCTACCAATGAATATTCTTATTCTAATCTTATGTATATAAACAGGTCAATCAGCCCTGAAAATACTTACCATTAAACAATCAAGAAACCATCAAGATTCAATCTAACGGCAGCAATAAGCATAGGAATTAAGCAGGATACATGCAATACTTAACAAGTAGTCAGTACTCGACATGTAATCAATTCTCTTCATAATAAACATTCACAACCAGTTCCTGTAAATTGTGGTTGCTACACAAGATAAGGGATTTCAACCAGAAATATCCAACCCCAAGCAATAGAAAATCACTAATATCAACTAGATGATCAGGCTAGTCAAATCAGCAAGAATCAATGGGATGAAGCACAAAGAGAATCAATATAATCAAAGGAAATGAAATAGAGTTGTAATTTCACAACCAAATACAAACGAAGGCTTCAATCGTCGGACTAAGCAATGGTTGCTTAGTTCTTCATAGTCTTTAAAGCATAAAACTCTAAGGGAAAATAATGAACGATGATAAAAGTGATTATCAAAAGTCTGCTATCAAAGAAAGATAAATAACCTAGCAAAATCTAAATTCCCTAAGATAAGAAATAAAATCTTCCTAAAAAAATATAAACGAAATAAAAGGGAATAAAAATAAAAGAAATAAAGTAACACGGATCTCGGACGAAAACATTAGCGCGCTCCGCGCATAAACAATACCCGCGACCGCGGCAATATTCCCGCGCCCGCGGTTTGGTCTCTGTAATCTCCAGCTGCTTCTTTGTTCAATCCGCGCCCACGGAGTATTTTCCGCGCCCGCGGATTCTCCTCTGTTGTCTCTAGCGGCCTCTTGGTAAACCGTGACCGTGGCACTGTTCACTGCGTCCGCGGTTTTGGCACTATTGCTCTCCTGTGGCTTCTTCCTTCTTCCTTCTTCCGCTCTCGCGGCCTTCACTTGGTGGCTTTGCCTTCATCTTCAATGTTTTCACAATATGCACTAAAATCCCCCATATCACTACTTCTTCTGTAAAACTCCATTCTCCTAAATTGTGTTCTAAACCCATACAAATGGTACCTAATAATCCAGTAACAACTCCTAGTTATGCACTATAAAGTAGAGCGTATCAAATTCCCCCATGGTTAAACCTTGCTCGTCCTCGAGTAAGCTAATAGAAACCTACTCCTTCAATGAAATACCCAAGGTCTCTGGAAGCACAACAAAACTATCCACTAAGAACCGTACCTACTCATGAGTCTCCAGGGTACCAACTCAATAACACAACACACAAACTTTAAGGAAAGCAAAATACTTCCCCCAAGCTTAACCGAAACACCATAGAGTGAATAAAAATATCTAATCCTAGCTCCAGTCTATCTTCTTATAGCTCCCAGAGTGACCTATCCGAATCCACCTTATATCTCCAACACTTATGTCACCACGCCTGGAAAAATGAGGAATCCTAGTAATCACTCTTCTTCTTTTCACTTATTTTGCTTAGGCGCCCTTTGGGGTTTTCACCTAGCCACTCATTTCATTTTTCTATAGATGGGCTTACAAAACTCACATCACTCTTGACCTCTTATTACCCCAGCCTAATGCTGGTCCGGGCCACCTGTTTATTGCCTAAGCCACCCTTTCGGGTTTGCAGCTTAGCCCAGGATTTTTTTCTTTTTCTTTTTTGTCAGACGACTGGCAAGTATAGATCACTCCCCCATTCTTAAATATTGCATTGTCCTCAATGTAATGAAAGACTAAAAGATGAAACACTGGGGAAGGCAGAAAAGTACTCACGACCGTCGCCGAGGTGGCCTGGATGTGGACGTCGTTGTTGGCGGTAAATCATTGAAAACACAAGTCTCTGGTGTTGTGGCGGTCCTACTCAAGCAAACTCCACGTGCAACCAAATAGATCCACTGTAAGGTGAAGTGGTACATCAAAGAAACGGGGTTACATGGGCCTTCTATGAACACAAATTTGGAGTCCTCGTGCAATCGTGTAGTAGACTCTATCGCTCCTCCTCATCAGCTGTCTAATGTCGGGCCATCATCGGTGCCAAATAAAAATGTCGGGCTAATGTCTCCTCCTTGGCAGCATGATGCGTGCCGTCTCTCGTAGTAAAAATCGGACAACTGGGCCGCGATCGCGGTTTTAAGGCCGCGGTGTCTTCAGATTTATTTATTTATTTATTTATTTTTTCAAATTTTTTTTACAGAAAATAAATGCCGGCGTCTGAAGTGGGGGCCGCGGCCGCGGTTTTGAGGTCGTGGTCGCGATTTCTTCTCTGGTGGTCCTGCTCTCCTGCAGGTTAGTCGAAAACGAAAAACGAAAGTGATAGGTGCTAAAGTCGTGATGCCCAATCAAAGTAAAATCCTTTAAAAAACCTAAACTAGTAGAATAGGCAAGCAAGAGTCGAATCCCACAGGGAGGAGTTATCTTTCTTAATGTAAATTTATATGCCAAAGTAACAAAGGGGGGAATTGGTTGGTTGTTTGAATTGCAAGTAAACAAAGCAACGTAAAAACAAAGGTTTTGTAATCAATTGGGGAAAAGTACTTAGGCAAACAAATATCCACCATTCATTTGATTGATTGATCCTACATTATCTCTATTCCTTCCTATGATTATTCCTGTCCCTATTCTGAATTAGCTACCAGTCCAACTAGTCCTGGCAACCCTTACTATCAAACGCACGAGAAACTATCAAGATTTAGAACAATAGTAGCATGGAGCATAGGAATTAACTAGGATACATGCAACACCACAACTCGCAACATTTAACACATAATCAATTCTCTTTCATAATAAACTAGTCCAACTAGTCTTAGAATATCATGGTTGCTACACAAGATAAGGGATTTCAACTCGAAATATCCAAACCGTAGCAATAGACAATTACTAATATCAACTAGGTGATCAATCCAGTCAAATCAATAAAAATCTTTAGGAATAGGCTCAAGAGAAAATATATAATCCAAAGGAATAAGAATAGAATTATAACCTCACAATCATATATCAAATGAAGGCTTCAATTGTCGGACTAAGCAAAGGGTGCTTAGTTCTTCATAACTCAAGGGAAAACAATACTCAATGGAATAAAAACTTAGATTCTAAACTCTATGAATGTAGGCTGTTGGAACTAGGTTTAAATAAACTAGCTAAGCCTAAAACCAAAGATCACAAACATAATCTAAAAGGAAACTAAAATAATCCTACCGGAATAAAGAAATAAAAGAAAAAGAAATAAATAAAATAAAAGTAAATCTTCGGAAACTCGGACGCGCTGACAAATGGAGTTTCCGCGATCGCGGAAAATTAACTTCTGAACGGCTTTGCTCTCGACTTTTCCGCGCCCACGGCTATGGACTTCCGCGATCGCGGACTCTCCATTTCTTGCTCCTTTGCCTCGCGTTGATTCCGCGACCGTGGCCCTCAGCCCCGCGACCGCGGTTTTGCTTTTGTAGCACCTCTTCTCTTCTGAACTTCGTCCTCTCTTCATTCTTCTCAAGTGGTTTATTCTCATCTTCTTAATGTCTTCATTTAAGCTTCTCCAAACCACCATATCCACACTTCTTCTTCTCAACCCCAATCTCTACAATACGCTCTAAACATCTCCAAATGGTAACCAAAACACCAGTAATAACTCCTAGTTAAACACTATAAAGTAGCGCTGATCAGAAAGCGAAAACAAATAACATACAAAGAGAAAAATAAGAAAAGGAAACAAACTTCATACCTCAGGTTCCCTCTCGAGCAGCGCCTTGGATAATGTCGTGGCTCGACATAGTGTCTTGTTGATCACATCGGTAAACCATCACACAAACGAGAATATATAGACTTCAGATTCCCCAGCAACGGTGCCAAATTTGATAAGGCGTTTGTCGTAGACACCTATCAAATAAACCTCAAAAACCTAACTAATGTAGCTTCGGTAAGTAAGGGTCGAATCCCAGAGAGAATCAAGCTATAAATCATGTTTGCCAAATCGTTCACCAATTGATAAGAAAGACAAAGGGGGAAGTTTATATGAATCTAACTAAGAAAATGATAAATAAAACATAAATAGGTTGGCTAGACAAACATCCACCTTCAGTTTGGTTGATCGATCATTGATTATCCCTAGTTCTCAATTCTCATGAATGTCCTAATCCCTATTCTAAATTAATTACCAGTCCAACTAGTCTTGATAATCCTAACTATTAAACAATCAAGAAACTATCAAGATTCAATTTAACAGCAACAATAAGCTCAGGAATAGATAGGCTCATTGATAAGGCGTTTGTCGTAGACACCTATCAAATAAACCTCAAAAACCTAAGTAACGTAGTAGGGTAAATAAGGATCGATCCCACAGGGAGGTAAGCAATCTTCCTATATGCAAAGGTTGTATGCCAATAGTAACAAAAAGTTTTTTTCTAGGTTTTTATCAAGTAACAATGTAAATCAATGCAAAAGATGTAATCAATGGATGCGAAGTAACTTAGCCAGACAAATATCCACACTTCAGTTTGATTGGTTGATCCTAGATTATCTCCAGTTCCTACCAATGAATATTCTTATTCCGATCTTATGTATATAAACAGGTCAGCCAGCCCTGAAAATACTTACCATTAAACAATCAAGAAACCATCAAGATTCAATCTAACGGCAGCAGTAAGCATAGGAATTAAGCAGGATACATGCAATACTTAACAACTAGTCAGTACTCGACATGTAATCAATTCTCTTCACAATAAACATTCACAACCAGTTCCTGTAAATTGTGGTTGTTACACAAGATAAGAGATTTCAACCAAAAATATCCAAACCCTAGCAATAGAAAATCACTAATATCAACTAGATGATCAGGCTAGTCAAATCAGCAAGAATCAATGGGATGAAGCACAAAAAGAATCAATATAATCAAAGGAAATGACATAGAGTTATAATCTCACAACCAAATACAAACTAAGGTTTCAATCGTCGGACTAAGCAATGGTTGCTTAGTTCTTCATAGTCTTTAAAGCATAAAACTCTAAGGGAAAATAATGAACGATGATAAAAGTGATTATCAAAAGTCTGCTATCAAAGAAAGATAAATAACCTAGCAAAACCTAAATTCCCAAAGATAAGAAATAAAATCTTCCTAAAATAATATAAACGAAATAAAAGGGAATAAAAATTAAAGAAATAAAGTAACACGGATCTCGGACGAAAACATCGGCGTGCTCCGTGCATGAACAGTACCCGCGACCGCGACAATATTCCCGTGCCCGCGGTTTGGTCTCTGTATTCTCCAGCTGCTTCTTTCTTCAATCCGCGCCCGCAGAATATTTTCCGCACCCGCGGATTCTCCTCTGTTGTCTCTAGCGGCCTCTTGATAAACCGTGACCGCGGCACTGTTCACCGCGTCCACGGTTTTGGCACTATTGCTCTCCTGTGGCTTCTTCCTTCTTCCACGCTCGCGGCCTTCACTTGGTGGCTTTGCCTTCATCTTCAATGTCTTCACAATATGCACTAAAATCCACCATATCACTACTTCTTCTGTAAAACTCCATTCTCCTAAATTGTGTTCTAAACCCATACAAATGGTACCTAATAATCCAGTAACAACTCCTAGTTACGCACTATAAAGTAGAGCGTATCAAATTCCCCCATGGTTAAACCTTGCTCGTCCTCGAGTAAGTTAATAGAAACATACTCCTTCAATGAAATACCCAAGGTCTCAGGAAGCACAACAAAACTATCCACTAAGAACCGTACCTACTCATGAGTCTCCAGGGTACCAACTCAATAACACAACACACAAGCTTTAAGGAAAGCATAATACTTTCCCCAAGCTTAACCGAAACACCATAGAGTGAATACAAATATCTAATCCTAGCTCCAGTCTATCTTCTTATAGCTCCTAGAGTGACCTATCCGAATCCTCCTTATATCTCCAACACTTATGTCACCACGCCAGGAAAAATGAGGAATCCTAGGAATCCTAATAATCACTCTTCTTCTTTTCACTCATTTTGCCCAGGCGCCCTTTCGGGTTTTCACCTAGCCACTCATTTCATTTTTCTATAGATGGGCTCGCAAAACTCACATCACTCTTGACCTCTTGATACCCCAGCCTAATGCTGGTCCGGGCCACCTTTTTATTGCCTAAGCCGCCCTTTCGGGTTTTCAGTTTAGTCTAGGATTTTTTTTTCTTTTTCTTTTTTGTCAGACGACTGGCAAGTATAGATCACTCCCCCATGATTAAATATTGCATTGTCCTCAATGTAATGAAAGACTAAAAGATGAAACACTGGGGAAGGCAGAAAAGTACTCTCGATCGTCGCCGAGGTGGCCTGGATGTGGACGTCATTCCTGGCGGTAAATCATTGAAAACACAAGTCTCTGGTGTTGTGGCGGTCCTACTCAAGCAAACTCCACGTGCAACCAAATAGATCCATTGTAAGGTGAAGTGGCACATCAAAGAGACGGGGTTGCATGGGCCTTCTATGAACACAGATTTGGAGTCCTAGTGCAATCGTGTAGTGGACTCTGTCGCTCCTCCTCATCAGCTGTCTAATGTTGGGCCATCATCGGTGCCAAATAAAAATGTCGGGCTAATGTCTCCTCTTTGGCAGCATGATGCGCGCCGTCTCTCGTAGTAAAAATCGGACAACTGGGCCGAGATCGCGGTTTTAAGGCCGCGGTGTCTTCATATTTTTTTATTTTATTTTTGATTTTTTTTTACTGAAAATAAATGCCGGCGTCTGAAGTGGGGGCCGCGGCCGCGGTTTTGAGGTCGTGGTCGCGATTTCTTCTCTGGTGGTCGTCCTCTCCTGTAGGTTAGTCGAAAACGAAAAACGAAAGTGATAGGTGCTAAAGTCGTGATGCCCAATCAAAGTAAAATCCTTAAAAAAACCTAAACTAGTAGAATAGGCAAGCAAGGGTCGAATCCCACAGGGAGGAGTTATCTTTCTTAATGTAAATTTGTATGCCAAAGTAACAAAGGGGGGAATTGGTTGGTTGTTTGAATTGCAAGTAAACAAAGCAACATAAAAACAAAGGTTTTGTAATCAATTGGGAAAAAGTACTTAGGCATACAAATATCCACCATTCATTTGATTGATTGATCCTAGATTATCTCTATTCCTTCCTATGATTATTCCTGTCCCTATTCTGAATTAGCTACCAGTCCAACTAGTCTTGGCAACCCTTACTATCGAACGCACGAGAAACTATCAAGATTTAGAACAATAGTAGCATGGAGCATAGGAATTAACTAGGATACATGCAACACCACAACTCGCAGCATTTAAAACATAATCTATTCTCTTTCATAATAAACTAGTCCAACTAGTCCTAGAATATCATGGTTGCCACACAAGATAAGAGATTTCAACTCGAAATATCCAAACCCTAGAAATAGACAATTACTAATATCAACTAGGTGATCAATCCAGTCAAATCAATAAGAATCAATAGGAATAGGCTCAAGAGAAAAGATATAATCCAAAGGAATAGGAATAGAATTATAACCTCAGAATAATATATCAAATGAAGGCTTCAATTGTCGGGCTAAGCAAAGGCTACTTAGTTCTTCATAACTCAAGGGAAAACAATACTGAATGGAATAAAAACTTAGATTCTAAACTCTATGAATGGAGGCTGTTAGAACTAGGTTTAAATAAACTACCTAAACCTAAAACCAAAGATCACAAACATAATCTAAAAAGAAACTAAAATAATCCTATCGGAATAAAGAAATAAAAGAAAAAGAAATAAATAAAATAAAAGTAAATCTTCGGAAACTCGGACGCGCTGACGAATGGGGTTTCCGCGACCGTGGAAAATTAACTTCTGAACGGCTTTGCTCTAGACTTTTCCGCGCCCACGGCTGTGGACTTCCGCGATCGCGGATTCTCGATTTCTTGCTCCTTTGCCTCGCGTTGATTCCGCACAGCGGCCTTCAGCCCTGCGACCTCGGTTTTGCTTCTGTAGCACCTCTTCTCTTCTGAACTTTGTCCTCTCTTCGGTCTTCTCAAGTGGTTTCTTCTCATCTTCTTAATGTCTTCATTTAAGCTTCTCCAAACCACCATATCCACACTTCTTCTTCTCAACTCCAATCTCTACAATACGCTCTAAACATCTCCAAATGGTACCCAAAACACCAGTAACAACTCCTAGTTAAACACTACAAAGTAGCGCTGCTCAAATTCCCCCATGCATAAACCTTGCTCGTCCTCGAGTAAGCTAATGTAAACCTACTCCTCCAATGAAATACCCAAGGTCTCAGGAAGCACAAAAAAAACCATAGTGTTGCCTCCCAAGCAGCGCCTTGGTTAATATCATGGCTCGACATAGTGTCTTGTTGATCACATCGGTAAACCATCACACAAACGAGAATATACAGACTTCAGATTCCCCGGCAACGACGCCAAATTTGATAAGGCGTTTGTCATAGACACCTATCAAATAAACCTCAAAAACCTGACTAATATAGCTTCGGTAAGTAAGGGTCGAATCCCAGAGAGAATCAAGCTATAAATCATGTTTGCTAAATCGTTCACCAATTGAAAACAAAGTCAAAGGGGGAAGTTTATATGAATCTAACTAAGAAAATGATAAATAAAACATAAATAGCTTGGCTAGACAAACATCCACCTTCAGTTTGGTTGATCGATCATTGATTATCCCTAGTTCTCAATTCTCATGAATGTCCTAATCCCTGTTCTAAATTAATTACCAGTCCAACTAGTCCTGATAATCCTAACTATTAAACAATCAAGAAACTATCAAGATTCAATTTAACAGCAACAATAAGCTCAGGAATAGATAGGCTCATTGATAAGGCGTTTGTCGTAGACACCTATCAAATAAACCTCAAAACCCAACTAACGTAGTAGGGTAAATAAGGATCGATCCTACAGGGAGGTAAGCAATCTTCCTATATGCAAAGGTTGTATGCCAATAGTAACAAAAATGGGGTTTTTAGGTTTGTATCAAGTAACAATGTAAATCAATGCAAAAGATGTAATCAATGGATGAGAAGTAACTTAGCCAGACAAATATCCACACTTCAGTTTGATTGGTTGATCCTAGATTATCTCCAATTTCTACCAATGAATATTCTTATTCCGATCTTATGTATATAAACAGGTCAACCAGCCATGAAAATACTTACCATTAAACAATCAAGAAACCATCAAGATTCAATCTAACGGCAACAGTAAGCATAGGAATTAAGCAGGATACATGCAATACTTAAGAACTAGTCAGTACTCGACATGTAATCAATTCTCTTCACAATAAACATTCACAACCAGTTCCTATAAATTGTGGTTGTTACACAAGATAAGGGATTTCAACCAGAAATATCCAAACCCTAGCAATAGAAAATCACTAATATCAACTAGATGATCATGCTAGTCAAATCAGCAAGAATCAATGGGATGAAGCACAAAGAGAATCAATATAATCAAAGGAAAGGAAATAGAGTTATAATCTCACAACCAAATACAAACGAAGGCTTCAATCATCGGACTAAGCAATGGTTGCTTAGTTCTTTATAGTCTTCAAACCATAAAACTCTAAGGGAAAATAATGAACGATGATAAAAGTGATTATCAAAAGTATGCTATCAAAGAAAGATAAATAACCTAGCAAAACCTAAATTCCCTAAGATAAGAAATAATATCTTCCTAAAATAATATAAACGAAATAAAAGGGAATAAAAATAAAAGAAATAAAGTAACATGGATCTCGGACGAAAACATCGGCGCGCTCCACGCATGAACAGTACCCGCGACCGCGGCAATATTCCTGCGCCCACGGTTTGGTCTCTGTAATCTTCAGGTGCTTCTTTCTTCAATCCGCGCCCGCGGATTCTCTTCTATTGTCTCCAGCGGCCTCTTGGTAAACCGCGACTGCGGCACTATTCACCGCAACCGCGGTTTTGGCACTATTGCCCTCCTGCGGCTTCTTTTTTCTTCCTTCTTCCGCACTCGCGGCCTTCACTTGGTGGCTTTGCCTTCATCTTCAATGTCTTCACAATATGCACTAAAATCCACCATATCACTACTTCTTCAGTAAAACTCCATTCCCCTAAATTGTGTTCTAAACCCATACAAATGGTACCTAATAATCCAGTAACAACTCCTAGTTATGCACTACAAAGTAGAGCGTATCAAATTCCCCCATGGTTAAACCTTGCTCGTCCTCGAGTAAGCTAATAGAAACCTACTCCTTCAATGAAATACCCAAGGTCTCAGGAAGCACAGGATAACTATCCACTAAGAACCGTACCTACTCATGAGTCTCCAGGGTACCAACTCAATAACACAACACACAAGCTTTAAGGAAAGCAGAATACTTCCCCCAAGCTTAACCAAAACACCATAGAGTGAATAAAAATATCTAATCCTAGCTCCAGTCTATCTTCTTATAGCTCCCAGAGTGACCTATCCGATTCCTCCTTATATCTTCAACACTTATGTCACCACGCCAGGAAAAATGAGGATTCCGAGGAATCCTAATAATCACTCTTCTTCTTTTCACTCATTTTGCCCAGGCGCCGTTTCGGGTTTTCACCTAGCCACTCATTTCATTTTTCTATACATGGGCTCGCAAAACTCACATCACTCTTGACCTCTTATTACCCCAGCCTAATGCTGGTCCGGGCCACTTGTTTATTGCCTAAGCCGCCCTTTCGGGTTTTCAGCTTAGCCTAGGATTTTTTTTTCTTTTTCTTTTTTTGTCAGACGACTGGCAAGTATAGATCACTCCCCCATTCTTAAATATTGCATTGTCCTCAATGTAATGAAAGACTAAAAGATGAAACACTGGGGAAGGCAGAAAAGTACTCACGACCGTCGCCGAGGTGGCCTGGATGTGGACATCGTTGCTGGCGGGAAATCATTGAAAACACAAGTCTCTGGTGTTGTGGCGGTCCTACTTAAGCAAACTCCACGTGCAACCAAATAGATCCACTGTGAGGTGAAGTGGCACATCAAAGAAATGGGGTTGTATGGGCCTTCTTTGAACACAAATTTGGACTCCTAGTGCAATCATGTAGTGGGATTTGTCGCTTCTTCTCATCAGCTGTCTAATGTCGGGCCATCATCGGTGCCAAATAAAAATGTCGGGCGAATGTTCCTCCTTGGCAGTATGATGCGCGCCGTCTCTCGTAGTAAAAATCGGACAGCTGGGCCGCGATCGCGGTGTCTTCAGATTTATTTTTTCTTTAGATGAGGAGACTTACAGTGGTCAAACCACGATGGCGGTTTTTGGGCTGCGATCGCGGTTTCGCGTTTGTTGCGAGGCGAACACCGTCTTCGAACTCCCACCTGCGTTTTAGTCTAAAACGAAACAACAATAATCAAAACTTGAAAAGAAAAGACATGAAAGGAATTACATACCCGTACTATGATCAAAGTCGAGTCGAGTTTTCCTAGCTGCACTATAACTTAGCTGCACTACTCACCGAAGGTTTATTAATTATGTGCGTCGAGTAGCACTTATCTGATTTATGTTTCAAAAACACACATCATGTTATTAGACTTTTACATGTATACCCCATCATTGGGATGACACATCTTAGTATACGTTTCGTCGAGAGTGACGTACACCGGAAGGTTTGTGACACCAACTAAGTGTCCTGTCTCTACACACTTGTGAAAGAGACCGATCATGATCTTAGAATAGTACCAGATGGAGACGAGCCACCCCGATACCAGATTATAAAGAAACGACTGAACATAGTCTGAGTAACGTTCCTATTTAATAGTTCTAACTAAACAGTTATAGCACAATAACAGTTATAGGATAAATCCACATAAAGGCCCGAAAGGCGATCACAGATAATAGCGTTGTTCTAACAGATATACAACCTATTATATGATTTTCAAAACAGTTTATCAAAACCGTTTCCAGACAAACAGAGTATTCATTCCAAATTAATTACTCAGATAAACTACTGATAATTAATGTAAATATGGAACGAACGAGCAAGAGCGAACCGCCACTTGCCTTAATCCGCATAATAGAAACAAGCCTTACGACAACGGCGGGATTCCGGGCTCGACACGGGTATAGCTCCGCTAGCACAAACATCTTCGAGTCGACCCATAAAAGGAACCCAAAGTTAGACTCGACATAACCACAGTACGAATCTAAAAACGACGAAAGAGAACGAAAGGAAACACGCCACGACCACAACCAACCAAGCCAAAGCCACGAAAGCATTCTGGGCACTGGCGGCGGTCGCCGTTCTTGGCGGCGGTCGCCACATTCATCACGGCGGGCGCCGTGAAGAACTCAGACGACGGAAACGAGAGAAATCTCACCAAAATGATGCGCGTTTCGACCCCTTTCTGCCTTGCTTGGATTCTGACCTCCAAAGGCAACCAAAAGGCTTCTAAAGGGCTTCTGGAAACACCACCAAACGACACCGATGAGAGCTTGCGAACTCCGGCGAAACACAACTCCGACGACACGAAAATTTGGCAGAGGTTCTGTGTTTGGGATGGCTCAATTCCCTTCCCCAACACCTCCTTTTATATCCAAAGCATCGGGAGCACAAAGATGGGCCTACGAAAGCTAGTTCGGCGCTCGCCAGAACCACGCCGGCGACCATCGGGCAAAGACTTCCGGACAACGACGGCGACAATTACGACGGGCGCCGTAATTTACGGCGGTCGCCGTCGTAGCCTGGCACGCCAGCTACCACCTCGAGCATTGGGACGGCGGGAGCCGTGACTGTACGGCGGTCGCCGTTCTTGGATCCGCGACGGCGGTCGCCGTGACCAGCTTTTCCCGCCCGTTCAGCTTTGAATGAACATGACATTAAACCGGGATAAAAATTATCGTACGCAAACGAATATTAAAATCCAAGGCATGTTGTCTGTATATTATTTCACTGAGAAAAATATTATAGATATAGATCACATTACAGAATGTCTCAAACTCTCTGTATTAAATCCGACGTACACAACGGGTACTCGGGAAAATTCCAAAAATTCCCAAAATAACCTTACAAAAATACGGGGTATCACATCTCCTCCCCCTTAAAAGAAGTTTCGACCCCGAAACTGAGGTCGAAAATAACTCAGGAAAACGCCTGAGCATATCTGACTCGGTTTCCCGCGTCTCCCAAGTAACTTCTTCGGTCCCTGACTTGGACCACATCACTCGTACCAACGACACGATCTTGTTGCACAAACGCTTCTCCCGACGCTCCAAAATGCGCACGGGCAACTCTTCATAAGTACCATTAGCTTGAATCTCGATGTCCTCATAACTAAGCACATGAGACTCATCTGGCACATACTTTCTGAGCAAAGATACGTGGAACACGTTATGCACCGGGTGAGCCGATGGCGGCAACGCCAAGCGGTACGCTAGAGATCCTACTCTATCTAGAATCTGGAATGGTCTCACGTAGCGAGGGTTAAGCTTCCCACGCTTACCAAATCTGAAAACTCCTTTGGATGGCGATACCTTGACAAAAACCTTGTCACCGAGCTCGAACTCGACAGTCCTGCGCTTCCGATCTGCGTAGGACTTCTGTCGACTCTGAGCGGTCAACATCCTTTGTCTGATCAAAGCAATGTCTGAGGCCGTCCTTTCGACCAACTCTGGTCCAAGCAGAATTTTGTCGGCATTATCATCCCAACAAATCGGAGATCTGTACCTGTGACCATACAAAGCTTCAAACGGAGCCATCTTGATTGTAGCATGCCAGCTATTGTTGTACGTGAACTCAATCAGACTCAAGCTGTCCTCCCAGCTAGTCGGACGATCGAGTACACAAGCTCTAAGCATATCCTCCAAGGTCTGGATGGTCCTTTCAGACTGGCCATCTGTCTGAGGATGAAATGCGGTGCTGAACCTCAACTCGGTTCCCATAGCCTTATGAAGTTCCTACCAGAACCTTGACATAAAATGGCCATCTCGGTTCGATACAATGGTCTTAGGAATGCCATGTAAGCGGACAATCTCCTTCTGGTATACTTCTGCTAACTTCTGGGTTTCCCATGTGGTCTTGATGGCTATGAAATGAGCACTCTTCGTAAGCCTATCCACAATTACCCAGATAGCATCCCTCTGACTTCGAGTCTTTGGTAGCCCAGTGACGAAGTCCATGGCGATGTCCTCCCATTTCCATTCTGGCACTGGGAGAGGTAGCAACTCACCACCTGGCCTGCGGTGTTCGATCTTGACCTTTTGGCAAGTTAAGCACTTTGCCACAAAGTCTACTACGTCCCACTTCATGTTTGGCCACCAAAACTTCTTCCTGAGGTCCTTGTACATCTTGCTAGAGCTAGGATGCACAGAATAAGCAGATGAATGAGCTTCTCTCATCACCAACTGACGAAGACCTTCTGTGTCAGGCACATAGATCCGGTCATGAAACCAAAGTGATCCATCATCCTGAACCACAAAACTGGGAGCTTTCCCATCCATCACTTCACTGCTTAACTTCACCAAGATGATGTCATCGACTTGCTTTTCTTTGATCTGATCCAGCAGTGTAGCCTGAATTTCCATCATACTCAGGTACCCTCTACGCTGGTCATACAAGACTTCAATGTCGCATGACTCTTGGTTTAGCTTGGTCTGAGCAGTAAGTAGAGCAACTACAGTCTCGTGCGTTGTCTTCCGGCTTAGTGCATCAGCTACTACATTAGCCTTGCCCGGATGATACAGCAACTCCATGTCGTAGTCTTTGAGCAACTCTAGCCAGCGGCATTGTCTCATATTTAGCTCCTTTTGAGTAAATATATACTTGAGACTTTTGTGGTCAGTGAAGACTTGGCATCTTATACCGTAGAGGTAATGCCTCCAAATCTTTAGCGCAAAGACAACCGTTGCTAACTCAAGATCATGGGTCGGATAGTTTTCTTCGTAAGTCTTGAGTTGTCTAGATACGTAAGCAATAACTCTGCCTCTCTGCATCAGTACACAACCCAAACCACACTTTGAAGCATCACTATAGACCACATAATCGTCATTCCCTTCTGGGAGTGCTAACACGGGTGCCGAGGTCAGCCGTCGTTTCAACTCCTGGAAACTGGCCTCGCACTTGTCATTCCAGACAAACTTCTTATGGACCTTGCGGAGTAGATTGGTCATAGGTAGAGCGATCTTTGAAAATCCTTCTATGAACCTTCTATAATACCCGGCAAGTCCAAGAACACTGCGCACCTCCTTCACGTTCTGGGGCTGTGTCCACTTAGCCACCGCTTCAATCTTTTGGGGATCAACCATAACCCCATTTTTATTGATCACGTGGCCTAAGAAAGCCACTTCCTTTATCCAGAATTCACATTTAGGCAAATTAGCAAAAAGCTGATGTTGTCTAAGGATTGACAAGGCAATCCGCAGATGTTCCTCGTGGACTTCGTCATTCGGAGAATAGATCAGAATGTCGTCGATGAAGACCACCACGAACTTATCCAAGTACTGGTGAAAACATCGGTTCATCAAATCCATAAAGACAGCTGGAGCATTTGTAAGCCCAAAAGGCATCACTACGAACTCGTAATGACCATATCTGGTCCTAAACGCAGTTCTAGGAATGTCCTGCTCACGAATCCTGAGTTGATGATATCCAGATCTCAGATCGATCTTGGAGAAAACCTTTGCTCCCTGCAACTGGTCCAACAAGTCATCAATCCTAGGCAAATGATACTTGTTCTTGATCGTCACCTTGTTCAACTCTCGGTAGTTGATATAAAGTTGAAACGATCCGTCCTTCTTTTTGACGAATAATACCGGAGCACCCCACGGCGATGCACTTGGCCTGACATAACCTTTGTCAAGAAGATCTTCAAGTTGATTCTTCAATTCTTGCATCTCAGCTGGAGCCATCCGATACGGTGATTTGGAAATCGGCGCCGTACCAGGCTCAAGATCAGTTGAAAACTCTACGTCATGGTTCGGGGGTAATCCAGGAATTTCTTCCGGAAAGACATCCGAAAACTCCCTAACTACAGGAATATCAAGAACCTCAGGTCCATCCTTCGCAGGCGAATCCAATTAGCAAAGGTACCTGACACATCCTTGTCGTAGTAGCTTAAACGCAGCCATCGCATTGATCAGCTTGCCGTTATCAGCGTCATTTCGACCTTTGAACTTGCACACGAACTGGCCCCCAGATGACACCGTCACCGTTCTTGAACTGAAGTCGATCACCGCCTTGTGACGCGTCAGCCAATCCATACCGAGAATAATGTCGTATGGAGCCATGGCTATGCAGATTAAATCTGCCTCGAATTCCTTACCCTGAATGGTAATCGGAAAGTCGGACAGATGCTTGGTTCCCACCAAACGTTCTCCATTAGGAAGATCAACAACGAAAGGGTCGCACGAATCGTTGCACACTAAATCTAACTTGCTAACACAGCTATCCGAAATAAAGGAATGCGTAGCACCAGAATCAAACAGAATGCACACTGAAGTAGAGTGAAGGTATAGAGTACTTTGAGCAATTGGGGCATTGGGTCCATCTGCTTCACGCATCTCGTACAAGCGTTGGCCCTGACTTCTAGAAACAGCTGGGGCCTTTCCCCTGTTCTGATCAGTCGTCTGCACTGAAGGGCTATGAGTCTCGGCAGGCTTGAACCTAGGTCGGTTGCTCTGATGAACTGACCCTTGCTGCGACTCTACTCCCTTCTGCTTCCCCTGCTTGTAAAACTTTTGCAGATGACCATCACGTCCACACCCAAAGCATGACCTCTTCTCCTTCTGACACTCATTGCTCTTGTGCCCAGCCGTACCACAGTTATAACACTGAACTGAACTCCTGGTCTGCCCTGACTGCTGAGTCGATCCTCCTTGCGTCATCTCCGTCTTAGCTCGGCCGGACTTGGCAAAGTTAGACGGTGGCGCAGGGCGCTTAAAACCACCTCCCTGGTTCTGGTTCTGCATCGACTTCTGTCGGTTGCGCCTCTTGGTCGACTCCTCTAGAGTTACCTCCAGCTTATAGGCACAATCCACATACTGCTCCAAGGTAGAGCATGTGTAGTGCACCATTAACGGCTTGATATCCGGGCTCATCCACTCATGGAAGTACCAGATCTTTTGGGCCTCGCTGGTGATCTCGGCAGGGGCATACTGAAAAAGATGATTGAACTTAGACGCCAACTCGGTCACTTTCAGACCATCCGTCTTTGGGTACAATAACTCTTTATGCTTCTCCTCTCTCATAGCATGAGAGAAAAAGCGATCAATCATCTTGGTCTTGAACATCGACCAAGTCAACACTGGGCTCTCAGCCAAACCTGTGTTCTCCCACCACTCGCTAGCCTCCTCCTTCAGCTGAAGAGAAGCGATATGGACCTTCTCGGCCTCAGTACACTCCACGTTCCGAAAGCACCTCTCCATATGGGAGAACCAATGAGTCACTGCTACTGGCTCCCCTTTACCGTTATAGCAATCGGGCCTCATGGAAGTGATGGTCTTAAGAGCGCGACCATAGCTGTCTCTAGCCCTGACGACATTCTCCTGAACCACATGGTTTCTGGGTTCCACAACATCAGGAACCGCTGGGTGGGTAGGCACTTCTTGCGCTTGAGGCGCACTGGGTCTCAATACGTCTGCAATTGCCTGCATCACAATCCCTCGATTCGCCTCAACAGCTGCGGCATCAAACAGCGTCGGCGCTTGGGTCTGATCTTGACCTTCACACCTATGCTGGACGCGAGACTCTGACTCGTGCTCATCCTGAACACCTCTTCCTGCTGGCCTGGGATCTTGGCTAGTCCTAGCACCGGCTCGAATCGAGTTCCTCGTGCTTCTTGGGTTCACCATCTGTGTACCGATCCAATTCCAAGCATTCAATACATTAATATTATGCAATATACTTATGCAATATACCAACGTAAAAGAATTACTCAGAATAGATCAACTTGGCATTTTATAGATGAACCTTCGAACTGTTACACAAGCTACACATAAGTCTATCATCCGAGCGCTAGGACAACATTGCTCGAAGATAAAAGTGTTTCCCAGAGTACTTGCCGCAATACTGAAATATTACACATAGTACAAACTTGGGATACTAAGAAATGAAACTACTGCGATAGGCAACGCCAATTCTCATCAAGGCGTTCCAAAATATCTTCCATAAGACTGGCTACTCGTGCACGGTCTCTTCGGACTAGGCTCACTATCGAGCTCTGGCGATGGGTTTCGCACCCGGCTTGACCCTGAAGCACATGGTCCTATCTCAGTCATGGTAAGGTATGGGTCGTCCATGATTGGCCCTCCTATCACAGCCCTCCTCTGAGTACTGGCAATCAGCTCATCCCTCCGATGCTGCTGTTCTTCAAAGATTACCTCGCTCTGGCGGAGGATCTCCCGCAGCTCGGATTCTGACCTCCTTCTTCTTGGAGTAGGGATAGGCTGAGATTCCCTGTCACTTATCCTAATACTGTACTCGGTATACAGTGCCTCCCAATCAGCTTCTGACATGGGTGCGTACTCTGGCACTGGTGGCAACTCTTGCATAGGTGGTAACTCTGTACTGGGGTGAATAAATTGCATTCCCGTTTCCTGACTATCCACCAGCAAATGCCTCAAGTCATCGCACTCCTGGTTTTGTCCGCTGAGATCCATCTCGGTATCCTCCTCGGGATCATCCTCGATGGGGTCCTCTTCCTCTTCCTCCTCTTCGGGGTCATCCTCTATGGGGTCCTCTTCTTCATCTTCCTCCCCGCTCCCTTCAATAATCACATCCATCAGGTAATCGTCATTGTAGTACCCTCTCGCATACCTAGACGATTCATCATCTTGCATTGCTTCCTCCCTTGGTGGTTCCACTGGCGCTGTCACAGGAACTACATCATTCCTTGACACCAGGACTACCGACTCAAGAAGCACATGCTTGATCTCCTCAGATGGGCTGCTCGGGCCTCCAACCTCGAAGCACCTCTGGGGTATAGGGAAATCTAGCCTCTCGGTAGATGGTGAATCCATCTCGACATCTTCCGACCCCTTCTTCAGAGAGAGACATGCACCCATCTCCTATAGGATAAAGATGAAGGAATTAGTCTTTCTAGACATAGAAGCAAGCTTACTATATCAGACTATCCAGAAGACATGACTATGAATGTTGTTTTTAAATTCTTTTTACTTTGAAAATTCAGAGCCCTTTTTAAAGCATTTTCGAAAACGGATAAATGGTTTATAAAAATCCTAAACCCGTTTAAAAACCTTTGGCTCTGATACCACAACTGTAACACCCCCAAAACAAAACCCTTTTGGAAATGTATTACCGCCAGTGACCCCAGTGTTCCTTACCGAGATCACCCAAGGCTTTACCGTTTAAATACAATTTATGAAATACAAATGATACATAATGATCAAAGCATTCAATCCCAAACATAACATTGTTAAAGAAATATGTGTTACGGGATTACAACCCAATCCCGAATAGGCCAACGCAGAGTTTAAACCAAAAACAGCGGAAGTCTTATAAAGTACATTACAACCAAAGTCATTGTCCAAAAGATCTCAACCTGATTAAAGAAATAATTAAAACGTTCAAAAACCACCGTCGACTCCATAGTCCTTCTATTCTTCTGAGCTACTTTCGATCTGATGTGCCGAATCGAACGGATGACACCAGCCCACATGTAGAGAACAAAGTTCGTGGGTTAGTCTACTTGAATAGACTAACAAGGGTAAAAAGCAGAATGGTTCGAAGTAGTCGTATTAGGTTAGACTCATCGCTTCTCGAATAATAATCGATGACGATAGTCAACCATCATACTCCTATTGGAATAGACAAGAGGTATGCACAAGAGATGATTCTGGAAGACTGAATCTTCACAGAAATCGACTCGAAAGAAGACTCCAACGGAAATGAGTCTTTAAGGAAAATATGACAAATCTGGAATGTTACAGAATCATACAACAATGATTTAAAAGTTGACTGAGATGCTTCGGTTCACGACCAACCTCACCGCATACAGCGAGTCCAGATTGGAAAAAGAACGTACTATGATCAAAGTCGAGACGAGTTTTCCTAGCTGCACTACTCGCCGAAGGTTTATTAATTATGTGCGTCGAGTAGCACTTATTTGATTTATGTTTCAAAAACACACATCACGTTATTAGACTTTTACATGTGTACCCCATCATTGGGACGACACATCTTAATATACGTTTCGTTGAGAATGACGTACACCGGAAGGTTTGTGACACCAGCTAAGTGTCCTGTCTCTACACACTTGTGAAAGAGACCGATTATGATCTTAGAATAGTACCAGATGGAGACGAGTCACCCCGATACTAGATTATAAAGAAACGACTGAACATAGTCTGAGTAACGTTCCTATTTAACAGTGCTAACTAAACAGTTATAGCACAATAACAGTTATATGATAAATCCACATAAAGGCCAGAAAGGCGATCACAGATAATAGCGTTGTTCTAACAGATATACAACCTATTATATGATTTTCAAAACAGTTTATCAAAACCGTTTCCAGACAAACAGAGTATTCATTCCAAATTAATTACTCAGATAAACTACTGATAATTAATGTAAATATGGAACGAACGAGCAAGAGCGAACCGCCACTTGCCTTAATCCGCAGAATAGAAACAAGCCTTACGACAACGGCGGGATTCCGGGCTCGACACGGGTATAGCTCCGCTAGCACAAACACCTTCGAGTCGACCCATAAAAGGAACCCTGAGTTAGATCCGACATAACCACAATATGAATCTAAAAACGACGAAAGAGAACGAAAGGAAAGACGCCACGACCACAACCAACCAAGCCAAAGACACAAAGGCATTCTGGGCACTGGCGGTGGTCGCCGTTCTTGGCGGCGGTCGCTGCATTCATCACGGCGGGTGCCGTGAAGAACACGGCGGTCGCCGTGAAGAACTCAGACGACGGAAACGAGAGAAATCTCACCAAAACGATGCGCGTTTCGACCCCTTTCCGCCTTGCTTGGGTTCTGACCTCCAAAGGCAACCAAAAGGCTTCTAAAGGACTTCTGGAAACACCACCAAACGACACCGACGAGAGCTTGCGAACTCCGGCGAAACACAACTCCGACGAGACGAAAATTTGGCAGAGGTTCGGTGTTTGGGAGGGCTCAATTCCCTTCCCCAACACCTCCTTTTATAGCCAAAGCATCGGGAGCACAAAGATGGGCCTACGAAAGCTAGTTCGGCGCTCGCCAGAACCACGCCGGCGACCATCGGGCAAAGACTTCCGGACAACGACGGCGGCAATTACGGCGGTCGCCGCCGTAGCCTGGCACGCCAGCTACCACCTCGAGCATTGGGACGGCGGGCGCCGTGACTGTACGGCGGTCGCTGTGACCAACTTTTCCCGCCCGTTCAGCTTTGAACGAACATGACATTAAACCGGGATAAAAATTATCGTACGCGAACGAATATTAAAATCCAAGGCATGTTGTCTGTATATTATTTCACTGAGAAAAATATTACAGATACAGAGCACATTACAGAATGTCTCAAACTCTGTGTATTAAATCCGACGTACACAACGGGTACTCGGGAAAATTCCAAAATTTCCAAAATAACCTTACAAAAATACGGGGTATCACAGTAACGGGGTGCAGCGAGATGAGTGGGAAGGAGTCTAGATGCACAAACTCATCATAGGCAGCCTCTAGAGGGTCGGGGACTGCCGGGGCATTTCCGAGAGAAACGGTTGTCTCTGGAGTATTTTCGCGATCACGACACTCCTCCTCATCGTCACTGAAATCATCCAGACTCAAAAAGTACTCCTCCTCAAAAAGTAACTCTGGACGAAAATAAGGATCAACCCAAACCTCATCAGCATAACTAGAATTTTGGACGTCGGGTCGCGCTGATCTCACCGCGGGTCGCGGCAAAATCTCACTAGGGGGCATTCCTTCCATTGCGGGGCGGTGGTCATCGCCGCGGGGCGGTGGCTGTGAGGAGGGATAACTGAGGCTCGCCGTCGGGTCGCGGTCAGTGTCACCGTGGGGCGGTGAGATAGCTGGGACTTCACGCCGGGTCGTGGTGGGAGGCGACGCGGGGCGGTCGGCGATTTTCTCCATCTCATATTCGACCTCCTCTTCAGCACTAGGAGGAACGACCAATTGCTTTCCACTCCGGAGGCTTTTAGCACTCACATTTTCCTTCGGGTTTACTACCGTTTGAGATGGTAGATTCCCCGCAATCCTTGCATCGATCCTTGTAATTGACTCCACCAACTGGTCCACCTGCCTTTTTATATTCTTGAAGCTTGACTCCCTAGTTTGAGTATGAGTGGCGAAGTGCTGAGTCAAGGTCATGAGCATCTCTTCAGTTGACATGGCGGAACTTGGATTGGACATTGGCGGGTTATGCTCGTACGCTGGATAGTACTGGTGCAGAGTGCCTTGCTGATAGAATGACTGTGGCTCTGGGTAGAACTCCTAGCAGTCAAGGTCATATGGAGAGTATTGATGGCCCCCATAACTCGAATTGGGGTGATTCCTCCATCCCGAGTTGTATGTGTGGGGGTATGGGACACATCTCGGCCTCTGCGGATCAAAACCTCTTGCAACGTTTATAGCAGTTGCATATTTAGGAAGTCTTGGGCAATCATCAGTGGAATGCCGTGGATCATGACAGAGTTTGCAAGCTCTAACTGGCCTTGCTGTACTGGAAGTTGGGTAGTACCCCTCTTTGGCGAAAATGAGTAGGGATATCGGTCATCGCACGGTTCTCCCCAGAAATCCATCTCTGTATCAAAAGCAAATAGAAAAACACACGGAAATCAGTAGCACTGGTGTGGACCGTAAGATAGATCCACACCAAAGTAACACACACAAACAAACACACGGAAAGATCGAAACTTGCCTCCCCGGCAACGGCGCCAAATTTGACATGGCCGAAATATGCAGTGCAAATATCGTTGAATGGCCTAGTCAAAGTAAAAGTCCTAACAAACCTACTAAACAGATGTATGACAAGCAAGTAAGGGTCGAACCCACAGGGAGGAAGTAATCAATCTATGTGTTTAAAAGCATGCAAAGTAACAATGGGGGTTTTAGTTATCAAACTGAGCAAAGTAAACAAGGTTAAGTTGACTTGAGAATATGATTGGGGAAAGTAGTTCCACTAGAACGAGATCCACAATACAGAGACGTAGGTCGATCACTGAAATCTATTCAATCCAAGTTCTTTAACTATTCTTATGGTTGTTCCCACCCTGATCTTAAGTACTACCAATTCTTACAGTTGTTGATAGACTTATCACAATATCAATGGAAGAAAACCTTACCACTAACAAAGCAATAGCAATACACACATGGATATAGGATATATGCAAATAGAAGAAAACCTTACTACTTAACATGCAAATAATTCTCACTCACAATTGCACACTCGTATTCCACTATATGCAATAATCGTGTTTGCTACTAGATATCCACTCGTATTCCACTATATGCAAACCCTAGCAATTTGATAAATATTACTCAACCTAGTTGGCCAGACTATGAAGAATAACGATAAATCAATAATCAATATCACCAAGAGAATTAAACCAACACATATAAGAATACGAACAAGGAATAGAAATCTCACAACCGAATCAACTGTATTGCTTCAAACGTCTAGTAGAACAAAGGGTGTTTGGTTCTCCATGGGTTAAAACCCTTGAGGTAGAATGAGAACGAGTC
Organism: Rheum nobile; assembly: GCA_027886185.1. Classification (NCBI taxonomy): domain Eukaryota; kingdom Viridiplantae; phylum Streptophyta; class Magnoliopsida; order Caryophyllales; family Polygonaceae; genus Rheum; species Rheum nobile. Next base: position 2,868,598 of record WOAB01000072.1, on the reverse strand, counting down.
TCTAGATTTCTAGATTGTGGCAACTAGGTTAACTAATGGGTTTTTAACCTGATACTAAAAAGTGTAAAAATAATACAATAATAATCATAAAAATAATAACCAAAAATAAACAAACAAAATAGGAAATTAATCCCGCATCTCGGTTTTTCTCTCGTGGAAGCAACTCGTCCCAGCACGGCCCAACAACAGCTGCAACATCCTCGGCCCATTCCGGCAGCGTGGCCCACATCAACACATGCATCAGCGCTGACCAACTCATGACGTCATCGCAATATCTTTCCAGCTTCACTTTCCGCTGCTTCACGCGTGAATTCTTCAATTGGGCTTCTTCCAATTGTTTGGGCCTTTCTTCATCTTCACGGCCCATCTTCAATTCCAGCACGCGGGCTCAAAATTAATTTCCCTGCTTTGCCTCACGTGATGGCCGCGGGGCGGCACCCTTCTCTGAGACCCACCGCCGGGTCGCGGTGGCTCTGGCGTGGGGCGGTGACACTCGCCCACTCCTTTCTTCAGCTCTTCTTCTTCTCTTCCGCTCTTCCATACTACCAAGTGTTGGTAGCCTTCTTCAATTAGTCTTCAAGCGGATCCTCATCATCTTCATCTTTCATTAAGCTGTAAATCCCTGGATATCTTCAATTCTCTCCACATCTTCTGGATTACAGACTTAACCCTAAATCTAGTCATAAACTCCTCTAAGTAATGCTAATAATTGCCAGTTAAGGTGCATGAAATGACATCTATCAATACCTCGGGTTGCCTCCCGAGCAGTGCCTTGGTTACTGTCGTGGCTCGACATAGTGCCCTTCAAATCAGCTTGGATTACTCACATCAACCGAACACCTAGGATCACAATCAGGAGGGTGCCTCTTTGCATCATCAACGTTGTATTCGACCCTTACCCCATCAAACTCCATGGTAAGTGAACCACTACTCACATCGATCTTTGTGTTCGTCGTTTTCAGAAACGGCCTACCCAACATCACAGGGGCTGCATGCTTGTCTTGTCTTGTCTCGTATCCATCACAAAGAAGTCAACAGGGAAAATCAGCTTATCGACCTCTACCAGAATATCCTGCACGACTCCTTTGGGATACACATTAGACATATCCGCCAATTGAATCACCGTCCATGTCTTATGCAATGGTCCAAGCCCCAAAGATTCATACAGCGAGAGAGGCAACACATTTATAGATGCACCCAAATCCAGTATGGCTTTATCGAACGTGGTGTCACCTATATTGCAAGGAATGCTAAACATGCCAGGGTCGCTGCATTTCTTGGGCATCCGCTTTTGCAATATAGCAGATACATTCTCATTCACCTGGACCTTCTTCTTCGTTTTCTCTATTTTCTTCCTCTTAATCTTGCATGATTCCTTCAAAAAAATTATGCGAGGAATGCTCTTAACCAGCGTGATCAACGTAATTTTTACCTCGTAGTTACTGAAGGTCTCGAAGATCTCCTTGTCGTTCTCCGGCCTTCTAGTGTCCTTCAGCGCCTCAGGGAATGGTGCAACCGGCTTGTACGAACTGAATGGAGGGAAATATGGGCGAACGTAATTGTCTTGCACATCAACAGGAAAACCGCGGTCACGGTTTGGGACCCACGGTCGCGGTTTCGCGTCTGGCAATTCTGGTGCTTCAGGAAGAAAACTGCGGTTACGGATTGTTACGCTGTTCGTCCTCCGAGTTTTCTTCATGCTGTAGAGAGTTTTTTGGCACCAAACCGCGGTCACTCAGACACCTTTTTACCCCAGCCTAGCGCTGGTCCGGGCCACCTGCTTATTACCCAAGCCGCCCTTTCGGGTTTTCGACTTGTCCTAGGATTTTCATGTATGTCTTTTTTTTTTTGCTTTTTGACTTTTTCTAAATTTTTTTTTTCAAAAGGGAATGCGAACAATGGATAATGCTGAATGGAAATAACAATGCTGAAATCGAAACTAAGTTACAAGATAGATAGCAAGTACTTTCTACTCCTTCATGCTTGAATCATGCATTGTCCTCAATGTATGGAAGACAAAGAAAAAATTGAGGAGAAGATAGAAAGAACTCACTGAGCGTATGCCGGGGTGGTAGTCTTCGTCAATAGGAAGGTACTCAGGGATGTAGGGATCCCCATAAACTTCATCACCACTTCAACAGTCGAACTTCCCAAGAGATAAATCATGGAATGCTGGAACTCCGAACTCAGTATGCACAGGTGGTGACGCACAGGTGAAGACGTACCGCAGGGAACAACAACAATGGATGAATCAAGGGTACACCGGTTGTTGCTCGCGAACATGATGAAGAAAGACTACCTCAGAACCGCCATGAATGAACAGCCGTGGAAAAATCGCCATGGAAGGAACACCATGGAGGAAACGCGATCGCAGCAGTGAAGGCCGCGATCGCGGGTAACGTACGACTTTTTTATTTTTTGTTGACTAACCCTAATTCACGGCGCGCCGTGGGCCCGCGATCGCGGGTTTTGTGCCGCGATCGCGGTTTTTGCTCGACTTTCTCCGGCCGCGATCGCGGGTGTTATGCCGCGTTCGCGGTTTCTTCTCGGCTTTCCTGCGTGGTATAGTCGAAAACAAAAACAAAAACAAAAACAAAGCGAAAACACACCAAAATAATGCGAGAACAAAGAAAGAAAGACAAAGGAAAAAAATACATACCTCGGGTTGCCTCCCGGACAACGCCTTAGTTATTGTCATGGCTTGACATACTATTCATCCTCCTCAACTAGGGTTGCTCACAACAACTGAACTCCTGGGGCCTGGATCAGGCGGATGCCTCTTTATATGCTCCATGTTGAGCATTGCCCCCCAGTCTCCTGCACTTCATGATGGATGGAGTGTTGTTCATATCTATGAATGCACTTGCCATCTTCAGAAATGGTCTGCCCAGCATCTCAGGGGCTGCATGTATGTCCTGCCCCGTGCCCAGCGTATAAAAATCAGCCACTTGGATCAATGCTTCCTTTTTGTGCCTCCCTTTTGGCTTCTTATTGATGTTTCCCAACACCCTTAAAAATTTTGGGCAACGAGGGGTGCTGTATGCCAGAGCGACCAGAGGAACGTTCGCCTTGCGGCTACTGAAGGTGTCAAATAAACCTTTGTTGTTCTTCACCATTATGGTGTCCTTCAGAGCCACAGGGAAGGGTGTAACATGGTCCAGCAAGACAAGTAGGAGAGAGTTTAGATGCACATACTCATCATAGGCATCTTTGAGAGGGTCGGGGACGATTTCGGGAGGAACAACCGCTTCTGGGGAAGAACCGCGATCGCGGTTGGTAGGTCGCGGTGACGTCAAATCCTCGAGATTTCCCACAATGATCAGGCCGCAATTGCGGTCTTCGGACTGCGGTTGTGGTTTACTCTCGACTTCTGGCCAATTTAATTCAGCGAAGGAGCCGCGATCGCGGTTGGTAGGTCGCGGTCGCGGTTCCTGTTCGCCGGCTTCTTTCTCGCTCTCGACCTCTTTTTCTTCATGAGGTACCTCCATACTCTCCTGGACTTCCTCCTTAGTGACCCTTTTAGCCTCGTTCTCAGCCCCGCACCTCAGTGGCACAGCACAAACAGTCTCTTGTGTATTTTCTACTGTAGAGACTTGAGATATTTCGGACTTCAACTTCATCAACACTTGATTCAGTTGGTTCAGCCGGCTCTGGATACTGGGGGTCGCCTCTTGCTGCTGTTGGGCTACCGTTTCTACTCTTTTTCCCAACAAAGGAACATTCTGAACCATCGTTGTATTCATTGAGGACATATTTTGAGCCAGGGTTGCAATGCTTTGCGTCAAAGTGTTGAGTGCGTCGGCACCGGGCACATACAAACTTGCATTCTGTCCTTGGACTCCATATGAATATGGTTGCCTGTACGGTGGTTGATTTCCATATGGACTGAACTGTTGTTGGTGTGAGTATGGCTCATGTCTCGGCCCATGCGAGTCAACACCTCTTCGTGCATTTATTGTAGCTGCGAATGCGGGAAGTCCTGGACAATCATCGGTGATGTGCAGCATTGCGTGACAGATTCTACAGGATCTGATTGGTCCTGATGCACTCGAATAGGGGTGATATCCCCTCTCTGGGGAGAATGAGTAGGAGTATAGGTCATCTCGTGGATCTCCCGAAAAACTCATATCTGTATCAAAAGCAAAAACAAAAATTAGTAGCACTGGTGTGGACCGTAAGATAGGTCCACACCAAAGTAACATGCACACAAACAAACACACAGGAAAATCAAGCGTTGCCTCCCCGGCAACTGCGCCAATTTGGCATGGCCTAAGGTCATTATGCCAAATCAAAGTAACCTCAACTTCCAAACTAGAATAGTGAGTAAGCAAGGGTCGAAATCCCAAGAGAATCACAGGCGTCTATTTTCTTGTTAACAATCAAATACCAATCGAACAGTGTAACAAAAGGGGGTTTTGAGGTTTGGTTTGCTAAAATCTATGGATAAATCAAATAAAGGAAAAATGCTCCTCCTAACAAATATCCACAATCACTGAATATGGTTGATCATAGATTATCTCGAGTTCTTCTTCCTTCCTATGGTTGTTCCTGTCCCGATCTTATGTAGATTCAAAGGGAAACCTTCCACTAAGAACCCTTACCAATGAATAACCCTAGTATCACTAAAGGTTCAACCCAAAGGCAGCAATTGATATAAGAATTAACCAGGATACACAGAACGCTCGCTCAGATGCATTTACCATGTAATTATCTCTCCCTACAATAGAATAATTTCAACCAGAGCATGTTAATTATAGTTGCTACAGCAGAATAGGACGTTAGCCCAACAGTTTCCTAATCCTAGCAATATGAAAATCACCAATAACAACTAGTTGCGCGGACTAGTGCAATTAATGAAATCCAATGGAATAAGCTTAGAAGAGATAATATAACTCAATAGGAATAAATAGATAGGAACAAAACCTCACAACCAGATGAATAAACTCATGCTTCCATTACCGGACTAAGCCAAAGAGGCTTAGCTCCTCATAGACATGGTGAAAACTTCAAAGGAAAAGAAAACAACGATGAATGAAAATTGCAACTAAAGTGTGGAAGATTTCAACCCTAATGCTAAAAGAAAGTATTTATAGGGCTCTAATAAAATGACCTAGCCCATTAAGAAACTAACTAAATTAAAAATAAGAAAAAAGGGAAAAAGAAATCTGAAAAGATAAGCTCAAGAAAAGACGCAGCTTTCGGCGCTGATGACCCGCGATCGCGGCCCAAGACCCGCGATCGCGGTTAATGCTCGATTTTCAGCTTCTGTACCACTTTCGTAAAAACTTAATAACTTTTGATTCCCAACTCGGATTGCGCTCATATTTTGGGGACTTGTAGAAGACTTCAAGATCTAACTCCTCGAATTGGAATCACTACATTTGGACATCGGAGTAGAGAGAACGAATCAATTGAATTTAGCACATTGTTCTTCTACTCTCGTGTGGACTCTCTCCTTGGTTCTTCTTCGTCTCCTCAGTGGTCAACTTCTCTTCCTCTGGATATCTTCAATTGACTTCTCCAGACCACCAAATCCACACTTCTCCTCTCTAACTCCATACTCCTTGGTGGCTCCATATCCCGAATCTTCAAATGTACTCCAATAAGCTCAAAACACCACCAAAACACCAATCTTCGCCCCCAAACACCATGCACATGAATGTGTCTAAATCTACCCGAATGGCACCAATAAAACCCTCTAATAACTCTTAGTTAAGCCCAACAAAGTAGTGCTTATCAGAGAGAGAGAGAGAGACGACGACGAAGACGAAGAACGAAGAAGATCGAACGGTTTTTGGAGAGAGATCAGTCGAGAGAGACTGCGAAATTGGCAGTTACTACACGAGAGGGAAAGTGAGGACTGAGGAGGGAGAAAATCTAAATGAGGGAGTTTATAAGGGGGGTACTTTGCAAAGAATCTGCAAAGGGGGGTAGTTATCCATTATTAACTAAAACATGGGGCAATGGGCCTCATTGAGTCATAAATTATACAGCTTGAGTGGGCTCGACCTGTTGAAAGGAATGATACGGTGCATTTATGGGTACCTAATCTAATACAAGGATTTGGATGAATGATTGAGTGGGTTGTTAAAAGTATAACGTGGCATGCTTTGTCATGATTGTCTTGATTTAGATGAACTAGTGCAGTACATGTGCAAGTTGTTTAGTTTTTCTTACATTTGTAAAAATAGTATATTTTAATTATATGTTTCATTGATATAGAAATATATAGTTAATGACTGTTATATAAGTAAATAAATTCTTATACAAAAAATGACTAATCGACTAAAATTATTCAAGATATAAAAAAAAAAAATTATATAAAAAGATGCGGAACTCTCCATAACTTTATTAATAATAAAAAATTGGCTAAGTAGTCTTTGAAACAGGGATAGCCACACCCCTAACATCAATACTACTAAAACGATAAAGCATAATAAAGATGTTTATCTAATACATGAAAGTGAAACACTAAACATAAAATCTGACACGATGTTCAAAATTGCTACAAATTATCAAAAACTTCCTTATATACTACATTGGTTGTAGTATTATATCTCTTCTTGTATTTTTCGCAAATTAATATCTTCAAACCTTTCTTGCTAGTCACGCTTGATGATGCAACATAAAACTGACCATGACTGAAAATAGGGCGTGGAAGATACAAACCGACATTTGCAAGAGATTGACCCTGGCTCTTGTTTATGGTCATAGAAAAACAGACACTCAAGGGAAATTGTCTTCGTTGAAACTTGAAAGGGAATGAAGTGTCTGATGGTGACATGATCATGCGAGGAATCAAAACCATATGTCCAATATTGTTGCCTGAAATAATTCTCCCTTGTATCACATGACTGTCAAGCTGCGTGGTTATCAATCTCGTCCCGTTGCATAAACTTGAAGACTGATCAATATTTCGAAGCAGCATAATAGGGACCCCAACCTTAAGTTTCAGTACATGATTCGGCAGACCAGAACATCTAATACTGTTCAAGTAGTCAGACGTATAAATACTTGCATCACTGTCTTTAACATAACATGCCTTGCACAAACTATCTGAATTGAGATAGACCTTTTCATCACCAGGTAACGAAGACAATATATAGTCATTAACTTTATCTACCTCTTCATTTGTTGGAGCAAGAATTGCTCGTTCTTCAAAGTATGTTAGAGACAAATAATCATCCATAAGAGAGGGATAAACAGATTTAACAACTGCTGGAATCATATCTAAGTCATAATCCTTCACCAACAGTTCATCAGGAATTTCTATTTGCGCTTTCTCATCATTGTCAACACCTACAGTCCCATCTCCGATGCTTTATACCCATTCAAAAAATTCCTTTGCTTCTTGGATCTCAGAATCAGATGTACCTTGTTGAATCCTCATGTTTCTTGTCAAAGTAAGAACTTTGCAATGGTCTGACAAATAAGAGGAATTAATGGTGGCAAAAACAACATCTTGCCTACTCCCTTTTGAGATAATGGGTAGGATTTGCCTAAAGTCTACACCAAATACTACGAATTTCCCTCCAAAAGGTTGTTCTGAACTAAGGGGATTTGTAGCTGATAGCAGGCTTAAGTCATATCACCTAATCAATCAAATAAAATCCTAGCATAACCTAAACAAGTAGTTAGGGTAAGCAGGGGTCGAATCCACAGAGAGGAAGGGTTAATCTATGTGTTGTTCGCATGCAATAGTAACAAGAAGGGGGAGTTGTAGGTTGGTTGGTCACAATTAAGTCAAACACAGCAAAGTATATGATGAAAATATCAAAGAGAAAACACTTAGCCAAGTAATGTCCACATAAGTCATTCAAAGGTTGTTCCTTGATTATGCCCTATCTTCCTATTCGGTTATTCCTGTCCTTATCTTGTGTAGATTAATAGGGAAACCATCCCTAAGAACCCTTACCAATGAATAACCCTAGCACCACTAGTGATTCAACCCAAAGGCATCAATGAACATAAGAATTAACCAGGATACACATAACACCTCAATCAGAAGCATTCAACATGTAATCAATTCCCTACAAAGATAAATTCCACAGTGGCAGATAAGAATCTATGCTCGCTACTCGAACTAGAGCGTTAGCCCAACAGTTCCCTAGTATTAGCAATATGAATGAAAGCAATAAACCTAGGTGATCAATCTAGATAAACCAACAAACATCCAAATAAGAATTTGCTCAAGAGAAAAGATATAACTCAATAGGATAAGATAGATAGGAACAAAACCTCACAACCAGATGAATAAACTTATGCTTCCATTACCGGACTAAGCAAAAGTGCTTAGCCTTCCATAGTCTTGAGAAAACAATGATGATGTAAAAAAACTCAAACCTGATATGAGAGTCTCTCTCTCTCCTTCTCCCTAGAATGAGCTCTCTTCCTAGGTTAAATAGAAAAGAGAACTAATATGGGCCTAACAAGTTCCTAAGCCCATTAGGGAAAAGAAACGAAATAAAATGGTAAAATAAGAAAAGAAATTAGAAAAGATAGACTCGGTAAAAGTCGGAACTTCCAGCGTCGACGACCCGTGATCGCGGCCCATTTACCGCGATCGCGGCCTCTTGTGGCTCCGCGCTCTTTACATTCCTCCGCGCCTGCGGAAAACTCTCAACTTGCTCGAGGAACCGCGATCGCGGCACCCTTGCCCGCGGTCGTGGTTAATGCTCGGCCTTCACTCCTTGGCTTCGCCTCCTAACCTATCGTCTTCACTTCCTTGGCGTCTTCTTTTGGTGGCTTCCTTCCTCAGTGTCTCCTATGATATCCAAAATAGCTCATACACCTCCAAAAACACCAGACTTCGCCCCCAAACGCCATGCACAAGAATGTGTCTAAATCTACCCGAATGGCACCAATAAAACCCTCTAATAACTCTTAGTTAAGCCCTACAAAGTAGTGCTTATCAAACTCCCCCATGCTTAGACCTTGCTCGCCCTCGAGTAAGCTAATAATGAGCCTACTCCTCCAATGAAACACCCAAGGCCTCAGGAAGCATCTCTCCATACACAATGTACTAAGGGGCAAGTAGAGTACTTCCCCCAAGCTTAGCCCGGACATCCAATAGTGTAAAGTGACCTCTAATCCTAGCCTCCATCTATGACTCTTTATGCCTCCCAGAGTGACCTACCCGACAATCCTTCTTTGTCTCCTCTTCTTATGTCGCCCCTCCAGGTAAAATGAGATCCTAAAATCACTCCTCTTCTTTTCACTCATTTTGCCTAGGAGCCCTTTCGGGTTTTCATCCTAGACACTCGTATTTTTTTCATAGAGGTGCTCACATATGCTCACGTCACTCAGACACCTTTTTACCCCAGCCTAGCGCTGGTCCGGGCCACCTACTTATTACCTAAGCCGCCCTTTCGGGTTTTCGACTTGTCCCAGGATTTCCATGTATGTCTTTTTTGCTCTTTTGACTTTTTCTAATTATTTTATTTTATTTTTAAAAAGGAAATGCGAACAATGGAAAATGTTGAATGGAAATAACAATGCTAAAATCGAAACTAATTTACAAGATAGATAGCAAATATTTTCTACTCCCCCATGCTTGAATCATGCATTGTCCTCAATGTATGGAAGACAAAGAAAAATATGAGGGGAAGAAAGGAAGAACTTACTGAGCGTACACCGGGGTGGTAGTCTTCGTCAATAACGCCAGGAAGGTACTCAGGGATGAAGGGATCCCCATAAACTTCATCACCACTTCAACAGTCGAACTTCCCAAGAGATAGATCATGGAATGCTGGAACTCTAAACTCAGTATGCACAGGTGGTGACGCACAGGTGAAGACGTACCGCAGGGGACAACAACAATGGATGGATCAAGGGTACACCAGTTGTTGCTCGCGAACATGATGAAGAAAGACCGCCTCAGAACCGCCATGAATGAACCGCCGTGGAAATAACCGCCATGGAAGGAACACCGTGAAGGGAACGCGATTACGGCAGTGAAGGCCGCAATCGCGTTTTTTTTTGTCCTTGTCAGACTAAACCCTAATTCGCGGCGCGCCATGGGGCCGCGATCGCGGGTTTTATGCCGCGATCGTGGTTTTTGCTCGACTTTCTCCGACCGCGATCGCGGGTTTTATGCCACGGTCGTGGTTTCTTCTCGGCTTTTCTGCGTGGTTTAGTCGAACAAAAACAGAGCAACAATTTCGAAAACAAGGGAAAACTAAGGTTCTGAAAGAAAAACTAAGTTAAAAGTCTTACCTCGGGTTGCCTCTCGGACAGCGCCTTAGTTATTGTTATGGCATGACATACCGCTTCATCCTTCTCAATCTGGGTTGCCTCCTGCAACCGCGCTCTTCACTCTTGAGTCTGGGGGATGCTCTTGAATGGTCTCCAGCATGTGCTCCACCTTCCTCCGGTCAAACTCCATGCTTACCGTACCTGTGCCCACGTCGATCTTTGTGTTGGAGGTCTTCATGAAAGGCCTCCCTAGCATTACTCGTCCTCCTCGTTTCCCTGTGTTCATGATGAAGAAATCTGCAGGGAAGACGAGGGTGTCGACGCTCACCAAAACGTCCTTCATAACGCCCTCTGGAATGATGACGGAGTTATCAGCCAGTTGGATGACAAACTCCGTGCTTTCTAGTGGTCTGACATTGAGGGTGTTGTAGACGGACAGTTGTAGGACATTGATTGAGGCTCCTAAATCCAGCAATATCTCGCTGAACTCGGTTTCCCCAATCTTGTAGGGTACACTAAACATCCCGGGATCTTCACACTTTTTCGGGATCTTCTTTTGCATCATAGCCGAGACATCCTTCTTGACTTTCACCTTTTTCTTCGACCGTTACTTTTGCTCCTTCTTGAGCTTGCATAGCTCCCTCAGGAAGTTTGCAAAGCGAGGCATCGCTTTGCTCAATTGGGGGGTCACCTTGTAATTCCTGAATGTATCGAACATTCCCTTCAGCCCCTCAATGGGTTCGTCATCTTCTAGTGCTGCAGGGAATGGCACTAGGATGTCAAAATATCCCTCCGGGTAGACATACCGTGTCATGAAAGTAAGTGGAGACGGCCCATTTTCCGAAGTTTGATCGCGGTTTTCACCCCGTGATCGTGATTCTTGCACTGGGGCCCCGCGGTCGCGGCTATCCTACCCGCGATCGCGCTTAATCGACACATCTTGCCCATTCTCTTGCTCAACAGACCCGCGATCGCGGCAAATTGCCCGCGATCGCGGTTCGTTCTCGTACTTCTTGGCTCCCATCTTTTCTTCTTCAAGCTCCCATCTGGGCCTTGACGTCATGGAGTAGACGTTTTGCCTAGGATTTATCTCAGTTTGAGATGGGAGTGCTCGTGACACTCTAGCTTCAAGCTTGCTAACTATCTGGGAGATCTGCCCCACCTGCTTCTCTAGGTTCTGTATGATGGACTTGGTCTCGTGTTGAAACTGAACCATGTTTTGATGTATGGTTCCCACGGTCTGCGCCAAAGTATTCATATGCTGCACCAGTGTGTTGACCTGGTCCTCAAGATTGGTGATGCGGGCAGCTCCCTGCTCTTGTGGTCTTTGATCTCCTTGGCCTCCTTGAAACTGCCGCTGGGGGTACTGCTAAAAATCCTGGGTCTCATGCCCTTGATGAGTGTTCTGCTGGTTCCCGTATCTCAGATTTGGGTGATCTCTCCACCCTGGATTGTAGGTGTTGGAGTACGGGTCATATTTTGGCCTTTGAGGGCCATATCCGCCAATGGCGTTCACCTCAGCAGTTGATTCTTGCAGGGTGGGGCATACATCAGTTGGATGCGTCGTTTCATAGCATAACCCACATGATTTGACTTGCTGCAAGCCACCTCTCATCATACATCTCCTCATCATCTCCTTCATCTCAGCCATTTCAGCAAGAAGAGTAGAATTGGGTTGAGATTCTGCAACTCTCACAGATTGGATGCCCGCCCTTTTACTGAATTGCCTGGACCCTTCAGAAAGCTCAAAAAAAATCTCAAAAGCTACAGCAAGAGTCTTGTTGAGGATGTTCCCCCCACAAGCAGCGTTCACCATCCTTCTCTCTTCATCAAGAAGACCACCGTACAAATAAAGTACGAGGTCCTGCTCAGAATAGCCGTGGAAGGGGCAACTGGATATCATCTTCTTGAACCGCTCATAATACTCATAGAGCGATTCACCAGACTGCTGCTCGATGTTGCGGATAGGTTGCTTCAGGCTGTTCAGTTTGGTAGCTGGGAAGTACTTCTCCAGGAAGGCTTTCTTCATCTTGACCCAAGTGTCAATACTCCCTGGAGTGAGATAGTAGAACCAGTCATTGGCCGCATCCTTCAGTGAAAAAGGAAAGACCATCAACTTGATCTGGTCCTCCGTCACGTTCTTCGGCTTCATACTGCTACACACCGAATGGAACTCAGCAAGATGCTTGTTGGGGTCTTCACCACTCATCCCATGGAAGTGGGGGAGTAAGTGGATCAACCCAGACTTCAGCTCGAAATTTAAGCCCTCGCCCAACTCAGGAAACTGCACAGCCAGCGGTTGCTGCTGCATGTTAGGGGCGGTCAACTGTCTCAATGTCTGTTCTGCGTCAACCATCTCGAACGCAGGATTATCAAAAACCAAGCACGATTTATTCTGCGACCCTGGGAAAGGGTTCTCTCAATCTCTGAATTAAAACCAAGTAGAGGGGAATTAGTAGCACAGGTGTGGACCATAAGATAGGTCCACACCAAAGGAACACAACACACAGACAAACACACAGAAAAATCAACGCTTGCCTCCCCGGCAACGGTGCCAATTTGATAGCAGGCTTAAGTCGTATCTCCTAATCAATCAAATAAAATCCTAGCAAAACCTAAACAAGTAGTTAGGGTAAGCAGGGGTCGAATCCACAGAGAGGAAGGGATTAATCTATGTGTTGTTCTCATGTAATAGTAACAAGAAGGGGGAGTTGTAGGTTGGTTGGTCACAATTAAGTCAAACACAGCAAAGTATAAGATGAAAATATCAAAGAGAGAAAACACTTAGCCAAGTAATGTCCAAATAAGTCATTCAAAGGTTGTTCCTTGATTATGCCCTATCTTCCTATTCGGTTATTCCTGTCCTTATCTTGTGTAGATTAATAGGGAAACCATCCCTAAGAACCCTTACCAATGAATAACCCTAGCACCACTAGTGATTCAACCCAAAGGCAGCAATGAACATAAGAATTAACCAGGATACACATAACACCTCAACCAGAAGCATTCAACATGTAATCAATTCCCTACATAGACAAATTCCACAGTGGCAGATAAGAATCTATGCTCGCTACTTGAACTAGAGCGTTAGCCCAACAGTTCCCTAGTATTAGCAATATGAATGAAAGCAATAAACCTAGGTGATCAATCTAGATAAACCAACAAACATCCAAATAAGAATTTGCTCAAGAGAAAAGATTTAACTCAATAGGATAAGATAGATAGGAACAAAACCTCACAACCAGATGAATAAACTTATGCTTCCATTACCGGACTAAGCAAAAGTGCTTAGCCTTCCATAGTCTTGAGAAAACAACGATGATGTAAAAAAACTCAAACCTGATATGAGAGTCTCTCTCTCTCCTTCTCCCTAGAATGAGCTCTCTTCCTAGGTTAAATAGAAAAGAGAACTAATATGGGCCTAACAAGTTCCTAAGCCCATTAGGGAAAAGAAACGAAATAAAATGGAAAAATAAGAAAAGAAATTAGAAAAGATAGACTCGGGAAAAGTCAGAACTTCCAGCGTCGACGACCCGCGATCGCGGCCCATTTACCGCAATCGCGGCCTCTTGTGGCTCCGCGCTCTTTACATTCCTCCGCGCCTGCGGAAAACTCTCGACTTGCTCGAGGAACCGCGATCGCGGCACCCTTGCCCGCGGTCGCGGTTAATGCTCGGCCTTCACTCCTTGGGTTTGCCTCCTAACCTATCGTCTTCACTTCCTTGGCGTCTTCTTTTGGTGGCTTCCTTCCTCAGTGTCTCCTATGATATCCAAAATAGCTCATACACCTCCAAAAACACCAGACTTCGCCCCCAAACGCCATGCACAAGAATGTGTCTAAATCTACCCGAATGGCACCAATAAAACCCTCTAATAACTCTTAGTTAAGCCCTACAATGTAGTGCTTATCAAACTCCCCCATGCTTAGACCTTGCTCGCCCTCGAGTAAGCTAATAATGAGCCTACTCCTCCAATGAAACACCCAAGGCCTCAGCAAGCATCTCTCCAAACACAATGTACTAAGAGTTGCGCTTAACCCATGCCAAAGCTCCTGGCACCAATCTCATTCACAACACATCCTCCATCAACAAGCTTAAGGGGCAAGTAGAGTACTTCCCCCAAGCTTAGCACGGACATCCAATAGTGTAAAGTGACCTCTAATCCTAGCCTCCATCTATGACTCTTTATGCCTCCCAAAGTGACCTACCCGACAATCCTTCTTTGTCTCCTCTTTTTATGTCGCCCCTCCAGGTAAAATGAGATCCTAAAATCACTCCTCTTCTTTTCACTCATTTTGCATAGGAGCCCTTTCGGGTTTTCATCCTAGACACTCGTATTTTTTTCATAGAGGTGCTCACATATGCTCACGTCACTCAGACACCTTTTTACCCCAGCCTAGCGCTGGTCCGGGCCACTTGCTTATTACCTAAGCCGCCCTTTCGGGTTTTCGACTTGTCCCAGGATTTCCATGTATGTCTTTTTTGCTTTTTTGACTTTTTCTAATTATTTTATTTTATTTTATTTTTAAAAAGGAAATGCGAACAATTGAAAATGTTGAATGGAAATAACAATGCTAAAATCGAAACTAATTTACAAGATAGATAGCAAATACTTTCTACTCCCCCATGCTTGAATCATGCATTGTCCTCAATGTATGGAAGACAAAGAAAAATATGAGGGGAAGAAAGGAAGAACTCACTAAGCGTACACCGGGGTGGTAGTCTTCGTCAATAACGCCAGGAAGGTACTCAGGGATGTAGGGATCCCCATAAACTTCATCACCACTTCAACAGTCGAACTTCCCAAGAGATAGATCATGGAATGCTGGAACTCTAAACTCAGTATGCACAGGTGGTGACGCACAGGTGAAGACGTACCGCAGGGGACAACAACAATGGATGGATCAAGGGTACACCTGTTGTTGCTCGCGAACATGATGAAGAAAGACCGCCTCAGAACCGCCATGAATGAACCGCCATGGAAATAACCGCCATAAAGGAGGGAACCGTCGTGGAAGAATCGCCATGGAAGGAACACCGTGGAGGGACCGCGATTGCGGCAGTGAAGGCCACGATCGCGGTTTTTTTTTGTCCTTGTCAGACTAAACCCTAATTCACGGCGCGCCATGGGGCCGCGATCGCGGGTTTTATGCCGCGATCGTGGTTTTTGCTCGACTTTCTCCGACCGCGATCGCGGGTTTTATGCCGCAGTCGCGGTTTCTTCTCGGCTTTTCTGCGTGGTTTAGTCGAACAAAAACAGAGCAAAAATTTCGAAAACAAGGGAAAACTAAGCTTCTGAAAGAAAAACTAAGTTGAAAGTCTTACCTCGGGTTGCCTCCCGACATCGCCTTAGTTATTGTCATGGCATGACATACCGCTTCATCCTTCTCAATCTGGGTTGCCTCCTACAACCGCGCTCTTCACTCTTGAGTCTGGGGGATGCTCTTGAATGGTCTCCAGCATGTGCTCCACCTTCCTCCGGTCAAACTCCATGCTTACCGTACCTGTGCCCACGTCGATCTTTGTGTTGGAGGTCTTCATGAAAGGCCTCCCTAGCATTACTCGTCCTCCTCGTTTCCCTGTGTTCATCATGAACAAATCTGCAGGGAAGACGAGGGTGTCGATGCTCACCAAAATGTCCTTCACAACGCCCTCTGGAATGATGACGGAGTTATCAGCCAGTTGGATGACAAACTCCGTGCTTTCTAGTGGTCTGACATTGAGGGTGTTGTAGACGGACAGTGGTAGGACATTGATTGAGGCTCCCAAATCCAACAATGTCTCGCTGAACTCGGTTTCCCCAATCTTGTAGGATACACTAAACATCCCGGGATCTTCACACTTTTTCGGGATCTTCTTTTGCATCATAGCCGAGACATCCTTCTTGACTTTCACCTTTTTCTTCGACTGCTACTTTTGCTCCTTCTTGAGCTTGCATAGCTCCCTCAGGAAGTTTGCAAAGCGAGGCATCGCTTTGCTCAATTGGGGGGTCACCTTGTAATTCCTGAATGTATCGAACATTCCCTTCAGCCCCTCAATGGGTTCGTCATCTTCTAGTGCTGCAGGGAATGACACTGGGATGTCAAAATATCCCTCCGGGTAGACATACCGTGTCATGAAAGTAAGTGGAGACGGCCCGTTTTCCGAAGTTTGATCGCGGTTTTCACCCCGTGATCATGATTCTTGCACTGGGGCCCCGCGGTCGCGGCTATCCTACCCGCGATCGCGCTTAATCGACACATCTTGCCCATTCTCTTGCTCAACAGACCCGCGATCGCGGCAAATTGCCCGCGATCGCGGTTCGTTCTCGTACTTCTTGGCTCCCATCTTTTCTTCTTCAAGCTCCCATCTGGGCCTTGACGTCATGGAGTAGACGTTTTGCCTAGGATTTATCTCAGTTTGAGATGGGAGTGCTCGTGACACTCTAGCTTCAAGCTTGCTAACTATCTGGGAGATCTGCCCCACCTGCTCTCTAGGTTCTGTATGCTGGACTTGGTCTCGTGTTGAAACTGAACCATGTTTTGATGTATGGTTCCCACGGTCTGCGCCAAAGTATTCATATGCTGCGCCAGTGTGTTGACCTGGTCCTCAAGATTGGTGATGCGGGCAGCTCCCTGCTCTTGTGGTCTTTGATCTGCTTGGCCTCCTTGAAACTGCCGCTGGGGGTACTGCTAAAAATCCTGGGTCTCATGCCCTTGATGAGTGTTCTGCTGGTTCCCGTATCTCAGATTTGGGTGATCTCTCCACCCTGGATTGTAGGTGCTGGAGTACGGGTCATATTTTGGCCTTTGAGGGCCATATCCGCCAATGGCGTTCACCTCAGCAGTTGATTCTTGCAGGGTGGGGCATACATCAGTTGGATGCGTCGTTTCATAGCATAACCCACATGATTTGACTTGCTGCAAGCCACCTCTCATCATACATCTCCTCATCATCTCCTTCATCTCAGCCATTTCAGCAAGAAGAGTAGAATTGGGTTGAGATTCTGCAACTCTCACAGATTGGATGCCCGCCCTTTTACTGAATTGCCTGGACCCTTCAGAAAGCTCAAAAAAAATCTCAAAAGCTACAGCAGGAGTCTTGTTGAGGATGTTCCCCCCACAAGCAGTGTTCACCATCCTCCTCTCTTCATCAAGAAGACCACCGTACAAATAAAGTACGAGGTCCTGCTCAGAATAGCCGTGGAAGGGGCAACTGGATATCATCTTCTTGAACCGCTCATAATACTCATAGAGCGATTCACCAGACTGCTGCTCGATGTTGCTGATAGTTCGCTTCAGGCTGTTCAGTTTGGTAGCTGGGAAGTACTTCTCCAGGAAGGCTTTCTTCATCTTGACCCAAGTGTCAATACTCCCTGGAGTGAGATAGTAGAACCAGTCATTGGCCGCATCCTTCAGTGAAAAAGGAAAGACCATCAACTTGATCTGGTCCTCCGTCACGTTCTTCGGCTTCATACTGCTACACACCGAATGGAACTCAGCAAGATGCTTGTTGGGGTCTTCACCACTCATCCCATGGAAGTGGGGGAGTAAGTGGATCAACCCAGACTTCAGCTCGAAATTTAAGCCCTCGCCCAACTCAGGAAACTGCACAGCCAGCGGTTGCTGCTGCATGTTAGGGGCGGTCAACTGTCTCAATGTCTGCTCTGCGTCAGCCATCTCAAACGCAGGATTATCAAAAACCGAAGCACGATTTATTCTGCGACCCTGGGAAAGGGTTCTCTCAATCTCTGAATTAAAACCAAGTAGAGGGGAATTAGTAGCACAGGTGTGGACCATAAGATAGGTCCACACCAAAGGAACACAACACACAGACAAACACACAGAAAAATCAACGCTTGCCTCCCCGGCAACGGTGCCAATTTGATAGCAGACTTAAGTCGTATCACCTAATCAATCAAATAAAATCCTAGCAAAACCTAAACAAGTAGTTAGGGTAAGCAGGGGTCGAATCCACAGAGAGGAAGGGATTAATCTATGTGTTGTTCGCATGCAATAGTAACAAGAAGGGGGAGCTGTAGGTTGGTTGGTCACAATTAAGTCAAACACAACAAAGTATAAGATGAAAATATCAAAGAGAGAAAACACTTAGCCAAGTAATGTCCACATAAGTCATTCAAAGGTTGTTCCTTGATTATGCCCTATCTTCCTATTCGGTTATTCCTGTCCTTATCTTGTGTAGATTAATAGGGAAACCATCCCTAAGAACCCTTACCAATGAATAACCCTAGCACCACTAGTGATTCAACCCAAAGGCAGCAATGAACATAAGAATTAACCAGGATACACATAACACCTCAACCAGAAGCATTCAACATGTAATCAATTCCCTACATAGATAAATTCCACAGTGGCAGATAAGAATCTATGCTCGCTACTCGAACTAGAGCATTAGCCTAACAGTTCCCTAGTATTAGCAATATGAATGAAAGCAATAAACCTAGGTGATCAATCTAGATAAACCAACAAACATCCAAATAAGAATTTGCTCAAGAGAAAAGATATAACTCAATAGGATAAGATAGATAGGAACAAAACCTCACAACCAGATGAATAAACTTATGCTTCCATTACCGGACTAAGCAAAAGTGCTTAGCCTTCCATAGTCTTGAGAAAACAACGATGATGTAAAAAAACTCAAACCTGATATAAGAGTCTCTCTCTCTCCTTCTCCCTAGAATGAGCTCTCTTCCTAGGTTAAATAGAAAAGAGAACTAATATGGGCCTACCAAGTTCCTAATCCCATTAGGGAAAAGAAACGAAATAAAATGGAAAAATAAGAAAAGAAATTAGAAAAGATAGACTCGGGAAAAGTCAGAACTTCCAGCGTCGACGACCCGCGATCGCGGCCTCTTGTGGCTCTGCGCTCTTCACATTCCTCCGCGCCTGCGGAAAACTCTCGACTTGCCCGAGGAACAGCGATCGCGGCACCCTTGCCCGCGGTCGCGGTTAATGCTCGGCCTTCACTCCTTGGCTTTGTCTCCTAACCTCTCGTCTTCACTTCCTTGGCGTATTCTTTTGGTGGCTTCCTTCCTCAGTGTCTCCTATGATATCCAAAATAGCTCATACACCTCCAAAAACACCAGACTTCGCCCCCAAACGCCATGCACAAGAATGTGTCTAAATCTACCCGAATGGCACCAATAAAACCCTCTAATAACTACCTCCCTATGCTTTCCTACTTGGTTCTGAAAACTGGAAATTCTACCAAAAATAATATTTTTTTATGGAAATGCTTTTCTGACTCCTTACCCACAACGGAGCGTCTTAATAGGCACTACTCAACGGTTCCATCTCATTGCGTCCTCTATAATTTTCCTACTGAGGACTCCAACCAACTGTTTTTTTGCTGTACTTTCACTTCTACGTCTGTTCAACTATTACAAAACCTTATCGGTCTTACTTTTAATTTTCACGTCACTGATGACTTCTATACTAATATGGAATCCTTCCACTCCACAAACAAAGATATTATATCTGTACTTTTCCTTTGGTGGCATATCTGGAAAAATCAATATGCTTTAATTTTTTGACAAGTTCCTATTCAAATTCAGCAAACTGTAAATCGTACATACGTCTCCTACAAACACTGGATTGCAAGCTTGTCACAAGCGCATCAGTCTACTACCACTAAAAGGAAACGCTCCAATTATTTTTCACAATGGCAAAAACCACCTCCTGACTGCATAAAATTAAATTTTGATGCATCCGTTAAACAAGACGGTACTACACGTATCGGATATGTTTTCCGAAACTACTACGGTGAGGTGGTCTTCTTAGACCATAGGCAGATCCTCTGCTCCTCACCTATTAAAGATGAAGCGCTTGCCGCTCTTGAATGCCTTCGTAGGGCTATTTCGCAAGGCAATTTGGAAAATCTCTCTGTTATTAATTCTATTCGTGCAATTTGGAAAATCCCCTGGGAAATCTCAACAATAATCCGAGAAATTCGCACATTGTTATATGGTTTGAATTATTTTCAGGTTCATCACTGTTATCGAGAATCCAATAAAGCTGCTGACTTCCTGGCAAATTCAAATATCTCCCCTACTATCCTACGGAAAGCTATTTTGGGCTACCTGCAGCCTCAACATGATTACACACAGTTACAAAGTTCTCGAAGTCGATAACTAGATTCGAGCTCTAGTATTTTGTCATCTTGTAAATCCTTTGTAAAAATCATCCATTGTGATGATTTGGGTATGCCTTCTGGTTTGTAAGGATATCCTCTGTTTGCCTGTATAAAAAAAACCTCCCAATGACTTCCAATCTTTTTTCCATTGTTATATCTTTTATTTAATCCGTTCAGTCTGAATTGGGAGAATGGAAACATAAACATTGAATTTTTAGGGAGGGGATGGAAACAAGTATCTTGTCATCCAAAATTTTTAAAATAAGTGAAAACAAACATAATGAACTTCAAATTCCCAAATTCAATTTAGGATTTTCAATTTCATAAATATCAAATTCCAATTTAGATCTAGGGTTTTCAGAATGGTTATGCTCCTCCAATACTGTAATCATCCTCTTTTGTTGTCACCTTTTCATTCTTCATTGCTCTTCCATCGTCGCTCCTCTGCCGCCGCTTAACAAGGATACAAATTGACAGGAGAATGGAGATCTCAAGGTTGTTGATCATTTGAGAGCGAGGAAGAGAGAAAATGATTCAGAAAGAGTCGGCTTAGATCTAGGAGTGAGAGAGCTTCAAACGGGGAGAGGGAGCATCGGATAGGAAGGGAGAGGGCGAGAGGCATTGGGAGAAGGAGGAAACAACTGGAAGAGGAGGGAGACAATCGGACGGAAGTGAGAGACGTCGGACGGGGATCTCCATGTATATGAGTATGAGAAAGATGAGATAGGTGTAAGGCTGGAAAAAGTGGACTCGTCCCGAGCAAACCACCAAGAATGCCTGACTCGACACCGGACCAACATCCAAATAAGAAAAAGAAAAATTGAAACTGACTTGATCCGGTACGATTTGACCAGGGCACAAAAGCAACCCGAATTAAAACAGGTCTAAATCCGATTATATCCGAATAGACTAGTCTAGCGTAAACCCAAAACCGATCAACCCAAACCCAAGTATATTCGACACCTGAAACAACACGAACACGGTTATACCTGAACCTGAAACAACCTAAACTCGATTATACCCGAATTTGAAACAACTCGAACTCGATTATACTCGGACTCAATTATACTGACACTTCTAACAACTTCAAGCCAATTATACTCGACACTCTAAAAAACCCAAACCCAATTATACCCGACATCAAGCATGAAAAATTGTAACGTTCCACTCGTTGAATATATATTAGAATATGACATTTTTTTCCTATTATATATCGAATTGATTTGTTGCTAATGTTATGTTATCTTAATATAAACAATTGCACAAAGTCAACAAATGACATTAATGGTTAGTAGAAACGATTATGAACCTTTAACCATGAATCCTACTAGACATATCAAATTTCAAATCTACATATGCTCTCAACACCAAATTAAGACAATATCCTAACAATTGAAACTAGATTAAATTTTTAGTAATTATTATAATAAAACATGACCATGTTCAAACTAGAGATGAAAATAGATCGGGTGGTGGATGGGTGAGATATACGGGGTTTACTTTCAATTTTTTTATCCTAACCGGAACAAACATGCAAAAATGTATAAGATTTAAAAAAAAACAATGCAATTACATATCCCATATACAAAAACATAGAAATTAACTTACAAATCTGAAAGTAACTTACAAATCAAGTCAAATTCAACGATCAATGTGAATACAAAGTTCAAAGACAATAGTATTGGAACAACATTTTCCAAAGAACAAGCTACTTACTGCTAAGTGTCAACATAGTTCAGTAGAATATTCCAAATGACAAGGAACTTACTAGCAAATGTCCACATACTTCTATTTGTTTCTAGGCCCAATTCGATTAATCCATATCTTTTGTGAATTATAGTAGTTCAATCTTTTATTACTTTCCTATAAGATTTATAAATTCTAAGCAAACTAAATTCTTGCATATATTTTAATAAGCTAAGTTAGAATTATGTTTCCCGTGAAATAGAGGTGATTAATGTCATTCAATTAATTCAATTCTCTACCTACAGAAATCCTATCCCATTCTATATGATTTGAATTTCGACTTGAGCATCGGAAATGAAACGGAGGACAATGCCCCATATTTGACTTTATCTCTATTCGCACTACACTGCAAAGGAGATTGGAGAAGCCTACGCTCGCCGGAGTTGCGAGTTCTCATCGTCGACAATAATGAATATAATTGTGACAGAGTTTTGCTATCACAATTGGCGTCGTCTGTGGGGAATGAAGATGACAATGGAACTTCGACATCGGCGAACGACAAGATTCTACTCCTCCATTATAAGGCAACCAACTCGTACATGGTACTACTATGGTTCAAGCATCTTGTGTTCCTCTTTTGCTTTTCACTAGTTTTCATTTGTCGGTTGTTAATGAAAGAAAGTTTTCAATTTGTTTCGATGTACGATTGATCTACACTTCATAATCGAATTAAAGGAAGAATCCGTTTTTTTCCCGTTCAAGTATTGTGATAAGCTGAACCTTTCATCAAATGTTATTTTATTTAAGTTATGTTAAATATTTTTTGAAAAAAAATATAGTTAGAATATTTCAATATTTCAATATATCAATTGTATAATTGTTATTTGATTATACCATGTCAATACAAACTTGAGAGTAAATCGTTATTTGATTATACCATGTCAATACAAACTTGAGAGTAAATCGTTATTTGATTATACCATGTCAATACAAACTTGAGAGTAAATCGCTAAATAAAGTGGGACATTGGATCCTATTGACAAAGATCGACAATCCCTTGGAAGTGGGAACCAGTCGTTAGTCGACATCCGAAGTTGACAATCACGGAAATTAAGGTCTGTGGCCATAAAAATTCTCATAGGATGATTTGACAACGATAATAGTAGGCATAATGGGCTCGCAACAAGCCGCATGGAGGCTACTCAAGGTGCCCTACTAATGCAAACATGATAGCAGTTTTGGACCATGTGATGTTACATGCCAAATTCCGACGGCCCAAAAAATTCCCGCAAATGCATCTTGGAAGTTTAGTGAACATGATACATTTCTATTACCTCAGGCGAAGTAAATTCCTCAAGATCTTCATCAAGTGTATGTCGAGGAGAGGACAGATTAAGATGATTCATCTGTCATTGACACATGCTTCGTATGTCGTGACCATGTTTGATGCGACCCGGCATCGACTCAAGCCAAGCTCCGACGAGCCCGAGGCGCCCAAGACCATGGCATCCTCCTTCGTTGAAGACTTAGTCTAGTTTAGTCTATTTTATGTTATTTCCCATTTTAGTATGTTTCCCGTTTTAGCATTTCCATTTCAGTCATTTCTATTTCGGGCGTGTGCTCCACTCTTGTAGAGTGGGCTAGCCCATTAGTCTATTTCGCGGCCCATGCCCATTAGGGTTTGGCCGAGCCCTTTGCCTTTAAATAGGCATCTCTTGTATTCATTTGAGGCACGTTCAATTTATCCCAAGTAAAGTACGAGTCGAGTTTTCCTCCTTCTTCGGGTTCCGAGCGTCAAACACTTCTTACTTTGCATCTCCATTCTTCTGTAGCTCGTCGCTTCGAGCGTCTCGCCCCTCCCTCGCCCCAAAGCGAGCACAAGAGACCCGCGAATCATCTCCTAGGTGGTTTGTACTTATCCAGGTTACCGACGGAGAAGGATCTACGACCGCTTCCTACCTAGATCGGGCAACCTGGAGACCCGAGACGCATCGGATCTCATCAACTGGTATCAGAGCCTTTGATCTTGTAAGTCGCTTATCAAGTTTTATTTGTTCATAAAATTATTTCTTCCCCATTACTTGCTTCCGCCATTGTTACAATTTTTTTCTTTACCCCCTTGCATGTCCGATCGGTTGCACAAGGCAAGTCCCTTGGCCGAATCACTTGATTCCCTCCGAAATTCGTGTGATTTGTTAGCATAAAATCTTCCAAGATTAATTGGTTAATTTGCTTGATTGATTGCGTGAATTTAACTTATCATACTTGCCATATCTTTAGGTTGTTAGCCGTTACAAATCTCCAAGATTCTTCTCTCTCCAATCACCGAATTAGTTGTGATTTCTTCCTTAGTTACTAAGCCATTTCTTTTGTTTGATTTGCTCTTATCCGAGATCTTTCAAAAGTCAATACAAGATCTCGGCATTCAAATTTCAAATTCAAAAAAAAAAAGTCAAAGTCGGAATACCAATTGATGCATCCCTATATCCGAATGCCGGCACGAGTGTCGTGGTGGCAAGGATCCAAATCTTGATGTGAGTCGCTTCACTTGGCTTCGAAGGCCGGTCGTGGAAACCTTGGCTTTGGCCTTGTTGAATTGCACGAATGGCTTCGAAGCAGCGTCGTGAACAGTGAACTTTGAGGTTTACTGACACGAGGAGAGACTGGGGACGACGGCGAGGGGGAGTCGACGTCAGTAGGAGTGGGCTCGATAGCGACGACGATGACGATGGCTCTAGCGATTGGGCTAGCGATTACGATGGGAGCGGGTGCGATCGTGGGCACGATTGCGACGATGAAGATGGTGGTGGATCTCGAACGCGGCCTCAGGGCTAGGCGTGTTGGGTTGAGTGGCTGGCTCGATGGGTCGAGCAAGGCTGTAGCGTCGGCAGTGGAGGATAGATAGATAGACTCGATGGAGATCAAGTGGGTGCCGTAGCGTCGGCGGCGGAGGGATAGACTCGAGGGTGTCGAGTGGGTACCGTAGCGTCGACGGCGGAGGAAGGAGGTGAGAAGAGAGACTTTGGGTGACGTCGATCTAAGGGAAATGGAGGCAATGGCTCTCAACAAATGCTTAGATTAAAAATTACGTAAACCGATTACAAGAGCCAAGCTTGGCTTAAATAGGGGCGCGGCACTCGGATGGGCCAAGACGCGCCTAATGGGCTAGCCCACTAACACTACTGAAGCACACGCCCAAAATAGCAAAGCTAAAACTAGAAACTTATTAAAAGTAGAAAGTACTAAATGAGGAAAGTCTTGAAATGGAATGCCAATTACATCAAATAAACCTCTAAACCAAAAATAGTCTAAGGGTAGCACATGCGCCTTTGGAGGCCTCGGCGACGGCGGCAAGACGCGGCGAGGCAGGCACTAGGGTGGCGCGCTGGGGCGCGAGTGAGGCGCTGGCTTGGCTTAGGCTTCTAGGGGCTCCTCCAATGATGTGATCAAGTCAGAAGTGGGAGTGCCCGGCTGGATGTCCTTTGGGCCTTGGATGGTGGCGAGAAGCCGACGTGTAGGCGCGGCGTCGGGCGCGCCTTGGCTGGCAACTAGGCGTGTGACCAGGGATTGGGTGGCCTTGGCGCAAGCCCTGGTCACGGGCCCATCACTTCTCATGCTCATGGACTCCTCTTCTTCAGTAGCGGTCATGGCGGGTAGGGTCGCATCACCCTCCCCCACTTGGCTGTGAAGCGTCCCCGCTTCACCCTCATCAAACTCTAGCACCATGTAGGGTTGAAGGTCAGAGATGTTGAATGTGGCATGGACACCAAAATCTGAAGGCAAGTCGACTTCATAGGCGTTGTCGCCGATTGCCTTGACAACCCGGAAAGGGCCATCACCACGCGGCGAGAGCTTGGACTTGCGACGACTTGGAAAGTGCTCCTTGCGTAAATGCACCCATACCATGTCACCAGGTGCAAATGTGACCTTGCACCTGCCGGAGTTGTGCTGGGCCTCATATTGTGCCATCCTTCTCTCTAATTGCTCACGGGTTCGCCGGTGAAGCTCTTGCACTTGGTGGGAGAGGTTGGCCGTGGACACATGCTCGCCATCCTTGAGTGGGCGTGGCAGCATATCCAAAGGAGTCAGAGGATTCCTCCCATACACCACCTCAAAAGGAGTCAATCTTGTTACCGAGTACCTGGACCTATTATATGAAAACTCAACAAGTGGAAGTAAGTCCTCCCAACGCCTGGGATTGGCCTTGAGCATGGTTCGTAGGAGGGCTCCTAGGGTCCTATTGGTGACCTCCGTTTGGCCATCGGTTTGGGGGTTGTAGCTTGTGGAAAATAAGAGCTTGGTCTCTAGCTTCCCCCAAAGTGTCCTCCAAAAGTGCCCAACAAACTTGGTGTCTCTATCACTCACTATGGTCCTAGGCACACCATGCAACCTCACCACATACTCAAAGAATAGCTCGGCAATCTCACTTGCACTATGTGTGGTTTTACAAGCTATGAAGTGGGCCATCTTGGAAAAGCTATCCACGACCACAAAAATGGAATCTTTTCCTTTCCTAGACTTAGGCAACCCGGTGATGAAATCCATGGACAAGTCTTCCCAAGGGCCATGTGGAATGGGTAGGGGTGTGTATAAACCTTGGGGACTCGACCTAGCTTTCCCCCTTTGACAACTCACACAACGCCTACAATATCTCCTAACCTGCGTAGCCATATATTGCCAAAAGAAATGCTCTCTTAATGCGGCTAAGGTCCTAGCAATCCCAAAATTGCCTCGGCCATCATGTGCCTCTTGAATGAGGAGGTGCCTAATGGAAGAACTAGGGATATACAACCTCCCAGCCTTGTACAAAAACCCCTCATCCACAATATAGGACTCAAACTCACAGCTTTCAAGGCATCTCTCATAGATAGGCTTGAAAAATACATCAACCAAATACAAGTCCTTAATTAAAGAAAAACCAAGAACTTTAGTTTGGAGATGAGTGAAGAGAACATACCTTCTAGAGAGTGCGTCGGCCACTACATTCTCTTTCCCCTTCTTATGCACTACCACATATGGAAAGGTTTCCATAAACTCCACCCATCGAGCATGGCGCCGGTTGAGTGTCGTTTGGCCCTTGAGGAAGCTAAGCACCGCGTGATCCGATTGAATCATAAACTCTCTAGGCCATAGGTAGTGTTGCCATGTCTTGAGGACCCTAATCAAAGCATACAATTCTTTATCATAAGTAGGGTAGTTTAGGGTTGCACTTGTGAGCTTCTCACTAAAGAAGGCAATCGGCTTCCTCTCTTGATGAAGGACACCCCCAATGCCAACATTGGAAGCATCCACACATCTATATCTCGCAGCCCCAACGTAGCACCCACTACAGCGCCCGCGGCTACGACCCAGATTGGATTCCACCGCCCCGGTGCCACACCTACGGCCACGACCGTACCCGGTACCACACCCACGACAGCGGTCACGATCAGACCCGGTACCGAGCCCACTACCCCGACGTCAACTACGTCGATGACTTCGGGTACGAGTCACCACCACCGCGCCCCCGCGCACCCAGACCAACGTGTAGCGTGCCCACTCCCCGCAGCGTGGCCGCTCCGCGTAGATCTACACCCGCAGAGGCACCTACGACTCCAGACGGGGCACGTGTCGCGCACCCACTCGCTTTCCCAGTCGCACCGCAGCCCACTGACGTGCCCACTGCTGCGACAACGCCGATCTCACACGTACCCGCACTCGTGCCTACTGCCGCGACGTCGCCGATCATCAGTGTGCCCACTGACGTGCTCGCTGCCACGACGCCGCTGACTCTTAGCGCGCCCATTGGCGTACCCATTGCCGCGAGTCCGTGCCTGAGCGAGCCCGCTGATGTGCCCACTACCGCGCCTAAAGCGCCGATCTTCAGTGAGCTCGCTGATGTGCCCATTCCTGCACTTGACGCCGTGCCCGCTCCTGGACCCGAGCCCGACGTTGTATTTTTGCTGACCGCCGAGCGCCGACTCTCCATGGCCCCACCGAGCTCGAAGCGAGGTCACTTCGAACCTAAGGGGGAGAGGATGATGCGACCCGGCATAGACTCATGCCGAGCTCCGACGAGCCCGAGTCGCCCAAGACCATGGCGTCCTCCTTGGTTGAAGACTTAGTCTAGTTTAGTCTATTTTATGTTATTTCCCGTTTTAGTATGTTTCCCGTTTTAGCATTTCCATTTCAGTCATTTCTATTTCGGGCGTGTGCTCCACTCTTGTAGAGTGGGCTAGCCCATTAGTCTATTTTGCGGCCCAAGCCCATTAGGGTTTGGCCGAGCCCTTTGCCTTTAAATAGGCATCTCTTGTATTCATTTGAGGCACGTTCAATTTAACCGAAGTAAAGTATGAGTCAAGTTTTCCTCCTTCTTCGGGTTCCGAGCATCAAACACTTCTTACTTTGCATCTCCATTCTTCCGTAGCTCGTCGCTTCGAGCATCTCGCCCCTCCCTCACCCCAAAGCGAGCACATGAGACCCGTGAATCATCTCCTAGGTGGTTCGTACTTATCCAGGTTACCAACGGAGAAGGATCCACGGCCGCTTCCTGCCTAGATCGGGCAACCCGGAGACTCGAGACGCATCGGCTCCTCCCGGCCTATCCGGCTACGCAGCTTGAGAGCCTTCTTCCCAGCCTAGGCCGGCTGCACAACAAAAGGGCTCTTTGGCCTTAGGTATATATAGAGGAGATTGTGATTAGAAAAGGGGATTCTCGACCCTTTCTCTGGTTGGTCTCTCTCTCCCACCCCATCGGCTAAACACAGAAACTCTCACTCTCTCACTCTTTGCCATTGTTGCTCCACTGTACCCTTAGCTCTACTTTTATTTATGCCCCATTTACGAGTTGAGCACTGACTTGAGCGTCGGAGTGGCAAGCTCGGGGCCACCCTTGGGCCTCTCTTCTTTTTCAGGTCGGAGCTCGGGACCGGACGACATCTGACGTGACCAGAGGTAGCCGACGGGGAATGGGGAGAGAGGCCTCCGAGAGAGATGAGCCGGAGTTGGTTTTGTGTGGACCATCAACTATTTCCTCATGGAAAATCGAATGACCACACTAGTGTCGACCGTGGGGACTCCTCACACAGCTTGTACATGTTCGGCCATGTCATACGCCGAGTCCACCAACCGCACTGTCCAGACTGGGTTTAATGAGTTCCAAACCCCAAGCGCACAACACCCCTTCATGAATGTGGAAGAAGAACACTTCCAAGGCTTCCAAGGGTGGCAGTACATAGGCCCGGCATTTTGGGGGCCGTACGCACCTCAGAGAGCACCCCCTCATGCACCAGCAGAGCCATACCCTAAATATGCTTTCCCACAGGAGCCATACCCACCCTATGGGTACGAATACATGCAAACTCTTGAACCAGCTACACTGAACCTCCCTCCATCCCTAAAAGGAGCGAGGCGGGCCAGGCCTGCACAATAAGCTGGTCCCAACCGGCTAGCTCCAACGGCCAATGAACCCGGTCGACATCACAACCATGAGAGAAGGCATAGCTTCTCGCACGCAGAACCCCATCAAGCTGCGGACATGCCTGAGGCACGCCAGGATCTCGCCGACCTCCCGGCCCTATATGGCTCTATCACTTTCACGAACGAGGTACTGATGGCAATCCTTCAGCTGGATGCCGGCAAAGAGGATCCCCAAGACCACATCTCGAAATACAAGTACGCGATGTTGTCCTACCGGGCGGACGGACCAACTATGTGCAAGTTGTTCCCCATCTCGCTTAATGGAGCGGCCCTCACATGGATGATCAACCTCCAGGCGGTGAGCATTAGTAGCTTCCCCGAGTTGGAGAAGTCATTCCTAACACCCTTTGGAAGCTCAAGGAGGAGACGACATGGAATGCAGGAATTCTTTTCCCTGATGCAGCGCGAAGCAGAGAGCCTAGCTTCAAACGTGAAGAGGTTCACGGCTGAGGTAATACAAGTATGCAATTTCGATGAGAAGGTAGCCAAGATCACGTTCATATAGGGGCTAACAAAACTCGGAGTTTAAGTTCTCGGTCACCAAGAAAGAGCCTGCGACCTACTCTAAATTGTTGGACAAGGCCAGCACCCACATCAGAGTCAAAGAGATGGCAAGCTTGTACCATGGTCCCCCGAGTGCGCCTCGAAATCAGCTTAAAGGGAGGTACCAAGGCACGTGGGAAGAAAGGAGACCTGCCGCGGTCGTTGACAAGGGCAAAGCCCCCGAACGCGCTCTAGGATATACGATGTTGATGAACCCTCCGCCTCAACAGCAAAACCCATTCCTCATCTGCTCCAGATCTCAAGCAGCAGCCCAGCAAGGGCAACCTCCCCAGAAATTCTGCTTATACCATCAATCCAAGATGCATGATAACCGCGAGTGCATGGGGTACGGATCCCCGACGAAGAAGCCCACCTTGGGGTCTCTATTCGCCAGAGGCTATAGGGCAATGAGCAGACGGATGAGCAAGAACCAAGGACCACCTCCCCCACCCCCTCCGCGGAAAGATAACTTCCTTCCCCTAGATGGGTGCGTAGGAACAATCGCAGACGGTGCAAGTCCTTAGGGAGAGAGCATGAGGGCTGCGCGGAGGTACGTGCGAGGAGGAAGACGTCGCCCAGCGATGCTAGTACTTAGCGTAGCCAACAGCTCACCGATAGGGCACCAGCTCTCCTTCATAGAGGCGGACGTGGAGCCGATAGAGACCCCTCACTATGACCCCCTGGTCATACATGCCCAGCTTGGGACGAAGCTAGTCAAGCTGATCCTGATCGACACGAGAAGCTCCGACAACATTCTATACTGGGATGCCTTCCTGCAACTAGAGATCCCGCCATAGAACTCCGACCCACAGATTGCTAGTTAGTCGGTTTCTCAGGAGAAATGGTCGCCGTCTCCGGCGTTGTCACCCTGGACCTTATCCTGGGGGATGAGGGAAGTTCGCGTAGGTCCGAGCCGATAGACTTTATGGTCATGAGAATACCTTCCGCGTACAATGCAATTCTAGGGTGAGTGTCTCTCAATAAATTCCAGGTTGTTGCATCGGTATATCACCTCAAGGTAAAGTTTCCAGTCCGTGGAGATGTAGGAGAATCGAAAGGCCGGAAAGCATAGAGCCGAGCGTCCTATTTAACCACTCTGAAAGGAAAGGGCCTCGCGGAGCAAGCCTTTCAAGTCCAAGAGCTCAGGTAGAGAGCAGGATCCTCGGAAGGAACTTGAGAGCAAGCTGATTTGGAGGTACGTGAGCAAGTCCACCCGATCGTCGAGAACAAGGAGACAAAAGCAATAACCCCTTTCAGCAAGGAAAACGAGATGCTATGCTTAGGAACCCGCTTGGGTGTGAATGACCAAGAGCAGATCGAAGAGCTGTTGGGTAAGTCTAGGGACGTGTTTGCTTGGATGCCGAAAGATCTAGTCGGTATTCCCCGGACGCTGATGACCTATAGCTTGAACATCATCCAAGGGACCAAATCCGTGAGGCAGAAAAAGTGAAAGTAGGCCAGCGACAAGGCCGAAGGAGCCCGTGAAGAGATTCTCAAGCTCCTGTCGGCTGGATTCATCTGCGAGGTTGAGTACCTAACATGGCTGGCCAATGTGGTCATGGTCAAGAAATCCAGCGGCAAGTGGAGAATGTGTATGGACTTCACCGACCTGAACCAGGCTTTCCCCAAGGATAGCTATCCGCTCCCCTCTATTGACCGCGTGGTAGACTACACAACAGGGCATGAGGCCCTAAGCTTTCTCGATGTGTATTCCGGCTATAACCAGATCAAGATGAATCCCCGTGACGAGGAGCATACGACTTCCATCACAGAGGCGGGAACTTACTGTTATCGCGTGATGCATTTTGGCCTAAGGAACACGGGAGCCACTTTCCAGAGGCTCGTAGATCGCATCTTCCGCAATCTAAGAGGCAAGACGGTGGAAGCCTATGTGGACGATATTGTCATGAAGAGTCGATACGCTTCCGAGCATGCGGCCGACCTCCGCAAAGTCTTCAACACCCTAAGAACCAATGGAATGAGTCTGAACCCTGAGAAGTATGTCTTTGGAGTGCAAGCAGGTAAGTTTTTAGGTTTCCTAGTCAACACCAAAGGAATCGATGTCAACCCGGAGAGAGTTGAAGCAATCTTGGCAATGACCGCCCCGCGGAATGTTAAAGAGTTACAGTGCTTCTTGGACGCAGTGAACTACTTCCTGGGTCCAACTTTACATCGCTGTGGGGGATACCGCGGTCAACACAATAATTATGAAGAACACGCGAGTGCCAATCTACTTTGTGAGCAAGACCATGCTGCCCGCAGAGACGTGATACTCGCCCGTGGAGAAGCTAGCTCTCGTAGTAGTCATAGTTTCTCATAAGTTGAGGCCGTACTTCCAGGGTCATCCCGTGCAGGTCCTCTCCAACTTCCCATTACAGAACCTGCTCCATCGACCTACCCTCTCGGGCAAGATGACGATATGGGTGGTCGAGCTCTCCGAGATTGACATTTCGTACAAGAGTCGCCCTGCTCTTAAGGCATAATCTCTCACCGACTTCCTTGTCGAGGCCACCTTCAGGGATGAGGCCGTCGCAGAAGCAACATGGGCGTTGACTTGTTGGGTACTTTTTTCCAACGGTGTAGTGAACGAGGGAGGCCGCAGGGCCGGCCTGGTCCTCACGTCCCCGGGAGGAGAAACAATAGAGTACGCATTGGCCTTGGAATTCGAGGCCATTAACAATGAAGTAGAGTTTGAGGGTCTCTTGGCGAAAATCGAATTGGCCCTTGTGAATGGGGTGCAAAGACTGACTTGTTACAACGATTCCAAGGTGGTGGTTAACCAGGTGGAAGGAATTTACGAGGCGAAAACAGGAACTTTGCCCGAGTACTATGAAAGAGTGAAAACACTGGCCAAGGCTTTGCGCCAATTTGAGATACACTCCATCCCAAGGTTCGAGAACGCTGCGGCAGACGCCCTCGCTAAGCTCAGCTCCAGGTCAGCGGTTGCACTACTAATGTACCCCGCGTAGAGAGCATGAGTCACCCTGCCATTCAGGTGCAAGTCATGTCGATTAGCAAAACCCCTGATTGGAGAACCCTTTGAAGGAATACTTGGAGAAAGGAGCTTCTCCTTCCGACAAGGCCGAGAGACGGAGATTGCACGTCTGAGCTTCGCGCTTTTACATGAAAGGAGGCAGGCTATACAAGAAAGGCTATACCTCGTCAGGCCTCAAGTGTGTCTCGCTGGAGCAAGGCCGTCAACTCACTGAGGAGATTCACAATGGTATATGCGGCAGCCATTCCGGGTGGAGGACCCTTGCCCACAAAGCCCAACGCGCTGGTTACTTTTGGCCTACCATGAAGAAAGATGCCATAGAGGTTTCTCGGTCGTGCAATCCCTGCCAAGTTCACGCTCCCGCCATCCTACAACCTGGGCAAGAGATGAAGATATTGAGCGCCCCATGTCCATTTTCCATGTGGAGGATGGATCTCCTCGGCCCTTTCCCTCGCGCTTCCGGGAAGTTGCAATAAATCCTTGTAGCAATTGGTTATTACACCAAGTGGATCAAAGAAGAGGCCTTGGCAACTACCATAGTCGAGAAGGTGAAGAAATTTCTCTGGAAAAATGTCATTTGTCGCTTCGGGCTCCCACGGGATATTGTCACTGACAGAGGGCCTCAGTACAACACGGAGAAGCTGGGGACATTTTGCAATGACTTGGGCATTCGCCTTCGCTTCGCCTCTGTAGCTCACCAGCGGACAAACGACCAGGTAGAGAAAGCGAACGGGCAGATTTTGGCCGACCTAAAGAAAAGGCTAGACAAAGCGCAAGGGTGATGGGCAGAAATCCTCCGGCTCGTCCTCTGGAACAATCGAACCACACCAAGGAAAGGGACCAGAGAGACCCCATTTTGCCTGGCATATGGAGTTGATGCAGTTGTCTCAGTGGAGGACCTTTGTCCGAATGAGAAGATTTTGCATTACGACGAGGAGAGCAACAATGAGAGGATGTCCGCAAAACTACAATTAAGGGAGGAGGTGCGAGAAATGGCCGAAATCCGCGAAACCGAGTACAAGAGAAGAATTACCACGCACTACGACAAGAAAATCCTCCCCCGATGCTTCAAAAGGAAGGATCTGGTCCTCAGGAGAACGAAAGGCGGGAAGCTAGACCCAAGGTGGGAAGGCCCTTACATCATCTCGCACCAAGTGGCAGAAAGGGGCCTACAAATTGAAGAGAGAGGACGGCAACCTAGTCCCAAACACATGGAATGTCTTATGCCTAAAGAAGTACTTCTCGTGAGCAAGAGAACGACTGTCTATGTAAGCCTTGGCGACATGTGTAATGTAAGCACCGGCGAGGCCGATTAGTTGTTTGAGCTTTTTGACCAAAGCCCCACGGATGTTGAGTACCGAAAGCACGAGTCAAGAAAGCAATAAGGAGCAATACTAAAGCAACATTGAGCCTGGTGAGGGGCGAAGGCAATACTAAAGCAACATGGAGCCTAGTGAGGGGCGAGAGCAATACCAAAGCAATAATGAGCAATACTAGAGGAACATTGAGCTCAATAAGGGGCGAAGGCAATACTAAAGCAACATTGGGCCCGGTGAGGGGCAAAGGCAATACTAAAGTAACATTGAGCCCGGTGAGGGGCGAGAGCAATACCAAAGCAATATTGAGCAATACTAAACCAACATTGAGCCTGGGGAAGGACGAGAGCAATACCAAAGCAATATTAAGCAATACTAAAGCAACATTGAGCTCGGGGGAGGGGCGAGAGCAATACCAAAGCAATATTGAGCAGTACTAAAGCAACATTGAGCCCGGGGAGGGGCAAGAGCAATACCAAAGCAATGTTGAGCAATACTAAAGCAACATTGAGCCCGGGGAGGGGCAAGAGCAATACCAAAGCAATACTAAAGAAACACTAAGCCCGGGGAGGGGCAAGAGCAATACTAAAGCAATATTGAGCAATACTAAAGCAACATTGAGCCCGGGGAGGGGCGAGAAAATTTTAAAGCAATATTGGGCAATTCCAAAGCAACACCGAGCCTTGTAAGGGGCAGAAGCAATACTAAAGCAACAAAAACAATAAAATGCAGGATTGTGCCCACGAAGAAAGCAAGAGCAGTGCCAAGAAACCGGGAACAAAGCGGAAGGACCAAGCAATAACCGACAACAACGTGAGTCAAAAGAAAGCAACAAGATGGAAAATACACACACAAGAAAGTGGCGGAAGCACCAAGACCGTGGAGCCAGGCAAATACAACAAAAAGCAAGAAAGTGGCGAAAGCGCCAAGACCGCGGAGCTAGGTAAATGCAGTAGGGAAAAAAGCTAAAACAGCGCCCAAGCCTGCAGCAAGAATGGCGGAAAGCATCGAAATACCCCCTCAGAGCCCATGAGGTTGGAAGCCCTTGGAAGGCCGAGAATAACCCATAGAACACAACAAGGTAGTAGTCATGGGCAGCTGCAAACCAATGCGCAAGGGGCTCCGCGTCGAAGCAACATTGAAGCCATAATCGGGCGTGTAGGCCACGCAAGGCCAGTCGAATGAAAGGAGCAACGTGATCAAAGAAACGCACGAAAGGACCCTTTATTTCTAACAAAAAAGGGGACCGGCTACTCTATTTGCCCCGCAGGCTTCCCTTGGCGCAACACACTCAAGCGAAGCCCCCGGGATAGGGGGATGAGAGTAGCCCGACAACAATAAAAGAACGCAGGAAAAGAGAAGACGAGAAGAAATGTGACAACAAAATACTTTGTTCATTGACAGAAGAGAGCAAGCTGTTACAAAGATATCGTACAAAAGGCACACCCGACCGAGGGTTGCTAAGCCTATAAAAGAATACCTAGAGAGGCCCCCCTCACGGGGATAGTCAAAGGATGCCCTTAACCCACCCATGGAGGAGCCAAAAAAAAATTGGGCCGGCTACACATGTCAGGCTGCATAATGTGACATCGTAAGTTGCGGCCCCGTACAACCTGGCAACGTACGTCGCGGAAGAGCCCTAAAGGCTTGGAGGCTCTAAGCGATCTTCAACCACGAACAACGACACCGATTCACATCGACTAAGGGCGTAGATCACGTCGGCATCCGACTGATCTTCCACCCGGCGAAGAACGCGAGGAAGTTCGATCGAGTAAGGAAAATAGTGAACCTCCCGAACGTTGTAGTTGGGATCCCCGACATCGGCCAATTGCATGATAGTCTCAAAGTCGAAGCCAGTGACAAGCAACGTGTACGTCCACCGACGCCCGCCGATGTAGCGATGAGAGACGGCAACAGCCCAATCTCCCCGACGCCTAGCCAAGCGCCCTCTCCAATAAACCATCACCACCGCCACGGTTTGGGGATTGTCCACGGGATAACGACCCGACAAGGGAGGAAAACTGGGAGGATGGATTATCCGCGGCAAGCTGCAATGAAACACGAAGAAGCAAAACAAGCGAGAGAATGCCAGAAAAGGGAAGCGAAAGTACACAAGTGAAACAAATGATCAAGAAGCAAAGGGAGAGACCAATATATAGCAAGCGGTTGGCCATAACTGCTTAGAGCCCGAAGGCTGCATAAATTTTCATTAACCAGCGTGCAAAAAAATTGTTCAAAAAACTTTCTAATCACAAAAGATGCCTAGGAACTGGCAAAAGGTAAAGAAGAGGGAGAGAGAAGCGAGCAGGAGAGCCACCCGGCCAGAGCTCTCAGTGATCGCACCCGACAATTCAAGGTTCGCAGTACCTTGAGGGCCTCATCCTTTGAAGCATCGGCTATCATTCGGTCCAAGAGCTTGCCATTACGGGCCTGACTACTCGGCGGGTCCGAGAACACAAGCTCGAAGGGAAGTAGCGAGTTCCCTCCTACCGCCGCGGAGAAAGAGACGGCTTGATGTGAGGAGCTCCCCGGGAAGATAGATGGCGAGGAAAGCTCGTCACTCTTCCTCTTCGTGCCTCGATCCCCTCTTCTAGGCAGTATCGATCCCTCGAAGAGAGTAGACACGTCACATGCTTCCACAACATCGGGATAGTCGTCCACCACCTGGCCATAAGGAAGAGGCCGGAAAGGGTAAGCCCATAGTGGCATTATGGGTTGCGCACACGAGTTGAACACAATGTGGGCCACACCGGCGTGACGAGCCATCTGATCCACTCCATCTTGCCCACTGGCCTCATACAAGGGACGCAAGAAGTGCACGCACCTCCTCTTATGCCGCGGGACCCTTGCAAACTCGCTCACCGCCTCTTCTCGAATCGACTGCCTTTTATCAGCGAAATTAGCAACACTGCTCCTCAAGCTCTCGACCTCTGAGAGAAGCCTAGGGCGCTCCTTGCCCAGGCGAGAAAGTTCCCTCCCAGCCTCCTCGGCCCGACGATTGGCGGTTTCAGCCCCTGCTTTCACAACCTTTACTTCCATGGAAACCTCAGCAAGCTGATGGTTGAGCATGGTGATCTCTTGCTCCGCTTCCTAGACTCTCTACTTGGCCTGGTGAGCTTGCTCCTTGGCTTGCTGCACCCGATCCTCCGTGATATGTGATCGCTCCTCCGCCCGCCTCATAGCATCCCGCGACACCTGGGCACGTTGGTTGCACGTCCCGAGCATAAGCCCCGCCTGTAAAAAAGCCAAAAACAAGAGGGATGGTTACCCCTGCAACACCCAATGCACCACCCGACAAAGAAGAAAAGAGAAGGAAGGGAAAGAAGCATACCATCAGCCATGACGCATCCAGCATCGAGTCGGTGCCATCGTCCGTAAGAGAAAGCCCCCTCACGTAAGTTGCTCCCATCGGGAAGCCGACGAGGGTTTGAAGGACATTATTCACCTCATTGACGGGTTGCACGGGAAGGGTCGGCAACCTAC
Source organism: Rheum nobile (assembly GCA_027886185.1). NCBI lineage: Eukaryota > Viridiplantae > Streptophyta > Magnoliopsida > Caryophyllales > Polygonaceae > Rheum > Rheum nobile. The sequence continues at coordinate 2,830,794 of WOAB01000072.1, read as the reverse complement.
CCATCGGCAAAGTCGGGGCCGGTCGACCGCGAGAATTGGCTTCCCCTCCCCCCGGCAGAGTATCCTTGAGGTTTACAACCTTTGTAGGCGGTGCTGATGGCCCGACAGCCAGTGCTTGCCCCTGGCTCCCCCGGCAATGTTCCTCTTTAGGGTGCTCGCCCGAAGTTGTATGTCGTGCACGTCGGCCCACACCAGCCCTATGACATGGTCGCCCACTCCATTCTCATACCCTAAACTAAAGCTCGACCCCGCCCCTGGATCAACCTGGTGACCGGGCACCTCTCCAAAGTTGCCGCCACACTCGCTGATGCGCTCGAAATCATCCGGATCCATCCTGTCACCTGTAAAGCAAAAAAGAACAAAGGAAAGAGGCATTAGAGCACCGAAAGAAATAATGAGAGGCACAATGACTAGCCATCACTAGGGTCGCGAAGCAGCATGGGGGCTCCTACCCCTTCGCCGGCCATCAGGATTAGCCCGCGGAGCAAGCAACCCTGCGGCAGCCATTCTCTCGAATGTCAAGAGGTCGGTTCACTTAACCAACTCCTTGGAAGGACCCACGAATTTGTCAGCGAACTCTTTCCCAACGTCCGTGGGGAGAGCATTGGAGCGTTTCAGCTTGGACCCCTTCATGTGGGCATTCGTCACACCAAGGCTCTCAACGTCGTCGGACATGACCAGGAACCACTTTGACTCCCAGCCCTTGACCTTGGAGGGGAGAACCATCTTCTTGTCGGCCTCCACCTTCAGTGTGAAGTAGCCAAGCTTGAAAGTCCAGGACGAGAACAAGGTGACAAATCATCGGAAGGTGGGGCGAACTCCCATCTCGTGGCACCTCACTAGAAAGACGAATATCCACCTCCACGCATTTGGGTGCAACTGGATCGGCGCGACCCCCAAGCCCATCTGCAATTCGAGCATTATGCCGCGGGCCGGATAGCGCAAGCCGGCCTTCAGGACCTCCAGATTAGTTGCCACTGCGTCTGGGTATGCGTACAAGGAACGTCCCTTGGGAAGAGGCAATGCAAGCGAGATGTCGGGAGGAAAGTCATACTCCTCTCGGATTGCTTGGAGGTTCGCGTAGGTCAAAGAGGAGCAATGACCATGCTAGCGCGCAAACTTCCTAAAGTCGTTGTCCCCCTCGAGTCGGGCCAATTTGACCCTCTTGGACAGGATGGGGAACGGCCCTACCGTTGGAACTCCCAACCATCCCGCCCAAAGCAGAGTTGCTCGACGGCGACCCCGAGGGAACGTCGGACCCATTGTCGGCATCTCGCCCAACCTCTGCTTTGGGCTCCACCGCCTGGGACTCTTTTGCCTAGGCCCACTGCCTGAGACTCTTTCGCATAGGGCTCCGTTGCTTGGGGCTCCACCCTTGAAGGCCCCACACTGACCACCGAGACCCTCCGACCACCAGGCCTAATCAAGAGGTCATCTCTGTCATTGGAACTCGGAGGCATCTCTTCTCGGGGTTGGGACTTTTGGGAGGCAGGCAAAACCCTCTTGAAAGGGTGCGCGCAGGAGGAAGAAGAAGAGAGAAAAGACAACTCACGAGCAAGCTCGCCGGTGATATGGTAAAGAAGAAAGGGAATCGCCGCAAAGCTATGGGAAAAGAGGCAATGACGGCGAAACACTGGAGACAAGATCGTTTCACCCTAAGCGAGGGTTTTTCTCGAATGACACGTAAAGAAAGAATGCAAACAGAAGGGAAGAAAAGGCGAAAGAGGGCTTCTTACCTACCCAAATAAAGACAAGAAGCCCTGGTCTACCCTTTACCTTCCACGAAGAAGCTCGAACGAAGGGAATGGCAATGGCTAAGTGAAGAAGAAGTTAGGAGAGGAAATGCAGCAAGACGCTAGAAAGAAGCCGGAAGCCCCCTTTTATACCGGCGATGTGACTGGACGGTTATGATTACTGGAGCAGAGAAGCTATCATAAATCAACCGCTTCAAAAACCGTTCGAGCAACATTCAAACTGCCATTGTAGACCCGGTAGCCGGTCCACGGACAATGAGAAAGCCGGCGATACATGGGCAAGTACAAATCGAGAGGGTTTAGGGCAGCCTCTCGGACCCAGCGGTCTGTCTGTGGGTAATAAAGCAGCAATAGACCACAAAGCAAAGCTATATGACACAAGACGGATTTGTGAAGATGACAAGCACCGTCCGCGGCCCATAACAAAATGCAAAAAAGAAAGAAACAGCACAAACGCAGACAAGAGAAGGCAAGCAATGAGCAAAAACGCAATCAATGAGCAAAAAGGCAAGCAATGAGCAAAAATCTTATTCTTTATTCATGCCGATCAAGATTACAAGGAGATATTACAAGTAGCCAGCCTGTTTCGGCCGCGAGTGTACAAAAAGGAATCTAGAAAAAGAGGAGAATGAGGATGAGAAGGAAGGCGAGCGTCGTCGCAAGCCGCGAGCTCTAAGGCCTCCGCAAAAGCTACAAGCCTGGGGATTCGAGGCAAACGTGAACATGACTCATGTTCCCTCCGGCTTTACCCCAAGCCCGAAGAGCTGGCAAAACCCGCGGAGGGAAAGATGCAAGGGGATCCCGCGGAGAAGGAGAAAAAGGCCAGATTGACTCCCTCTGACTGGAGAGTCTCCGAGGAGCATCTTCTCCTCCACAGCCACACGGCACCACCGGTGCACACCCCCTCATCCACAGCCTCAAGTTCCACAACCACCCTATGCCCCGCGGCCTGGAAGTCGGCAAGGCGAACAAGGGCCCCTCCATTCGCAGGGAAGCAAAGCGTTGCTGATACGTAAACTGGCTTGTCTACGCGTCGCTATGGCAGATCTAGGCAAAAGGCGGATCGAGAGTTCCTCCTCTTCGTCGGATTGGATAGGTGACGACCTTCACGTTGATGAAGGTGCTAGCTCTCTTGTGCTCGGCGATGGACGAGAGGGGGCGAGAGGGTTCGATAGCGCTAGCGATCGGAGGGATTGGCTGATCCGGTACGGGAATCGGCTAGAGAGAACAAGGGGGCGACGTTGGGGCTTAAGGGCGGAGTAAGACTCAACGGCTGCTCAAGCTTTAATTTGAACGTAACCTCCAAATGTACAAGTAACTCGGGACTTATAGTAGCCAAGTGAGACTCTCGGCCATGGGCCAAAACATAGATGATAGGCCGGCCCTCTTAGGCATAAGAGGAGCACACGCCCAAATTAGAAACATACTAAAAATAGAAAATGCTCAAAGAAGAAATTTTTAAACTTAGACAGTTTCCAAAATAACCAAATGAATGTCAATAAACCTCTGAATCCAAAAATAGGCTTGAACTAGGAGAGATGTCGCTGCCAAAGTCATGGCGCCGCGACGGAGGCCGCGGTGCCGGCAATGATGGAGCAAGTCACGGCGCGTGGCGCGGTCGATGAGGCGCGGCTGTTGCGCACGAAGCCTTTGGCCGTGAGGCTCTGGTAGCTTTGGCAATGGCTCTGGCGCATGCCCTAGTGATTAGGCCCTTTGACTTGACACTAAGCATGTCTTCTTCCTGGGCCTCCGTCAATGTCACGATCGGGGTTCCATCACTCTCCCCTTCTTGGCCTCGAATCATCCTCGATTCGTCAATGTCAACGTCTGAGGGCACATACGAGGATAAGTCTGCCACATTGAAGGTGGCATGAACTCCATAATCATCAGGCAACTCCAGCTGATAGGCATTGGGGCCGAATGCCTGAATGACCCAGAAAGGACCATCGCCGCGAGGATCTAGCTTGTTGCGGCGCTTGGCAGGGAAGAGCTCCTTGCGCATGTGGACCTAGACAAGGTCACCCGACGCGAAAGTGATACGGCGCCGACCCTTGTTGGCTTTGTGCTCATACTGGCGGGCTCGCCGCTCCAACGGGTCCTTGGTCCGAGTGTGCAACTCCTGGATGAATGCCGCCCGGTCCGCGCCTTTGAGGTTATTGCCATCACGGAGTGGGTGCGGGGTGAGGTTTAGGGTTCAGAGGGAATGACCCACAAGTGCTCAGAGCCACATTCATATAGACTTCAAACACTGCTGCTAGCATAACCTGACATTGCAATTCACGAGCGCCAAGTAACGACATCCTCCTGGCTCGAAAGGAACCCCTTCCCTCCGACCACCACATAGCCTAGCCATCTGTAAAGAGAAAGAGAAGAAGCAAGTGGATCTGCATTTCGTTCGGAGAACCCGGACAAGCGAGGAACTGGAAGAAAAGAAACAAGTGTCTAAACAAGTATAAGAGAAATCGTCGAGAGCGAGTGTGCAGAGCAAGTGTTGGAAGCAAGTGTTGGAGCAAGTGTTTAGAGCAATCTGAGCAAAGAAGGAGGAGAGATCTGAGCAAGAAATGAAACAACGCTGCCCTTTTTATAGTCCTCCTTCCAGAGGGGACATGTGGGGCCTACCGCCTGTCCTGCAATAAGGGCAAGAAAAACAGTCTCCTCCTTCACGGACAATTGAGGAGGTTCGCGGCCATACTAATACAGCCGACTCCATTGAAGATCAAGTCCCCCGGCCGCATAGGCCTCGACCGCGTGGCTTGAGGGGTTGTGTGGGAGCCGTATTTAGCCCGGTCCAAATGCATGGCCCAAACAGGGGAAAGGCACATTTAGCAATACGGCCCAACTCGGAGTAAGGCCATAACAACTCTTCCTCAACTCGATCCAGCTACACAGTCTGCGGGCCTTCTTTCCAATCTACCCAGCCGGCTCCTCCCGGCCTGCCTGGCTATGTGGCTCGAGAGCCTTCCTCCCGGCCTAGGCCGGTTGCGCAACAAAAGGGCCCTTTGGCCTCAGGTATAAAAGGAGGAGACTGTGATTATTACCGCCAGTGACCCCAGTGTTCCTTACCAAGGTCATCCAAGGCTTTATCGGTTTAAATACAATTCATGGAATACAATTGATACATAATGATCAAAGTATTCAAATCAAAACATCAATCAAATGAAACATGAGTTACGGGATTACATCCCAATCCCGAATAGGACAAACACAGAGTTTGAACAAATACAGCGGAAGTCTTTTAAATATATAACAGAGTAAATAAGTTACAGCGGAAGTCTTATAAAAGATATTACAAAAAGGGTTGTGATCGTAATGATCACCTGCCCAAGGATCTCAATCTGATTAAAAGAAATTATTAAAACATCCAAAACAACCGGCGTCTTCATAGTCAATCTAGTCTCCTCATATCTTTGCTCTATCTGATGTGCCGAATCGAACGGATGACACCAGCCCACATGCGGAGAACAATGTTCATGGGTTAGTCTACTTGAATAGACTAGTAAGGGTACAAAGCAGAATGGTTCGAGTGATCATAACCGTTTACTATCATTGTCCCTCGAATAATAACCGAAGCAACGATACATAACCCGACACTTTCACGGAATAACAACAAGAGGTATGCATAAGAGAAGATTCTGGAAAACTGAATCTTCACAGAAATCGACTCGAAAGAAGACTCCCACGGAAATGAGTCTTTAAGGAATTATGACAAATCTGGAATGTTTACAGAATCATACAACAATGATTTAAAAGTTGACTGAGATGCTTCGGTTCACGACCAACCTCATCGCATACAGCGAATCCAGATTGGAAAGAGAACGTACTATGATCAAAGTCGAGACGAGTTTTCCTAGCTGCACTATAACTTAGCTGTACTACTCGCCGAGGGTTTATTAATTATGTGCGTCGAGTAGCACTTATCTGATTTATATTACAAACCACACATCACATTATTAGACTTTTACATGTGTACCCCATCATTGGGACGACACATCTTAGTATATGTTTCGTCGAGAGTGACGTACACCGGAAGGTTTATGACACCAGCTAAGTGTCCTGTCTCTACACACTTGTGAAAGAGACCGATCATGATCTTAGAATAGTACCAGATGGAGACGAGCCACCCCGATACCAGATTATAAAGAAACGACCGGACGAAGTCCGAGTACATTCCTAACTAACAGTGCTAACCACACAGTTACAACACAATAACAGTTACAGGATAAATCTACATAAAGGCCTGAAAGGCGATCACAGATAATAGCGTTGTTCTAACAGATATACAACCTATTATATGATTTTCAAAACAGTTTAAAAATCACTTCCAGAAGAATACAGTAATAATCGTTCCAAATTAATTACTCAGATAAACAACTGATAATCAATGTAAATATGGAAACGATGAGCAAGAGCGAACCGCCACTTGCCTGGAGTAGATTCGGCGATGAATCTGGACGAGACGACTACCGAAAATATCCTTTCCAAGGATATGGCTTAAGCTTCAGAATAATCCTAGCAGAGTACGAGTCCATACGCAATCCAGCCGATCACGTTCTAACTGAAAAATTAATTATCTATCAATTAATATGACTGGACGAATTTAAGGAATTATATTTAATAAATTTCTATGATATTAAATCATAAAATATTTATTAAATTTTCCTAAGAAAAATACGAACGAAAGGGGATCTAAATTATACCGCTCGAATAATTTCGGGTTGAATTTGGACTGGATGGCTAAATGGGATTTCGGCCCGATGGAACAAAACAAAGGAAGGGGGCCCCACTCTCTACTGTTCACCGCCTTCACCAATTCGAACTAAACAGAGGAGCAACAGGGGGGGTCGCGCCGGGCTTTCTCGCTGACGCCGGGGAGGAAGGCAACGCCGGCGGTGACAAGGTTCCAACAGCGAGGCTACGAATTCCTTCCCCACGGCGCTTCCGCGGCACCTCCACCACCTGGGCACACCGGCGAACTCGGAAAAGCAGCTCCCGATGAACCCGAGCAGGACCGGTGACGACGGCGATGGTGAGCTCGGCGGGAGAGACGAAGCATAGAGGCGAACAGGGGTCGGAGCAGGGGAGACCTCGGCGGAGAGCATGAAGCTCGGAGGTCGCGTTCGCCGGGAAGCAAGCTGCGGAGCTCGGAGGTGGGAGCAATGCCAGCGGGAGTGGACTGAGAGAAAGACGAGAGCAAGAGGAGTGAGGCGGGAGAGATGAGGCGTGGTGATGCTGCACCCATCGAGCTCCATTTATAGCCATGGAAGGGGCAGAGATCCCACCAACACGGGGCTCGAGCCAGCGACAACCTTCCGGCGCATTTTCGGGGAGTGCTTTCGGCGAGCTTTCGGTAGCTGCTTTCGGCGGTGCGTGAAGAATTGGTTTTTGGTATGGGTATTAAACCCCGAAAATTATATGTTTGTATCCAAGCAAATATTCTAAGTCCCGAAAATACATTGAATGTATTTTATACCACTCATGGAATTATTTCGGATATCATGGATATTTCAGAAAATCCAAATTTTACTGAAAGCGAAATAATTAATTAGTGAAGGTTGGGAAAAATTACCCGAATATCCTTACTAAAAATTGAGGGATATTACATTATCTCCCCCTTAAAAGAAGTTTCAACCCCGAAACTTGGTCGAAAACAACTCGGGAAGGCGTCTAAGCATATCCGCCTCAGTCTTCCAAGTTTCCTAAGTCTCCTCTTCGATTCCTGATTTGGACTATAGAATCCGTACCAACAGTACGATCTTGTTGCACAGTCGCTTCACACGGTGTTCGAGAATGCGCACTGGCATCTCCTCTCAAGTACCATTTGCTTGAATCTCGATGTCCTTATAGCTCAGCATACGAGACTCATCTTGGCACGAACTTCCTTAGCCGGGATACATGGAACACATTATACATTGGGTGTGTTGATGGCGACAACGCCAAACGGTACGCTAGAGATCTTACTCTAACCAGAATCTCTAATGGTACCACGTAGCGAGGGTTAAGCTTCCCACGCTTACCAAACCTAAAAACTTCCTTGGATGGAGATACTCTGACAAGTACCTTGCCACCAACCTCGAACTTGACAGTTCTACGCTTCTGGTCTGCGTAAGACTTTTGTCGACTCTGAGCGGTCAACAACCTCTGTCTAATCAAAGCAATGTCCGAAGCTGTCCTTTTTTACTAGCTCTGGTCTGAGCAGAATCTTGTCGGCGTTCTCATCCTAACGAATCAGAGATCTGCACTTTCGATCGTACAAAGCCTCGAATATATACTTAGAAATCAACAGTACTACAACTTAGTACCTCCATCTGTCATACAGACCTTACAAAAATGATTCACTTGTTACCTTAATCATATCCGGCCCTTATGCCATATCTTTATCTCACAATCTTTACTCATGAGATCCCACAATCAGTAATAGTACAATCTATGTCTGATTACATCAACATGATTCACTAATCCCTTCCATGGGATTATACTCTTGTCTCACCCGAACGTGTTGTATGATTACCTTAACCAACGTGGGTTACCTTTTTTCCTCAAGTCCACTTGATCTCATCCGCAACCTCGTCTCTATATATAATACCATGTAATCATTCTCACTATATCCACAAGGTTCTGGCCATTATATAATAATGGTCTCCAAAATTGTCATAACGACATTATTGTACCTTTAATAGGAGAACACGCATCTCCCTCACAATTTCCTTATATACAAAATTCTCAAGTTCACATCTTAATTCCTTATAATCCCATTAGCAACTCTTAGTAACCTCGAAACATAACATCCTTAATTTCCTTAAAGGTACCTCTTACAATTCCATCATTTATCTGGAAGTAAGCTTGACCTTATGCCACTTCTAACTTAAATCCTTTAAGAATTCTATACTTTCTCCAAGAATAATCATAACATTTATTCGTATGTTCCCCAAACCAATCACATGAGAGCTTACTCCCATTTCCTCAAAGTATCATATTGCTAAATGATTCATTACCAACCGAATCAATCACTTGAGTCTTATTCCTTCAATAGATGTACACGAGTAACGTTGTTACCTTACTTCTTAATCATATATAAACTTAATCTATGAACTAAATCATTCAGTTTATCGAAATCATCACTATGATCGATCCTTAAACTGTAATTCTTCCATTAAAGTGGCCTCTTCCTAACACAGTAACTTCACAACCTACTCTTTCCAACAAGGTTGTACTATACGCCTTATGGATGGCCCATTCACATAAAGTCCAAATATCGAATCTTGCAAATTCCCAAGTGTCATAACTCTTTATTCCCTGAAAGGACAACTTCTCAAATTCAATCATTTGGCCCTAAAGTTCACTGCCAACTCAGGCCTCTAGTTTCCTCGAAACAAGATCGCAATAAATTGATTAGCACAGTTGTGCCCAATCACTTAATTTCCCTAAACGTGACATCAAATTGCCATAATAGACATCAATCACTCTCTGTCTAATCCTTATATCGCTTCTCTTAAGGAAGCCTCATAACTGACCTCAAAACGAAACTTCGAATAGATCTTCCAAAATAATACCTATGACTTTGCACACTTGGCTTCTCAAAAGCAAACCTTAACCATTGTCCTACACTGGTCGTAATAGAGGAAACAAGTTTCCTATCAACTATCCCTCTTATACATCTCCTTCTTAGCAGTCTGTCCAAATCAATGCCTACAACATGACCTTACAACGAGGCATTCTGATCCTTATATAGTTCATCCCTATATACTATATCAGAACAAATGTTCAGGGTACACATATGAGATTTTAGCCCTCAGATCCCATAGGGCATTTAACCACTCACGTGTGTTCAGACACCTAAAAAAATCGGTAAAACTTAGCCTACGAGATAACACTCGCCAGTTCAGCTAAGGAAACGATTAAAGTCATACTAATGTATCGTTATTCCAGAGATGAAGAAAGAATCTTATGAATGGATCTAGAATTAAATAATAGAGTCGACCCTGGTGTTAACCATATAGGGAACGAACATCTATGCTACATACATTACCCCTCCTCTATGAGTCCTGACAGTCCTTATCCATACAGGACCTATACTGTTTCCGGTACTCACGGGGTCTCGAATGAACAGACAAAATATGAAACTAGGGAGACTATTGACACAAGTCATCGCTCCCCATTCTAGAAACCTTGCTAAGTACTACCACTTGTACAAAGCTTCCCTTCCGTCGGGGTGACGTATCACAATTTCATAGGCGCCTTGCCTTAATCTGCCTCCAAATTTTCAGCGCAAACACTATTGCTGCTAATACCAGCTCATGTGTCAGATAGTTCTCTTCATAGGTTTTCAGTTGTCTAGATGTGTAAGCAATAACCTTGCCTCTTTGCATCAACACACATTCCAAACCACTCTTTGAAGCCTCACTATAGACCACATGACCATCATTTCCTTCCGGTAGTGATAATACTGGTGCGGAGGTCAGACACTGTTTCAGCTTCTAAAAACTGGCCTCGTACTTGTCATTCCAGACAAACCTCTTGTGGACCTTGCGGAGCAGACCGGTCATAGGTAGAGCGATTTTAGAAAATCCCTCCACAAACCATCTGTAATATCCAGCAAGTCCAATAAAACTACGCACCTCCTTCACATTCTGAGGCCGCTTCCAATTAGCTACTGATTCAATCTTCTAGGGATCAACCATAACCCTATTCTCATTGATCACATGGCCTAATAAAGCCATTTCCTTGATCCAAAAGTCATACTTAGACAACTTCACATATAGCCGATTCTGTCTAAGGACTGACAAAGTAATCCAAAGATGTTCCTCATGAGCTTCCACGCTCGGGGAATAAATCAAAACATCGTCAATGGAGACCACCACGAACTTATCCAAGTACTGTTGAAAACATCGATTCATCAGGTCTATGAAGACCGCTGGAGCATTAGTAAGTCCAAATGGCATGACTACGAACTCGTAGTGACCATATCTCGTCTGGAATGCAGTCCTCGGAATATCTTCCTCATGAATCCTGAGCTGATGATAACCAGATCTCAAATCGACCTTGGAAAAGACTTTTTGCTTCCTGTAATTGATCCAACAGATCATCGATCCTTGGCAAAGGATACTTATCCTTGATTGTGACTTTATTCAGCTCTCTATAGTTGATACAAAGTCGAAACGATCCATCCTTCTTCTTGACAACCAAAACCAGAGCACCCCAACGCGATGCACTCGGCCTTATGTAACTCTTGTCAAGAAGATCCTCAAGTTGCTTCTTCAACTCTTGCATCTCCACAGGAGCCATCATGTACGGTGCCTTAGAAATCGGCGCGGTACCAAGCTCGAGTACAATAGAAAATTCCACGACACGATGCGGGGGAAATCCAGGAATATTCTCCGAAAAACATCCGAGAATTCACAAATAACAGGAATATCAAGAACTGATGGTTCATCTTTCATGGGCGGATCCTAGGTAGCAAAGGTACCTGACACAACCTTGTCGAAGTAGCTAAAACGCAGCCACCGCATTGATAAGCATGCCGTTATCAGCGTCATTCCGACACTTGAATTTGCACACACTGGCCCCCAGATGACACTGTCACAGTTCTTGAACTAAAATCGATCACCGCCTCATGATGTGTCAGCCAATCCATACCGAGAATAATGTCGTATGGAGTCATGGCAATACAAATCAAATCCGCTTCAAACTTCTTACCCTGAATGGTAATCGGAAATTCTAACAGACGTTTGGTGCCCATTAAATGTTCACCATTAGGAAGATTCACAATGAAAGGTTCACAAACCTCGTTGTAGACTAAACCTAACTTACTAACACAACTCTCCGAAACGAAAGAATGGGTAGTACCCGAATCAAACAATATACACACAGGAGTAGAATGAAGGTATAGAGTACCTTGAGCAATTGGAGTATTCGGTCCATCAGCCTCACGCATCTCGTAAAGGCACTGACCTTGACCTCCAATCGTTCCTCTAGTACTTGGGGCCTTGGCCTGACTGGTTGAGTCGGGACCACAACTGGTCCACCCATTGACTCTCACGGCCTTGCCCTCCAATGAGCACGCTCAACCGTCTCATCCACTTGGCGATGCGCTTCAGCACTAATCGTTTTCCAAGTGGCAGGAGACAATGGCGAGTATTCCTGCTCAGGTGACAACACCGGACTTGGATAGATAAACTCCACTCCCGGGTCTTCGCTGCCCACCAAAAGCGCTCCAAGTCATTGAACTTGTGGCCCTGCCCCTCGAGGTCTTCCTCGGGGTCCTTCTTCTCAGGATCTTCCTCAGGATTCTCTTACTCAAGGTCCTCTTCGGAAACCATCTTGATCATGAAGTCGTCGTTATAGTACCCTCTAGCGTACCTTGACAACTCTTCTTTATCCTCAGTGTCCTCACCTAGCTCCTCTGTAGGCTCTTCCACAGGAACCACGGCCTCGTCGGACACTAGCACTACCGACTCAGGGAGTACGGTCTTCACTTCCTCGGGTGGACTACTAGGTTCACCGACCTCAAAACACGACGAGGGAACCAAAAACTCAAGCCTATCTAGAGATGGCGGAGCCATCTCGGCTTCTTCCGAGTCCCTCTGAAGAGAAAGGAATGCACCCATATCCTTCGGGCGACAAGGATAGAGTTAGTCTTTCTAGATATAGAAGCAAGCTTACTACATCAGACTATATAGAAGACATGACTATGAACGATGTTTTCAAATTCTTTTCACTTTGAAAATTCAGAGCCCTTTAAAAGCATTTTCAAAAACGGAAAATGGTTTGTAAAATCCCCAAACCCGTTTTAAAACCTTAGGCTCTGATACCACAACTGTAACACCCCAAATCTGAACCCATTTGGAAAAGTATTACCGCCAGTGACCCCAGTGTTCCTTACCAAGGTCACCCAAGGCTTTACCGGTTTAAATACAATTCATGGAATACAATTGATACATAATGATCAAAGTATTCAAATCAAAACATCAATCAAATGAAACATGAGTTACGGGATTATATCCCAATCCCGAATAGGACAAACACAGAGTTTGAACAAATACAGCGGAAGTCTTTTAAATATATAACAGAGTAAATAAGTTACAGCAGAAGTCTTATAAAAGATATTACAAAAAGGGTTGTGATCGTAATGATCACCTGCCCAAGGATCTCAACATGATTAAAAGAAATTATTAAAACATCCAAAACAATCATCGTCTTCATAGTCAATCTAGTCTTCTCATATCTTCGCTCTATCTGATGTGCCGAATCGAACGGATGACACCAGCCCACATGCGGAGAACAATGTTCGTGGGTTAGTCTACTTGAATAGACTAGCAAGGGTACAAAGCAGAAGGGTTCGAGTGATCATAACCGTTTACTATCATTGTCCCTCGAATAATAACCGAAGCAACGATACATAACCCGGCACTTTCACGGAATAACAACAAGAGGTATGCACAAGAGAAGATTCTGGAAAACTGAATCTTCACAGAAATCGACTCGAAAGAAGACTCCCACGGAAATGAGTCTTTAAGGAATTATGACAAATCTGGAATGTTTACAGAATCATACAACAATGATTTAAAAGTTGACTGAGATGCTTCGGTTCACGACCAACCTCATCGCATACAGCGAATCCAGATTGGAAAGAGAATGTACTATGATCAAAGTCGAGACGAGTTTTTCTAGCTGCACTATAACTTAGCTGCACTACTCGCTGAGGGTTTATTAATTATGTGCGTCGAGTAGCACTTATCTGATTTATATTACAAACCACACATCACATTATTAGACTTTTACATGTGTACCCCATCATTGGGACGACACATCTTAGTATACGTTTCGTCGAGAGTGACGTACACCGGAAGGTTTGTGACACCAACTAAGTGTCCTGTCTCTACACACTTGTGAAAGAGACCGATCATGATCTTAGAATAGTACCAGATGGAGATGAGCCACCCCGATACCAGATTATAAAGAAACGACCGGACGAAGTCCGAGTACATTCCTAACTAACAGTGCTAACCACACAGTTACAGCACAATAACAGTTACAGGATAAATCCACATAAAGGTCCGAAAGGCGATCACAGATAATAGCGTTGTTCTAACAGATATACAACCTATTATATGATTTTCAAAACAGTTTAAAAATCACTTCCAGAAGAACACAGTAATAATCGTTCCAAATTAATTACTCAGATAAACAACTGATAATCAATCTAAATATGGAAACGATGAGAAAGAGCGAACCGCCACTTGCCTGGAGTAGATTCGGCGATGAATCTGGACGAGACGACTACCGAAAATATCCTTTCCAAGGATATGGCTTAAGCTTGAGAATAATCCTAGCAGAGTACGAGTCCACACGCAATCCAGCCGATCACGTTCTAATTGAAAAATTAATTATCTATCAATTAATATGACTGGACGAATTTAAGGAATTATATTTAATAAATTTCTATGATATTAAATCATAAAATATTTATTAAATTTTCCTAAGAAAAATACGGACGAAAGGGGATCGAAATTATACCGCTCGAATAATTTCGGGTTGAATTTGGACTGGATGGCTAAATGGGCTTTCGGCCCAATGGAACAAAACAAAGGAAGGGGGCCCCACTCTCTACTGTTCACCACCTTCACCAATTCGAACTAAACAGAGGAGCAACAGGGGGGGTCTCGCCGGGCTTTCTCGCTGACGCCGGGGAGGAAGGCAACGCCGGCGGTGACAAGGTTCCAACAATGAGGCTTCGAGTTCCTTCCCCACGGCGCTTCCATGGCACCTCCACCACCTGGGCACACCGGCGAACTCGGAGAAGCAGCTCCCGGTGAACCCGAGCAGGACCGGTGACGACGGCGATGGCGAGCTCGGCGGGAGAGACGAAGCACAGAGGCGAACAGGGGTCGGAGCAGGGGAGACCTCGGTGGAGAGCATGAAGCTCGGAGGTCGCGTTCGCCGGGAAGCAAGCTGAGGAGCTCAGAGGTGGGAGCGATGCCAGCGGGAGTGGACTGAGAGAAAGACGAGAGCAAGAGGAGTGAGGCGGGAGAGATGAGGCGTGGTGATGCTGCACCCATCGAGCTCCATTTATAGCCATGGAAGGCGCAGAGATCCCACCAACACGGGGCTCGAGCCAGCGACAACCTTCCGGCGCATTTTCGGGGAGTGCTTTCGGCGAGCTTTCGGCAGCTGCTTTCGGCGGTGCGTGAAGAATTGGTTTTTGGTATGGGTATTAAACCCCGAAAATTATATGTTTGTATCCAAACAAATATTCTAAGTCCCGAAAATACATTGAATGTATTTAATACCACTCATGAAATTATTTCGGATATCATGGATATTTCAGAAAATCCAAATTTCACTGAAAGCGAAATAATTAATTAGTGAAGGTTGGGAAAAATTACCCGAATATCCTTACTAAAAATTGAGGGATATTACACCCCATCGGCTAAGCACCGATTGGAAAAGGGGATTCTCGACCCTTAGCTCTACTTTTCTTTATGCCCCATTCGCGAGTGGAGCACTAACTTGAGCGTCGGAGTGGCAAGCCCGAGGCCACCCTCGGGCCCCTCTTCTTTTATATGTCGGAGCTCGTGATCGGACGGCGTTTGACGTGATTGGAGGCAGCCGGTGGGTAATGGGGAGAGAGGCCTCCGGGAGAGACGAGCCAGAGTTGGTTCTGTGTGGACCGCCAACTATTTTCTCACGAAAAACCGGACAATCACAATGAGTATAAGGAGATGGACACACACTAACTAGAAACACTCCTAACACCTCATCAAAGGTTATCTATTTCAACCTCAAGTCACACGCCCTTGGCCAACCATTACTGTTTGCTTGAGGCTAATTTTTGATACTTGTGATTGCCTCAGCCTAGCTTGCCCTATATCTATTGGTGTGATTGCCTTGGTTGCCTAGGACATTGATTTGCTTGCCTTATTGCTTGCTTTGCTTTGATTGGATTGTCTTAGGCCTAGGGTTTCATACTTCCTTAGTATGCTTGTTATCATTGCTTGGGACTCCTTACTCGCTTTGCCTATTACTTGTGTTAGGTGAGTCCCCATGGAAGAGCCACATTGGCCTTGTCACGCTCGGTCATACCATCATGTCCCTAGCCGGCCCGCGAGCCATGGCGAGGGGTTGCGCCTCTACACCTTCGCGGGCTACGATGACGAGTATGAATTTTTGGTGTGGGCTCGGAACACGGCGCTTGTGCTTGGAGATTCCTCTTATGATGAGTTGGAGTGTGTGCGCATTAGCACCCTTTATTTCATCGGCGATGCCTAACAATGGTGAACCCGCTTCCAAGAATTGCAACATTGGCTTGGTGAAGCTCCCATTGTCACCTTGGCCGACCTTCTCTATGTGATAGCTCAACGTCATGCCCCCGAGAGGGATCTCTCCGACCTCAAGCGCTACAATGATCAACTCCGGGCCGAAGATGATCGCCATCACGAGGCCTCCAAAGCTCGCTTTTCCGCTTTGATGAGCCCATTAATGGAGTGTGCGCCCACAGCCCCGGCGCCTAGCGCGCCCACTCCAGCTCCGGCCTCGGTGCCCCCACCAGCCCTAGTGCTCGCGCACCCACCGGCCCCGATGGCCGCGCCGCCATTGGCCCCGAAGCCCGTGCCTCTTCCACCTACAGTGCCGCCACTCCCCTCGGCCACGGAGCACGTGCCCCCATCTGCACCGGCGCCGGCACATACCCTAGCCTCAGTGCCCCTGCCCGCTCCGGCCTCGGTGGTCGTGCCCCGGCCGGCCACGATGGCTGCGCTACCATCGGCCTCGAAGCCCGTGTAGGTTCCCCCAAGGCGGCCCTTACACACCCATTTTCATCCCATCCACCCCTTGGAAAGACCTAGCTATGGTTTTTCTCAACGGATTGCACATGCTAAAGAAGGGGACGGATTCCATTTTTGTGTTGGGTAAGAAACCCCCTAGGAGAGATCATGGCATTCCTTGTCTACTTCCAAACCCTACACCCAAGCTCGCTCCCCTAACATTTGACACTGAGGCACACTTCTATGGAATCCCTCGTACTATTGTGTTGGCTTGGGACCCTAGCCTTGTGGATCATTTTTGGAAACTTTGGTGGCTAAAATTTGGGAAAGGCATTCTCCTTGACATTAGTTGCCACCTCCACCCCGATGCCTTGCTTAGAGCCATCCCTAGGGACCCGCCGCACCGTTGGCTAACTTTTCAATTGCTTATAGAGATTGCTTGTTTTAGGCCCTCGGCGCACATGCCTCCACCGTTCGCACGGTTTCCAACCGGGCGCCACTCCAAGCCTCGCCCATACAGCCGTGACGCCTCCCACGTGCTCAAGAGACTCGTCGATGATGCTTTTATGCCGACGCTTCCCGAGGCCCACACCACATTCCTTGTGGCGGACTTCGGCCCTTATGTGCCCCCGGTCCCCGATGATCGAATTGGGGAAAATTTTCCCTCAAGAAGGGGAGAGTGATGAGTACCAACCACCCATTAACAAGGAGTCAAGGCCTTGACCACCGAGACGCCGGCGCATCAATGCCACGACACTCAAGCATCGACAATGCTTCGATTCCAAGGCATTTATGTGCACGTCTATATCCAAGCCTTATGGCTTTTATCCTCTTTGTATTTTTGGTTATTTAGTCTAGTCTTGCCTTAGTGAGTGTGAAGAGCCATTTGCACATGGGCTTCAACTCACTAAGGCCCATTAGAAGCTTTCCCTTGTTGGCTTGATGCCTAGACTATTTAAAGCCATCTTTGGCTTACTTGTTCATTTGGTTGAAGATTATAGAAGTGGAATACTTGTTCCCTTAGGTTGAGTTTATCTCCCTAAGGCCTTCACTTACTTCTATCAACCCCAAGCATTCAAATCTCTCCTTCTTCCTCTCAATCTCATCTACTCTCAAGCAAACTCATTCAAATCCTTGGACTCAAGTTCAACTAGCCAAGGAACCTCTAAAGGAGGTTCCCTTGGCCTTGTATTCGAGAGCCGTCGGCTCCTCCTTGTCCTCCGCCGGTCGTGTCCACCCTCGACAGCCCCTCGGCTCTCCCCTCTTCCTCTCGGCCATTTGTCTCTCCCAAGCACCATTGGAGGGCTAGCAAGCTCAAGAAGGAAGGAGAAGTCTAGCTTGGCCACCATCTAGCTCCCTTGGGAAGAAGAACCTCATCTTGGGGGTTTGATTCTCATCAGCGGTTGTCCGGGTGCCGGAGCTTGTTTCTGATTTGGCTTGGGAAGAAGAGGAAACATTAGTGGGAAAAAACTGAATTGAAAGGTTTAGAGCCATACCTGGGTTGGGTGGAAGAGGACCAACTTTGTTGCTTCTTGCGCACGAGTTGGTTGTGTAATTGCATGGCCGTATGAGTCAAGGCATTGATATCCTTGATCAGCAATATTCTAGTTGGTCTCAAATTGAAGCATTCAGGCCACTCAAAAATATGGTCCTCAAAGTGGATGGCGCGACACTGACCCTTGCCTTGTAGTACATATCCTCTAACTTGGAGAAAAACTCTAAGGGAGTCAAGGTACCTTGGCGCGCCATGGCTTTCTCAAAGCACATCTTCTCCTTGTAGTTTTGGGGCACATACTTTTGTGTCATGATATACACAAGTTGATGCCATTGCTCAATATGATCGAGGTTGCGCCGAATGCGGTCGGTGACAAGCCTATGCCACCAAGTGCGGGCGGCGCCCCGAAAGTGGAGCGTGGCAATCTCCACCTTCTCGTGCTCCTCATATTGGCAATGTTGCAATGTATATTCTGTAGCCTGCACCCAATCAAAAATAACAGAAGGATCATATTCACCAAAGAAATTCTCAATGGTTATCTTTATGTCACGGCACGAGGTGTGTGTGGGCACGGCGGGGTGACATTGGGCATAGCGCCGATCCTCATAATCATAGTCATCATAGCCATGGTCACGGCCTCATCGGCGCCTATCGCGGACAACAAGGCCACGATGCCCATCATAGGCATCGTAGTCGTCTTCTTCCTCTGGGCAGCGGCGCTGGTGGCGGTGGTGGCGCGCTTCAGGCTCATGACGGCAGTGGTCACGCTCAGGCCAATGTGTGCCACGGTCTACACGTTGGTCGGCACCATGGCGCCCGCAGTGGCTGTCGCCGGTACCAACCAACGACGGAATGTAGTCCTGTGGCCGTTGTTGAAGTTCAATGGGATCACATAATGGAGGGTGAAAGTTCCCTGGATTTAGCTTTCCGGAGTCTTCAATCTCCTCATCATCACAATCCTCAAAATCTTCGCGGACGGAGTAGTGGAGTCATAGCCAGTTGGGAAGTTGGCGGAGTTGATGTTGAAGGGCATCGGTGTAGGCTTCGGTTGGCGCGAGCGACGCCGAGAAAAAGGGCCGGAGTCATTATGGGCGCACCCTGCAGAGCGTCGACGTTGGCTCGGGGCACTCGGGTGCGCGTCTCCTGGCGGGCGGCGCAACGCATTTGGGTGTCAATGCGCTTGCTCCTGTCTTAGTGGTCCACATACCTGAGGTCTGGTGTGTTGTGGTCGGAGAAGCCTGGATCAAAGTCTTCATCGTCCTCAGAGTCGGAATCGTAGTCGCTCGGCGTCGTGCGTTGGTTGTAGCGGTCGCGCGCCGAGACGTGGTTGTGGCGGCTCTCAATCACCGAATTGAGGCGATGAAAGGACTTCTGGTGTTGAGAAGTAGAGGCAACATTTTTGCCCTTGTGAAGGCGACGCATTGCCGCTGTGGGATCCTCATCTTGTGACGGCGGATCAATTTGGACGACAGGCGTCAGGCCCGTGGACTGCGGCGGGTTGTTGCGCTGGAGTTGTTGGCACAGCCTTGCAGTCTCAGCGAGAGCGGCCTCCATATCCTGCGGTGGAGAGGTGGGCAAGAGGCCGTCTCTTTATTGTTGGTGTCTTTCCTCATGCTCACTATGGTCGCCGATGGACATTGTACCTATTTGGATAGGAGACATGCACAAAGATCAAGTAGCACAAGAAATATCAAAGCACAAGAACAGAAACAAGTCACGCTCGTCTCAAGTACACAAGCAAACTCGGGTATCTACTTTGGGTAGGCCGAGTGGGCAGGTATAGGGTACCTTAGGTTGATTTGCACTTTCGAATGTTGACAAGTTACGAACTTAATAACAATCAAATCAAAAATTAAGAAGCAAGAATAGTAAGTATGTTACATGTAATCACAAATAAGCAACCAAGAAAAGCTACCTTGAGACGATGGAGGGGCGGGCACAGTGGATCTTAGCCGAGGGCGAAGCTTCACACCTTACCTTATTTTGGCTATGGTGGAAGAAAAGGAAGAAAAAAAATTTACTTCCGGATTTGCCTTTTTTTTTTTTAATCCGACTTTTTTTTAAATTAAATTAAGTCAAACGTAGACTTAATTTTGAATTGTATTGGAATTGCAACTAACAGAATCGGCCAAGATATGTTTGTTATAGCAAGAAAAGCAAAATATATGCTTCAAGATAGGAGAGAGAAAATTAAGGCACAAATCAAGGAAACAAATCTGCAAAATCACGCTAACAATCCCACTAAAGTCGCCTAACAATATTTGACTAAATCATGCAAGTAAATTCGGATAACAAGTCAAACAAAATCAAGGGATCGGTTTTGGTGAAATTTTGGGCGTGAGAATGTCAAACCGGTCAAAGCTTGCTTTGAGGAACCGATTCTCCTAAATTTTAGGGATTTGATTGGCTGAGTTTTAGCATGCAATATTGACGGGTAAACCTAGGTGGAAATCGTGAAAATGGCAAAAAATACTAAGGGCTTAACAATGGCAGAATAGGACAATGAAAATGACGGAGTATTGCTTGAATTCAAGAGAAGAGAATGACTTACTTAGTCCCTGGTGCTCTGATACCAACTTGATGCGTCCTTGACCTCGGATGGATGTCAAGGATGCCTCTTGCACCGGATATAGACCAAGCGCTCTCTTGGAACTTGAGGTTTAGAAGGCAGAATGTGACTTTGAGGGAGCAAATGTTGCGGAAGTGACGATGCGGGAGGAGCGGCGAGTCGCCAAAGGGGTTAACGGCGAGACTGATCCAAGGCTTGAGGAGTCAAGCGGCGGCGGCATTGAAACTCACGAGAGTCTCGGCGGCGATGAGTTTGAACGTGTGTTTGAGAGATTTGAAGCGAGAAGGAAGAGAAGAGAGACGAGAGAGAGATGGTGACGTCCAAGCTAAGGATTGGAGATAAACTCAACAAGAAAACTTAGCATTAAAATTGACGTAACCCTTACAAAGATGCCGAGATGGGAATATAAAGGGAGTGCACGCCCCAAACAGAAAATACATAAAAGGCATTACTAAAAATATAAATGTCTAAAAATAGCAAATAAACCTCAAAATGTAAAGCTACTACTAGATAGGCGCCAGTCTTCAAGGAACGCGGCAAGGCGTTGCGGATGCGGCGTTGAGGCGCTAGCACAAGAGGTGTTGGGCTTGGCCAAGGACTGGCTAGGCCATGGCTGGTGACGCTGGCGAGGCAGCGCCAGGCTGCATGCGCGGGACCTCGAGGGATGCGAGGAGCAATGCCGCGGGGGTGCGTCATGGAGACTAACGTTGGCGAAGGCCCGGGCAATGAAGGAATGTGTGGCTTGGGCGATTGCCTTGGCACGAGCCCGAGTTATAGGGCCATCTTACTTGAGGCTCATAGCCTCCTCCTCCTCTATGGCGGTCATGGAAGGCAAGGGCGCATCACCGAGTTCTAACAACCTGAACCATAGCTATGTCTTGAATCCTTACTTTTAAATTCGTAATATTTCTCTGTGACTTAGTTTATTCGATAAATATTATTTGCTTTGGAGTATTAATTGGCAATCGGACATAAGTAAAGTCTCCTCTTACGCATATTGACATCACTAATTAAGTTGTTTCAAGATATACCCGTCTTTTTTATGTGAATCAATCGAATAATTTGGACATTTGAGTCAAGCATGAAATATTAGATTCAATTTCGCTATATCGGTTTAGCTTCTCTTGGAGTTTGAATCTTGAAATATTAGTTGTAATTTAGTACCATGCTTGATGTGGCTTTCTTTCAGGTTTTATCCCCTTGAAAACATTTTTGAACTTGATGACAATGGACTAGATAAGTTTCAATTGTGATTGTTACTAGTAAGGATCACAAAAAGTGCAGGTGAAGGGACAAGGCCTCATCAAGGAGCTCTTCCACCCATTGAACTTTAGCTTTGTCAAGCCTCTTCTTGATTCCCTCCAAGAGTACCTTGTTTGTGGCTTCATCTTGGCCATTAGCTTGCGGATAAGCTACTAATTAGTAGAAGTTTATTATGCCATAACTTGTGCAAAAAGACTTAAATGAAGCACTATTAATTTGTGTTTTGTTGTCAAAAATCAAAGTGTATGGTATGCCAAAACGAGTGATTATGCACTCCCAGATGAACTTCCTGACGTCACTGTCTGAGTAATTTCCCCTTTAGAGGAGACTAGCACTAGCCCGTCTCCTGCGTCCTTGCTGCTACACAAGCCATCAATTTGCAGTTCCCATGTACCCTGATTGCATGTCTGTACATTCTAGGTTTCATGCTCTCCGAAGGCATCTGGTTTTGAGAAATCAGCCACAAAATCAGCTAGGATCTGGAAAAGAGTGCCTTCAGCAGAAAAGCGGTAACCACTATTATGGCATGCGCTTGAAAGTAATAATTCAGCTTCCTGGTAGCTACAACCAGGGTCAGAAGAAGCTTCTTTAAGGGAGCATACCTAGTCTAAGCATCTAGCATGGTCTTGCTCACATAATGAACTAGGTGTTGGGCCTTCTCTACCTCTCGGTTTAGGACGATGTTGATCGCATGATTCAAAACTAACAGATACAAGCTCAGCTCTTCACCTTCCTCTGGGACTATAAGGAACGAGGATTCCTGCATGTACTTCCTTAGCTTTGATAGTGCATGCTTGCATTCCTCATCCCATTGAAACAATATGTCTCATCTCAACAACTTGAAGAACGCGCCACACTTGTCCGACGAGCGACTAAGGAAGCGGTTCCAAGCAATTTCCATGCTTGTCAATTTCTGCACTTGTTTGATATTTCCCAGACTTTGCACTTTTTTGGTAGCATGGATCTGATCCGGGCTTGCCTCTCTTTCACGTCATTTCACCAAGTGCGCCAGAAACTTGCCTGAACTCACCTTAAAGGCACACTTCGAAGAGTTCAAGCACATGTCTTATTCCATGTAACACATCAAACACTTTCCGCAAATCATCCAAGTGTGAACCTTCTTCCATGTTTTTTGCTACCATGTCATCAATATCGACTTCTAACTTTTTCCCAATGAAGCCTGCAAACATGCTCACCACTATTTTATGAAATGTTGCCCCAACGTTTGTCAACCCAAAAGGCATTTCTCAAGTTGTAACATTAAATTCCATGGGGAGTCATAAAGGTTGTCTTTTCTTGGTCTGTCTCAAGCATAGGAATCTGGTGATGGCCCATGTATGCGTCCAAGAAGATCATATAGTCATGCCTTGTCGTTGAGTCAACCAATTGGTCTATCTTAGGTAGCGGGAACATGTCCTTGGGGCACACCTTGTTCAAATCAGTGAAGTCTATACGCACTCTCCATTCGTCATTCTTCTTCTTTACCACAACGGTATTGGCCACCCAAATTTGGTATTGGACCTTCCTCACAACATTAGCATCTATCAACTTTGCCAATTCTGCCAACACCGCCTCAGTATGTTAAACAGACGACCTGCGTGTTCTCTGCACTACCGATCTCACTTCTAATTGGACATTTAGGTTATGGCAAGCTATTTCTGGCTTGATCTCTTGCATCTCACAAGGGCTCCAAAAAACACTTTTTTGTTTCTCCTTAGAAATCCCACTAAGGACTCCAACTCATCCTGTTAAATGTTAGAACCAATTAAAAAAATACGGATTTAGAGTTACTTACCTGGACTTTCTGCAGGGTCTCTACTGATTTTTCTGTGGGAGGTATGTCGACATCGTCCAAGACTTGGGGGTCCGTCTAGACTATGTGTACCCGGCCTTCATGCCCTCCACTTTCAAACAATGTCGAGCAACTCTCTAGTCACCTCTTACCCGAACCACGCTTCACTCGTGAGGGAAAACGATCAGCTGGTGGAGTGTTGAGTGTACGACCCCCATAGCATGCAACCAGGGCCTTCCCAAGACCGCGTTGTGTGAAAAATGGTACATTGACCACCAGAAATTCAGCTTACACGGGTTTTCTCTCCATGTGCATGATCTCTCTCAGCATCCCCAAAGGCCATGTGGGAAATGATATAAGACCCAAGAGTTGCGTAGACACCGAGACCAAGTCCTCCAAGCTCTTACCTAACTTGTTGAACATTTCATAGTTCATTATGTCAACTAAACTACCATAATCAATTAGAACTCGACGTACCTCATTAGAGTTGAGTTCCACGGTAAGCACCACCAACAAGTCGTTGTGGGGAAATTGTATGCCCTCCAAATCAGTCTCAAAAAACACCAAATCATCCATGCTCGAGGTTTTAGGTCTCTTGGCCCTTACCTCTTCTTCCCTAAAGACCTTCAATGAGTGACAGTTGTGCATGTATTCATGCATGGAACCTACTTGTTGTTTTAAATTTGACTCATTAACATAAATTACATACTTTTGAGGACCCGTTTCTTTCTCTAGGTTGTTCTTGTCCCCTTTACCTACAGCATGGTTGTTTCGGGTCTTGAACCCTTGCCTACAAATTCCTGGAGAGAACCATGATCCACCAGGTACTCCAAGTATTTCTTCATAATTCTACAATTTTATGTCATGTGCCCCTTCTTTTTATGAAAGGAGCAAAACATGGTCTAATCTTTGTTGTTGGGATTTCCCCTTAACGGAGCAGGCCACTTGAAAAATGGTTTATCCTTTATCTTCTTAAGGATCTTATAAGTCAGGATTTTGAATATCGTGTGCACTCCCTGAGGAGTTGCGTCTGGAAGCATACTCTGGTCCTTACTATGTGCTTGGGCGTACCTTCTACGGTCACCTGAGGAGTCGTCGCCACCCTGCTTGCAAGATGGGGACTGGGACCTCCTGTCCCTACCAGCCTTGATATCTTCCTGTAGATTGGTATACTTCCTTAATATTTCCTGCAATTCAGGCATCCCTGATGGAGTTCTCAACGCTAGGCTCTCCCTAAGGTTGCAATTCGGAGCAAGGGTGAGCCTGAAAGCAGCAATTGCAACCTTCTCATCACATTTGTCCATATTATAGTAACTTTCAATGTACCTTGAAGCAAACTGCCTCAGACTCTCATTCAGGCGCATGTTCATAGCAAATAAAGCATCCATAGAAACAGGCTCCCTACTATTGGCAATAAAGTGGGCAACAAATTTCCTCGCCTATTGGTCCCACAATTAGATTGAGTTAGGTTCTAGCGAATGAAAGCAATTAGCAGATATTTTTCATACGCTTGCAAGGAACATTTTGCACATTAAAGCATCATTAGAAATCCATAATGTCATCGTATAACTCAAACGAAGGAGTAGAAAACTTAGCTGGTTGGAGTTGCTTCTAAATTGCTCTAACAAACGGGGTAGAGGTCATTCGAGCAAGCTTCAGTCCAGCCTGCTCTTGAGCATTGATTAGAGACTCTCCTTGATTGTCTAGTAAATGAAGAAAATGCCTTTCTGCTTTGCTAAAACGCTCAGTCGGAGCTCATTTTGCCTTCCAGAGTTTGCGCTCTCGGACCCGGCCCTACGCCTCTTGTAATGTGAGAGGGGTCGCTTGCACCGCTCGGAGCCGTGATGCCCCTCACGTCCATCACTCCTACTTGGCGACCTAGTGCGCTATTCGTCAGGGCGTAGATCATCCCTAGAAGTTGAGGACGAAAAACGGTGCCCTTGCCAACGAGTAGGGGTCTACTGCCACTCTCCTCCACCATGGCCGAACTCCTCTATTCCGTCGAGGTCACGTCGAGCGTCCCTGCCCCGGTCACGAGAACCTTCTCCCTCGCGACGCTCGGGCTTAGTTGTAAGGACCACCGTGCTAGCCAATCAGTGTGACCCTCTCCGTTCGCTCGATTCAGTCACGCTTACGGGGCACTTACCCTGGGCTCGGTCAAACGCCCTTCGCAGTGCCGCTACTTCTTCCTACGCCGCTCACACCTCATGGTCTTTCTCGGCCATCACGTCCACCAAGTCAGCATTCTCCATGTTTTTATCAGCCATGACAAACTCGAGCTCGGTATGCCGATGAGTCGCCTCTACCGCTTCAGCTTCACTCTCGGCCTGATGAGCAACCTCCACATTACTAGTGGTTCTTCTTGCAACAACCATCGTCGCCTCGATCCCCACGGACGATGCCAATTGTAGTAGCAAAAATGCGCACTACAATAAATTTGACAACGACAAATATTGATCTTCCCGTTGATGATGACGAACAAATAGATCTGAACAAAAAGATGATCAAAGGGCGGAGCTTTTCCCTCGGAAGCTTCTCTGACGCTCATGTCAGATCAGTAATTGGTAACCTAGAGATTCAATGGAGGCTATGGTTTTTAGGAATACATCTTTTACCTCTCTATTTTTCGGAATATTAAATCAACCTCTCTATTTTTTATCCAAGTAAATAAGGAAAATGATGATGATGATGATAATATAATAATAATTATTTTATTAAATTTTACTTTCACACCTACTTTTTCATCATATTTTCACTTTCTCTCTCACCAAAGATCTCATATCCATTTCTATCATTTTATCAATGATTCTCCAAGGATCCTAAAAAGCATCTTTTTCTTTCACCCAAAATCACCAATATATCTTTTATATTAAATTACCAATATACTCTTTATATTAAATTAAAGTATACCCTTTATATTTAATTATTAATATACCCTTTATATTAAATTACCAATATACCCTTTATATTGAAATTACCAATATACTCTATATGTAAAAATACCAATATACCCTTTAAATTAAATTACCAATATATCCTTTATATTAAATTACAAATATACTCATATTAAATTATCAATATTACTCTTATTAAATATATTTTTATTCAAGTTTTTTTATATTATTAATTGAAAATTCCAAAAAATAATATTAAAAACAACAAACGTCATTGCATTATTGAACAAAAATACATGACATTGGAACAACATAATACATAACTAATATCCGAAAATAACTATAAAAAATCAAATTAGTATATTTTTATATTTTAAAATATCATAAATGATAATAATAATATGGTTTATTTGGACTTAATGATTTACAAAATACATCAAATGTACTCAAAATGGAATACTTTTCTTGGATCGATTCACCGTTCGAGAGCAATGCAACAAATATCATTAAGAAATTGGTGAACCAAAAAATGGAATTGGATGCAAAGAAGAGCATGCTTGAAGAGTTATTGAAGAAAAAAGAAGTTCAAATTGACAAATATCTTGCTAGGTCTAGGATAGATCTAGTGCTTGTTGTTGGTAGTTTTGGTTTAGCTTTCTTGATGATTTTTTTGTTTTCTAAGTACAATGTCTAAGTTTATTCTTTGTCTGATTGTGGAACAAGTGGTAGTGCAAAATGGTTGATGTTTTCACTATAATGGGAGTTTGTTTTGTTTCACTGTTGTGTCCAATTGTTTGGCATATATCTTACCAAAAAATGCAGCATATGACATCCAATGCTTGTTGTTATATGCAAATGTTTTAGTTGTTTTGTTTGTAGTGAAAAATGGTTCATGTTGTAGCAATGGAAAACATCCAAAATGGATACTAAATGAATGCTTGCCAATGGCAGCATATGACAACCAAAATGGCAGCATATGACACCATGTAGTTGCAGCAAGTGACACCATACAACCTAGTAAAATTTGTCAAAAAATGGCATGGTTCTGCCTGAATACACATGTTTATAACCTTTCCATAAATAACAAACAACCTGCAATACAGAGAAACAAAACACAGCCACCAAAAACACACAACCTGCTTGAATTAACCAAAGACACAGCCTGCTTCAATTAACCAAAGACACAACCTGCTTCAATTAACCAAAGACAGCATGTCTTACAAAAGTACTTCTTAACATGTCTTACAAACTGTCTTAGAAAAGTACATCCTTCAGTCGGTGTTTAGGGTGAGAGACAAATAGATTACATGTGCCAAATTACATCCTTCACTCGTGGTTCCTCTTGAATGCAGATCTTGTTCTTGTTTTCATGGCACTTGCTAGTTGAGACCTTGTTGTGATTGTTGTCCTCAGTGGTGGCCTCATTATAGGGTATAACTTCCTACCATTCTTGGATCTAGAATTCACTGTTGTTGGTGGAATATGATTGTTCACCATAGTTGAGCATGGCGCATGTGATCCTTGAGTTGGTATTTGGCTTGGTTCATTTGAGTAACTTTGCCGGTGGTCAAATGAAATGAGTTCCTCCTGCATAAGAATAAGTTCATTACCTTAGAATGAGGGCAACATACGAATTAAAGCAAGAACATCTTAATGTTTTAGGAGTGTATTTACTTACCATATCAAAGTCTTCAGTTTGAGATTGAGGGGCTGCATGGGCTTGAGAAGCTTCATTGGATGCCATGTGGGACCTCACCTAGCATTATAATATGAAGTTAAATTTTCATTTTTATATGAAATAGGCATTTCAAATTTAATTTACATTCTTTTTACCTCTTTCCTTGTGTACTTTATCTTCCTAGTTTGAACGGGTAAAATGTTCCGACTTGGTGGTCTTCCTCCTACATTAGAGCTCCTTGGTGGCTCAGGTCCCTTAGGAGGGTTTTTACACTTGTTCTTACAATGACCTACTTCCCCACAATGTGAACACTTGTTCTTTCTAGTCCTTTGTCTTTTTTCCTTGGAGCTTGTGGCTTCTCCTTGTTCTTTCCTTCTTGATTTTTTGGGCCTCCCAGGTTGAACTATGAATGCATGAGATTCTAGTGCCTTTTGTGCAGTCTTCTCACATTGGTCCTTCCCTGGCATTGGATGTACTGACTCATTATATGCCCTCATATATGTCTTTTTCCAATAATATTGGTCAACAAACTGATCCACTCTTAGCCTCCTTTTTAGAATGCAACAAATTGCATGTGAGTAAGGAATTCTTGTCAAATCCCACATGTTACATTCACAAGTCCTTTGATCAAGATCAACAACATAGGTGTTGTCCCCAGAATCAACTTCATATCTATTTTCATCACCATAGCATTTGCATCTATGTAGACTTTCTGCCTTAGTCAATTCAACCTTTTTAGTAGCTTCTTGAGTTAGGAATCCATTGTGAGCTCTCATGTTATTTCTTTTGGTGACGAACATCTTTATCAACTTTATCCTTATCCACTCACACATGAAAAGAATGGGCATCTCCCTAGCTTCTAGAATGCAATTGTTGAATGACTCACATGCATTGTGGAGCAGTTCTGGTGATTTACAAGTAGTGCCTAAACCCATGCAAAGACCATGTTTCAAGGTTTGCATCAATAAGATATTTGTAAGCTCCTTCATCCATTCCTCTAATCCTATCTATTGCCACTTCAAATTCATGCTTAGTAGCAGCCCATACAACATCTTTATAAGACTTTCCTGGCCACTTGACTTTGAAATTATTGTGCAAGTGCCTCACACACACCCTAGTATCAGCAGTGGGAGCAACTAGATTGATGGCTTCAAGAAGGCCCTGAATAAACACAAATAAACACACAGTTTATGTTACACCAAAATTAAGAAACAAAAAAACATGAAGGGGATATAGAAGTACCTTTTGTCTGTCAAACATAAAGGTCAAATTTTGACATCCTATGTCTTGGATCAAATTCTCAAGGAACCAACAACAGGTGTCCTTTCTCCTAGCCTCCACAACTGCATAAGCTATAGGAAAAATATTCTCATTTCCATCCTTTCCTACTGCAGCTAACACTTGTCCAGTATATGCCCCCTTCAAATGACAACCATCTAGACCCACCAATGGCCTACAACCCAACAGAAAACCTTGCTTGCAAGCCTATAGGCATACTTAAAGTCTCTGAAAAATTGGCCTCTCAGGTTGCTCCTCTGTAACCTTCACATACACAGAGCTCCCCAAATTCCACTTCAAAACAATGGTTGCATAATCCCATACATTTGCATATTGTTTAGGTGCATAACCTTGAGTCGTTAGAATTTCCCTTAGCCTTGCCCTCCATGCTTGGTAGTAGGAAATGTTAACACTATGCTCCCTCTTCACTGTGCTAATGAAAGTTTTAATCCTCCTTTGAGGATCATCTCTACAATGTTCAAGATATTTTTCAACAAGCCATATGGATGTGACCTTTGTATTCACATCCTGCCACCCACACTCATGCTTTGGATCAAAGGTTTTGAGCTGGAAACTACCATCATTACCCATTTTTCTTGCAATAGCCTTAAATCCACACAAGGTCTCCTTACAAACACACTTTTTTCTGCCGTGCTTCATTCAGCAGTGACACTTGTTTTTACAATATGCAGAGACTTTAGCCTTGTCATTGTGCAAGTAGTAATAGTCAAACCCATTCTTAAGTGCAAATTGCCTCAATGCCTTCTTGAAAATCTCATTTGAGCCAAATCTCATACCAATCTTAAGGGTAATTTTACCCCTAAAATCAACAAGTGGATTAAACTCAAGGTACCTCACACGGCCCTTGTTACCCTCAAAATCACTACAACTCCTAAAATCATCAAAATCAACTCTTATATCAAACACATTTTCTTCATAACCATCACCTTCTACACCCTCATCAACAACATGAGTATCAACATTATCTTCAAACACAGCATCATCATCATCTTCCTCAGAAGACTATCCACCATATATTTTCTCATCAAATGGTACATCAGATGTATCAGATAAATCAGAGGAATCAGAGCCTAAGACATTACCTTCATCTGCAGATCCATTAGATTCATCTGTAGATAGATCATCAGGTACTTCCTCTAAAACAGGTTTTGGTTGGGATCTAAGCTTACCACATCTGCCAATAATACCTCCACTGGAAGCACAAGATGGAGATAAGATTTTCCTAGGGTTTGCATCAGATTTGGAAATGCCAACACTATTTATGGAGTGACCCCTATCATTTATTATTGTTGGCTGAGTTGGTTGAGATAAAACTGGTGGGCCGGCTACTATGGAAATGCCCCCACTATTTATGGGCCTAGCGGAATTTGTTGGACTGCTAATGATTGGCCCAGTTACACCTTGTCTCACACTAGTTGAGTAGGTTCATTTGGTTGCACAACATAGACATGTAGTGTTTTGTCTAAACTAGCACAAGAGCATAAGTGGATGATATCATTGTCACACTTTATTTGTCTTAGGCCATTATTTATTCTAAGTCCTGGTTGTAAGTACCAGAGTTCCATCACAATTTGAAGTCCCACACCCTCTTTTATAAAATCCTCTAGCTCCATCTTAGATATAAGATCAGGGTCAACAAATTGCTTGCAATAAATAGATTTCTTCCTATAACACACATGGTCTTAGAGACCTTTATAAAATTTCCCATCATACAAAAATATTATTGTCACATACATCTGTGAAATCATATCAATTAAAAAAGGGAATGCATATGCAGTTAACATCACATACAGTAAACATCACATGGCATCACATGGCAATGTCATAAATTCAATAAAAATGCATAAAAAACACCAAAAAGCAATGTGAAGTAAACATCACATGGCAATGTCATGCAATAAATGGACAACACGCCAAATACAGTCATAGAAACCTCACTTGGACAACACATATATGGGACCATCACTAAGTCAATCGTCAAAACACCATATTTTATACATCCATCTAGTAAGCATAAGATAAGGGCTATGGAATCTTACCTTGAAGAAAGGAGAGGTGGAACTCACTCATTACCGTGGAATCTCCCTCCCCTAAATAGAAGAAGCACTTCAATGGGACTTCCTTTCGCTCAAAGTTCCAATTTGATGACTTCGTTATCGTCGAATCTCCCTCCTCTGTCGCTCGAAGCTCTCAAATCCTTAACAATTGCGAACACGAACACTCCACAAACTCTAACCCTAATTTCGTCCCCACTTTCGCTCACAGAACACGATAGAAGACACTCGGATTTCTCTAGCAATCGATCTCAAATTTTTGTCCCCAATTTCGCCAATTCATCCCAAATCCCTAACCCTAAAATTTTGTCCCCAATTTCACCACAGATGCATCACATTTTTGTACCTTTCTCATGGCTGGGTTAATGAAGGGCATTTAGGGGTATATTGGTCATTTAACATAATTTGACGGAAAAACTAACGAGTCTCGGCTTTGGGTAATTACGCGCTAACGGAATGGTTATAATGGGTGGCTTAAACAATTTCCTCTATAACGGGTGGTTCCCCTAAAAATCGACCCTTTAATGGGTGGTTTCCCGCAATTTTCTCTTTCATTTATATTAGAACCCCTTAGAACCACACCTTTATGAACCCGTAAACATGCTCTTAGTTTTATGGACCTAGAAAATCAAAAAAAAATCTGATCATTATCATTACTACTACTTGAATTACTATTTTTTGATACATGACAAACAGAAGGTATCCTTACTAAGAGAAATGAATACCTAAATCATCACACCGGATGATTTTTACAAGCTTTTTGCAAGCTAACTGAATACTAGAGTTATAGTTGAAAAGCAAGGAACGTGAATCCTGTAATTGTTGATGCTGAAGATGAGGTCCAATGATATCCATTAATCTTCTTCGTAGCAAGATAGGAGAGATGTGGTTGGTAGCCAAAAAATCAGCAGCCATGTTGTTTTCTCGGTAGTAGTGGCTAATTTGAAAACCACAAAAACTATGGGAGAGCAATAATATATCAGAGAAAATTGGTCTAATTTCCCAAGGGATCTTTCATATCCCTCTAATAGAGTTGATAATAGTAATATTGTCTCCCTCTATCCATTAGAACCTGATGTTAAGGGAGACCGCCCGACGATTCTTTCTTAAGTAGCTCTTATTTGTCTAGAAATGTGATCCTGTTTGGAAAGTAAAGGAACGACATGTACATAGCTGAAGAT
This sequence comes from Rheum nobile, assembly GCA_027886185.1. NCBI lineage: Eukaryota > Viridiplantae > Streptophyta > Magnoliopsida > Caryophyllales > Polygonaceae > Rheum > Rheum nobile. The sequence goes on along the minus strand of WOAB01000072.1, from coordinate 2,798,056 downwards.
GTTGTATCAAATTAAGAGTAAAAGGACATTCAAAAAATAAGTGAATAGAGTATTCCATAGCCGCATTACAAAGAATACAATGGTACTCTACTGTAAAACCTATTGAGTCGTTCAGTAGTTGGTAGTGAGTCTGAAAGTGCTTTTCATAGGAAATTTTTGATTTTTGGTGAAATATTTTCATTCCAAATCCAAGATGGGAAATTCGGTTGGGAGTCAGTACATGAATTATTATCGGTTAAGGATCTAGCACTTTTAACGGAAAAATTTCCATCAGAAGAGGGTCTCCATAAAAGTTAATCAGATATGTGCATGTGTGGCAAATAAACATGTAGAACTTTTTCAATAATATGAGGAGGTAGACTATGTTGATGCTTCGGGATATCCCATTTATTATCAGTAGTTCTAAAATCCGAGACAGAAGTATTAGGATCATGTTGATCTGAGTAATGAATTAAATTACAGCCTGAAGCCAGTGGTCTGTCCAGAATTTAATTTGTGTACCGTCTCCAATTTGCCAAAGGACACCCTTTTTAAATAAGTCTCGAATTTGAAGAAGTCTAGATAATTGCCAAGAATCTGTATTTCTTTTTTTGTAAGAAAAAAAGGTGTGTGTGTCTAAGGTATTCTTCAGAAATAATGTGAACCCACATATTGTCAGGTTCTCTAATTAATTTTCAAAGTAGTTTCATTTGCATTGCACAATTAATATTAGAAGATTGAGATAAATCAAGAAAACCAAAAGATTTTGGACGCTTCTAATGAGCAGGTGGTGATTATCAGTGCATTTGTTCCAAAAGAAATCCTTATCAATATTATCAATTTCCTAACAGATACATTTAGGAAGTAAAAAACTCTGTATTAAAAAAATTGTTTTAGAGAGAAGATTCGATTGAATAAAAACAGTTTTTCCAGCCTAGGAGAGGGTGTTTGATTTCCATTTTCCTAATTATTTTTGTTAAACCTGAAATAGAATCCATGAACATGTTATTCTTCGCTCTTCGTCTAATAATTAGAATACCTAAATATTTTCCCATAGATCGTGTAATACTATTTTATATATTTGTCTGCGAGGTTGTTCATTTTTCCACTCCATACTTCATGGACTTGTTATTATTATCCCATTGTAGACAAAAAAACACAGTTATGGAATTCTTCTCTTTCATAATTTCTTTCAAGAGGTGGGATCGGGTACGAAGTACGGATCTCGTGCGAAGGAATTCTTCTCTTTCAAATGTCGAACAAGGTATGGTATTCTTAAAAGTGGAATGAAATGAGTGATTTATTAATGTGTAATAATAAAAATTCATTTTCTTGCACAAATTAGCTCGACAAAGGAGGAAATTGAGAATGAATGTGATAAGGCATAAGCGGGATGAAACACCGCTAATCGAATCAGGTTAGAAAAAGTATATCTTATTTAATTACAACTTTAAATTAATATAGATTTTGCTTAATCAAAAATTTATGCAGGCAATATACTTGGAAATAGTAGCAACTCTATATTTACCCAAGCTACACCAATATCTATTATAGTTTATGGTTAGTCATTAATGAAATATATTATTTAATATACTTTATACATGCATGGTCTTAAGTTTGAGGTTATTAATAATCTATCATTATTTAATACTTTAATGTTCAGGTACAAGAAATTCATCTGCATTGCCAGGATGTTCAAATATTGTACCACATATAAGTGATGGTAGTATTCAATTGTATTTCTAACTATACTAAACATAATTGTTATTTTATAATGTTCAAGTACAAGAAATTCTTTGATTATGCGTATTTTTGTTAAAACATATCCATATATTTATACAGTCAACAAGAATATTGCACCGCAGGCTTTGCATTTACCCAGAAGTGATCAAAACGTTCATAATTCACTTTTACCTATTGATCTGTAAAATATTGAACAAGGTATGGTATTCGTAGAAGTTATATGAAATGAGTGATTTTTTTATTTCTAATATTTGAAATTTATTTTCATGCACAACTTAGCTCGGCATAGGAGGAAGTTCAGAGTGAATGTCATACGGCATAGGCGACATAGAGCACCACTAATCGAATCAGGTTAGCAAAAAATACATCGTAATTAATTTAAATTAATAATTAATGTATATTTTGCTTAACCAAAATTTGTGCAGACAATGTACTTGGAAATATTAGCAACTCTGTACTTACCCAAGCTACACCATTATCTATTACGGTTAATGGTCAGTTATTAATGAAATTTATTATCTAATATACTTTTATACGAGATTGATAATTACGCAGCTTGGCAGTCATGTCATACAAGGAACAATTATTTCAGGCAACAATATTGGACATACGATTTTGATTCCTCGCATGATCATATCACCGTCAGACACTTCATTCTCTTTCAAGTTTCAACGAAGACAGTTGCCCTTGAGTGTCTGTTTTGCTATGACGATAAACAAAAGCCATGGCCAATCTCTTGCAAATGTTGGTTTGTATCTTCCACGCCCTGTTTTCAGTCATGATCAGTTTTATGTTGCATCATCAAGGGTGACTAACAAGAAAGGTTTAAAGATATTGATTTGCGACAAAGACAAGAAGAGATATAATACTACAACCAATGTAGTATACAAGAAAGTTTTTGATAATTTGTAACAATTTTGTACATCGTGCCAGATTTTATGTTTAGTTTTCATTTTCATGTGAAATAGATGAACGTTTTTATTATGTTTGATCGTTTTAGTAGTATTGATGTAAGGGGGCTATCCATGTTTCAAAGACTACTTAACCAATTTTTATTATTAATATAGTTATGGAGAATACCGTATCTCTTTATATAATGTAAATTTTTTATATATCTTAAATATTTTTAGTCGATTAGTCATTTTTTATTTAAATAACTAATCGAATATATATTAAACCAATGACTCGTCGATAATTAAAATATACCTTTTTTGTACAAATGTAAAAAAAAATAAACAAATCTCATACAAGACACGGGTATTACACTAGTTTGATCTAACTAGGTTGGACCCATCCTAAATTCAACTTGAACAGGTGGTGAAAATTTGCTCCTCCGGCTCATGAATACCAATTACCAATCGAGGTTTTTTCACACCAAAACTCGTTAAAAAGATTAGCCAATTTGAAATCCAACTTGAAATCACTATGATGATTTAGGTCGTGAAGTGCCACATTCTTTCACATGAAATGCATTTTCATAATGAACTGCGTCACTAAACACAATGTGCAGAAGAGATTTAAACCAAGAATCTACACAGATCATATCCGATGTGCAAGATATTATGGGGCATAACATTGATATTTCCAATGTACATCTCAAACACACATTTTAGGTAAACCAGAGTCAGCGGTGAACATCTGCTGCAACATTCCTGTCCAAAATTCATGTCATTCAAGGATGAAATACGCCCACATACATGTTTAAGACAATCGGTCGCAGTCACTTGTTGACGTTCCTGTTACCTCAGTATGGTGGCCAAGGATACATTCCATTGGGACCTAATCAAGAAAAATCGTCAGAAAAATCAGTATATACCAATGACAGGCGCCTTTGGAGCTGCGTATGATTAATTTTCAATAAACAATCGAGTAAGGGTATTTTTGACAGTTCAAGGATATTGTACTTTTCTACTGATAAAAACATGATAAGATAGCTGATGGGACAAAAATATGCTTATATGAATTCTGTTTGTCATGCGAAAAAAACAGACGTAATAGTGGTCTGCTTGTCCCTACACATGCCAACCTTTTCCAAGAAAAAGAGGAGTTAAACAAGTCTTTCGTCCATAAGATCTGAACTAGAAGCAAATCAGGAATGTTATCAATTGTGACAATCACACCTTCTATATGAAATTGTCAACCAAAAGCAACAAGATATATTAGTAGATGAGAGCCTGAATTACCTGGAGGACCATAAGGAGAAGCATGTGGTGGCAGTGGGTACGGGGGTGCAGGGTACACTGAAGGAGGGGGATATGGTGGTGCAGGGTATGCTGGAGAAGGAAATGGTGACGCAGGGTATGCTGCAGGATGGGGATACATTGGAGGAGCGTATATAGACGGATCAGGAGGCGGTGGGTATGCTGAAGCCACTGATGGATAGGCTGTGGCTGGAGACGGGTAGGCAGGGTTTGTATATGAAGGTGTTGATGCCACTGGAGGTACAGAATATGGCGGGACATGAGGTTGGGATGGTGCAGCATAAGGTGGAGCCGAAGGAGAATAGCTTGCTGCTGGTTTCTGCAATAAACAGAAAGAGAGCATTCGTTTGACTTCGAGTATTGTAGGAAGAAATGGGGCCTGGCTGATTCAGACAGTACCGAAGCAGAATTCAACTTACATTGGCTTTTTGATGGTGCATTATCAGTTTGACTTCTCCAGCATATCTGAGGCAGAATAAGGCTAGTTAGAGGACTACTGCATGACTTATGCTACAACAAATTCATGTCCTCTCATATAATCATATTTTTTGTTAGTTCCTCAAGTATAATAAGCACACAATCAGATAGAATCCAAGTGGCAAATATATAGACATATTCATCATCTGAAGTCCAAACAGAGGCAGGAATTTGCACTTTCTAATATAGGGCCTCATCTGTGATAATTGTTTATACTAACAACTAGAAGTATAATACAAGGAAAGTATAATACAAGGAAAGTATAACACAGATAGAAGTATGATACAAGGAAAGTATGATACAAGGAAAGTAATATAAGGAAAGTATAACACAGATAGAAGTATGATACAAGGAAAGTATGATACAAGGAAAGTAATATAACACAGATAGAAGTATAACACAGATAGAAGTATAACACAGATAGAAGTATGATACAAGGAAAGTAATCTCTGCGACAAAACAACTAGAAGTATAATACAAGGATTTGGTAGTATTAAATCCAATCAATTTAAACAAAACAAAACTAGAAAAAAGAGAGGAAAAAGTTATACTTGGGAAGAAAAGGATAGCTTGATCATATGACACAGCTTTAGATGCAGATGCAAGAAACTAGTAAGTAGTAAATAATAATTGAGGTTTATGCTACAGGGAGGAGCAATTACACATAAATGTACTAGTCAAATCCAAAACCTGAATAACTTAGGGGCCTTCAGTTAGAATTAATATTGGTATGGGTATTCATATGGAGTTTTGATAATATGGTAATTTGAATAAATTCCAGGGTATGGAGTTTTCATATATGGTGTTTAGATAATATACTGGAATAGATTGGACAGCTAGAGTTGAGCTCTTCACTCCTCTAAGGTCGGGTATGAGGGAATCAGAATGGCGCATTCATGGAAAAAGTTAATTCCCAGCCATTGCAAACGCCTTCCAAACCCCAGACCCCCTTACAGATATGACACAACAATAACGCCGGTCAGCAACAAGAACAACTAACAGCCCATAGTATCACCAAATCAAATATCAGAGCATTATATTGCACTTCCATCTGAAATAGAAGCATATGCAGAAACATATGAAGCTAGCATCACACATGACACCAGAACAAATTTTATCAACAATTCTCAACAAAATGCGCTATACAGGTAACTCCTAGAATATGATCTGAATGCCAGTTCCAGATGAAAATGCTATCCTAAATCACAAACTTATCAGATTAATCATATAAGGAAAAATGTTAGCAGTTTATGCACCTGCCAGTTTTGGTCTGAAGAGACCAAAATTGATCACAATAACCCCGCGAAAGAACTTCATGAAGCTGAATTCTGAAGAAGAAATATCCAAGGGGAACAAAAGGGCAATCAATTAAACTCAAAAGTCAAACCAAGTAATAAACCCCAATAGTCCAATACTAGCACCTGATTTGCATTCATAACAACAAAACTTTATTCAACTTTGAGAATATGGGGAGTGAAATGCAATTACTTTCCACTGCCAATGAAGTCATCATTGGTGAGGGTATTACTGTTCCAAACCACGGCATTGATCTCCCTCAACCCTTCAATTAGCGTGAACATGAACTTCTCTTGAAACTTAGGGTTTTTTCCTCCATCTGGAAAATCAAACGAAGAATTTAATATCACATAAGATCAATCCCGTGCAACAAGAAGAGATCAGATTCCATCCAAGAATTCAAGAGATAAGGATCCAGAAGAGAAACCTGTGCAAGTGCGAGTTCGGAATTTGGTGTTCCCGTATTCGAGGCAAACGTAGGGGTCTTGCCTTGAGATCCATTCTGTATCCTTCAATTTCCTGCACTCAACAACTGCAGCCAAGAAACCGTGGGGGAAAGTTAAGTGAAGGTTTCAAATTCAAAACCAAGTAAGCAGCTTTTTTCTTTTTTCGGTGCAATCTCTCACCTGTAATTTCGAGCAATTGGCCTTGGATGCCAGAAACCGACATCGAATTCAGGCTACTCTTCCTCTCTGTGAAGAAGATCAAGGAGAACAACCCAAATCCCTTGCTCGTGTTTTGCCTCCTTCCTGGGAGAGTACGAACAACCCAAATCCCCAAAGTTGGATTGTTTAGAAGGTGGGCGACGATGAACTCTCAACCTAGCTTCAATGAGCAACACACAAGAGAATCTGGTAAATAGTTGCAAAATCTGTTGATTCTTTTCGGAGTGAGAGGATAGGTATAAATTTGATATTTTTATACTTGTATAAAATATATTAAATTTATATTTAGAATATATATAAAAAAAATTATTTAAATAATTTAATTCAATATTTATCAAATTAGAAACAACTAATATTAATTAATATAAACTATTATAATATAATATAGTATTTAAAAATAATAATAAAAATAAAAACGCTCACTCACTACACTCCCCGTACAACCTAAACCCTAATCTTGCACCAGCCGCCGCCTATCACCACACCCATCGCCAAGATCGAGCCTATCACCACACCCATCACCCTCAAGATCGAGCTCAAACACTTCCAAATCAACACTATATTCCAACGAAAACATTTAACCCTTTATCTTGTTCTCTTGCTACCCAAATCATCCATAATGATGGAGCGAAGAGAAAAACTTCCTCTAAATGGCGACATCGATCTCGACATTTTCGACAGGCCGATCGGACTCACTTCTGGGCATGGACGACTAGGCAGAGGTGGTTTCTGTAGGAACGCAAATTTGATATGTAAACTGCAAGGAGAAATCGCATAAGAATTAAACGAAATAATACCGAACAAAGATTGGATGCAGAGTCGAGAACGAGATCTCTCTCCTTAATTCTGAAAACGCCCCGTATTGCGACGGTTCGATGACGTTCTGAATCCCAGGATACAACTGCAAGACGACTCGGGATTTGCGCAACCAAAATTCCCGAAGGCTACGAACCACTTCTGCGTAGTACTCTCAGACTCGATTTAATCGAAAAACAGAGAAGAGGGAGGAAGACTGTGTTTCTGTGTGTTCGAATGAGAGGTTGACAACTCCTTTTAAGGAGCTTCAAAAGAGACCGTTGCAGATCTGCAATTTAACGTTGCAAATCTTTTGACATCAATGGAGGAAGATTTCGGCATTAATAGAGGAGGTTTCAGATCTTTCGGTATTTAATGAGGAAGATTTGGTCTGCAGCCCATATCTCTCCATGTACCAGATCAAGGCCCAAATGCCAAAGCCCACTAATGGGCTTTCGGATTGGCCCAAAAAGATAGGTGACAAGCCCAAGCCCAAGCCCGGCCCGACTCGCTCGCCCGCCCCGACTCGACTCGGCGCGCGTGTGGGCTTGATGAGCTAGGTCCTCTCCCCATTGAAAATGGGTAATGACCCAAGGCCACAACCTTAGGTCCATTTTCCCTCTATATATACTAAGAGATTTATCTCCAAACTTCCAATGTGGGACAAGAATTTTGCCCCCCACATTTCCCAAGTTTTGCACTTCATGCAAGCTACTTTGGGCCTCCATTTCTCATTCAAACGGAAATCATTTTCGTCGTATGAGTATATTACGAGAATGTGCTCGCGTAGAGGAAGCCAATGCTTCCACTTTCCGGTGTTGACAATGGTCGGAGCCCACCGGAATTGTTCCCGGAAAAGTGTCCGGCGCCACATATAAAAATGAGTTCCAACAATCCCCCACATGAATAGAAATGATTCTAAACATTGGTTTAAAAACAGAAAGACTTTTGAGAGTACAGGCGAAAAATCACTGCATCTGGGCTGGTAGCATGTTTCAGCCTTGAACCACCCATAGTGAGTAGATATCGGATTTACTCGACCAGGTAGTGAACATGATGTCTTAAACCATCCGAGCTTTGATGTAAACCGAGACAATAACTATCACACAATTTCATCTTCTCACAGAACTAGGTTCTCTTGTTGTGTTCATTTTGGCCTTGAACATCCCTGGTTATTCATGAGTGAACTTGGAGAATTCAGTCTTTCTTAATTCTCCTAGAAACGGCCCCATTTCACACTCATAAGGTGATTGCCATAAGGAGTATCCTGTCATATCCCACTTTTATTTCAAAGCTATGGAATCATTAAAAACCAAGCTTAACCTTAACTCATACAGGTAGCACTGTTCATCATCCTAGGAATTGGGAGGAGACTTTAGTCCCCCAGTACTCATCTTGATTCAGCTTGATTTAGTTTTTCCTTTGAACCTACTTCTTGGGATCTCCAGTCACGTAGGTAGGGTTCGCCATCAAGCATCCTCTTTAGTCATAGGCTTTAAACCCATTCCCCTTGATGATTTAACAACTTGATCTCGTGACAAACCTTTAGTAAACGTGATATGACTATGCTCAAGGTCAGTGAGGTACCCAACATGCAAGAGAAGCACATGCCCCAAGCCGAGATCAAGGCGAAGGCCACCCGGGCAAACCCTAAAACCGCGCCGGGTCATACAAGGGGCATAGAGACTTCACCAGGCACGGCTCCACTTCTCTTGGCCACCAAGGCTCCCACAGCTCCTTTGGTGTCACCCAAGACCAATAGAGTCCTCATGGCCGAGCCATTGTCGCCTTTGCCGAGCCACCTGACTTGCCCTAGATTTGCGGCGGCAATGGAAAAGGAGTATAGGCACGGGCCCACATCTGGCTCAATCCCTCGAGCCCGACCTGACCCACCTCACCACCAGCTCAAGGGAGGTCCTTTGGCTCAGGGAGTGCCGAGCCAAACTGCGCCCAGCCCGGGTCCAAGCAATGCAACCTTTCCGCAAAACCCGGCGCCGGCCACGCCCGAATTGGAGCCCAATTGAAGCCCAAGTGAAGCCCGATCATGTTATTGCTGTGTTTAGTGGTTTTTCAGACATTATTAAACATTATTTTTAATTCCCTAATCAGCCCATTAGTTGTTTAGAAGGTGGGCACGTTTTTAGCTTTAGTGGGTTAATTTTAGTGATTTTTCTTTATTGTTTTTAGTAACCGTAAGCTAGGGTTATTAGGAGAAACTCTTTGGCATTTGTCAGACACGTTGAATCAGATTGAAATCCAGAGTTTTCAGTTTTCAAAGCTTTTAGTTTAGTTCTTCACTTGTGTGTCAAATCGAGTGATTTTCCTTGAGTAATTGGAGTGTGTTACATCTTCGATTCCTCTTGGCTGCCTTTCTTGTGTTTGGTGCGTCAAATCCACACATAAGGAGGTACCTATCCATCGACATCCATCAGCCATACAATCGTTCCACCATTCACCCATAAAAACCCTAAAATTTGCCGAAGAAGAGGCTTGTTGTTCAACCTTGGAGATCGGCCATTTTCGACTTCACCAAGAGCAATTCTTGCACAGAGGCTTCCATAGATCCGAAGGGCTATCATTTGGTATCAGAGCTACGTAAGTATTGCTCTCAAATTTGCCTTTAAATCTATAGAATAATCGGTACCTTACTTGCTCTCCATTTCGTGTCCTTGCATGGTTTTATGTGTAGTGTTTTTGGTTTGTTTGCATTGTTTCCTTCTTGTTGTTTGCTTGAGTCATTGAGTCTGCATAGGGAAGGAAAGGGACGAGTTTTTGCAGTTTGTTTTAGGGTAGAAACCGCCGAGCATCATTAGGAGATTTGGGTAGAATTTTTCCTAAATTTTAGGGATTTTCTTGTTCGGTTGTATCTTGCTTTGAAATTCAAAATTGTTGCTTCCAAATTGCTTGAATCATCCGAACCCTTGTTAGTTCATATAGATTAGGTTATTTTGAGTCTTTTTCCATTCGTATTTGGCATATCATCAACCTAGGGTTTGTTCTTGAGCCAACCGAAGCACTTAACTTCATACTTGCGTAGGAAAGGCCTTGAAAATTTCTAAGTGTTGATCCGACTTTTATTTCTGTAATTTCCAGTTTATTCAGTTGTTCTAGTGTCAAAAAAAAAAACGAAAGATCAAAAGAAGAAAAACCGGAAAAGTCAAGCCTACAACAAAAGAAAAAGACTTGGCTTGTAAGAGTGGTTGTTCAAGTTTGATACCTTGTGTGAAATTTTCTTTCTTTTGGGATACATTGTGAAGTTGTTATTTTGTGAAGAATCGGCCAGAATTGTCATCAACTTTGTAAAGGAACTTTCAAAGGCTAAGTACTTGCATTTGTGTTGTGAAAGTTGTGGAATTTAGCACAAGGATTAGCCTAAAAGTTGTGGTGCAATTTTATTTTGTCTTTGGTCATATTGAGCATACTATACAGCCTACCTTGACCCATATTTTGAGCTAGTAAAGGTCACGAATTTTTCTTTGATTTAAAATCAGATTTGTGGCTTACTTGCTAGCTTAGGTAGCATTTGTTGTTCTTCTATCTTGTGGGCTGTTGTGTGGTATTGCTTGTGTGTAGGAAGTCATGGTGAGATCCAAGGATAAGAATGTGGCTGCGGAGGACCCTAAGGAGGCTACGGAGGTGACCTTGGAAGCCATACTCTTGGCTATCCAATCGTCCAAGGACGAGACCGAAGAGCGTGCGCGCCAAGCTGAGGAGCGGACCCGCCAAGAAATACAAGCCTTGCGAGATGAGCAAACAACCTTCATGAAGACCATGGAGGAGAAGTGGAGGTTGTCCCATAGTCCATCTCCGAGCCTACATCAAGGCGCGCCTCAAGGAAGTGGAGCCCAATTCCTCCCAATGGTCGGGCCATCAAGCGGCATTCAAGAGGTCCAAGTGACCGTACCGCTTCTAGCTCAAGAGTTGGCGAACGTGTCTCTCCGTGAAGGGTTTCATCACCCTCCACCGAATGTGGCTGCCTCAAGGGAAGAGTTCGGTTTGGTCTCTAATACCTCTTCTCCTTACATTGCTCCTTTTTCTACTAGTATGTTTCCTTTGTGCACTAACATGGCAGGGCCAAGTACTACTCCTAGAGGAGAAACAAGAGGAGTGTCGCACCCCATCTATAGAGAGGAACCAAGAGGAGTGCCGAATGCACACAATGGGTACCAAGACCCGGGAAGGAGGATGGCCGGAAGAGGAGGCATGGGCCGAGGTCAATACCAAGGAGGAAGAATGCCATATGCACCCCGAAGAGCTTTTGAAGACTATGAGGAAGACTATGGTGGTCAACGTGAGGAGTTTGCATATGATCAACAACGGCCTCATGGCATCAAGTTAGAGGTACAACCCTTTGGTCTTCAATGTGATCCGGAAATTTATCTTGATTGGGAGCAAAAGACCGATCAAATTTTTAGGTACTATAACTACTCGGAAGCTCAAAGAGTAGCTATAGCGACCATAAAATTTGAGGGGTTTGCTTACCAATGGTGGCTTGGGGACAAGGAGGAACGAGAGTACCTCGGAAACCCCCAAATCACTACTTGGCAAGCACTAAAGCAAGCTCTCCGAGATAGGTTTGTCCCAGAGGATTTTTCGGATAGAGTGCATGAGAGGTTGGAGTTGTTAGAGCAAGGGAATAAGACCCCGGATGAGTTCTATATGGAGCTAAAGACCTTGGTCTTTAGGTCTAGACTTAGAGTTCCCGAGGGGTATCTTATTTCTAAGTTCATTAACAACCTTAGTCCCGAGCTCCGAGCCATAGTGAGCAAGCAACACTTTTCTAGAGGGACTCCTATGGAAGAAGTGCTTCATTATACTAATCGTATATATAAGGCACTTCATTCAAAGCGTCCCCAAGCTCCAAGCTCACGGCCTTGGCAAAGTACACCAAGTGGCTCCAAGGGGCCACCACCTATGCCAAGACGCTTAGAACCCACTAGAGGTGACAACCCAAGCCACCCTAGAAGAGATGCCCCTAATTCGGATCAAACCCAACGAAAGGAGGGGGAGCCCCGAGCTAGGGATCTTAAGTGTTTTAAGTGTCTCGGTCATGGCCATTTTGCCAAGGATTGCCCTTCAAAAAGGCAAGTTCTTCTCAACACTATTGGGGACATTGAGTCCGAAGATGAATGGGAAGAAGAACTTGTTGAGAATGAGGGTGGCTTAGAGGAGTTACATGTTGTGGCCGCCGAGGGTGAGTTCTTTTTGGTCAAAAGAGCACTAACCATCTCGGAAAGTCCTAGTACACCTAGTCAACGTGAGACTCTCTTTCACACTAGGTGTACCATTAAAGGAAAGGTGTGTAGTGTCATCATTGATGGTGGCTCTTGTTGCAACTTAATTGATCAAGAAGTGGTGAATAGATTCAATCTATTGACCACTTCTCACCCGCAACCCTACACACTTTGTTGGTTGAACTCCAACACCCCCCCTTAAGGTCAAGGACCAAGCCACCATTCAGTTTCCCATAGGAGAATATGTGGATGAGGTTGTGTGTGATGTTTTGCCCATGACCGCATGTCACCTTCTCCTAGGCCGGCCATGGCAATTCGATAGGGGTGTCATCCATCAAGGGGTGACAAATGAGTATTCTTTTATCATGAATGGTAAGAGAATCACTCTCCACCCTATGATGCCACACGAAATCATGGCTGACCATGTGGCTAGAGAGCAAAGAAAGGCCAGCCCACCCATAGAGCAAAGCCAAGGTAAGAAGATGGCAATTGGAAACAAAGGTGGTGCTTCGCATCATATGCTCTTGGTTAAGCCTTTAATACCTTCACTTGTTGCATACCCTTCCTCTTTCATTACATTTGATGAGACTAACCCTACTAATGTGAAGGATGTGGTGTTGCATAGTTTGTCTTGTAGCTCTATTGTAGGCCAAAGAGGTGTCCCGCACAAGGAAAGCTACTACTTGGAAGGAGAAAGAGACTTGGACGAGCTGGATTCGAGGTCGAATCCCTCTCAAGGGAGGGAGGATGATATGACTATGCTCAAGGTCAATGAGGTACCCAACATGCAAGAGAAGCACATGCCCCAAGCCGAGATCAAGGCGAAGGCCACCCGGGCAAACCCTAAAACCGCGCTGGGTCATACAAGGGGCATAAAGACTTCACCAGGCACGGCTCCACTTCTCTCGGCCACCAAGGCTCCCACAGCTCCTTTGGTGTCACCCAAGACCAATAGAGTCCTCATGGCCGAGCCATTGTCGCCTTTGCCGAGCCACCTGACTTGCCCTAGATTTGCGGCAGCAATGGAAAAGGAGTATAGGCACGGGCCCACATCTGGCTCAATCCCTCGAGCCCGACCTGACCCACCTCACCACCAGCTCAAGGGAGGTCCTTTGGCTCAGGGAGTGCCGAGCCAAACTGCGCCCAGCCCGGGTCCAAGCAATGCAACCTTTCCGTAAAACCCGGCGCCGGCCACGCCCGAATTGGAGCCCAATTGAAGCCCAAGTGAAGCCCAAGTGAAGCCCGATCATGTTATTGATGTGTTTAGTGGTTTTTCAGACATTATTAAACATTATTTTTAATTCCCTAATCAGCCCATTAGTTGTTTAGAAGGTGGGCACGTTTTTAGCTTTAGTGGGTTAATTTTAGTGATTTTTCTTTATTGTTTTTAGTAACCGTAAGCTAGGGTTATTAGGAGAAACTCTTTGGCATTTGTCAGACACGTTGAATCAGATTGAAATCCAGAGTTTTCAGTTTTCAAAGCTTTTAGTTTAGTTCTTCACTTGTGTGTCAAATCGAGTGATTTTCCTTGAGTAATTGGAGTGTGTTACATCTTCGATTCCTCTTGGCTTCCTTTCTTGTGTTTGGTGCGTCAAATCCACACATAAGGAGGTACCTATCCATCGACATCCATCAGCCATACAATCGTTCCACCATTCACCCATAAAAACCCTAAAATTTGCCGAAGAAGAGGCTTGTTGTTCAACCTTGGAGATCGGCCATTTTCGACTTCACCAAGAGCAATTCTTGCACAGAGGCTTCCATAGATCCGAAGGGCTATCAAAACGGATCCGCTAGGTTGTCAGCCGACTTGATATAATCTATTGAGATTATACCATGCGAGAGTAGTTGTCTAATGGTTTTATGTCGTCTTCGTATATGACGTGACTTACCATTCTACAAACGACTCAGTGCCCGAGCTATAGCTGATTGACTATCACAGTGTACACTTATTGATGGCACTGGTTTTTCCCACATCGGGATATCTTCCAAAAGATTTCGAAGCCATTCAGCTTCCTCTGTTGCTTTGTCCAAAGCAATGAACTCAGACTCCATTGTGGATCTGGCCAATAGTGTTTGTTTGGAAGATTTCCATGATACCGCTGCACCACCAAGTGTAAACACATATCCACTTGTGGACTTTGAGTTTCTGGAATCTGATATCCAGTTTGCATCATTGTATCCTTCCAGAACTGCTGGGTATTTACCATAGTGCAGCCCATAACTTTGAGTATAACGCAAGTAATTTAATACTCTAGTTATCCCTTTCTAGTGTTTGTGTCCTGGATTACTTGTGTAGCGACTCAGTACATTGACTGAGTGTGCCAAGTCAGGTCTTGTGCAATTGGTCAAGTATATGAGACTTCCAATCACACGTGCGTACTCCAACTGTGACACTGCATCCCCCGAGTTCTTAGTCAAATGAAGATGGGGGTCCACGGGACTCTTTGCAGTCCCGCTTGAGTAGTTCTTGAATCTCTCAAGTACTTTTTCAGCATAATGTGCTTGAGACAGGATAATTCCTTCAGAATTTCTAGTGATTTTAATCCCTAGTATGACATCTGTTAATCCCAAGTCTTTCATGTCGAACTTCCCACTAAGCATGTTCTTAGTACGGCTGATCATGTCCTTATTGCTTCCAATAATGAGCATGTCATCTACGTACAAACACAACAAAATGTAACCATTTGGAGTGTCCTTGACGTAGATGCATTTGTCACATTCATTGATGCTGAATCCATTTGACATCATGACATTGCCAAATTTTTCATGCCACTGCTTTGGAGCTTGTTTGAGTCCATATAGAGACTTGACAAGTCTGCACACCTTGTGTTCCTGTCCAGGAACCACATAACCCTCAAGTTGTTTCATGTATATCTCCTCTTCTAATTCTCCATTTAGAAAGGCAGTTTTTACATCCATTTGATGGATTTTAAGGTTTCGTAATGCTGCTATTGCTATTAGCATTCTTATTGAGGTTATTCTCGTAACTGGAGAATAAGTGTCAAAGAAATCCAGGCCTTCTTTTTGCCGGAATCCTTACACCACAAGCCTCGCCTTGTGCTTATCTACTGAGCCATCGGTTTTCAATTTGGTTTTAAAAATCCATTTGCACCCAAGTGCTTTACACCCTTGTGGCAAATCAACTAACTCCCATGTATGATTCTGCATAATGGAGTCGATTTCGCTTTTAACTGCTTCCTTCCATGAAGGCGCATTAGGTGTAGACATGGCTTCTTTGAAAGTTCTAGGCTCATTCTCCAAGAGAAAGGCCGTTATGAACTCTTGCCCAAAGGTTTTCTCCTTTCGAGCTCTTTTGCTTCGTCTAGGTTCAGCTTCTGGTTCATTTCAAGCTTTCTTGCTCTGTCTAGGTTCATCTTCTGTTTCATTTACAGAAGTACCTGCTTCACTTTGTTCACGTGCTCATTTTAGATGTTCTTTATCCTTGCACGGAAACACGTTTTCAAAGAAGGACGCATTCCTTGATTCCATTATTGTATTGACATGTATATCTGGTATGTCAGATTTATGTACCAGAAACCGATAAGCACTACTGTTATGTGCATATCCTATGAAAATACAATCAACGGTTTTAGGTCCAATTGTGACCTTTTTAGGAGGTGGTACTGCCACTTTTGCTAGGCACCCCCACACTTTGAGGTATTTGTACGAAGGTACGTTACCTGTCCAAAGTTCATATGGCGTCTTGCTGGTAACTTTATGGGGTATCTTGTTGAGGATATAATTGGTGATAAGTAGCGCTTCCCCCCACATGTTCTGGGGTAACCCAGATTCTTGCAACATTGCATTCATCATCTCTTTCAGAGTTCGGTTCTTTCGTTCCGCAACTCCGTTAGATTCTGGTGAGTAGGGAGCAGTTGTTTGATGAATAATCCTGTGTTCTCTACAGAACGCGTTGAAAGGTTCATCATACTCGCCTCCTCTATCACTTCGGATAATCTTTATGGTTTTACTAAGTTGGTTTTCAACTTCCAACTTGTATTCCTTAAACTTTTCCAAGGCCTCATCCTTGCTTCTTAGCAAGTATACATAGCAGTATTTTGTGCAATCATCAATAAAGGTTACGAAATACTTTTTACCGCCTTTAGTTTGCACATATTTTAAATCACAAAAATCTGTGTGTATTAAACCTAGAGGTTCGGTTGTTCTCTCAACATGTGGGGATGGCGTTTTTGTGAGTTTGGCTTGTACGCACACTTCACATTTGTCTTTACTTGATTTGCATTTTGGAATCAGGTTCATGTTCATTAGTCTTTGAATAGACTTGTTATTCATATGCCCTAACCGTTCATGCCAAATATTAAAAGACTCAACAACATAAGCAATAGGATTAGTCTTATTCATTGAAACATCAGTTACAATAGTTTTTGGGATGACTGTCATTACATTCATTTTAACCAGTCCATCCTTTACATAACCCTTGCCCAAAAATACCCCATTCTTTGAGAGAACCAACTTGTCAGACACGAAGTTGGTCGCGGATCCGTTCTTGCTCAGCAGAGTGCCGGAGATCAGATTCTTCCTTATGTCAGGCACATGCATGACGTTGGTGAGAGTCAGCTCCTTTCCTGAAGTCAGCTTCAACACCACTTTCCCGTAACCTTCCACCTTGGATGTGGACGAGTTCCCCATAAACAGATGCTCGTCGCTCTTGCTCTGCTGATAGGTGGTGAAGCATCCCTTGTCAGAGCAGATATGTCTGGTAGCACCTATATCGTACCACCATTCCCTTGGGTTGTTTCCAACCATGTTGACTTCAGACACTACAGCACACAGATCTGCATCCGAGAGCCTGCCTTCAGTCATGTTGGCTTGGGATTTCCCCTTGTCCTTGTGCGGATCAGCCTTGCTACGACATTCGTCAGCCTTGTGACCCATTTTTCCACACTTGTGGCACTTCCCACTGAACTTCTTAGCTGGGTGCTTCTTGAAGTTGTTGGAGCTTTGGGGTTGGAACTTTCGTTTCTTCCCCTTGTCTTTGTGTTCAGCCAGATTAGCCTTCTGTTCAGCAGGCTCAACCCCTTCTGCTTTGCGGTTGGTTGACTCAATCCGCAGCTTGACTATCAAGTCTTCCACAGTCATTGTCTTTCTCTTGTGCTTCAGGTAGCTTTTGAACTCCTTCCAGCCTGGAGGAAGTTTCTCAATGAATGCAGCAACCTGGAACGTCTCATAGATAGACATCCCCTCAGAAATGATTTCATGAGTTAGGAGTTGCAGCTCTTCCACCTGTTTCATGATGGGCTTATTATCCACCATCTTATAGTCCAGAAACTTCGCTACTGCGAACTTCTTCGAGCCTGCATCCTCAGGCTTGTACTTCTTCTCCAAAGCAGTCCAGAGCTCTTTGGAGGTCTTGACCTTGCTGTACACATTGTACAGTGGATCAATCAGGCGGCTTTGAATCCAACCTTTGCACATGAAGTCTGCATGAGTCCATGCCTCAACACTGGCCAGCAGGTATGCATCTGTATTATGAGGCGACAGCACAGGCTTCTCCTCATTCAAATACTTCTCAAGCTTCAACGTGGTCAGGAAGAAGAACATCTTCTGCTGCCATGTCTTGAAGCCAGTTCCATCGAACTTTTCCGGCATCAAGCCATCGTTCACAGCGCCAGGCATATGGACTGTCGGAACAACAGTCTGAAGAGCAGATTGGTGGACCGTCTGACGAACCTCAGAAGTCCCAACCATTGCAGCTTGCAGATTAGCTGTTGTTAGGTGTGCATCTTGCAGATTCACTGCTTGCACATTTCCTGTTGGCAGAGTTACCGCTGGCAGACCATTCCCAAACTGAATTTGGAATGTCGACTCAGTCGGGTTTCCGTTTTCGGCCCCAGCAACCTCGATGTTATCACCCATGAGAACTGAATCTGTTCACAGAAACGCAACCATAAGTCAGTAATTTAAATCTCGAATTAATTTGTAAATTCGAAATAATATTTAGAAATAAATTCGAATTTAATTTGAAATGGCCAATCAGATTTCGAAATTGAATTCGAACGAAATTTTGGATGTGATTAATTCCTGCAAGACACGTTAGTAAATGCAGATACAAAAATTAAATAACGTAATCTCAATAATTTCCTGCAAAAGATACGCAGAAATTGCACAGAATACAGTTTTGAAAAAAAATTCTTGCACAGAAATGCACAGAAATACAGATTCAAAAAAATTTCCTGCACAGAAATTACACAGAACTGCACAGAAATTCAGAAAGACAATCTGCAAAACTGAAATTGCACAGAAACATAAACAGAAACTGCACAGAAACAAGTTAGTATGTGCAGAATAATGTTGAAAAAATTTTCTGTACAGATACAAAACTGAAACTGCACAGAAACGTAACCAGAAACTGCACAGAAACAAGTTAGTATGCGCAGAATAATGTTGAAAAAAATTTTCTGTACAGATACAAAACTGAAACTGCACAGACACGTAAACAGAAACTGCACAGAAGCGTAAACGAGAACTGCACAGAAAAAATTCGGAAATAAACTTTGCAATTGTTCCTGCAAGAGCGGAGACAGAAACTCGAAAAGAAATTTTGTTAGTGCGATTAGAGCAGTTTAAACGTTTTTCAGAATTAAGACTGTAGGAACGGAAATTCGATATGTAAACTGCAAGGAGAAATCGCACAAGAATTAAACGAAATAATATCGAACAAAGATTGGATGCAGAGTCGAGAATGAGATCTCTCTCCTTAATTCTGAAAATGCCCCGTATTGCGACGGTTCGATGACGTTTCGAATCCCAGGATACAACTGCAAGATGACTCGGGATTTACGCAACCAAAATTCCCAAAGGCTACGAACCACTTCTGCGTAGTACTCTCAGACTCGATTTAATCGGAAAACAGAGAAGAGGGAGGAAGACTGTGTTTCTGTGTGTTCGAATGAGAGGTTGACAACTCCTTTTAAGGAGCTTCGAAAGAGACCGTTGCAGATCTGCAATTTAACGTTGCAAATCTTCTGACATCAATGGAGGAAGATTTCGACATTAATAGAGGAGGTTTCAGATCTTTCGGTATTTAATGGAGGAAGATTTGGTCTGCAGCCCATATCTCTCCATGTACCAGATCAAGGCCCAAATGCCAAAGCCTACTAATGGGCTTTCAGATTGGCCCAAAAAGATAGGTGACAAGCCCAAGCCCAAGCCCGGCCTGACTCGCTCGCCCGCCCCGACTCGACTCGACTCGGCGCGCGTGTGGGCTTGATGAGCTAGGTCCTCTCCCCATTGAAAATGGGTAATGACCCAAGGCCACAACCTTAGGTCCATTTTCCCTCTATATATACTAGGAGATTTATCTCCAAACTTCCAATGTGGGACAAGAATTTTACCCCCCACATTTCCCAAGTTTTGCACTTCATACAAGCTACTTTGGGCCTCCATTTCTCATTCAAACGGAAATCATTTTCGTCGTATGAGTATATTACGAGAATGTGCTCGCGTAGAGGAAGCCAATGCTTCCACTTTCCGGTGTTGACAATGGCCGGAGCCCACCGGAATTGTGCCCGGAAAAGTGCCCGGCGCCACATATAAAAATGAGTTCCAACAGTTTCTAGCCATCCATGTCGTTGCTCATCTCCTTCCTACGGGTTGTGAGGTGCTTGTATCCTTTTTCTCCGTCCTCTCATGGATCTGGAAAGGGGGTGGGTGCTGGCTTCCTCCAGTCTTCAGTCCGTTGTCTGAACATTACCAAGGAGGGCCTGTTGGTGATCTTTGGAGTCAGAATGTTGTCGGGGATGGCAAGAGGTCAACCTGGTGGGGCGCTTTTGTGTCCCAACCGAAGCTTTCGTTTCTTCAAGGCTTTGGGGCGTTGGCGACTTGCAGTTCAGCGTGGCGAGATGTGGTCTTTGCCGGCCTTCCTCTCCTCTGCAAATTAAGGTATGTTCTGACCGATCCAACAACTCTTGACCTCTACCTAAACTTCAAAATGTGAATGATCATTGTTGCCTTGTGTGTGTGGTTTGGCTTAAAAATTTACAAGCTATAGATCGAGATCTGTATACCCCTAATCCGAATTTTTATGTAATTTTGAGGGAGAATGTATGCTCTGAATTTGACTCCATTGTGAACCATGAGGTTTTGAACCCATCTGATATTCATGAAAAACACCTTACTTTGGTTGAGGAGGCCACTAAACTCAACCTAGTCCTGACTGGATTTGAATATGATTCCTCTTCGTTTTTCCTTATTACTTGCCCATGGTTATGGGTTGGTATGCGGCCTTTTAAGCCCTTTGTTCTTGCTTTATGCTTTCTAAATATTTGTTTGACCATCTTCAACAATATTGTTATCTCTAACCTTGAGAGCTCCTTTTTTTATGAATTTTAGCCATAAATTCCTATCTATCTTAACCCCTGACACTTAACCAGTTGACAAGAACCTGTTGTGTGTGTGCCACTCTAGTGATATTTTAGACAATTGCTATTATTCTTCTCGGAAGCATAACCTGCTTAATTATGATACTAAGCAATGGAACTTGTTTAATGTTAACCTACACTATCTGTTTTGGAAGATTAGCAATGTTCTTAATGAGAATTTTGAGTTTGACATTGATCTGAATAATGACCTTGTTGTCCTATTTAGATGGATTTACTGCCCTCTGGATTATGGGTACAGTGTGTTTTATTCTATGATTAATCTACAACACTGTGATCAGATTCCTTATATTAAATTAATTGATATTTACTGGATGTACACAACCTAGTATCTCTACATGCGCTTGCAATGCTATATGAGTTTACTCTTGGTCTTACAGACACAATCAAAAGGAAGATGTCGGTAGTACCATGACAAGAAAACATTTAGTTGCACAATGGAACACTCTGCAATACAAAGGAGCACTAAAGCTAGAAGGAAAAATATCATTTTGAACCCATACTCTTTGAACAAACAAAGTGGTAGTCATATATCTACGATTTATGAACTTTTGAAAACTACTTGGCATTTGAACAATCGGTTTACTGATCTTCATTTGCTTTATAATTATGTCCCAATACTAATGTAGAACTCTCTTGTTAGGACACTTTGAACCTTTTGATCAATTTTTTTTGGTTGTATGAATACTGCACAAAAGAACAAATTCCTATATAGACTTTGATACCTGCTAATTTGTTGATTCTAACATGTAATTTCTACATTATCCATAGCAGGATGCAATCCAAGCGGGTTTAAGTAGCCCATGATTACTATGTCCTCAGCCTCTTTGTTAATCTCATGTGGTGGAACATGATGCATATTGTTAGCAAAATCACTTTGGTATGCGATCATTGCCCCATGAAAATAATAACATTACAAATAGCTATGAGCTATAAATACCATCACTACAATACCCATAAAATATATATTGACCTTCACTCAAGAATCCCCATTGATGAATCACTAAATAGCTATGATTACAAGGTAAGTTGTCTTCCCCTGACCAAATTGTTAACCTACTTCCTTACTAACTTTTGGTATGTTTGTGATTTGTTCTTACAAGAATCTATGGACTGCACTTCAAGGCTTTACTTGATCATCAACAAAGGTGACATTGACCAGACCAATGAACCAAGAGGGCACAGAGAAACAATACAAACAATGAACCCCTATCCTATGAACAAATCTTTATGGAGTTTCAACTCCAAGAACAACCTCTATATGAATTATATGTGTTGCTTACACACTGATTTTACATTTTCACATACAAATTGTTCAACTCATTGTAGATGCACTACAGTTTATCTATCTATTTGATGTGAAACAAGGGGTTGAGTGCCCTTGTCTCACTTGCTTGAGCTCCGGATCGTGGCGCAAGAGAGGCTTGAACTTCTCCTTTGTGTTGGTTGGCTTCTTAAGGCTCTTTGGAGGTGCCTTGAGAGCGGAAGCAATGAGGATGCCTTGTGAAGCTGAGGGAAGCAATGACTAGCCGAGAGGAGACAAGGTGGCCGGCCGTGAGGGTGCTTGGGTGGCTGGGCAAGACTAGGGGCCAAGGGAACCTCCCCTAGAGGTTCCTTGGCTGAGTTGCTTTGGATTGAACACAATGAACTGAATTGATTGAGTGAAATGTGAGAGATTGGGAGGAATTAAAGAAGGAAATATTTGAATGCTTGGGGTTGATAGAAGTAAGTGGGAGCCTTGGGGAGATATTCCTCTAACCTAAGGAATATATTCCACTTCTATAATCTTCAACCAACTTACAAATGAACTACAAAATGAGTTTAAATAGTCATGGCATTTCAGCCAACAAAGAAAAGCCTCTAATGGGCCTTAGTGAGTTGAAACTCATATGCAAATGGCTCTTCACACTCACTAAGGCAAGACTAACATCATGAAAGTAAATAACCAAAAGTAGAAAGGGGATAAAAGCCTTAGAGTCTTGGATATAGGCATGCGCATGAATGCCTTGGAATCGAAGCATGGTCGATGCTTGAGTGTCATGGCATTGATGCATCGGCGCCTTGGTGGTCAAGGCCTTGGCTCCTCCATGGTGACGCACAAGAGTAGGCGCGGGCCTTGGGCTAGAGGTTCCTTGTTGATGGGTGGTTGGCACTCATCACTCTCCCCTTCTTGAGGGAGAATTGTCCTCAATTCATCATCGGGGACCGGGGGCACATGCGGGCCGAAGTCCGCCATAAGGAGGCTCGAAAGTGCACCCAAGACAATGATGAGCTTGCACCGAAGAGGCGCCTTAATGTCAAGAGCATGTCAGCCGACGGAATGGACCTATAACATGGAAACTCAACAATAAAACATGAGACTATCCTACGGCTCCGGGTGGGACTATGGCCGCTCCTAGGCACGGGTCCAAGGGAGGAATGAGGCATCAAGTGAGCAACCCTAGTGGAGTCGAGTGTGTGAGGGATTCATAAAGTGGCCACAAAGAGAAATCTAGGGTGAGAGGCTCAACCGGGGCAAGGAGTGGCATGTGGCAAGCTATAGGGAAAGTGGAATCCCTCCCCTTCTTAAAAGGTTGCCTACCGGTTATGAGGGCCAAACCAAAGATCTCCCAAAATGTGATAGAAAAGAGTGAGTGCATGCTAGAATCCTTGGGGAGGGCCCTAGAAGGTGTCGGCATGGCAACCACATAAAATTGGAGTCCTAAGGGAGTAAGGTGGTAGGGCCAAGGCTGCCAAGGTGGAGTTCCAAAAATGGTCTGGGTGGGGCAATCCTTAAAGGCCCATGGTCAACATGAAAAGTCTCATCCAAGGAGTGCCTATGAAGGGCTCTACGCATAATCCTCAAGGGGCCATGATCAACATGAAAAACCTGATGCAAGGGCTGCCTAGGGAAGGTTGTAGGCATGTCTAGTGTGTGGGCTAAAAGAGAATAGTCCTTATCTCAAAAGAATTCTTAAATACCACTGGATAGTGAAAGACCCCAAGGACAACTCTAAAGTAGGGAGCACGTAACAACAAAACATATGATTCTAAAAAAAATCAAAAGAACAAGGCACCATTGCGCCACCAAGAAAAATGGGGAATGTAAGAACACGAGGTCCAAATTCTATATGAATGGCAAGGATGCATGCACAAGTTATGCCACTACCCTTCGTAAGCCTAAGTAGATGGCCTATGATACAACAATTTAGACAATGATCATACTAAGACATGGAGAGAATGACATGCATTAAGTGAAACCTCTTGGACATGAATTGAGAAATGGAACTATAATGCAAACAAGAGAACATAGTCCTAGATGCAAAACAACTTGTCATCATGAAAAGTGCTCTATCCAAGGTTGTAACATTAAACTCATGAAATGTGTCACTTAATGACATACAAGATGAAAGAGAGAAGGGTTCTTCCTTGAAATTAGGAGCCTTTAGGATGCCTTTCTCTTCTTGGCCAAGAGCTGATTTCTTAGGAGGCTCATCATCCATGGTATCGACCTTCTCTTGGAGTGGGAATGGCAAGCAAGAAGGAACCATACGTGTGGCATCCGTCCATGGAGTAGCCAAGGAAAGTATGGAGCTTCGTGTAATGGTGGGGCAAAGTTTGCTTCTTAGAGAAGAAGGGGATGGTCCCAAAACTTTCTCCTTCTTTTCCTTTGTCGCTCGCTCCTCTTTAACAAGAATTGACACAAGAGGCTCACATGTTCTGGCCTTGGGATCTTCATCTTGCTCGGTTGGCTCGACCATTGACAAACGCACTTGGGCTTGCCTCGTATCAACCGAGCTAGGTGGCTCGTTATATGTGACTTGGGTGCGAGTCTCCTCGGCTGTCCGGGCTGCAAAGAGGTGCTCAAGGGGCTCCTCCGGAGGTGACTCAATGGCGGCCAAGGAACGCTCCATGGTGGCAATCCGGGCATCGGAGTGATATGGTAGAAGCATAGGCCCCGTGCTTCGGTCACGCGCCGCGGCCTCAAGATGGTGGCCAGTCGAGCCGCGCGAGAAGGCGTCGTTAAGGATGGGTGCGACACGAGACGGCGCCACAGCTAGCGTGGGCGTCGAGGAAGCGACGGAGATGTCGGCCAAGCGTTGCTCAAGGGCGGCCATCCGGGCGTCCGAGGCCTCCTTCTCCCGATGGAACTTGGCCAAATCAGCCAAGGCAGCGCGCAAGTCGGCGGCGGCGGCCTCTTCACGACGGGCGGCGGCTGCCTTGGCGCGACTCTCTTCGGCTAGTCTAGCCGCAAATGACTCGGGGGAGAGCGTAGGCGTGGAGCTGGCCAAGAGGCACCGGTCTTGTTGGGGGTGACGTGCATGGCCATTGGCGCGGAGGTTGGCGCGGGGAAGGGGCAGCAAATCCGGGTCATGGTGGTCGAGCGGGCGTCGGGGCTGACCCCGAGTGCGATCATAACCCTGGTGGTTCACATCCTCCCAAGCCTCTTCCTCTTCATGGCTGTTAAAAGGCTTCATGCCAGACTTGGTGAAATTATGACCATAACGGCGGCTGAACTCGTAGTCGGCTGCGGGCCTAGGGGCGGCGCGGGAATAAGGATCTCCATACAAGGGCATGGGATCACGAGCATGGCTTCGTGGGCGCCGGCCCAGCAGCGGCCGAGCGGGATAAGGCCAATATGGCTCTTCCATGGGGACTTCACCTAGCACAAGCAATAGGCAAAATAAGTAAAAAGTCCCAAGCAAACAAAGCAATCATGCTACGAGAATATGAATACCTTAGGCCTAAGACAATCAAATCAATGCAAGTAATAAGGCAAAACAATTCAAAGTCCCAAGCAATCACAACAAGAGAGAGAGAGAGAGAGAGAGCAAGCTAGGCCTAGGCAATCAAGCTAATGCAAACAATGGAGGATCAAGGAAAAGAACAAAGCCGTGGGGTGGCATGTGACTTGCAAACTTGATAAGAACTTAGGCACTTGCAATCCGTCCAAATGGGCGGCTAAGATGGACAAGCCAAGCATGTGATCAAGAAGCCAAAGTCAAAGCAAGAAAAAAACTATGACATTTGATCAAAGCAAGCATACTCCAAGAAAACTTATAAAGATTTTAAAAATGGTGGGACAAGATCATGCAAATCAAGAATGAAATGGATGTAGATCAAGAAGGATCATGGAAAAGGGGAAGAACATGGAGGGTGGGCACAATGAACCTTGGCACCAAGTGAAAAGGGTGCTTCTCCAAGCCTTGTAAATTTTGAATATATTTTCCTTTTTTTTTATTTGAATCGTTATGGCTTCTGTTTTTTTTTTTACTTGGGAAGCAACCGAAATTACAAAGGGGGCAGCTGATAAGCACTACTTTGTAGGGCTTAAGTAAGAGTCATTAGAGGTTTTATTGGTGCCATTCGGGTAGATTTAGACACATTCATGTGTATGGCGTTTAGGGGCGAAGTTGGTGTATTTGGAGGTGTTTGAGCGGTTTTGGATATCATATGAGACACTGAGGAAGAAATCACATGAGAAGACGAGGAAGAGGAGTGCAATGAAGAGTAGAAGAACCATAGGCTGAATTCAATTGGTTATTTCTCTCTACTCCGATGTCCAAATGGAGTGATTCCAATTCGAGGAGTTAGCTTTTGAAGTCTACTACAAGTCCTCAAAATATGAACGCGATCCGAGTTGGGAATCAAAAGTTATGGCATTTTTACGGAAGTGTCGCAGGAGCTGAACCGAAGAACGGCGACCGCCGTAATTATGGCGCCCGCCGTGAACCTTACGGCGCCCGCCGCAATTAGCTTTCCACCAACCTTGGCTACAAAGTGACCACGGCGCCTGCCGTTTAATTACGGCGCCCGCTGTTTAATTGCAGCGCCCGCCGTGAACCTTACGGCGCTCGCCGCCGCTGTCAGAAGCCAACCGAGTCCGTTTTCCTTATTTGTTTTATTTCGGATTATTTTATTACTTTTTATTATTTCGTTTTAGGTTAACTTAGCTTTATTTCCTTTAGTATTTAAGGGTTGAGAAAAGTCTTGTTTGCCTATAATCTATAATCTTCGTTTCTCTCAAAACCCCAATTCCTTTCTACGTTCTACGTTATGAAGAACTAAGCCTCCCTGGCTTAGTCAGACGTTGAAGCTTTCGTTTGGATTCAGTTGTGAGATTCTTGTTCTTAATCTATTGCATGGTTTTTATCTATTCTCTTGCTTAAGTTGCTTATGATTGATATTGATAATCTCTATTTGGACCAAGGTTATTAAAATCGAGATTTTAGGATCGGATCACAAGGGACCCTCTGGATCGGATCGTAAAGTCGTAAGATTTTGTAAACAAATAAAAATTAAATTAAATAAAAAATATGAACGTCATTTAGCAAAAATATAAATAGATATTTAAAATTTTAAATATAAAACTTTAGAACATTGATGCAATTGACCGTTGACACACCGAAACTCAAGCCATATACACAATATTGTCAAAACTAATTGGATTTAGGACATGCGTAAATGAGACATGAAGATTTTGAACAATCATTATTAGGGTTGCTTTAATTTTTTATCACGCATGAGTGCAATTTTAGGATTTCGAGCATGACTACATGGGAGAGACGTATATATGGAGAGTGTAAGTATGAGAGTGGTGGAAATTTGGACAAATTGGGCTCTCAAACGGGATGTTAGTAGCTCATAGAAGTTCAACGTTAGGATCTTACTGAGATCTTAGAATCGTAAGATTCTATTGATCCTTTGAGATCCTATAAGATCCAAAGTTAGATTTTGACATTAATAGATTTTAGTAATAGATCCGGATCAGACACCCTACCTTGGATCGTAAAATCTTAGGATTTTAAGATCCGGATCTAGATTTTAATAACCATGATTTGGACGCAACTAGGGTTTGTCGTTATTGATCTATTGCTAGATATAGATTATTATTGGTTGAGCATATCTATTTCAGAGTAGCAACTGCATCGTACTAGTATCTGGTTGTGCTAGTCTTATGCAGAAGAGAACTGATTTACATTCTAGGATAAAAGCTGGTTGTTTTATGCTAGAATTGTATCCAACTATAT
Source organism: Rheum nobile (assembly GCA_027886185.1). NCBI lineage: Eukaryota > Viridiplantae > Streptophyta > Magnoliopsida > Caryophyllales > Polygonaceae > Rheum > Rheum nobile. Next base: position 2,770,254 of record WOAB01000072.1, on the reverse strand, counting down.
TCTTATCCATAAGGCTGCTGTTAAACTGAATCTTGATAGTTTCAGGGTTGTTTAATTAGTTAGTGCTAATAGTATCTGGTTGTGCTATTAGTTATATCTGAAAAGGAATTGGAATCACCATTGCATGAGATTTTGAATGATTTTCTATGATCAACTTGTCATACGAATAGTGGATGTTGTTTGACTAAGTACTTTTCCCCATCACTGATTTCACAACTCTTTCGCTTGTTTACTTTTGCATGCTTAGATTACTAAAACTCACAAAACCCCCCTTTGGTTATTTTGATTGACATACGAATTGCATATTTAGATTCGCCTCCCTGTGGATTCGACCTTTACTTACCTAGGACTACGGTTTAGGATTTGTTTGGATATTTTGCATAGCAGTTTTTACACGACAAAAACCTGTTATCAAATTGGCGCCGTTGCCGGGGAGGCAATAATCTATTTTGTGTGCGGTTTGTGTGTCAACTTTTGTGTGGACCTATCTTACGGTCCACACCCGTGCTACTGATTTTTGTTTTCCCTTTTTGATTTTGTTACAGAGATGGATAGATTTCCCCACTCCTATCAGGAGCTGCAATATGATCCCTACTCCAATACATACAATCCAGGTTGGAGGGATCATCCCAACTTCAGGTGGAAAGACCCAGAACAGAATCAAGGTCAAGTGCAACAACAGGGTAATCCTCAACAACCTAGGCAGCCGTTTGTGCTAAGACCTCAAGGACAGAGCTCAAACCCATCACCTTCCATGGAAGATATGATGAAGTTGTTGATGCAGAGCAACGTCAATCTCAATGAGAGTATTGCCAAGCTGACTAAAAGCTCATTGCAATTCCAAGAAACTACACAAGCTAGCATTCAGAACTTGGAAAGGCAAGTGGGTCAGATGTCTCAAGCGGTGAGTAAACTTGAAGCGGAGTATTCTGGTAAACTTCTGTCTCAAGCAAAAGAGAACCCAAGACCGCGGGAGGTATACCTCGACCTCGGTTCATCCACTGAGGAGATGGGTATTCCAGACGATATTTTGGACCACGTTGTGCTTTCTGAAGAAGAGTATTTTATGGGACTGGAGGAATTCAGCGACCAAGAGGAGGAGAGTCGCGATCGCAAAAACGATCCTGCGACGCTCGTTCCTCTCGAAAATGCCCCGGCAGCCCCCGACCCTCTCGAGGCTGCCTATGATGAGTATGTGCGTCTAAACTCCTCCCCGCTCATTACGCTGCACCCCGTCACGCCCCTTCCTGAGGCAGTACAAGATACTCGAAGGCTGAAGAACGACAAAGAGCTATATGAAACCTTCAGTATCTGCGAGGCAACCATTCCCTTGATCGAACTGGCAAATTGCATCCCTCGCTACACAGAGTTTTTAAGGGTGCTGGGCAATATAAAGAAGAAACCAAAGGGGAAGCACAAGAAGGAGGCCTTAATTCAGGTGGCGAATTTTTACATGCTAGATGCGGGGCAGAACAAACATGCAGGCCCTGAGATGTTGGGTAGACCATTTCTGAAGATGTCAAGTGCATTCATAGATATGAACATCAGTCCAACCATCATGAAGGGCACAAGCATGGGGGAAAGGCTCAACATGGAGCACACAAAGCGGCATCCCCCTGATATAGACCTCAGGAGTTCAAGTGATAGGAGCAACCCGAGTTGAAGAGGTTGAGCACTATGTCGAGCCAAGGACAGTAAACAAGGCGCTTCTCGGGAGGCAACCCGATGTTAGGTACTTTCTTTCCCCTTCCCTTAGTTTATTTTCTTTTGAATTTTTTTTTAGTTTTGTAGTTTTTGTAGTTCTGTGTCGAACTAACCTGTAGGAAGCGCGAAAAAGTGAAGTAGGAGTTCACGGCGCCCGCCGCCAACCTTACGGCGCCCGCCGTAAATGCCTCGCCAAGAAAGTTGGCCACGACTTGAGAACGGCGACCGCAGTTTAATTACGGCGACTGCCGCACCCCTTACGGCGACCGCCGCACCCCTTACGGCGACCGTCGCAATTTCTCAGGTAAAAAAAAAAGTTCCCGAAAAAACCTTAAATGGGGAGCAAAAAAAAAATTAAAAAAAAAAAGTTTTACCGAGCTGTCCCGATTCCCCGCAGAGAGGTGCGCATCATGTTGCTAACGGAGGAATACATTCACCCTACATTTATTTGGCAACGATGATGGCCCTGCAGTCGACAGCTGGAGATGAGGTACACCAGGGCCCAACCACGATGACATCTGGGCCCATTGTTGAAGGCCGTGCAGCCCCGCATTGTTTGATTACCACTACTCACCAAGTGGTCACCTTATGGTTGCACGGTAGAAGACGATTATAGAGTGATGAAGACGCACGCTCAACACCTGGATATGAGCTTTTATGACTACACCGCCAGCAACAAGGAAGTGTCCAAGCCAACTCGGCAACGTTGTGAGTTATTTTTTGCTTTTCCCTATGCTTTATTCTTTTGTCTTTCATTACATTGAGGACAATGCAATGTTTAAGCATGGGGTGGGGTTTTATACTTGCTACGCTGCTGAGGAGAAAAATGAAAAAAAATGAAAAGAGCCAAAATTTTTTTGAAAAAAGGCTATCATAAAAATCCTAGGATAGGTCGAAAACCCGAAAGGGCGGCCTAGGCAATAAGCAGGTGGCTTGGACCAGCATTAGACTGGGGTAATATGAGGTCAAGAGTGACGTGAGCTTATGTGAACACATCTATTGAAAAATGAAATGAGTGGCTTGGTGAAAACCCGAAAGGGCGCCTTGGTAAAACGAGTGAAAAAGAAGAAGAGTGATTTTAGGATTTCTCATTATTCTTGGCGAGGCGTCATAAGAAGAGGAGTCAAAGAAGGATTGTCGGGTAGGTCACTCTGGGAGACATAAGGAGCAATAGATGGAGGCTAGGATTAGAGGTTACTCATACTTTTGGATGTCCGGGTTAGCTTTGGGGAAGTACTCTGCTTGCCCCTTAAGCTTGTTGAGTTGTGGATGTGTTGTGAATGAGATTGGTGTCAGGAGCTTTGGCATGGGTTAGGTGACTCTTAGTTGGAGATGTTTCATGAGACCTTGGATGCTGAATTGGAGGAGTAGACTCTCTATTAGTTTACTCGTGGACGAGCAAAGGTCTAAGCATGGGGTGGTTTGATAAGCACTACTTTGTAGGGATTAAGTAAGAGTCATTAGAGGTTTTATTGGTGCCATTCGGGTAGATTTAGACACATTCATGTGTATGGCGTTTGGGGGCGAAGTTGGTGTATTTGGAGGTGTTTGAGCGGTTTTGGATATCATATGAGACACTGAGGAAGAAACCACATGAGAAGACGAGGAAGAGGAGTGCAATGAAGAGTAGAAGAACCATAGGCTGAATTCAATTGGTTCGTTCTCTCTACTCCGATGCCCAAATGGAGTGATTCCAATTCTAGGAGTTAGCTTTTGAAGTCTACTACAAGTCCTCAAAATATGAGCGCGATCCGAGTTGGGAATCAAAAGTTATGGAATTTTTACGGAAGTGTCGCATGAGCTGAACCGAAGAACGGCGACCGCCGTAATTACGGCGCCCGCCGTGAACCTTACGGCGCCCGCCGCAATTAGCTTTCCACCAACCTTGGCTACGAAGTGACCACGGCGCCCGCCGTTTAATTACGGCGCCCGCCGTTTAATTGCAGCGCCCGCCGTGAACCTTACGGCGCCCGCCGTCGCTGTCAGAAGCCCACCGAGTCCGTTTTCCTTATTTGTTTTATTTCGGATTATTTTATTACTTTTTATTATTTCGTTTTAGGTTAACTTAGCTTTATTTCCTTTAGTATTTAAGGGTTGAGAAAAGGCTTGTTTGCCTATAATCTATAATCTCCGTTTCTCTCAAAACCCTAATTCCTTTCTACGTTCTACGTTATGAAGAACTAAGCCTCCCTGGCTTAGTCAGACGCTGAAGCTTTCGTTTGGATTCAGTTGTGAGATTCTTGTTCTTAATCTATTGCATGGTTTTTATCTATTCTCTTGCTTAAGTTGCTTATGATTGATATTGATAATCTCTATTTGGACGCAACTAGGGTTTGTCGTTATTGATCTATTGCTAGATCTAGATTATTATTGGTTGAGCATATCTATTTCAGAGTAGCAACTGCATCGTACTAGTATCTGGTTGTGCTAGTCTTATGCAGAAGAGAACTGATTTACATTCTAGGATAAAAGCTGGTTGTTTTATGCTAGAATTGTATCCAACTATATTCCTATCCATAAGGCTGCTGTTAAACTGAATCTTGATAGTTTCATGGTTGTTTAATTAGTTAGTGCTAATAGTATCTGGTTGTGCTATTAGTTATATCTGAAAAGGAATTGGAATCACCATTGCATGAGATTTTGAATGATTTTCTATGATCAACTTGTCATACGAATAGTGGATGTTGTTTGACTAAGTACTTTTCCCCATCACTGATTTCACAACTCTTTCGCTTGTTTACTTTTGCATGCTTAGATTACTAAAACTCACAAAACCCCCATTTGGTTACTTTGATTGACATACGAATTGCATATTTAGATAGAATTCGCCTCCCTATGGATTCGACCTTTACTTACCTAGGACTACGGTTTAGGGTTTGTTTGGATATTTTGCATAGCAGTTTTTACACGAAGAAAACCTGTTATCAGCAGCCAAGGTGACTTTGGGAGACTTAGAAACTTACTTTTGATGTGAGTAAGTTGTTGGTTTGACTAGAGAAAAGGGGAGAAGACTTTGCCACAAAGGGACTTAGCTTTCCATCCAAATCACCACAAGACAAACACAAAACCCCACACAAGCTAAGAAAAGTAAAGCAAACTAGGAGTTACCCAAAATGGCTCTGGACACACTTACTTTTGACCAAGTGGAATGTTGGCTTTGCCACTTTGGATAGAGATCACATACAAGGTTTAAGAAATTCAAAAGGGAGCTAGCAATGGAGCATGGGTACATGGCCGGCCATGGGGGAAGGTGATGGTGGCTGTAGGGTGGTGGGTGGTGGTGGCAGGGGGCGGCGGCGTGGTGGTCGGCGGTGGTGGCAAGGCGGCGGAAGGCTTTTTCTTGTTTTTTTGAGGCGATTTTTGGAGGGGAGCTAGAGTAAAGGCTAATAAGCATAAAAACAGAAAAAAAAATGAGAAGAAGAAGCACTTAACTTGGCCGCTGAGCTCTGATACCAGTTGATGTGAAACAAGGGGTTGAATGCCCTTGTCTCACTTGCTTGAGCTCCGGATCTTGGCGCAAGAGAGGCTTGAACCTCTCCTTGGTGTTGGCTGGCTTCTTAAGGCTCTTTGGAGGTGCCTTGAGGGCGGAAGCAAGGAGGATGCCTTGTGAAGCCGAGGGAAGCAATGGCTAGCCGAGAGGAGACAAGGTGGCCGGCCGGGCGAGACTAGGGGCCAAGGGAACCTCCCCTAGAGGTTCCTTGGCTGAGTTGCTTTGGATTGAACACAATGAACTGAATTGATTGAGTGAAATATGAGAGATTGAAAGGAAGAATGAGATATTTGAATGCTTGGGGTTGATAGAAGTAAGTGGGAGCCTTGGGGAGGTATTTCTCTAACCCAAGGGATATATTCCACTTCTATAATTTTCAACCAACTTACAAATGAACTACAAAAGGGGTTTAAATAGTCATGGCATTTCAGCCAACAAAGGAAAGCCTCTAATGGGCCTTAGTGAGTTGAAGTCCATATGCAAATGGGTGTGTGTATTCTTGTTGTCTGAATTTATGCATGCTTTGCTCACTCGGTTCCATTGATATGGATAAAACTAAACCGGCTCTGGAAATTTTCCTTTGCTGAGATCCTAACTCGAACAGTTGCAATACCACCTCTCGTACTTACGCCAATACTATGGCTTCTTTAAATATTTATATCTGCTTGCCTAAAAAACCCACTGGCTATAAACCCTCATCCCCCAATAATACTTTTGCTTTTTGTTTTTTTTTTGTTATATAGGGAAGCTTATGACGTGTCTGTTAGTTGGTTTCTGGATGCATCATCCTAAAAACATTAATGTTGAATCTTTCATTAAGCATTGGATCAATAAAGACTTGAATACATTAGAGGTAGACAACTCTCTAAATTGTCTTATGGAATGGGATGACCTCCCCAATTGTAACATGAAATTTTTTAACTATAACTCCTTAATCTGTATGAGTTGTTGTGCTGAAAACTTTGGAATTGTGTTATTTCCCTTACTAGGGATACATCTCTTGCCGACCTTGGTTGGTGTAGTCTTTGTGTGGATGACTCCAACTCTGATGGGTCTAACCTTACCTTCGACTATACATTGATTCATTACCTATCTTTATTATGTTTATATGACTTGTTGCTCAACAATCTCCAGTGTTTAATAGCTGGAATTATCTAGTCTGGATGCTTATTTGCTATTCCCATTAAGTTCTCACCATTTGCTCAGTACTGAGATAACTTTATATTTCAGTATGAACATCCAATTTCTTTGGTTGTTGTGTGTTAACTTTCTTCATTTGAAATTCTTCCAGGAAACAATAAGCCTTGACAGATCTTTAGATCACATTGCTGGAGAAAGACATGACCACCTGATCACAGACCATTCTACACTGATGGAACAAAACAAATACTCGAACCTATACTAACTGAACAAATATATTGGGAGTCATGTATCCTGGATACATGTGCTCTTAAGAGCAACCTGTTATCTGACCAAATTTGCAAATATGAATAGTTGGCAAAATATGTCTCGACCCGGACATTATACTGGGTTATCATGTATGTCTAAATTTGAAATTGTTATCATTATTTCTTGTGTAGATGAACAATATGCAAAAATAACAAAACATGGCACATTGATGTATGAAATTTCCTGTGACATTGTACATTGTGATATTGTACATTCTAAACATAATTCATTTCATATCTCTATGTATATCTCAACAACTTATCCAAAGTGAGAATTTATAATTCAAAACAGAATTTTGAACAAATTATCCCATGTGACTCCCCTAAGGCTTATTCATGTTATGTATATCAATACCATGAATTAATGAACAAGATGCCTAACCGCCTTAGGACAAATGGTTACGACTTCATTGGTTTTTATGAAGATTATAACCTGGAATTGTAGGGGGATTGGTAAAAAACTCTTTGGATGGATATTGAGTCCTTTAAGATAGAACAAATCCAATTATTAGCATTATTTGAAACAAGAACAAACAAAGAACCAAATGAAAAAATATGGAAAAAGGCATAGTTTGACTAATTTCATTTTGTTCCAGCTACAGGATTTTCGGGTGATATTTTTGTCATGTGGAAAACGTATCAACTCACAAATGAAATACTGGAAATAGACAACATCAACCCGAGATTTGTTAGTATTAAGTATACAAATCGTTGCACAAACATAAAAATCATGTTGATTCTAACATATGTACCCCTGTATGAATCTAGAAAAAACAATATCTGGGAAGGCATTATATCGTTTGTCAAAAATAGTTCCTTTCCATATATTATCATGGGCGACCTAAACGAAATACAAGATCTAAGTGAAAAGATGGGAGGATCAACTCCACCGATTACAAAGTTTGCCAGATTAAGACACTTTAAAAATGAATGTGAAGTGATGGATATACCGGTATAAGGAAATACCTTCACATGGAGGAAAAAACAAAGCAGAAATAGATAATATTTATGAAAAGTTAGATAGGGTGTTGGTACAAGATCAGATCTTACATTGGTACCCAGATATTTGTACCAAAAATTATGCTTTTACTAGTTCGGATCATTGCCCAATATCCATTGAACTAATGTCTTCTACGCCATTCAAAAACCAACCTTTGAAATTTGAAAAAATTTGGATGACCAGAAAGGATTTTAGAAACGTAGTTAAACAAGCATGGAGGACAAATAATCATGGATCTAGATGGTATGATCTGGTATCCAAAACAAAACTACTTAAAAAACAAGCAAAAATATGAATAAAAGCACATTTGGAAATGTTTTTACCCAACTTCAAAACATAGAAAAACAATTATCTGAAATCCAAAGAGATATATGTATTAGCTCAAATATAATCTTATTCAAAAACAAAATAGATTAATTGAAAAAAAAGGAACAACTCCTAAAGTTCCAAAAGATTTTTTGGAATCAATGAGCTAAAGTAAAATATATTAAATATAATGATACAAATGCTAGCTATTTTCATAAAATAGCAAGTGGAAAAAGAAATAGGAAAATCATAAAGGAAATCAAAACCCAAGAAGGTACAAGCATAATTGGAGAAGAAAATATTAGAAATGAGATCAGAAATGATTTTATTAAAACATTTAAAAGTGAAGAACAAGTGATTGTATACTTAGGGAAAACCTCGAATTAATTCAATCAGAAATAACAACAGAGGATAATGTAGAACTAACAAAAAACGTTTCCAATGCATAGATCAAAAAGGTTGTTTTTCATATTGGATCGGACAAATCTCCTGTCCAGATGGTAGGACAGCAGAATTCTATCAAAACATTAGGACATTGTAGTCCCTTCTGTTATCGAAGCAATGATAAGTTTATTTCTATCGGGTAGACTACTCAAACAAGTCAACCATACGTTTATATCCTAGATACCAAAATTTGACAATTCCAACCAAAGGGTATTCTTACGACAGGGCGATCCCCTCTCACATTTTATTTTTATACTTGGATTTGAAATCCTAGCTAGAAAATTACAAAGAGCCTCTGAGAGACATCGAAACCCTATTGGGCTTCAAATAGCTAGAAATGGAACTCGAATCCATTTCTTGGCATTCGCTGATGATATTGTGATATTCTCAAAAGCGAAACAAGAAAACTATAAGGAAATTAAGGATATAGTAGATGAGTACTGCAAAATATCTGAACAAAAAGTAAACTTTCATAAATCTGCTTTTCAAGTTACGAAAAAAGTACCGAAAAAAGTACCTCGAATTAATTCAAGGTATTCTAACGATTACAAACATGACTTCTCTTGAATAATATTTAGGTTGTCCTATCATTAATGGTAGAGTCAATATGAATACCTTTGATGATCTCTTAGTCAACACACAACAACAATTAACCAAATGGAAAGCAAATTCATTATCACAAGCACGACGAACAAAATTAATTAAAGCAGACCTTGCATCAAGACCTAATTTCCTTTTGCAAAGTTTTATGTTACCAACACAAACTCACAATGAACTGGATAAGATCAATAGATCGTTCTTCTGGAATAAAGACTCCTCATTTTACCACTAATAGGATGAGAAGAAATTTGTAAACCAAAGAAACAAGGAGGAATTGGACTGTGAAAATCAAAGGACATGAATAAAGCCTTACAATTTAAACTTTTATGGAAAATTATGGCTAACCCAAATAACTATTGGGTGAAAATTATAACTGAAAAATACCTTAAAACACAACATAACCTCCAATATGTGAAAAAAGGAAATTGATCATGGCAATGGTCCAGAATGATTGAAATCGTAGATGAATTTAAGAAGGGACTTATTTGGCAAGTTGGAAATGGAAGAACAATCAAATTCTGGACTGATAAATGGATGTCTCATACTCCTTTGTGCGACATCATTGATATACAACCAATTCTGAACAAAAATGCAACAGTGGCAGAATTTATTCTTTCGAACAATACATGGAATAAGGATATGATTGAATAAGTTCTATCACCAGACTTAGCTGAACAAATCACATCAATACATATACCTTTTAACAACGTACATGACAAAATGTACTAGGAAGCTAGTAAAAATGACTGGTTCTCTACAAATTTTGCTATGGATATGATCATAACAAATAATAGATATACAAGCCTATGACTCCTCCTGGATTTGGAAGTTGGATATATATCCTAAGGTTAAAAAATTTCCTGTGGAAAATCATAAAAAATGGGCTCCCTACTAAAACAAGACTAGCCGAAAAAGGAGTAGCACTCCCACAAGGTTGCGTTCGCTATAATGCACAAAATGAAGACTCTAACCATTTAGTATTTCGGTGTAACCATACCATGAAAACAATAGAAAACATGAATAATCAAACATATAGTATTATTAGAAATATAAATATAGGAAATAAAAAATCAAATGAAATAATGGAGGAAATTCGAAACAAAACTGATTGCTCACAATTTATGGAATTAGTTATCTCTTGGTGGGGTATCTGGCTTTATAGAAACCAATTGCAAGGACAAACAACGATCATGACTCTATTAAGGATGTGCCGCTGTATATCAAAAATCAAATAAATAATTGAAAAAAAAATGAAGAACTGGAACCCGGATTGCCTTGCTAAACATAAAAAAAAGGACAAGCGTAATAAAAGTAGACGACCAAATAAAAATGGAAAAAACCTCCGAACAAGGTAATAAAAATAAATGTTGACGGATCGACGAAATCAAATGGGGACTCTAGTTATGGTTACATCTTTCGAAACACTAAAGGTGAACCTGTATTTCTATTTGGTGACAAATGCGGCATCTCAACCCCCCTGAGAACAGATACCTTAACGGTTAGAAATGCTTTGGTTAAAGCCTATGAACTAGGACTCAACAACATTGAAGTAGAAAGTGTAACCTCACTATTGTTAACGTCCTTAATAAGATCTGGCACTGTCCTTGGGATATTGAAATTCTTATTTCTGATATCCTTTGTCTTCTACAATGATTCTCTACAGTGCCGATTTGTCATGTTTTTCGAGGCACAAACGTTGTGGCCGACTGCATTGCGAAGCTGGGCTATCGGAGTTCCTTGGAAGATATTCAAGTCAATCAAGAGCTTTTAGTTCTCATCCGTAAGGATGTTATGGACTGAGAAACCGTTTCTTCTATGGTTTGAGTCTAATTCTTACCTTATCAAAAAAAAATTATAGACTGATAAATGGATATCTAAGGTTCCCTTGTGTGGCATAATTAACATACAACCAAATCTGAACAAAACCTATGAACGTACTAGGACTCAACAAGATTAAAGTAGAATGTAATAACCTTACTATTGTAAACGTCTTGAATAAGATCTGTCACTATAAATATTGAAAATTTAATTTCTGATATCCTTTGTCTTTTACAACTTTTCTCTACAGTGCGGATCTGTCATATATTTTGAGAAACAAACGTTGTGGTCGACTGTATTGCGAAGATGGGCCAACAAAGTTCCTTAAAATATATTTAAGCCAGAGCTTTTAGTTCTCATCCGCAAGGATGCTATAGACTAAAAAACTGACTCTTCTGTGGTTTCCAGTCTAATTTTCACCGTATAAAAATAAATTAAAAAATAAATGTTAAGATAAATATTTTAAAATAATAAATTATTATATTTACGATTTTGAAGGCATAAATTAATACTCCTAAGACAATAGATTATTATAGAGTGCGGTTCCGGTGCGGAGCACTCTTCTCGTGCGGACGTGCGGACATGCACTATAGGGCCTTATTTGTGCACTTTTGGGCCTTATTTGTGCACTTTTGCAAAAAATTTTGAAAAATGCTTGGAAAAAAATTTGAAAAAGAAATTTTTTTTTTTTTTTTGTTGAAAAAGTGCACAAATAAGACGTTAAAGTGCACAAATAAGACCCAAAAGTGCATGCTCCGCACGGAAAGAGTGCTCCGCATATGATCCAAACTCGATTATTATAATATAGTAGATGTGTTTTTCAAGGGATTAATTAGGTTGCATATAATGCTCAAAAGAAAAATGAACGAATTTGGTAAAAAAATCCACCTACAAATTACTCATTAGCTGGTTGTTTACCTAAATAAATTTATTAATCTCGTGTCCCCCTCACCATCTCTCTTCTCCAGAACTCCATCTTCCCCAAAACCTAGCTCGGTCAAAGGTCTGCTTGAGCCTTGTTTCCAACGACGTCGACTGCAACTCTGACACCTTCGCGACCAACTCTGACGATCTCGTCTCCGCAACGGCCACATCTCTGACTAAGCGGCAGCAGCGGATGCCGGAGATTTCTCCCCTCTCCGCTCCTTCTACCGCATCGTTCTCCTCCTCCTCTGCCACCTCCTGGCTCTCCGGCGTCGTCCCCGAGTAAGTCCATGTTTTATCTGTTCAATTTTTCAAACTCTCATGGTAGCTACTTCATATTAGTGCTCAATTCTTTCATTATGCCTGCTTTTTTTCCTGTAGAATTTAAACCTCTGTATAAGCTCATATAGCTAGGTTGCAACTTGCTTTAAATTTACTATACAAATCATGAATTGTAGACATTCATGTTGAATTGTCTGTATCTAAGTATGATGGATATCTGAAGATATTGCTTATCGTATGAAGTCACAGTGGTGACAGGATGAAGCATAGGTGATATTAGGGTTTGATGATGGAAGAATGGAATTACGTTTCATTAGTCACGGGAAAGTAACTTCATCTTCTCAAGAAACTAGTTTAAAAAATTGGAGTCAACAGTAGGGTTCATGAATAAAGGATGCCATTACTTTTCTATTAATCGAAGGAAAGTAAATAAACCTTTTCATGAAAATATTATGAGTAAATTGGTGATGATGGCGGGGTTGGTCATCGAAGGATGGAGTTGGTCGTTAATTCTTGCTCAGTGAATGAAAAGCCGAAAAGGCGCGGATCATGCGTGCCTAGGCGCGATTGGCCAGGGCCAGTGCCCGCCTAGCATCAGGCGTGCCTCAAGTGGTTGGGCGTGTCCTGGGCGCTCTAGGCGCGCCTAGGCTCTGAGGCGCGTGCCTTTCCTTATTTACCAGGAATATGAATAGTTTCCAAATCTTTTTGTGATTTTTTTTTATTTTCTAAAGTCTTTCCTTGTTTACAAGAAAATAAAGAAAAGGCGCGTGCCTTTTCTTTATTTTCTAAAGTTCAATTGTTGCGATGAGTCCTTTGATGTGTTCCCCTAAAGGGACATGTGTTCGTTAAATGACGTTAAATCATTTATATACAATATTATGATCAAAGTGGCGATCATGGATTGATCATGAGGATTCATGGTTGAGATTGCAAGGGTCGGAAGATACGAAACTAAAACGTTCAGATCTTGAGACCTAGATGAGGTCTGAGGGAATGTCCCCCTGTAAGGAAATGTTCCTGTATGAGTTTACTACACGAAATGTGTAGATTACTCATGGTTATATCTAGATTACGTACTTCAAGTCTACTGCATTTTAGTACAGATTACTTGAGTAATGTCTACTAGATAACAGATTACTTAACTTAAGTCTACCGTTCCCTTGGACAAATTATTTTGTTAAGTCTACTAATTAAGGCCCTACTGTGTTCCACAGATTGGCTATTTGACTCTACTGTATTTTATACAGATTAGTCGGTTTAGACCCTACTATACTATTGTGTAGATTGGCCTTGTTTCATTTTGATTTGTGGTGACATGTGATATTTATGTATGACAAGATAAATGCTAGACATGGTTAAGGTTTCATAACCAAGGTTGTATATCAACAATGGTATGAAGTGTGCATGTTGTACAAGATTTCACAAATTATAACACTATAGTTGGTCGAAGAGGGTGAAATGTGTTATTCCCCACACGATAATGTAATGATATGTCAAAGGAGATCCTTATGTCCTTGAATGGTGAAAGCCATGTTCCTTACTTGGTATAAGTGACAAATTATGGGAAACAAATCCCATGGAGGAAAATATGTCCCTGATGGTGGTCATATTCTCTTTGGAAGCGATTGTTCCCCTGGAGGGAACTGTTCCTTAAAGGAATACGAGTCCTTTGTTATTTCTTAAAATAGGGTTCTTTATGAAAGAACAAAGATGATCTCATATGAACTTTGGTTTGACAGAAACTAAAATTAATTTATTTGAGTTTGGATCTAGGGCGGTCAATGGACTACCCATACCTTTGGGCATGATAGATGTTGATGGCCTTTTTGGGTATGCAAAGCATTCCAAGAATTTTCAGATCAATTTTATTGAGCTGAATGATTTGAGAATGGTCCAAACCGTGATCAAGTGAAGAGGTTCAATATGTGATGAAGTTCACTTCATTATACCGAGACCAAATACATGTTTCCAAGGTTTAATGGAAACATAATGTGAGATTGATTCTTCAAGAAAGGATGTCAATGGAGTTTCGTTGTAATACGAGAGCAGGGAGGGAAAATATATTTTGTTCTTGATTTCAAGCTTACTTAGCTAAGGAACTAAGGATGATAAACTACTCAAGGTTAAAAGGTGGGGTCATAGGATCTTAAGTGGACAACAATAAGTCTCAATTATTACCTTTTGAATAAAGGTGATGGAGAATGAGATGGGCTATCTCATGGGTACATACGCGTATGAGCGAAGTTCCCACCGGATCACAACAATTGTGTGATAGATATATTTCCTTAGGGAAATATGGCCAATGAAAATTTTGGTATTCTTATGTTGGGACAACAACATATGGTTTACATATTCATGTTGTGGATGAAACAAAGAAAACACCAAAGTAGTGGCATAAAAAATGATGTTTGTCTAGCGGGTTTGATCAACGCTACTTTGTAGTGTTTAACTATGAGTTGTTACCGGTGTTTTGGGTGCCATTTGGAAATGTTTAGAGGATTATTGTAGAGTTTGGAGTTGAGAAGTAGAAGTGCATATATGGTGGTTTGGAGAAGCTTAAATGAAGACATCAAGAAGATGAGAAGAGAACCACGTAGAAGACAAAGGAAGAGCTGGAGAAAGAAGCCAAGTGGAGCAACATAGAAGAAACCGTGGTCGCGGGACTGAGGGCCGCGGTCGCGGGGCTGAGGGCCGCGGTCACGGTGAAGAGACGAGGCGAGAAGTGAAGAATCGGCAAAACCGCGGTCACGGGGCACACAGCCGCGGTTAATTCGAGAGCAGCGATGTTGAAGACCCAATTTTCCACGGTCGCGGAAGCAAATGCCGCGGTCGCGGAAATCCACATCTGATGCACCGAAGAGTTTCGTCAGAAGATTTCGTTTTTACTTTATTTCCTTTTTACTTTATTTCTATTAGTTTGATTATTTTATTTCCATTTAGATTAGACTTGTTATCTTTAGTCTTAGTTGGTGTTAGGTTATTTAACCTAGTTTCCCTAGCATCTTTCATTATCGTTTTTTTCATCATCATTATTCAGACCTAGTTTTCCTATCAACGTTGTTTTTCCTATCAACGTTGTTTTTCCTTTGAGTTATGAAGAACTAAGCACGCTTTGCTTAGTCCGATAATTGAAGCCTTCATTTGATTCATGATTGTGAGGTTATAACTCTATTTCCTATTCCTTTGGATTATATATTTTCTCTTGAGCTTATTCCTATTGATTCTTATTGATTTGACTAGATTGATCACCTAATTGATATTAGTAATTGTCTATTGCTAGGGTTTGGAAATTTTGGATTGAGATCACATATTATTTGTAGCATCCATGATATTCTAGGACTGGTAGGACTAGTTTATTATGAAAGAGAATTGATTATGTGTTAAATGCTGCGAAAAATCGGTATTGCATGTATCCTGATTAATTCATATGCGTCTTGCTGCTATTGTTCTAAATCTTGATAGTTTCTTGTGCGTTCGATAGTTAGGGTTACCTGGACTGGTAGGACTGGTAACTATTTCAGAATAGGGACAAAAATAATCAAAGGAAGGAATAGAGATAATCTAGGACCAATCAATCAAATGAATGGTGGATATTTGTTTGGCTAAGTATTTTTTCCAATTTGATTACAAACCTTTACTTTTGTTTCTTTTGTTTACTTGCGATTCAAACAACCAACCAAAACCCCCCTTTGTTACTTTTGCATGCAAATTTACATAAAGAAAGACAACTCCTCCCTGTGGGATTCGACCCTTGCTTGCCTATTCTACTAGTTTAGGTTTTTAAGGATTATTTTGATAAGGCGATACGACTTTAGCCTCCGTCAGGGTTCAATATCAAGAGTACATAAATGGTGGATCTTATTATGGATTCATGACATCAAGATTCCCTATGAAGCATATGGGGGGGGGGGGGGTCAAGGCGATCCTTTGCATTAGGATCGAAACGAGACTGAAAGGAAGTGTCCCTTGACGGGAAACATATCCCTCATAGGGAAACGTGTCCTTTAGTTTCTCGTTTATGCCCCGTGTGGGCATGATGTAATCTTGACTAAAGTTTTCATGAGTTTAGGAAACCTAATGTACAAGGAAGAGTACATTGTAAGATGCAATGCTGAATACGCCTTGTTTTGTGGCGGTTTAACAAGTACTTAAGTGCCATGAGTTGACCATGGTTTATGGTCATCGTTGTTTTAGACACCTTGTTTTTGGTAATTCGAATGAGTACTTAAGTACTTGGAGAAGATCATGGCTTATGGTCTTGGTTGTGTCAGAATCTTTCCTTGGATACGGAGGAAAAGTTGGATGCAAGTTGGATCGTCAACTTAGATTATTCATCTAAATGTGGATGGATAGTTCCCTTACGAGGAACTGTTCTGTATGGAATTCATTTGTTCTCATGAAGGGACCAGATGTGTTTAGTTCCACTTGACGATAGTGCCATTTCATGGACTTCGGAAGGGACAATCTAGCATCCTGGATTCAAGAATAAAGATTGGTAGTGGTTAGTTGTAGCCAAGGTTATGGAAAACGACTATGGAATTAAATCTACCAGATTTCCTTAAGGCCGAAATTGATCAGTTATGTGAACATAATAACTCTGGCCAGAGGGGAACAATGATGTGTGCTATAAGAGGTCACGTCCCTTGGATGTGAGGTATGGCATGGTTCATGAGCTCGTGCTCATGGTACATAATGTGATTTCACTTGTCTTGATTCGATCAAAACAAGTTTGCTTATCACTTGACGAAGTGGTTGGCTGATGGGATGGGATTAAAAGACCCACATAGCTTTCTAGTGGTGAGATACCCAATTCCTACCTAACTAACGTTAGGTACGAATTCAATATGGTAAAACTCACACCTAGAAATCTGAAGCACAAAGATGAATATCCCGAGTATGTGCTTGGTTCTTACAAGTTGGGAGGTTGAAGACGGAGTCTTCTTAATAGTTCCTTTGAAAAAGTGCAAATTGTAGGTGCACGATTGGGATAACGTCCCATTAAAAGGATCTACCTATATGGACGTGAAGTTTGGGCCCTTCATGAAGCTTTGGGTTGGCTTCACATACGTTCACAAATAGATATGGATTCAAGGCCCTTAGAGTCAAGTACGATTTTGGAGTTGTAAAGAAACTCATGTGTGTGTTATCTTCAGGCACCCAAAGAGGTTGACTGATTCAATCCCTTGGACACCATGATTTCGGGGTGTTTGGAATGTGTAATTACACTAAGCGGAAATTTAATCCTTGTGATATTTTCGTTTAAAGTAAAATGGGGGAGGATTGTTGGTGATTTTAGTGTCATCGTGATATTGTTCCCTTGGAGGGAACAATGTTATTTAGTGTGATCAGGATTCATACAACACTATGGGAACTCATTTTGTTATAACACATGTTTGGGGGTGTGGAGTACACACGTGTGTAAGCGGACTAGAGTTCTAGAGGGAAACATTAATAAATTGAATCATGCAAAGAGCAAGTACCCTTGGATGGAACTTTGCTGGTTTGTTCCATTTTAGGGAACAGTTCCCTTTGGGGAAACAGTACAGGGAACTGTACATATGGCTAGTTGATTTGAGCATGTTAACCACGTGGTTAATTTGAGAATGTGCTTGTAACTGCTACTGCAGTTGTAACTTCTCTTGTAACCACCATGACTAATGTAACTTCCTTGTAAACCGCCAATAATCGCTGGGGACAGTTCCCTGAGATGGTAACTGCCATAGGAACGGTTGTAACCACTTGGTAACCGCCCAGTAACTGCTAGAAACTTCCTTGAACTTCTATAATTCATTTGTAGAAGGCTCCCACTGCCTATATAAAGGCTTATGGGTGATAGTGTTGGGGTTAGACGACAAGAGACGAGGTGATCTCTCATATGATCGAATCTATCCAAAGTCATACATCCTCATTACATGCACTCTAAAGTTCAATTCCTTTCAAATAGCATGGATCGGAATTGGGTTGGTTTGTCGTATCTCACTTCAAATTTCGTGGATTCCCTAAGGCTATAATAGGGGCGAAATATTAATTTCGGAATGCTCACAAGCGATTCAAACCTATATCAAGTTATTATTGCCTATGATTGATCTATGGACGTGGAGTCATCTACATCAACGTCCACAAAGGGGAACTCAGATTTGCAAGGAGCAATTCAACTGTTTTGCAGATTCATTATCTCAGAGTGTTCAGTTCCTCGTCATCAGCTTCAGTGCCTTCCGAGGGAACGTTTTGGAGAAGGGTTCCCAACAACCACAACATCTACATTCTACAGATAATGTCCCAATCTTATTCTTGGAATTCATCATCTTAAAGTATAAAATTTACATGAGCTTCTCATTTTCACCTTTTCTCGAATCGTCATTTATAAGTACCCTTGCTGCTTCTGGCAGGGAATGCAGAGCCTCTGTACTGCGAGGATGAAGAAGAAGACTAGAAATCCAGGTTTTTACAGAAATTTAACTCTAGGATTACCATCTTGTGAAAGAGAACCAAACAACAAGAGTTTGAAAATCGTAATAAGAGTTCTAGTTGTTTTTGTTTCTTCCTTTATGCTACTGGGTGCTTGTATTGTTATGTTCTTTATTTGTTGTCGAAAGAAGAAGTTATCTGATAAAGTGATGATCAAGATACCAGAGATTTGGGGAAGCGATGGAATATTCATATTTAGTAAGATAGAGAAGGCTACAGAAGACTTCAGTGAGAGGTACTGCATAGGTAGAGGTGGATTCAACAAAGTCCATAGAGCAATTCCCGTGCCAGGAAAGGTTGTTATTGTCGCACCGTTCAAGTTACATTGATTTGCATAGTGTCAATAGCCTAGTTCGATACTGTCATTATTAGCATTTATTGTAAGTGATAAGCTATTTTTGTCAAAATGTGAAATAGGAATGTCATATTATCAAATCAAAATGTCACCGGTCTAAGCAAAACTAAGAGAATTGAGAGAAAATATAGAAGTATTCTACGAAAACTTTTCTTAAATGTGGTAATTATTATCATGTAATATGGTTGAATGTGAATGTCAGAGTATCAAAGAATAATGTATTAATATCGCTCTTTATGTGCTTTGAAATCTAATTTTGTAATAACCCTCAATTTTAGTAAGGGTATTTGTATAATTTTCAAACTTTCGTTTTGTAAGCAAGACGTGTTAGGCATGTTCTGTAACCCTGTAAGAACCATATGAATGTGTGGATACACATTTAATGAAATATATGGGTTTCAATTATTGGAGGGTTGCTAAAATCGGAATTAAGCAAGACCCGCGATCAAGGCTCGAGAGCCGCGGGCGCAATTTTGGCAAAAGGTCAAACCGCGATCGTGGCACCATTGATGAGACACCGACGCTCTGAATTTTGGCAAAAGGTCTTCTTCATCGTCTTTACTGAGACATCGACGCTCTGGATTTCCGGCGTTTCTTCTCCGAGCAACCGGTTTAGGGAGGTTGAGCGTTCGAGCTTCCTCTCACTTAATGGGAAGAGCTCTATCCCAGCCTATAAGTAGGTGGTGTTGGCTTCCCTTTTCTTCACGATCACCATCTATTCCTCTCGATAAAGCTCGGTTTGTTGTGTTGATGTCGGAGTATTGTTGTCGGCAACCATTGTCGGAGTCGGAGATCCATCAACACGAAGCCATGAGGGGTGTGGTGCTGTGCAATTGTTTAGAACCGAGATCCGAAGCTTCGTCGTCATTCGGTAAGGCTCTATAGTGTCGTTAAGCGTGTCGATAAGGAGCCCCGCAATCATGGCTAGGCAAAGCCCGCGATCGCGGCACATCTGCCGCGGGCGGGGTTTTGCCCAGCAAAGCCGCGATCACGGCTATGCTAACTGTGACCGCGACACTGCCTTTTTCCTTCGTTTTGTTTCGTCTTTTCGTACCGTAACTAATTAGGGTTTCTTGTCTTAAAACTCATCTCGTATGCGTCGTCGGGTTGGATTGTGCTTGTATCCTTGGCCGGTTGTATGGATTGGGATCCGACCCTACAGAATGACGATAAAATTCAACGGGAATTTTAGTAGGTAGCCGTGCACAAATTCAAGATCCCGGATCTCGAACCCGATCTCTCGTTCGTTTAAGCTAAGGCAAGTGTCGGTTTGCTCTTGCTCATTATTCCATACTTTCCTTAATTATCAATTATTTAGTTATAATTAAGTTGGAATAAAGTTTTTGTTTTGTGTTTGGGAACAGATTTGATAAAACGATGTGTAAAATATGAATTTATAGTAGGTTGTATATATATTTCTAGAAAAGACGCTACTATATATAATTCTATATGATATTACCGTAAAGTGATTTTGGTGTGGATTTATGTGTGAACTTATATGCTTAGTTAGCACGAGTATTCATAGGAACGCTATGTACTTTCCGAGGTCTAGTTGTTTCTTTATAACTGGTATTAGGAGGATTTTGCCCTAATACTCTTTTGATCATGACCGTACCCTTATTCGGATATAAGTGGTAGGTGCACTTATCTAGTGCCAATATTCGGGATTCATTCCCAAAGATATCTCTCGTATTGAGATGATGTGAATTAAAAGCTTTAATGTGAATGTACGTTTTGGAAGTAAATAAGATAAGTGCTTTTATGCACATAATTAATATACCCTCGGGCGAGGAGTACAATGTGGAAACCGCCCGGACTCTTGTTAGAGTAAGTCCTCTTTCCAATCTGTCGCAGTACGCGGTGAGGTTGGTCGTGGACCGAAATAATCAAGGTCGTTTTTATAAACTTGTGTGAAAACTTAACGTTCCCAAACAATTAAATACGTTTCCTTAAGACTCAATTCCGTTGGAGTCTTCTTTTCGATGCATATCTTCTTCTATCATTCCGTGAAAGTTTCGGGTTATGTATCGTTCCTTCGGTTATTATTCGAGGGACAATGATAGTAAACGGTTACGATCACTAGAACCATTCTGCTTGTACCCTTGCATAGTCTTTCATTAGACTAACCAACCGGATTTTATTCCTTGCATGGTTGGCTGGTGTCATCCGTCCTATACGGCACATCAGAGGTTGGTCCCCGACGATTGAAGTAACCAATCGAATAGAAGGCTTGCAGTTGAAGTTTGCGTTTTAAGAAGTAATATTTCCAAGGCGTGTATGTTTAATTTGAAATAAATGTAATACATAGTCATGTAATAGGGACTACTTTAAAAGAGTCTTCCACTGTAATTTAAAAGTCTTCCGCTGTCATTATACTTTGTTGTAAAACCGTCCTTCTCATTTTGCGAGAGGAATCTTAATAAATGGTTGAGTTTTATTCATTTAAATTGTCTTCCGCTGATTATTCTTTCGTTGTTTAATATTTATGTATTTATTTAAGCTTAATTGTTCCGATTAAAGTCTAGGGTGACTTTGGACATTAACGTCTAAGGTCACTGGCATGTGGCATTACCGACATAAGTCGAGGGTGTTACAAATATCACAAGACATCCTATCTATAAATTGACAACAAAATTCTTGTCATAGTTTAAACGCTTTCATGTAGACCTACACAATAAGGATTGTCACTGACAACATTCCAATGTTAATGCCACATACTATCAACCTTAACTTCTTGGAGGAAGATGCTTCAATCTGGAAGAGAACGACGATACCCGACGTGATCTTGAAGTTACAGACACTAGAACTAGGACCCTTGAAATCACCATTAATGAAGGAAGATGCTTCAAATTTTAAAAAATCGCCCTAGCAGCTCTGATTAATTTTACCAGCATGACATTTTTATTAGTAATTCTGACATTATTATTAGTAAGCCTGGTATTATATTTAGTAAGGCCGACATTGTTTTTTATAACAGTTTTACAACCAAGTATGATGTATTAAGTTTTGGTCATTCTTGACATTTAGTATATGTATGTGAATTTTTTTGGAGGTTGTCTGCCAAGTCGGATTGCATGCTCTGAGCTTATTTTCGGCCTCACGTGAATCTTTGGTTATACATGATTCTGAAGGATACAACAAAATATTATGAGAAGGCAAAATCTAGAAGAAATTGGATTGGAGATGAAATTTGAGAGAAAATCTAGAAAAGAAACGTGGAAAATGAAATAATTGGTTGGTACTTTGGGAGGAAAAAATATGTATTTTGGGATGAAAAAAATAAAAAGTACAAGCATTGCCTCTTTTTGTTTTTTGTTTCATTTTTCTTTTGATAAATTTTTACCTTTTATTTAATTTCTAATTTAAAAGAAAATTATAATTAATTTGTAAAAATACTCCAATGGATGTATAGTTGCAACTCCAAAAAAAAAGATATTTATACAATCAAGTTTATGAAGTAGGGTAGAAGTAATATTACAATAATGAATTTAACAAATCCGGAAATTCGATGGATGGTTATGATCTTTAAGGTCATCCAAAACCCGTATACCACAAACATCATATTAAAAATTTCTCAATAAATCCAAATTTAATATAAAAATGAATGAGAAAAATGCACACATTTCTAGACAAAGTTTCATATTTTGTCAAAGAAAATTTCTTCTTTAAAAGATGAAATGTGACAATTAAAACTCCATCTCCAAACTTTTCTAAAATTTGAACCTTTAATTTTTTAGTTTTAATTAATTATAAAATTAAGAAACCTAAAGTACGTCCATTATGGATGTTCTAATAACATATCCCGAACTTAGGATCATTTATTGGTTCGAATGAAATATCTGAATTCATGACAAGCTAGACAAGGTAATATTTTCTTAAACATAATTGATTGGTATTATAACCACTATTGAGATTGAATAGATGACAAAGGTAAGAGTTTGTTTGGTAAGGTTTTTTATAAATACCTTTTTACTTATAATGTATTTTTTATTGAAAAGTAGTTTTTAAAATTTGAAATTTGTATGATATGGGGAAATATGAAAGGAAAAAATAAGTACTTTTTTGAAATAAAGCCTTTATTAAGACTTGGCCAAACAAGACCAAAGACATTAGGAAATCGTAGAAATTGAGCATAGCAGTATGACAGGAGCTGTTAAAATATAATCGAATTCGTGTTATCAGTCTAACTGATTCATACTTAGACCCGGCTGGACCTGAACGAAATTTTTAGTATTACAAAATTAACGAATATGGATCTAACCTTAAAAAGTATGACTTGAACCCGACCCGATTAACGAATAAATGTGATGTATTATTGAAATATAACATAATTAAAATATATATGATTAATGACATATATATATATAATGTTAATATGCTCAAGTAACTTAAAAAAGAGCATGGTTGTACTTTATATATTTTTTGTAAATTAAGAAATTTATAATCTAATATAAAATAATATAAATAAATAAATATTATGAATTCGATATACTAATCTCAATCACATATAAAATAACTATCATTACAACTATTTTTAATTTATATTTATTTGACATATTTAATTTACTTATTAAGTATTTAATTGTATTTTAATAGTGAATGAAATACTTTAAAAATGACGTTCTTGACCCGTTGTTCAATCCAAACCACTCGTTGACCTATTCTGACCCGATCTGAATCGACCTGTTACTCGAATTGACACTAACCGTTCTCAACCCAAACCCAAAATAACCAAACCTGACCTGACCGATCCGATTAACATGTCTAATTACGACTGAGGTAAATATGTAAAAGCACTACGAACACGTAAAATTGACATCGTTATCTATTAGAATGGTTAATCAAGTCAGTAAAGTCGGGTTCAATTTCTATTATTTTCGGCTTGGGTCGAGTACGAGTCGGGTCAATTTAGGTTACATGTCAAGTGGGGTCGGGTCATTACAGGTTAACGAGCGTTTGGGTTGACCAATCGGTTAAGAACATCTTTTTTAAATTATTCGTTCACTATTAAATATTATTAAAATTTTAAAAATATTATAACTATGTCAAAATAATTTAAAATTGTTTACAATTTAAATAATAGTAATTATTTATATGGATAATTTGAATAAAATATTATCTTTTCAACCATCAAATTAGATGACTCTACGCCAAATTCTTTTTTATTAAGTACATGACCCCCTCACCCTCCCTTTTGACATGCGTTGACCACGGTTGGTGATAGATATTTTTGTAACAAATTTTTCTGTGAAAGAATTTTGGTGACAACTTTTTTAATGACAAATTTTTGGTGACATATTTTTAGTGACAATTGTTTGTGATAGGTTATTATGACAGATTTTTTGTGAAAAATTTGTGACATAATTATGGTGACGATTCGAGTTGTCACCGAAACTAGTTCGTGATGATTCAAGTTGTCGTCGAAACTAGTTGGTGACGATTCGAGTTGTCGCCGAAACTAGTTGGTGACGATTCAAGTTGTCCCGAGACGATTTGAGTTGTTTCTGAAACTAATTGGTGCCGATTCGAGTTGTCACCGAAACTAGGTGGTGACTATTCGAGTTGTCACTGAAACTAGTTGGTGATGATTCGATGTGTCAATTCGAGGTGTCACCGAAACTAGTTGGTGATGATTCGAGGTGTCACCGAAACTAATTGGTGACGATTCGAGCTGTCACCGAAACTAGTTGGCGACGATTCGAGGTGTCACCAAAGCTAGTTGATGATGATTCGAGCTGTCACCAAACTAGTTGGTGACAATTCGAGCTGTCACCAAACTACTTAGTGACAATTCGTGTTGTCGCCAACACTAGTTGGTGACGATTCCGAAACTTCACCAACACTAGATAAAATATTTGCAT
Source organism: Rheum nobile (assembly GCA_027886185.1). Classification (NCBI taxonomy): domain Eukaryota; kingdom Viridiplantae; phylum Streptophyta; class Magnoliopsida; order Caryophyllales; family Polygonaceae; genus Rheum; species Rheum nobile. The sequence continues at coordinate 2,745,554 of WOAB01000072.1, read as the reverse complement.
ACTTCTCAATTTGATGACATTTCTTGATTTGATGACACTTTCTCGTTTTGATGACACTTCTCATTTTGATAACACTTCTCGTTTTGATGACGCTCACCTACACTAGTTGGTAACACTTTTGAAGTGTCACCTACACTAGTTTCCGTCATCACCACTAGTTGATGACAATTTCGGTCATTACCACTAGTTGATGACACTTTTCTCCCCCCTTTCTCCCTTTTCTTAATGCATTTAAAGTGAAAGGTTGCTTCGTGAGTTCATAAACACTGTCAAAGCCATCGTTACTTCGCCTCCTCCGTAACCGTCATCCTCACCTTCATCATTTTTCATCGTCTGGCTCATCCACTGCATCTCCGATGATCTCTCTCTCATGATTCCTCCTCACGATCCTCGTCACATCGACGTGCAGCCGACACATCCCGATGAATGGCGCATCCATCGACGTCGTCCTGATCAGGCGTTGCTTGGAGACATTGTAACTGATCGATGATCTCCTCTCACTGACTCTTCGTGTAGAATGAATTGAGCTACACATTCCCCGTCCAATCTCAAACGGCACATCACTTTCGGAGGCAACGACAACGAAGAAGACGTGGACGATGTCGCGACAGCCGGCGGCGAAGGCCTCAGTGGAATCTATGGCGGTAATTCCTTGTGACGATCCTGTAGAGTGAAATGTTGTCACCATTCTCGAAAGGAAGGGTTTGAGAGAGAAAGGGATTGAAGCCTCTAACGGTACATGAGTTTAATAAAACTTTTTGGGAGTGTATCCCCTTAATTAGATATGTCAAAAAATATTTTCTACCAAATTCATTCTATTTATATTAGTATAAATCATAATTTTTTAATGAGATATATTAAATGTATGTACAAATTAAATTTATATTATATTTTTTTAATTTCGATTGTATTAACTTAAATTGATGGATTTTGAAAAATGATATAAGTATAATGAGATTTTCTAGGGATACTTAAGTATATAAACGATATTTATATCTCATTTATTATATATATTTTAATTAATATTTTACTAATACTTCACATTTACTAGATAATCGAGTCGATTTCGGGTTGGTCGGGTATGAGTCATACATTCTCGACTTAGATTTGGGTTCGGTAATTTTGGTTATTAAAGTTTCCAGTCGGGTCGGGTTTTAAAAGCGAGTCAGACGGGTCGGTAAAACGGGTTCCATCGTGTTTTGACAACTCTATTAACTCTATATAATATATAAATTTTGGAATAAGAGAGTATTTATTGACATTATTAAGTTGGTAAAAATCATATTACTTTTATTATAAACTTATTTTGTATCAAAATCATTTTCTTATATCATGGTTGAGTTAATTGAATATATAATGAAAGGTCTAAGTCTTGTGGAAGGTATTTTAGCCAAATAATTTTTACAGTGAGTTTATTGCATATGTAAATTTCATAAGATTCTTTTTATAATGATCTCATGCATATTTGTTCATTGATTATGCTTTTATTTTTTATATATCATTTAAAATTGAGAATGCGTAGATAAAAAACCTTACCCTTAAATAAACAATAATAATGTTACATACATTACACATTTAGGGATAATTATGTACTTATCAATTAGTGAAACCTTGTGCAATACAAAGGTTGATAAGAAAAATATGAGTTAAAGAAACCAACCACAAGGCACATCGAGTTGGTAAGAAAGCGGAAGAAGTTGCCCACGGCACAACAAAGAGAAGTTATAAAGACATGTATTCGTATATGTACATGCTACAACAATGTGATCCAGGCTCCCACACAAGGATTGTTGGAGAAGACAACGAAAGGTATAAGTATGTCATTGGAGCTTAGGTGCATGGATTAGAAAAATCCCACTATTGACAAAGGTATGTAGGATTTTTTTCGGTCACCAAACATTTGTAAAACTACTTATGTCATCCTCAATTATCGTGGAGTCAGGACAAGAATAGTGTTAGTCAGGATTGTATAGTTATGAAAAGTTATTGATATGAAATATAAGTAGACAAGAGACATTTGTAGTTAGTAAGGACATGCAATATTCTAAAATTCGTTAGGCGGGAGCTGGGCGGTAAGGGAGGGCCTAGCGCCTAGGCGGCTAGGTGATGCGCCCCTGTCTTCCATGACCGCCGCGGAGGAGGAGACCTCCATGAGCTTACAGTCCACAGGGCCCGTCACAAGGTCTCGTGCCAAGGCCATTGCCAAGGCCACACAGTCTCTGGTCGCGCGCCTAGTCGCAAGCCAGGGCATGCCTGAGACAGCGCCGCCACTTCGCCTCCTCGCCACTATCAGCGGCCCAGAGGAGATCCAGCCGGGCACCTTGGCCTCTGAGCAAGGCGTGACACTCCAGGAGCCCACACATGCCTAGCCCAGGCTCGCACCTAGCCACAGCCACAACGCGTTGCGTCAATGGCCCCGTTGCCGCGTCGCCGCGCCCACAGCGCCTCGCCAGCGTCTTCCTCGGCGCCTATCCTTTACTTAGCCATATTTTGCATTTAGAGGTTTATTTCCTAAGCTAGACTTTCTATTTTTGGCATTGCTATTTTTAGGACTTTCTATTATTGGAAAGTTCCCACTTTTGACACTTTCTATTTTTAGGGCTTTCCATTTTTAGCACTTACTATTGTTAGACATTACTATTTTTAGAAAGTTTCTATTTTTGGGCGTGTGCTCCACTCATGTCGAGTGGGCTAGCCCATTAGTGTGTGTCTCGGCCCATCCGAGCCTCACACCCCTTTATAAGGCCACTTCGGCCTCCCTTGAATGCTTTACGTCAATTTTAACCTAAGTTTAAGTCGAGAGCTTTGCCTCCTTCCTTAGGCCCGACGTCACCCTATCTCTCATCTTCTCCCATTTCACTCCACCGCCGACGCTACGGCACCAACCCCTTCGCTCGTCTCTTCGAGCCACCATCGCCGCTTGTCACAAGCCGGTGCACGCCTAGTCCTGAGGCCGTGCTCCCATCATTGCGTCGAGTCCCTTCTCGTCACCGCGCCCGCTTCCGCGTCCTTTCGCACCCGCTTCCGCGTGTGAACTCCTAAGCCCCAATCTCGTGGTTTTCGTGCAATACAGCAAGGCTCTTCGCCAAGGATTCCACAGCAACCTCCGAGACAAGTGACTCAGTGCAAGACCTAGATCCACCACTGCCGAGACAATTGGCCGCATCCGGAGACAAGGACGCATCACTAGGCGGGGGCCTAGATGGACTATAATTAATGCATGATCTATGTGATTATTTGATTATGTTTTCCCAAATCCATTAATCTTTATAAAACTATGTTGGGATGAGATTTGATATTATAATATGGTCCTCATTGTACAAAGCCTAACCCAAAATTATGTTAATGCATCCTTCATCTTCTAAGATGTTGCAGCATCCACAACATTTGAGGATTCTTCTCGCCTAGGCAGATCTAGACGGGTCCTAGGCGGAGGGTGACCGTCTAGCGCCTAGCCGGGGCCTAGGCGGCCCTAGGCAGGGATTTTTAGAACATTGAGGGCATGACACTCACCTTGGTGCTATAGGGGGTTCTACTTTTGGCGACGAACCAAGATGGAAATGGTCAAACTTATCCACTTACAGTTGTTGTTGATGATAGTGAGAATGATGATGCATGGTCATTTTTCTTCAATGAAATGAGAGTCGTAGTGCCAGATAAACCTGTGGCATTTTTGTCTCAGATCGTCATGCTAGCATCGGGATGGGACTGAGTAACTTCTATCGATTTGCTAACCATGGTTTATGTACGTATCATATCTACCAGAGAGTAACTTCTATCGATTTGCTAACCATGGTTTCTGTACGTATCATATCTACCAGAACTTCAAGGCTAAGTATGGTAGGGGAGACCTTAAAGTTGTTCATCAAGGCTGCGAAGACATACACAATCCCTAACTAAAATTTTCAACATGCACAAATATGGGCGGAGTCAAACAGTGCCTACAAGATGCATGAGCTCATAATTGGTCAAGGCCACATTTGGATGCAAACATATTCAACATTTTGACAACAAACAATGTTAATTGTCTAAATGGTAGGTGGAAAATAGAGTACTCTTGGCATGTTCTTCATTATTTGATGCTATTCTAGGGACCATGTCTCAGTGGTTCTGCAAAAGGAGGGAAGCTGATTGAATATGGTACCAGGTCGTCACGTCTAACGTTCACGATCAACTGCAATAGAGCTACTTTAGATCACTGACGATGAATGTCCATAAGCTAAGTGAGTATGAGGAAAAAGTAGTGAATGGAACAACTAGATTCAATTTTAATCTTTAGGCATATACATTTGATTGAAAGGAATTTCATACAAATCAGGCTCCATGTGTGCACTCCATAGTTGTGGCAATGGGTAGGGGTATCCAACATGCAGAGCTAGTCAATCCCGTGTTCTACAACAACATGATGAAAAAGGTGTACCAGAGACCTTGCATCTAGTTTCCCCTGTTGAGCGTTGAGTTATTCCACCTTCAGTCAACGCAATGATTCGACTTCCTCCGTTAGTGAGGAGGGTGCCTAAATGACCAAGTACGAACCAATTTCGAGAAGTTGGGAGAGGAGTTGGTCCAAAGTGAAAAATTGTGGAAACTGCTGAAAGTTAGGTCACAACATACAAAATTGTAAAATGCCCAAGGCATCATCGTCAACAACGCGTTGAACTCGGAATATATGTAAGAGTAAGCATGTTCTCTTCTTATAACAAAGGTAGTGAACAATATTAAGTGAATGTTGTTACATTCGATAACATAACAAGCTTCAATAATTGCTTATTCATTTTGGTTGAAGGTACTGAACAATTTAAATTGAAGGTTGTCATGTTGAATAATATAACAGCCTTCAATTTATAGCTTTTGTAATGTGGGTGGAAATGTGCCTTCTTTTGTACATTTTGCTAGGACTACAGGCACGCACAAGTGTATATTTTGATAAGTTAAGAAGTAATTTGCTAGGTTTTGGTATGCAAGAATGGAATACTTAAAACAATTGTCAATGTTTTGTAATAAATGCTTCTCTTTTTTACTCTTGATTTCAAATAGTAATGATATCTTTTCTTGATAGCAATCTATCTATGTTCTAAATTACACATTACATTCCCCTAACTAATAAAAGAAAACCAAATATATATTTGATTTTTGTTATTTCACAACTTTATAACGTATAAGAGGATTTGATTTTGTTTATTACTTTATACTTATTTCAGTGAACCATACACTTAACAAAAGCGTAATACCTAAAACGTCATTTCAAGTTTATTTTACTTTCATTCAGTTTCACTTGAGTACTTTTTAAAGTTAGTTTCAACTTGTCAACTATTGCATTAATTTAAGTATATTAACATGCATTGCGACCACCTTTTATTGGAATCAAGTCTAGGTATAAACTAGAGAGTTGTAGATCTCTTTCTACCAAAAAAAAGAGAGTTGTAGATCTCTGAACCTAGTTTCCAACGCATCTTGAATTGTCGAAAACCGAGTTTTGTGGAGAAATTTATGCCCATTCTATGAAGCTTTATGGAACACAACAACTCCTATGAGATTCCCAACGAAAATTCTAAACGTAAATCATATTGGTCCATCATTAATCAAAACACTGAATTTTGATCCAAAACTCGTCACTTTGATTTATTTCCTCCATAACCTATCTAGGACTTGTATAAATAAGCCTTGAAAATGTCCACAAGTGTTTTTAGCTCATCCACACCACACACCAAGAGTCTAAGTTATCAAATCACTCATTCGGACTTCAAACTACCTTACCCGATTGAAAGTTGGCTTTTTTTTTTTAGAAACATACTAGAGATAGAGTTACTATTTTTAGTAAGATCTCAATTATAAAACTTACTATTTATAGTAAATTTTTATTTCATATTCCAAAATCCTCGAGTATTTACATTTTGACTCCGAATTTTTCCGTTTTTCACGTGAATGTCCTTTAATAAAAACTATTAAATTTTAGGGTTATTACAATTTACAAGTATAGTGATAGTCAACTTGTTTATATTTAATTGCAATAAATTTTTCATCAATATGTATGAGGTCACATGCTTCATTATAGAGTTGGTATGATTTCCATATTACACAAAGTCCGCTTGAGATACCATCAACAGATGAGAAGTGAAACTGGTCAAATCATGATTTTTCCAGATGCTACATCTGAGTTATTTCTCTATTTTGGTTTCAACAAGTACCATGATTTGTATTTTTTACAATTCCATATGCTTCTCTTCATAATTAATTACTTTTGGTGTGTGCAAGTGTGCTTTAGTCTAGCTTTTTTTGGGGATAGTTTAGTGCAACGCAAATTATGGGTTTAACGGCATGCCATAAAGGATGTAGGAGTTGGTGCTTAGTCTTTGATGTTCTTTGCAGTGGTGTAGTCGTATCCTCTAAGAGTTTATTATTCTTCTGATCATTATATGAAGATGTATGAGTAGTAGCTTTCTTGTGTTTAGACTAGAAGAAGATGAAGAACTCATTTGTGTTTTGAGTGTTGTTCTTATAATTATTACATCTAATATGGGTTGCAATTGCGTTTGATGAGTACAATAATTGACTTTGATAAATGACTTATTGATAATTGGTGTTCTCTATTATGGTCAACAACATAAAGTCTAGTAATATTCTTATTGTTGGTTCTATTATTCGATGGCGTTGTTTATTCTTGTTAGTGTTATCATTAACATAGTTTTAATGGATGAATATGTAAAAGCCCATGTAGATCAAGTTTATGAACACAACTTTGTAGGTGTAAAACACCGAACTTGAATGAGTTTGTAAGGATTAAAATGCTACCCACGTAAAAAATACTCTTTCTTTTCAGAGTTCAAGCGAGGACAAAGAACTCTGAGGTTAAGCATGCTAGAGCGAGAGAAGTACCAGGATGTGACCTCTTGAGAATTTCTCGTGTTGGCATGGAATGACGTTTCTAAGGCCTTAGGCGTTACAAATGGTATCACATCCGACTCTAGGTTAAGAGTGTGCTTGGCCCTAAGGGCGGTCACTCAACCTAGAGGGTGGTATTTGGGCCTTGATAAGGACGTCAAGGGTTTAAGGCGGGGAGATTGTAACACCCCGAAAATAAATTGTTTATAAGTACTAAAGTGTTACCCATGTCAACAAGAGTTCTCCCTTTTCAAGGTTCGAATGAGGACAAATAACTATGAGGTTTAGCGTGCTAGGGCAAGAGTAGTACTAGGATGGGTGACCTACTAGGAAGTCCTCGTGTTGACATGGGATGACTCTTCTAAGGCCTCAAATCGTATTGTAGGAGTATCTTTTGTTAGGGAAACAAACAAATTGTTGCCCTTAGGGGTCATCTACTTTTTTCCCTCGGAAAACCTGCATTTTGCATGTAGATTTGTAACCTGCATTTTAAAGAACGTATTGTAGACACCAAAATATAGTTTTGGTATTGTTTTACAATAGGAGATGGCTAGTAGGTTATGGATACAATTAAAATTTATAACAATCCATAGTTCTTCATGCAAGTAAATATAGTTTTCGTATTGTTTTATAATATATGAATAAGTGTTATAAGGAGAGTCGTGAATCCAATCTATAGCGTTATAGGAAGAGTCCTTGATTTCAGGTTTCCATGTTGATTGCATTTCCATGTTTTGCTTGCATTGTAGTTCTTCCAACAGTTCTGGGTTCCAATGTATTCATGAACATAACAATGGCGTGAAAGGTTACTAGTTTTTTGGTAAATAAAGATGATAAGTAAGGATATTATTATGAATATATATGGCATAAAAGTTTATTGAGCTTCTTAGGCTGGGTAGTTGATAGCATATATTTTATACATATTTCAAGAGTCTAGTTATATCTTACATTAGATCATACTAGTGATACAAAACTATTATTGAAGACGTCAAACAAGTGAAGCACGTATCGAAAATAAACGGGCTCGAATTTACAAAAGCCAAAAGTGTCAACTCTGCTTGCTACTTGATGCGTTTTGGAGATGTAGGCCCGAGCATAATTGAATTTGAAGAATTGTTCGAAGCCCAACAATTAATTCCTTCGGTGGGCATGTGCAGACTTAGCTTTATGCCCGTGGGAGAGTTGGAATTTAGGTCCGTTCGAGAGCTTTAAAGATTTGTACCAACATATATTTTTGTATATATTAGGAGTTGACGGGAATATGGGCGGAAGAAGATTAGTTTAGTTAATTAATTAGGTTAGTTTTGTTTTGTTTGGTTTGCGTTGAGACAATTGCACGAACATCTCTTAATGAGGGAATTCGCTACCTTGGTTTAATCGAAGATTTATGTTTATTGTTCTAGCCCCAACAATTTGGATTATCGACTCGTTGGGTTTTTCGTGCGGCTGTCCCGGATGCATGTCAAGACCTTGATGTGGCTAAAATCTATTAACAAGTGTACGATATCAGTTGTAGTAGTCAAGTGTCGATTTCATAGAGACCAATATAATACTAATTGAAACTAGTAAGGACGTAGAAATATGGATATGTGGAATAAATCTAAAACTAGAGTAACAAATAATAATAAAGAAAAGAGATATAAATCAATGGAATAAATATCTATAAGGCTAAGGATCACCGCAACAATGCTTCAATAAACAAAATCACACTTCATCTAAATTTACTCATAATTATTTGAAGTTAACTATCTAGGGTAGTTACTAATTCCTCTCGGATGATAGAAAATATACCTAGACCCAATCAACATCCACTATCGTGACTTGCTAATCAAAATGTAAAGCATTTAAGCACTTAGAATCTAAGATTAAATTGAATTAACATCCACTTTCTTGACTTTAGGAATGACAACGGGGCGGGTTTGGGGCGGGGAGTACCCTCCCCATCCCCGTTTAGAATTGCATTCCTCATCCCCGTTCCCATCCCCGTTTCTTGTTTAAAATTTTCTCCGTCCCCATCCCCGCCCCATCCCCATCAGGGAATCCTCATCCCCGATAATTTTCCCCATTTGAATTCCCCAACAGAGATTTTCCATCCCCGCTAATTTTTCTCATGCGTAATATAGCCCTAATTAGAAAATAGTTCATTCACAAATCACAAAACATAAGCATAGGTAACCAAGAACATGGTATAGACCAGCTAACTAACAATATATCCAACCAAATATAAGCATAGAAAAGATAGTTTAAAATCAAGTACCCATTCAGTACGTAAACAACTCCAAATAGTAAATACTCTTAATCATTTAAAAAAACCAACAAGTAATACTAGTAGCGAAGTTGAAATTCTAGTCCAAATTAAGCAATGGTGGATAGTGGATTTAGCTCGTCCAGTCCTTCCGACGGGGAAGGGGACGGAGATCCCCGACGGGGACGGGGGCGAGGACCACTATCCCCAACCCCATCCCCACGGCGAGGATATAATTTCCCCCATCCCCGCCCCCGTCCCCATATAAAATCCCCGTCCCCGTGGCGGGGATTCCCCGCGGGTAACAGGGATTCCCCGCCCCGCTGCCATCCCTACTTGACTTGCTAGATCCAATTTAAACTTAGGGTTTCTATGATAATTACTAATCCATAAGAGAAATTAAAATGCTCTTGCAATAATTAAATCTCAAGTTTAATTCATTGGGATCCAATAGAATTTATTATCTATTGGTCCAAACCCTATCTAACTATCTATTCATATTATCACATCTTGGTCTTAAATCCTAATAGGATCCAATTCGCATAGGGTACTATGAGATTAAAGCATTTAGGAATGAATCAAATACAATTTCATTTCAAACAAAGTTATAATTCTATTTACATACACATCGTCGGATCACCCAAACCCTAGAACTAGGAATTTAGTCAAGCATGATTGAAAAAGTAATCAGATTAAAACTAGCCATCAACCTATATGATTTCAATAGAAACGGGAGATAAGAAACTAAGTCTCATTGTCGAAATAATCCAAACTGACGGCTAGAACAATATAACCAAAGTCTTCGATCAAACGAAGGAAGCAAATTCCCTCACGAAGAGTTGTTCGTGCGGCTGTCTCAAGACTAAAAAAAACTCCACTAAACTAAAACCTAAACTCCAAACTAATCTACCCACAAGTGTGGTTGTCCCCGGCAAGGCCATTATGCGGTATTAATTCAATTTAAGGGACCGACCAGTAATTACTGGATTACAAAGTATCCATTGCTTGGAATTCAAATTTGATTTCCTTCCACACTTCACAAGCAGCTGCTAGTTCAGGACTCCATTTGGCAGCTTTACGAATAATATCGTTACCCTCGCGAGCAAGATCACGCCCCTCATTACGAGCTTGTACACATGCTTCTAGAGCTACTCGATTCGCTACAGCACCCGGCGCATTTCCCCACGGGTGGCCTAAAGTTCCGCCACCGAACTGTAGTACAGAATCATCCCCAAAGATCTCGGTTAGAGCGGGCATATGCCAAACGTGAATACCCCCGGAAGCCACAGGAATAACACCAGGTAGGGAAACCCAAGGTTGAGTGAAATAAATACCGCGACTTCGGTCTTTTTCAACAAAGTCATCACGTAGTAAATCAATAAAACCTAAAGTGATGTCCCTTTCCCCTTCAAGTTTACCTACTATAGTACCGGAATGAATATGATCTCCACCAGACAGACGTAAGGCTTTAGCTAGTATGCGGAAGTGTATACCGTGATTTTTCTGTCTATCAATAACTGCATGCATTGCACGGTGGATGTGAAGAAGTAGGCCATTATCTCTGCAATAATGAGCTAAACTAGTATTTGCAGTGAATCCCCCTGTTAAGTAGTCATGCATTACGATAGAAACTCCCAATTCTCTGGCAAATACATCCCTTTTTATCATTTCTTCGCATGTACCCGCAGTAGCATTCAAGTAATGTCCTTTGATTTCACCTGTTTCAGACTGTGCTTTAAAAATAGCTTCGGCATAGAATAAGAAACGGTCTCTCCAACGCATAAATGGTTGGGAGTTCACGTTTTCATCATCTTTGGTAAAATCAAGTCCGCCACGAAGACATTCATAAACTGCTCGGCCGTAGTTCTTAGCGGACAACCCCAATTTTGGTTTAATAGTACATCCCACTAGGGGACGTCCATATTTGTTCAATTTATCTCTCTCAACTTGGATACCATGAGGCGGGCCTTGGAAAGTTTTCGTATAAGCAGGAGGGATTCGCAAATCCTCCAAACGTAGAGCACGCATGGCTTTGAACCCAAATACATTACCCACAATGGAAGTAAACATGTTAGTAACATAACCTTCTTCAAAAAGGTCTAATGGGTAAGCTACAGAAGCAATATATTGATTTTCTTCTCCAGGAACAGGCTCGATGTGGTAGCATCGTCCTTTGTAACGATCAAGGCTGGTAAGTCCATCGGTCCACACAGTTGTCCATGTACCAGTAGAAGATTCGGCAGCTAACACGGCCCCTGCTTCTTCTGGTGTTAACAAGTGGCTTATCAGCTGCTTGTTAAAGGTCAGGGGTTCGATTCCCCCTGGCAACACCCCTTGTGTTTGGAGGGTTGGGGTGCATGGGCTGCAGCCCATGGGCTATTCGTGGTTGGGCTAGGCCTCGCCAGCTGGTGAGCCCGACTGAGGGGTTGGCTGGGTGGTTGACAGCCCACAGATCCCAGGTTTACGACCGGGCATCAGTAACAAGGTCACTATGCGGGAAATATCTACTATATAACTACTAAACGCAAAGACCTGCTAAGCCATGTGGCGCTCCTACAATAACCCAAAAAACATTTCGCCGCGTGGCATCACAGTATTAATTTTGACACGTGACAGCATGTGGTTTTTTTAGATTTAAATTAAAAATCACAAATTTGGAGTATTCTACAGTTACCTTAAATTAAAGATCAGTCAGAATAAATTTATATTACTTTATTTCCTTAATTAATATATTCTCACTTTATTTTCGATAAGCTAATATATGCAGATTTGATATGAAATAAAAATACTGACCAACTGTATGATTTTGTGCAAAAATACTAAACATGTAGATCTCAAACAAAACCAACACAAATGTGCAATGTACCTAATATATGGAAATTTGTATATGCACGGTTGGTTACAAAACCGTAAAATAGATGCAACGTACCTAATATATGCAGATTTAGCATACAAAACTCAACCTGTTGTGCTATGACAAATATCACACAAACTAAACTTGGTGACAATACACTTTTGTAACCAAAACAAATGTTGCAAAATTTAACCTGCTGGAATGAACAAAAAATGAACCTGCTGTAAAAACTTTGCCTGATACACACTTTTAAACCAAGAAAATTCTGGCAAATTTAAATCTGCTAGATTGAACCAACAAAAGCCTGCTGATTGAACCACAAATGAACTTGTCCCAAAAAATAAACCTACAACACTTTCCTAACCAAATAAACTAGATTGCCCCAAAAAAATAACAATACATATTATTAAATGCCTCAAAAGTATAACAAATCTGCAATTTCCAAAAACAACCGTGCACATTTGATTACAAAAAATCCAACTACAATATCTGTACAATAAAATCAAAACCCTAAAGTCAACATTAATAAATGATATTCCAAATATACTGCATATTTCAAAAATGTAATAAGGGATGCCCTAAAGTCAGCAATATACTACATATCCATGTTTTCCATAAGTGTAGAACCAAATATTTTAATCCTTTTAGCACGATCTTGCAGCATAAATTCAATGCTTTTAGGGGTTATAAAACTACAACTCCTCCCACAATATCAGTACAAAATAGTTGAACCATATCAAAATTACGGTTACACAATCGGTTGTTCATCATTTAGCAGGTATGTGCAAAGAACTAAACTTATGTGTTTGCAGAGATATTATATACTGATTATTATGCACTGATTGATGAAAATAGCCAAACTGAATACTGATTATAATATTATTATACACTCTATACGATTTAGGTGTTTGTTAATATTAAGTAGTTATTAGAAAACTGATTACAAACTAATTTTATTTCCTAAGTCTGATATGCACAGAGATGAGTTTATGAACACATATTTTTAAATGACCAAGGATCTGTTAAATGATGTCCCCATTTCTAGCATAATATCATTACTTATTGATTTAGTTTGATAATTGCTAGATAGTTAAGTGTTGTGCCTTTCAGAGTGGCTGACGTCTTTTGGTCACTTTAGCTACTCTTTAGTTACTCTTTAGCATGTAATAATAAGTTTATATAATTATTCTTCTAGTCACTTTAGCTATTCTTTAGCATGTATAACAGTTTATTAAATCTACTAAACTGAATTTATTTACTACACTGGATAAGGCACAAGTATTAGAATAAACTGAAAGATTCTAATGTTTGATAAAATTACGGTTACAAAAGATTCTTTAGCATGAAATAATGTTTGACATTCTAATACTTACTACACTGTATAAGGCACAAATATTGTAATAACATTGTATCTCTTTGATTGTACTTTCTGATTTTTTTATTAAGTTGATGGTTATGATATCAGAGAAAAAACTAAGAAGTTGTTCAATCCTAGGAGGCATCAAAACTAAAATGTATTGTTTATGTTTATCTGGTTCGATTTGTAATGTTTGATTGTGTTTATTTACAACTAAATCATTAGTCTTTAGTTGTATGATTTAGGTTAACTCTCTAACTGATTTAATAAAATCCTATTGTTTATACTTAACTTCTATGGATTTAGTTCCAGGTTACTAAAACTATATAATAAAGCTAATCTACTAACTACTCTATGCAAAAATTAATCAGAGTTTAAAGCTAAACTACTAACTTCTAGACATACATTTATGTATTTCAAACAGCTTAAGCAATACCAATCCAAAATTTATAATTTCTGAGTCCAATAAGAGCTCCCACATGGCATTCCGATACCATGAATAAATCATTTTAATTAGGTAATAGAATTAAAAAAAATATTAAAATAGTCATGTTAAGTGTAAATAGATAGAACCATAACCTTATTGTATATCTTCAATCAGAGTAAGAGGTGAATAAATCATTTCTTTCAATCAATTTTTTGTACGAATCAATTTTTCGTTATAGCCAAGCAATCATACTATACTTTTCAAATTTATGTAGGTAAATGTATAATATTGTTGACAATTAAACTCACAGAATACAAGCGATTCATATCAAAAATTGAAATATCAATGTCTACTTAAGAATTGGCACCCAGTTATATCCAAACTCCCCTGATTATTGTTTGTTCACATTTTATTGAATAAATTCATTCGATGATTTCAAACGGAAGGGATGACCAGAGTTATAGATAAATATATAAACACAGAGACATATTGAGAGAGAGAGACTCACGAAAATAAACCATGCTTGGTTCAGACAACTTCGGACTTTGAGTTCAGAGGAAAAGTCTAGATGGGCTTCGGAACTTGCGATCCATATCTTCTTTCTCCAAGAAAATAGGGTTTTGGGAACCTTCCAGTAGCAACTCCATATCTACTCATCAAGCCGTTTTTTCCTTTGCATGTTACAGAAAAAAAGTAGAAGAGATGTGTTTCTTTGGATCTGACAGAGATAGTCGGTGGATTTGAACATGCAAAGGAGATTAAGCTCTTTTTTCGGATCTGTGAGCTCTAGATCTCCTTCTGGAGTTTGTTTAGGGTAGATATCCATCGTTGGGTCACAAAAAACTCGGATCTGTAATCTTTAGATCAAAGTGTTTTTGGAGAAAAAAAACTTGGATCTGGAAGATTTACAAAAAGAAAGAGAAGCAGATTATGGACGGAATTTCCAGAAAATGAAATATGAAGAAAATCCCAAAAGTTTAATTTGTAATGAGAAATGGAGATGGAATTTGAAAGAAGCAAAAAAGAAAGAAAGTTCTTCCCTGTTGAACATAAAAGAGAGAGAGAGACACCGAAACGAAAAGGAGGCGGAAGAGAAATGGTTAAGATTTGTCCGATCGGTGACTTTTGTATTTTTTTTTTTAAATACAACATAAATGTAAAATGGGCTAAAGAACTAGGCTTGATCTGCAGTAATCAGCTGAAACGAATTGGGCTTTAAGTCCATTTATTATTTAAATGGGGTAATTGAAGTCGGACATGTAACTGAGCTTGATTTAAAAATATGAAGCCTATTATTAACCCAATTTGATGTATGTGTTATTATTTTCAGCCTAATCCAATATTATTTTGGCCCATATGTCCATTTATTTTTTTTAAATTTTATTTTTAATATTAAAATAAATATTTAGTATGTACAAAGTTGTATTAATTAAAAGTGTTTATATATTATTATAAACTTAAAATAAATGATTAGTTTGTATATTTATTTATTTTGTCTATCCCCATATGAAAAACTACTTAGCCAAATTTTACTATTAATAAAGTTATGGAGAGTTTCGCCTCTTTTTATATAATATAATTTTTTAATATCTTCAATATTTGTATTCAGTTAGTCATTTTTTATATAAGAATTTCTCTACTTCTATAACAGTCATTAATTAAATACTTCTATATGAATGAAATATATAATTTTAATATACTATTTTTACAAATGTAAGAAAAAATAAACAAATCACGTGCAAGGCACGGGTATTACACTAGTTTATACAACAAGCACAAACAGTAGATAGTGTATAAATTAATCTCAGTGTGATGACAATTTTAGAAACATTGAAAAACTCAAATAGGTTGATTAATCAGAGGTAATTATCACTAGAAATGTTCTAGTAATATTATTAGGAAATTGTTGCCATCTGTTAGCCTTTGTTAATTTTTATTTATCAGAGATAACTTGTTAAAATGTAGCTAGATTCTTGTAATGGTCATCATGTTTGCAATGAATGTATAGAGAATAAGTAGAATGGTAATAGCTGTTACTAAGGTAATGACAATGAGAATCATAAAAGTAACATATAAGTGGGTAATTCTCATTGATATTGAGTAGAAAAAGTACACCATCTGAAGAGGTTGTGTATGGTGGCCAATTACAGGAATTGAAGAGATGGCATGGGCGCCCTTTCCATTTTTTTTCTTTTGGTCTAAGGGGTTGGAGAATCGAATTTCAAATCATTCATATTGCTATCAGTGAATTAATTATCTCCCTTGATTAGTTTCCATCAAATATAAGTTTGGTGGAGATTTTGAGAAAATCAATAGGGTTCCCAACAACAAAGCCATGAGGGCAATATCCTTAGCTTTTGAACATCCTCTCTAACTTTAGAGAGTCGGGAAAAGAAGGTCGCATCATCAATTATGAGCTTATCCTTTCCTTTCTCTTTTTTGTCAGAGGTGTTGGTTTTCTTGGGGTTAGAGCTAGAAGCTCTATTGGTAGTTTGATTATTGTTTTGGGGCGAAAAGATCTAACTGATCTAAATCACCTTAAGGAGGGCAACTATACAATTATAGAACAAATTATATCTAAAAGATCCAAATCAAGTAAAGAGCTAGACGAAACAAGATTAATTAGATAGAAAGACAAGCTTATCTCCCTCGAACTACAGGCTGGTCGAGTAAGATAATTCAGACGTCGGTCGCTTCAAAGTTGCAATAAGGAATTAGACTTATGATAGTAATCGCAGAGCCAGAGAATTGTAAACGATAGCTGATAATATTGATAATGATCTCGCGTACATGTTTATTTACTTAATCGAACATTTATACATAGATTACATGGTTGTTTTAATCTAGCCGTTATTCCCCGGATTTTGTGGGAACCGTTGAACAGACCACCGAGATTCTTGCCAGCGTCCCTTGCGTTTGGGTCGAGTTTGTTCTATCTTCAGCTGAACCGATTCTCACTCTTTTCTGGATCCATGGGCCAAGCGATTTGGGCTTCGGAATTCTCAGGCCCAACAATTGCCCCAAGATCAAAGTGGGCTAGAAAGGGAACGGTTTCTTGGGTGGTTTGATCTTCTACAGAGAATCTTTTCTTGCCGATCTCTTCAATAGACGTGGCGTCCTGCGATTGGTTCAACGGTTTTGACCACAGAGGAGGCGGTTGGCTTCTTTAAATCACCCTCAATTACCTCTATTCACTGCAAGTTCCGCGTCTTGTCAAGGTAATTTCTCTTTCTTTTTCAAATTTTCACCATCTTTTTCCTCTCCTCTTTCATGGCGTCTTCTAGATCGAGAAAAGGCAAAGCTCTCATCAGGGATGTAAGCGAGGAAGACGACGCCTTTGTTTCTCTGAACCTTTTAAACTCGGAAGATTCCTTGCGAGGAACTATGACCCAACTCGAACTTGAGAGAATTTTAGAGGTCGGAGGGTTCCCTGAGGGGACCGTATCACGTCTTCCTTTGTCTTGTGAGCGAGCGGACTAGTACAAAGAGGGTTGGGTATGCTTCTTCGAGTATCCCTTTAAAATCGGTCACTCCTTTCCTTTTTCTCAACTTGTCCAGAACTTCTTAGCCGTGTTAAAGCTTGCACCTTGTCAAGTCATGCCCTACACATGGCGTTTGCTCATGGTGGTTGACCTCTTAACCGCGGATAAGAACTTGGAATTTGATTTTGATGCTTTGTGGTATTCGTATTACCTGAGTAGTCGAGGTTCTTCGAGATTCCAATTACGTCTTCGTCGGGGTAGAAATCCAATATCTTTGAATTTAGATGTCAATGACCGTGGATGGAGATCCCGGTTTTTCTTCGTAGAACGTAAATCCCTTGAAAAGGGTTTCGATTGTTCTTTCCTTCTTTCCAACTGGAGAACAACAGGTATTGTGTCTCCTTCTTCAATTTGTTGGTCGAACGACTTCTAAAGTTTTGCTTACATGTATTTCTTTGCAGCGCCTAATCCAGGAGATCCTAGTGGATTTGAAGAGGTGACTGCCACCTTGCTTGCTTTTCCTGAGGAGGAAAGATCCTTCAAAAATGCCAATCTTATTTTATCTGAGCCCAGGGATATGTCGACCCCGTCCGTGTCCGTGACCAAAGGAACCTGTTCGTTCCTACAGGTATGCGTCTGGCTGGTTTTCGGAGTGTTTTTGTGCTTATTTTGTTGTGTTATGTTGTCAGCGTCGAGAGGAGGGAGATCCAGTGCTAGGTTATCTGGGAAGAGTTTATTGGAACATCGAATGTCGGCTGCTAAGGCGACTTCTTCGACAAAGGCTCTAACTAAGGCCCTTCCATCTGCTAGAGTCACCACTTTTGATTCTCTTTCATCGAAGGCGTTTGGGGCTAAGAGAAAGGAGATGGTGGCTTTGAGTCCTTCTCCGGGCATGTTGAGGGAGAGATCGATGAGCGATTTGCTCCGATTTGTGGATTCGGAGGCCAGAAATGAGATTGGCGACCTCCACCCTGGTGATTGTATGGACGAAGCCGCCATCAATGCTTGGAAGGTTAGTAATAAGACAAAAAGTTGTCTTTTCTTTTACATATATATATATATATATTTAAGAGACTAAGCTACACAATGCTATGTAGGTCTTTTAATATTCCATGGTCGCTTCTTTAACTATCCAAGAGTTAAGTGACAGGGCAGATAAGCGGATTGCTCGAACGGAGGAGCAACTGAAGGTATCTGAAGGTCGTGTAAAAGCTTTGGAGCATGAAATTTCGTTGACCAAGAAGAGCTTCGAGGCTCGTCTGGAAGATGTGAAGGCTGAGATGAGGGTTGAGGCCGAGAGGCTCTGTGAAGAGGATGCTGTACTGCTGGAGATGTGGATGCGTATTACTGCCTCAAGTCTCGTATCGAGATGATGGAGGAGTACGTTATGGGTGCCCATGTTGATTGGAAGATCGATGACGCGAGGGCTGACATGGAGGTTCTGTATCCCAATGGCAACCCGGGAGATGAGCTCTTCAAACTTGTTGGCTTGGGTGGAGAGGATGAGAAGGAGGAGGCCAATCCTGAGGCTACAAGAGAAGTTGTTGAAGATGTGTCCAAGGATGTCCTTGAAGTGACCACGGGTAAGGAGCTTGTGCCTGCAGATGTGAACGAGAAGTCCGATGAATCTTAGGAAGGTGTAATGAAATTTGTGTAGGGGGGAATCCCATGAACATTCTGTTTTTCTTTTCGGAAGTTTTAAGTGACATGTTATGCCCCGTTGAAGAGACGTGATGGATAATGTTTTGGCGACCTGTCCACCATCGCGGGTCGCGTATTTTGTCGAATGTTTTTATGTTGTGTACCTTGTGTTTGCCTTGTGTGTTTCTTGGATGTGGATTTTGTCGACTGTGTTTTGGCCGTGAGGCGTATTGTCTGGTCAAAGCGGCCTATAATTTGTAGTTGTTAGTGTAGCATGCTATGTATGTTAGGGAAGAGTAGTTTTGTATTGTATAGCAAGGACGTGTACCTTTATAAAGGTCAAGTCTTTTTGCGTAAGATGGTGTCCTGATGTTTGTTTCCTTCATTCCCTATGTGTCGATCGATTTGTGAATGTTGTAAGCGCTTTGTGTTGTTAATGAGAAGGATATCCGTTTGATTGTCAAGCTTTGTCTTCGAGGCCTCTTGTTTTCCTGTTTTAGATTATGTCAAAAAAGTACAAAAAAGGAAGATCTTGGGGCGACCGTTGGGGGGTGACCCAACGGCCCTCCGATGCTTAAGTCGGTGATCGTTATATAAGTGAATATGATTTGAATGGATGTAAAAAAGTACAACGTACAAATGAGAGAAGGTTTAGAAATGATACAACTTTAAGTGGATTGTGTTCCAACTTCGAGGGATAGGTTGTCCGTCTTTTGTTTCTAGTCGGTATGCTCCTTGCCCGACGACTTCTTTAATGAGGTAAGGTCCTTCCCATTGGGGTGCCAACTTCCCGTCGGCTGGATCTCTGGTATTTTGAAACGTCTTCCGTAGGACCCAGTCTCCTAATTTGAAAGCTTTGATTCAGACTTTCTTGTTGTAGCTCCGGGCGACCTGCTGTTGGTAATGGACCATTCGGATTCTGGCTTTCTCTCTGGTCTCGTCGATGGTGTCGAGGTTGTGAGCTAACTCGATGTCGTTTTGCTCTGGAGTCTGGAGTCCGTATCTGGCAGTCGGGACGAGTAACTCAGCAGGGATGACTGCCTCACTTCCGTATACCAACGAGAAAGAGCTCTAATCCGTTGCATTTTTTGGTGTCGTCCTGTCGGACCATAGTATCAAGGGAAGTTCGTCGGCCCATTTGCCTTTTGCCCTAGTGAGGCGTCTTTTGAGATTGTTGATGATGATTTTGTTACAGGATTCTGCTTGGCCATTAGATTGTGGATATCTTGGTGTTGATGTGACTAATGTGATGTTCCATTGTTTACAGAAAGATCGCGTCTTGCTACCGATGAATTGGGAGCCATTGTCGCATACGATTTCTGAAGGGACGCCAAATCTGCATAGAATGTTACGTTTTATGAATGAGATGACGTGTTTTTCTTTTACCTCTCGATATGCTTCGACTTCTATCCAATTAGAGAAGTAATCGGTCATGGCTAGGAAAAAGACGCATTGTCCTGACGCCGATGGCAGTTTTCTGACGATGTCCATTCCCCATCGCATGAAAGGCCAAGGGGCTAGGGTCAGATGGAGCATCTCGGACGGTTGGTGTGTGATGGGTGCATATCGTTGGCAGGCGTCACACTTTTTGACGTAATCTATTGCGTCCTTGTTCATTGTGGGCCAGTAGTAGCCTGCTCTGAGAGCTTTGCCGGACAGGCTGCGTCCTCCAGTGTGATTTCCACATTCCCCGTCGTGTAAGGATTGTAAGATGCGATGTACTTCCGTTGTTTTGAGGCAACATAGTAGTAGGCCTGTGACAGATCGTTTGAACAAGATATTATCTTTTAGATCAAAAGTTATTGCTTGTACCTTGAGTCTTTTAGCTTCTGTCTTGTCTGCTGGGAGTGTTCCGTCCCCGAGCCATTTGATGTAGGGGATGGTCCAGTCATCTTGGTCGCCTACCGGGTCTTCTTCTGTGCGGTCGCTTGCTTCCGCTGAGACGACTTCTTCTAGGGGTGGTTTGCCTACTGCCTGAATGTCATCTGGATTAAAGGCTTTGAAGGTTTTGGGTACGGCTGGAGTGGTGATATGTGCTAAGGGAATGTTGTGGAAGTCGTTAGGATGTAGGGCTGAGCCGAGATTTGCTAGGGCGTCTGCCTGTGTGTTGAGGTCGCGTGGGACTTGTCGGATAGTGAAATTCTGGAATTTGCTTGCCAACTTTTTGACGATGTCTAGATATGCCATCATTCTGTCGTCTTTGGCGGCATATGACCCTTGTACCTGGTTGACAATTAAGAGGGAGTCGCATGTTACCTCTATGCTTAGGATTGCGAGGTCATGTGCAAGTGTTAGTCCGAACACGAGAGCTTCATATTCCGCTTCGTTGTTGGTCGCGTCCCATTCGCATCTCACAACTTGGGCTATATGGTCCCCTTGTGGTGATTTTAGTACGACACCTAGGCCGACTCCCCTCACGTTTGATGCCCCATCTGTATGGAGTTGCCATGTGCCTTTGTTGTCCTCGACTTTTAGCTGTTCGGCCTCCTTTGTGGCTTCTTGTTCTAGTTTCGGGCTAAAATCGGCCACAAAGTCAGCTAAAGCTTGAGATTTGATTGTTGTCCTTGGTTCGTACTCGATGTCGAATCCACTGAGATGTATGGCCCACTTGGCCATTCGTCCTGTAAATTCTGGTTTCCTTATGATTGCTTTCATGGGATGGTTAGTTCTCACAATAATAGCATGCGATTTGAAGTAGGGTCGTAATTTATTTGAAGCCATAACCAATGCTAAGACTAATTTTTCAAGCGATATGTACCTTGTCTCCACTGGGAGTAGCGAACGGCTTACATTGTAGACTGGTGATTATTTGCCATCTTCTTCCCTTGTAAGGACCGTGTTGACGGATGATTCTGATACGGCTAGATATAACGGCAATGGCTCGTCGTCTTTTGGTTTAGCCAATAGGAGCGGGCTTGCTAGATATGCCTTTAGATCTTGGAAGGCTTGCTCGTGTGTAGCTGTCCAGTCGAATGATTTGTTTTTCTTCAAGGCTTCTGTGATACCCCATAATTCTGTAAGGTTATTTTGGGGATTTTGATAATTTTCCCGAGTACCCGTTTTATACGTCGGATTTAATTCAGGTAGCTTGAGACATTCTATAATGTGCTTTGTATCTGTAATATTTTTCTCAGTGAAATAAAATACAGACGACGTGCTTCGGATGTTTATACGCGTTCGCGTACGATAATTTTTATCCCGGATTAATGTCTTGCTCGTTCAAAAGCTGAATGGGTGGGAAAAGGCAAAACGGTGACCGCCGTACAGTAACGGCGCCCGCCGTCGCTGGGCCCGAGGTGTCAGGCCGTCGTCTCCTACTCTGGGCTCGCCAGGGCTAGGAACGACGACCTCCGTAATTACGGCGCCCGCCGTGGCTCGCCGTAGGCAAAGTTGCGACGCCCGCCGTGATTACCCAGAAGTCTTTACCCGTTGGTCGCCGGCGAGCTCTGGCCGCGCCGATCTACCCCTGCTCGGCCTCGTCTAGGGTGATGATGATGTTCCCATTGCTCTGGCTATAAAAGGAGGTGTTGGGGGAAGGGTTTTGAGCCATCCCAGCACCGAGTCTCTGCCAAAATTTCGCCTCGTCGGAGTGTTAGTTTCGCCGGATTTCGGAAGCGTCGTTGGTGTCGGTTGGTGGTGTTTCCAGAAGCCCTTGTGAAGCCTTTTGGTTGCCTTTGGAGGTTGGAACCCAGGCAAGGCAAAAAGGGGTCAAAATGCGCATCATTTGGGTGAGTTTTTCTCTCGTTCTGTCGTCGGAGTTCTTCACGGCGACCGTCGTGTTCTTTACGGCGCCCGCCGTGATGAATGCGGCAACCACCGCCAGTGCCCAGAATGCCTTTGTGGCTTTGGCTTGGTTGGTCGTCGTCGAGGCGTCGTTTCCTTCGGTTTCTTTCGTCTTTCCTTAGATTCGTACTAGTTTATGTCGAATCTAACTTAGGGTTTCCTTATGGGTCGATTCGAAGGAATCTGTGTGCCAGATCTGTTCCTGTGTCGAGCCCGAAATCCCGTCGTCTGTAGGCTTCGTTCAAACTCTGCAGATTAAGGCAAGTGGCGGTTCGCTCTTGCTCATCGTTCCATATTTACATTAATTATCAGTTGTTTATCTGAGTAATTAATTTGGAATGATTATTGTGTTCATCTGGAAACGGTTTTGTTAACTGTTTTGGAAAACTAAAATATGATGTTATAATAGGTTGTATATCTGTTAGAACAACGCTATTATATATATATGTGAATTAATACATATATTATTATAGGTTGTATATTGTTAGAACAATGCTATTTTATCTGTAACTGGCCTTGAGGGCATTAATATGAGTTATTGCTGCGTTTGTAACTGTTTAGTTAGAATGAGTATTCGTAGGAACGCTACTGTGTATCTCAGTACGAGTGCTAGTCGTTTCTTGATAACCTGGTGGTTAGGATTTAGTTCCTACCATTCTTCTTTAGTGTCGTTGTAAGGATTTAGTTTCTGATTCCGCCTGAGGGATATAGTTCCCGCGAGATTTAGTTCTCGATTCGACTCTTGGATTTAGTTCCCGAGTCAACTCTGCCTTAGGGATTTAGTTCCCGAGGGATGTTTAAAAGCTTATAATGTCATGTGGGTTTTTGAATTTAATAAGATAAAGTGCCCGAGTGCACATAATTAATATACCTTTGGCGAGTAGTGCAGCTAAGTAAATAGTGCAGCTAGGAAAGCTCGTCTCGACTTTTGATCAGAGTACGTTCTCTTTCCAATCTGGATTCGCTGTAAGCGATGAGGTTGGTCGTGAACCAAAACATCTAAAGTCAGCTTTTAAGTCACTGATTGTCTGATTCTTTAAACGTTCCAGATTTGTTATATTTCCTTAAAGACTCAATCTCTTGGAGTCTCTTTTCGGGTCGATTTCTGTGAAGATTAAGTTTTCTAGAATCTTCTCTTGTGCATACCTCTTGTTGTTATTCCGTGAAAGTGTCGGGTTATGTATCGTTCCTTCGGTTATTATTCAAGGGACAATGATAGTAAACGGTTACGATCATTCGAACCACTCTGCTTTTTACCCTTGCATAGTCTATTCAGTAGACTAACCAACCGCAATTGTTCTCTGCATGGTTGGCTGGTGTCATCCGTTCGATTCGGCACATCAGATAGAGCGAAGATGAGGAGACTAGATTGACTATGAAGACGACGGTTATTTTTGGATGTTTTTAATAATTTCTTTTAATCAGGTTGAGATCCTTAGGAGATGACCATTGTGATCAAGATCCTTGTTTATAATACATTTAAAAGACTTCCGCTGTAACTTATTTACTCTGTTATTTGTTTATCAAGACTTCCGCTGTACTTTGTTTAAGACTTCTGCTGTAATTTATTTAAACTCTGTGTTTGTCCTATTCGGGATTGGGATGTAATCCCGGGACTCATGTTTTATTTAAATAAGGTTATCACTTTGTATCATTGTATTTCATGATTTGTATTTAAACGGTAAAGCCTTGGGTGATCTCGGTAAGGAACACTGAGGTCACTGGCGGTAATACCTTTCCAAATGGATTAAGATTTGGGGGTGTTATAGCTTCGTAGAAGAGTTTATACTTATCCGACGACTTGGATATGAATCTATTCAATGCTGCTATCCGTCCTGTTAATTTCTGGACGTCTTTGACACATCGAGGAGATCTGAGGTTGACGATGGCCTTGATCTGGTCGGGACTAGCTTCTATCCCTTTTTGAGTGACCATGTATCCTAAAAATTTTCCTGAAGACACTCCGAAAGAACACTTAGTTGGGTTCAATTTCATGTTATATCTTTTTAGTACCTCGAAGGCTTCCTTTAAATGTTCGATGTGGTCCCCTGCTTTTTTGGAAATGACGAGCATATCGTCGATGTAGACTTCCATTGTATCTCCGATTTGGTCTTTGAACATCTTGTTCGCCAGCCTTTGGTACGTGGCCCCTGCATTTTTTAGTCCAAATGGCATTACTTTGTAACAATACATACCTTGGCTTGTTATGAAAGCCGTTTTCTCTTGTTCGTCAGGATCCATGAGGATCTGGTTATAGCCACTAAACGCGTCCATGAATGTTAGCATTTCATGTCCTGCGGTCGCGTCGACCATAGCGTCGATATGTGGTAGGGGGAAGGAGTTTTTTGGGCAGGCTTTGTTTAAGTCTGTGAAGTCGATGCACACTCTCCATTTCCCGTTCTTCTTTTGAACCACTACGACGTTTGCTAGCCAGTCCGGGTATTTGACTTCCTTTATTTTACCTGTCTCAAGTAGATTTTTTACCTCGTCGTCTACAATTTTGTTGCGTTCTGGTGCGAACTTTCTTCTCTTTTGCTTGAATGGGGGATGTGTGGGATCTACATTCAATTTGTGAGTAATAATATCTGGGGAGATCCCCACCATGTCTTCGTGTGACCAAGCAAAACAGTCAGAGTGGGATCGTAAAAAAGAAATTAAATCCGCTTTGGTCGAATCGCTTAGATCTGATCCGACCCTTACCGTCTGTATTGGCTTTGAAGGATCCAATGTGATCTCGTCGAGTTGTTCCATTTCTGGTTCGACGTATCGTGTGGTTCCTTCGCCGTACTGTGATTGCTATGTGGAGGATTTGTCGACTGCCCCTTTCATCGAAGTGACGTAGCATTCCTTGGCAGCCCGTTGGTCGCCTTTTATTTCCTGTACCCCCCACTTAGTAGGAAATTTTATCGTCTGGTGGTAAGTGGAAGGTACAGCTTTCACGGCGTGAATCCAAGGTCTGCCAAGGATCGCATTGAATGGAGATGGGCAGTCGAGAATTAAGAATTTTACTTGTTGGTTAACTCCACCTGCGTACGTCGTTAACACGATTTCGCCTTAGGTATACTTAACTTCCCCACTGAATTCGACTAATGGGGTGCATTTTCTGGTTAAGTCGTCCTCGCTTAAACCCATACCTTTTAAGGCGTCTAGTGTCAACAAGTTGGTGGAGCTACCTGTATCGATTAGTAGATGACGGATAAGGCAATTACCAATTGAGAGTGAGATTACCAAACCGTCGTGATGATCGCCTAACTCTTGAGCCTCCGAATCGTCGAAGGTGATGGCTGGAGCGTCGGAGATCCGTTGCTGTCTTGTTTCTGCTAGGATGGGTTTGTTGCCTTTGCTCTCTCGAGCATGCCTCTTGGCGGCCGAGTATGTGTTTGCACACACATCTGATCCTCTTGAAATAGTGTTAACAATTTTAGTAGGAACTGGAGAGGATGGTTTGTCGGACGCTACCTGGTCCCTTCGATCAAGGGTCGCTTTGGCCCTGTCAGAGATGACGTCGTGCAATAGCCCCTGCGCGAGGAGTCTTGCGACTTCTTTACGAAGGGCTATGCACTCGTCCGTCGAGTGTCCGTGGTCTCCGTTGAACTCGCACCACCGATTCATGTCCTTCTTGGCATCTGGTTTGTCGCTTTTTCGAGGCCACCTTACTTCTTTCTCATATTTGTCAAAACTCTTTACGAGTTCCAATATGGAGATGTTGAAGTTGTAAAAGTGGAGCTTCGGAGGGAGAGCGGGGTTGTTTCGCCAGTCTTGGCTCCTGTCACAAGAGTTATTTACCTGACCGGGATCATTTCGTCCTTTGGGATATGGTTGAGGTCGTCGATCACATCGATAGTTCGAAGAGGCTTTGCGGTCGACTCGATCGGGACTCTTGTTTGCTTTGAAGGGTTCTTCATCTTCTTTGAGTCTTACTTACGCCATGGTCTTGGCTTGAATGTCTTCGAAGCTTCGGCACAGATACTTGGTCAGTTCACGGTAGAGTTCACTGCCCCTGACCAAGCCTCGGCGAAACGCTTCGATTAACGTTGGAATGTCGCAGTGTGGGATCGCGACCTTCTCCTTGTTGTACCTGTTAGGATAATCCCTTAGAGGTTCGCCATACCTTTGTACGATCCTGTACAGATCGCTTGATTGTTTTTCCAATCTTCGACTGCTAGCGAATTGGATTTTGAATGAGTTGATCAGGTCGGCGAAGGAAGCGATGGATCCCTGTGGTAAGTGCAAAAGCCAAGTTAGTGCAGGTCCCGTGAGGGTCGTGCCAAAACGTTTGCACATGACCGCCTCACGATTCCCTCTTCGGATCGAAATAGTCATTAATTTTTGCTTATAAATTGAAACATGATCGTCGGGGTCCCCAGTCCCATCATAATTGGGCATGTTGGGGACGTGGAACTTCTTATGGATCTCGATGCGTGCGATCACCTCCGTGAAAGGTGAGTCTTCGTATCCATCGATCGCTTCTTTCTCAATCGGTTGAGGGACTCCCGGGATTCGTGCGATACGATCATCCAAGGCCTTCATGTGCTCATTGATAGCCTATTGTATGAGGGTCTGGATGTTGGCTGGAGCCGTTACCTGTGGAAGGGTCACTCGAGCTTCTGGGGGCCCGGCTACAAGACTTGGCACGTTAGTTGTAGTGAAAGTGACCGGGGGAGTTTGGAATATACCAGGAGGTAGGGAGGCATGAGTTGCCGTTACGGGAGTCACATCTATCCCGTCCATGTCGAGTCGGGTGGATGATCCTTCAGTGTTGACTACACGCCTTGAACCTTCGGGGTTTGATGCGGCTGAATGTACTTGAGATTTCAACAATTCATTCTCACGAGTTAGTCGAGTAATTTCTGATTCAGATTGGGTACTTAGCGCTTCGGTTCTAGCGCGTTGCTGGGCTAGTTCTTCTTGCAGGACGCTCATGGCTTTTGCGAGCTCTTGAATTTGTGAGTTCGCGACTGGTTGGATATTGGCATCCCTTGCTTGGTTCGCGGCTAGGATGTCGGTTTGGACTTGATCTTCGACGAGGATTGTTGGGTTTCCGACTTCGGCCATGATGGGATGAATGCTGGATTTGATGGTTGGATCAATTGATTGACTAGATGCCCCACGGTGGGCGCCAAATTGTTTTGGGGCGAAAAGATCTAACTGATCTAAATCGCCTTAAAGGGGGCAACTAGACAATTATAGAACATATTATATCTAAAAGATCCAAATCAAGTAAAGAGCTAGACGAAACAAGACTAATTAGATAGAAAGACAAGCTTATCTCCCTCGAACTACAGGCTGGTCGAGTAAGATAATTCAGACGTCGGTCGCTTCAAAGTTGCAATAAGGAATTAGACTTATGATAGTAATCACAGAGCCAGAGAATTGTAAACGATAGCTGATAATATTGATAATGATCTCGCGTACATGTTTATTTACTTAATCGAACATTTATACATAGATTACATGGTTGTTTTAATCCAGCCGTTATTCCTCGAATTTTGTGGGAACCGTTGAACAGACCACCGAGATTCTTGCCAGTGTCCCTTGCGTTTGGGTCGAGTTTGTTCTATCTTCAGCTGAACCGATTCTCACTCTTTTCTGGATCCATGGGCCAAGCAATTTGGGCTTCAGAATTCTCAGGCCCAACAATTATCTTCCATAGAGGAAAGTTGGTGTCATTGTTTGGTTGGTCAGGTGTGTCTACACTAGGGTTAGCATGTGAAGCATCAGTATAGACAACCTGTGAGTAGAGTTATTTTTGTTGTACCATTGGTATTAAGACCAAACAAGTAAGGAATCTAGATAAGACTACCATAGAAAAACCAATTTCAAAAAGTTGAAGATTAAGAGTTCAAGTGAAAGTGTGAATAGAGAGAAACAAGTGAAACTGTGTGTGTAGAGAGAAACATGTTGATAACATCCATTTCATACATGTTTATGACATGCATTTAGGCTAGACTTTATGCATTTTCATGTTATTATATTGCATTTTTTAGTTAGTTGCATTGTTTTCTTTACTTTGGATGTCTACACGAGTCTTTGCATGTTTTCAGGTACTTTAGCAAAAAAGGTGATGAGTGTGGACCCCACGGTCCAGGACTCTAACCTGTGGTCGTGGGCTGTCAACCCCCGACCAGCCCAGGACTCTAACCTGTGGCATAGCCGGCGGGCCTAGCCCAAACTCAATAGGCCTGCAGGCCATACACCCCAACCCATTCACAGGGTGTTAGCCTGTAGGTTGTTGGAGGTGGGACTCGAACCCACAACCTCCCTTTAACAAGTGGCCTTATCACCACTTGCTAACCAATTACACTGCAGTGTAATTGGTTAGCAAGTGGTGATAAGGCCACTTGTTAAAGGGAGGTTGTGGGTTCGAGTCCCACCTCCAGGACTCTAACAGGTTTCTAACAGGTTTGTAGTCGTGGGACCACCTAGATGACACACCACTTATTGTTGATTCTAGCTTAGATATTGCTATATCTACTGACTTGCAGGAAGGTGTTGCTGAGTGGGACGCTTGCTATAAGCTCCCTCCGGAGCTTCCAGGTAAATCACCTTTGCTGCTAACTCCGAGCGAGAGGCTCGTTCCATCTTTGGTGCAGGTCCCTGAAGTAAAGGCTAAACACCCCCCTGATCGATCTAAGCATGGGGTAGACGCGACTAAGAAGGTCAAGATGGAGAAACCGCTGAAGAAGAAGCATGGTCTAAGGTTCAAACCTTTCCATGATTGGTTTAGGAAGGAGGTATGGATTGAGAAGGTTCCCAAAGAGCCTGATGATAAGGATTGAGGATTTTCGAGTAGTATGTCGAGCCAACGACATTAACTAAGGCGTTGATCGGGAGGCAACCCGATGTTAGGTAGTTTATTTTCCTTCCCTTAGTCATTTTCTTTTGTTTTTCCTTTTAGTTTTTCCTTTCTGTGTCGAACTAACCTATAGGAAGCGTTTCAAAATGAAGAAGGAGTTCATGGCGCCCGCCGTTTTCACCTTCTCCGACACTTCGCTTGCGGCAAATGACGGCGACCGCCGTTTAATTACGGCGATCGCCGCCATTTTTAGGTTCGTTTTCTTTAGTGTTATAAAAAAAAAAACAGTTTTACCGAGCTGTCCAGATTCCCCACGGAGAGGTGCGCATCATGTTGCTAACAGAGGAATACATTCGCCCTACATTTATTTGGCAACGATGATGGCCCTGCAGTCGACAGCTGGAGAGGAGGAATACCAGGGCCCAACCACGATGACATATGGGCCCATTTTTGAAGGCCATGCAACCCTGTTCCCTTGATTGACCACTACTTCCCCAGAGTGGTTCCTTTTGATTGCATGGTAGGAGTTGATAGAGTTGAAGGCCGTGCCGCCCTGATTTCCTGAATAACCACCGCACTTCACAGTGGTTTCCTATGGTTGCACGGTATATGAAGGTTATAGCGTTGATGCAGACATGCAGGACATGAACTTTCATGAGTACACCACCAGCGACAAGGAAGTGTCCAAGCCAACTCGGCAACGTTGTGAGTTATTTTTTGCTTTTCCCTGTGCTTTATTCTTTTGTCTTTCATTACATTGAGGACAATGCAATGTTTAAGTATGGGGTGGAGTTTTATTCTTGCTACGCTGCTGAGGAGAAAAATGAAAAAAATGAAAAAAGCCAAAAATTTGAAAAAGGCTATCATTGAAATCCTGGGATAGGTCGAAAACCCGAAAGGGCGGCCTAGGTAATAAGCAGGTGGCTTGGACCAGCATTAGGCTGGGGTAATATGAGGTCAAGAGTGACGTGAGCTTATGTGAGCACATCTATTGGAAAATGAAATGAGTGGCTTGGTGAAAACCCGAAAGGGCGCCTTGGCAAAATGAGCGAAAAAGAAGAAGAGTGATTTTAGGATTTCTCATTATTCTTGGCGGGGCGTCATAAGAAGAGGAGACAAAGAAGGATTGCCGGGTAGGTCACTTTGGGAGACATAAGGAGCAATAGATGGAGGCTAGGATTAAAGGTTACTCACACTTTTGGATGTCCGGGTTAGCTTTGGGGAAGTACTCTACTTGCCCCTTAAGCTTGTTGAGTGTTGATGTGTTGTGAATGAGATTGGTGCCAGGAGCTTTGGCATGGGTTAGGTGACTCTTAGTTGGAGGATATGCTTCCTGAGACCTTGGGTGCTGCATTGGAGGAGTGGACTCTTATTTGGTTTACTCGTGGACGAGCAAAGGTCTAAGCATGGGGTGGTTTGATAAGCACTACTTTGTAGGGCTTAAGTAAGAGTCATTAGAGGTTTTATTGGTGTCATTCGGGTAGATTTAGACAGATTCATGTGTATGGCGTTTGGAGGCGAAGTTGGTGTATTTGGAGGTGTTTGAGCTATTTTGGAGATCATATGAGACACTGAGGAGGAAGCCACCAGTAGTAGACGCCAAGGAGTTATGAAGTATTGGCGAGGAGGTGTTGAAGACACGCTTTCGGGATATGAAGAGACAAAGGAGGAAGAAACGAGTTCACGGCGACCGCCGTGCAACTTACGGCGACCGCCGTCAATTCTCATCCAACAACATTGGCTACGATGTAATTACGGCGCCCGCCGTGGAAAGACGGCACCCGCCGCGATTACGGCGCCCGCCGTGGAGGATGCAGCGCCCGCCGTGCATGTCTGAAGTCCGCCGCGCCGTTTCCTTATTTGCATTATTTTATTACTTTTTATTATTTCTTTTTAGGTTAACTTAGCTTTATTTCCTTTAGTATTTAAGGGTTGAGAAAAGGCTTGTTTGCCAATCTTGGATTTTCTCTCGAACCCTAATTAGTTTTTACGTATTTGCTATGAAGAACTAAGCCTCTCTTGCTTAGTCAGACGCTGAAACTTTCGTTTGGATTCAGTTGTGAGATTCTCGTTCTTAATCTACTGCATGGATTTTATCTATTCTCTTGTTTGATTGCTTATGATTGATATTGATTTTCTCCAGTCTGATCAACTAGGGTTTGTTGTTATTGATCTATTGCTAGATCTAGATTATTACTGGTTGAGCATATCTATTTCAGAGTAGCAACTGCATCGTATTAGTAACTGGTTGTGCTAATCTTATGCAGAAGAGAACTGATTTACATTCTAGGATAAAAGCTGGTTGTTTTATGCTAGAATTGTATCCAACTATATTCCTATCCGTAAGGCTGCTGTTAAACTGAATCTTGATAGTTTCGGGGTTGTTTAATTAGTTAGTGCTAATAGTATCTGGTTGTGCTATTAGTTATATCTGAAAAGAAATTGGAATTTCCATTGTATGAGATTTTGAATGAGTATCTATGATCAACTTGTCATACGAATAGTGGATGTTGTTTGACTAAGTGTTTTTCCCATCACTGATTTCATAACTTTTTCGCTTGTTTACTTTTGCATGCTTAGATTACTTAAACTCACAAAACCCCCCTTTGGTTACTTTGGATTGACATATAAATTGCATACTAAGATAGAATCCGACTCCCTGTGGATTCGACCTTTACTTACCTAGGACTACGGTTTAGGGTTTGTTTGGATATTTTGCATAGCAGTTTTTACACGACTAGAAACCTGTTATCAAATTGGCGCCGTTGCCGGGGAGAAATGTCAGCAAAGTTTGGATATTTTGAACGACAAAAACCTATTGAGTTTGGGCTAGGCCCGCCGGCTATGCCACAGGTTAGAGTCCTAGGCTGGTCGGGGGTTGACAGCCCACGGCCACAGGTTAGAGTCCTGGACTGTGGGGTCCACACTCATCATAAAAGTGCACTTTTATGATGAGTATGGACCCCACGGTCCAGGACTCTAACCTGTGGCCGTGGGCTGTCAACCCCCGACCAGCCTAGGACTCTACCCTGTGGCATAGTCGGCGGGCCTAGCCCAAACTCAACAAGCCTGCAGGCCATACACCCCAACCCATTCACAGGGTGTTAGCCTGTAGGTTGTTGGAGGTGGGACTCGAACGCACAACCTCCCTTTAACAAGTGGCCTTATCACCACTTGCTAACCAACTACACTGCAGTGTAATTGGTTAGCAAGTGGTGATAAGGCCACTTGTTAAAGGGAGGTTGTGGGTTCGAGTCCCACCTCCAACAACCTACAGGCTAACACCCTGTGAATGGGTTGGGGTGTATGGCCTGCAGGCCTGTTGAGTTTTGGCTAGGCCCGCCGACTATGCCACAGGTTAGAGTCCTAGGCTGGTCGGGGGTTGACAGCCCACGGCCACAGGTTAGAGTCCTGGACCGTGGGGTCCACACTCATCATAAAAGTGCACTTTTATGATGAGTGTGGACCCCATGGTCCAGGACTCTAACCTGTGGCCGTGGGCTGCCAACCCCCGACCAGCCTAGGACTCTAACCTGTGGCATAGTCGGCGGGCCTAGCCCAAACTCAATAGGCCTGCAGGCCATACACCCCAACCCATTCACAGGGTGTTAGCCTATAGGTTGTTGGAGGTGGGACTCGAACCCACAACCTCCCTTTAACAAGTGGCCTTATCACCACTTGCTAACCAATTACACTGCAGTGTAGTTGGTTAGGCTGGTCGGGGGGTTGACAGCCCACGGCCACAAGTTAGAGTCCTAGACCGTGGGGTCCACACTCATCATAAAAGTGCACTTTTATGATGAGTGTGGACCCCACGGTCCAGGACTCTAACCTGTGGCCGTGGGCTGTCAACCCCCGACCAGCCTAGGACTCTAACCTGTGGCATAGTCGGCGGGCCTAGTCCAAACTCAACAGGCCTATAGGTCATACACCCCAACCCATTCACAGGGTGTTAGCCTGTAGGTTGTTGGAGGTGGGACTCGAACCCACAACCTCCCTTTAACTAGTGGCCTTATAACCACTTGCTAACCAATTGAGCTGCAGTGTAATTGGTTAGCAAGTGGTGATAAGGCCACTTGTTAGAGGGAGGTTGTGGGTTCGAGTCCCACCTCCAACAACCTACAGGCTAACACCCTGTGAATGGGTTGGGGTGTATGGCCTGCAGGCCTATTGAGTTTGGGCTAGGCCCGCCGGCTATGCCACAGGTTAGAGTCTTGGACTGGTCGGGGGTTGACAGCCCACAGCCACAGGTTAGAGTCCTGGACCATGGGGTCCACACTCATCAAAAGGAGGTGCATTATGAGGCATGGACGTCATAGGAGATGTTCACGGTCGTATATAAAGACGAACAACGAGGAAGAACTCGCCTTGGCGCGCAAGAAATCTCTGTTTTCTATCACGTCTTTGTCAAAGTATTACTTTTGCTCCGTAACTCCGAATTGAGTGATTCTAACGCCAGATTAAAGATCAAGAAGTCAACTATAATTTCTCCAAATTTCAGAGCGTGTGAACCAGGGAATGAAAAGTTATAGCGATTCCAAAACCGTGTTGCAGGTGGTACCACGAAGTAAGGTTTCGGCACGAAACCTCACTTTCCCCAGGGTATTATTAGCCTAGCGGGGATCGATATGATATAAAATCCTAACTGTATTTCCTTTCAAAAAAAGTAAGGTTTCGGCACGGTTTGCTACAAACCGTGCCAATCTGTCCTAAACCGTGCGCCCTTGCTGAGTACAAGAACGAGCTTCTATAAAGTGGCACAGTATGTGATAGACCGTGCCAATCTCCTAACGAGTTTCTGTAATCCTGCACGGTTTATGACAAACTGTGCCGGTCTGTCACAAAGCATGTCGATGCCCCGCGGACTCGATTTAATATTTTTGACCCTTTATTCTTTTTAGGACGGTATAAATACTTTTTCTAAGTTTTTTTGGCAGCCTCTTATGTTCATTTCTGCCTCTTTTTGCCACTCTCTCTAGCCCTAGGTGTTTTTTGAGTTCTTTTGAAGATTTCTAAAGATTGGAGATTGTTTCCCTGGATTTGATCAGGTATTTCTCTCCTTCTAATCTAGTTGAATGATTACTATTGTTCAAATGATGTTTTTGATTGTTTCTCCAAGCATGTCTGACTAATCCCATAATTCTAGGGTTGGAGTGATCCAAACAATGAATTGGTAGACTTGTGCATGATATTTGTCTGAATTGAAATCTGAAACCTTGTTTGAATCAATCCTAGAGTTCTTAATGCAATTGATGAATGTTGATTAGATTTCTATTAGGTTTGAGTCTGAAAGGAAATAACCTTAATAGATAACTCATATAAGGTATGAGTCTGAAAGGAGATTACTTTATCAGATTACTAGGTATTGAACCTGAGTATTATTTGTGCGACATCAACCTAATTACTCTTGTGGAATCCTAAGCTATTATAGAAACCCTAGGTTTGCCTGGACTTAGCGGAGCGCGACAGCGAATGTTAACCCAGTTTGATTCTAAATTCTAAGTGCCCAAAAAGTCTAGATTTGATTAGCTCTGCACGATAACGATTTTTGGAATTTAGGCACATCTATTATTGTCTGAAAAGAGTTAGTAGGCTTTAGATAGCTTACCTTCAAATAAGTTTAGACTATTTTCAGACAGATATCCGTAAGTTTACCAAGACATTGTTGTGGGGATCCCTGGTCCTAGAATCTTCTTCTCAAATGTTTACAATCATTTTTGCAATTCTTGTTTCTTATGTTCTCATCTTCTCAGTTATTAGTCAAATAAATTTTCCTTCTTACGGCATAGCTTACTGGTTTAAGTTTACAAAAGATATTACATAGTCCTCGTTGGGAATGACACTTGAAAAGCTACAACTGATCCCATACGCTTGTGGGTAGGTTTTTGTACTATCAAGTTTTTGGCGCCGTTGCTGAGGACTATTGCTAGTATCAGTTGTTTTCCTACAACTGGTTCGACTAAGTCTTTGTTTTATTTTTGATCTTGTTTTTTGTTACTTTGCTTTCAGACTTGTTTTCTTTAGATGTGAAGAGCCCTCAACGCTGGTAATCTCAACGACTACGATCTTGAACCCGAGCGTACTTTTCGTGTTAGAAGAAGACATCAACGCGAAGCCAGAGAACAAGCAATGGCTGACGACGGAGTGGAGAACGATCTTCCTCTACAGGTTCAGGAACCAGGCATGACGCTTGGTGATTATGTGATGCCAAATCACCTTGGACTTATTTCTGGGTGTGGTCCGACCTCCGGTACAAGCTCGTAACTTCAAGGTGAAACCTTCCCTTATCAACATGGTTCAGTAAAATCAGTTTGGAGGTTTACCTTCTGAGAACCTACACCAACATCTGGCTACCTTTATTGAGCTAATGGATACTGTGAAGATCCATGAGGTATCCCAAGATGTGCTTTTCCTTTAAGCCTTTTCATTCTCTCTACAAGACAGGGCCAAGGCTTGGTTCAAGGCCCTACCTCTTGGCTCTATAACAACTTGGAAGGAGTTAACAAAGGCATTCCTTAACAAATACTTCCCACCAAAGAAGACTGTTGAGATGAGGAATTAGATTCTTGCATTCAAGTTCAAGGATGACGAGTCTCTTTATGAGGGGTGGGAAAGATTGAAGGAATTGCTGATGTTGTGCCCCCATGATGGGCAACAAAAATGGACCATACTGCATGTCTTCTACAACGATGTTGATATTTCTACCAGGCTAATTATTGATGCTTCAGCGGGGATGTTTGAGGTTAGCTCTGAGACACACCAACAAACCTACAGGGATGTTTGATTGAGAGTACTGCTCAACACTCTCATTATTATAGTGACCCTCGCTCTATTTCAAGTTCCAAGAAACCCACAGGGATGTTTGAGGTTAGCTCTGAGACACACCAACAAGCTCAAATAAATGCTATGGTGTAGAAGATCAAGAGGCTGAATCTGTTAGTGCAAAAGTCTCAGGCGCAAAGCACAGGGAAATCCACATATGTTGTTTCTCGTGTAGCCTATCAGTTTTATGGAGAGGATGACCATACAATATCATCTTGTCACCTCTTTGCTTCTTAGAGTGGGTCTCAGGGAGAAGTAAACTACATGAAAAGCTTCAACAAAGGTCCAAGGAATGATCCGTATTTCAATACCTATAATCCTGGGTGGAGGAACCATCCAAACTTCTCCTACAAGAAT
This sequence comes from Rheum nobile, assembly GCA_027886185.1. Lineage (NCBI taxonomy): Eukaryota > Viridiplantae > Streptophyta > Magnoliopsida > Caryophyllales > Polygonaceae > Rheum > Rheum nobile. Next base: position 2,708,908 of record WOAB01000072.1, on the reverse strand, counting down.
GATGACGCTCAACAAACACCATCTCCTGGGTTCCAACCAAGAGTCTTACAACTGCATAATCAAGCTCATGTTCAGACTTTTAAGAACTATACACTAGAGTCTGTGTTGAGGGAAATAGATAAAACCCAGGGGAACATGGCTTCTTATATGGAAGCCTTGTCTAAGAAGTTGACAGTTTTGAGAGTATGCCTAAGAGGATGGACCATTTTGAGAGTCAGTTGGCCCAAATTGCTATGAATGTTCCTTGGCTGACTGGTCAACTTCCTGGTCAACTTAAAGTCAACCCCAAGGAGCATTGCAGGGCTGTCACTTTGAGTGACGAAAAACAGTTGGAGGCACCCCGACCAAGAGAAAAACAAGCGACCGGGGAGCTTGTGGAGAAGCCACAAGAAGAAGAACTCAAGTATGTTGCTCCCCCGCCATACAAGCCACCTCTGTCTTTTCCTCAGAGAAGGATTCAAATTCAGCTAGAGCACCAATTTGTGAAGTTTAAGGAGATGATGAAGAAGTTGTATGTTGACATACGTTTCATAGATGTCCTCACTCAAACGCCTGCGTATGCAAAGTTTTTGAAAGAGATTCTGATCAAGAAGAGAAGGCTAGAGGACTATGAGACTATGGCCCTGACAATGGATTGTGTTGAGAAGATGCCAAAGAAACTACAAGGTCCGGGTGAATTCTTTATCCCTGCATATTTTGACAATCTGAATTATAATTGTCTTTGTGATCTCGGGTCTAGTGTGAATGTTATGCCTTTGTCAATCTGCAAAGAACTGAAATTGGGTGAGCCTGTTTCATCCAAGATGCGTCTCCTTATGGCTGATAGGTCTGTTACTCATCATGTTGGCATAATATAAAATGTCCCTGTGAAAGTGGGAAAGTTCTTTATACCAGGTGATTTTGTGATACTTGATATGAAGGTTAGTGATAAAACTCTCATCATCGTTGGGAGACCATTTTTAGCCACCGCTAGAGCTAATATTGATATCAAGAATGGGAAGCTCTCATTCACAATAGAGGAGGAGAAGATAGAGTATAAATATTTCAAGGACCACTTTCTTGCGATGTACAAAGACACTCCCCCGTCTCCTACCAAGGGTACATGTTGTAAGATTGAGGTTGATCCTAGGCAAGATGAGATCTTATCTGACATAGCTGGTTTGCTTGATGAGTCTCTGGGAGATTCAGACCTGGAGGGTGGTGAAACTACTAAAGCAATGAAAAGGCAAACTCCCAAGACAAGGAAGATAGCTAGAACAAAGGTTGAGTTCAAGTGTGGAAATAGGGTTTTGTTACTTCATGAGAAATCTGCCATGTTTCCAGGAACTAAAGGAACAAGATGGTCGAGACCATATCGGGTGACTCGAGTTCTAAGAGGTGGGACAGTTGAGTTATGGCATACAAACTCAGGAAAGTTCAAAGTGCAGAGTCATCAACTGAAGTCTGTTGCCACGCCTAATCCGATCAAGCAGGGTACCACCGACCCTCCCGATCCGAGTACTTGAAAGTGGTGGGAGATCAAGCTAATGACCCAAAAGAAGCGCTGCTTGGGAGGCAACCCAAGACTCTAGATGTGAGTTTCCTCTTCTTTCGTAATTTTTCTACATTGGGACAATTTAGGGTTTAGCTTTGGGGGAGCAATTCACATGTAGACTTGCATGTTCATATTAGTTGCATGTTCATCTTAGATTTAGTTGCATTTCCTTTGGTTGTTTTTGCATTTTTTTATGAACTTGTTCCATGCATTGCATTGTGGATGTTAGATTTGACCCTTTTTGTTTGATTTTCTCTGGTGTTTTCCTTGTAATGCATGATTTATGAATCCTTTCAATATGTTTTGGTTGTTGATATTGCAATTGAATTATGCACATGTTTATGAGGGCTTAAACCTTAGACATTTGGCTTGAGCATGTGACCTTTTGATTGAGATGTGTTAGGACCAACACTCTAGACAAAATACCGGTGAGATTTTGGCCTTTTAGGACTATTCCTGTGCAAGTCCTCTTTTTTTTTATGTGTGAATCTCTATTTCCTTGATAACTCTAGAACTTGCATTAGAACCTTTTTCAAAGCTGCGCTAATGGCTTATGTACATGACATTAATATGATTGAGGCATTGTTTTGTATTAGCTCATTATCCCTGACCACCCTATATGTTTTCCTCTACTTGAAGCCCCTCTGTGCCTTAATTGTCTTTTCTTTGGAAGCTCCATAAAAGCATACCGAGCCTATATATTCATCCTACCCATCCGTGGATTAGGATAGTTGCTTTGTTTTGCTAGAGTGGATTTGAGCCAAGCTTGGGGGAGGTTACATATATTATTGGTTGGATGTGAATTTTGTGTGCCTTTTGTCCCTTCTTCTTTTGATAAAAAAAGAGAAAAAAAACAAAGAAAAAGAAGGACAAGCAAAGGTTATGTTGTATGGGTGTGAAAGACGCAAATTTGGAATGTAGGATCTCTTTAAGCTTGGTGTCGTCTTGGCGAATTCCTTTTCCTCAGATTTTGCACCACAAGGCCTAAATTTATCCCTACCTAACTTTTATACCTTGGCCCCATTACAACCTCGTAAAGACCTCATGATTTTTGTTATGTACATGGTCACTAGTAGTGGAGATTTAGGACGCTGTTGCAAGCCTATGATAGTTTAGCATTCAAAGTAGAGAATTGAGCGAAACACAAACCTAAACACACGAGTATAGTGACTTTATTTTGTTTTCATGGTGAGGTTTAGAGTAGAAGAACTAATTAATTTTCTTTCATTGGTTGAGAATTGATAAAGGAAAGGATCGATGGGGCTTCGATGCAAGGGCTGGACACTTTGGCCGGCGCAAGAGGTCTCCAATGGCATCTCCAAGGCAACAATGATGGCGGATCTAATGGATTGATGGTGAGTGATGAAATTGACGTGAAAATGGAGGTGAAGATGGCGGAATCAAGGCTGGATAGGTATTCTCCTCGGCTTGGATGCAACTCACCAAATGAAGGAAGAACAAGGGATGTCTATTCTTGAGATTTGACGCACTCAAGGCAACCAATGGTGATCTCGATCTAACTCACGAGCAAAGGGAAGAAGAGAGTGTTTTTCTCAAAAGCCAATAACTGTAATTTGATTCAATTCAACGAGTTCTGGAAAGTGACAACCAAAGCAGCCTCATAAGGCAAGGCAAGCGGCCAAAAGAACAACAATCATGCGGCCCAACAAGGCCCAATAGTCCTAACTTAAGCTGAAAACTTAAAACTGAAAAATAACACTTAAACCAAGTTTAATAATGTCATAAACTTCCATGAAATAAAAAAAACATGATTCACGTGCCCGGACGCCCCATGAGAAGGTTGATCGGCTCAAGATGAGCTAGGCTTGGAGCTCTAAGGCTTGTGAGTCCTTTCTTGAGCTCCATTTGGAGTTGCTTGGCTCTGGCCCTCGTGATTGAGCCAGGTGAAACTCCTCATCTTGGTCTTGGCTCAGAATGGCATCAAGGGCTTCACTAGGCTCTTCTTGGACACTTGAGCCATCATGGTCGTCTAGGCTCTCTTGGCTCTCTTGATGGGATTTCGTCACATCATCCTCCCTCTCTTGAAAGGGATTCGACCTCGAATCTAGCTCGTCAAGGTCTGCATCGTCCTCCACCAAGAAGGGAACCAAGTCAGCCACATTGAAGACATCATGAACTCCATAGGATGGAGGCAACTCGAGCTTATAAGCATTGTCATTGATCTTCTCAAGCACTTGGAATGGACCATTTCCTCTTGGTTTCAACTTGGAGTAGCTTAGGAGCTTCACATCTTGACCTGAAACAATAGACCTAAGAACTCCATACAATCTCACAACTTGATCAAAGAATAGGTTAACAACATGAGATGCATCATCAACTTTATGGCATGCAATAAAATGAGCCATTTTGGAGAACCTATCCACAACAACAAAGGCAAATTCCCTCCCTCTTTTAGACCTAGGAACTTTCTTTTGGCTTAGCCAAGAGCATATGATTAAAAGCACCCCCTTTGCTTCCAATGGCCAACTTTTTGCCCTTAGTTTGCTCTTTGTTTTGAAAGGACTTCCTTTGCTCCCTAGCCACATGGTCAACCATAATCTCGTGGGGAGCTAAAGGGTATAGGGTGATTTTCTTGCCATTCATCATGAAGGAATACTCATTAGTCACTCCATGATGAATGACACCTCTATCAAATTGTCATGGTCTACCTAGGAAGAGATGGCATGCAGTCATGGGGAGAATATCACACACAACTTCATCCTCATATCCCCTTATAGCAAACTAAATGATGGCTTGGTCCTTGACCTTAAGAGGAGTGTTGGAATTCAGCCAACACAATGTGTAGGGTTGAGGGTGGGGAGTGGTAGATAGATTGAATCTACTTACCACTTCTTGGTCAATGATATTGCAACATGACCCACCATCAACAATGACACTACACACCTTCCCCCTAATGGTGCACCTTATGTGAAATAGGGTTTCACGCTGAGTAGGCACACTAGGACTTTCTTTTCAACAACCTCTTCTTGACACTCGGCTGCCATCACATGCAATTCCTCTACCTCCTCTTCCTTTTCAACAACCTCTTCTTGACACTCATCCTCGGACTCATAGTCCCCTAGAGTGTTAAGAAGAACTTGCCTTTTAGAGGGGCTATAATATCCCTAAATAAATATAGGAATATTACCGCCAGTGACCTCGGATCGCATATCCAAAATCACCCAAGGCTTACAATATTGATCGCAAAATAATAATTAAAACGAACAATAACATATATAAATACAGAGAAATCCAGAATGTATTATAAATGACGTTGCAAAAATGGCAACCCAATAATGTATATCAAAATATCAGCGGAAGACTTAAATATTCAAAACACAAACAGGATCTAAACCTTGTTCAAATTAATCAAATGACAAAGGAAATGCAGTTGCCTTTAACGTCTTCGTTCTGTGGCTTCGATCTGGGAAGATGTACCTAATGTGCCGTATAGGACGGATGACACCAGCCAACCATGCAAAGAAAGGAAAGGTTGGTTAGTCTAATGAAAGACTAAACAAGTGCTCAAACAGAATGGTTCTTGTGATTGTATATGGTTACTATCATTGTCTCTCGAATAAAAGCCAATAGACGATACATAACCAAGATACCCTCATTGAAATGATAGAAAAGGAATACAACAAGAGAAGACGCCAAAGGAAGTGAGTCTTATAGGAATACTTATGTTTGTTTGGGAACATTATATTTCACACAACGTTTGAAAACCGACCTTGATTATTTGGATCCACGACCAACCTCACCGCGTAATGCGAATCCAGATTGGAAGAGGACTTACTTTAAAACAATAGTATGGGCGGGTTCCACGTTGTACTTCTCGCCCGATGGTTTATTTATTATGTGCAACAAGACACTTATCTTATTTAATTTCAAAACGTGCATTAACGTTGAAGCTTTTAATTTCCACAACAGATCTCGCAATGAGATATAGAATGGGAATAAATCCCAAAGATTGGCACTAGCTAAGTGCACCACCACCTATATTCGGATAGGGGTAGGTCATGACCAAAAGCGTTAGGGCAATAATCCTCCTAACACCAAGTTATAAAGAAACGACTAAACATCGCAAGGACATAGCGTTCCTACAAATACTCATGCTAAACTAGCATTTATATATCCATACCAATACACAACAAATCCACACCAAGTATATCTAGCACCCTATAATAATAATATATATACGGGTCGTAGCTAGCCTATTATACAACCTAATAATAAGGTTCAATTAATCACATCATTTATTCACACAAGTTCTGAAATGACAAAAGAATTATTTATCCCAACTTAGTAGAACAACCGATTCATTGTCAATTAAGATGAAATGGAATAAATATGCAAGAGGGAACCGCCACTTGCATTGAATCACGAAGAATTTGAACGGCGTACGGAGATGGTTGCTTTCGAAAAGCAAATTGGCTCCCTGCTTGATTTTCGTTCCAAATGCGATTCCGATATGTACCCAAGTCACAAAACATAAATAAATTATGATTAGATAATTTATTCAATAACAATAATTGAAGGGTACAAGTCTTGATTTTTAATTGAATTACTTAACTCTAAGTAAATCAATTTCAAGGCTTTTCGATAAGATAATTATTTATACGATACTAAGATCCATTAGTTGTATATTCTAAATAATCATAGCATAAATAAATAAATTGAATAATTTATTTATCATCTCAATTAACCCAACACATTACCCAATTGTAGTGTTATTCCTTAACAACTTACAAGTTAAGATAATATCATAAGATATAATTAATTTAATTTTCATACTTCTAAAATTAAATTAATTCAGTATGTATCTAATTAGCCCCAATTAGCATGCTTAATCATGATTAATTGGACCAAAAACCGAAAAGGGGTACCAAATAGCCATTACCGAATTCGTTCGGTTCGTTCTTGTTGACACCCTCTCGTTGTTTGCTTCGTATCTCCCTCGTCCGAACTCCAAATGATGCTTGGTTTGCGGCTCTGAAAACTAGACTTCAAGATGAAGATTTGGATACCTAACCCGTAACTAGAGGTGCAACGTTGAGAGAGATATCACTATTGCAAGTGTGCGAACGGTTTTGGGATGGCTGGAAACTTCGAACTTGAAATTGGGTGAATTCCTCCAAAGGGCGAGGGAGTATTTATAGGGTTTTGAAGCCCTTAAAGATAGCTTTCCAACCCAACCGATTTCGTCCAAATTCGATCTCGTTTCCGATCTCAAACGAGATCGAATTTTAGATTTTACCGAACTTTTGGATTTACCGGGCTGTTTAACTTAGAAGATAAAATTCTATCAATCTAGGTGGTTATAAATCCCGATTTTGATATAATTCGGTGAAGGATAAGCATATCTTCAAAACCCATAATTTAGTTGGACGAATTATGGCGAAAACGGGACCGAAATTAGCCCAAAACCGCCATTGATGCACCATGAAGCTTGGTTGGGCTGTTTGGGGAGGGTGATGGACAGTAACCCGGCCAGCTTTTGAATATTTGCACTTTTGGCCCCAACTTTTCATGTTGGGGAAAAAATACCCTGGAATAATTTCTCAAAAATTACTCAAACTTTCCCAATCTTAATTATTTTAATAAGTCTATGTTTTTAATATTGATTTAGCCCAGAATTAATATTTAGAAAAATTAACTTAGGCTAAAATAAGCTTAACCTACAATCCTATGGCTTTACCCATATTTAAATCCTTTAACAAAAATTGTTAAACTTGATCTAAATATTCTAGGTTAAATTTTATAAGTTTTATTTAAATTTACAATCAACATAATGTTAAACTAAAATTTAAATAACTCACAACTTTAAAGTTGTAACAACTTACATTAAGATTCTCTATTTCATTTATTTTTTTGGAATTATGAAATAAATACCAAAAATTCCTTTATTAGAAATAGAGATGGGAAATTACATAATATCCTTATTAAAATTGAGAGTTATTACATTACTACACCCTTAAGAAAAAGTTTCGAACACGAAACTAGGCCTAAAACAGCTCAGGGAAACGACTACGCATATTAGCTTCGGTCTCCCAGGTTTCCCACGTAACTTCCTCAGCTCAAGACTTCGACCAAAGGATCCTCACCAATGGAACCACTTTGTTCGGCAGATGTTTCTCTCGACGCTCTAGGATACGCACCGGTCTCTCCTCGTATCTACCATTCGACTGAATCTCGATGTCGTCGTAACTCAGAACATGACTCATCTGGCATGTACTTTCTCAGCAGAGAGACATGAAACACATTATGTACTGGATGTGCTGAAGGTGGCAACGCCAAATGATATGCCAAAGAGTCGACTCTGTTAAGGATCTGAAATGGTCAAACATAGCGCGGATTGAGCTTTCCACGCTTTCTGAACCTAAACACACCCTTAGTTGGCGACACCCTGACAAATAACTTATCTCCAACGTCGAACTCGACATTCCTTCGCTTTAAATCAGCGTAAGACTTATGTCGACTATGTGCTGTAAGCATCCTCTGTCTAAACAAAGCAATGTCCGAGGCAGTTCTTTTGACCAACTCAGGTCCTAGCAAAATATTGTCGGCGTTCTCATCCCAACAGATTGGAGATCTGCACTTTCGACCATACAAGGGTTCAAACGAAGCCATCTTGATGGTTGAATGCTAGTTATTATTGTACATGAGCTCTATCAGACTCAAGCTGTTCTCCCAATGGGTCGGACGGTCCAACACACAGGCTCTCAGCATGTCCTCGAGTGTCTGAATTGTCCTCTCTTACTGTCCATCCGTCTGAGGATGAAACGCGATACTGAATCTCAACTCAGTTCCCATTGCCTTATGCAACTCTTTCCGGAATCTCGACATGAATCGACCATCGCGATCCGATACAATAGTTTTAGGCATACCATGCGGACGAACAATCTCGTATAAAAACACTTCAGAGAGCTTCTGGGTTCCCCAAGTTGACTTGATGTCCACAAAATGAGCACTTTTCGTGAGCCGGTCAATGATCACCCATATAGAGTCTTTTTGACCTTGTGTCTTTGGCAAACCCGTAACAAAATCCATTGCAATATCCTCCGACTTCCATTCTGGCACCGGAATAGGTTTCAATTCTCCCCTAGCCTTCGATGTTCAATCTTTACTTTTTGACAGGTCAAACATCTTGGCACGAATTCTGCTACATCACACTTCATATTGGGCCCACCAGAATTTCTTTTGTAGGTCCTTGTACATCTTACTAGATCCCGAATGTACAGAATAAGCAGAGGAACGGACCTCCCTCATTATCAGGTGACAAATGTTGTCATCATCAGGCACGCAGATTCGGTCCTGAAACCAAAGGGATCCAACATCCTGAATCACAAATCCCGAAGGTTTCCCATCCTGAACTTCGCTACACAGTTTCACCAAAACCAAGTCATCAATTTGTATTTCCTTAATTTGATCCAGCCACGTAGCCTCAATTTCAAGTATACTCAGACGTCCATGTCAATGATCAAACAACACCTCTACTTTGCACAATCCTTGTTGTAATTCTGTCTGAGTAGTGAGTAAGGCTACCACCATCTCATGCGATGTCTTTCGGCTCAATACGTCTGCTACTACATTAGCCTTGCTCGGATGATACAACAGTTCTATATCATAATCCTTGAGCAACTCTAACCAGTGTCGTTGCCTCATGTTTAACTCTTTTTGAGTAAAAACATAGTTCAGAATCTTGTGATCGGTGAAGATCTGGCATCTAACACCGTAGAGATAGTGTCTCCAAATCTTCAGCGCAAAGACCACAACTGCTAACTCCAAATCATGGGTCAGGTAGTTTGCTTCATAAGGCTTCAGCTACCAAGATGCATATGCAATAACTTTCCCTTTTTGCATCAATACACATCCCATACCTTGTTTTGAAGCATCACTATAGACCACATACCCATCAGTTCCTTCTGGAAGTGCCAACACTGGCGCTGAGGTCAGGCACTCTTTCAACTTTTGAAAACTGGCCTCACACTTCCCATCCCACACAAACTTCTTGTGAACCTTGCAGAGCAAACCGGTCATAGGTAGGGCAATTTTAGAGAACCTCTCTACGAACCGTTTGTAATAGCCAGCAAGTCCAAGAAAATTGCGCACCTCCTTCACATTCTGAGGTCGCTTTCATTCAGCTACTGCTTTAATCTTCTGAGGGTCAACTATTACCCCTTTCTCGCTAATCACATGGCCCAGAAATGCCACTTCCTTCAACCAAAAGTTACAATTAGACAGCTTAGCATAAAGCTGGTTTTGTCTAAGGATAGACAACGCAATGCGAAGATGTTCCTCGTGAACTTCTTCATTTGGCGAGTAGATCAGACTGTCATCCATAAATACCAGCACAAACCTATCCATATACTGATGAAAGAATATGTGCATCAAGTCCATAAAAACCGCTGGAGCATTAGTAAGTCTAAATGGCATGACTACGAACTCGTAGTGACCATATCTCGTCTGGAATGCAGTCCTCGGAATATCTTCCTCACGAATTATGAGCTGATGATAACCAGACATTAAATCGATCTTGGAAAAGACATTAGCTCACTGTAGCTGATCCAGAAGATCATCTATATGTGGTAACTAGTATTTATTCTTAATGGTGACCTTGGTTAGTTCCCGGTAATCAATACACAGCCGGAACGAACCATTCTTCTTCTTGACATATAAGACCGGAGCACCCCAAGGTGACACACTTGGTCTTATATAGCCCTTCTCAAGCAACTCCTTCTGAGTGAACACATACTTGAGACTCTTGTGGTCGGTAAAGATTTGACACCTAACACCATAGAGATAGTGCCTCCAAATCTCCAGCGCGAAAACCACAGCCGCTAACTCCAAATCATAAGTTGGATAGTTCGCTTCATAGGGCTTTAATGGACGAGATGCGTATGCAATAACTTTTCCTTTCTGCATTAGTATACATTCTAACCCATGTTTTGAAGCGTCACTATAGACCACATAACCATCAGATCCTTCCGGTAGAGCCAAAACTGGTGCTGACGTCAGGCACTTTTTCAACTTCTGAAAACTTTCCTCATACTTGTCGTCCCATATGATCTTCTTATGAACCTTGCAGAGCAATCCGGTCATGGGTACAGCGATCTTTGAAAATCCCTCCACAAACCGTCGATAATACCCTACAAGTCCTAAGAAACTGCGCACCTCCTTCACGTTCTGAGGTCGCTTCCAGTCAGCTACCGCCTCAATCTTCTGAGGATCAACCATAACCCCATTCTCATTAATCACGTGGCCTAAGAAAGCCACTTCCTTAATCCAGAAGTCACACTTAGACAACTTAACATACAGCTTATTCTATCTAAGGACCGACAATGTGATACGAAGATGCTCCTCGTGAACTTCCTCGTTCGGAGAGTAGATTAGGATATCGTCGATAAAGACCACCACGAACTTGTCCAGATATTGATGGAAACACCTGTGCATCAGATCCATGAAAGTTGTCGGAGCATTTGTAAGCCCAAATGGCATGACTACAAACTCGTAGTGTCCATATCTCGTTCGGAACGCAGTCCTCGGAATATCTTCCTCACGAATCCTGAGCTGATGATAACCAGATCTCAGATCGATCTTGGAAAAGACTTTTGCTCCATGCAGTTGATCCAAAAGATCATCTATCCTTGGCAAAGGATACTTATTCTTGATGGTGACCTTGTTCAACTCTCGATAGTCGATACAAGGTCTAAATGAACCATCCTTCTTCTTGACAAACAAGACAGGAGTGCCCCAAGGCGATGCACTCGGCCTTATATATCCTTTCTCGAGTAGCTCCTCAAGTTGTTTCTTCAATTCTCGCATCTCCGCTGGAGTCATCCGATAGGATGCTTTAGAAATCGGTGAGGTTCCAGGCTCAAGATCGATAATGAACTCTACGTCACGATTCGGGGGTAAACCGGGAATCTTGTCAGGAAAAACATCCGGATACTCACATATGACAGGAATGTCGTGAACCGAAGTCTCATCTCTCTTGGGTTTATCCAGATAACACAGGTACCCGACACAACTTTGTCGAAGTAGCTTAAACGTGGACATTGCGTTTATCAATTTGCCGTTATCAGTATCAATACGACCCTTGAATCTACATATAAATGGCCCTCAGATGAAACTGTCACTGTCCTTGAGCTAAAATCGATTACCGCCCCGTGACGTGTCAGCCAGTCCATCCCGAGAATGATGTCGTATGGAGCCATGGCTATACAGATCAAGTCAGCTTCAAACTTTCGATCAAAAACTTGATAGGACAAAAACCTACCCACAAGCATATGGGTTCAGTTGTAGCTTTTTCAAGTGTCGTTCCCAACGAGGACTATGTAGTATCTTTTGTAAACATAAACTGGTAAGCTAAGCCGTAAGAAAGAAAGATTTGTTTGTCTAATAACTAAGGAAATAAGAAAACAAGAAACAAAATCGCAAAAGATGGTTGTAAACAATTAGAGAGAAGATCCTAGGACCAGGGATCCCCACAACAATGTCTTGGTAAACTTACAGATATATGCCTGAAATTAGTCTGAACTTGTCTGAAGGTAAGCTATCTAATGTCTCTACTAACTCCTTTCAGACGATAATAGATGTGCCTAAATTGTAACTAACAATCGTTATCGCGCAGAGCTAATCAAATCTAGACCCTTTGGGCACTTAGAATCTAGGATCAAACTGGGTTAACATTCGTTGTCGTGCTCCGCTAAGTCCACGCAAACCTAGGGTTTCTATGATAGCTTAGGATTCCACAAGAGTAGTTAGGTTGATGTCGCACAAATAACACTCAGGTTCAATACCTAGTAATCTGATAAAGTAATCTCCTTTCAGACTCATACCCTATCTGAGTTATCTATTAAGGTTATCTCCTTTCAGATTCAAACCTAATAGAAACCTAATTAACATTCATCAATTGCATTAAGAACTCTAGGATTGAATCAGACAAGGTTCCAGATTTCAATTCGGGCAAATATCATACACAAGTGTACCAATCCATTGTTAGGATTAGGGATGGCAACGGGGCGGGGGTTCCCCGTTCCCCGTGGGGATTCCCCATCATGGGGACGGGGACGAGGATTTTAAACGGGGACGGGGGCAGGGATGGGGAAAAAATTAAATCCCCATGCGGGGACGGGGGTGGGGTCAGGGAGAGGGGTCCCCGCCCCGCCACCCGCCCCGTCCCCGTCCCCGCCGGGGAACCCCGCCCCCACCCCCGCCAGGGAACTCCACTCTCGTCCCCGCCGGGGAACCCCGTCCCCGCCCCCGACGGGGAACCCCGTTAGAAAATTGCCCAAATTCTTTAAATTCCCAAACACTTGTACCCTAACCGTTGTAACCTCAACCCCAATTCCCTAACCTAGTAATCCTTGTACCATAAACCCCAATACTCTAATCCTTATATTCTCAATCATAAAGTCCTAAACCTTTACAAAAACATTGTTATGACTTTATCAGTACTATAAATCTTGTATGAAGCCTTTATACATAATAATGTATGATAAATCAATAATGCTCAAGTGATATAATAATGTATATTTAATAATGTATATGGTAAAAATCAATATTGCTCAAGTGATATAATAAGGTATATGGTAAAATCATTTGTAACAACGAAAAAGTATATATATAAGATCACCATAAAAACTTTGTGGGCTATGTGAAAAGTGAAATAAAAAAATTTAGGGAAGGAAATTCCCCGCCGGGGAATTTATATGGGGAAAATTTACGGGGATGGGGATTCCCCGACGGGGACGGGGCGGGGTCGGGGACGGGGCCAAATTTTTAACTAAAACGGGGACGGGGATGGGGATGGGGGATGCAACACTAAATGGGGACGGGGACGGGGACGGGGAGAGTACCCCTCGCCCCGAACCCGCCCCGTTGCCATCCCTAGTTAGGATCACCCCAACCCTAGAATTAAGAGATTTAGCCAGACATGCTTGGAGAAACAATCAAAAACATCATAGGAATGAAGAAATTCATAATACTATATTAGAAGAAGAGAAATACTTGTTCAAATCCAGATTAAAAATCTTCAATCTGCAGAAATCTTCAAAAAACTCCAAAAATACAACTAGGGTTCAAAGTGTCAAGAGATGGAAGAAGAAGCTCTTCTATTAACCTAAAACAAAGTATTTATACCTAAGATAAAAAGTTTTCGTAAATAAACAACCCGCAGCAAAACTTTCGTAAATAAACAACCCGCAGCAAAACGCACGGCGGTGCGTTTTAAGCACGGCCAAAACGCACGGCCGTGGATTCAATCCGTAGAAATCTTGTCTTGTCCCATTCGATCCTCATCATCTACTTGTACCAGATCCGCTCTCACTTGAGTTTTTCCAATACTTCCATTAGAAGTTCCACACTGTCTCATGAGTCTCGTCATTCGCTACAGAACGTTCCAGAAATCCACCAAACTACCTGAAATATGCAAATATACTCGTGTAGACATCCATCACCAATAAACAATGCAACAAGATAAAAATGAGATATAAACACATGAAAATGACCTAAGTTAATGCCTAAATGCATGCCCTAAACATGTATGAAATGGATGTTATCAAATGGAAATCGGAAATTCCGACAATCGCTTGGTCCCCACTAATTTCTCACCATTGGGAAGGTTCACCACAAATGGTTTGCAAGATTCATTGCACTTCAACCCTAACTTACTCACACACTTCTCCGAAATAAAGGAATGAGTGGCACCCTAATCAAACAATATACAAACTGATGTAGAGTGAAGGTATATAGTACCTTGGGCAATCGAAGTGTTTGGTCCGTCAGCCTCACGCATCTCGTACAGCCGCTGACCCTGACTCATTGGAGCAGCTGGAGCCTTTCCCTTGTTATGAGCAGTTGTTTGCATCGAGGTACTAGCAGTCCCTACAGGCTTGAATCGAGGTCGGTTATTATGGCTAACTGACCCTTGTTGCGACTCAGCCTCCTTCTGCCTCCTTTAAGGACAAAAAGTCTGCAAATGCCCTTCCTTCCCGAATGCAAACCACGTTCGCTTGCCCTTCGTGCACTCATTGCTCTTGTGCCTCGGCGTTCCGTAGTTATAGCACTGAATCGGGTTCGCCCTGGCCCGAGCGTTGAGTAGGACCTGACTGTGTCAACTCAGTTCTTGCTCGACCAGACTTGGAAAAGTGTGACGGCGGTGCGGGTCGTTTGAACCCACTAGCCTGAGGCTGGCTCTGCACCGGTTTCTGCCAATTACGCTTCTTTGCCAACTCCTCTAGAGTCACCTCCAGCTTGTAGGCGGCATCCACGTACTGCTCCAGAGTAGAGCAGTCGTGGCGCACCATCAACGGCTTGATATCCGGGTTCATCCACTCATGGAAATGCCAGATTTTCTGCTCCTCACTCGACACATCCGGTCCAGCATATTGCAACAAGTGGTTAAACTTTACAGCTAGATTAGTTACCTTCAGCCCATCAGTCTTGGGGTAAAGGAACTCCTTATGTTTCTCCTCTCTCATAGCACGAGAAAAGAAACGATCGGTCATCTTCGTCTTGAACATACTCCAATTCAACGTGGGGTGACCAGCTAATCCGGTGCTCTCCCACCATTCACTAGCCACATCCTTTAATTGAAGAGAGGCAATGTGCACTTTCTCAGCTTCAGTGCAAGAGATATTCCTGAACAACCATTCTATGTGCAAGAACCAATACGCCACCCTAACTGGTTCTCCAGTACCATCATAGCTATCAGGCCTCATTGAGCTAATGGCCTTCAGGGCCCGACCGTAATTCCCTCCATTTCCCGTGGTGTCGATCGGAGGTGCAAGGTCCACTGGCTCCCCAAATTCAGGAATAACCTGAGGAACTGAGACACCTTGCGCTTGTTGTACAGCTGACCGAACTATCGGTGACAACCTGCACAATGATCCTTCGAATGGCCTCGATGGCTGCAGCATCAAAGACCACTGGAGCAGTTGGTGGGACAAAAGTTCCTTCCCTCTCCACTTGAGGGTTAGCCTGAACACGGTTATGGCTTGCTGGGTTATTGTGAGAGGCTGATTCGCTCTCATCCCCCTGATTAGCAGCACTTCTCAGGTTTATCCTAGGGTTGTTACTTAGCCCAGCATCCGCACGGGTAGTGTTTCTCGTGTTCACCATCTGTTTGCCGATCAAATTATTAAAGTACTCCATGAAATTAATATACCATCTAAAGAAGCACAATAAATGTAATTAATTCAGAGTAGATTAATCTTGCAAACTTTATTGATAAAAGAACCGAAACAATGTTTTCATAAGTCTTATAATAACCTTCCTAAACGACAAGACAAAACTATTAGGAGGCTAATGCTCTAAAATAAACGAAAAGAAAAATAGCGAAAAATGATCACTACGACTTGCTACTGCCCCCTCGAAGTGTTTTTGAAGAGATTCTTGTACTCATCAGCCCTCTGATATCTCTTCGGAGGTGACCTGTCCTCTGGTTCCGGAGTCGGTCTTCTCGAGCTACTAGGACCCGGAACACTTGGCCCCTCCCTAGGCACCGGTGGATAGCAAAACCGATCCAAAAACCCTGGGCGAAAATCTACCACATACAGCTCATAGTGCGGGTTGACCATTTGCTTTGCTTGCCTAATGTCCTCCTGAAGCTCATGGACATCATCCAGCATGAGAGAGAGGTTGGACTCAACATCGTAAGCCCGCTCCTCTATGGCGTATAGTGAGTCCATCCACTCATCCATGTGCTCAACTAGCACACGGGGCCTAACCCTTGCCTGTTGGCTAGGAACATCCACAGAAGCCTCTAACGATCCCTACGGTCTCGCTCGCCTACGAGCTTGCTCCGTCATCTCATCCACATGGCGGCGAGCCTCGGTGGAAGCCATCTCATTCTGACGTAGAACGTGGCGTGAAGCGGGGCTCAACACCGGCTCTCTAGGTGCGTGGGTAGGATGCGGAACCACTGGTGCATCCAACGGCTCGTACTCCACCCTGTTAGCACCAGACACCCCAATTGCCTCCCAAGCAGTAAGGGACAAAGGCGTGTACTCCGGAAACGGTGGCAACTCCGGGCTAAGGAAAATGAATTGCATCCTCGGATCCTCACCATCCACAAGCATGTGCTCCAGACCCAACTCTGGCTTAGACTCCATGGGGTCCTCCTCGGGATCCTCCTCGGGGTCCTCTGATGCGAACAACCCCTGAAGTGTTGTCTGCAACGCAGGATCTTGACTCCTCAAGCTTGAATCGATTCTTCTCCTCCGTAGCCAAAGTGATGGTTTTCCTAGGACTAAAGAGATAGTCCTTAAATTCGTCAAAGAGATGACGTGAAAATCAAAGAGATGACCTTGAATACCGAAGAGACGGTGTCGAACTTGCTCGAAGCGACGAGCTATGGGATAGGTCGATCCGTGGGATCTAAGGGTTGACGTTAGAGCTCAAGGGAAGGAGCATACTCAACTTTACTGCTTAAACTCAACGTACCATACAAACTAGGGTTTGAAGTCTTAAATATGCTAAAAGAAATAACATAAAAGAATAACAATAAAATGGTTTATTAAAACAATGAAGATTGAAATCCTTGACGCGGACCGAACTCGGGAAAGGTGGCGGTTGCCGTAATTAAACGGCGGTCGCTGCCATTTGCCGTAAGCAACATTCTCGCGGATCCAGAAACGGCGGGCGCCGTGAAGACGCCGGAGGGTGCCGCCCGGAGGCAGCGGTCGACGTGAAGACGGCGGCGGTCGCCGTGAATCCCGAAGACGAAACCCGAAGCCGCCATCAAACGGCGGGCGCCGTGAAGACGCCGGCGGGCGCCGTCAGAGGCAACGGTCGCCGTGAAGACGCCGGCGGTCGTCGCCCCTTTGCTTTCGCCTTCGTCTTCGTCTTCGTCTTTTGGTCAGGTTGGGTAGGACGGAACTTCGCCTAAGCCTTCATAGGTCACAAGGAGAACCCATTTAGGACTAGGTGAAGTCGCATCACTTGCGTATGCCCGTGAAACTAAAGATTGTGTGGCTCGTTCCATTGCTCTGGCACAGGCTCTTGTCATCGGACCATCCGAGCGCAGCTTCATTGCGTCCTCTTCGTCCTGCGCCGTCATTAAGGGGGTCATGGAGCTATCAATCTCCCCTTCTTGGCTGCGAAGCGTCCTCGCTTCATCCTCGTCATCAAAAGCAGGAGGAGTATAAGGAGTAAGGTTAGCGACGTTGAATGTCGGGTGAGCGCCATAGTCATCGGGTAACTCCAAGCGATAGGCATTGGCCCCAAGGCGTTGTAGCACCTGGAAAGGACCATCACCTCTCGCGTCCAGTTTGTGGCGTCGCTTCAATGGAAAGCGTTCCTTGCGCAAGTGCAGCCACACCAAGTCGCCGGGCTCATAAGCAACTGGGCGGCGGTTTTTGTTGCGTTGTGCAGCTACTTGCTCGGACCTCCGTTCCAGCTGCTGTCTCGTCCGTTCATGGAGGGCCTTGACCTGGTCCGCACGCTCCACGCCCTTCATGCTTTCCTTTTACTTCATTAGGCATGGTATGAGGTCCAACGGGGTGAGCGGATTGAGGCCGTAGACCACCTGGAAGGGAGTCTGCTGCGTCGCCGAGTGCATGGACCTGTTATATGCAAATTCAACAAAAGGCAAGCACTCTTCCCACTTGCGGAGGTTAGACTTTAACATACTACGCAATAACGCACCCAAAGTCCTATTAGTAACCTCCGTTTGCCCATCAGTCCGAGGGTGATAGCTAGTAGAGAACAACAATTTAGTTCCCAGTTTGGCCCACAAAGATTTCCAGAAATAACTCACAAATTTAGCATCACGATCAGACACTATACTCCTAGGGATACCATGCAGCTTAACAACATGCTCAAAAAATAAAGAAGAAATCTCAGAAGCATTGTTAGTAGTCTTGCATGCAATGAAGTGAGCCATCTTACAAAACTTATCAACTACCACAAATATCGAGTCCCTCCCCTTCTTAGAGATGGGCAACCCAGTGATAAAATCCATACTAATATCTTCCCATGGAACATCCGGAATAGGTAAATGGGTGTACAATCCTTGGGGACTCGATCTAGACTTAGCATGCACACAAGTAACACAAGCCTTGCAAAAACGTGTAACACGATGCAACATTTTAGGCCAATAGAAATGTTCCTTTAATGCAGCCAAGGTTTTAGGGATACCAAAATGACCTCTATCCTCATGAGCTTCCTGAATTAGCAACCTACGTATAGAAGTCTTTGGGATACAAAGTTTCCCGGCTTTAAATAGGTAGCCATTGTCAATATAGAAACCATTAGACTCTCCATTTTCCATGCATGTGTTAAAAATTACAGTAAAGTCATCATCATGCATATACACATCCTTAATCAGGGAGAAGCCTAAGATAGAAGCATCAAGATGGGTAAGGAACACATACCTGCGAGAAAGGGCGTCAGCAACCACATTCTCCTTTCCTTTCTTGTATTTGACCACATAGGGGAAGGTCTCCATGAATTCTACCCATCGTGCATGGCGTCGGTTGAGGTTGTATTGACTCTTCAAATACTTCAACGCCTCATGGTCGGAGTGAATGACGAACTCCTTGGGCCATAAATAGTGTTGCCACGTCTTCAACACCTGAATAAGAGCATAGAGCTCTTTGTCATACGTTGGGTAGTTGAGCTGGGCGCCTGTGAGCTTCTCGCTAAAGTAAGCGATGGGGCGCTTATCTTGTAGCAAGACCCCTCCAATTCCATGATGAGAAGCGTCACACTCCACCTCAAAGGTCTTGGAGAAGTCCGGTAATTTCAGCAAGGGAGCGTTGTACAAACGGTCCTTCAAAGTGACGAAGGCGGTCTCATGTGCGGTCGTCCACTCAATAGACGCGGCTTTCTTTGTAAGCTCATGCAGTGGGGCTGCAATGGTGGAGAAGTCACGCACAAAGCGGCGGTAGAAGCCAGCCAAGCCCAGGAACGACCGAACCATGGTTGGTGTCGTGGGCCGTGGCCATTCCTTTATGGCGTGAACCTTCTCTTGGTCAACTTTCAGCCCATCCTTGCACACAACAAAACCAAGAAAAATAGTGGAATCCGAGCAAAAAGAACATTTACCCAGGTTAGCATAAAGTTTCTCATTTCTAAGACACTCTAAGACCTTCCTAAGATGCTCAACATGCTCATCTAAAGACCTGCTGTAAACAAGGATATCATCGAAGTAGACTACCACAAATTTTCCTAAGTAAGCCCGTAAAACATGATTCATCAACCTTATAAACGTGCTAGGGGCATTGGTCAAACCAAAGGGCATAACCAACCACTCATAAAGGCCATACTTAGTCTTAAATGCAGTTTTCCACTCATCACCCTCATGCATCCTAATTTGATGATACCCACTCTTAAGATCAATTTTCGAAAATAGGGTAGCATCGTGCAATTCATCAAGCATATCATCAAGTCTAGGAATAGAGTGTCGATACTTCACTGTAATTTGGTTGATCGCCCGATAATCAACACACATGCGCCAACTACCATCCTTCTTGGGCACAAGAATGACCGGTACGGCGCAGGGGCTTAAGCTCTCTCGGACGTGGCCCTTATCCATCAACTCTTGGACTTGGCACTGTAATTCCTTTGTTTCCCCTGGGCTCGCGCGGTATGCAGCGCGGTTAGAAAGAGAGGCGTCGGGGACAAAGTCGATTTGATGCTCAATACCACGAATAGGTGACAATCCTTCGGGCAGCTCCTCGGGCATCACATCCTCAAATTCCTGCAAAAGGGAAGACACTGCAGGAGGTAAATCAACAAGATCTTTAACATTTACAAGACACACAAAAGGGATAAGTAAAAAGCAAGGAAGTCATCCCTGAATGATTGGAGAGACATCCCGAGACTACGCCAAAAGAAGTCGGTTCTCACACGAGCCCTGGATGCCAGATGTGGTCGGCTTAGGGGACTGTTTGGGTGCCGATTGCTGGGGTGTGTCACGACCAGCGGTCTTGTCCTTGGCTTGTTCAAGGGCTTTAATGCGGTTCCTTTCCACGTGATCCTGCATAATCTCTTGAGGGATCATAGAAAGCAATGTCACCTTCCTTCCATTGTGCATGAAGACGTAGTTGTTGAGAAACCCATCATGAAGAGCTCGCTTGTCGAATTGCCAAGGTCGCCCTAAGAGAAGATGGGTGGCATCCATGTGTACTATGTCACAAAGCACGGAATCCTTGTAATGACCAATGCTGAAATTGATAGTGCATTGTCGTTTCACAACATTGGAGTCATCACCCTCGGAGATCCATTGTAGGCTATAGGGTTGGGGGTGTGGAGTTGTGTCGAACTTGAAGTGTTTGATCACCTTTTCGTTGATGATATTGCAACAACTTCCACCATCTATAATGACACTCAAAGAAGCACCATGGACCGCACATTTAGTATGAAATAAATTTTCACGTTGGTCAAGTAAGGTACCTTCTTTGGCGGTAAGAACACGGCGAGTAACCAGGCTAAGGGGCACGTTGCCTTGATCATCCATGGGGCTGCAAATATAACCATCCAACTTATCCGCCTCCTCGTCCTATTCATACGAATCAAACACTGGAGGGCCGTCTGGGGTGTCATCGTCAAAGGACTCGTATCCAGAGAGGTGTGAGAAAAGGACTCGCTTGTTGTTGGGGCAGTCCCGCTGTATGTGGCCATGCCCTTGGCACTTATAACAGACCTTGTCATGCGCCCGTTCATCAGAAGGAAGCGCTTGCCGCTGTGGAGGCTCGTTGATGCGCGCTCGGGTATTGCTCGACCGAGTGGTCGGCGCCGGCGGTGTAGTCGCGGGAGCGGGCTGCGAAGAGGAGCGCACATGAGAAGGAAATGAACCAGACGGGGTGGATGGGACATACCTTGGATTTGTGCGGGACCAAGACGCTCGCTTAGCCGCTTGAGCTTGCGACCATATCTCTTGTGCCGTATGTGCGCACTTCTGGAGGTCTCGTAGGTTAAGCACCCGGAGTTGGTTTCGAATAGGCTCATGCAGGACACGAAGGAACATACTCCGAAAGTCTTCATCAGTGTGATGGATACCTGCCTTATGGGACAACTCTTCAAGTTCAGCATAAAAGTCAAGGGGAGAACGATTGCCTTGAGAAGCGAGTTGTATCTTAAGGCACATTTCGGAAGTAAAGTCCTCAGGGACATACTTCTTCCTCATGATCCGCATAAGATGGCGCCAAGAAGTGACTGGACGCTCACGGTGATATGCACGGTCGGAGCAGAAGCGGTGCCACCAAGCCTTGGCGGCGCCGTCAAAATGTAACGCGGCGGTAGCAACCCGTTCCTCTTCTGGGTATTGGTAGTGGTTCAAAACATACTCCATAGACTGCTGCCAATCAAGAAATTTAAGAGGATCAAATTCACCAGAAAAGCTTGGGAGTTTTACCTTGATGTCGGGACGACGTGGTCCATGGCGCCCGGGGCTCGGTCGACGCCATTCCGGTGTGCGGCGGCGGTATCCATGGCGCGTAGGACGCATCTCCTCATGGCGCTCCACCTCATACGCGTCCTCATCATCAAATATGTCTCAGGAGTGGGATGAGGCACGGTCATCATCATCACGCTCGGACTCAGAATCGTCATACCGCGTATGTTGTCGACCTCGTGCCCGACGGTCCTTGGTATTGACATAAGGAAGGGGGTCCCTGGAGACGCGACCACTACGACGGGAGCGATCCGAAGTGTAATCCTCATCCCCCGGAGCAAAGGTGGGATTGTACCGGACGCGGGAGTCGCCACGCTTGGGCGGGTAGCCTTCAATTTGCGAACGAAGGCGATCCTGTGGAGTAGACAAGACGCCCTTCCACTTGCGGTCCATTGGTTGGTTGGTTGGGGCCGTATGGTTCAGCATAGGATCGGTCGTGGGCAACTTCACGTTACTCATGGCCCGACGAAGGTGCGCAAGTTCAGCAGCCTGCTCGGCAATAAAGCGGTTTTTCTCGTCATTCGAGGCCTAAAGTTGGTTGATTTGTTCATAGGCGGAGTCCATGTGTCCGGGGCTGCGGTGGCCCGTAGAAGGAGAGACGCTCGAGGTAGGGACATCCATAGTACCTATACGAAGCATGCAACACGAGAAGTAAGTTGCACCAAGCAAAAGAACAAGTCCAAGCCAAGTCCTTGTCTCAAAAGTGACCCAAGAAATTTTTCACGGGGCGTACTAATTTGGGTTGCTCATGAGGAGGGAGAGGCTTGAACGGAAGGCAAGAAAGCAAGAACTAGCAATTCAAATCCCAAACAACATACAAATTTCCAAGTGCAAGCAAATCAAATCAAGTTTCTTAGAATTAAGCACAAGAGAGTTGAAAATTTTGCCCTTTTCAATGAGAGTTGCATAGAGACATGAAAGACGAGAAGGTGGAGTATGACCGTATGGTGCGTTCTCTGCCTACTCTTTGTATTTTTTTTTTGTTTTTGAGGCTTCCGTCTTCCCAAACCTTTCTGTTTTTGTTTGATGGAAGGTGAGAATAGTATGTTTGTTTTGTTTATACGGTCACACCTTGTTGTTGTTTTGTGCTGATATGATAGCGAATCAAGCAAGAAAGAACCACACAAGCAAGTGCAGGAAAAGAAAGAAGAGACAAAGCAACTATGAGGGCATAAAATTTAACAACTAATCTAGCAATTAATCCAAAGATAAAGCAAGACTTGATCAACAAGAAGCAAGGAAATCAAAATATGCAAATAAGGAAACAAGATTTGCTAGAGGGTAGATGGTAGGATTGGGGAACAAGTAAGCAAAACCTAGGGGAATTAGGGTTAGTCGTGATAGGGGGTGGCGGACGGTGGTGGTAGGTGAAGCGAGTGGTGGTGGTGGGGTGGTGGTGGTAGTGATTCCGGTAACGGTGGTGGTGAGAGAAAAAAAAAATTAGGGTTTGCAGGCGGAAAATTCCTAGAATCACAATAAGAGAGAAGAACAAACTTATCTTGGAAATGGCTCTGATGCCAGTTGATGCGAACAACCCCTGAAGTGTTGTCTGCAACGCAGGATCTTGACTCCTCAAGCTTGAATCGATTCTTCTCCTCCGTAGCCAAAGTGATGGCTTTCCTAGGACTAAAGAGATAGTCCTTAAATTCGTCAAAGAGATGACGTGAAGATCAAAGAGATGACCTTGAATACCGAAGAGACGGTGTCGAACTTGCTCGAAGCGACGAGCTACGAGATAGGTCGATCCGTGGGATCGAAGGGTTGACGTTAGAGCTCAAGGGAAGGAGCATACTCAACTTTACTGCTTAAACTCAACGTACCATACAAACTAGGGTTTGAAGTCTTAAATAGGCTAAAAGAAATAACATCAAAGAATAACAATAAAATGGTTCATTAAAACAATGAAGATTGAAATCCTTGACGCGGACCGAACTCGGTAAAGGCGGCGGTCGCCGTAATTAAACGGCGGTCGCTGCCATTTGCCGTAAGCAACATTCTCGCGGAGCCAGAAACGGCGGGCGCCGTGAAGACGCCGGCGGGCGCCGCCCGGAGGCAGCGGTCGCCGTGAATCCTGAAGACGAAACTCGAAGCCTCCATCAAACGGCAGGC
Source organism: Rheum nobile (assembly GCA_027886185.1). Classification (NCBI taxonomy): domain Eukaryota; kingdom Viridiplantae; phylum Streptophyta; class Magnoliopsida; order Caryophyllales; family Polygonaceae; genus Rheum; species Rheum nobile. The sequence goes on along the minus strand of WOAB01000072.1, from coordinate 2,684,864 downwards.
GCCGTGAAGACGCCGGCGGGCGCCGCCGGAGGCAGCGGTCGCCGTGAAGACACCGGCGGTCGCCGCCCCTTTGCTTCTGCCTTCATCTTCGTCTTTTGGTCAGGTTGGGTAGGACGGAACTTCGCCTAAGCCTTCATAGGTCACAAGGAGAACCCATTTAGGACTAGGTGAAGTCGCGTCACTTGCGTATGCCCGCGAAACTAAAGATTGTGTGGCTCGTTCCATTGCTCTGGCGCGGGCTCTTGTCATCGGACCATCCGAGCGCAGCTTCATTGCGTCCTCTTCGTCCTGTGCCGTCATTAAGGGGGTCATAGAGTTATCATCCTCCTCAGGATCCTCTTCGGGGTCTTCCTCGGGATCTTCCTCGGGATCCTCCTCGGGGTCTTCCATCCTGTCGGATATGAGAACCACCGACTCCTCGAGAACGATCTTCTTCTCCTCCTGAGGACTAACCGTATCCCCGACTAGAGCGCAACCCGGAAGAATAGGGTACTCGAGCTCGGCCTTAGGTGGCGGAGCTACCTCAACGTCCTTCCTTCCCTTCAGCTGTGACACGATAGCACCCATTGCCTGCGAGGTGACGAGGGAGAATTAGAACTTTCTAAATATAAAAGCTAACTTTCTATATTAGACAGGAGAAGAAGGCACGACTGGAACGGCAGAGGTTTCAAAATATAAAAACTTTGCTTAAAAGCATAACGTTTGTTAGAACTTTGACTTGTCTTTTGAAAATATCCAATTAATTTCTTTACTACGAACGAAGAACGGTTTACAAAGTTTTGTTTTAATTAAAACGACTTGAAAAGTTAAATCATTTTAAAAACTTTGGCTCTGATACCAAATCTGTAATACCCCCAAAATACCTTTGGAAATATTACCGCCAGTGACCTCAGAATACACACCTGGGGTCACCCAAGGCTTACCGTTTTTATAACAAATGATATAAAGCAAAGGAAACTTTATTAAGTAGTGTGAAAAATGACCAAATAATGTCTCATACCGACGTTGCAAATTACAATTGATAACAAAACCAAATACAGAAAGCGTATATTACAGCGGAAGTCTTTGAAATAAATAAAACACCACAAAGGGGTTTTGAACCGTGCGAGCTTACGCCAGCATCTTCAACCTTAGGAAACACTTAAAGTATCAACTGCCTTCAACGTCGGATTTATGGCCTTCACAGTTGAGGAAATTTACCTGATGTGCCGTATGAGACGGATGACACCAGCCAACCATGCAAAGGAAAAATAACGGTTGGTCAGTCTAATGAAAGACAACGCAAGGGTACAAAGCAAAGGTTCTAAGTAGTCGTATTAAGTTACAACTATCGCTTCTCGAATAATAGCCGATTTACGATGTGAACTTCAATACGTCTACGGAAACACAAGAAAAGGAATGATTGAAGAGAAGACTCCAAAGGAATTGAGTCTTATAGGAAACGTATGAAATTGTTTGGGAACGTTAAGTTTTCACACAAGTTTAAAACACGACCTTGATTATTTGGGTCCACGACCAACCTCACCGCACAACGCTAATCCAGATTGGAAAGAGGACTTACTCTAACAAGAGTCCGGGCGGTTTCCACGTTGTACTCCTCGCCCGAGGGTATATTAATTATGTGCGTAAAAGCACTTATCTTATTTACTTCCAAAACGTACATTCACGTTAAAGCTTTTAACTATGGGAATGAATCCCGAATGTTGGCACTAGCTAAGTACACCTACCACTTGAATAAGGGTACGGTCATGACCAAAAGTACTAGGGAAAAATCCTCCTAATACCAGTTATAAAGAAACGACTAGACCTCGCAAGGTACATAGCGTTCCTACGAATACTCGTGCTAACTACACATAAGTTCACACATAAATCCACACCAAAATCCATTACAGTAATATCTTATAGAACTATATAATAGCATTGTTTCTAGCAATATATACAACCCATTATAAATCCATATTTTAACACATCGTTTTATCAAATCTGTTCCCAAACACAAAACAACAACTTTATTCCAACTTAATTTAACAATTAAATAATTGATAATTAAGGGAAATATGGAATAATGAGCAAGAGCGAACCGTCACTTGCCTTAGCTTAAACGAACGAGAGATCGGGTTCGAGATCCGAGAACTTGAATTTGTGCATGGTTGTCTACTAAATTCCCGTTGGAATTTATCATCAATCAGTAGGGTCGGATTCCAATCCGACCATTAGCCATGGAGACGAGCACAATCCAACACCGATGAAACAAAGCCCCTAATTAGTTACGGGTACGAAATAACGAAACAAAACGAAGGAAAAAGGGCAGTTGCGGGACTCCATCCCGACACGAGCTTAAATCAAACTTTGGAGCCATACCGACGACGACGAGGCGCGGAACTTCGCTTCTGAACAATTGCGCACTTCCACCACTTCAGGAACTTCACAACGGCGACGACCTCGGCTTCGGGCGACGACAACTCCGATGACAAACACCATAACAACAAGAGGAAGAGAGGAATGAGGATGGTGGATGAGAATGGTGGATCTGAGCCCTATTTATAGGCTCAGAATGGAGCTCCTCCACTTAATGAAAGGAAGCACAACCGATTAGCATCCCTCAACCGGCCGCTCGGAGAAGGAACACCGGACCTCGAATCGTTGGCGTTCTGGAAAGAGGAGGAAGAAGACGAAGCAGAGTGCCGCGATCGCGGTTTCAGAACCGCGATCGCGGTTTGACCTTTGCCAAAACTGCGCCCGCAGTTTCAATACCGCGGTCGCGGGCAATGCCGCGCCTGCAACTGCTTAGCCGCGGTCGCGGACATTGTCGCGCCCGCTGGCAAGGCCGCGCCCGTGGCCATTGCCGTGCCCGTGGCTCTCGGCCTTGATCGGCTCCCGGGCCTTGATCGGCTCCCGGCCCTTGATCGCGGTCATGCTTAATCTCGATTTTAGCACTCCTCCAATACTTAGAATCCATGTATCTTATTAAACATATAACATCACGTTCAAATGGTTCATACAGAGGTTACAGAACATGCCTAACACATCTTGCTTACAAAACAAAAGTTGGGACTTTTAGGGGTTATTACAACTTCCAGCTTATAAACAACATCAACATACTGCTCCAGTGTAGTATAACCATGACGCACCATCAATGGTTTGATATCTGGGTTCATCCAATCATGGAAATGCCAGATTTTCTGCTCTTTTGTTGCCACCTCACTTCCAGCGTAGTGCAGAAGATGATTAAACTTTGCAGCCAGAGCAGTCACCTTCAACCCGTCAGTTTTCGGGTACAAGAACTCCTTGTGCTTCTCCTCCCTCATATCCCAAGAGAAGAAACGATCAGTCATCTTGGTCTTAAACATCGACCAAGTCAGCTCGAGATGATCAGCTAACCCCGTGCTCTCCCACCATTCACTAGCCCCATCCTTCAATTGCAATGAGGCAATGTGCACCTTTTCAGCCTCAGTGCACACAATGTTCCTGAACAAATGCTCCATTTGCAGGAACCAGTAAGCCACCTTGACGGGTTCTCTAGTACCGTCATATGAATCGGGCCTCATAGAATTGATCGCTTTTAGCGCACGACCATAATTCCCTCCATATTTTTGAACATGCATGGGAGGCACAATGTTCATCGACTCCTCAATATTAGGAACAACATGTTGTATAGGGTTCTCCTGAGCTCGAGGCATCCCTTGCCCAACCATCGATCTTCGTGACTGCTTGCATCACAATCTGTCTGATCGCTTCGACAGCAGCATTGTCGAAGACAATTGGGGCAACATGAGGTACGTTTCCCCTTCCTCCTCGCACTTGAGGGTTAACTTGAGGCTGGACATTCACAGTGGGATTGTTATGGGATCCAGACCCAATTTGGTCTTCCTGGTTTGCCACACTCCTTATCTGAATTCTGGAGGCGTTGCTCGGAGCTTCTTGACGAGTGGTATTCCTAGTGTTCACCATCTGATTGCGTTTATGTTTATTAGAAATATACCAATCAAAATTTAAACTGCTAGTAATAAATACTTAATGTGCAATAATTGAGATAGTCATCTAATAAAACTTGTCCTTTATTATAAAAGAAAGCACCATAATTCCCTTCAAACTATAAGCTAAGAAACTCATAAATGAATAACATTAGAAGACTACTGCTCCATTATTGTTCAAAATGGGAAAACAAAACACTAGAAAGGAAAACCCACTAAAGCACTATAATTCACTGATTCTTCATAAGGTCCCAAAACGGGTCTTTATATTCCCTGGTCGTCGTAGTCCTCTTTTTCGGAGGCAGCTCTTCCTCCTTGTCGTATGCGGGCCTCTTCTGCTTTGGATCACTCGGTCCCTCAGCAGACACTGATGGCTCACCAGACTTGCCCATATCTCCTTTTCGAGACTCAGAGCCTTTTAAAATTTTCCCCCAAAGAGTCTCCAAGAACTTGCTGGAATCCTCTAGCTCATCCAGCACTGAGTGGGCGTACTCTCGCCAAGTGTTGAGAGTCGACACAAAGTCTCGAGCCTCAACCTTCAAGTCATCTATAGAGTCCTTCTATTCCTTCATATACTCGTGCAACACTGAGACATTCACACGAGCTTGTCGTGGCTTCGTGCCCTCAGAATCCAGGTACTCTATCCAAGTATGAGGCCTCTTAGTCACTGGTGGCTCAACACTGCCACAAGCGAAGTATCTCTCCCAAGGTCGCACTAGCAACCTGGTCTGTTCAGACTTTTCATCGATAAGTCGCATTGCTTCTGGGGTACACATCCCATCAAGCATCTCCTGAGTGATTGGACTTTCCTGGGGTCGAGGAGGCAAATAGTCGGGAGAAGGAACCACATCAGCTGGTGGTAAAGTCGGTTCATACTCCTTTCATTCGACACCGGAAAGCCCCATACCCTCATAAGCAGTTGGAGTCAGAGGCGTGTACGTGGGCGACAAAGCGCCGACCGGGTGATCCGGCTTGTACCTTTCTTCCTAACTCTCATAGTAGGGATCCAACAGCTCCTCCTCACTCTCAGAATCCTCGATTGGGTCCTCATCTTCATCAACGACCTCGAGGGTAGGGGATTGCTTGGATTGCACTTCCCTTTCTCCCTCACTCTCGTACTCGAGATTCTCGCTTGGGTCCTCAACCTAAGTGGCCTCAGCTACCACTAAATCTTTCATAGTCTCCCCAGGTGGGATGAAATCTACCACTGGGCCGTCATACTCGGCCATCTCAACGGAATCAGGCTCGGACTTGATCGTCGAAGCGGTCTTAGATTCTTCTTGGGCCTTAAACTGGGCTTTGGTGAACACCATTGTCTGAAAAGAGACAAGGAGAGGTTAGAACCTTCAAGATATATAAATTATGTCTTTTATAATAGGCATGCGTAGTTGAACTACTACTGTTGGCAGAAGTTTGAAAAGAATTTCACAAAACTCGACTCGTTGTTAAACCCGACCTTGTCTTCCACTTCAAAACCCGTTATAGAAACTTATAGTAATAGAATTTTGGAATAAACCCCACCAAATCATTGTGATTTAAAATCTCTCAAAAGACATTTCAGTGTAACCCTTAACCCTAAACACAAAATGGTTTCAAATTTTTAAGTTTAAAAACTTTTAACTCTGATACCATAACTGTAACACCCCTAAATTAACTTAGGAATATTATCGCCAGTGACCTCAGATCGCATATCCAAAATCACCCAAGGCTTACAGTATTGATCGCAAAATAATAATTAAAATGAACAATAACATATATAAATATAGAGAAATCCAGAATGTATTATAAATGACGTTGCAAAAATGGCAACCCAATAATGTATATCAAAATATCATCGGAAGACTTAAATATTCAAAACACACACATGATATAAACCTTGTTCAAATTATTCAAATGACAAAGGAAATGCAGCTGCCTTCAATGTCTTCATTACGTGGCTTCGATCTGGGAAGATGTACCTGATGTGCCGTATAGGACGGATGACACCAGCCAACCATGCATTGAAAGGAAAGGTTGGTTAGTCTAATGAAAGACTAAACAAGGGCTCAAACAAAATGGTTTCGGTGATTGTATCTAGTTACTATCATTGTCTCTCGAATAAAAGCCGATAGACGATACATAACCCAGATACCCTCACTGAAATGATAGAAAGGGAATGCAACAAGAGAAGACTCCAAAGGAAGTGATTCTTTTCGGAATACTTATGTTTGTTTGGGAACATTATATTTCACACAAAGTTTGAAAACCGACCATGATTGTTTGGGTCCACGACCAACCTCACCGCGAAATGCGAATCCAGATTGGAAAGTGGACTTACTTTAAAATAAGAGTCCGGGCGGGTTCCACGTTGTACTTCTCGCCCGAGGGTATATTAATTATGTGCAACAAGGCAATTATCTTATTTAATTTCAAAACGTGCATTAACGTTGAAACTTTTAATTTCCACAACATATCTCGCAATGAGATATAGAATGAGAATAAATCCCGAAGATTGGCACTAGCTAAGTGCACCACCACCTATATTCGGATAGGGGTAGGTCATGACCAAAAGCGTTAGGGCCATAATCCTCCTAACACCAAGTTATAAAGAAACGACTAAATCTCGCAAGGAAATAGCGTTCCTAACGAATACTCATTCTAAACTAGCATTTATATATTCACACCAATGCACAACAAATCCACACCAAGTATATCTAGCACCCTATAATAATAATAATAATAATAATAAATATATATGGGTTGTAGCTAGCATATTATACAACCTAATAATAAGGTTCAATTAATCACACCACTTATTCACACACGTTCCCAAACGATAAAAGAATTATTTATCCCAACTTAATAGAACAACCGATTCATTGTCAATTAACATGAAATGGAATAAATATGCAAGAGCGAACCACCACTTGCCTTGAATCACGAAGAATTTGAACGACGTACGGAGATGGTTGCTTTCGAAAAGCAAATTGGCTCTCTGCTTGATTTCCGTTCCAAATGCGATTCCGATATGTACCCACGTCACAAAACATAAATAAATTATGATTAGATATTTTATTCAATAACAACAATTGAAGGGTACAAGTCTTGATTTTTAATTGAATTACTTAACTCTAAGTAAATCAATTTCAAGGCTTTTCGATAAGACGATTATTTATACGATACTAAGATCCATTAGTTGTATATTCTAAATAATCATAGCATAAATAAATAGATTATTCAATTTATTTATCATCTCAATTAACCCAACACATTACCCAATTGTAGTGTTTTCCTTAACAACTTACAATTTAAGATAATATCATAAGATATATCTAATTTAATTTTAATACTTCTAAAATTAAATTAATTCAGTATGTATCTAATCAGCCCCAATTAGCATGTTTAATCATGATTAATTGGACCAAAAACCGAAAAGGGTACGAAATAGCCATTACCGAATTCGTTCGGTTCGTTTTTGTTGACACCCTCTCGTTGTTTGCTTCGTAACTCCCTCGTCCGAACTCCAAATGATGCGTGGTTTGCGGATCTAGAAATTAGACTTTGAGATGAAGATTTTGATACCTAATCCGTAACTAGAGGTGCAGAGTTGAGAGAGATATCGCTACTGCAAGTGCGCAAACGTTTTTGGGATGGCTGGAAACTTCGAGCTTGAAATTGGGTGAAATCCTCCAAAGGGTTAGGGGTATTTATAGGGTTTTTGAATCCCTTAAAGATAGCTTTCCAACCCAACCGATTTCGTCCAAATCTGATCTCAAACGAGATCGAATTTTAGATTTTGCCGAACTTTTGGATTTATCGGACTGTTTAACTTAGAAGATAAAATTTTATCAATCTAGATGGTTATAAATCCCGATTTTGATATAATTCGGTTAAGGATAAGTATATCTTCAAAGCCCATAATTTAGTTGGATGAATTATGGTGAAAACGAGACCGAAATCGGCCCAAAACCGTCATTGATGCACCATGAAGCTTGGTTGGGCTATTTGGGGAGGGTGATGAACAGTAACCCGACCAGCTTTTGCATATTTGCACTTTTGAAATGCCCTTGAATAATTTCTCAAAAATTACAAAAATTACCAAAACTTTCCCAATCTTAATTTTTTTAATAATTCTATGTTTCTAATATTATTTTAGCCTAGAATTAATATTTAGAAAAATTAACTTAGGCTAAAATAAGCTTAAGTTACAATCCTATGGATTTTACCATATTTAAACCTTTAACAAAAATTGTTAAACTTGATCTAAATATTTTAGGTTAAATTTTATAAGATTTATTTAAATTTAGAATCAAGATAATGTTAAAATAAAATTCAAATAACTCGCAACTTTAAAGTTATAACAACTTACATTAAGATTCTCTATTTCATTTCTATTTTCGGAATTATGAAATAAATACCAAAAATTTCTTTATTAGAAATAGAGTTGGAAAATTACATAAATATCCGTATTAAAATTGAGGGTTATTACAAGGGAAGTCCTTGGCAAAGTGTCCTCTTCCAAGGCAATTAAGGCACTTAAGATCTCTAGCTCAGCTCTCCCCCTCTTTTAGTTGGGATTGAGGTTGAGGCTGAGCGTCTCTCTTAGGTTGACTTTGTTGGTCATGCCTAGGCTCTAGGCACCTTGATGTGGCTTGGGAACCACTAGCACTAGATGGAGTCCAAGGTCGTGAACTTGCCACTTGAGGGCGCCTTTGAGGGAGGTTCTTGTATACATGGTTAGTGTAATGAAGAACCTCTTCAATAGGCGTCCCACGCACAAAGTGTTGCATGTTCACTACAACCTTAAGGTTCGGGGTAAGCTATTGATAAACTTAGAAATAAGATAGCCCTCGGGGAATCTAAGTCCAGACCTAAAGACCAAAGTCCTTAGCTCCTTATAGAACTCATTCGGGGTCCTACTTCCTTGTCTCAATTGATCAATCCTAGCATGGACTCTCTCCGTATAATCATCCGACACAAACCGGTTTCTCAGTGCAGTTTTTGGCTCTTCCCAAGATAGCCTCTAAAGTTTCTTTCCTCTTTGTCCTCAAGCCACCAATGATATGCAAAATCTACAAACTTAATGGAAGCAATAGCTACTCTTTGTGTGTCAGAGTAGTTATAAAACTCAAAAATGTGCTCAGTTTTTTGCTCACAATCTAAGTATGTTTCTACCTCACATGTACCTCCAAATGGCTGAACTTCAAGCTTGATTCCATGGTGGTGTGGCCTTCCTTGGGCCTCGCCATAATCCTCTTCAAAAGCCACCCATTGAGCTTGGTAGGGCAGCCTTGGCGCTTGGAAGTTGCCACGGCCAAAGCCTCGGCCTGGCATGTTCCTCCTCGGCAGCAAGGGAGGTGCGGGGTTCCTTGGAGGGTAGTAATCATGTTGAGCTTGTTGAGGTCCTCTTGCTCCCAAATCTGCATGGTTAGTTCGCAAGGGAGGAAAAGTAGAAACTCTGGAAGTAACAAGGAACTCAGAATTCATACCTTGCCCTTCTCTAGTTGTGGACACAAGTGGGACGTGGGAGGTGGTGGTGTCATGGATTGACAGCCGTGAGAGCTCTTGGGAAAAGGCTCCAGAAGCGCCTCCTTCTACATGGTAGGAGTTGGATGGGCCTCCTAGCTCTTGAGCTCCACTCAGCCGCAAGCCACCTTGGTATTGCTCCCACTTGGCCTCCATATTCCTCATGAAGACATCTTGCTCCTCTTTCAAGGATTTAATCTGCTGGCGGACCCTTTCATCCGTGTCATCCTTGGTTGTTTGGATGGCTTGGAGGAGGGTCTCCATGGTGATAGGGGAGTCGGCTGGAGTGCCTTCATTGGAGGGGCCTCTGTTCATGTCTTGGCTGTCCATTTGGTAGTTCCTTGACAATAAGACTCAACAAAGAACAACCAAGCATAAAAGCCCCCAAAGAACACAAGACTTTATCAATGGAACCTAGGCTAGTAAGAACTTTAAAACTTGATTCAAGAGTCAAGACTTTCAGCCAAGCAAGCAACCTATGTAGGGTAGGCTTAGGGTTCCTAGACTCAATTTAACAACAAAGAAACAAGCAAACACGCCACAAATGAACCTGAAGTGCTTGTGCAACAACTAAGTCAAGCAACGTCAAAGAAGCTACTAAACTCACTTGCTTATACAAAGATTAAACTTGTTGCAAAAATTACAAAGTTTCCAACATCCAATGCAACCAAACTTCAAACTTTTTTTTTCAAGTTGTTGAATCACTTCTTCTATGGCCTTCCCTTTTGTTACTAGGCCGGGTATTTCTGATTTCAACCACTTTTTTCCTTGAATAATATTTTTTTTTTACTATAGATGTCCAAATGCAGAAATATAAGGCAACAAAAATTACAAAATTGAATAAGGAGCCTTTCCCGTTACTCTAACGTTGAGGCTTCAGTTTATGCACAAGTAATTAGCAAATTCAATTATGGACGAGTGCAGCAAAAAGGCTAAAGGAATGGACTCTAACGACTAACCAATAAAGCTAGAAATTAGGAAGGCTTTGACTCAATCAAAACAAAGAAATCAGAATAGGCGTGGCTGGAAGATGTGGTTAGGATACTTGCTGATTCATAAGATCTGGCAAAACAACTTTGATTCTCCTTCAACCTCACGCCTGTGATACCCCGTATTTTTGTAAGGTTATTTTGGGAATTATGGAATTTTCCCGAGTACCCGTTGTGTACGTCGGATTTAATTCAGGTAGCTTGAGACATTCTGTAATGTGCTCTATATCTGTAATATTTTTCTCAGTGAAATAATATACAGACAAGGTGCCTTGAATTTTAAATTGTCGTTCGCGTACGATAATTTTTATCCCGGTTTATCGTCATGCTCGTTCAAAGCCGAATGGGCGGGAAAAGGGGAAAACGGCGACCGCCGTTCAGAAACGGCGACCGCCGTGGTTGGGCCCGAGGAGTCAGCTTGTCAGCTTCTAGCTGGCCGCGACAGACCTGGAAACGGCGACCGCCGCGTTTACGGCGACCGCCGCGTGCCCGCCGCAGGCAAAAACGGCGACCGCCGTGATTGTCCAGTGGGCATTGCCCGTTGGTCGCCGGCGGAAATCAAGGGTGCCGATCTTGCTTTCGGCCGCGTCTCAGGGTTTGGTTGATCGCTTCAGACACTTTGGCTATAAAAGGAGGTGTTGGGGGTGAGGTTTTGAGCCATCCCAGCACCAAACCTCTGCCAAATTCGCATATCGCCGGAGTTTTGTTTTCGCCGGTTTTCTTGTGCTCGTCGGAGGTCTCGCCGGTGTTGTTTTGGTGTGTTTCCAGAGTGCCTTTGTGAAGCTTTTGGTTAGCCTTGGGGGTTAGAAGCCAAAGCAAGTCGAAGGAGGCCAAACCGCTCGTGTTTTGGGGTGAGTTTTCTCTCGTTTCAGTCGGCCGTGTTCTTAACGGCGACCGCCGTGTTCTTCACGGCGACCGCCGTGATGAATACGGCGACCGCCGCCAGTGCCCAGAACACCTTCGTGGCTTTGGCTTGGTCGGTTGTCGTTGTGGCGTCTTTCCTTTCGTGTTCTTTTGCCGTGTTTAGATTCGTACTGTTTATGTCGGATCTAACTTAGGGTTCCTTTTATGGGTCGACTCGAAGGTCGTTGTGCTGTCAGAGCTGTACCGTGTCGAGCCCGGAATCCAGTGACGTCTTTAGACTATTCTGCGGAGTAAGGCAAGTGGCGGTTCGCTCTTGCTCTTTCGTTCCATAATTACATTAATTATCAGTAGTTTATCTGAGTAATTAATTTGGAATTAATATTTTGTTTGTCTGGAAACGGTTTTGATAAACTATTTTGAAAATCATATAATAGGTTGTATATCTGCTAGAACAACGCTATTATCTGTGATCGCCTTTTGGGCCTTTATGTGGATTTATCCTGTAAATGTTGTGGTGCTGTAACTGTTTAGTTAGCACTGTTAGATAGGAACGTTACTCGGACTCTGTCCAGTCGTTTCTTTATAATCTGGTATCGGGATGGCTCGTCCCCATCTGGTACTATTCTAAGATCATGATCGGTCTCTTACACATGTGTGTAGAGACAGGACACTTAGCTGGTGTCACAAACCTTTCGGTATACGTCACTCTTGATGAAACGTATACTAAGATGTGTCGTCCCATTGGTGGGGTACACATGTAAAAGTCTATAATGTGATGTGTGTTTTTGAAACATAAATCAGATAAGTGCTACCTTGACGCACATAATTAATACACCTTGGGCGAGTAGTGCAGCTAAGTTCAGTGCAGCTAGGAAAACTCGTCTTGACTTGAATGTAGTACGTTCTCTTTCCAATCTGGATTCGTTGTAGGCGATGAGGTTGGTCGTGAACCGAAGCATCTCAGTCAGTTTTAAATCATGGTTGAATGATTCTGTAACTTTCCAGATTTGTCATTGCTTCCTTAAAGACTCATTTCAGTTGGAGTCTTCTTTCGAGTCGATTTTTGTGAAGATTCAGTCTTCCAGAATCTTCTCTTGTGCATACCTCTTGTTTATTCCAGTAGGAGTATGGTGGTTGACAAGCGTACTCGATTATTATTCGAGGGACGAAGAGTCTAACCTAATACAACTGCTTCGAACCATTCTGCTTTGTTCCCTTGCTAGTCTATTCATTTAGACTAACCAACCAATATTTTCCCTTGCATGGTTGGCTGGTGTCATCCGTTTGATTCGGCACATCAGTTAAGAAGTAGCTCAGAAGATTAGAAGGACTATGAAGTCGGCGGTGGTTTTTGAATGTTTTAATTATTTCTTTAATCAGGTTATGATCCTTTGGACAATAACTCCGATTGTAACTTACTTTCTTAGTCTTCCGCTGTGTTGGGTTTAAACTATGTTTTGACCTATTCGGGATTGGGTTGTAATCCCGTAACTCTTATTTCCTCGACAATGTTATGTTTTGGAATTTAATGCTTAATCTTTGTGTATCAATTACATTTCATAAATTGTATTTATTTGGTAAAGCCTTGGGTGATCTCGGTAAGGAACACTGGGGTCATTGGCGGTAATACCTTTCCAAAAGGGTTAAGTTTTGGGGGTGTTACAGTTGTGGTATCAGAGCCAAAAGTTTTTAAAACGGGTTTGGAATTTTTATAAACCAGTTATTCATTTTCAAAATGCTTTAAAAAGGGCTCTGAATTTTCATTCTGAAAAGAATTTAAAAACACCGTTCATAGTCATGTCTTCTTTATAGTCTGATATAGTAAGCTTGCTTCTATGTCTAGAAAGACTAATTCCTTTCTTATTGTTCGATAGGATGGGTGTCTGCTTTTCTATTGGTAGGGAGTCGGAAGACGCCAAGGCGGATCAGCCGAGGCTAGACTTTCCGTTACCTCAGCGATGTTTCGAGGTTGGAGGCCCGAGTAGCCCACCCGAAGACGTCAAGCACGTTCTCCCCGAGTCGGTTGTCCTTGTAGCCAGGAATGCTATGGTCCCTAGACCTGCACCTGTGCCACCACCAAGGGTAGAGGGAGTACAGGAATGGGAGTAGGAAGACGAGTTATCAAGGTATGAACAAGGGGTTTACCAAGACGACTTTCTGTTGGGACCAATTCCCGAGGAGATCGAGTACGAGGAAGAGGAGATGCTTGAGCAAGATCCTATCGAGGACGAGGAGATGATCGAGGATGATTCCGAGGATGAGGATCCCAGCGAGGATGATCCCGAGGAAGAGGATCCCATCGAGGATGATCCCGAGGAAGAGGATCCCATAGAGGATGATCCAGAAGAGGATCCAGAGTTGGACCTTGGAGGGCAGATTCAGGAGCCCGGTACAGGATTGTCACCAATGCCAGAGTACGCACCCATGTCAGAAGCTGATTGGGAGGCACTGTATACCGAGTACGGTATTGGGAGAAGTGACAGGGAATCTCAGCCGATCCCTACTCCAAGGAGATGGAGGTCGGAATCCGAGCTGCAGGAGATTCTCCGCCAGAGCGAGGAAATCTCCGCAGAACAGCAGCGTCAGAGGGATGAGCTGATCGCCAGTACTCAGAGGAGGGCTGGAATAGAAGGACCAGTCATGGACGACCCATACTTTTCTATGGCTGAGCTAGGACTATGTGCTTCAGGGTCAAGCAGGGTGCGAAACCCATCGCCAGAGCTCGATGGTGAGCCTAGCCCGAAGAGACCATGCACGAGTAGCTAGTCGTATGGGAGACGTTTTGGAACGCCTTGAGGAGGAGTGGCGTTGCCTATCGTAGTAGTTCGTTTCTTAGTTTTCCAAGTTGTACTTTGTGTAATATTTCAGTATTGCGGCAAGTACTTTGAGAAACACTTATATCTTCGAGCAATGTTGTCCTAACGCTCGAATGATAAACTTATGTGTAACTTGTGTAAGAATTCGAAGGTTCATCTATAAAATGCCAAGTTGATCTATTCTGAGTGATTTATTTACATTGATATATTGCATAAGTATGTTGCATAATATTAATGTATTGAATGCTTGGAATTGGATCGGTAAACAGATGGTGAACCCAAGAAGCACGAGAAACTCGACTCGAGCCGGTGCTGGGACCAGCCAAAACCCCAGACCAACAGGAAGAGGTGTTCAGGATGAACACGAGTCTGAGTCTCGCGTCCAGCAGAGGCGTGAAGGTCAGGATCAGACCCAGGCGCCGATGTTGTTTGACGCTGCAGCTGTTGAGGCGATCCGTGGGATCGTGATGTAGGCTATTACTGATGTCTTGAGACCAAGTGTGCCTCAAGCACAAGAAGTGCCTATTCATGCAGCGGTTCCTGATGTTATGGAACCCAGAAACCCTGTGACTCAGGAGACTGCCGTTAGGGCGAGGGACAGCTATGGTCGCGCTCTTAAGACCATTACTTCCATGAGACCCGACTGCTATAACGGGAAAGGGGAGCCAGTGGCAGTGACTCATTGGTTCTCCCATATGGAGAGGCTGTTCAGGAACGTGGAGTGTACGGAGGCCGAGAAGGTCCATATCGCGTCTCTTCAGCTGAAGGAGGAGGCTAGCGAGTGGTGGGAGAGCACTGGTTTGGCTGAGAGCCCAGTGTTGACTTGGTCGATGTTCAAGACCAAGATGGTTGATCGCTTTTTCTCTCGTGCTATGAGAGAGGAAAAGCATAAAGAGTTCTTGTACCCTCAGACTGATGGTCTGAGAGTGACCGAGTTGGCATCTAAGTTCAACCATCTTCTACAGTACGCCACTGCCGAGATCACCAGCGAGGCTCAAAAGATCTGGTACTTCCACGAGTGGATGAACCCGGATATCAAGCCATTAATGGTGCACCACACATGCTCTACCTTGGAGCAGTATGTGGATTGTGCCTATAAGCTGGAGGTGACTCTCGAGGAGTCGACCAAGAGGCGCAACCGACAAAAGTCGATGCAGAATCAGAACCAGGGAGGTGGTTTTAAGCGCCCTGCGCCACCGTCTAACTTCGCCAAGTCCGGCCGAGCTAAGACGGAGATGACGCAAGGAGGATCGACTCAGCAGTCAGGGCATACCAGGAGTTCAGTTCAGTGTTATAACTGCGGTATTGCTGGACACAAGAGCACTGAGTGTCGGAAGGAGAGGAGGCCATGCTTTGGGTGTGGACGTGATGGTCATCTGCAAAAGTTCTGCAAGCAGGGAAAGCAGAAGGGAGTAGAGTCGCAGCAAGGGTCAGTTCATCAGAGCAACCGACCTAGATTTAAGCCTGCCGAGACTCTTAGCCCTTCAGTGCAGACGACTGCTCAGAACAGGGGAAAGGCCCCAGCTGCTTCTGGAAGTCAAGGCCAACGCTTGTACGAGATGCGTGAGGCAGATGGACCCAACGCTCCGATTGCTCAAGGTACTCTATACCTTCACTCTACTTCAGTGTGCATTCTGTTTGATTCTGGTGCTACGCATTCCTTTATTTCGGATAGCTGTGTTAGCAAGTTAGACTTAGTGTGCAATGATTCGTGCGACCCTTTCGTCGTTAATCTTCCTAATGGAGAACGTTTGGTGGGAACCAAGCATTTGTCCGACTTTCCGATTACCATTCAGGGTAAGGAATTTGAGGCAGATTTAATCTGCATAGCCATGGCTCCATACGACATTATTCTCGGTATAGATTGGCTGACGCGTCACAAGGCGGTGATCGACTTCAGTTCAAGAACGGTGACGGTGTCATCCGGGGGCCAATTCGTGTGCAAGTTCAAAGGTCGAAATGACGTTGATAACGGCAAGCTGATCAATGCGATGGCTGCGTTTAAGATACTACGACAAGGATGTGTCGAGTACCTTTGCTACTTGGATTCGCCTGAGAAGGATGGACCTGAGGTTCTTGATATTCCTATAGTTAGGGAATTTTCGGATGTCTTTCCGGAAGAAATTCCAGGATTACCCCCAAATCGTGACGTAGAGTTTTCAATTGATCTTGAGCCTGGTACGGTGCCGATTTCCAAATCCCCGTATCGGATGGCTCCAGCTGAGATGCAAGAATTGAAGAATCAACTTGAAGATCTTCTTGACAAAGGTTATGTCAGGCCGAGTGCATCGCCGTGGGGTGCTCCGGTTTTATTCGTCAAAAAGAAGGACGGATCGTTCCGACTTTGTATCGACTATCGAGAGTTGAACAAGGTGACGATCAAGAACAAGTATCCTTTGCCTAGGATTGATGACTTGTTGGACCAATTGCAGGGAGCAAAGGTGTTCTCCAAGATCGACTTAGGACCAGATATGGTCATTACGAGTTTGTAGTAATGCCTTTTGGGCTTATAAATGCTCCAGCTGTCTTTATGGATTTGATGAACCGATGTTTTCACCAGTACTTGGATAAGTTCGTGGTGGTCTTCATCGACGACATTTTGATCTACTCTCCGAATGAAGAAGTCCACGAGGAACATCTATGGATTTCCTTGTCGATCCTTCGACAACATCAGCTTTATGCTAAATTGTCTAAATGCGAATTCTGGATGAAGGAAGTGGCTTTCTTAGGCCACGTGATCAATAAAAATAGGGTTATGGTTGATCCCCAAAAGATTGAAGCTGTGGCTAAGTGGATAAAGCCCCAGAGCGTGAAGGAGGTGCGCAGTTTTCTTGGACTTGCCGGGTATTATAGAAGGTTTGTAGAAGGATTTTCAAAGATCGCTCTACCGATGACCAATCTACTCCGCAAAGTCCACAAGAAGTTTGTCTGGAATGACAAGTGCGAGGTCAGTTTCCAGGAGTTGAAGCGACGGTTGACCTCGACACCCGTGTTAGCACTCCCAGAGGGGAATGACGATTATGTGGTCTATAGTGATGCTTCCAAGTGTGGTCTTGGTTGTGTTTTGATGCAAAGGGGCAGAGTCATTGCTTACGCATCTAGACAACTCAAGACTTACGAAGAAAACTATCCGACCCATGATCTTGAGTTAGCAGCGGTCGTCTTTGCGCTGAAGATTTGGTGGCATTACCTCTATGGTATAAGATGCCAAGTCTTCACTGACCACAAAAGTCTCAAGTATATATTTACTCAGAAGGAGTTAAATATGAGACAACGCCACTGGCTAGAGTTGCTCAAGGACTACGACATGGAGTTGTTGTATCATCCGAGCAAGGCTAATGTAGTAGCTGATGCGCTAAGCCGGAAGACAACGCACGAGACTGTGGTTGCGTTGCTTACTGCTCAGACCAAGCTAAACCAGGAGTCATGCGACATTGAAGTCTTGTATGACCAGCGTAGAGGGTACCTGAGTATGATGGAGATTCAGGCTACACTGTTGGATCAAATCAAAGAAAAGCAAGTCGATGACATCATCTTGGTAAAGTTAAGCAGTGAAGTGATGGATGGGAAATCTCCCAATTTTGTGGTTCAGGATGATGGATCACTTTGGTTTCAGGATCGGATCTGTGTGCCTGACACAGAAGGTCTTCGTCAGTTGGTGTTGAGAGAAGCTCATTCATCTGCTTATTCTGTGCATCATGGCTCTAGCAAGATGTACAAGGATCTCAGGAAGAAGTTTTGGTGGCCAAACATGAAGTGGGACGTAGCAGACTTTGTGGCAAAGTGCTTAACTTGCCAAAAAGTCAAGATCGAACACCGCAGACCAGGTGGTGAGATGCTACCTCTCCCCGTGCCAGAATGGAAATGGGAGGACATTTCCATGGACTTCGTCACTGGGCTACCCAAGACTCGAAGTCAGAGAGATGCTATTTGGGTAATTGTGGATAGGCTTACGAAGAGTGCTCATTTCATAGCCATCAAGACCACATGGGAAACCCATAAGTTAGCCGAAGTTTACCAGAAGGAGATTGTCCGCTTACATGGCATTCCTAAGACCATTGTATCGGACCGAGATGGCCGTTTCATGTCAAGATTCTGGAAGGAACTTCATAAGGCTATGGGAACCGAGTTAATGTTCAGTACAGCGTTTCATCCTCAGACAGATGGCCAGTCTGAAAGGACCATCCAGACTCTGGAGGATATGCTTAGAGCTTGTGTGCTCGATCGTCCGACTAGCTGGGAGGACAGCTTAAGTCTGATTGAGTTCACATACAACAATAGCTGGCATGCTACAATCAAGATGGCTCCGTTTGAAGCTTTGTATGGTCGCAGATGCAGATCTCCGATTTGTTGGGACGATAATGCCGACAAAATTCTGCTTGGACCAGAGTTGGTCGAAAGGACGGCTTCAGACATTGCTTTGATTAGACAAAGGATGTTGACCGCTCAGAGTCGACAAAAGTCCTACGCAGATCGGAAGCGCAGGACTGTCGAGTTCGAGGTCGGTGACAAGGTTTTTGTCAAGGTGTCGCCTTCCAAAGGAGTTTTCAGATTTGGTAAGCGTGGGAAGCTTAACCCCCGCTACGTGGGACCTTTTGAGATTTTGGATAGAGTGGGATCTCTAGCGTACCGTTTGGCGTTGCCACCATCGGCTCACCCGGTGCATAACGTGTTCCACGTGTCTTTACTCAGAAAGTATGTGCCAGATGAGTCTCATGTGCTTAGTTATGAGGACATCGAGATTCAAGCTAATGGTACTTACGAAGAGTTGCACGTGCGCATTTTGGAGCGTCGGGAGAAGCATTTGCGCAACAAGATCGTACCTTTGGTACGAGTGCTGTGGTCCAAGTCAGGGACCGAAGAAGTTACTTGGGAGACGTGGGAAACCGAGTCAGATATGCTCAGGCGTTTTCCCGAGTTATTCTCGACCTAAGTTTCGGGGTCGAAACTTCTTGTAAGGGGGAGGAGATGTGATACCCCGTATTTTTGTAAGGTTATTTTGGGAATTATGGAATTTTCCCGAGTATCCGTTGTGTACGTCGGATTTAATTCAGGTAGCTTGAGACATTCTGTAATGTGCTCTATATCTGTAATATTTTTCTCAGTGAAATAATATACAGACAAGGTGCCTTGAATTTTAAATTGTCGTTCGCGTACGATAATTTTTATCCCGGTTTATCGTCATGCTCGTTCAAAGCCGAATGGGCGGGAAAAGGGGAAAACGGCGACCGCCGTTCAGAAACGGCGACCGCCGTGGTTGGGCCCGAGGAGTCAGCTTGTCAGCTTCTAGCTGGCCGCGATAGACCTGGCAACGGCGACCGCCGCATTTACGGCGACCGCCGCGTGCCCGCCGCAGGCAAAAACGGTGACCGACGTGATTGTCCAGTGGGCATTGCCCGTTGGTCGCCGGCGGAAATCAAGGGCGCCGATCTTGCTTTCGGCCGCGTCTCAGGGTTTGGTTGATCGCTTCAGACACTTTGGCTATAAAAGGAGGTGTTGGGGGTGAGGTTTTGAGCCATCCCAGCATCAAACCTCTGCCAAATTCCCCTATCGCCGGAGTTTTGTTTTCGCCGGTTTTCTTGTGCTCGCCGGAGGTCTCGCCGGTGTTGTTTTGGTGTGTTTCCAGAGTGCCTTTGTGAAGCTTTTGGTTAGCCTTGGAGGTTAGAAGCCAAAGCAAGTCGAAGGAGGCCAAACCGCTCGTGTTTTGGGGTGAGTTTTCTCTCGTTTCAGTCGGCCGTGTTCTTAACGGCAACCGCCGTGTTCTTCACGGCGACCGCCGCCAAGAACGGCGACCGCCGCCAGTGCCCAGAACGCCTTCGTGGCTTTGGCTTGGTCGGTTGTCGTCGTGGCGTCTTTCCTTTCGTGTTCTTTCGCCGTGTTTAGATTCGTATTGTTTATGTCGGATCTAACTTAGGGTTCCTTTTATGGGTCGACTCGAAGGTCGTTGTGCTGTCAGAGCTATACCGTGTCGAGCCCGGAATCCAGTGACGTCTTTAGACTATTCTGTGGAGTAAGGCAAGTGGCGGTTCGCTCTTGCTCTTTCGTTCCATATTTACATTAATTATCAGTAGTTTATCTGAGTAATTAATTTGGAATGAATATTCTGTTTGTCTGGAAACGGTTTTGATAAACTGTTTTGAAAATCATATAATAGGTTGTATATCTGCTAGAACAACGCTATTATCTGTGATCGCCTTTCGGGCCTTTATGTGGATTTATCCTGTAAATGTTGTGGTGCTGTAACTGTTTAGTTAGCACTGTTAGATAGGAACGTTACTCGGACTCTGTCCAGTCGTTTCTTTATAATCTGGTATCGGGATGGCTCGTCCCCATCTGGTACTATTCTAAGATCATGATCGGTCTCTTACACATGTGTGTAGAGACAGGACACTTAGCTGGTGTCACAAACCTTTCGGTATACGTCACTCTTGATGAAACGTATACTAAGATGTGTCGTCCCATTGGTGGGGTACACATGTAAAAGTCTATAACGTGATGTGTGTTTTTGAAACATAAATCAGATAAGTGCTACCTTGACGCACATAATTAATACACCTTGGGCGAGTAGTGCAGCTAAGTTCAGTGCAGCTAGGAAAACTCGTCTTGACTTGAATGTAGTACGTTCTCTTTCCAATCTGGATTCGTTGTAGGCGATGAGGTTGGTCGTGAACCGAAGCATCTCAGTCAGTTTTAAATCATGGTTGAATGATTCTGTAACTTTCCAGATTTGTCATTGCTTCCTTAAAGACTCATTTCAGTTGGAGTCTTCTTTCGAGTCGATTTTTGTGAAGATTCAGTCTTCCAGAATCTTCTCTTATGCATACCTCTTGTTTATTCCAGTAGGAGTATGGTGGTTGACAAGCGTACTCGATTATTATTCGAGGGACGAAGAGTCTAACCTAATACAACTGCTTCGAACCATTCTGCTTTGTTCCCTTGCTAGTCTATTCATTTAGACTAACCAACCAATATTTTCCCTTGCATGGTTGGCTGGTGTCATCCGTTTGATTCGGCACATCAGTTAAGAAGTAGCTCAGAAGATTAGAAGGACTATGAAGTCGGCGGTGGTTTTTGAATGTTTTAATTATTTCTTTAATCAGGTTATGATCCTTTGGACAATAACTCCGATTGTAACTTACTTTCTTAGTCTTCCGCTGTGTTGGGTTTAAACTATGTTTTGACCTATTCGGGATTGGGTTGTAATCCCGTAGCTCTTATTTCCTCGACAATGTTATGTTTTGGAATTTAATGCTTAATCTTTGTGTATCAATTGCATTTCATAAATTGTATTTATTTGGTAAAGCCTTGGGTGATCTCGGTAAGGAACACTGGGGTCACTGGCGGTAATACATTTCCAAAAGGGTTAAGTTTTGGGGGTGTTACAACGCCTCTCTCAACTTTGCAGCCAACAACTCAACTCAATTCAGCCACAATTCACATGCTCAAGACGCAACAGCAACAAGACAAGACGTAGGGGAAAACAACAAGGAAAAACAACAAGTAATCAAATGCAAAAACGTCCAGATCTTAGGGCATGAACACTAGGCTTGCAAATCTGAAAATCTAAGCCTCAAGCCAAGGCTTTAGAGCAATACCTTATGTAGTTGTGATACCACGTGATAAAGGCAAGGATCAATGGGGCTTCGGTGCAAGGAAATCGCTCTTCAAGTCTCCAAAGGCAAGGCTTCACAGCTGGACACTTTGGCCAGCGCAAGAGGTCTCCAATTGAGTCTCCAAGGCAGCAATGATGGCAAATCTAATGGATTGATGGTGAGTGATGAAATTGACATGAAAATGGAGGTGAAGATGGCGGAATCGCGCTGGATAGGTATTCTTCTCGGCTTGGATGCAACTCACCAAACGAAGGAAGAACAAGGGATTGTTGTTCTTGAGATTTGACGCACTCAAGGCAACCAATGGTGATCTCGTCTTGCTCACGGGCAAAGGGAAGAAGAGAGTGTTTTCTCAAAAGCCAATAACTGTAATCTGATTCAATTCAACGTGTTCTGGAAAGTGACAACTAAAGAAGCCTCATAAGGCAAGGCAAGCAGCCAAAAGAACAACAATCATGCGGCCCAACAAGGCCCAATAGTCCTAACTTAAGCTGAAAACTTAAAACTGAAAAATAACACTTAAACCAAGTCTAAGAATGTCATAAACTGCCATGAAATAAACAAAACATGATTCACGTGCCCGGACGCGCCATGAGAAGGTTGATCGGCTCAAGAGGAGCTAGGCTTGGAGCTCCGAGGCTTGTGAGTCCTTTCTTGAGCTCCATTTGGAGTTGATTGGCTCGAGCCCTCGTGATTGAGCCAGGTGGAAGCTCCTCATCTTGGTCTTGGCTCAGAATGGCATAAAGGGCTTTACTAGGCTCTTCTTGGACACTTGAGCCATCATGGTCGTCTAGGCTCTCTTGATGGGACTTGGTCATATCAAGAATCATGCTATGATTGCATTTGTCTTATGTTTGAATTTTCATGATTATTGCTCACTTGTCACTTGGATAGAAACAACCTTAGCATATTTTGAGGATTTAATGTTGTGTACTTGCTTGAGGACAAGCAAGGGTTAAGCATGGGGGAATTTGATAACATCCATTTCATACATGTTTAGGACATGCATTTAGGCTAGACTTTAGGCATTTTCATGTTATTATATTGCATTTTTAGTTAGTTGCATTGCTTTCTTTAGTTTGGATGTCTACACGAGTCTTTGCATGTTTTCAGGTACTTTAGCAGGCAAAGGAGGTGCATTACGAGGCAGGGACGTCATAGGAGATGTGAACGGTTGAATACAAAGACGAACGACGACGAAGAACTCACCTTGGCGCGCAAGAGATCTCTGTTTTCTGTCCCGTCTTTGGCGAAGTATACCTTTTGCTCCGTAACTTTGAATTGAGTGATTCCAATGCTGGATTAAAGATCAAAAAGTCAACTATAACTCCTCCAAATTTCAGCACGTTTGGACCAGGGAATCGAAAGTTATGGCAATTCCAAAGTCGTGTCACATGGGGTGCCGCGAGCTTCTATAAAGTGGCACGGTCTGTCACAGACCGTGCCAATCTCCTGATGAGTTTCTGTAATTCTGCATGGTTTGTGACAAACCGTGCCGGTCCGTCACAAATTGTGTCGATGCCCCGCGGACCCGATTTATTATTTTTTGACCCTTTATTATTTTAGGACGGTATAAATATTTTTTCTAGAGTTTTTTGGCAGCCTCTTATGTTCACTTCTGCCTCTTTTTGCCACTCTCTCTAGCCCTAGGTGTTTTTTGAGTTCTTTTGAAGATTTCTGAAGATTGGAGATTGTTTCCCTGAATTTGATCAAGTATTTCTCTTTTTCTAATCTAGTTGAATGATTTCTATTGTTCAAATGATGTTTTTGATTGTTTCTCCAAGCATGTCTGGCTAATCCCATAATTCTAGGGTTGGGGTGATCCCAACAATGAATTGGTAGACTTATGCATGATATTTGTCTGAATTGAAATCTGAAACCTTTTTTTATTCAATCCTAGAGTTCTTAATGCAATTGATGAATGTTGATTAGATTTCTATTAGGTTTGAGTCTGAAAGGAGATAACCTTAATAGATAACTCAAATAAGGTATGAGTCTGAAAGGAGAATACTTTATCAGATTACTAGGTATTGAACCTGAGTATTATTTGTGCGACAGCAACCTAATTACTCTTGTGAATCCTTAGCTATTATAGAAACCCTAGGTTTGCCTGGACTTAGCGGAGCACGACAACGAATGTTAACCTAGTTTGATCCAAGATTCTAAGTGCCCAAAGGGTCTAGATTTGATTAGCTTTGCGCGACAACGATTGTTAGTTGGAATTTAGGCACATCTATTATCGTCTTAAAGGAGTTAGTAGAGACTTCAGATAGCTTACCTTCAGACAAGTTCATACTATTTTCATACATATATCTGTAAGTTTACCAAGACATTATTGTGGGGATCCCTGGTCCTAGAATCTTCTTCCCAATTGTTTACAATCATCTTTGCAATTCTTGTTTCTTATTTTCTCAGTTATTAGTCAAACAAATTTCTCTTCTTACAGCTTAGCTTACCGTTTTTTTAGTTTACAAAAGATACTATATAGTCCTCGTTGGGAACGACACTTGAAAAGCTACAACTGATCTCATATGCTTGTGGGTAGGTTTTTGTCCTATCACATGTGTGCTATAGAAACATATTAAGTAATGGCATTTAAAGAGTTTCCAAATTTGCAAGCAGTAATTAGAAAAGAAGTACCCAAAATTTAAAGATGGGTGAATACACCTAAAATTATGGTTGACCACACTTAATAGATTATTGTTTAATTGGCGGGTAAAAAGAAAAAAGTTAACATTGGTTTTATTATTTGTTACATGAGCGTCCTTTTATTGGTTCTTTCTAGTTGATACGATTTTCTTATTGTGATTATAATTAGGAAAATAATGAACTGGGATTGGCGAGTAATAATGTAACACCCCTGACTTATGTCGGTAGTGTCACACGACAGTGGCCTCAGACTTACAAGTCCAATGTCACCCTAGATTTTAATCTGAACAATTATGTTAAAATAAATAAACATTCAAAAATAAAAGAATAGCGGAATACTTTTGAAATAAATTTCTTTGTTAATATTCCCCTCGTAAATTGAGGAAATAAGTTTTACAAATGATATTGAACTTACAGCGGAAGACTTTAAATAAATCATAATTACAAGACTAGGATATAACAATTTCACCTATTACATTAATTAGGAAATTAAATCTTATATTCAAACAACCTTGAAAAATTTTCAAAACTAAACTTCAATTGCAAGCCTTCGTCTTCGATTTGTTATTTCAAGTAGCACGAGACCAACAACTGATGTGTCGTATAGGAATGGATGATACCAGCCAACCATGCAAGGAAAAGAAACGGTTGGTTAGTCTAATGAAACATTATGCAAGGGCATTTATGTGAGCTTTTGTATAGTCGTATATAGTCACTACCCTTGTTTCTCGAATAAAACTTGATAACGGTATATGACTACTATACTTCTACTGAAACAAAGGAAGAGGCATGAATCAAGAGAAGACTCCAAAGAAATTGAGTCTTATGGGAATTACATGTATTTGTTTGGGAACATTTGTAATTATCACAACAAGGTTTTTAAAAATGGCTCCTTTGACTATTTGGGTCCTCAATCAACCTCACCGCATAATGCGAATTCATATTGGAAAGGGGACTTACTTTAGACAGGAGCCCGAACGGTATCCACATTGTACTTCTCGCCCGAAGTATATTAATTATGTGCATAAAGGCACTAATCTTATTTAATTCCAAAACGTGTATTTACATTAAAGCTTTTAATTCACACCAAATCTCCATACGAGATATGTCATGGGACGAATCCCGTATAACGACACTAGCTAAGTGCACCACCACTTATATTCGAATAAGGGTACGATCATGAGAAAAAGTATTATAACACCCCCGACTTATGTCGATACTGCCACACACCAGTGACCTCAGACTGTAAAGTCCAAAGCCACCCTAGGCTTTAATCGGAACAATTATGCTTAAATAAGTAAATAAATATTAAATAATAACAGAGTAAATAGAGGAAGACTTTTGAAATAAATACTTAACCTTTATTAAATCTTTCCTCATAAATTGAGGAGATAAGTTTTATAACTTGAAATTACAATACAACGGAAGGTTTGTTAAATAAACCCTAAGTACATGACTAACTTATCTAAGTATTACATTTGTTTAAGAAAATTAAATCAACACTAGACAACTTTTAAAAATAATATTACTTCAAATCACAATCTTCAACTGCAAGTCTTCGTCTTCGATTTGTTACTTCAAGGTTGTCTGAGACCAACCACTGATGTGCCGTATAGGATGGATGACATCGGCCAACCATGCAAGAAAAAGGAAAGGTTGGTCAGTCTAATGAAAAATTGTGCAAGGGTGAAAAACAAAATGGTTCTTGTAGTCCTATATAGTCATTATCCTTGTTTCTCGAATAAAACTCGGTAAACGGTATATGACTACTACACATTTACTGAAATGAAAAAAAAAAAAAAGACATGCTACAAGAGAAGACTCCAATGAACTGAGTCGTATAAGAAATAAATGAGTTTGTTTGGGAACATTTATAATTATCACAACAAAGTATTGAAAACGCCTTATTGAATATTTGGGTCCTCGACCAACCTCACCGCATAATGCGAATCCAGATTGGAAAGGAGACTTACTTTTGACAAGAGATCGGACGGGTTCAACGTTGTACTTCTCGCCCGATGGTATATTAATTATGTGCAAAACGACACTTATCTTATTTAGTTCCAAAACGTGCATTTATGTTAAAGCTTTTATTCCACAACAATCATGCAGTGAGATATATATATATATCATGGGACAAATCCCGAATTTTGGCACTAGCTAAGTGCACCACCACTTATATACAATAACGGTAGGTCATGACCAAAATTATTAGGGCAATAATCCTCATATTACCAAGTTATAAAGAAACAACTAAACCTCGCAAGGTAATTAGCGTTCCTACGAATACTCGTGCTAACTAAGCATATAAGTCTACACCAAATGCACAACAAATCCAGAACAAAGTTCATCTAACACCCTACAATAATAATAATAATATATTTATAAGGGTCGTTGCTAGAAAATATACAACCTAATAATAAGGTTCATTTACACACCAATTTAACACACTCCCAAACGAAAATTAACAATATTTATCCCAACTTAATAGCACAATCGATTCATTGTCAATTAGGATGAATATGAAATAAATTGCAAGAGCAAACCGCCACTTGCCTTAATTAGATTCGTCAATGAATCTAGATAAGACGATAATTGGTGATTTGCTTTTCGGGAGCCTGAACTCTGCTCCATGATAAATCTAGCAAGGTTTTGGGTCTACATGTGATCCGACGAATAACGATATGGACCGAAAAAATAATTAATATCAATTATTTTATTTTGACTAACTCAATTAATTAAATTCAATAAATTATTATGAATTTAGTCATAAAATATTAATTGAATTTTTCTAAGGACAAATATGAATAAAAGTGGGTCAAAATTATACCGCTTGATCGATTCCGTGTCAAATTTGAATCGACTCTCTTGATTGGGTTGTTAGGCCCAATAAATATAGGTGAAATTGCAAAAACTATCGACTTTTTGATAGCCATTTACAAAAATACCGACACTTTAAAAGAATTGCAAAACTACCAAAAAAGCTGCAAATCTTTTCAAAACAAAAAAGGTAAAATAAAATCCGAATAAACCATTTTCAAAAAGCAAAAAAGTGGTTAATGGAGGTTTATGAAAGTAGTTAACTAAAAACCGTTTAATCTTTTGCCTAATCATGTACCTGTTCAACCAGTAATCAAAAACCAAACCTCGGTAGTTCATCATTTCCCTTTTCCCTTTCTTCCCCAAATCTTTTCGACTCTCAAGAACAACAGGTCCATTTATCACTTGAACCTAACCTCCATTTTCCCTTTCTTCCCTAAATCTGTTTCCTTAAGCCCTAAATCGATCGATTTTATTTTAAACCTAAATCCCCAAATCGAGAATGGTGAAGACAAGAGGCTTGAAGTCGGCGAAAGCCACAGAAGAGAAGGCGAAGGCGAAGGCGTCTACTGTTGCAAAGAGAAAGAGGGTTGAAGACCCAGAAGAACAATCGGCGAAGGCGAAGTCGTCTACTGTGGCGAGTGGCAGAATAAAGAGAGCCTACATCTCTTCAGAGGAAGAAGAATCACCCAGTCCAGTCATTCCGATACAGAAGAAGAAACCGAGATTGTCGGAGGCTGAAGTACCCACAAGCAAGAGGTCGAGGAAGGAGCCATCGAAGTCGGTTGGTGATCAGCGCTACTTTGTAGTGCATATCTAGGAGTTGTTACCGGTGTTTTGGGTACCATTTGGAGATGTTTAGAGCGTTATTGTGGAGATTGTAGTTGAGAAGTAGAAGTGTATATATGGTGGTTTGGAGAAGCTTAAAAGAAGACATTGAGAAGATAAGAAGAGAACCACTTGAGAAGACCGAAGAGAGGACGAAGTTCAGAAGAGAAGTGAAGAACGCGAGAAGCCGCGATCGCGGGGCTGACGCCGCGGTCGCGGAAATCTACGAAAGGCGAGAAGAAGAATGCGACAAAATCGCGATCGCGAACGAGCAAGAATTCTGGTCGCGGATAAGTCGAGAGCAAAGGAGTCAGGAATTGAATTTTCCGCGATCGCGGAAATTCTTCCGCAGTCGCGGAAATCTGCTCAGCGCGTCCGGTTGTTTTCGTCCGAAGTTTGCTTTTATTTTATTTTCCGTTTTTCTTTTAATCCTTTATACCAGGTTTCTTTATTTTATTTCCTTCTAAGATTAGACTTGTTATCTTTTTAGCATTAGGTTTGGTTTTTAGGTTATTTAACCTAATTCCTTAGCAGCTTTTCAATATGGAGTTTACATCATCGTTTATTCCATTCAGTATTGTTTTTCTTTCAAGACTATGAAGAACTAAGCACCATTTGCTTAGTCCGACAATTGAAGCCTTGGTTTGAATTTGATTGTGAGATTATTCCTTTACTCTATCTTTGAATGTTATTGATTCTCTTATGCTTCATTCCATTGAGTCATATTGATTTCTCTAGATTAGCTACCTAGTTTTATTGATATTATTCATATTGCAGGATTAGGGTTTTGAATTCTATTGGTTGATCTAGTTCATCAATTGTTGTGATTAGTATTATTAATATTAGTTTCTCTAGCCTGACAAACTAGTTGAGATTGATATTATCTATAGTGCTAGTTACCTTAATCTGGTCAACTTGTTGAGATTAATATTGTTCATACCTAATTCAGAGTAGCAACCACGATTTACTGGAACGAGTTGTGAATGTTTATTGTGAAGAGAATTGATTGCATGTCGAGTACTGACGAGTTGTTAAGTATTGCATGAGCCTATCTATTCCTGGGCCTACTGCTGCTGTTAGATTTATCTTGATAGTTTCTTGATTGTTTAATAGTTAGGGTTATTAGGACTAGTTGGACTGGTAACTAATTTAGAACAGGGATTAGGACATTCATGAGGATTGAGGACTATGAATAATAAATGATCAATCAACCAAACTAAAGGTGGATATTTGTTTGGCTAAGTGTTTTTCCCAATTTGATTACAAACCTTTGGTTTTGTTTCCTTTGTTTACTTGTTTACAAACAACCAACCAAAACCCCCCTTTGTTACTTTTGCATGCAACCTTACATAAAGAAGGACAACTCCTCCCTGTGGGATTCGACTCTTGCTTGCCTATTCTACTAGTTTAGGTTGTTAGGGATTTTTTGATAGGCATCACGACTTTAGCCTCTGTCAGTTGGCGGGGTTAGTTCTCTTGAATAAGTCTTTACTTACCTGAAAAAATCTAATTTTGTCTAAAATTGTTGATGCATGCTAGGTTTAGGTCTGTAAAAACTGCATGTTGGTAATGAAAAACAGAGCATGAATTACTCTGTAAAAAATAGAGCATGGAGAGTTTTATTGTGTGATATAACCTGGAAAACTTAGTAGTTTGCCTGGAAAACATTACAGCTCAAATTATGTATGAAAAAAGAAGTAGGAGACATGGGATAGGGTATAAAAGCTTCATAAAGTTTGATAAAGTGTTGCTGTAAAGTGTTGTTGTGTGATATAACCTGAAAATGACCTGACATAACATGGATTTGTGGCTACGTATAAACTACATTACCTGAAATTTGCCTATTTTGCCTGACAAACATACAAGTAGTTTGAAAAACATATATATTCAAATGTTTGATTAGAATGTCATAGTAGCCTGAATGACATGATAAATCCAAATCAAGGTGATTCATGTTTGATACAAAATTGTAGGGGTTATGGTCTCGGGTAAAGATTGTGACAATGTAGAAATCATAATAGCCTGAGTGACCTGAAGAACTTTCATGTGGCCTGACAAATCAAAATGTAGTCTAACAAAGTTTTATTTGTCCTGAAAAACATATATCTTACTTGACAAAGTAAGATGGTGCATTTTTTTTCTTTATGTGAATATGAATGTGTCATTAGAATGTCATAGTAGCCTGAATGACCTGATAAATCCAAATTTAGGGATTATGGTGATTCATGTTGATATAAAATTGTAAGGGTTATAGTTTAGGGTAAAGATTGTGACAGTGTAGAAATCATAATAGCCTGAGTGACCTGAAGAACTTCCATTTGACCTGACAAATCAAAATGTAGTCCGACAAAGTTATATTTGTCCTGAAAAACATATATCCTACCTGACAAAGTAAGATGGTGCATTTTTTTTCTTTATGTGATTATGAATGTGTCATTAGAATGTCATAGTAGCCTAAATGACCTAATAAATCCAAATTTAGGGGTTATGGTGATTCATGTTGATACAAAATTTTAGGGGTTATGGTTTAGGGTAAAGATTGTGACAGTGTAGAAATCATAATATCCTGAGTGACCTGAAGATGGTGCATTTTTTTCTTTATGTGAATATGAATGTCATGTATTTGTGAATGTCATTCTTTAAAGATAAAGTACAAGTGGCATTGTGAGGAGTTTTTTTTGTCGGATCAATCAGAATTCAAGGCTTCAATATCTGACTTGTATTGAGAACACATTAACTCGTGCAGACTGGCAAACAGTTCTACAGGGGCCCTTTGGCCCAATTATAAAAATAATGAAGAACTTGAAGCTGTCTGCACAGTTGATTCACCATGTTTTGTTTAGGCAACTGGAGACAAAAAAGAAGTGGGAGAGATGGTATGATCTTGGTGGGAAACCATGTAGGTTTTCAATGGAGGAGTTTAGACTTATAACATGACTGAATTGTGGCATGCCGGATCAGGAGGACACATTGGAGGATAAAAAATCAGTGTTTGATTTTTTTGGTGTGAGGAGTATTACAATCTCTAACCTTTTAACCAAGTTCATCTCGTATCGGGAGGACAATGTATTCAAGCTGATGATGGTTTTGTTGTTAATTCTGGAGGGTGTTGTACTGGGGGGTGATAAGAAGAGGAAGGTTACACCCTTACATGTGAAATTGATCCAAGACTTGGATCGTTTCAATAATTTCCCATGGGGTAGGAGTGCTTATATTGACCTCCATCAAAGTCTGACTACTGCTTTGGACACAAGACTGGACTCAGTTAAGGCTGCACTTGCAGTTTCTGACAAAGCCAGAGCAGGATACACCATAAGGGGTTTCTCGATGGTGTTTCAAGTAATGTGTCAGTAGTTTTTTTTTTAGCCAAATGGTAAGATTTTATTAATGGTTGGAAAAAAGGCCCAACGTCCTTTATACAAACACCAATACGAACACAAACCAAACAAACAAATACAATAACAATCCAAAAAGAGAAAGAAAACAAGCAAGAAAACACCAAATTACAACACCACACAAAACTAAGACATAAAAATAGAACAAAACACCAGTATCAAAAGCAACAGAATAGCCAAACCAAATACAAGAAAGACAGAAACAAGATCAGACAAAGCAACAATACATGTGATAACCAAGCCAGCAGAGGAAGAGAAAAACCAGTCTTCAAAGCTTGCCACTTGATGCTACCTTTATACCCTGGCGAAAAAAAACTGGGAGAGCAAACAGAAACTAACAGATATCCATAAACCAACCCCAGACAGTCAGAAATCAGATTCTTAACCTTCTTCTCATAGCACCCCCTCTTCTACCATTCATGGGAATTTTAAGTAAGATTATGAACTTACAAGCTTGACTAATCTTCTTTACTTCTTCATCTTCATTCACAGTAGCACCTTTGAAGATTACTGCATTTCTTAACTGCCAGGTAAAATAAACAATTGCCATGACAGTGAGCAGTTTTGAGAGATGTATATTGTTCTTCTTCTTGTCGCAGGCAGAAAACCAATCCCACCAAGCAGCAAGGCTATTTTTCCTTGTTCGAATGCCCTGCCAATCCAGAGCTTTGTTTGTAATATTATTCACAATAGGACAATCAAACCAGATGTGATTTGCATCCTCATCCCCTCCCATACAAAGAGAGCAGCTCGGATTGTCAATAATACCCCATCTATGTAGTTTAGCAGCAGTAGGCAGTCTATGAAGAGTAGCTAACCAACAAATAAAGCTCCATTTTCTGGCTTGAATGCCCTGCCAAATCACTCCACACCAGGGAAGATTCTGCTCTTTAGGTCTCAATAAAGAATAAAGACCAGCTGTGTTCAGTTTCCCATCACTTCTTACTATTAGGGGCGATGACATAGAGTGTTGTTGAAGTTGGATACTATCTCTGATCTTCAATAAGTTTTTCCACAGCCAAGAACAAGACGAATTCAACTCAACATGCCATATATCACTCCTCTTGATGATGTTTTGCTTAGCCCATAGAGTCCACAGGTTGTGCTTCTCCCAATGCAGATAAAAAATGAGTCTAAAGAGTAAAGTTTTGTTCCAAGAGAGGAGCTCCTTAAAATTCAACCCTCCATTTCCAAATTCCTGACAAACTTTGCTCCAAGCAACCAAGTTCCTGCCACTGCCAAGATCACCAGACCAAAGGTATGATCTGCAAAGGCTTTCTATCCTTCTTATCACTTTCTTGGGGATGGGAATAATCTGCATCCAGAAAGAAAGAACACCCTCCAATACAGCTCTGATAACCTGTGCTCTGCCATAGTAAGAAATTTTCCTTGCACTTTTGCAGTGTATAACTTGCTTCAGTCTGTCATACAATGGACCATACTCATCTACTTTGAGTTTATTAGAATGAAGAGGGATTCCAAGGTATTTAACTGGGAAGATCCCATGAGCAAAGCCTAGGAAATTAGCACATTCCTCTCTTCTAGCAGTACTTAGACCTCCAAAAAACACCTTGGACTTTGAGTTATTAGCAACCAATCCGGATTCATGAGCAAACTCTGTAAGGCAATCCTTAATGACCTTTAAAGAGAAGAGGGTAGGCTTGCAAAAGATCATTAGATCATCAGCAAAAGCAATGCTCAACAACTGAAGTTGCTTGCATTTAGGGTGAAAGCCAAAACCTTTCTTCTGACTAGCTTTATTCAGCTTCCTAGCAAACATTTCCATAACAAGGACAAAGAGAAAAGGGGAGAGAGGATCACCTTGTCTTAGCCCTCTTCTTCCTTTAAAGAACCCTTTAGCCTCTCCATTGATCATGATAGAATAAGAGGGTGTAGACACACATTCCATTATCCATCCAACAAGTTGTTCAGGAAAATTTAGGAAAGTAAGGGCTTTATGAAAGTAGTCCCAACTAACACAATCATAGGCTTTTTGGAGATCAATTTGAAGAAGACATCTTGGGGATATATTTTTACTATCATAACCTCTAACAATCTCTTGAGCCACAGCAATATTATGAGCTAAATATCGGCCAGGGACAAATGCTCCTTGATTGATGGACACAATTTCATCAAGGAGTGGCCTCATTCTGCTCACAAGTACTTTTGAAATGATCTTAAGCACAGTGTTGCAACAAGAAATTGGCCTAAAATCCTTAACAAGGAAAGGGTTATCAACCTTAGGGATGAGGCTCACAAAGGTTGCATTGGACTCTCTCAGAATTCTGCCTCTTCTAAAGAAATCTTGAACAGCAGCAATTACATCCTGCTCCACTATCTCCCAACTGTGCTTGAAGAAAAAACTACCAAATCCATCAGGCCTTGGGGACTTCAAATTACCTATATCAAAGGTTGCATTTTTTATCTCTTCCCCACTTGGCAAGGAGCAAATAGATAAATGGTGAGCATTGTCTATCTTGGTTCCTCCATAGTCATCAAAAATAGCAGTTGTACTTATACCTTCTGTCCCAAAAAGATTGATGTAAAACTGCAAAATTTCTGCTTCAATTGCATAATTAGAATCAATAACTTGGCCATTTGCATCTTTTAAAGCAAAAATGATGCACTTAGCTTTCCTGACTTTGATCCCATTATAGAAAATCGGAGTATTTCACCAAGCTTAATCCAATCCACCTTAGCTCTCTGAACAACAAAACTTTGCAATTGGCTCATTCTCAGATTAAGTTCCCCCTTAGCATTCTCAACATCCTGTTGTTTGGCTACACAGGAAAAATCATTTTGAAGCTCTTCATTTGACATCTTCAATCTATCAATACATTCCTCCACCATCATTTCCAACTGTCTGAATCTGCCTTTCTGCCATCTTTTCAACACTGCTTTAATTTTCTTCAGTTTTGAGGCCAAAACAAACTGTGCATTCCCATTCAAAGTGCCATGCCAGGTACTAGAGATCAATTCTGTATAATCGGGTTCTTCAGTCCAGAAATTGCGAAATTTAAAGGGAATTCTCTTGAAGCCAGGATTAGGATTGACATATAGAATAGCCGGGGAGTGATCAGAGATATTAGGATCTCCAAAAAATACTCTAGAAATAGGAAAACTGTTGTCCCAACTCTGATTAATAAGCACACGATCAAGTTTGCAAGCAATTTTGTCCCTACCCTCTTGTTGATTACTCCAGGTGTAATGTGTCAGTAGTTGAATATGTAAAATTTTAGGTTAATTTTGTGGTCTTATTTTTTTTTCCTTTAATTTCAATTATGTTTGTTTCATATATGGTTGTATGAGGCAGTGCCCCGTATTGGCAGAACATTTGCCCAAAAGCTTAATAAATCTATGCAGTCCCGAGGTGTGAGGTGGCTGAAAATGAGTAGGCCAAGCTTGGATTCGGTTACGGATGCCCTAGAGGGGACTTATGCTGCTAAACAAATCCTTGCTAAGGAGGACGGAGATGACTTGAGAGAAAGTTGTTACTTCCCGGAGGAGGAAGGACACAAATCATTGGATCAGATTGTTAAGCAGTTGAAGCCAAAAAGAAAGAGGGCTGGTAAAATCGATAAGGGAGTTGGTAAGGGAGGGCAAGCTGTAAACATTGAAGGTTTGGACCAGAGGCAATTGATATGTTGTTTGAATGAATTGCTTGAAATGATGCATACTCTGAATGAAAAGCACGATCTGTTAAGGGAGAAAGTCCTTGAGTTAAAGAAGGAAAAAAGAGGCAAAGATCATACAAAAGTGGCCTCTTTATCCAATGATGAAAGTGATGATGAAGCAAACATTATAGAACACCAGGAGCCAGAGTCTAGGGAGGGTAAAAGTGATGATGAACCCAACAGAACACCAGAAGAGCATGATGAGGAAGGTGAAGTCAACAGATGAGACTGATGAGTCAGAGTCTGAAGGTGACGAAGGGGATGAATCAAAGTCTGAAGGTGACGAAGGGAATGAGTCCGAAGAGGGAGAGTATGAAATGGGAGATTCTGATGAAGTATGTCCAACGTTTTCAGTCCATATATGCACATTTCAAACCATATACGCACATTTCAGACCATATACACACATTTCAGTCCATATATGCACATTACAATCCATATCATATTTTAGTCCTTATATGCACATTTCAAAACATATTTGCTTATTTCAGACCATATGTCATCCTTTTCAGGAGGCAATGGATGAAGAGCAGGATGATGGTGCAATTGTGTTAACTGGTGGAAATTGGGAGATGAAGAAGGTTGGATCACCCCCATATGCGGATGCTCAAGATGATGTAGGTTGTCAGGAAAAGGCGGATGAAGATGTTGCAATGGTCACTTCTGAAAAAAATACTATGGTTTCAGATGAGCAAGAAGTTGAAGGGATGCCATAGATTCACTGT
This sequence comes from Rheum nobile, assembly GCA_027886185.1. Lineage (NCBI taxonomy): Eukaryota > Viridiplantae > Streptophyta > Magnoliopsida > Caryophyllales > Polygonaceae > Rheum > Rheum nobile. Next base: position 2,649,012 of record WOAB01000072.1, on the reverse strand, counting down.
CAATTCTTATCCAAACGGCTACAATACTACAGGGGGTAATAACTGAGGTGGTCAAAGAAGCAAATGAGGAGGGGATAAATGAGGCAACACAACCTGAGGTGGTGAATGATGGGACTGTGGTGGTGACACAAGATGAGGTGGCAACAAAAGCAGTGTCTGATGAGGGTGTGGATAAGGTTAATCAGGGAGTTGTGGAGGATGGGACTGAGGTACAAGTTGAGGAGGTAGCAAAGGGAGATGGTGTGGAGGGAGGAAGCAAGGTTGATCAGGGAGTTATAGAGGATGGGACTGAGATACATGTTGAGGAGGTAGCAAAGGGAGATACTGTGGAGGAAGGAAGCAAGGTTAATGATTGAGGTGTAGAGGCTGAGGAGGTAGCAAAGGGAGATGCTGTGGAGGGGGGAAGCAAGGTTGATGAGAGAGGTGTGGAGGCTGGGACTGAATTACAAGTTGAGAAGGTATCACAGGCAGAGTCTGCTTCTCTTCAAAAAGTAGATTGTGATAAGGTGGGTGAGGAAGAAGGGGAGACCAATAAAAGGAATGTGTCGAGGAAAGGGGGAAAGGACAAGGGTCCCCAAGTGCAGAAGAGGAAATATCCAACTCGCATTCGCGAGGTAGTTGCGGCGGCAAAATCACCCTTCCGTAATTTGGATGAGCATAAATTGGCGAAAAAAATTACCAAAAATAGCAAGGTGGAAGGGATGACAGACCTGGTGAAGTGGATGCAAAGTGAGAGGTTAGTGAGCCAAACCAATCTACTTAACTTAATGATGACCTGAAAATGCTTCGTTATGGACTGACAAACTGTTATATGGCCTGACTATTAGTATAATGTCCTGAAAATGTTTCCTTATCGACTGACAAACTTATTTATCTCCTGTATATGTACAATTTTGTCCTGAAAAAGTCTAAATGTTTACCTATTTGCCTTGTTTTTTATTCAAATGAATGTATGTTTGATATCAGGCAGTACTGAACCCCGGATTGGACCGAATGGGCATGAAGTGGATAAGAAATTCTTTAAGAAATTGTTTGCCCCCAAGGACTGGTTGCAGGGTGAGGTAATATTCATATGCATCCTTTCAACATATTATGCAATTGTAACATCGTTTTCAGTGAATATATTAACATTGTTGCACCATTACAACATCTAGAGCAAATGATGTTCCTTTATCATCAAAGGATTTCAGAGGATCCGGAGTGGTTTTCGAAGGTGATAGTGCTTGACACCTTCTGGACAAACTTGGTCACCACTGAGTTCAATTGTTTCCCAAACGACTTTCCACGTAAAGGTGAGGATGCAGTGATGAAGTACATGAAAGATGAATGTCCGGCAGATTTTGGCAATAGATAGGATGATGTCGAACGCATATATGTTCTCTTCAACATTATAGACTACCACTGGTTTGCCATAGAGATTGAACTATGTGAATAGTGTGTCACCGTGTACGACTGCAATGTGGATCTCTACTCAGATAAGGAGATTTTTGACATGATCCAGCCCATCACTGACATTGTTGCAAGGTATGTCAAGCTTTATGAGCCACTGGCCAAGAGATGTGAAGCATTCTTGGACAGGCCAATGTCGGTGTCTCGTCGGGATAACCTTAAGCAGAATAAGCGTGGATAAGTATATGTGTATAAATGCAATGATAAATCCTTATCAAACTACAACTGATATACATTCTAACTTCTTTTGTACATCTTGCAGATGAGATTGTGGGGTGTACACATTGAAGCACATTGAGATGTTGATGCTTGGGATGACAAACCTGGATCTTGCGTCTGACAAATTCGTAGATGGACACATAAATCAAATGGCTTATAGTATTTTTAGATGTCGTTGGGATGATTTTTAAAGTCATTTGTTTGATTTGTTTAAGTGTGTAGGGTACCATTTGGCAAGGAATACATTTGGTTATTGTATTTTAATTTGGAAGCTCGTGTTTTTAGGATGTTTAAAATCTCATTATGTTTACAATTTCCAGGATGTTTACAAACTCATTGTGTTTAAGTCAGGACATATTGTCGTTTTACATGCCAAAAACCCAGTTTGTCATGGCATTTTCAGTACATAAACCTAAGCTTTTCAAGCAATTTTCAGACATCATCATTTGAGTCAAGATTCTCCAACTTTTGCATAGCCAGAGCAGGATACACCAGATGGAGAATTAGGAGTTACTTTAAGACGGAATTGCAAAAACTATCGACTTTTAATTAACTGTTTAAAAACTATTCATTAAAACCGTTTAAAAACTCCCGACCTAAGATTTCTGACATTAAAACAGTTTAAAATCCGTTTAAAGCCTTTAAAACGGTTTAAAAACCGTTTAAAATGGCGGGGTTAGTTCTCTAGAATAAGCCTTTAATTTCCTAAATTTTGGATTAAGTCAGGCCATATTGAGTTTTTACATGCGAGATCTCCCTAGTTTGTCAGGTCATTTTCAGTACATACACCTAAGCTTTTCAATCAGGATTCTCCAAAGTGATCATTTCCAATGCACATCCGATTCGACCCCTCTATATTTTCACTGAAAGACCCTTAACCCTTACTTCCCCAACTACCCGTCATTAACTCTACTATCCACTCATCTTTGTTTATAAATATTGGGTCTGCCTTGTGCAAATCCATCATAAATCCTCCCACACTCTCAAACTCCCAAATCTCTCTAAAACTCCTCTCTCAAACTCCCAAAACTCTTTCTCAAAATGCCGGATTCATTCATTAAGGTCTATCTACAGGTGTACTCGGATGGGGAATTATCCTCCAACACCAGCCAAATGGCGTTGTTAACCACGCATGTTTACACGGGCGGGAGCACAAAACTCATCAAGGTGCCCAAAAATAAGATGGAGATTTGGTCCTTGACTGACAGGATCATGAGCATGTCCAAGTATGCAGGTAGTAAATCGGTTTTTTTAACAGGTCCCAGAGTCGGGGCAACGATACCTACAACCACTGCAGACCGACGATGATGTCGCCGATCTCGTCCGCCTCGGCGAGAAGATTGTCAGTGTCAAAGTCTTTGTGGTTCGTGATGCCAGCCATGCCATGCCGTCGCAGTGATGCTCGCTGGGATACCGTGATGCATGATGCTTTAGTTTTTTAATGTTGTTCGAGTAGTTTTAATGTTGTTCCTTAGTAGTTTTAATGTTGTTTCTTTTGTTTTTGGGCATGTACTTATGACTTTCCATTGAAGTTGTTTTCCTTTCTTTCACAAAACCATTTAGAAATGGTCTCCAGAATGGCATCAAACAGGGCAAGAATAGGCCACTAACGCTGGGTTTTCCACATGCCATTAAGACACTCAGTGTTGTTGCTCGTCATGATGTTAAACATGTTCCCATGAAAATGCACCCTCGCCTAGTTGTTAACTCCAGCTTCTTTGAGATATTGACCAATCTTTGGAGATGCAGCTGTGAATTGAGCAAACTGATGATTGAACTCAACCACAGTAGCCTTCGCAGCTTTTTGGAAGACGCCAAAGAGGTCTGGCCTGCCATACATCCTCTTGAAGTTTTGGTAGATGTGATAACTGCAAAACCCATGCTTGGCGAAATAATAGCTATTTCTCATAGCCTTCCCAATGCTAACATGACGGTCATACACAAAATACACCTCGGGATGATCTGGAACAACAACCTTCAATTCACTGAAGAAAAATGATCACGCATCATCGTTCTCATTGTTAACAACGGCAACAGCAAGTGGATATATTTGGCCGTTTCCATCTTGAGCTGTAGCCAGGAGAAGTATGCCCTTGAACAAGGCAGTCAAGTGAGTGCCGTCAATTGATATTACCTACATATGCGAAACTATGTTGTAAAAAGTTGTCCTGAAAAAGTACTTATACGTCCTGAAAAAAACAACATATGGCTTGAAATATTTGTTTGTTCTGTTTGTCACACATGCAATCATATAGGTGTTTGTCCTGACATTGCCAAAATATGACCTGACAATAACAACATATGTCCTGAACTTTGAACATTCGGTCTAACCTATTTGATTGCATTAGTTTTTCACACATGCAGTCATATAGGTGTTTGACCTGACATTGGAAACATGTGTCCTGAAATTACAGCCCTTGTACTAACCTTTTTAAGATGTGGCGCTGCCCTTATCCATGGACCTAAAGCCCAGAAGACATACTTGAAGCGTTGGTCAGCATCTCTTACTCTTCTCGTGTATGTTCCAGGATTTGATTTCTCTAACATGTGCATGTAAGAGTATATGGCGGTATAGCTTTGCTCAGTTGTACCATGTGCCATATCCTAGGCGACGAGCCGCGCTCGATTGGCTTTGTAGTAGCTTGTCCTTATTCCCAGCTCTAACATGAAATCTTGAATCTCTGTAGTACGGAGGCGTTTACGGCCGTCTAAAAACCTGACATAACACAAAGTCAATGTATAAATGCAATGATATTGGCCTTTGATAAGAAAAAGTGATAAAAGGCAAGAAAAACATACTTGTGAAGTATTTCATCTGCAATCGGCCGAGAAGTTGCTCCTCTGTGATGATTGTGCTTTACTCTCATGCCACAGCTATGATCCGGCACAAATTCTCGCACCTTAAACAAGGACGTTTTGCGATAGACTGAGCCACGACAAAGGAAGGTGAAATTTCCGTCAACACATTCAACGTCATATGACGACTTGTCAGACCTCTTCACACACATCTCATAGCAATTTTCCATTGCCATCATAGAAAGTGCATCTTTGAACTCCTCCTTAGAATTGAAGTACTAACCAACCTTCATTGTTGGATATGAGGACTTGTTTTCAACGTTATCACTTGTATCCTCATCTTCAACCAACATTGCTTGCATGTCCCTCTCTGATAGATAGTACCTCTTTTCAATATCCCTAAGCACGTCTTCATCAACATCAAACTCTTCTTGGTCCTCCTTTATTTGCTCCTCGTTGTATGTTCCCTGATTCCCATATATTTCATCCCATACATCATCAAGACCAAAATGACATACATCATCACCTGAAGCATCACCACCATCAACAGGAGCATCATCACCTGATTGATAAACGCCCCCGTAATCAAAACTATCTCATATTTCATCCTCCAAAAAATCTCCACAATTGGCATAATCAATCATTTTCTCCTTTCCTTTGTTTCTTGATGAAGCGGCTTCAATGTCCTCATCATCACTGCTCACTGATATAATGTCTTCCACTATCATGCGACACTTTCTTTTGTTTTTTGCCCTCACTTCTTCCCTATTTAATCTTCTTAACTCTGCTTTGTTGTCAGCTTCAATAATTTCATCTACTGACATGACATCAGTGCTTGTTGCTCTGACTTTCTGAAAAAATTACCTGAAAAGGTCTTTATTGTCTTGGCTCTGAGTGGGTGGTGGAGCTGTTGGAAAAGGAAGATTATTATGTCCAGCCTTTTCACTTGGAATCTCTTCCTTCATTAGGAGGTTGGTGTACAACTCAATTTTCCACTCTAATGCATTTTCTCCACACTTGTTCAAGAACTTGAACGCCTCCATATCGTCGTCATCATTTAAAACGATTGGAGGATGTTCAGGTTTGTTTGGATAAAGGTATTGCATCTGCACAAAGAACTTCTCTTCATCAAATGGGTTCTTCTGAATCCATTTCCTCCGTAGTGTAGCCAAGTCCATGTCATGTGAAATCAACATGGCTTTTACTGTTCTATCACCCTCATACAACCACATTTTCCCTTGGTCTTTTCATTCTCCACCACTTATGAACTTCACGTATACTATATTTGTACCTACAAATAAACAAGGATTTGAACTTCTCACTATTCTAAGTAAAAAACATAGGGTTTCTATCAAATAAAAAAAAAAAGTAAAAAACAGAGGGATAACCTACGTAAACAACAGAGGGGGGAAACGAAGGTTTGTCAGGAGAAGTTACGTACCCATTTAAGCTTTAATAGAGGACGTCAAGTGCGAACTTGAAAGAAGATGGAGTAAATGTTACGAACTTTGTCAGGTAGCGTTGAAGTTTCATTAGGAATTTTCAGGGAAACGTTGTCAGGCAGAGTGAATGTTACGGTGGAGGTATTAAGGGTGGAAGGAATGATTACTTTTGTTTTGGAGGGAAAGTTGCCCGCCATTTTTGGGATAGTACACTAGGATGTCATAGCTTGGAGGCCATAGCAGGTGATGGGATGGGGCTGCCACCGAGAGGGAGGAAGATTAAGGAGAGATTAGGATTTTATTTTATCTTTTTGGAGAAAAGATTTGTCAACTTTTAAGGATATTTTTTTTTCATGAGGAAAGAATTCGAGTTACCCGACATAACAACGTCGGGTAAATCGAGAGGCCGATAAATCGGCGCCGGTCAAGACCGGACAGTAAAAACAATAAATCAAGCAAGGAAATTACAACAAAGCAAGAATATAGCTAAAACGACATAGAGTGCTCGCAAAGCACGATCAGACGAAAGCGCCACCGGAAGACGAGTCAGACAGGAGCAATCTTGCGGAAGTATTGAACGGACTACCATGACGTTGCCCTCTCTTATGGGAGGGATCTTCAGGAGCCTCAACCATGATGTTGCCCTCGTATAACAAGGATCTTCATTGAGCCACATACACGACCATCACCAGAAACTCAAGCAACTCTTTAGATCAGTTCCACTATTGCCGCGGAGAATTTGTCACCAAACTTGAAACAAACGGATCCACAAGTGTTAAAAATGGAAAAAAGAAGTGTGAAAATGGATGGTTATAAACCACATTTTGTTTTGTTTTGCCAATTTATCATTGGTTTTTTGAGGCTTTTTAAAATACTTTTTGGTTGAATATGAAATACTTTTATGTTTTTAACAGGCTTTAGGTCCCAAACTATAAAATGGTAAATTGTTTTCGGGCTTTAAGGCCCAATGATTACTGCTTCGATTAAAGTAGTGGATAGATATCTCGATGATTCAGAAATTGCTATATTTGGTGATAATCAATGAGTGTTTGATGTTTCTTTCTTTATCTGAAATGGAGTTTTCACTCATGTAAGTCAAGCCATTGGTATTGATCCAAATATAAGAAGTTGTTGTATCAATGAGTGTATAAAATACTCTTATCGGGACTGTTGTTGTAAGTAGTGTTAAATTGTTGTTGACTTGCTGACAGCAGGAGATCATAAACCTGCATTCTCATCAATACAAGGGTCAAAGTATAGTTGATGTATATAGAGGCAAGGAAAATGGGATAGATGTAATGAGCATCAAATCCCATAAGTAGTGTAAAGCTTTGATTGATAACAGGAATAGAGCAGTTTGGCTAGTAGTCCACGAGTTTAAACTAAATTTGGCATGCCATATATTGATAGGATGACAGCAGCAAGGGAGCCATGTAGGGCAAGAAGATTCAAGGTTCTTCCAAATAGTTTGATAAGGTAGTTGTGGGCGACTGACTCCTGGTACTTAGGATGATGAGAAGAGGTTATCCAGCTGAGGGTGGTAGCACCCTTCATGGAACCTGAGAAGCAAGCATTATAGTGAGCAAATTAATTTGTATGCTGGATAGTAGCTATCCCATACAGGAGAGAGTAACCAACAAGTAAAATTTGATAGTGAATACAAACAGTAAAGGTTGACTTAAGCAGAGTATAACAAATACATAATATATCAAGGTTAATGGACAAGAAGACATTGTGAATGCAAAATGTTATAGTTTTGTTCCTCGAGTACACAGCGAGGTTACAGTTGTGATAATGAAGATAATCATAATCACTTGTGGAGGCTAGGATAACCAGTAAGTTAGTAATGGAGAGTATCATGAGTATAGACCATAATATCCCGAGAAATATCTATTTAACAAGAAAAGAAATAGCTAGACATCAAGAGGGGTTGATAAACCAGATATATAAGTGTTATAATTAGAGTTTGGTATAAATTATGAGAGAGCCTTGGCACTCTAAACGTTATGGAGGTAATCCAGCAGAGAGCAAACAAGAGAGTAAAAGCAGTAACCCATGTAATATTTTCTAGGTTGTCAATAATATGAATCATTGATTGCCAAAGTGGATACAGAAGTAATGTTGATAACAACAAGGATTTGGGTAGTGGAAATTACTTATGACTCGAACACAGAAGTGATAACATCACAGTAGACAGTAGCAAACATAAATATGTCATTCTCCTTATGAGGTGAAAAAATGCACATAAATACATTGGCTCTTATTTTAGAGAGTCTAGAGACATAGGTTTCAGATTCAAGTGTAGTTTTTCCTTTATCTTTGGCCTAATATGTCGTAGAATTATTGACAAAAGGGGTATTACCCAGATTGGTGTTCATGGTATATCTGTCATTAGGAGGTGATGATATGTGTGTTGGCTGTTGATAACAACATATGAGGTTAGTAATTTGAATTAGTTGCTGCTTGTGAAGCAGAGATTGGTAGTTTATCATAGTAAAGAGCAGCAGAGTAAAGTGCATTACCTTATTCCATAGAAGAAGCAGATAATCACAAAAGCAAAAAGGGAGAGTATATCACATCAGCACAGTTCAAAGACTCACACACAGATACAGAAAAGCAGTTTTAGCACTTAGTTTGAGAAGATTTAGAGAACTTATTCAGAAGGATAAACAAACAAAAGTTCAACCACATGCACCAGAAATTTTCTTTAGTAAATTTCACACATTTAGAGATAATGAAGAGGGATTGGAGGAATACACCTGAAATACGGGGGGAACCGGCGTTGGACAATGCATTTGAGCGAAGCGGAGAAGATCCAACCATGGATCAGAACCCAATATTGAGCGGCGGTGGCGGGGGATTTCCCCTAGAGCGAGCGGCAGAGCGGGGGTTTCCCTAGAGCAGTGCGAAGCGGCCGAAAGAGCGGAGTCAGGAGCGTTAGAGGGAGGAAGAGTCTGGTTGAGTGCTTCATTGAAGAGGGAGGTGCTCGGAGGCGTCGACGACAACAGCAACAAAGATGGAGCGGAGGAGTGCAGAGGAGATTGGCATGGGGTGGAGATCGGAGTTAACAAGGAGGAGGTAGAAGAGGGTGGCAGCTGGGGTGTTTTAGGGTTAGGGTTGAGGTTTTGGTTTTACTTTGCGAGAGTTTTCTATTTGGGTTTTCCATTTTAACTATTGTAGGGTAACTTTTAAGGATATTTTAATTAAAAAGAAAAGATAAAATTATACTCTATCTATATAAAAAATACTCCAAAATGTACAAAAAATTGATCTTCTTACCATTCTTTTTGGGGATTATTGTTTGCACCCGCAATTTTTTGCGACGCACTCCAGTTTGGGCGCATTCGGGATGCGTTCAAACTGGGGGTTTTTTGTTTTTAAAAAAAAAAAAAATTCTTGGGCGCAACCAGGGTGCGCCCAAGGTGTGGGTGGATTATTTTAATTTTGAAAAATATTTTTTTAAAGATTATTGAACCGGTTTGGGTCTGAACTGATTGATCTTGGGCGCAACCACGATGCGCCCAGGTTGTGTTTTTTTTTTTTCCGAAAAAAAAAAACACATGGGCGCATCGTGGTTGCGCCCAAATTTGTTTATATCCAATTTGGATGTCTTGTAGTTATATCCAATTTGGTTATTACTATGGTTATATACTATGATTATATCTTATAGTTATATCTATGGTTATATCATATAGTTATATACTATGATTATATCTTATAGTTATATACAATTTGGTTATATCTCATATTCTCATGATTATATTCTATATTTATATACTATGATTATATCATATAGTTATATGCTATGATTATATCTTATAGTTATATCATATAGTTATATCCAATTTTGTTATTACTATATAATATAATCATAAGGATATAACCAAATTGGATATAGCTATAAGGATATAACCAAATCACATATAACTATAAGATATAGTCATATTATATAAGTATATGATATAACCATAGTATATAACTATATGATATAATATATGATTAAGCATACTATATAACTATAAGATATAATCATAAAATATAATTATAAGATATAACCATAGTATATAACTTTATAATATAGGATATAACCATAGTATATAACTATATAATATAATCATAATATATAACTATATAATATAACGATATGATATAACCAAATTTGATATAAGACATATAACTATAAGATATATTCATTATATAGAACTATATGATATAACCATAGTATAACTATATGATGTAATATAAGATATAATCATAATATATAACTATGAAATATAACCATAAGATATACCCATAGTATATAACTATAGAATATAACCGTAGTATATGACCATAAGACATAACCAAATTGGATATAACCATATTTATATGTGATTTTCAAAGGATATAATCATAGTATATAACTATAGGATATAACGATATGATATAACCAAATTGGATATAACTATAACATATAATCATGGTATATAACTATAGAATATAACAATATGATATAACCAAATTGGATATAACTATAACATATAATCATGGTATATAACTATAGAATATAACAATATGATATAACCAAATTAGATATAAGTCATATAAGTATAAGATATAATCATAGTATATAACTATAGAATATAACTGTAGTATATGACCATAAGACATAACCAAATTGGATATAACCATAGTTATATGTGATTTTCAAATGATATAATCATAATATATAACTATAAGATATAACGATATGATATAACCAAATTGGATATAACGATATGATATAACCAAATTGGATATAACGATAACATATAATCATGGTATATAACTATAGGATATAACGATATGATATAACCAAATTGGATATAACTATAACATATAATCATTTTATATAAATATAGAATATAACGATATGATATAACCAAATTGGATATAACGATAACATATAATCATGGTATATAACTATAGGATATAACGATATGATATAACCAAATTGGATATAACTATAACATATAATCATTTTATATAACTATAGAATATAACGATATGATATAACCAAATTGGATATAACTATAACATATAATCATTGTATATAACTATAGAATATAACGATATGATATAACCAAATTGGATATAAGTCATATAAGTATAAGATATAATTATTGTATATAACTATATGATATAAGCATAGTATATAACTATATAATATAACCATAAACCCCAAACACCAAGACCTAACCCTAAACCCCAAGACCTAACCCTAAACCCTAAAAAACGCTATAAACCCCTTGGACGCAACCTAGTTGCGCCCATAATTCTGGACGCAATCTAGTTGCGCACAAAGGGTGTGTGGGGTTTAGGGGTTTGTACTCGAATAGACGAAAACCCCAAACCCTAAAACACACTAAAAATCCCTTGGGCGTAACCTGGTTGCGTCCAAAAACCCTAAATCACAAACTCCCCAAAATAATAGAAACTCCTTGGGCGCATCCACGTTGCGCCCATTTTTATTTTTATTTTTTAAAAAAAATTTCCCTTTTAGGCAACGTGGATGCGCCCAAGGTGAACCAGATTTTTTTTTAAAAAAAAAACAAAATTGACCATGAATCGGATTTTTTTTAAAACTCAATTCTTTCACTTGGACGCACCCTGATTGCGCCCAAAAATATTTTTTTTTTTTTGAAAACAAAAACATGTGCGCCACAAGAAATTCGGTACTTCTGCGATTCAGCCATAAATATATTACCAATGGTGGGGTCCACGTACTTTTCTTCCTTGAGCAATGTGGAGGATTCAATTTACAAGAGTTGTAAACAAGGATTCAATGGCGCTAGCTTCTTCGTGGCCTTAGCGCGGAATGACGGTGTCGACGGCGTGGTGCTTCCGACGGCGGCTGGCAGAAACTGGGCGGTGCCGGCTGGTGGCGTGGATGATCTGCGGTGGCGGCGACTGGTGGGGAACTGCTGCACAGCAGCTGCGGATCTCCAAACGCGCAGAAATAGTGGCATTGGCGATGTTGGGTTCGGATAGCTCGTACGGGCTCATTCGGGGTCCAAACGGAGCGGGGTCGGCGGTGTTGGACTCATATCGCCGAGGGCTACCACCAGAATTGTCGAATTGTGGAGGACGGTGGCTTCTGGTGCTAGAAAAACGCTAAAATAGAATGTTCGAACAAACATGGAACGGGGGAGTGTTTGATCGTCTTTTTGGAAAACTTGATCACGAAAACGCCTCAATTGGGTTGGTATTTATAGGGATTCATAGACTTGGATTGCCCATGACACGACCATGTGATTTACTCTCCCAATTGATACGGATTCAATCAAATTTTAAAGACTTACCATTTGACCAACCTCCGACGCGTCATTTGCTTCCAAAGGAATATTAGAGATGATTTTGGGATCAATCAAACCTTGATTCTTGGGGATTTGATTGTCAATAGATTGAATTAAATCCTGGAATTTACGGTTTGCCAAACCGCTCAGAAACGCGCCCAAATCTTGCATTTGAAAGTTGAAATCGGATTGGGAAAACAGAGGTTTTGAATCTAGAAGAACATCAGCCCATATTTTCATTAATTGCACACAGCCACCCCAACATTTTGGTTAATTGCACATTTTTGCTCAACTTTTCAAGTTGTGGCAAAAATGCCCTTATTTTACCTTACAAAATTACCCAAACTTATTTATATCTTTATCCTAAACTTCTTTATACATTTTATCCCAAACTTAAGTTGAAAGAAAAATTAAATTAGGTTAGCTTTAAGCTTTAGTTGTATTTTCTTATAAACTTAACCATATTTAAACCTTAATCAACATTTTGTTATTCTCAACTTAAACAATTTATGTTAAATTGAAAAGCTTATTTAAATTATAATTAACATAAGGTTAACATAATTTAAATCATTCATAACTTATAGAGATAACATACTTAAGATATTTATTATTTTATCCATCCATGAATAAACATAATAAATCATATTACCTTTATTATAATATTGAAAACTACAAACTACATTCATTGTTATACTTATTTGTTTATTTCTATCCATACTAGTATGATCCATTTGATAATTTGTATAAAATCATCTTAGCTTAACTTTTGAACTTAAGTTAAAGAAAATTTGAATTATTTCTCTAAAAGAAATAAAATAAATTTCATAAATTTTATTATTATAAAAAAATAGAAATTACATTATTACCCTTATGATAAAATGAGGGTTATTATAAGTATTAGGTCAATAATCCTCATAATCCCAAGTTATAAAGAAACAGCTAAACCTCGCGAGTCGTGCTAACTAAGTATACAAGTCGACACCAAAGTTCAACTAGCACTCTATAATAATAACATATATAAGGGTCGTCACTAGCAATATATACAACTCAGTCTATAATTCATATTTTTCCACATCATTATAGCACACAAGTTCCCAAACAGAAAAAAGAAATATTTATCACAACTTAATTAAAACAGTTAATTAATTGTCAATTAAGGAAAATATGGAATAAATGCAAGAGCGAACCGCCACTTGCCCCGTATTAAGATGTTGATTGAACGACACAATGTCGTTTGGAAGAAAGTTGTTCAAAACCAACAACTGAATTCTTGATTTGAAGACGATTCCGAGACGTACCCAATTCACATAAAAATAAATTATAATTAGATAATCTATTCAATAACGGAAATTGAACGATAATTGTCTCGGTTTCTAATTGGATTTATTTAAATCTAAAATAAATCAATTATCAAGGCTACTCCATATACAATTATTTATACGATACTAAAAATCCTTTAGTCGTATACTCTAAATAATCATAATACAATAAATTAATTATTTAATTTATTTACAACACCAATTAATTGTTTAACCAAGTATATTACCTATTTGCAATGTTAAAAATTAACATTTTACAATTTATGATAATTTCATATAAATTAAGTTTAACTAAATTTTAATATCAATAAAATTAGATTAATCCAAATTATCCCTAATTAACTTTAATTAACTAAATAATCAAGATTCACGCAAATTAGGGGGAATTAACGCCCGATAATTGGGGGATTAGGTGCGTGATTGCCTTATTTACAAAGCCCATGGCTTAATTTGAAAGAAACGAGCGAAATCGGCACCGAAATTCTCCATGGAAGCGAGCTTGAAGCTGGGCGTGACGGCTGGAAGAAGAAGTTGATCGTGGCACCAAGAATTTGACTTAATTGCACATTTTTGCCCAACTTTTCAAGTTGTGACAAAAATTCCCTTATTTTATTTTTCAAAAATTACAAAATTTATCCAAACTTATTTATAACTTATCCTAAGTTTATTTATACATTTTAACCCAAATTTAAGTTGAAGGTAAAATTAAGGGAAATTCCTGTTGGTGCCCCTGAGTTTAGGGTTATTCCTGTTGGCATCCCACAATTAAGTTTTTTTTCGGTTAGTGTCCCTAAGTTTTGGGTTTGTTTGTTTTGTAATCAAACTTTTTCATCTTTGTACCATTCTAGTTTAAATTGATTAAATCCAAATCCACCATTGTGTTCCTCGTCCTCAAATTAGTAAGATTTGACTCCTAAAAATACTCAAATCCATGTATGAACCATGTCGATTTGAATTCCGAAGCAACAACCTATTTCCGACCTTAAGAATTCAAATCGGAATGGTTCGAGTATGTATTTGATTGTTTTAAGAGTCGAATCCTACTAAGTTGAGGTCAATAAACATAATGATGATCTTCGATTTGATCAATTCGAACGGAAATGATACGGATATGGAAAATTTCGGTTACAAAGCAAACAAACCAAAATCTTAGGCGTACCAACTGAAAAAAACTTAATCGTGGGACACCAACAGAAATAACCCTAAACTCAGGGGCACCAACAGGAATTTCCCTAAAATTAAATTACCTTAGCTTTAAGCTTTAGTTACATTTTCTTATTAACTTAACCATATTTAAATCCTAATTAATATTTTTTAATCTTAATTTAATACATAAAGATAAATTGATAAGTTTATTTATATTATAATTAACATAAGGTTAACATAATTTATATCATTCATAACTTAAAGAGATACATACTTAGGGTAAGTATTATTTTATTCCTACATGGAATAAACATAATATAACCTTTATTAAAATATTTAAAACTTCAAAACTACATTCTTGGTTATACTCATTTATTGGTTTCTATACTAAACTATTGTAACCCATTTATAAATTGTACAAAAATTATCTTAACATAATTTTTGAACCTAAGTTAATGAAAATTTAAATTACTCCTCTAAAAGAAATTAAATAAATCTAATAACTTTCATTATTATCAAATTAAAATTATCATAGTACCCTTCTACTTTAAGTGGGATATTACAAATAAACTTGGTTTTATTTGGTAAGTTGGAGGTCATTAGGAATCTTTTGTGTGAGCCATTAAAAGTAAGTTTGTTATTTTTGAGCCAATATATGGCTATATCCACTACAAGAAAATAGACTTCGGTGACAAAATAGTTCGTCGCCCAAATACGAAATTTCGTCGCCCAAAGCTTACCGTGACAAAAAAAAAATTGTCACGAGTTTGTCGCCTTAGGCCCATCGCCCAAAGTATGGACAACGAAATAAACTTTTGTCGTCCTAGCTATTCCATTTATGACGAAGGTAACATTTGTCGCCCAAGCTCTTTTGTGACGAAACATAGATTTTGTCGCCCAAGCTCTTTTGTGACGAAACATAGATTTTGTCTCCCAAGCTCTTTTGTGACGAAACATAGATTTTGTCGTCCAAGCTCTTTTGTGACGAAACATAGATTTTGTCGCCCAAGCTCTTTTGTGACGAAATGCAATTTTTTTCGCCCTAGCTCTTTCATGGCGAAATGCGATTTTTGTCGCCTTAGCTCTTTCGTGATGAAACATGGATTTTGTCGTCCTTAGGTCTTTCATGACAAAATGCAATTTTATCGCCCTAGGTCTTTCGTGACGAAACGCGATTTTTGTCACTCTTTGCCATTTACACACCTACTGGTTCTTTCATATATTTACACTTTCATATCATTACACATTAACAAATGCACATCATCATTCAAAGCATAGAGACCAATGTTATGATATAGATCTATCTAAACTTGACATCAAAATAGATATCCTTTGTTCAAAAAATCTCCATATTTAAGTAGTTTCCATTAGTGCATATATATATACCACCATAAAGACTATATCAAAAGGAGGCACCTATGTGCTTAGGTTAGCCAAACATTTGTAACATAATCGCTATACATACCAAAAAAAATTCCTATAGGGTAGGAAAATACTTGTCGGTATGCCAAAAGAAGCAAAAAACTAAAGTCCCACAAAAGTTTATCTTCCTATAAAGCTCCACAATGTTGAAATCACCTGTGACAAAAAAATCAATAAGTCATCAAATATGTAATCATCCTTATACTTGTTATTATATACTCTTTTTAATGAATTAAAGTTAATAGTTTAAAAGAGCAGTCGACTTTGCTAGTTTTCTAAGTAAAATATGTTACACCTTTCATACAAGTCCAAATGCATACAAATCCAATAGAACAATAAGGAGGAATCAATGGCAAAACATAAACAATAATTTCACAAAATACATATGCATACATATACATACCTCATTTTTGAAGATTCAAAAGTTGTTGTTTCACCATTTCTTGTAATTCCGACCTCATTCTTTGTTCTCTCTCTTCGACATCTTTCTTCATCTTTTCCATCTCTTCTAACATCGTGGCTTTATTATCCCTTTGAAGCTCTTGAATTTGCTCATTTAGTTGATATTCTCTCTCCCTTGAAGCCTTTTCCAGTTGGTCAAATTGTTCAGCCATTTAGTGAGCAAAGTGTACATTTTCCTCATGAAATGTTCCATCTTTTCTGACTTTAGGTGGTTTAGGCCCAAGTCCTAGACCATTTATATAACCCGAGCATGTGCCTAACACCTTCATGTACGCTTCTTCAACGCTTAAGTTGTCAACACCATATAGGTCAAGTTGTTGTTGATGGAGTTGCTTAAACTCTTCAAACTTTTCCTCCGCAAATTTGTCCATTGAATTATCTTTATGCCTAAACATAATATACAATTCAATTAAAAATTTGTTCAGATCTATTTATATTTGGGAAAAAAAAGTAACCATAATTCAATCACATTTACCTCTTGATTTTCTCCCACAATGTAACATATTCAGGCTAGAGTGGAGGTGACGGTGGAGGTTCATTTGCTTCTTCTATGGCTTCTCGGGATGCTTGATTTGTAGTTGAACGGCGACGTGATTTTCTCTACAAAGAAAAATAATTAATTATAGTCACAATAATAACCAAGTGACAAATAAAAAAAATGGCACGTATCAGCATTTCAAGTACTCTAGCTGTTGACTTTGATCCTTGAGTAGCCTTTACTTTTTGCTTGCTCCTATTGTCTCAATTAATTTGACTAATACGCTGAAAATCTATATCTACTTAAAAGTTGGTTTTCTTGCCATTCAATGCTAGCTTTTAAGTAGATAAGTAGGACAAAATAATGGCAAAAGTCACTTTTGTTTAGCAATTTTTTTTTTGTAAAGATTTTCAAAATACTTATGAGCTTAAAAACAAAATTTTAAATTTCTTTATCATAAAACATGCCCTCACTCTATAAAATATTTTAAACTAAGCAATGAGTGCCCTATAGAAAAATACGAAAAATGTCCATAAAATTTTAAATGATCGATTGAATCCTCAATGATATTGATGTAAAAATTCAACTATGAAGTTTAAACATTATTGGTCATATTACGGTATTTTTTAAGGAAACTCTTAGTAGAATTCAAAAACTATATAGCAAAAAAGTTATATGTCGATAAAATTTAAAATTAAAAAATATAAATAGATATATAAAAAAGATAATCATGATTAAAAAATTCTTATTTAACAATTAAGAATTCAAGATTTATTCAACTCTACCTCTCTTATTTTTTTCAATTCTATTGAAACTGAACCCTTTAATGACAAATCAACAAATATTATCAAGTTCTTTACATCGTGATAATGACAATCTAATAGGTTAGATTAGAAGGATTTATTTGATGTGACTATTTATAAAGACTTTTATAGAAATATTTATTTTCTTATTAAAAGTTGCTTGGATAAAATGTATTTATCAATAGAAATAAATATGTAGTACAATTAAGAGAAATGTGTAGAAAATTCTACTTTTACACAACTTTTAAAACGCTAAAAATATTTTTTCTTAAGAAATACCTTTGTGAACTCCTCAATTTTTCAAAATAAAAAGCAACAAAATTTTGAATTCCTTACTTTCTCAAAACAAAGAACAAAAAACTAGAACACAATTTAGATAATGTTATTATTTTTAATTTCATTTTAAAAATAATCCGGTATAGATTTTTTCTCATTTTGGGAGTTCTTCTTTGATATCTATATCCCCTGTCTTTTCCGTCAATTGTTACCTTTTTAGGGTTCGTATCATTTCCTCCGTAGATTTTTTGTTCAATGAATCGTAGAAGATAAAAAAACTCGATGGGAAAACATTCATGGTTGCTCCACCCGCTAGAGCCAGAGCCGATTTAATACTTTCAAAATTGTATGGTATTGAATGAACACACTTAATGCACAAAAATGCAAACTTTATATTAGATATAGAAGATTTCTACAATATTCACAAAAACTTTCTTCAAAATATAAACACATCCCTACAAAACACAAACTTCCACTTTAATTATGTTTACACGAGTCCGTGACATGATTAATTGAATATATTATTATTATTTATAATTAAATTAGTTAATATTTTAATTATGAATGTACTTTATGGAATTTGTACAACAAAATCTATCTAAACTTACAATCTGTTTCTAAATAACGAAATAATATATATGAGTTATTCCATTTTACATTACTATATATGATGTTATTACTATAAAATAAGATTAAACAAAATCACTTTGTCAACTTTATAACAACAGTTGTATAATTCTATCTCATATCAAATTATTATATTGAATTAGCTGAATCATTTACTATTTAGGTGTTATTTTAAATTTTATTTAAAATGTTGCTTTCATTTACAGAATTAGCAGACTTTTATCATGTTTGTAAGAAGTTTTGTTCAAAATTTAATTTTTCAGATTTTTTATGATTAGATTGGTTGATATTTTTGATATATTAGTGTAGTTTTATAAAATTATGTATAGTCAATACATCATTAAATCATAAAAATATATATTTCATCTTATATTATTCAATTATGTTCTATTTATAAGTTAGTATAAATTTCTATATTTTGTTTAATTTCAAGTATTATTTAAGAGTTATTATTAATAATCAATATTTGTACTTTTGTTATATTATTACAATTTATTTATATATTCTCAATTGACATACATTCATAATTTTGTGAAACAATTTTATTTTTTTTTGTAAAATAGTTGATTTTGAATGAGTATTTAACATTTTTTAGATATTGTAACATGTGCATATTATGAAATTTGACATATAAAAAAAGATTAATGAATATGTACAATGAACTTACTTCATCATATTTTAAAATTGCTTATTATTTTGTTTATATTTGTACATTATTATTCATGATTTTTATTTTTTTTAAACTTATACTAAAAAAATAAATTTACATTAGCAAATAAAATCCTAAAAATAAATTTATAAACTAAAATTTGAAATTATAAAAAATAAAATAACCCACTTCTTATGTACAATCATAACATTTTATACCTAACATACTAACATTTAAATAAATATCAAATAATATATGTCTAACATAAAAAAACAGAACAACGATCCATGTATAACAAACTTATTTTGTATATCGTGACACTACCTATACACAAATGGCCCGTGCTTTGCACGGGCTTCGATTTCTAGTTAACATAAACAATAATTTCACAAAAGTTTGATGTGAGTTAATTACTAGGGTTATTTTTTGAAGTACGTGGTTGTATAGATAGAGGGCAACAAGCAAGAAGTAAACGAAATTACTAAATTCCATAACTAACTTCAGAACTAAATTGCTCTAATTTTGTAAATATTCAATAAAGATCTCAAAAACAAGCATTGGACACTCAACAAATGCATATTCCATCACATGTGAAGACAGTCATACCAAACTGTATAAATTGTAGACTAAAAGTCAAATATACCAACATACTCTTTATATTATAGTTCACTGAGTTGATTAATTGGCAGTCCAAAGATTTCTACATGTTGACAATAAAATGGCAAGAATAAGTGCTTCATGTTCACAAGAAAATGGCAAGAACGGAGGAAGAATGGAATGCAAGATGTAGGATCGTGATTGTTAGTTTAGAACAAGGGAACTAAGAATATTGATATTCAGTTCCCTTCGCAGCGGAAATAAACAATCAAATGTAAATGAACAAGTTCCTTATAGTGGAAACCTTTGATTGCCAACTAGCAATCTTAGGATAAAAACCACTACCTTTCTTTCGAAAGGATTTCAAGGTCTACTTCTTGATTTCTTATCACTTTCGTTACAAGTTACTCTAGAAACAAAACCCACAGTTCCTCTGCCTTACACACAGTTAGACAATCCTAGATAACTTATCACGAAGTAGAATCAATCCAAGAAGCAATCCTTAGCACTAAGAAACTGATACACTTACAATCACAGGAACTAGCACACAACTTTCAAGTTTCTTGACTGGTTCCTCTTGATCTTGGTTTGAGTTGATGATCTTGTTGAGGGTTCACACTTTGATGTTTGCTATGAAGTGTGATTCTTGTTGTAGTGCTTAAAGATAACAACGGAGCTTATCTTCCTTATATAGTGTATTATCTAGGTTAAGTCTTCTCTTGGTTCCCACAGAACAAGCTTGACCTAAGTTGTGTGGTAGTCCTTAATTCAAGTTGACTTACTCATGTACCAACAACCTAGGCAAACTCAGAATACACATTGGTTGGTCAAAGGCTTCATAAGTATCTGACATGTCGTTGTCAAACGCCTTTTGTCCGAGGTTCAGCAACCTAGGCAACTTCAGAGTTCCCTTTGGATGGTGATGTTGCTTTCACCAACCTTTGTCCGAGGTTCAGCAACCTAGACAACTTTAGAGTTTCCTTTGGATGGTGACAGGCTTTACAAGCTTTTGTCATGTCGCTTTCGCCAACCTTTGTCCGAGGTTCAGTGTTCCCAGCTTTATCGGGAAAAGCAAAGTCACGTGTTGTACTTCTGGGTTCTTGCTTGTTTGGTTTCTTTGTCTTGTTTGGCTTTCATGGTTTTAGTAACTGTCCTGTGGTTGCTTTAAACACATCTTTGAGATAAAACATTAGTATCAAAGTATTTGTCATCTTTAAAAGTAGAGAAACTGAGGAAAGGAACTCTCATGAAAACTGAGGTTCCTGAGTTCCATTTCCTAACAATTTCCCCCTTTTTGATGATGACAAATATAAGGAACATGACAACATAATAAGGACATGAAATTCATGAGAACAGTTGAGCTAAGAGATTTACAACTTTATGAGATGATGAGATAACATTCAATAGTTACAAATTCCCCCTAAGCAAAGGAACTAAGTTATTCGAGTTCCCCCTCAGAAAGAGAACGGGTTGAGATATCCTATAAGTCCTGTAGTTCCAAGAGTTCAAGGTTCCTATGCATTTCCCCCCTTTTGACATCATCGAAAAGATCAATTAACTTATCAAGTGTAGGATATCAATGTGAAATAAACAATTGCTTTAAACCCATGAAAGTCACCATAATAGAAACTTAAGGCAAAGACAAATAATGCATTAGAAAAACTCCCGGAAATGTTCATTAATCATTAAAACCAAACACATTGTTCACATATGCATAGTAGAAAGACAAACAAAGATCACAAACAACTTGAAACAAACAAAGGAAGGATAGGAGAGGTAGGTGGAATCCTAGGGAACTACTAGCACAATGTGTTGTTACAGCACTGGAAACCAGGAAAGTCATTCCTCTTCTTCGTCAGCATCATTCTTTTCCTCAGTTCCCTCATCTTGGCCTGTAGCCGTTTTAGGCGTATCCTTCTTCTCAGCTGCCTGAGCTCCTCCAATCGCAGCCTCCAAAGTTTGTTGAATCACACTCACAAGACCAGATATAGCATTCTTGGTCTGCCCCAGTTCTGTCACCTGATCACGGATGGCAAGAGAGATGGCAGTAGATCCATCTGTGATAGCTTTTTCACTACGACCCAAGCAAGCTAGGATCGCAGAGGAGTCTTGGAAAGGGTATAGCGGAGGCAAAGAGCTTGGAGTGCCTTGGGAACTTGCATTTTCCTTAGGCAAGTCCGCTTTCACATCGGAGGGAGCATCCAGGTGGTCTTTGGTTTTGAGCCTCTTCACAGTTTCCATGGTGAGAAGCTTGCTGTAGGTGGTTTCATTGAGATCTGCTGGATACAGGTTGAGCATAGAGAGAAGGTTTTTTATGATATGAGAAAATCCCAAAGCATGGGATTCATAATTTTGACAGAATTGCATGTGGGCTAGCACCAGCTTGGGCAGATCAACTTGTTCCCCAGACAGAATCTTTTCCATGAGGATGGCATCCGTGATGAGAACTGAGGCTTTGTGCTCTTTCCCGGGAACCAGATTCCGAATGATCCAGTAATGCAACAGCTTGTTGGACAGTGAGAGCCCCTTGGTGAGCAGATTCTTGGGGTTATCTCCATCATAGAGCATGGTCACCACCTCGGTCTTGGTTTTGTACCCTTTTTCCTTTGGTCAAGTCTTCTTTTGATGCAAAATGTCAAAGCCAGGCCTGTGCTCGATTCCTAAGGCAGAGGCAATGATGCTTGGGGACAAAGGAAACATGGTTCCCTTCCATTGAATGATGGCATCGTTGCAGGGTGAATCCGCCTTGGCTGGCACGGAGGACATAGATTGGTAGAAGATTTGAACCACATCATCGAAGACGGAGAGGGGTTCCACTAAAATCTTGTCCCATCCTTAGAACTGGAGCAGGGAGTGAAATTCGCTGAGGGCGTCACTGAATTGTGCAGCATCTTCCTCCTCAAGCTGCTGGGTCCAAAATTCCTCACCAATGATGAGGGGTTTCAGAATTTTCCTCTTGGCGAAGAAGGGAGTCACTTGCTCCAGGTTGGAGACGGGGACAATTGCCATCTTGAGTTTTTTGGAAGAGGTCGGCTCCGTTGAGACAGGGTTGAAGGGAACTAAAGCCTGGGAACTCCGCTTGCGGAGCTTGAGCCTGGTTGCAACTGAGTGAGCAACTTTAGATTTGAGGCTGACTGGCAAGGGATCAGAGCTGAGAACCTCCAGAGTATCCTTGTCTGGAGAGTAATCATGGGAACCACTCTCAGAGTCCTTAAGAGTGGTTGATCCGGACACATGAGGGAGTTCCTTTTCGACCGCTACTGCTCTCTTGGATATGGGGGTTTTTATGGGGGTGATTTCAAGAGATTTAGAGGATGAGGTGGCTTTCTTCTCTCTAAAGGCTCTGAGGAGAGCAACTTCTTCCTCATCTTGAGCAAGGTGAAGGTTGAAGTCTTTGTTGGCCATTTGAGGAGTTTGGTGTTTTGAGAGAGAGATGAGCAAGAGAACTAGAGAAAACGAGAGGATGAGAGAGCTAGAGAGAGCAAGAGAATCATGAATTTTGAGAGCAAGGAGAGCAGAGTGCTTGGTTCATTCAAACAGGAGTCCCTAAATACTCCTTGTGCATCGTTTGGGGCCGTTGGAGAATCAAGCCGTTGGAAAAAATCTCTGGGTTAACGACTCTTTTAATTTCAGCTTTTTCGTCCTTTTCAACGGTCACAAAATCAGAAGGCAATTTTTCAAATAAACTCATCAATTCGGAGCTGTTCAGGGAACTCTGACGCTGTCTGTGCATTAAATGATGTCTCGGGAAGAGGCGAGTTTCTACTAGCCGTTGGGGAGTTCTGCCTTTCCTAGTTCCTTTCTGGCGATTTCTTCATTATGCTAGAGGGATATATGGGAACTTTTAGTGTAGGGATTTTAGACACAGAACAAGAAAGTACATTCCCATAAACGAAATCAGGGAGGGCCATTTATCACATCGCACACTAATTCCCAGAGAGGGTTAAGAGATGGATCATAGGGAACTAGATTGTGCAATGAGGCAAGGGAGGGTCATAGTACACAATCATCATTTCGGCTTGTATTATGGGGTTAGAATATGATCAGATTGTGACTTTTGGGCTAACAAAGAAACTTGGACAATGATTGAGTTAAAATAAAAAAGGACTTTCAAGGAGAAGAACTAGAAAAATTTATCAAAGCCTTTTGAGTAACTATTATAGATATGCGGGTCTATTGCAAGAGAAATAACACAAAGATTCCAAGACAGAACAAGTAAAAAGATCTGATCTAGTCAATCAAGAGAACTGGAGAGTAGCGTCAAACTAAAGGAACTGCTAGTTTATAGGAATCATTCTCAGTTCTAATCTAAGGTTCTCGAAAGGAACTCTATTCAAAGCTTTGGTGAATATATCCGCAATCTGATCGTCAGTCCTACAAAATTTCATAATGATGTTCCCTTTCTCAACATGATCTCTAAGGAAGTGATGCCTTATATCTATATGTTTGGTCCTAGTATGATGCACAAGATTCTTAGAAATGTTTATAGCACTAGTATTATCACAAAGAATAGTGAGAGGACCATAAGACATACCAAAATTCGCGAGTTGTTGCTTTAGCCATAAGAGTTGGGAGCAACAAGAGGCAGCTGCAATGTACTCAGATTCTGTGGTGGAGAGGGAGAGGGAGACTGAGATTTGTTTCTTTGAACCCCATGACACAAGGCAAGGGCCTAGGAACTGTGCCATTCCATAAGTATTTTTCCTATCCACCAAGTATCCAGCATAATCAGTATCAGTGAAACCTATCAGCTTAAAGGGACACTCTTTGGGGTACCAAATGCAGAGTGAGTCAGTTCCCTTGAGATATCGGAATATCCTTTTCACAGCAGCTAAGTGTGTTTCTCTTGGACATGATTGAAACCTAGCACACAAGCACACAAGCAAACAACAAACACAATGTCTGGACGACTAGCTGTTAGATACATGAGGGAACCTATCATACCTTTATAGAGTTTTTCTTCCACAAGAGGATAGAGTGATCTTTGTCCAAATGAGCGATTATAGAGATGAGAGTTGATAGGGGCTTGCAAGAATCCATTTTGAACTTTCTCAAAAGTTCCCTGATATACTTTTGTTGGTGAATTTGTATGCCATCTTTCTTTTATGATATTTGCAATCCGAGGAAGAAGATGAGTTCCCCTATTAGACTCATTTCAAATTCACTGCTCATCAAGTCTTTGAACTTATCTACAAGGGACAGGTTAGTGGAATAAAAAATGATATCATCAACATAAATTTGAACCACTAGGATGTTACCTTCTTCTTTTAGAATGAAGAGAGTTTTGTCAATGATTCCACGCCTGTACCCATTGGAGAGTAGGAACTGGGCAAGACGATCATACCAAACTCTAGGGGCTTGCTTGAGACCATACAAGGCTTTGTCTAGGAAATAGACATGGTCTGGATGATCACTGTCTTCAAAACCGGGTGGTTGCTTGACATAGACTTCCTCTTGAAGAATGCCATTGAGGAAGACGGTCTTTACATCCATTTGGAATAGTTTGAAGCCCTTGTGTGATGCGAAGGCAATCAATAGCCTTATTACTTCAATTCTTGCCACTGGAGCATAGGTTTCATCATAGTCGATTCCTTCTTGTTGATTGTATCCTTGAGCAACAAGCTTTGCTTTGTTCCTAATTAAAGCTCCTGAGTCATCGAGCTTGTTTCTGAACACCCATCGAGTTCCTATGATATGCTTATCTTTGGGGCGGGGAACTAGATGCCAGACTTTGTTCATTTCAAACTGATGAAGTTCCTCTTGCATGGCTTGGATCCAATCCACATCCTTCAGTGCTTCACCTATGTTCTTTGGTTCCACAATAGACAAGAAGGCATTGAAAGCATAAAAGGTTAAATCATCGAACCTGACTGGAGGCTTGATGGTTCTTCTTTCTCTATTGGGAACTAGAGCATTTGATGTGGAGGCATCTTGATTTGAACATTCGGCTTCAACTTCTATGTTGGGATCACCTTCTCCATTTAAGAACATGTGAGAGGATGAATCATTTATATCTCCACATGTATTGCCTTCATGTTCAAGGTTCCCAGAAATGGATTGTTGTTGATTATCCATGGGAACTGGGGGAGGAATTTGTGCAGCTGGGTAGGAGCTAGGTGTTGTGATACCTTCATCTGGATCTTCTTGAGGGGACTTGGGAAAAGGGTCTTCAAAGGAGCTGGTGGTGTTCTGCATATTTCTACCAAATGATTTCTCATTAAACACAACATGAACACTTTTTTCTACCTTTTTAGTTCTTTTGTTGAAGACCTTGTATGCTTTGCTACTTGAGGCATATCCAATAAAGATCCCTCCATCACTCCTTGGGTCGAATTTGCCAAGATTATATTTCCCATTGTTATGCACAAAGCATTTGCATCCAAACACCCTAAGATGTGAAATGTTGGGAACTCTTCCTCTCAGAAGTTCATAGGGTGTCTTCTATGTGATTGAGCGAAGCATAGCACGATTGATGATGTAGTAGGCTGCATTGATTGCTTCAGCCCAAAATGATTGAGAGAGTCCACTTGAGATGAGCATAATTCGAGCCATGTCTTCTAAGGTTCTATTCTTCCTTTCCACTACTCCATTTTGTTGAGGAGTGTATGGTGTAGAGAAGTTATGATCGATACCATGCTCACTGCAAAATGTTAGAAATTCTCCATTTTTGAATTCAGTACCATGATCAGAACGAATAGAATTGATGGAACAATCGAGAGATTTTTCTAACATGGGAACCATATCCTTAAATCGTCCAATGACTTCACTTTTAGATTTTATGAAGATGGTCCAAGTAAAACGAGAAAAGTCATCGACGAGAACAAAGATATACATGTTTCCTCCTAGGCTTTGAACTCTCATGGGTCCACAAAGGTCCATGTGAATGAGTTCAAGGGGCCTTGAGGAACTTACCATATTCTTGGATTTAAAGGAACTTCGAGCTTATTTCCCTCTTACACAGTCTGAGCATAGTTCCGTAGATTTGCCACTGATCTTTGGGAGGCTTCTGACTAGCTCCTTTGAGTGTAGCTTTTGGATTAACCTGGTACTAGCATGACCAAGACGTTGATGCCACAAGTCCGTTTGATCATTCACAGTTGAGAGACAAAGTTTTTCCTTGGGAGCGAAGGATGGGTCAACAACATATACATTGTTGAACATTTTACCTTTTAAGATGATTTGTCCCGAGGAGTCAAGGACAATGCATTCATTTGATTTGAATCTAACTTCGTTGTCTCCTTGATCACACAACTGTGACACACTAATTAGATCAAAATCAAGATTATCAACAAGGTGAACTTTGTTTACCTTAATGTGGTCATTGAGATTCACAGTTCATATCCCATAAAATTTTCCTTTGCTTTTGTCTCCAAAGGAGATGTTCCCTCCTTGGAGGGGTTGAAGAGAGGTCATTTGATTTCTTCTTCCGGTCATATGGCATGAGCAACCACTGTCAATATACCATAGTTGAGGTTGCCTCTCTTCTTTCTGCACACAAGGAAACTAAGATTTCTGAACCCAGTGAAGCTTGGCTTTACTGGGAGGATTAGCATGTGGTTTATACTTGTGAGTCTGTGAATGACAAGGGAACTGGTTCCTTTCATGGTAGTAAGCACTTTTCTCGTTATCATAGTTCCTTTTCTTAGGACACTCAGTGTTGTAATGAGCATTCTTACCACAATAGAAACACAATCGATTGTACACAACATATCCATATTTTCCCTTTCCTGGCCTAAAAGGTTTTTCATTTTTTCTTTTATTGAAATCAACATTATTTTTTACCTTACCATGAGCCATGTCCACGTACCTTTTGTGAGCAAAATAATTAGTGAACCACTTGTCTTTAGGAGATTCTTTCTCCTTTCCCTTAGGTTCCCTCTCAAAGGCCTTAGGGTCCTTTTTAGGATTTTTAGAGTTTTCTATGAGAAGCTTGGCAACCTCAGCCTTGTTCTCAAGAACCATGATCTTCTCTAATAGGAACTGATTCCTATCTCGAGAAGTCGCAAGAGAAGTACTGAGGTTCTCATTCATCTCAACAAGTTCACGTCTGACCTTTTCATTTTCAGCATCATCATTGATCTTGTTGTTAATGTATCCAACTCCATGGCGTTGTTTCACAAAGACAGTTTGATTAACTGTTTTTTCATTTATAGAATCAGTGAGATTATCTAACCTATCAATTATAGATTGAAGCAGAATATTTCCAGATGGGTTATCATGCATAGGAGCTTTAACAGATTCTATCTTAGACTCACTAGAAGATTGGCAAATTTTAAGGGAACTAGCATGCATGTTTCTAGTTTCCATAAGTTTGGAGTATGTTTCAGCGAGATCTTTCTCGGTTTCTTCAAGTTTCTTACTCCATACAGAGTTTTCAACAGTTAAACAAGCAATCTCATCTTCACAATCATCAAGTTTTTGTTGAAGAGCATTCGTTTCCTTCCCTAGATTTTTTATGATCTTTAGAAGTTGTTTCTCGTCACAATCAACTAGAGTTTTTAAGAAGTCATCAGAAGTTAACTCAAGGTCTTCTGAGTCGCTTAGATCTCCTTTTGCCATGAGGCATCTTCCTCCAGAGAATCCACTCAGATCTAGTTCCTCATCTGAGTCTTCTCCCCATGAGGCCACAAGAGCCTTTTTCCTTTGAGATCTTTCATCTTCTTTGGAGTCTTCTTTGTTAGGACAGTTCTTAGCATAGTGTCCCTTCTCTTTGCACTCATAGCAAGAAATATCTTTTAGATCTCTCCTTGGTCCATTGTGAGAGGAACTTCCTTTTTGGAACTTTCCCTTCACAAAGATTTTTTTAATGTTCTTTGTGAAGAGAGCTGTAAGTTCATCCTCCTCATCTTCTAAGTCTGAGTTATCCTGTTCCATCTCAAGCCTTGAGAAGGCTTTGGAGATTTTGAGGGCAATTCATTTCTCCAGTTTTTTGTCAGCATTGACTTTGGTGTGTTCTCCTTCTTCAACCTCCAGTTTTCCTATGATTTGAGTCAAGGGAAGAGATTGGATACCTAGGGTGTTCTTCATGGTTCCCTTAATGAGGGTGAACTTAGAGTTAAGTCCATTGATGACCACTAGTGATTTGGAGACTTCATCAAGGATGACCTCAGCAGCTGTTAGCTTTCCAATGAGCTTGATGAAGCGTGAGTAATACTCAGAGATGGTTTCAATTTCCATCATTTTGAATGTGTGGTATTCTCCTTCTAAAGCAAACTTCATGCTTTGCTTTAGTTCCTCACTTCCTTCATGCATGTCCTTGAGTGCTTGCCACATATCTTTCGTCGTCTTGATTCCTATAACTTTGTCCATATCTTCTCTATCCAGTCCATTGAGAATGAACTGTCTAGCCTTGGCGTTCTTCTCCATGATGACGTAATGCTCAAGTTTCCATTCTTCTTCTTTTTGGTTGAGATTGATGTTGGATCGTTAGAGTTACGTCTGAGGGAACAAATGCTTTATTCCCACAGAAGGCACAGCGGGTTAAAAACAGCAAGAAAGATAATGAACGAACTCAAGATGTATAGTGGAAACCCTGATTAGCAAAACTAGCTTCTCAAGGAAAAACCACTACCTTCAAGCTTCCGCTTGAGAGGATTTTGAAGCGTGTACTTGTCTTATTGATTTCTTGTTCGATTACACTTGTATCCTGGACTTCGACCTCTAAACAATCAGCTAGACTCGAAGCCTCTTCTACAACGATGAATTAAACTCAACCCTCAAAGACTCACACACACTTCACTCTCTTTGTTTTCTCTTCTTCTCCTTTTTCGTCATTCTTCGTCGTTGTTAGAAATGAATCCTCATTTCACCTAAATACAACTTTGGCTAAACCCTAATCAAACAAGATAAGATTATTCTAAAAAATGGATTTCTAGAAGATAGGATATTTTATGTGAAGAGTAATATCCTAACCGATCATATTGATTAAGGAAGGAATTCCTTAATTAATCTAATCGGAAAGGATATCAAACTTCTCTCTCCAATTTCTTATCTAAGGAGAGATTCCTAAGATAACATAAATCGGGCTTTTCTTTCTCCGTATCTTCTCAATCTGGCTTGATCCTTGGAGCCGAAGTCTTCAATCCTTTACCGCGTGCGTTACATGATTTGTTTCCATAATTCAGCACGCTGGATTTCTTCTTTCCTTTTGCAGCCTTGATCTGGTCCGTCACTTCAGTTCCTTGAGAGATAACAAAGCACTTGACATGACTTTGTTCCCTCTGAGATCCTTTGCTGCAAAGCTCCCTGGGATAACTTTCCTTGTTCCTGAAACACTTGGTATACATATTAGTTGAGTGTTTGTTACCATCAAAACCTAAGGAATTCAACAAATTCTCCCTTTTTGATGGTGACAAACACCCTTAACAAGAAAGCATATACCAACTAGAAAAAGACAAATATGACATGAAAGTTTCCCACTAAGACACAGTTAGTTCCCCCTTAGTTCAGCAATACGTTTTACCTGTTCTGTTCCCCCTCAACCAATGCTACCTGTCATATTCCTCCTTTTGGCATCATCAAAAACATCAGTAAAGAGTTAGAGAGGAAACAGTCAAGGCAAGATAAGCAAAATACCCCTTGTTCATTAATTGAAAGAAAACTTAAACAACATACAAAGACAGCCAAAACATGCAAAACAGCTAAACACAGTCATTAAGCCACACAGGGCACACAAGTCAGAGAAATAAAAACAACTAAGGAGGATAGATGAGCAAGGGAACAAAAGAGTGGGTGGATGGCAGGTAAACGGTTAGGCATCACTATGACCAGCCGATGGAGCTGATGCGTGATGGGAGATAAGCGCGCGTACGTCTGCCAAGAGAAGCATCTGCTGAGCAGCCAAATCCTGTACTGTCTGGCAAAGACTTCTCAAATCCTTCCCCAGAGTTGATTTCTCATTCAGTTCCCCCTCAGAACTGTCCGCCTCAGAATCTTCCAGAGTCTCAGAAACAGCCGGAACACTTTCCACTTTCACCCAGCCTTCGTCACCTTGAAGAACAAACTTCATCTTGTGCAGATTACTAACATAGAATGGGCGGGAGAAGACACTCGATTCCGCCGATGAGTTGTAGACTTTATGGTACTCAAGAATCTTTTTGATAACTCGAGGGAACGGAAGAGCGTGCTGGTCTGTGTTCCTGGCATGGGACATATGCTGCATCATAATCCTGGGAAGGCAAATGGGTTCCTTCTTCAATAGCGTAGATAGGAGGACAATATCCAAAATCAGCAGTCAGTTCCTTTTCTGTCCCCTAGGCATTATGTTGCTAATCAAGAAGTGGTATAGTACTTTGTTGACGGCAGACATCTCAGATATGTCGAGATCACCACTTCCCAGAGCATTCTCAATGCCGACCACTGCCCACACTGCTTCAGAATATGGAAAATCCTTAGGCCACCTTCCTTTCGGGTACTCGTCATACCCCTCATGTGGGACTCCCAAAGCTACTCCCAACTCAATACTTGAAAACAGATATACCTTCCCTCCAAGCTTGTAGCTCCCCAGAACGGCGTGGGGTCTGACTTCCATCACATAAGACGAATAGAACTCCCTCAATAAATCCTCATCCACTCCTTCCTCTTCCACGAACAGCTGACTCCACTTCTGAGCGTCCAGTACTGCATACACCTCCTCCAGACAATTCTCCTTAAGGAACTCCGGGTCCACCAGCAATTCTTTTACCACGGACTTATGGCTCATGCTTTTAACTTCATCAGCCCCCACCTTCCCTTTGGCTTTGGCGGGCTGACGACGTAGACTTTTGCGGAGAGGACCGACAAAGACCTTGGCTTTCTTTGCTTTGTTCCCAGAGAGGGGTTCTGACTCCTCGTCAGAACTTACTGTGATTGCCTTCTCGGACTGTTTCTGAGAGCGAGTCTTCCTCTTGGAGGAGCATACGGTCTTTACCCTTCCAGATGACTTTGGAACCTTAGGTGGCTCCTCCTCATCATCTCCCTCAACCAATTCATTGGCGAGACTCCTCACAACACCCTGAATCTTCTCCTTCACAGCCACGTGCTCCTCTGTGGTGGCTGGGGTGGTCTCTCTAGGTAATTCCTCTAGTACCTCTTCGATGGGGTCAGGATGGGTTGGAGATGAATAAACCTCCTCTCTTTCAGTAGAGGAGATGGCGGAGGGAACGGCTGAGGAGATTTTAGGGTTAGGGTTTTGTGGAGTAGGTTATGTGTTTGGGGACATTGGGGCTACGTAGGGGACCATGATGAGTTGGTCCTGGTTAGGTGATGGTGGAGGGGTAACAGTGGTGGTTGCCGGAGAGGTAGAGGTGGAAGGTAGGGATTGGGTTATGGCGGCGAGGAGAGCGGGGTCGGTTCCCATTGATGAGAGTTTGGAGAGGAGGGCTTGGAGGTCTTGGGCAGTGGTGGTGGGAAGGTTTGAGTTGGAGGCCATTTCTGTGAGAAAGGGAGAGTTCTGGGAAGACGAGAGACAAAGAGGAAATGAGAGATTGCTTGAGGAAGATAAGGAAACAGTGAGGAGGAGACTTACCCGGAGACCCAATTTATAATCTTCACCGAATCTTCTAGTGTTTCCAAAGATAAGTCCAGATCTTTTCAGTTTCCGACGGATAACAATTGCAATCTTCCAACTTCTAAAAACAAAATCAGAATCTCGTCCAAATCCGACTTAGCCAGCCGAATTATCTTTCCCAACTCCTTTCTATCAAAACAGCCCTAAATGCTCAACGCGGTCCAACACAGACTTCCATCATTACACCCTGCAAACACACGTCACCTCAACCTGCAAGTCACAGAAGCCGAATCGTTTTCCGCCAAACCAAAAAGTAGTAGGGTGTGATGCTGGGGGTTAGTTACCAGAGAGGGTACAAAAGACCATCACACCAAAATATATGATATTTGCGATTGATTTTTACATCATGCCTGAGGGGTCTCCAGTTGTGGATGATTAGATGGGCTCATAGGAGACATCAAGCATGGCGGTTACGGGTGAGCTGTAGAATCAACTATCATTTGGGCTTATGATGAGGGAACAAATCATCAAGTTGATTCTTTTTGGGCCGAAAGAAAGCTGATTCTTGTGTAACATGGTGACATAGATGATCATGCAAGACATTCAACATATCGAGGAAGTGAAAGCACATATTCAAGCCAAATGCTCAATTAATACCCAAAGAAGAGAATGCATATCAAGACCTGAAAATTCAACTTTCACAATTTACCATGTAATCTAGCCAATCATCGAGGGAACACAACAAATAGACATGTAGTTAGAGGAACAAACCAGACTTCATATGGAACTGAATGTAGAGTTCCCCAATAGGTGTCCTAATGAGAAAACTGGCGTTTGATCCTTTGATCCACAAGTTTCCATGTATGCCAATCTTTCTCGACACAGTGATGTCTTTCCTAGATGTACATGGTACCTGAGTAATCAAATAAGGAACAATTTAGTCATTAAGTCCTTATCCACATATCTGTTTCCTTTACCTTTGTCACCAGGCACTTGAGTCTCGAACATTCCTGCAGAAGTGAGGTGAGACTCGCTTCGTTCCCTGTCAAGTAACTGACCCTTGTACGAATGAAATACCGGGAACTTTCCTCACTTTATTCTGCACAGAAAGAGTTAGTTCTTGCGAACCCAGACAAGCTTATGCTTTCTGGGCACAGGAGCAGCATATCTAATCTTAGGAGGTTCAACCTTCATTTGCTCTCTAGTAGTGCGAGCAATCTCCTCATTGTGTTGCTTCAGAAGGCATTCTTGTTGGTAGTGACCAGAGTGTCCATAATACCAACAAACCCTTTGACACTTTAGGTCAACATACTTGCTCTTTCCAGGCCAAATTGTTTTGTTAGCAATCCTTGAATGAAAATCAATATTATTGGACTTACTGCTTTGAGATTGCTTCAACCAGATGGCATGAGCCTTCTGTCCATGATACCAGGCCTTGCCCTCCTCAGTCGAGTTTGAACAGTCTTTGCCTTTGTTCCCTCCGGAGGAACTGTCCCCTTTTTCTTTTACAGGCTGTTTTCCTTCGACTTTGGAGCCTTTTTGCTTGGTGCCATTGACAGGAAGTTTGGGTTGATAGCCAATCCCAAAGCGAGACACTTCCTTTGACCCAGTCTTCTTTTCATTCTTGGCTGCAACAAAGACAATGCCTTTTGGCTTGTCCGTCTGTTCCTCAATGAGTTTGGTTAGATCACTAGAAAGTTTTGCATTTCCTAGTTTCAACATTAATGACTCAGCCTCGAGTGAGGAGACAGTGGACTCCAGAGACACAATCTTTTCAGTGAGTTTAGGACACTCAGAGCAAGAGTTTGAAGAGGAGGATGAACCTTTCTCAAGCTTGAGCACTTTGTTTGCCCAACCCTGATTTTCTTCGATCAAACCTGAGATCGATTCATCTTTCTCTTCCATTTGCTCACTGAAAAGACTATTCTCATGAACAAGTTTCTTAATGAGAGATATCAAGCTTTCTTTAGATTTGCTTTTTAAGCTTGATACGAGATCAGATTCAGTTACCTCATCGTTGAGTAGATCTCCCTTTGATTCATTTGGAACTTCAATGGCCATCAGGCAGACATCCCTGGAGTGTGACGATTCTTTGTCGTCTGAGTCTGAGTCTCCCCAGGTGGCAACCATTGCCTGCTTCCCTTCATTTGCTGAAGGTATTCCTGCCTTTCTCTTGAAGCAGTTTCTGGCCATATGTCCCTTGTTCAGACAGTGGTAGCACACGACATCTTTTAGGTCTCTGTTCCCTTCGGAGGAACTCGACGAATCCTTGTTCCGAGACCAAATCTTCCTCATGGATCTTGTGATGAGCGCAACATCTTCATCACCATCTTCATCTTCATCTTCGACTTGAGACAAGTCAAATGCCCTTTCCACCTTTAAGGCAATACTCTTCGCCTTCTCCTCTCCCTTCTTGTTCAGCTTGTGATTATAGACAGAGGCGTTGCTTTCCAGCTTAGCAACAACCTCTTCCATGGTAAGAGTCTTGACATCCGTCTGAGAGTAGAGAGCAAGAGCAATGGCATCCCACTGAGAGTTTAGGCCTTGCATGAAGTGATGAGTCAATTTCCAGTCTGGCATTGCTTCACCAAGGAACTAAAGCTGACCAATTAGCCCCTGGAATCTGGAGTAATACTCCTGAATGTGTTCATCTTTTCCCTGAGAGACTTGGTCGTACTCCTTTATCAGAGAGAGAATTCTGTTCTTCTTGGCATCTTCATTTCCTTGATGAAGGCGCTTCAAAGCATCCCAGATTTCCTTGGCAGTCTTGTAACTCATGATTTTCTTGAGATCGGAGGGAAGAAGAGCCATGTGAAGGATCTTCTTAGCCCTGTTGTTCTTCTCCAACTTCTTCCAGTCATCATCGGTGTAGTCGACCTTTGGTTTTGGCTTAGTAGCATCTGTCTCATTTTTAATAGCCAGAGGTCCAACTTCGATGACTCGCCAGATCTGTCCATCAAGGGAACAGATGTGGGACTCAATTTGTTCCACCCACCAGTCATATTCTCCTGCCTTCAGAATTGGTGGCTTCCAGAACGAATCTCCGATTGCATTGCTTGACGACGACATCTTTCCTGCAAATTCTATAACGAAAACAATCTAGAGCACCAGGCTCTGATACCAATTGTTGGATCGTTAGAGTTACGTCTGAGGGAACAAAGGCTTTGTTCCCACAAAAGGCACAGCGGATTAAAAACAACAAGAAAGATAATGAACGAACTCACGATGTATAGTGGAAACCCTGATTAGCAAAACTAGCTTCTCAAGGAAAAACCACTACCTTCAAGCTTCCGCTTGAGAGGATTTTGAAGCGTGTACTTGTCTTATTGATTTCTTGTTCGATTACACTTGTATCCTGGACTTCGACCTCTAAACAACCAGCTAGACTCGAAGCCTCTTCTACAACGATGAATCAAACTCAACCCTCAAAGACTCACACACACTTCACTCTCTTTGTTTTCTCTTCTTCTCCTTTTTCGTCATTCTTTGTCGTTCTTCGTCGTTGTTAGAAATGAATCCTCATTTCACCTAAATACAACTTCGGCTAAACCCTAATCAAACAAGATAAGATTATTCTAAAAAACGGATTTCTAGAAGATAGGATCTTTTATGTGAAGAGTAATATCCTAACCGATCATATTGATTAAGGAAGGAATTCCTTAATTAATCTAATCGGAAAGGATATCAAACTTCTCTCTCCAATTTCTTATCTAAGGAAAGATTCCTAGGATAACATAAATCGGGCTTTTCTCTCTCCGTATCTTCTCAATCCGGCTTGATCCTTGGAGCCGAAGTCTTCAATCCTTTACCGCGTGCGTTACATGATTTGTTTCCATAATTCAGCACGCTGGATTTCTTCTTTCCTTTTGCAGCCTTGATCTGGTCCGTCACTTCAGTTCCTTGAGAGATAACAAAACACTTGACAAGACTTTGTTCCCTCTGATATCCTTTGCTGCAAAGCTCCCTAGGATAACTTTCCTTGTTCCTGAAACACTTGGTACACATATTAGTTGAGTGTTTGTTACTATCAAAACCTAAGGAATTCAACAATTGACATAGCCATCTCTATTCTCGACTACCCTCCAGCATTGGTAGTCATTGGTCTTTATATGGCTTTTCATGCACTTGGCCCACCATGTTTCCTCTCCCTTCTTTCGGAGATGTGGTTTGTTGGTGGAGATTCCGAGCTCAAACTTGTTTGACTGAGACATCTTAGATATGCAAACTTAAACAAAGATCTAGAGCTTTTCCTACTCTGATACCAATTGTAGGATCGTGATTATTAGTTTAGAACAAGGGAACTAAGAATATTGATATTCAGTTCCCTTTGCAGCGGAAATAAACAATCAAATATAAATGAACAAGTTTCTTATAGTGGAAACCTTTGATTGCCAACTAGCAATCTTAGGATAAAAATCACTACCTTTCTTTCGAAAGGATTTCAAGGTCTACTTCTTGATTTCTTATCACTTTCGTTACAAGTTACTCTAGGAACAAAACACACAGTTCCTTTTCCTTACACACAGTTAGACAATCCTAGATAACTTATCACGAAGTAGAATCAATCCAAGAAGCAATCCTTAGCACTAAGAAACTAATACACTTACAGTCACAGGAACTAGAACACACCTTTCAAGTTTCTTGACTGGTTTCTCTTGATCTTGGTTTGAGTTGATGATCTTGTTGAGGGTTCACACTTTGATGTTTGCTATGAAGTGTGATTCTTGTTGTAGTGCTTAAAGATAACAACGGAGCTTATCTTCCTTATATAGAGGTTAAGTCTTCTCTTGGTTCCCACAGAACAAGCTTGACCTAGGTTGTGTGGTAGTCCTTAATTCAAGTTGACTTACTCATGTACCAACAACCTAGGCAAACTCAGAATACACATTGGTTGGTCAAAGGCTTCAGAAGTATCTGACATGTCGTTGTCAAATGCCTTTTGTCCGAGGTTCAGCAACCTAGGCAACTTCAGAGTTCCCTTTGGATGGTGACATGTTGCTTTCACCAACCTTTGTCCGAGGTTCAGCAACCTAGACAACTTTAGAGTTTCCTTTGGATGGTGACAGGCTTTACAAGCTTTTGTCATGTCGCTTTCGCCAACCTTTGTCCGAGGTTCAGTGTTCCCAGCTTTATCGGGAAAAGCAAAGTCACGTGTTGTACTTCTGGGTTCTTGCTTGTTTGGTTTCTTTGTCTTGTTTGGCTTTCATGGTTTCAGTAACTGTCCCGTGGTTCCTTTAAACACATCTTTGAGATAAAACATTAGTATCAAAGTATTTGTCATCTTCAAAAGTAGAGAAACTGAGAAAATGAACTCTCATGGGAACTGAGGTTCCTGAGTTCCATTTCCTAACACAAGAGATTAGTCAATTGAAGTATATATGTTTAATCAGACCTTAAAGTATAAGTTTCATTATCATAGCAGTGCAGGATATACTTTTCATTATCATAGCAGTGCAGCATATACTATCATGACATTTGATTCATCCCAACGTACTATATATAGTCCAAGATGGGTTTCTCAACTCAAATAAAGAATTCTCCCTATCAAACATAGTACCATAATCTTGTGGATTGCATGCACTGGGAGGATCAACAACGATGTCCTATCTCTATAAGTCAAATAAAATGTAGGGTCATATCTAAAGTCTAGACTAGTCAAATTGAATCCATTTCTATTCCATTTATCAAATTCAATAAACAATGCATTCCAACCAATAGAAGAACAGGAAGATGGACCAAAATTCTACATTGTAAATTAACAACAATTTCTCCAACTTTACAGATAGAGCATAATTAAAAATCTGATTGATGAAAGAGAGGCATGAAATTCAACTTCTATGTTTCATAGAGTGGCAAAAAAATTAATCTTAACTCTATTGTTTAAATCATTGCAACATCCAAACCAGCTGGTTGTTTCATTATATAGAGAAAAAATTTCTCTTAGAAAATAAAATAAATATACAATATGAACTCTGTACACCTGTTTATGAAAACTAAAAATAGAAAAATCAAACAGGTAACCAACTTAAAACCATAATAGTGAGGCTTAATTGGGCAGAGTGAAACATCACATAGCCAAGAAAGACACGTCAACACAGCAAAATATCTTTAATCCTGCCAATTAAACTTTCATGTTTCAGTTCTATCATCACTGCAAAATACTGAGAATAGAAGTTAAAGAAAGAACATATAGCAAGGTGAAGATTGAGGTGATTAACTCGCACGAGGATTCAACATATAAAAACTAAGTTTAGAAGAAATCCATAAGCAAAAGCAAAATTAACAGCTAATTCGGGAATAAAATATAGTATGTTGGACTCTTTCAAGATATATAATAACAAAATCAAGGAGCAAATAGGCTGAATTGAATGCAAACAACGCAAAATTAGCAATTTAAATCAACCAAGAACCCTAGAATTTCACTCAGCAGAAACCAAACTTTTAACCTGTGAAATTGATTATGGTCGCTGACTGTTATTCAAAATTTTAGAAAAAATCCATAAGCAAAAGTTCAAACCCCAAAATCGAATAACATTAGCATTCAAATTTAACAGGAGCATATGAATAAATGAAGGAGAATTTAAGTGATGTTACCTCGACGGAGAGAGTAGCTCGCTAGCGGTGATGGATGGTGCTCGCTGCTCGCTAGAAATCCATAAGCAAAAGTTCAAACCCCAAAATCGAATCCTAAAAAACATTAGCATTCAAATTTAACACAAGCATTTGAATAAATTGAAGGGAATTTAAGATATTTTACCTCGTCGGAGAGAGAAGCTTGCTAGCGGTGATGGATGGTGCTTGCTAGTAGTTCTTTGGTTGATTATTGAGAGAAGAATACTAACAACGGAGTAGAGTTTAGGATGATTAAGAGAAGAATGAAGATGGAGGACAAGATTGAGATGAGAATAAGGAGAGAGAGAGTGACAGATTGCATCCATGGAGGACTGAGAACAAGAAGGCTGAAGCGAGAAGCGAAGGAGATGATGGAGTTAAAGTGTGTTTGACAAATGATTAATGGGTAGAAAGGAAAGGGAAGGAAAATATAAAAACACGATTACTTTTCGGCGCATAGGGATTTTTGCCTTTCAGCGCATAGGGCCCAGACGTTATGCGTGGAGTGTCTCACCACGTAACGTCTGGAAGCAGACCATTTCAGCGTCTCATGCGTTACGGGCGGAGCTCTAACACACGTTACGTGTGGGTATATATCACACGTAACGTATGGTATTTTAGTGTATTATAATGTTGTGGTATGTGTATATGTGTATTTATTTATGGTTCAATGTTAAAATAATGATTATTATATATTTGTAGTATTTATTTGTTGTTCAATGTTGAATTATAGATTATTTTACATATATGTTGTGTATGAATGTTGTATCATATTATTGTGTATTTTTAGTATTTATTTGATTATCTAGAATTAATAAAAGAAATACCCCAAAAGAATCAACATAGAAGACGAAATAGAATTGTTCATTACGCTGGATGACTACAACCACATTTAGCTCACAATACAGGAAATAATACAAGTTCTTCATAAACTTAGAAACCCTAACACAAAGTAAATGACATCGTCTAGTTGCGTTTGAAGAAATTAGGATAGTCTCTGGTAAAAGTTTACTTCCTATCATGTCTCTGCTTTGATAAAATTTGTTGCTCCCTACAAAGGTTGATAGTACGTAAACAACATTACACAAAAGATATGACATCAAGGCAGTATACGATGTACATCATTATATAGATTGAGGTTATACCTATGCATCTTATCCGCATCTTGTAAAAGTTCTTGATTCTGCTTAACAAGATCTTGATTTTCTTTAACAAGATCTTGTTTTTCCCGCCATTGTTGTCGAATAACCGCGTGTGCCCTGTCCTCGTACGTAGAATCAATATACTTCCTGTATAAACACTCCAGTCTTGGGCATCCCCAATACCTCCTTCCGTAGTTCCACTGCAAATCCCAAGTACGGGCAATTGTTTTCAAATTACACTCGCATTGTGGAGCACTTATTTGCTGATGGTGCCTATTTGGGTTTGTTGATGATTCGGATGAAGATGCCATTATTTGTTGTAGTGCTTGATTTCCTACAAATCCATTAATATGAAAAGGCCAATTAGGGTTACTAAATCGAAAGAAACTGGAAGAAGAAGCTTACCCACAAATGAATCTTCAAGCCCCGCTTGTGTTGGACTTGTTGTAGTGAACAAACAACCCTAATGCCTCTTAAATCGAAAGAAACTGGAAGAAGAAGCTTACCCACAAATGAATCTTCAAAACCCGCTTGTGTTGGACTTGTTATAGTGAACAAACAACCCTAATGCCTCTTATATAGTGAAAAATGAATGTGTTTGACAGCTAATATACAGCTGTATACAACTATAGTATATAATGACCTCAACCACTAGCATTAATGACCTCAACCACTATCATTAAAAACTTTTGAACAACCCTCAACAACTAGCATTGAATGACAATTTTGAACAACCCTAAACCTAAACCCTAACCCTAAACCCTAACCCTAAACCCTAACCCTAACCCTAACCCTAAACCCTAAAGTCAACCTAACAAATCCACCAAACCCTAAACCCTAAACTGAAACCCCCTTCTAACCTAAACCCTAAACCCTAACCCTACCCTACAAACCCTCGAACCAGACGTTATGTGAGGAACAGTGTTCCACATTACGTCTCCATGTAACACAGACGTAACGTGGAGAGAGGTATGCCACGTTACGTGTGGACCTGTCTGTGGCGAAACGCATTGAATTAACTGTCTTGTCCCCACCTAACGGTATTAATGGTCCCAGCTTCTTCTTCAATATAACGATCAACTTTGAGCTTAAACCCATTTCAAACACTTACAAAAAATTGTTTTACACTCTAAATTTTTGAAAAAGAAATGGACAATACCAACAACAATGAGTATTGGTGCAACAATGGAGAAGATATCCCACTTTGGAATGAGGTAATTTCTATTCTTTAACCATAAAGTGCTATTTTTTCTTGTTATGAACTTGTTGTTTTAAGTTTTGAGTTTGATGATTTAGGGTTTAGGAGGTTTTAATATTTAATTTTTAGGGTTTAGTGTAGGCTCTTATTTGTTGTTTAAAGTTAAAGATCTGATTTTGTTTAGGAGATAGAAACAAAGATTGTGCAAACGTTGTTGTTTAGGGCTTAGGGCAGCGAAATCGCTGTTACATTGAAGAACATTTCCACACGTTACGTGGAAATATGGTTGTCACGTAACGCGTGGAACGCTTTGACACGTAACGTGTGCATTAGCTCCATTCGTCACGTGGAAATATGGTTGTCACGTAACACGTGGAACGCTTTGACACGTAACGTGTGCATTAGCTCCATTCGTAATGTATGGAGCTAATACTGGTTGTGGGTTTAATTTGTAAAATGGCACGGTTTATCACAAACCGTTCCATTTTACAAAAAAATATGGATTTAGGTTTAGGGTTTGTGCACTATTTGATGAGATGATTTAATGTGTATGCAGACGAACTATGGTTTGTACGAGGGGTTAAATAATATCTCCCTCAATGACTGGAGCACTCCAGAGAAGACATTTCCGGTTTGGGAAATGCCGCAAAAGGTGCAGGTTTGGAACACGCCTCAACCATGTATTGATATACCATCTTATGCTACCCCACAGTTTTGCTTTCCATCCCTATACACACAACCTCAGTTTAGTGTACCACTGGAGGAGGATGTTTACGTCTCTGCCGATTATTCAAGCTTCTTTACAACTGATAAAATCTGGGAGTCTAGAGAAGAAGCTTTTTTGTGGGCGCGGGATATGGCTATGTGTAAATACTTCTGCATCAAAAAGTGGAGGAATAAACCCTCCACCCCAAAAGCCCTTGGGGGGACTTGGTTACCGTGTGATAGGCATGGACAAAACGTGCCTAAAGGAGCTGGCCAAGTGAGAGACATCACAAGGTCAAAGAAGTGTGGGTGTCCCTTCATGTTGAGGCTGAAAGAAGGGCCGAAGGGATTGTGGAGGATCATTGTACAACATGGAACTCACAAGTATGGTAGTGCATTAGCTGGGCGACCAACCGCTGAAGATAAGGAAATTATTAAGGTGATGACGGTCAACCATTGCAAGCCGCAAAAGATTCATACTACAATCCATTCGTCTCCTGAAAATTTGACCAAGATGAAGCAAGTCTACAATATCATGCACGAGATACGAAAGAAGGGCATGGAAGGGAGAACAGTTGTGCAACAGTTCTTCTATGAGTGCAATGAGAAGGGATACTTCATGGAGTACAGATTCAACAAGGAGACCAACAAGATAACAAATAT
Source organism: Rheum nobile (assembly GCA_027886185.1). Classification (NCBI taxonomy): domain Eukaryota; kingdom Viridiplantae; phylum Streptophyta; class Magnoliopsida; order Caryophyllales; family Polygonaceae; genus Rheum; species Rheum nobile. The sequence goes on along the minus strand of WOAB01000072.1, from coordinate 2,606,206 downwards.
CTTCTTCGCAAGCCAGGATCAGTTGTCGTTGCTGAAAGCATTTCCGTACATTGTGCTGCTGGACTCTACATATGCAACTAACTGGTTAGTAATATACATATCTATTATACTCTTCATTTGTTCATGTCAAGGTTAGGGTGCCATCATATTATATATATGATTATGTGTGCAGCTACAATTTGCCCTTCCTTGAAATTGTCGGCATCACATCTGTTTGGAAAAACTACAATATTGCCGGGGCATTTCTGGAGAAGGAGGACGAAGACAGTTACAAGTGGGCCATAGAGCAACTTGCAAAGATGTTTGGCAAGGTGCAACAGGCACCCACATGTTTGGTCACTGATCGGGAGAAGGCGTTGATGAATGCCTTAGAGAAGCAGTTTCCAGAAGCAAAATTCCTCCTATGTAGGCGGCATGTGAGGAAAAATATTGAATACTTTGGGAAGAAGGCCATGGACAAGTTTAGGGGCACAACGTTTTCCAACGACTGCATGAAACTCTTCAAGGAAACGACCATACAAGGGTACGAAGAAAAACTATGGAAGCTGAAGTGTGATTGGAAGAAATCTCCAAAATGTCTGCAGTACCTACAAAAAAATTGGCTGGACCCCTACAAGGAAAGAATCGTCTCCGTATGGACATATACAGTGTTCACGCTCGGTACTACCACCACTAACGGGTATGTGCATCAACACTTTTTCTAAATTTAGCTAGTTATTTGAACTTAGTTAGACCTTTACAGCAACATACTGATTTCAGATTCTTGATTGTAATACAGGGTTGAAGGGGCCCATTCTAGTCTGAAAAGCTTCTTCACAAGCAACGATCGCAACCTTTGCACTGTGTTCGATCAATATCATACACGGTTGTGCAGTCATATTGGTGAGATAAGGGGGGCATTCAATGAGAGCATTGGAAAGAGATATACGCTGCTAACGAAGGCACATCTTTTCTCCAAGCTGCACTTCAAGGTCTCTGCGGTTGCACTAGCTCGTTTGATTGAGGAATACAGGAAAGGAGAAGCTCCATTGTAGAGCACTATATGCAGATGCCAGATGAGGGTCAGAGATGGCTTGCCTTGCGTGCATGACATGGCGCAAAATGTGAGGAGCCAGACCCCAATTGAACCTAGCTCATTGCATCCGTTCTGGAGGCAACTGACATTGTCAGAAGTGAAGACAGCAGAACAGGAAGAAGTCTGCACACGCAATGTGAATAGATCTTTGCTTGACGAATTTGCCCGAAGCGTCTTCCCCACATTGCCAGTGAAGGTTCAACAAAGAGCAGTCTGCACACTTAGAAGTATAGCACATCCAGAGCAGACTACTCTGCAAGAGCCAGCCAAAGTCAGGCATAAGGGTCGGCCTCAAGGAGCTCTGAACTTTGCCACCAAAAGACAACCGTCATCATGGGAGCACACTGACCAACAGATGGACGGAACACCTTCGAAAAAGCAAAAAGGAAGACCACCGAAGAAGGGCCTACCCTTACCATGTGGTGCCACGTCATTGATCAAGAACCCGTGGCGCTATCAAACCCAGTTGCCCAAGTGTATGAGACCACACTTTGGAGGATGGTATGAGATAGAGGGTGATGGAAACTGCGGGTACAGAGCAATTGCGCATGGTCTGGGTTTAGGGCAAGATCAGTGGGCTTTTGTTCGACGTACCATGATCGCTACGTTGAGACAAGAGTATGAGCTACTCGCGCCACTTTGGGTGTCTACGATGACACTTGATGCAATGGAGGCGAAGCTTGCATGGTTTCCTTCGCCGAACAGGCCGGCCCCACCGGAGACTTGGTTGGACCTCCCAGATATGGGATGTTTGGTGGCAACGGCATTCACATGTGTGTTCGTTACCGTCGGTGGTGGTGCGGGCACGACATACCTGCCTATGAGGGGGAAGCCAAACGAAGCATCAATTGGCGAGATTCTGAAGACGGTATGCATATGCCATGTCGAGAAAGAGAAACATTTTATTACGGTACGTTAATACAATCCCATCTGTTGATTCTATCTCGTGTTAGCACTAATGATGCATTGACTTTGATGTAGATTGGCCTGGAAGAAATTTCGCCCTTGCCTACTATTTACACGGGGTGGATGTTTCATCATGACCAGTCTGCGGGTGATTACGTAGATGAAAGGATTATATCTCGGACGTGTGATTACGAAGCAGACAAGGCCGAAAAGAAGACAAGATGAAAGAAGAAGGTTGAAACGATCGATTTATGTAATGAATGATATGTATGAATTATGTAATGAAACGATCTATTCCAAACATCCCTAAATCCAAACAACTCATAAAAAAACATTCATTCAAGAGTCATAGCTTTCATAATTTTCATAACCCAAACAAGTCATCACAAACATTCAAATACACTCATAACATCCATAAAATGAAACAAGTTTAATCCTGAAACAAGTCTAAAACCATTTCCTCAATGATTGGGAAGGAAGGGATACATATGCTCAAACGACCGGCGTACAGACTCTGCTACATCTTCACATTCATGGTTGCGATGTTGCTCAAGCTCATTGTACACCCGATCAAATGCCTGCACACAACACAAAAACGTTGATGCGTAATAAAAAATTATGGATAAGATTTAACCAAACATTAAACAAAAGAGCAAAACAGTCAAATTCATACCCGTGTCGCGTCCTCAATGGTAGGGGGGTTGACGAATGGATGTGTACGTGGGATGTACCATTCCATGTAATCATCACTACAGTCATGGCCTTGCTGGATTGGAGGGCCCATCGCATCCAGGGTCATGGAATGTACATTCTGTGCATCCCATGCAAATCGAGCAGCGTCGTACTCAACCTTGTAGCTGGTAATCTTTACTGCTCTCCAAGCCCGTAGAGGCTCTATAGGAGCTCGTGGAATCTGCTGCACATGGCGAAACTGTCTCGCCACACGGTCTGGCATGTACGGCTCGGTTATCCATAGACACGAGATAACTCCATGGAAGCGAGTAGGAGCGAATCTCGGATCGCTGAAGTCAATCGTACCGTACGGACTCCAATCAACCTAAAAAAACTTATCTGTTAATACGAACGACATCCAAGCAACATAAACATAAATATATGTACATACCATGTCCGCAGTCATCGTATCGAGCTCCACTCTGTAGTTTCTCATCGGGTAGGGTTTCTCGGTCAGGTCCCATCGAGTAGCGTAGGCGACCGCTTCATCAGAGTTCCAATGTCTACTCAATGCAGGTCTGAACATGGGGAAATACTGATATATCCACGCCTGAAACAGAATTTACGCAAGCAATCATTGTTATTGAATAAATACAGATACAACAATAAGGTGAAACTGAGGGTTTTTTTAATTTAGAAAAATACCTGAATCAGAGTATAGCACGTGGACATCACTCTCGCTTCCTTTCTTGTGCACTCGCCCAAGCTGCGGTACACGTGAGCAAGAACGGCAGCACCCCATGCATATTCACTACTGCACGAGTGATCCTCTAGAAACAGCTGATAGTAGAGCGGCAATCTGTGCTGGGTCTTGTCCGGAAATAGGCAAGAGCCCAACAAGTGTAGTAAGTACCCAGAAGCACGCTTCTCGTCATTCAGACCCCTGCAATGCCTTTGGAAGAATTCAGCAACTACAGTAGCAGATGACACATCCTGAGCAGCCAACCCAAAGAATCCCGTTGCCTGAGCCACCACCGCCTTCTTCAAATCAGTCACCGTCAGAGAACCCCGTGGAGGTGCTAAGTCTCTTCCATGGATGTTGAGCCCAAGGATCAACAATACGTCATGGAGAGTTATGGTCATCTCTCCCCATGGCATATGGAACGAGCTGGTCTCAGGTTGCCACCGCTCAACAAACGCAAGAAGCAGCGTCTCGTGCACATGCTCATGTATCACATGCGGAATATGACACAAGCCTGAACTTTGTGCCAGATTACCCCATGGCGTTGACGACTCCAGGCGCCATGCGCGTGTCTGCTTGCCTCGTTGCTGAAACTTCAACGGTGGGACAGGCTACAGACATTTTCATTTTTAAACTAGTGTAAGCAGTCGCTTTGACATATTTATATAAAAACGTAAAATGAAAAGAATAAGGTTTTTCATGCAACTTACAATGCGCTGATAAATGGTGTACGCCAGGTGATTGGCAAAACCCTTCAACAGCTCGGGATTCTCCGGACCTCCATAGACTCTGATTTGTAATTCCGGCTCATATCTCCCCTTTTTTTTGCTTCGGGGTGGTCTTGCCTGCGAAGAGGTGCCTTCTTGTTGCTCCTCGTCCGCATCATCATCATCAGGTTGAGCTCTTGGAGCCCATGCCTGATTGTCTTCCTCCTACATGTTTTTAAACAAATGGTAAGCAATTACATTTTTTTCATACAATCATATTTACATATATTAGGGCTACTTACCATATTCAGCGGTGCATTCGGGTTGACCCCCAAGCTCTCCCACGGATTGTAATCCATGTCGTCATTTGCGCCGCCTTCATAATATAAGGGGCTGTGATGCGACGTGGACCCGTGAGGGCTCTGATGGGCGATTGGGCTCTGGTGCTGACTCTGCTGGGGTGGTGGCGGACTCAATGAACGACCATAATAGTTATTCTGATCGATCGTATCAGAATAACAATGGAGTGGACTCACGTTGTACTGTGGGTACAACTGCGGGTCCGAATCTGCAGGGCCTCCCGCCACATAAGATGGCCCAAACGGGAACACATGGGGGTCAGCATAGCCCGCCTGCCCGTGCCCTCCCGCATCTTGGGCAACACCCGCAAACCTACGGGATAGCTCACGCTCAGTCCGATACGAAGCAGCCCGAACGAGGTCTCGTCTGGCTCTACGCCTCGTTCTCTCACCAGGCTCCATCTACCACAATAAACAATCCGATAAAGTTTTTAAACATATCCAACAAACCCTAAACCCTTTCATACAAATCCATCAAAATTTCAAATTTCATACAAATGTCTAAAATACCCTAAACATACATATGCAAATTTTTATTTTTGTGAAAAGAGTAGTAGCTGGAAAGTCATCGCCGGGAGGCCAACAACACGTAACGCTTGTTCTCTGACCACACGTTACGCGCAGTAGCCGACAACTCGTAACGGTTGGAAGGCTTCCCCTCGTTACGTACTGTGCAATGACAATTCACCGGATTGCTATCGGCGATATTTCACCGGCTATTCCAGCGACAATTCCGGCGACAATTCCGGCGACAATTCCGGCGACAATTCCAGATTCCGGCGATGCCTTATCTTTCAACATTTCTTAAAAAATTCAAATTTATTTAATAAATCTACCTAAAAATACCTAAAATAACACTACCTCATACAAAGATACCTTTAAAATTCACACTAATTCACAAACATTAAACATAAACACTTAACTACTTCTAAATTAACAAAAAACAACTAATATTTCAAGAGATGGAATGTAGTGTAACTAACCTTGGATGATTGCGTAACGGGAGAGATTTGTTGATTCTTAACGAACCGATACCAATGGCGCGTAACGATAGAGGTTTAGGGTTCGATTTTTTTTTTGAGTGAGCAGTGGCGGAATGGAGGAGAAGGGAGAGAGTTCTGTTTTTAAATCCAGGGTTGGTCCGCCGCGTTACGCCTGAAGCTTCATGGAGCGTTACGTGAGGAGCTTCATTCAGCGTTACGTGAGGAGCTTCATGGAGCGTTACGTCTCTACCCTATGCGCTGAAAGACAATTTTGGGTATGCGCCGAATAGTATGGCCCTATAAAAATTGATGAGAAGAAAAAGAAAGGGAGAAAATGAGAAGTGAAGGGAAATATTTTAAAATTTTCTCTTGTTTAGATAGAAGGGAATTTTATGAGGGAGGGAAATGAAAATTAGTTGATGTTAAATTTTTTTTTTAGGTGTTACAATGCCAGAGGTGCTACAGTGCCATAGTCTCGAAGGACTATAAGGCGGTTTTAAAAGAAAAGAAATCCAAAACTCTTCCAATTACATAAAAATCATCAACAATAATCCCTGTTCAAGATTGAATCAATACTTAAACCTGTCATCTAGTTAATACATCAATTTATATCCAAAACACGGAAGCGAATACAACATTTTCAAATCCGATGCAAAACTAAATCTTTAACTGTGAAGACCAATCTGTGATCCAGAACCCGCTCGTTGCTACTAACCTGCAAAGACCAGTTGACTGGGGGACCCGATACCCCAGCCAACTGCGGCACGTAAACCGAAGCTGGTCAGTCTTTTGAAAGACTGGCAAGACTCCTCAAGCCAAAACAGTTCAAAACACATACATATATCACCAATCAACTCACAACAACGACAACACGCCACACAATATATATACATATATATATATATAATATCATAACTATACTTAATCATATCAACCAACCAATGCCAACCACACGTCAAAACATATACACACTATCACATACCATTCATTACACATCCTTATCCAACTCTTCACTATACTAACCTCAATCAATCCATCCTCAAACTCATCACAAGCATAAACGAATAAAGCGATCCAATCCAACTTCACTGACACGTCCAATCCATCCTTCTCTCTATTACTAATACCTCAATCAACAACTCTATGCACATACACATCTCTTACTACTGACTTACAACCAAAGCTAACCAATTATACTGAACTCACTGCACTAACACAACAAAATCAATTAACCTTCACATCAACAAACACATAAGCATCAACGAGATAATCATCACATATAAACATAACAAAATAACGACCCAGGCCAGCCACCCTTCCGGTGCCGTCGGTTCGTTAACATAAACTGCAACTCATACATTCAAACTCAACCCATGTTGGCCCACACCCTCAAGATGGGAAACCAACCTGCACATTCAATCCACACAACCGACCTTCATAATCAATCAACATACCCTTATATCCGTAACTAGCTAATACCAGCATCCACAACAACAGAGATTCACAACTTTGACTAGTTACAATTAACAATATAACACACGAAATTTCACAACCATAACCAATGGCCAACAATGACCCACAACCACCACTAAAAACAATCAACATCCAACAAAAACCAATAATCAAGCACACAACCAATATTACCAATACAACCACTTAATCAAGTACACAACCAATATTCAATACATAACCAACACACACAACCACCAACACCTCCAATCCAACCTCCGTCTCCACCACCACATCACCGGGTGAGACAATCAACACACACTTTCCGGATGGGACTTTCACCATCCAACCCTTGGCCCTTAACGACGTAGGCGTGCACCCTACGCGGTTTGGTGAGACTATCATCACCTGACCCTTTGACTCTGAATTAACACTGGCCCTTAACAACGTAGGCGACACTCGGTCCCTACGATGTTTGGTGAGGCTATCATCACCTGACCCTTGGACTCTCAATCAACAACAATCCATCACCACACCGACACCCAATCAATTATTACACATGACAACGATTAACACATATTCACACATATATATAATCAACCAAGCAACTTTAAATTCAATAATCCAATCAATCCACAACAATCAATTCATAACCATCAATCCACAACAATCAATCCACATTTAGTTATGACCAACTACCACATCACATTCAATCAAACACAACACGAGACAATTACTAACACACCCACACATTCACACACACACACACATATATTCAACCACGTAATTCTACATCCAATAATCCAGCACATAACCAATATCTGCCAACAATCAAGCAACAACCAATATTCTACACAAAACAGTAACCAAGCACATACCAATATCTGCCAACAACCAAGCAAACAATCAATACCCAGCACAAGACCAATAACAAAACACACAACTGGTATCCGATGCACGACCAATAATTATGCACACAATCCAACACACAACCGCCAACACACACAGGTGTCGACAAACACACATATTCAACCAAGAAATTTCACAACTAATAATCCAAATTAATTTACTCAGACAATAAATCAATTACTAAATCAAGATAGGAACAAAAAATAATTGTATAAAATATACGAAGGGTTAGCAAGATTTATCTTGCCTCAAGCTCGACAACCACGACCTCAGAGATCTCCAACCAACTCGAACGAACTTGCGAAATCAATCCGAGCAAATCCCTGACATTAATTACTCATACAAATCCACAACTAATAAACCCCCAATTTCCAACTCTTAATTAATTATTCCATAATTAATTAATCAACCATCCAAATTCAACCCCAAACTTATACCTCACTTAATTAGCAAACCACACACAATCCAACCCAAGGCTCAAAATCAACTAATTGCTGCATAACCCCAACGAATCAACCAAACTCTGCTTCCCAGAATTTCAGCAACAATACCACTTTAGAAAATTCAAATCGAACCCATAAGCTCACCTCATCGACGACCACCGCAAGCCACACCGGGAAGGGCACCTCGTCGCCGGAACCACAGCGGAACACCAGCAGCAGCGACGGCGGCACACCAGCAACAACGAACAGCAGAACCTCCGACGCAGCAGCCAACAGCGGCTCACAGCTGCAACAACTCTGCGACTCGCCTCAGGGAAGGGAAGAGGTGGCCACTGCTGGTTCGGGCTTCTCGTCGCCAGCGATTTCAGCCACCAGCAGAACGCGGCAACCGCTTCACCCAAACGCAGCAACAACGACTCGCACAACAGCAACGATTTCTCTCTGCAACTGGACGCGGCTCGTACCGGGAAGGAAGAGGTGGCGAGCGGCGGTGGCCGGGTCGAGCTCGTCGGAGGAGAAACGACTTTGGCTGGCACAGGAGAGAGATCGGGAGAGAATTGGCTTCCCGGGGAAGACGGCCACAAGGGATTTATCCCCCAAATTCCCATTTCCTCATTTTTAAGTAAACTCATAATTAATTTATCAAAATGCCATTATCAACTTATTTGGGTATTTCATTGCATATGTAGATTTTATGCGTAAGGTTATGAATTTGGTGAGGCTAAGATTTTCAGACAAAGTTGATTCTTGAACGTGGTACTAGGGTGATGTTTAATAGTGTATATTTGCAATATGGTGCACGAAATACTGATTTATAGGAAATGATAAACCATAATAGTGTCCAAAGGACCATAATACATAATGGGAGTTGCCTATCATCACGTACTCTTTACCATTTGTCACATTATTTTATACGGTAATGTACTAAACTATCCATCTAAATTAAAATATTAAGGCGAAAAAACCGTGCACTCCACTTTTTTTAACCGCGTATTCCTTTTTCTGCTACACCAGGTGCAGCACAAGCCCGGTTCAAATTTTTTTTAAAAAAATTATCAGTTTTTTAAAATTAAAAAAAAAAACGGTTCAGGATGAAAACCTTTTTTTGAACCGGTCCATGAATTTTGTGAACCGGTTTTTACCGATTCACATAATTCCTGGACGACACTAGGAATACTATATAACTATACGATAGAACCATAATATATAATTGTAGTATATAACTATATATACGATATAACCATAGTATATATCTATAGTATATAACTAAACAATATATTATAGTATATAACAATAATATATAATTATAGTTATATAACAATAGTATATAACTATACGATAGAACCATAGTATATAACTATACGATAGAACCATAATATAATTATAGTATATAACTATACGATATAACCATAGTATATAACTAAACAATATAACAATAGTATATAACTATACGATATAACCATAGTATATATCTAGAGTATATAACTAAACAATATAACAATAGTATATAACTATACGATAGAACAATAATATATAATTATAGTATATAACTATACGATATAACCATATTATATATCTATAGTATATATAACTAAACAATATAACAATAGTATATAACTATACGATAGAACCATAATATATAATTATAGTATATAACTATACGATATAACCATAGTATATATCTATAGTATATAACTAAACAATATAACAATAGTATATAACTATATAATAGAACCATAGTATATAACTATACGATAGAACCATAATGTATAATTATAGTATATAACTATAGGATATAACCATGGTATATATCTATAATATATAACTAAATAATATAACAACAGTATATAACTATACAATAGAACCATAGTATATAACTATACGATAGAACCATAATATACAATTATAGTATATAACTATACGATATAACCATAGTATATAACTAAACAATATAACAATAGTATATAACTATACGATAGAACCATAGTATATAACTATACGATAGAACCATAATATATAATTATAGTTGAAATACCCCAAATAAGTTGATAATGGCATTTTGGTAAATTAATTATGGGGTTTACTAAAAAGGGGGAAAAATGGGAATTTGGGGGATTAAATCCCTAACTCCCTAAATTCGGATCTCTCTCTCTCGATCTTCACTTTACGTGGTCTCCCTTCCCTGTGCTCAGCTTCATCTTCCCCGACGAACCGACCCCTTCTCCTGTGCCAGCCGGGCTCTTCCCTCCAGCGAGCCGCCCGGACACCGCGCCCCTTCTCCTCCTCCTCCCGCTTTCCGCCGTGTTCGCTGCTGTGGGGCTTGCTGTTGCTGAGCCGGTGCTGAGCCGGTGAACGAGGACCCAGATCCGGTGCTGAGCCGCTGCCGTGAGTCGCTGTTGAGCCATGGCTGTGTTGGTTCGTTGCTGGTTCGCAGCTGTGGGCTGATGCGTGATGGAGCCGCTGCTGAGCTGCTGCTGTCCGAGTGCCTCTGCTGAGCTCCGACATGGTTCCGGCGTCGGGAGCCATCTTCCCGGCGAGGACGGAGTGAGTAACGAAGAGGTAAGGTGGTGGGTTGATTTGGGTTTGCTTGGGGTTGATTTGGTTGAATAAGCTTTGCTGATTTTTTTAAGGTTTGAATTGATATTGGTATATGTTCGAATTGATGATGTATGGAGGTCCGAATTGATGTTGAATTGTTCTTCATGGGCAGTTGAAGAAGAATTTCGTGTGGAGCTTGGGTTGATTTGTGTGTGTGTAGTGCTGAATTTTAGAAGGTATGATTTAGGGTTTGATTTGGGGGTTTAATTTGCTGGGTTCATTTGAATTGCACAGGCATAAATTGACTGAGATTGGGTGTGATTGACCTAATTAATTAAGGGTTTGATTTTAGGGTTTTGAATTGGGGTTTTATTTGGTTGTGGATTGGATGAGTAATTAATGCCAGGGATTTGCTCGGATTGATTTCGCAGGTTCGTTCGGATTGACTGGAGATCTCTGAGGTCGTTGTGGTTCGACTTGAGGCAAGAGGATCCTTGCAAACTTATATATTTTATAAATTGATTTATGCTTAGTTTATTTCATAAATTGTTTTACCATTGCTTGAGCTATTTTATTGGTTTGATTGACTATGTAATTGCTCGGGTGATAATGTGTGATGATGTGTGATGTGTGTGTGAGGATATCTGATAATGTGAGATGATGTGTGTGTGATGATATGTGATGATGTGTGATGATGTGTGTGTGATGATATGTGATGATGTATGATGGTGTGTGATAAGATGTGGTTATGTGATTTTGATTGTCATTGTGTTGGTTGATTGGTGTCGGTATGGTGTGGATATTGGGTTTTGGAGGTTGTGAATTGTCTCACCTTGGTGATGTGGGGGTGGAGACGGGGAGGTTGTGAATTGTCTCACCTTGGTGATGTGGGGGTGGAGACGAGGATGTTGTGAATTGTCTCACCTTGGTGATGTGGGGGTGGAGACGGGGATGTTGTGAATTGTCTCACCTTGGTGATGTGGGGGTGGAGACGAGGATGTTGTGAATTGTCTCACCTTGGTGATGTGGGGGTGGAGATGGGGATGTTGTGAATTGTCTCACCTTGGTGATGTGGGGGTGGAGACGGGGATGTTGTGAATTGTCTCACCTTGGTGATGTAGGGGTGGAGACGGGGATGTTGTGAATTGTCTCACCTAGGTGATGTGGGGGTGGAGATGGAGATGTTGTGAAGTGGTAATTGTGTGAAAGGGTTGCTTGCGTACCTGATTAAGTGGTTGTTTGAAGTGATATATATGTATATTTTAATTGTTTGTGATTGGTTGAATATGAGTTGAGTTATCTTTCTTGGTTGCTTGGGTCAGATATGGTGATGACTAGTATATATTGATTTTTGTTTGTATTGATTGAATGTTATGATGATGAAATGGGTATGTGCGTGTGATATGAATTGTCTTGTAGCGTATCTGATTAAATGTTGACGTGGTAGTCAGATATGACTAAATGTGATTAGTGTCTGTTGACACGTGTGTGTGTGTGTGTGTTGGCTTGAATGTGTATGTGTGTGTGTTGGATCGTGTGTGTGTGTTGGATTGAGTGTGTGTGAGTGTGTGTTTATTGGTTATATGTTGAATAGTGGTTGTTAAATTACGTGTGTTTAGTGGTTGATTGTATCTGGTCAAGGTGGTAATTTCTGTTGGTATGGTTGTTGTTGGTAGCTAGTGGGTTATGAAGGTCGGTTGCGTTGATTGAGTGTGAAGATTGGTTTCCCATCTCGAGGGTGTGAGCCAATACGAGTTGAGTTTGATGTATGAGTTATAGTCTAGGGTGACGAATCGGCGGCACCAGAAGGGTGGCTGGCCTGGATCGTTATCATGGTTATGATTGTATTATGTGATGATTATCTCGTTGATGCTTATGTGTTTGTTGATGTGAAGGTTCATTGAATTTGTTGTGTTAAGTGCAGTAGTGAGTTCTGTATTATTGGTTAACTTTGGTTGTAAGTCAGTAATAAGAGATTGTGTATGTGCATGGAGTTGGATTGGAGGTATTAGTATTGAAGAGGAAGTTGGATTGGATCGTTTTATTCGTTTATGCTTGTGATGAGTTTGAGGATGGATTGATTGAGGTTAGTATAGTGAAGAGTTGGATAAGGATGTGTAATGAATGGTATGTGATAGTGTGTGTATATGTTTTGACGTGTGGTTGGCATTGGTTGGTTGATATGATTAAGTATAGTTATGATATTATATATTGTGTGGCGTATTATCGTTGTTGTGAGTTGATTGGTGATATATGTATGTCTTTTGAACTGTTTTGGCTGGGCTAATCTTGCCATAGTCTTTCATGAGACTGACCAACTGCGGTTTACGTGCCGTGGTTGGCTGGGGTATCAGGTCCCTCAGTCAATCAGGCTTTTCAGGTTCAGCGCCAGCAAGGAGGTTCCTGATCATCGTCGGTTTTAGAGTCGAGAACTCTACTTTTGGTTTGAGACTTTGACTTGATTGTATGTATCGTTTTGGTTTTGGACCTTGAAGTGTTCGAACTTGTTGTATTGGCTTTTGGCTTTTGGTCTTTGGTTGTTGGTTTGTAAATTGTAGTACTTTCTGTATGTTAAGTTGATTATGGTTTCAACTTTGGACAGGTTTTGCAGGTTTTCCGTTGTGCCGCTTTTGATACATTATATATATATGGGTTATGTTTTGCATTTTTTCTTTCACTTTTTTTCTTTTACCCGCCTTATAATCCTTCTGGATTATGGCACTGTAGCACCACTGGCCTGGGGGTGTTACAGAAGTTGGTATCAGAGCTCTTTTCAAAAAAATGTTTTCTTTCAGAGTTTTCAACTTGGGAATTCTATACGTTGTTGTTGTGAACGATCGGGTGATCAGGAATCCTTGTTGTCAACCGTAGTGAGTTGTGTTGGTAAGTATTGGTTGTTTGTGATGTTTTGTGCTAATGTTTGATATATTTATATGTGATGTTGAGTATTGATGATTAATTTCATATGCGATGTTTAATGTTGTTAAGTAAATTTTATGGTGCGTTCCCTGGTAAGTGGGACGTGCTAGAGGTTTAAAGAGTATGAGTATGGTAGAGGATGAGGCCGTTGGGCTTATCGTCAGGAGGTTGATACAGGTAGTTTAGTGGTGATGATTCTGTATGAGTTGTTGTGTGCTACTGTTATTGTTAGGGTTGAGCAGGACAGATTAAGCGCATTCAGATATGGTTGTGTTCTGAGATAAACTTTGATGGTAAGGCATAGCTGTACAATCCTTGAGTATACTGATGAGTGCTGATCAGGGAGACTGCTATAGTTGATTCTGATCAGACTATTGATGCTTGAGATGATAAGGAACAGAGAACTCAGTTGCATCTGAAAAAGTGGAATTTCGCAACTATGGGCTCGGCTGAGTTGAGAAGTAGAATGCGCAGGTTGCTACAGGCAGATTGTGGCAGGTTACGTAAGGCTAGGAAGTTGAATGGGACAGGAAGTGTCCGGAGAGAGTTTCGAAGAACTCAGGAAATGTTTGATTAGTGTGTCAGTACTGGTTATACCGCAAGGAACAGAAGGATTTGTTATTTACAGTTATGTGTCTAAGCAAGATTCGGGTTACGTTCTAATGCAGAATGAGAAGGTCATTGTGTATGCTTCTCATTAGCTCAAATTGTGTAAGAGAGAGTTGAACATGAGATACAGATGGCTGCTAAAATCGATTGAGGATTATGAAAAAGATATTGTGTATCAATCAGAAAGGGCTAATGTGGTAGTTGATGTTTTGAGTAAGAAGTTGACTCTCGAGTATACGGTTGCTTGCTTATCAGTTCTGCCAGAGTTGCAACAAGAGTTGTGCGGGGTGAGATTGAGATTGGTCTGAGAAGGAAATGATGCTGAATGTATTAGAAATCCAATCGACATTAGTAGAGTTGATCCAAGAGAAACAATCGCAAGATTCTGTGTTGAACAAGTTATGCAGTGAAGTTGCTCAAGGAAAGGCACCCGGAATTTTCATTCATGAGGACGGAGTTTTGTGACTTCATAATCGGTTATATGTGACAACTGATAAGAGATTAGAATATTGATTCTCAAGGAAAGTCATTCTTCGGCAACAGTAGTTGATATGCGTTGATTCAGATGACACCTTATGAGGCTGTGTATGATAGTCGCGGTAAATCGCCTTTGTGTTGGGATGATTTGACTGATGCTGTGTTAGTTGCTCCTGAGCTTCTGCAGAAAACTAAGGATGACATTGATGTGATCCGTCAGAGACTGTTGTCAGCTCAGAGTAGACAGAAGTCGTACGCGGATGTTCATAGACGTCCTTTGGAATTCAGTGTGGGAGACCATGTATTTATTGAATTTTCGCAGACTAAAGGGGTATTCAGAATTGGGAAACGAGGCAAGTTGAGTCCTAAGTACGTTGGTCCCTTTGAGATTCTGAAAGGAGTTGGTGTCGTAGCTTATCAAGTGGCATTACCGCCAGAGATGAGTGGAATGCATGACGTATTTCGTGTGTCTCAACTGAGGAGAGATGTGTATCATCCGTTATGGGCTAGGCATGGAACATAAGAAGAGACTTGGGAACTGGAATCAGTTATGCGATGCAGTTATCCGAGCTTGTTTGACTCTAGTTTCGAGGACGAAACTATTATAAGGGGGGGAGAATGAAATACCCCAAATAAGTTGATAATGGCATTTTGGTAAATTAATTATGGGGTTTACTAAAAAGGGGGGAAAATGGGAATTTGGGGGATTAAATCCCTAACTCCCTAAATTCGGATCTCTCTCTCTCGATCTTCACTGTACGTGGTCTCCCTTCCCTGTGCTCAGCTTCATCTTCCCCGACGAACCGACCCCTTCTCCTGTGCCAGCCGAGCTCTTCCCTCTGGCGAGCCGCCCGGACACCGCGCCGCTTCTCCTCCTCCTCCCGCTGTCCGCCGTGTTCGCTGCTATGCGGCTTCGCTGCTGTCCGTGCTCGCTGTTGCTGAGCCGGTGAACGAGGACCCAGATCCGGTGCTGAGCCACTGCCGTGAGTCACTGTTGAGCCATGGCTGTGTTGGTTCGTTGCTGGTTCGCAGCTGTGGGCTGATGCGTGATGGAGCCGCTGCTGAGCTGCTGCTGTCCGAGTGCCTCTGCTGAGCTCCGACATGGTTTCGGCGTCGGGAGCCATCTTCCCGGCGAGGACGGAGTGAGTAACGAAGAGGTAAGGTGGTGGGTTGATTTGGGTTTGCTTGGGGTTGATTTGGTTGAATAAGCTTTGCTGATTTTTTTTAAGGTTTGAATTGATATTGGTATATGTTCGAATTGATGATGTATGGAGGTCCGAATTGATGTTGAATTGTTCTTCATGGGCAGTTGAAGAAGAATTTCGTGTGGAGCTTGGGTTGATTTGTGTGTGTGTAGTGCTGAATTTTAGAAGGTATGATTTAGGGTTTGATTTGGGGGTTTAATTTGCTGCGTTCATTTGAATTGCGCGGGCATAAATTGACTGAGATTGGGTGTGATTGACCTAATTAATTAAGGGTTTGATTTTAGGGTTTTGAATTGGGGTTTTATTTGGTTGTGGATTGGATGAATAATTAATGCCAGGGATTTGCTCGAATTGATTTCGCAGGTTCGTTCGGATTGACTGGAGATCTCTGAAGTCGTTGTGGTTCGACTTGAGGCAAGAGGATCCTTGCAAACTTATATATTTTATAAATTGATTTATGCTTAGTTTATTTCATAAATTGTTTTACCATTGCTTGAGCTATTTTATTGGTTTGATTGACTATGTAATTGCTCGGGTGATAATGTGTGATGATGTGTGATGTGTGTGTGAGGATATGTGATAATGTGAGATGATGTGTGTGTGATGATATGTGATGATGTGTGTGTGATGATATGTGATGATGTGTGATGGTGTGTGATAAGGTGTGGTTATGTGATTTTGATTGTCGTTGTATTGGTTGATTGGTGTCGGTATGGTGTGTATAGTGGGTTTTGGAGGTTGTGAATTGTCTCACCTTGGTGATGTGGGGGTGGAGATGGGGAGGTTGTGAATTGTCTCACCTTGGTGATGTGGGGGTGGAGACGGGGATGTTGTGAATTGTCTCACAATGGTGATGTGGGGGTGGAGACGGGGATGTTGTGAATTGTCTCACCTTGGTGATGTGGGGGTGGAGACGGGGATGTTGTGAATTGTCTCACCTTGGTGATGTGAGGGTGGAGACGGGGATGTTGTGAATTGTCTCACCTTGGTGATGTGGGGGTGGAGACGGGGATGTTGTGAATTGTCTCACCTAGGTGATGTGGGGGTGGAGACGGAGATGTTGTGAAGTGGTAATTGTGTGAAAGGGTTGCTTGCGTACCTGATTAAGTGGTTGTTTGAAGTGATATATATGTATATTTTAATTGTTTGTGATTGGTTGAATATGAGTTGAGTTATCTTTCTTGGTTGCTTGGGTCGGATATGGTGATGACTAGTATATATTGATTTTTGTTTGTATTGATTGAATGTTATGATGATGAAATGGGTATGTGCGTGTGATATGAATTGTCTTGTAGCGTATCTGATTAAATGTTGACGTGGTAGTCAGATATGACTAAATGTGATTAGTGTCTGTTGACACGTGTGTATGTGTTGGCTTGAATGTGTATGTGTGTGTGTTGGATCGTGTGTTTGTGTTGGATTGAGTGTGTGTGAGTGTGTGTTTATTGGTTGTATGTTGAATAGTGGTTGTTAAATTACGTGTGTTTAGTGGTTGATTGTATCTGGTCAAGGTGGTAATTTCTGTTGGTATGGTTGTTGTTGGTAGCTAGTGGGTTATGAAGGTCGGTTGCGTTGATTGAGTGTATAGATTGGTTTCCCATCTTGAGGGTGTGAGCCAATACGAGTTGAGTTTGATGTATGAGTTGTAGTCTAGGGTGACGAATCGGCGGCACCAGAAGGGTGGCTGGCCTGGATCGTTATCATGGTTATGATTGTATTATGTGATGATTATCTCGTTGATGCTTATGTGTTTGTTGATGTGAAGGTTCATTGAATTTGTTGTGTTAAGTGCAGTAGTGAGTTCTGTATTATTGGTTAACTTTGGTTGTAAGTCAGTAATAAGAGATTGTGTATGTGTATGGAGTTGGACTGGAGGTATTAGTATTGAAGAGGAAGTTGGATTGGATCGTTTTATTCGTTTATGCTTGTGATGAGTTTGAGGATGGATTGATTGAGGTTAGTATAGTGAAGAGTTGGATAAGGATGTGTAATGAATGGTATGTGATAGTGTGTGTATATGTTTTGACGTGTGGTTGGCATTGGTTGGTTGATATGATTAAGTATAGTTATGATATTATATATTGTGTGGCGTGTTGTCGTTGTTGTGAGTTGATTGGTGATATATGTATGTGTTTTGAACTGTTTTGGCTGGGCTAATCTTGCCATAGTCTTTCATGAGACTGACCAACTGCGGTTTACGTGCCGTGGTTGGCTGGGGTATCGGGTCCCTCAGTCAATCAGGCTTTTCAGGTTCAGCGCCAGCAAGGAGGTTCCTGATCACCGTCGGTTTTGGAGTCGAGAACTCTACTTTTGGTTTGAGACTTTGACTTGATTGTATGTATCGTTTTGGTTTTGGACCTTGAAGTGGTCGAACTTGTTGTATTGGCTTTTGGTCTTTGGTTGTTGGTTTCTGGTTTGTAAATTGTAGTACTTTCTGTATGTTAAGTTGATTATGGTTTCAACTTTGGACAGGTTTTGCAGGTTTTCCGCTGTGCCGCTTTTGATACATTATATATATATGGGTTATGTTTTGCATTTTTTCTTTCGCTTTTTTTCTTTTACCCGCCTTATAATCCTTCTGGATTATGGCACTGTAGCACCACTGGCCTGGGGGTGTTACAATAGTATATAAATATACGATATAACCATAGTATATATCTATAGTATATAACTAAACAATATAACAATAGTATATAACTATACGATAGAACCATAATATATAATTATAGTATATAACAATAATATATAATTATAGTTATATAACAATAGTATATAGCTATACGATATAACCATAATATAAAACTATACAATAGAACCATAATATATAGTTATAGTATATAACTATACGATATAACCATAGTATATATCTATAGTATATAACTAAACAATATAACAATATTATATAACTATACTATAGAACCATAATATATAATTATAGTATATAACTATACGATATAACCATAGTATATATCTATAGTATATAACTAAACAATATATAATTATAGTATATAAAAATAATATATAATTATATTTATATAACAATAGTATATAACTATACGATAGAACCATAGTATATAACTATACGATAGAACCATAATATATAATTATAGTATATAATTATACGATATAACCATAGTATATATCTATAGTAAATAACTAAACAATATAACAATAGTATATAACTATACGATAGAGCCATAATATATAATTATAGTATATAACTATACGATATAACCATAGTATATATCTATAGTATATAACTAAACAATATAACAATAATATATAACTATACAATAGAACCATAGTATATAACTCTACGATAGAACCATAATATATAATTATAGTATATAACTATACGATATAACCATAGTATATATCTATAGTATATAACTAAACAGTATAACAATAGTATATAACTATACAATAGAACCATAATATATTAGTTATATATAACTATATATACGATATAACCATAGTATATATCTATAGTATATAACTAAACAATATATAATTACAGTATATAACAATAATATATAATTATAGTTATATAACAATAGTATATAACTATACGATAGAACCATAGTATATAACTATACGATAGAACCATAATATATAATTATAGTATATAACCATACGATATAACCATAGTATATAACTAAACAATATAACAATAGTATATAACTATACGATAGAACCATAATATATAATTATAGTATATAACTATACGATATAACCATAGTGAAAGGGGTGAAATGGAAAATTTTGGGGATAAAATCCCTAACTCCCTCCAAGTGGCTCGTCTCTCTCCCTCTCGTGGGTTCTTTCCTGTTCAGCTAAGCTCGCTCCTCCCGAATCCGGCTCTCCCTGCCCAGCCGAGCCAGCTCCTTCCTCCGGTGAGCCCTGTTCACGCGTCACCCTCCTCTGTCTCTTCTCCGGCGAGCGCAAGCTGCGGTGTGAGCTGCGAACTGGTGTTGTTCGCTGTCCACGGCTGTTGACGTGTGTTGATGCGGGTGGCTGAAGTTGCTGGCGTCGAGAAGCCGAGCTTCTCCTTCGTCCGGCGAGCTGCTCTTCCCTCCTCCTTCCTTGTTGAAGCCGTTCGTGGTTGTTGTTCGTGCCGTCGTGCTGCTGTGTTCGTGCCTTCGAGCTGCCGCTGGTGTGGGTCGAGCCGAGAGCTTCTGCTGGTGGTCGTCTCCGGCGTCGGGAGCTCTCTTCCGGCGAGGACTAGCGAAGAGGTAAGGTGGTGGTTTGATTTGGGGTTTGCTTGGGGTTCGTTTTGGTTGAAGCTTTGCTGAATTTTTAGGGTTTATGTTCGAATTGATATTGGTATATATTCGAATTGATGATGTATGGAGGTCCGAATTGATGTTGAATTATTCTTCGTGGGCAGTTGAAGAGGATTTCGTGAGCTATTGAGCTGATTTGTGTGTGTGTGGTTGGCTGATTTTTGAAGGTATGATATTAGGGTTTGAATTTGGGGGTTTTCTCTAGTTGTGGTTTGGTATGAATTAACGCTAGGGTTTTGCTCGGATTGATTTCGCAGGTTGTTTGGAGACCTCTGGGGTCGTTGCGGTTCGACTTGAGGCAAGAGGATCATTGCTAACTTTATATTTTTATAAATTGATTTATGCCTAATTTATTTCATAATTAAGTTTACCGTTGCTTGGTCGAAAATGGGTATGTGCGTGTGATATGATTTGTCTTGTATTGTATTTGATTAAATGTTGACGTGGTAGTCAATTGTGACTAAGTGTGATTGATTGTTGTTGATAGTGTTTGTTGACACGTGTGTGTGTGTTGGCTTGAGTGTGTGTGTGTGTTGGATCGTGTGTGTGTGTTGGATTGAATGATGTGTGTGTGAGGATATGTGATAAATGTGTGATGATGTGTGTGTGATGAGATGTGATAATGTGTGATGATGTGTGATAAGGTGTGGTTATGTGATTTTGATTGCCGTTGTGTTGTTTGATTGGTGTTGGTATGGTGCGGATAGTGGGTTTTGGAGGTTGTGAATTGTCTCACCTTGGTGATGTCGGGGTGGAGACGGGGATGTTGTGAATTGTCTCACCTTGGTGATGTGGGGGTGGAGACGGGGATGTTGTGAATTGTCTCACCTTGGTGATGTGGGGGTAGAGACGGGGAGGTTGTGAATTGTCTCACCTTGGTGATGTGGGGGTGGAGACGGGGATGTTGTGAATTGTCTCACCTTGGTGATGTGGGGGTGGAGACGGGGATGTTGTGAATTGTCTCACCTTGGTGATGTGGGGGTGGAGACGGGGATGTTGTGAATTGTCTCACCTAGGTGATGTGGGGGTGGAGACGGAGATGTTGTGAAGTGGTAATTGTGTGAAAGGGTTGCTTGCGTACCTGATTAAGTGGTTGTTTGAAGTGAGATATATGTATATTTTAATTGTTTGTGATTGGTTCAATATGAGTTGAGTTATCTTCTTGGTTGATTTGGTCGGATATGGTGATGACTGATATATGTTTATTATTGTTTATAATTGGTTGACTGTTGTGATATCTAATATGTGTTAAGTGTTGGTTGTGTACCTGAATACGTGGTTTGTGAGGAATGTTGATTATGTACTTAATTAAGTGGTTGTGTTGGTAATTTGGTTGTATGTTTGGTAATTGGGTTATGTTGGATGTTGATTGTTATTAGTTGTGGTTGTGGGCCATTGTTGGCCATCGGTTGTGGTTGTTAAATTACATGTGTTATAGTGGTTGATTGTAACTGGTCAAAGTTGTAAATTTCTGTTGGTATGGTTGTTGTTGGTAGCTAGTGGATTATGAAGGTTGGTTGTGTTGATTGAGGATATAGATTGGTTTCCATCTTGAGGGTGTGGGCCAATACGAGTTGAGTTTGAAGGTATGAGTTGCAGTCGTGGTTGACGAATCGGCGGCACCAGAAGGGTGGATGGCCTGGATCGTTATTTTGGTTGATTGTATTAAGTAATGATTATATCGTTGATGCTTATGTGTTTGTTGTTGTGAAGGTTAATTGGATTTGTTGTGTAGTGCAGTAGTGAGTTCAGTCTAATTGATTAGCTGTGGTTGTAAGTCAGTCGTAAGATGTGTATGTGCTTAGGGTTGTTGATTGAGGTATTAAGAATGGAGAGGAAGTTGGATTGGATCGTTCTTTTCGTCTATGCTTGTGATGAGTTTTAGGATGGATTGTAAGAGATTAGTATCGTGTAGAATTGGATAAGATTGAGTATTGGATGATTATGTGATAGAGTGTGTTTGTGTTTAGGCATGTGTTTTATGTTGATTGGTCGGTATGATATGGTATATATTGTATGTATATATTGTATGATCTGTTGTTGTTTGGTATTGTTGATTGCCATGATAATTCTATGGTTTTGAAACTGTTTTGGCTGGGCTAATCTTGCCATAGTCTTTCACGAGACTGACCAACTGTGGTTTACGTGCCGTGGTTGGCTAGGGTATCGGGTCCCTCAGTCAATCAGGCTTTTCAGGTTTAGCGCCAGCAAGGAGGATTCTGATCACTATCGGGTTGGAGTCGAGAACTCTACTTTTGGTTTTGGACTTTGACTAGTTGTATGTATCGTTTTGGTTTTGGACCTTGAAGTGGTCAAACTTGTTGTTAGCTTTTGGTTGTAAATTATTGTAGTACTTTCTATGTGTTAAGTTTGATTACGGTTTCAAACTCTGAACAGGTTTTACAGGTTTTACAGGTTTCCGCTGTGTTGCTTTATATATATATGGGTTATGTTTTGCAAATTTTTTTATTTTACCCGCCTTATAATCCTTTGGATTATGGCACTGTAGCACCACTGGCCTGGGGGTGTTACACATAGTATATATCTATAGTATATAACTAAACAATATAACAATAATATATAACTATACGATATAACCATAGTATATAACTATACGATATAACAATAGTATATAACTATACGATAGAACCATAATATATAATTATAGTATATAGCTATACGATGTAACCATAGTATATATCTGTAGTATATAACTAAGCAATATAACAATAGTATACAACTATACGATATAACCATAGTATATAACTATACAATAGAACCATAATATATAATTATAGTATATAACTATATGATATAACCATAGTATATATTTATAGTATATAACTAAACAATATAACAATAGTATATAACTATACGATAGAACCATAATATATAATTATAGTATATAACTATACGATATAACCATAGTATATATCTATAGTATATAACTAAACAATATAACAATAGGATATAACTATACGATATAACCATAGTATATAACTATTAGATATAACAATAGTATATAACTATACGATAGAACCATAATATATAATTATAGTATATAACTATACGATGTAACCATAGTATATATCTATAGTATATAACTAAACAATATAACAATAGTATATAACTATACGATAGAACCATAATATATAATTATAGTATATAACTATACGATATAACCATAGTATATATCTATAGTATATAACTAAACAATATAACAATAGTATATAACTATACGATATAACAATAGTATATAACTATACGATAGAACCATAATATATAATTATAGTATATAAGAGTTTGGATCATATGCAGAGCACTCTTACGGTGCGGACGTGCGGAGCATGCACTTTAGGGCCTTATTTATGCACTTTAACGTCTTAAATGTGCACTTTTGTAAAAAATAAATAAATTATTTCAAGCATTTTTCTCAATTTTTGGAAAAGTGCACAAATAAGGCCCTAAAGTGCACAAATAAGGCCCTATAGTGTATGTCCGCACGTCCGCACCGTAAGAGTGCTCCGCACCAGAACCTTACTCTAGTATATAACTATACGATGTAACCATAGTATATATTTGTAGTATATAACTAAGCAATATAACAATAGTATACAACTATACGATAGAACCATAGTATATAACTATACGATAGAACCATAATATATAATTATAGTATATAAATATACGATATAACCATAGTATATATCTATAGTATATAACTAAACAATATAACAATAGTATATAACTATACGATACAACCATAGTATATAACTATACGATATAACAATAATATATAGCTATAGTATATAACTATACGATATAACCATAATTTATAATTATAGTATATAACTATACGATATAACCATAGTATATATCTATAGTATATAACTAAACAATATAACAATAGTATACAACTATACGATAGAACCATAGTATATAACTATACGATAGAACCATAATATATAATTATAGTATATAACTATACGATATAACCATAGTATATATCTATAGTATATAACTATACGATAGAACCATAATATATAATTATAGTATATAACTATACGATATAACCATAGTATATATCTATAGTATATAACTAAATAATATAACAATAGTATATAACTATACGATATAACCATAGTATATAACTATACGATATAACAATAGTATATAACTATACGATAGAACCATAATATATAATTATAGTATATAACTATACGATGTAACCATAGTATATATCTGTAGTATATAACTAAGCAATATAACAATAGTATACAACTATACGATAGAACCATAGTATATAACTATACGATAGAACCATAATATATAATTATAGTATATAAATATACGATATAACCATAGTATATATCTATAGTATATAACTAAACAATATAACAATAGTATATAACTATACGATACAACCATAGTATATAACTATACGATATAACAATAATGTATAGCTATAGTATATAACTATACGATAGAACCATAATTTATAATTATAGTATATAACTATACGATATAACCATAGTATATAACTATAGTATATAAATGAACGATATAGCAATAGTATATAACTATACGATATAACAATAGTATATAACTATACGATAGAACAATAGTATATAATTATACGATATAACCATAGTATATAACTATACGATATAACAATAGTATATAACTATACGTTAGAACCGTAATATATAATTATAGTGTATAAATATATGATATAACAATAATATATAACAACACGATATAAGTATAGTATATAACTATACGATATAACCATAGTATATAATTAAGAAATATCCACAATTGTTCCATTTTCAAGCATTTCATCCAAAATAACCATGTACAATTATAATTATACAAATATTAGATTCATTATAATCTTTAACGAATATTACATTCACTATAATTTTTAACGAATAATTATGCATTACAAAGGTTTCAAACTAACTACGTACGAAATTTATACATATAACTACGACAACAAGTTTCTCTTAATTTTTGTATACATATATAATACTCAAATACAAGCATACAAAAGCCTTTCAATCGATCGATCGATATATAACGTCACAACCTTGTATTACACATTACATGATGGAACGACAGTGCAAATCACCGATTGCTATATATATTCAAACAAAACCTTTACAATTCTAGCTAATTATATACTTTATCACAATTGTACACTAACATAATGTTCAAAACTAAAAATGTGTTTCTAACGGCCGAAAATCCACTTTTTTTAAAAGCTACGTTGTGGCGTTTAAAAAATGTGTTTCGGCTCGATTAAACCGATTCCATTTTAAATGCTACGACGTAGCGTTTAACTCCGACCCGGTTTAATCGAGCCGATTTCGTTTCTTTTTTATTCTCAATAAATCCAAAAAAAACTCTCACGCCACGATATGGCGTTTGAAAAAAGAAAAAAATAAAGTTAAACGCTACTGTAACACCCCGGGCCAGAGGTGCTACAGTGCCATAGTCCCGAAGGACTATAAGACGATTTTAAAAGAAACGAAATCCAAAACTCTTCCAATACATAAAATCATCAATATTAAAATCCGTGCTCAAGATTTAAAACAACACTTAAACCTGTCATCCAGTTTAATGCATCAATTTAAATCCAAAACAACGGAAGCGAATACAACATTTTCAAATCTGATGCAATTCTAAATCTTTCACTGTGAAGACACATCTGTGATCCAGAACCCGCTTGTTGCTGTAAACCTGAAAGCCTGATTGACTGGGGGACCCGATACCCCAGCCAACCGCGGCACGTAAACCGAAGTTGGTCAGACTCACGAAAGACTGGCAAAACTCTTCAAGCCAAAACAGTTTAACACCAGAGAATTATCACAACAACCAACTCATGCCAAATAACAACATGCCACACATTATATATATACATATATATATATATATTTATATCATAACTATATCATAATCATATCAACCAACCAAGACCAATCACACGTCAAAACACAAACACCCACTACCACATAACCAATCAATTACCCATTCTTATCCAACTCTACACTATACTAACCTCTTCAATCCAACCTCAATATCATCACAAGCATAAACGAATAAAACGATCCAATCCAACTTTCTCTCCAATACTAATACCTCAATCATCAACCCTATGAAACATATGCATATCTTACTACTGACTTACAACCAAGACTAATCAATTATACTGAACTCCCTACTGCACTAACACATCCAATTAACCTTCACATTAACAAACACATAAGCATCAACGAGACAATCATCACATAATACCAACATAACAAAACAACGATCCAGGCCAGCCACCCTTCCGGTGCCGCCTGTTCGTTAACATAGACTGTAACTCATACATTCAAACTCAACCCATGTTGGCCCACACCCTCAAGATGGGAAACCAACCTGCACACCCACCAGCATAAATCCACATCACCATTTGCTACAATAGCTAATATTTAACAACAAGTCAAACTAGCCAGCAATCAATATCCAACATAAAACCAATAACCAAACACACAGTCAATATTCACCAACACAACCAACATCCAACACAAAACCACTTAATCAAGTACGCAATCAACATTTAACACACAATTAACACATAATATCTCCCTCCTCCGTCTCACCACCATATCACCGGGTGAGACAATTCCAACCCACCACCGGTGAGACACTCATCACCTAAAACCAACTATCCGGATAGGGACGGTCTCTTACCATCCAACCCCTGGTCCATAACAACATAGGCTACTCCCTACGAGGTTTGGTGAGACGATCATCACCTGACCCTCCAACTCTGATTCAACATATTTGGCCCTTAACAACGTAGGCGATTCCCTACGAGGTTTGGTGAGACGATCATCACCTGACCCTTCGACCCCCAATCAACGACAATCCAACCACCACACTGACACTCAATCAAATAGCACAAACGACAACGATTAACACATATTCACACATATATATAATCAACCAAGCAACTTTAAATTCAATAATCCAATCAATCCACAACAATCAATTCATAACCATCAATCCAGAACAATCAATCCACATTTAGTTATGACCAACTACCACATCACATTCAATCAAACACAACACGAGACAATTACTAACATACCCACACATTCACACACACACACACATACATATTCAACCACGTAATTCTACATCCAATAATCCAGCACATAACCAATATCTGCCAATAATCAAGCAACAACCAATATTCTACACAAAACAGTAACCAAGCACATACCAATATCTGCCAACAACCAAGCAAACAATCAATACCCAGCACAAGACCAATAACAAAACACACAACTGGTATCCGATGCACGACCAATAATTATGCACACAATCCAACACACAACCGCCAACACACACAGGTGTCGACAAACACACATATTCAACCAAGAAATTTCACAACTAATAATCCAAATTAATTTACTCAGACAAGGCTAAATCAATTACTGAATCAATATAGGGACAAAAGTAATTTTATAAAATATACGAAGGGTTAGCAAGATTTATCTTGCCTCAAGCTCGACAACCACGACCTCAGAGATCTCCAACCAACTCGAACGAACCTGCGAAATCAATCCGAGCAAATCCCTGGCATTAATTACTCATACAAATCCACAACTAATAAACCCCCAATCAAACCCTAAATTCATACCTCAATTAAATAAGCAACCCTCACAAAATTCAACCCAACTCTAAAATCACAAGTTGCTGCACAATCGAAACAAGGCTGCACAAAGACAATATAATCAGCTCCAATTAATCTAAAATCAGTTCAACTTAGCCCAAAACTTCCCAAAATTGAAATCAACACCCAACAATTACGTACCATCCCTTAGCAAACAAATTCTGGTTGACCATAACCCTGCGATTGCCAACCAAACTGCCCAGAAATTCAGATCTGTCCAAACATCCAATTCAATTTTGCCCAAACGTTCAAATCTGTCACAACAGAAATTCGGTAAAAAATTTCAGATTGAAGAGATCCCCAACATACCTCATCGTCACCTTGCTCTCGCCGCCGGGATGGGGCTTCTCGTCGCCGGAGCAACACCAGCAGCAGCGAACAGCAGATCAGCAGCAGCGAACATCACATCAACGGCGAACAGCACATCAGCGGCGTCTCTCTCTCTCTCTCTCTCAGCAACTGGACACGGCTCGTACAGGGAAGGAAGAGGTGACGAGCGGCTGTGGCCGGATCGAGCTCACCGGCGGGAGAAAGGCTGAACACGGAAGGAGTCGGGGAGGCTCGAGCTGCCCAGCTGAAGTGTTCTCTCGAAGACGAAGACCAAGGTTCTGCCCCCCTTTGCTAACTTTATACCCATTTAAGTAAAAATCCTTAATTAATTTACCATTATGCCATTCTATAACCTTTGGGGTATTTCAGCTACCTCGTAGTGTTTAACTTGCGGTACGAAAACAAAAAAAGGTGGTGCAAAACCGAACGACCTTTAAATTAAACGGTCATTTTGTGCGACACTATGTGCAACATAATTTGACCGCTTAATTTCCGGCAATGTGAGCGGCTATATATATGGGATATGTATTAGTAGTTGAACCACCACTGAATTACAAATCTCAAATTTAAGAGTGAATGTCGTTGTCAGGCGAGTCGTGTTGGAGGGGGCAGTCCTGCGTCATCGTCTCCAGTAACGCCTCCACCGTCTGAGCCGCCGAGTGTGCATTCTCGCCGGAATTCTCCATTTGCGCCGCCGCCAAGGTAAGATTTTTAGGGTTTTGTTTTTGTTTCGAATGGGGAAGACGAAGCCTTCGACGACAATAAGTACCGCACAAAGCTTGTGCTGCACGCTGTGTCGTCCAACATTTTTATTTTATTTTATTTTTGTCCTGCACGGGGTGCCGTCCACAATTAATTATTTTTTTAAAATTTTCTTCTGTGCTGCACTAGGTGCCGTCCAGAATATAATCCGGGTTCAAAAATATAATTTTTAATATAATTTGTTTTCATTTTATTTTAGTAAACCGAATCGCAAAAAAATTAAAAAATCGGACTGTTTGTGCGGCATTACGTGCATCATAAGATCTGAATCGGGTTTTCGAAATACCGTCTTTTCTGTGCTGCACGACGTGCCATCCACGCCTTGAATCGAGTTTTTGGCGAATTTTCTGTACTGCACCTGGTGTAGCACAAAAAAGAGTGCGCGGTTAAAAAAAGTGGAATGCACGGTTTTTCGCCGAATCTACTATATAATTACTAAAGCAGAATACTGACTGCGCCACGTGGCGCCCGTAGAATAAGCCCGAAATTTACGTTGTCATGTGGCGCCTCTATATTCAATTTGTCACGTGTCGCCCTCATATTTTTTCGGCATATATGTAAAAAAACTAATAAAATCAAACAAAACAAAATTACTACCTATAATAGCCGGATTTGCACACGCTCCCCAATTATTTTGATCTACTTTTTTCTATAAATATTTTGAAAATATAATTTTACCTTTTAAAATATGAAAATATATAATAAATATTTGATCATTTCCTAATATACTATACATATTGGTTGGTGATCTTATGAAGATCAAAATCGTGACTTCTGAAAATGGAGTGAATCAAAATCTTAATTTTTTTTTTCTTACATATATTATGAAGGGATCAAATAAATCGCACAATTTTCTTCCATAAATACTTTGAAGATATAATTTACCTTTTTAAACATCTAAATAATAATCCGATAAACAAATTCCGTGATAAATCAATTCGTGCAGGTCACGAGAATTTAACTAGTATTAACTAAACAACTTATTTGTGAAAACTATATGCGTGTACTCTATTGCCTCCACATCTTGATTAATATACGGACATGCTAAATACACGCGGAAAATTGTCTAAATGGACGCTATTCTACACGCTTAAGGTAAGCGTCTGATTTTACACGCCTAATCTAAGCGTGGAGGGGTATTCTTGCCATTTTCGAAAACAGGTATGAACCACACGCTTAGCTTAGGCGTTTAACCATACGCCTAGATTAGGCGTCTGGTTATATGGGTTATTGGGCCGGCCCAATAGCCTTTGCCCATTCCCCAGTAAACCCAGACGCCTAAGTTAGGCGTCTGTCCAGACGCCTAATCTAGGCGTGTGGTTATATGGGTTATTGGGCCGGCCCATTCCCCAGTAAAACCAGACGCCTAAGTTAGGCGTCTTGTTTTAGACGCTTAAGTTTCCACTTCGTCTTCTTCCTCCCGACGCGTTCAAACCTAAAAAATTCGAAAACGATTTCGACGAAATCTCTCCTCCATTTGCTTCGATTGTTTGAAATTAGGCATGGATTGTGATTGGGATGGTTTGGGCGAGTTCATTGGCGGCGGAGAGAGGTCCAAAAGCGGCGGCGGAGCGGCAGCCGGAAATCTGGAGCAAGGGGCGACCGGGGGCGCGACGCCGAGAGACGCGGATGCTGCTGGAGTAGGCGCTTCCGGCGCCGGTGGTGCGAGCTCCGACGGAATGTCTGCGTGGATGGCGGTAGAGGAGGAGGAGGAGGAGGAGGAGGGCTTGGTGGTTTCCGGCGGAGCTCGGACCCGTGGTGGAAGGGGAGGTCGAGCTAGGGACCTAGCGGATACAACTCCGATGATGCCTGGATCGAGTCAAATCGGTCTACGAGCGGTATTATTTTAAATTTTAAATTTTAAATTGATCATTATTATCATAATTGTTTTTGTAAATAATTAGTCTCTAATTTAGCAAATAATTTATTAAATAATTTAGTAAATTCTAAAATTAATTTAGTAAATAATGTTGTTAATTTGAAATAGAAAAATTTAGTAAATAATTAGTCCCTAATTTTCGTAAATTATGTAGTTATAGATTAGAATTATTGGCTCGTATAGTATATTTAGAAAATAACAAGTATAATAAATTCTAAAATTAATCATTTAAGTTCCTAAATGTATTAATTAGTCCCTAATTAAAATAGTATCTAAAAAATTAGAGTATATTGGCGGTCATCACCCCTACTGGGCGGACGGAGCCGACACCTGTTGTTGCTGACCGCACCCGGCGTGTTGGTATATCGGAGTCTATTCGTCGCCGCGCCGCTACTCTGAGTACTGATATATTGTCGTGTAGTGCGGTATCTTCGCAGCCGCCTATGACCGGCACCGCTGATGATGACTATTTGGAGGACGCCGAGGACTTGGTAGCTGAGCCGATGACGGTTGATGATGAGGCTGTTGAGGAGCAGTCGCGTCATGGGACAGGGTATGACTTTATTGAGTCTGTGGAGCCTACATTACCGACGCAGGAGTTGAGTACGGACGACATTCCATTTTTTCATTCCCCGCCTTTTTTTGGGTCGATACCTACTCCTGTCCCCTCTCCATCCCATGCTGATCCTTCTTCTACACCTTCTGCCGATATTTCTTCTCCACTTTCTGCCGGTCCTTCTTCTCCACCTCATGTTGGTCCTTCTTCTCCACCTCATGTTGGTCCTTCTTCTCCACCTCCCGCCGGTCCATTTGTTGTACATACTTACCATCCTTGGATGCCTGGAGGCCCAAGGTGTCCGATTCTTCTCTCTAGCTACGAGACACACATTGCTCGGGCCATATTTGACCGTCCTATACCTCAGCCCGCTCCTGAGGCACTTCCGCAGATGCCGCCTCATGTATAGCAGAGGAGACGGAGACGTAGAGGAGACGTTGCAGTTGTTGAGGATGCTCCTGTTCCTCAGATTGCCGAGCAGGCGGAGCCTCGTCGTAGCGGGGTAGCCCGTCGTCAGGCGGAGCAGGACCTGGTATGTTTTAGGTTTTTTAGTTTATGTGTTTTACCTATAAATGTTTTTTATTCGAAATTGTATACTAATTTTAAATACCGTTAATTCAGAGTCGTAAGATTCTGAGGATCCATTTCCGCACAGCCCATTGTTCTACACACGAGCATTACATTAGCCCTGAGCCACATACGTGGTTTAGGCTGGCGGAGCGGAGCGGGCTTACCGGTCTACGCACACTAGGCATAGCATGCAGCATGGATGCGGCGTTGATTTCGGCATTTGTGGAGAGATGGCATCCCGAGACGAACACATTTCATATGCCCTTCGGAGAGATGACCATCACCCTTGCTGATATTCACCAGATCTTACAGGTTCCCATACGTGGGAGGAGCTGCACTTCAGACCTCGATGAGCCGACAGTGAGACAGCGCATATGTGCTGATCTGGGCGTTGCTGAGGAGGAGGTGAGGAGATGGCACACAGCTGGTGGTATTCCTTTGGGGCATTTAGAGACTACAGTACTGGAGGCCTGGATGAGGAGTGAGGTTCGTGACGAGGGCGTTATTGCTACGTACTACCTTTTCTTGCTTCTCGGCTCGACTGTACTGGTGGACAAGTCCACTAACGCCGCGAAGCAGAAGTGGTTGGCGCTTTTGTTTGACCACGACGTCACATGCGACACTGCATGGGGAGCTGGGATTCTAGCGTACGTCTACCGCAACTTGGGACAGGCGTCTAGGCGTGGAGCACAGGGCATTGCATCGTGCGGGATTCTGATCAGGGTAAGATATTAGATAGATTAGTCAAATATTAAGTTACGTTTTAATATTTTGGTCATTAATGTCCTTAGTTATTCATTTACAGTGCTGGGTTTGGGCATATTTTCCACATTTTTGGGAACAATATGTCACGAACCCTCAGGCCTTTGGAGGAGCTGTTTGTGGTGCCGCGGAGGTGCCGAACAGTAGAGACACCGGTCGTTTGATCGCCATACGCCGCATGTTGGACCGCATGAGATACGAGGAGGTAGAATAGTACACGTAATTTTCGATATCTTAGTCTTTAATTTATTTTAGTATATATGTATTCACTTTGCCTTTTTGACTTTACAGATTACCTGGACCCCCTGGGTGGGGTTGGACTTCCAGGCTCCTGAGGTAGCTCCTGCCAGGTTTTGCGGTATACTGCGCATTGTAGATGTTCAGGAGCCGTACCACCCGGACAGAGTCCTCAGGCAGTTTGGGATGATGCAGCCTATCCCAGTTCTGCCCATTCAGCCGGCCAAGGTCGTCAGGAAAGCGGAAATCAAGGGATACGAGGTGAGTTTTGTGGATGAGCTTCTACTGGCTTGGGATGCAGACCCGAGACCCCTGATTGACCTCCAGGGATCGGTTGCGACACATGGGTGGGACATGTCTGCCGATTATTTAGATTGGTATGACGAGTGTTCTCATCCATTGGTCGATCCCGGTTCAGTCAGACGTGATCGTCCGGTCGGCCTTATCCACGTCCCTCCAGGCGTTGACGCAGTCGCGGTACGCTAACTTTTGTCGAATTATTTGAATGATTTATCTATAATTTTATATTTTGCAATATTTTGACAAATATTACTTGCTTTCTATACAGCGCATTCAGGTGGTTGCCGGTGATATCCGCACTTATTTACACACACCTGAGGCGGCGACACGGACGTTCGAGCAACACGCGGCGTTATGGCTGCATATGCTGACTGGGCAGCCTCCCCCCATGGCCCCACCCCCACCTTGCCAGTCCCAGATGTTTCGTGATTCTGTCACGGAACCTGGCGAAGGTAGTGGCTCGCAGCCACAGTAGTTTTTTATGTTTAGGATTAGACAGGATGAACAAGCTTAGCTTAAGCGTGTGATGAACAAGCTTAGCTTAAGCGTGTGATGAACAAGCTTAGCTTAAGCGTGTGATGATAGTTACACTTATATACTATAGTATTTCATTATATCTAGTATAGTTACACTTATATACTATAGTATTTCATTATATCTAGTATAGTTACACTTATATACTATAGTATTTCATTATATCTAGTATAGTTACACTTATATACTATAGTATTTCATTATATCTAGTACACTTAGACTTATGTACTATAGTATTTCATTATATCTAGTATAGTTATACTTATATACTATAGTATTTCATTATATCTAGTATAGTTACACTTATATACTATAGTATTTCATTATATCTAGTATAGTTACACTTATATACTATAGTATTTCATTATATCTAGTATAGTTACACTTATATACTATAGTATTTCATTATATCTAGTATAGTTACACTTATATACTATAGTATTTCATTATATCTAGTACACTTAGACTTATGTACTATAGTATTTCATTATATCTAGTATAGTTACACTTATATACTATAGTATTTCATTATATCTAGTATAGTTACACTTATATACTATAGTATTTCATTATATCTAGTATAGTTACACTTATATACTATAGTATTTCATTATATCTAGTATAGTTACACTTATATACTATAGTATTTCATTATATCTAGTATAGTTACACTTATATACTATAGTATTTCATTATATCTAGTACACTTAGAACTACTTCGAACTTAAATAAAAACACATCAAATTAATGATATGAACACATCAAAGCTGTCTAAATATTACATTACATAATCGTGTAATCAATCAAGTACATGAACGGATCCGTCTCCCACATACATAAAAGGATCTGGTGCCCGACAATATGCAATGCGGTAATCTCGATACATCTTCAAATTCAACTCAAACTTTGTTGTCCACCACAGAATGTTTCGATCTGCGTTTCTACGCCACGTACCAGGTGTGTGCGGTATTGGCGACCCTTCCTTAAGCACCACCTACATATACACACACAAACTATTTTAGTAGTGAAAACAATGTAACCTAATTTCATAAATATTTTTATTAGAAAAAACCTTTACCGGTATGAAGTGATCATGATTGCCTACGTGTGCCATGACGAGAATCTTGTCTGGAGGTCCCATGCTTGATGTCCTATTCCTCAACGGTAAGCAAAACGTCGGAACTTCCCATGTTAATAAGACGAGACCAACCTGATAGAGTGTGGCAAACACTAAACCCATCAATGGCATGTGAAGCCAGTATAATTCTGAGCAAGGGCTTCTGCAATGGTTCACTTGCAAGATAAGATCCTCCCAAGACCCTTGTCGAAGACGGCAACGTATCGGCTCGTATAGCTCTCGATTGTCAAGCAACTCTGTTACCATCTCGCGTCAGATATTGGCATATTCATGCTCTTGCCTCCCCAACAATACAGCCATCGACCGATATCCACAATGTCCGTCGGGGCGTACATCTCTAACATTCTTGATGTACGGAATCCAGAAGTCATCCACATTGTCAATCCCAAAGTTCACCCCCATATGAACAAGGGGAAAAATTGGTTCTTGAGGCCACTGCAAATCTTCTGGTTGTGATTCTTCTAGTATGGGTTGGGATTGCAAGTCGTCAAAGTCCATCACTACTGCAGTAGATGCACCTGCTTGGTTTTTAGGTCGACTTGGGCCTCTACCAGTGCTCGCACTTGCCTTCCCCTTCCCCTTTGTCTTCGGCCCCGCCTTCTTCTCATTCTCGTGGAGCTCATCCCGTCTATGCTCAAACAAGCACTTATCCCTCTTCTCCGCCTTCTCATCCACCTTCTCCTTGTTCCTAGCACCACTTGGCCTTCCTTTTGACTTGATTCCCATCGGCTCCAACAAAGTACTCTCTTCTGGATGCTCCAAGTCGTCGTACAACTCACCTAGTAGGAATGCCGTGCCTTTCTTCAATGTCCCAACCTCTAACTTGGCAAACATTTCACGAAGTCTAATCTCTGTAATGTCCATTCGAACATAGGCAGAAGGGCCAAGTGTTGTGGTTGGAGTCTCTTCCCATTCCAAGTCCCTCCAGAACTCGTGAACGTCTGACGGAATGAGAGGTGTTCTTGAAATGATGGCTCTTGCAATACTGTGCACGCAAGGCAACCCGAGACAATCTCTCACCCAATGGTCGTTGCATTCTTCCGAGAACTCCCCCTTCTTCAACATATCGTAATATCCCAACAACATATCAAAGCACCTATCAGACACTTGGTAGAAGAGCCTAGAAAAAGTAGCTCGTACAACTGCCGGCATCGATGCATCATCGAAATCCGTTGGTCGTTTGGAAAGTGAAAGGTTCATGCTCCCCCTAATCTGATCTACTTGAAGGATGATGGCATGGTGAATCCTCACGATCACTCTGTTGAAGCCCCCTCTGCTAGAGCCAATAATATCTTTCAAAACCTTGTGCATCCCCTCAACCCTGTCAAATCACATGACGTTAGTACGACATTAACAACTATGAGTACAAAAAACAACATATTGTGCACGTCATACCTGTTTGAAGTCCTCGTGAAGAAGTGAAGATGATGATCCGTCCACGCCCTTACTATGCTCGTCTTGTACGGAATAAGCCATGTGCCCTCCACGTATCCGACAAGGCCTTTCTTCCACGATGTCCGTAATACGGCAAGCCTCTCTTCATAGCTTTCTTCACTAGCTGAGCAAAAAAGTGCCCAACATTGGTTTGCAAAGGCATCCACACTTTCCTTCCTCTTCAAGATGGATGAGGCACGTGCCTCGATGTTGTGCTTTATATGCACCCAGCACAAGAGGTGTTGAACTTCGGTGCCGAAAACACTCCGGATAGCAGTTATGAGGGCCTTCTCACAATCTGTCATTATTACAGTAGGCATCACTCCCAAATCCAAACACAATGCTCGAACTTTCCTCATTATCCACGTGTAATGGTAAATCTGTTCCGCCCGGGTGAATGCATAAGCAATGTTGAACGTCTTATGAGTGTTGGTGAAACCAACAATCTCCACAAGTGGCATTCCATATCTACGGAAAACATTTCAAAATACAATACACATTTTTAAATGAAATACTATAACAATTTATGTCATAATAAACTACACATTATTACAATTAATGACTTACTTGTTTGTCTTGTATGTCGCGTCAATGATTATCACGTACGAGAACTTCTTCAATAACCGCAGCGACTCCGGATTAGCAAAAAATAATATTGCAACCTCATCAGTCTTTGCATCCCTCAAAGGATGAACTATGTAATTCTGCTCAACCATAAACCTTATGGACCACTGTGTAACCGTTAAGTCTCCCAAATCCTCGTACTGCAGCTTCTGCAAGAAGTTGGCCACTTGCTTCCTGGAAGTCACATTTCCCGGGAAGTTTTGCCTCAATTCCGAAACAATTTGATTCGGCGTCTTGCGACCGTCTCCCCACCTCCTAGCACACACCTGCT
The DNA here is from genome assembly GCA_027886185.1 of Rheum nobile. Taxonomy (NCBI): domain Eukaryota; kingdom Viridiplantae; phylum Streptophyta; class Magnoliopsida; order Caryophyllales; family Polygonaceae; genus Rheum; species Rheum nobile. The sequence goes on along the minus strand of WOAB01000072.1, from coordinate 2,568,807 downwards.
CCGCCTCGGTCATTCGACCCATGAATGCATGACCTTCAAAGCTAGTTCGTAGCTTATGGTTGTGCCGACCTTCAATCACACCCAACATCCACTTTTCACCAACCGTCCATGCCTCTTTCTTCTTCCGAACACCCATTATCTCAAACTTACACCCACACTTTTTGGATCTCGACTTTCGGATTTTAGGAACCGGCAACTCTGGATTCTCTTTGTTCACCTTCGGCCTCCCCGATCTCCAGGGCCCAAACCTATCGCACACTATACTAATTTGGTACGGACTTGAGTTACGCTTCACCAAAGCTATCACAAGCTCCTTTCCTTTTTCTTTCACCCATTTGTACAATTCTTCCTTACTATTCCACACTAGGTCCGTAGTAAACTGCTCTTTATAGTCTTTCCCCTATAAATATAGCGGTTTATGTTAACTATGTTATACACTACATATGATTTCCAATTATATAACTACGAATTCATGCTAAATATTGGCTACCTAATTACGAATTAAAATAACGATGAACGAATGAGCTCAATTTTTTAAGGACTACATCATTACACTACATATGATTTCCAATTATATAACTACAAATTCATGCTAAATATTGACTATCTAATTAAGTATAATATTTAACACACTAATTATGAATTAAATTACCGATGAACGAAAGAATAATTTTTTAAACACTAACCACAAATTCGCCGCTAGGGTCCCAATCGCCTTCCGCTTCCTCGTCTAACACAAATTTCGACTGCATCCATTCGTCGCCCTCCTCCTCTTCTTCTTCACTTTGAACCCACTCGTTTTGTTCGTCGCTACTATTCTCACCACTATGATACATCTTTAAAATTTAGGAGTACACAATTTCAGTTTCTGGGAAATGAAATGGACCTTCGACTATAAATAGAAAGAAATATAATCGTTAAGCAACAACTATAATATACACGCCTAAGCTAAACGTTTATATTATAGCCGTTAGTACAACGGCTACATATACACGCCTAAGCTAGGCGTCTGCTTACACGCCTAATCTAGGCGTGTAACCAAACGCCTAGCTTAGGCGTGTAACCAGACGCCTAGATTAGGCGTGTAACCAGACGCCTAAGCTAAGCGTGTGTTTTTTGTTCTCTAGTGGGATCTGATGTCTGTCTTTTCAAAATACCAATAATACCCCTATACGCCTAGATTAAGCGTGTAAAACCACACGCCTAGCTTAAGCGTGTAGAATAGCGTCCATTTAGCTATTTTTTCGCGTGTATTTAGCCATTGCCTTAATATATCTTCCCTAATGATTCTCCGGATCCCCGTGTGAAATTACGAGCGTTTCCTTTCCAGCGTCTAGCCGTCAAGAACAATTTCACCTTAGAGCTCTCCCTTACGTTGGAAAAGCAAATCAATTGTGAGAAATTAGGTTTTGATTTGTGATAAATTGAGGGAAAAATTGGACTTGTAATACATCATAAGAGTCACTGTAAGGATGACGAGGATGGCTATGATGTCTATTTGGTTGAATCAGGCAGTGAGTGGTGCGGCAATTTTAAACCTTATATTTTCAGACAATTTGTTGAGTGTCATTGCATAACGATGTTGGAGAAAATTAATGTATATCAATGAGGAATAAGGAGAAGTTTAGAAAGGATTCTGTACAGATGGGTTGTCTAAGAGTTGCAGACGAAATATAAAAATAAGGCGAACCGCCACTTGCCCCGGATTAAGATGTTGATTGAACGGCACAATGTCGTTTGGAAGAAAGTTGTTCAAAACCAACAACTGGATTCTTGATTTGAAGACGATTCCGAGACGTACCCAATTCACATAAAAATAAATTATAATTAGATAATCTATTCAATAACGGAAATTGAATGATAATTGTCTCGGTTTCTAATTGGATTTATTTAAATCTAAAATAAATCAATTATCAAGGCTACTCCATATACAATTATTTATACGATACTAAAAATCCTTTAGTCGTATACTCTAAATAATCATAATACAATAAATAAATTATTTAATTTATTTACAACACCAGTTAATTGTTTAACCAAGTATATTACCTATTTGCAATGTTAAAAATTAACATTTTACAATTTATGATAATTTCATATAAATTAAGTTTAACTAAATTTTAATATCAATAAAATTAGATTAATCCAAATTATCCCTAATTAACTTTAATTAACTAAATAATCAAGATTCACGCAAATTAGGGGGAATTAACGCCCGATAATTGGGGGATTAGGTGCGTGATTGCCTTATTTACAAAGCCCATGGCTTAATTTGAAAGAAACGAGCGAAATCGGCACCGAAATTCTCCATGGAAGCGAGCTTGAAGCTGGGCGTGACGGCTGGAAGAAGAAGTTGATCGTGGCACCAAGAATTTGACTTAATTGCACATTTTTGCCCAACTTTTCAAGTTGTGGCAAAAATTCCCTTATTTTATTTTTCAAAAATTACAAAATTTATCCAAACTTATTTATAACTTATCCTAAGTTTATTTATACATTTTAATCCAAATTTAAGTTGAAGGTAAAATTAAGGGAAATTCCTGTTGGTGCCCCTGAGTTTATGGTTATTCCTGTTGGCATCCCATAATTAAGTTTTTTTCGGTTGGTGCCCCTAAGTTTTGGGTTTGTTTGTTTTGTAATCAAACTTTTTCATCTTTGTACCATTCTAGTTTAAATTGATTAAATCCAAATCCACCATTGTGTTTCTCGTCCTCAAATTAGTAAGATTTGACTCCTAAAAATACCCAAATCCATGTATGAACCATGTCGATTTGAATTCCGAAGCAACAACCCATTTCCGACCTTAAGAATTCAAATCGGAATGGTTCGAGTATGTATTTGATTGTTTTAAGAGTCGAATCCTACTAAGTTGAGGTCAATAAACATAATGATGATCTTCGATTTGATCAATTCAAACTGAAATGATACAGATATGGAAAATTTCGGTTACAAAGCAAACAGACCAAAATCTTAGGCGTACCAACTGAAAAAAACTTAATCGTGGGACACCAACAGAAATAACCCTAAACTCAGGGGCACCAATAGGAATTTCCCTAAAATTAAATTACCTTAGCTTTAAGCTTTAGTTACATTTTCTTATTAACATAACCATATTTAAATCCTAATTAATATTTTTTAATCTTAATTTAATACATAAAGATAAATTGATAAGTTTATTTATATTATAATTAACATAAGGTTAACATAATTTATATCATTCATAACTTAAAGAGATACATACTTAGGGTAAGTATTATTTTATTCCTACATGGAATAAACATAATATAACCTTTATTAAAATATTTAAAACTTCAAAACTACATTCTTGGTTATACTCATTTATTGGTTTCTATACTAAACTATTGTAACCCATTTATAAATTGTACAAAAATTATCTTAACATAATTTTTGAACCTAAGTTAATGAAAATTTAAATTACTCCTCTAAAAGAAATTAAATAAATCTAATAACTTTCATTATTATCAAATTAAAATTATCATAGTACCCTTCTACTTTAAGTGAAATATTACAAATAAACTTGGTTTTATTTGGTAAGTTGGAGGTCATTAGGAATATTTTGTGTGAGCCATTAAAAGTAAGTTTGTTATTTTTGAGCCAATATATGGCTATATCCACTACAAGAAAACAGACTTCGGTGACAAAATAGTTCGTCGCCCAAAGCTTACCGTGACAAAAAAAAAATTGTCACGAGTTGAAAATATTTTTTCTTAAGAAATACCTTTGTGAACTCCTCAATTTTTCAAAATAAAAAGCAACAAAATTTTGAATTCCTTACTTTCTCAAAACAAAGAACAAAAAACTAGAACACAATTTAGATAATGTTATTATTTTTAATTTCATTTTAAAAATAATCCGGTATTGATTTTTTCTCATTTTGGGAGTTCTTTTTTGATATCTATATCCCTTGTCTTTTTCGTCAATTGTTACCTTTTTAGGGTTCGTATCATTTCATCCGTAGATTTTTTGTTCAATGGATCGTAGAAGATCAAAAAACTCGATGGGAAAACATTCATGGTTGCTCCACCCGCTAGAGCCAGAACCGATTTAATACTTTCAAAATTGTATGGTATTGAATGAACACACTTAATGCACAAAAATGCAAACGTTATATTAGATATAGAAGATTTCTACAATATTCACAAAAACTTTCTTCAAAATATAAACACATCCCTACAAAAACAAACTTCCACTTTAATTATGTTTACACGAGTCCGTGACATGATTAATTGAATATATTATTATTATTTATAATTAAATTAGTTAATATTTTAATTATGAATGTACTTTATGAAATTTGTACAACAAAATCTATCTAAACTTACAATCTGTTTCTAAATAACGAAATAATATATATGAGTTATTCCATTTTATATTACTATATATGATGTTATTACTATAAAATAAGATTAAACAAAATCACTTTGTCAGCTTTATAACAACAGTTGTATAATTCTATCTCATATCAAATTATTATATTGAATTAGCTGAATCATTTACTATTTAGGTGTTATTTTAAATTTTATTTAAAATGTTGCTTTCATTTACAGAATTAGCAGACTTTTATCATGTTTGTAAGATGTTTTGTTCAAAATTTAATTTTTCAGATTTTTTATGATTAGATTGGTTGATATTTTTGATATATTAGTGTAGTTTTATAAAATTATGTATAGTCAATATATCATTAAATCATAAAAATATATATTTCATCTTATATTATTCAATTATGTTCTATTTATAAGTTAGTATAAATTTCTATATTTTGTTTAATTTCAAGTATTATTTAAGAGTTATTATTAAGAATCAATATTTGAACTTTTGTTATATTATTACAATTTATTTATATATTCTCAATTGACATACATTCATAATTTTGTGAAACAATTTTAATTTTTTTTGTAAAATAGTTGATTTTGAATGAGTATTTAACATTTTTTAGATATTGTAACATGTGCATATTATGAAATTTGACATATAAAAAAAGATTAATGAATATGTACAATGAACTTACTTCATCATATTTTAAAATTGCTTATTATTTTGTTTATATTTGTACATTATTATTCATGATTTTTTTTTAAACTTATACTAAAAAAATAAATTTACATTAGCAAATAAAATCCTAAAAATAAATTTATAAACTAAAATTTGAAATTATAAAAAATAAAATAACCCACTTCTTATGTACAATAATAATATTTTATACCTAACATACTAACATTTAAATAAATATCAAATAATATATGTCTAACATAAAAAAACAGAACAACGATCCATATATAACAAACTTATTTTGTATATCGTGACACTACCTATACACAAATGGCCCGTGCTTCGCACGGGCTTCGATTTCTAGTTAACATAAACAATAATTTCACAAAAGTTTGATGTGAGTTAATTACTAGGGTTATTTTTTGAAGGACATGGTTGTATAGATAGAGGGCAACAAGCAAGAAGTAAACGAAACTACTAAATTCCATAACTAACTTCAGAACTAAATTGCTCTAATTTTGTAAATATTCAATAAAGATCTCAAAAACAAGCATTGGACACTCAACAAATGCATATTCCATCACCTGTGAAGACAGTCATACCAAACTGTATAAATTGTAGACTAAAAGTCAAATATACCAACATACTCTTTATATTATAGTTCACTGAGTTGATTAATTGGCAGTCCAAAGATTTCTACATGTTGACAATAAAATGGCAAGAACAAGTGCTTCATGTTCACAAGAAAATGGCAAGAACGGAGGAAGAATGGAATACAAGATGTAGGATCGTGATTGTTAGTTTAGAACAAGGGAACTAAGAATATTGATATTCAGTTCCCTTCGCAGCGGAAATAAACAATCAAATGTAAATGAACAAGTTCCTTATAGTGGAAACCTTTGATTGCCAACTAGCAATCTTAGGATAAAAACCACTACATTTCTTTCGAAATGATTTCAAGGTCTACTTCTTGATTTCTTATCACTTTCGTTACAAGTTACTCTAGGAACAAAACACACAGTTCCTCTGCCTTACACACAATTAGACAATCCTAGATAACTTATCACGAAGTAGAATCAATCCAAGAAGCAATCCTTAGCACTAAGAAACTGATACACTTACAGTCACATGAACTAGCACACAACTTTCAAGTTTCTTGACTGGTTCCTCTTGATCTTGGTTTGAGTTGATGATCTTGTTGAGGGTTCACACTTTGATGTTTGCTATGAAGTGTGATTCTTGTTGTAGTGTTTAAAGATAACAACGGAGCTTATCTTCCTTATATACTGTATTCTCTAGGTTAAGTCTTCTCTTGGTTCCCACAGAACAAGCTTGACCTAAGTTGTGTGGTAGTCCTTAATTCAAGTTGACTTAATCATGTACCAACAACCTAGGCAAACTCAGAATACACATTGGTTGGTCAAAGGCTTCATAAGTATCTGACATGTCGTTGTCAAACGCCTTTTGTCCGAGGTTCAGCAGCCTAGGTGAAATATCCCAAATAAGTGGATAATGGCATAAGTGTAAATTAATTATGGGATTTTGATAAAAGGGGGGAGAAATGGAATTTTGGGATTAAAATCCCTAGACACAATTTCGGTGTTGTCTCTCTGCCGAAACCTCCCCTGTGTGCGAGCTCCCTGTGCCCAGCTCTGCCCTTCCTCCCGTAGAACAGCTAGCCATCTTCTCCGAGCTTCTTCTCCGGCGAGCTCAGTCCATCCGGCGTCGTCCTCCCTTGCAGTGGAGCTTTGCTGTTTGCTGTTGTTGTGGAGCCGAGTTCACTGTTGTGCCGAGAGCTGCTGTCCGAGCTGCTGCTGCGGTCGTGCCGAGCTTCGGCTGGTGGTCGTCTCCGTCGTGGTCCGTCTCCGGCGTCTGAGGTAAGGTGTTGTTGGGTTGTTTGGGTTCTGAATTTCTGAAATGCCTTGCTGAATTTTGGTGTTGTGAGCTGCGAACTGTGCAGCAAATTGGTGTGTGCAGCTGCGGTTTGTTGTTGTTGTTGTAGTTCCAGCGACGAGGAGCCCTCCTCGGTGACTACCGCTTAGTTGTCGACAAGGTGAGCTTATGGGTTGGATTAATTTCAGTTTGGTTGAGGCTTTGCTGATTTTTTTTTTAGGGTTCGAATTGATGTTGAATTGTTCTTTGTGGACAGTTGAGGAGCAAATTTGTGAGTTGTTGGGCTGATTTTTGTGTGTGTGTTTGCTGAATTTTTTGGAAGGTATTGAGTTAGGGTTTGAATTTGGGGGTTTTTGCTGAGTTGATTATTTTGAAGTAATTGGGCTGAATTTGGTTATATATGGTTTGTACAGCAAATTCATGAATTTGGAATATTTGAGATTGGATTGATTTAGGGTAATTTGGCCTAATTAATTTAGGGTTTGAATTGAGGTTTTATTTGGTTGTGGTTTGGATGAGTAATTAATGCCAGAGATTTGCTCGGATTGATTTCGCAGGTTCGTTCGGATTGATTGGAGGTCTCTGGGGGTTGTTGTGGTTCGACTTGAGGCAAGATGATCCTTGCCTAACTTATATATTTTTATAATTGATTTATGCTTAGCTTATGTCATAATTAAATTATGGTTGCTTGAGCTATTTTAAATTGGTTTGAATTGACTATAATTGCTTGGTTGTGATGTGTGATAATATGTGTTGGTGTGTGATAATGTGTTGATATGTGGTGAAATGTGTTGATGTGTGATGAGGTGTGTTAAGGTGTGATTATGTGTTTGTGATTGTTGTTGATAGTGTCTGTTGACACGTATGTGTGTGTTGGCTTGAGTGTGAGTGTCTGTTGACACGTGTATGTGTATTGGATTGAATGTGTGTGTGTGTGTGGTAGATCGTATGTGTGTGTTGGATTGAATGTGTGAGTGTGTGTGTTGGATTGTGTGTGTATGTGAATATGTGTTAGCCTTTGCCGTATGTGAGATTTGATTGATTGTCGTATATGATTTTATTTGATTGGTATCGGTGTGGTGGTAGAATGTTGTTCGATAATGAAATTCCTTATATGTGAGGGCATCGGTGGGTGTGAACCCCGATCGTCAGGAGGCAAATGGTGAAATTCCTTATATGTGAGGGCCTCAGTGGGTGTGAACCCCGATCGTCAGGAGGCAAATGGTGAAATTCCTTATATGTGAGGGCCTCGGTGGGTGTGAACCCCGATGGTCAGGAGGCAAATGGTGAAATTCCTTATATGTGAGGGCCTCGGTGGGTGTGAACCCCGATGGTCAGGAGGCAAATGGTGAAATTCCTTATATGTGAGGGCCTCGGTGGGTGTGAACCCCGATGGTCAGGAGGCGAATGGTGAAAGTCCTTATATGTGAGGGCCTCGATGGGTATGAACCCCCGATGGTCGGAAGGTCGGAAATAGTGATGAAGAAGGAGGAGATATTGTGTGATTGTTATGTGTACCTTACTTGGTTGATTTGGTTGGATTGTGTGATTGTCATGTGTACCTTCCTTGGTTGGATTGGTCGGATTGTGTGATTGTTATGTGTACCTTCTTTGGTTGATTTGGTCGGATTGTGTGACGGTTATGTGTACCTTATTTAGTTGTTTTGGTCGGATATTGTGCGAATGATCTATAATTGTTATGCGATTGTTATTGGTTGAATTGATGATATTATATGATTGTATATTGTTTGAAACTGTTTTGGCTCGGCTATTCTTGCCATAGTCTTTCAAAAGACTGACCAACCTCGGTTTACGTGCCGTGGTTGGCTGGGGTATCGGGTCCCCCAGTCAATCAGGCCTTGTAGATTTAGCGCCAGCAAGGAGGATCCTGATCACCGTCGGTTTGGAGTCGAAGGCTTTACTCTTTTGGTTTGGACTTTGACTTGGTTGTGCGTGTCATTTTGGTTTTGGACCTTGTATGGGTCGAACTTGTTGTATTGGTTTTTGGTTTGTAAAGTGTTGTATTTTGTGTAGGTTAAGTTTGATTGTGGTTTCAAACCCTGGACAGGTTGTACAGGTTTTCCGCTGTGCTGCTTTTGATATATATATGGGTTATGTTTCGCAAATTTTTATTTCACCCGCCTTATAGTCCTTCGGGACTATGGCACTGTAGCACCACTGACTTGGGGGTGTTACACTAGGCAACTTCAGAGTTCCCTTTGGATGGTGATGTTGCTTTCACCAACCTTTGTCCGAGGTTCAGCAACCTAGACAACTTTAGAGTTTCCTTTGGATGGTGACAGGCTTTACAAGCTTTTGTCATGTCGCTTTCGACAACCTTTGTCCGAGGTTCAGTGTTCCCAGCTTTATCGGGAAAAGCAAAGTCACGTGTTGTACTTCTGGGTTCTTGCTTGTTTGGTTTCTTTGTCTTGTTTGGCTTTCATGGTTTCAGTAACTGTCCTGTGGTTCCTTTAAACACATCTTTGAGATAAAACATTAGTATCAAAGTATTTGTCATCTTCAAAAGTAGAGAAACTGAGAAAAGGAACTCTCATGGGAACTGAGGTTCCTGAGTTCCATTTCCTAACAATTTCCCCCTTTTTGATGATGACAAATATAAGGAACATGACAACATAATAAGGACATGAAATTCATGAGAACAGTTGAGCTAAGAGATTTACAACTTTATGAGATGATGAGAGAACATTCAATAGTTACAAATTCCCCCTAAGCAAAGGAACTAAGTTATTCGAGTTCCCCCTCAGAAAGAGAACGGGTTGAGATATCCTATAAGTCATGTAGTTCCAAGAGTTCAAGGTTCCTATGCATTTTCCCCCTTTTGACATCATCGAAAAGATCAATTAACTTATCAAGTGTAGGATATCAATGTGAAATAAACAATTGCTTTAAACCCATGAAAGTCACCATAATAAAAACTTAAGGCAAAGACAAATAATGCATTAGAAAAACTCCCGGAAATGTTCATTAATCATTAAAACCAAACACATTGTTCACAGATGCATAGTAGAAAGACAAACAGAGATCACAAACAACTTGAAACAAACAAAGGAAGGATAGGAGAGGTAGGTGGAATCCTAGGGAACTACTAGCACAATGTGTTGTTACAGCACTGGGAACCAGAAAAGTCATTCCTCTTCTTCGTAAGCATCATTCTTTTCCTCAGTTTCCTCATCTTGGCATGTAGCCGTTTTAGGCGTATCCTTCTTCTCAGCTGCCTGAGCTCCTCCAATCGCAGCCTCCAAAGTTTGTTGAATCACACTCACAAGACCAGATATATCATTCTTGGTCTGCCCCAGTTCTGTCACCTGATCACGGATGGCAAGAGAGATGGCAGTAGATCCATCCGTGATAGCTTTTTCAATACGACCCAGGCAAGCTAGGATCGCAGAGGAGTCTTGGAAAGGGTATAGCGGAGGCAAAGAGCTTGGAGTGCCTTGGAAACTTGCATTTTCCTTAGGCAAGTCCGCTTTCACATCGGAGGGAGCATCCAGGTGGTCTTTGGTTTTGAGCCTCTTCACAGTTTCCATGGTGAGAAGCTTGCTGTAGGTGGCTTCATTGAGATCTGCTGGATACAGGTTGAGCATGGAGAGAAGGTTTTTTATGATATGAGAAAAGGGCAAAGCATGGGATTCATGATTTTGACAGAATTGCATGTGGGCTAGCACCAGCTTGGGCAGATCAACTTGTTCCCCAGACAGAATCTTCTCCATGTGGATGGCATCCGTGATGAGAACCGAGGCTTTGTGCTCTTGCCTGGGAACCAGATTCCGAATGATCCAGTAATGCAGCAGCTTGTTGGACAGTGAGAGCCCCTTGGTGAGCAGATTCTTGGGGTTATCTCCATCATAGAGCATGGTCACCACCTTGGTTTTGTACCCTTTTCCATTTGGTCAAGTCTTCTTTTGATGCAAAATGCCAAAGCCAGGCCTGTGCTCGATTCCTAAGGCAGAGGCAATGATGCTTGGGGACAAAGGAAACATGGTTCCCTTCCATTGAATGATGGTATCGTTGCAGGGTGAATCCGCCTTGGCTAGCACGAAGGACATAGATTGGTAGAAGATTCGAACCACATCATCGAAGACGGAGAGGGGTTCCACTAAAATCTTGTCCCATCCTTGGAACTGGAGCAGGGAGTGAAATTCGCTGAGGGCGTCGCTGAATTGTGCAACATCTTCCTCCTCAAGCTGCTGGGTCCAAAATTTCTCACCAATGATGAGGGGTTTCAGAATTTTCCTCTTGGCGAAGAAGGGAGTCACTTGCTCCAGGTTGAAGACGGGGACAATTGTCGTCTTGAGCTTTTTGGAAGAGGCTGGCTCCGTTGAGGCAGGGTTGAAGGGAACTAAAGCCTGGGAACTCCGCTTGCGGAGCTTGAGCCTGGTTGCAACTGAGTGAGCAGCTTTAGATTTGAGGCTGACTGGCAAGGGATCAGAACTGAGAACCTCCAGAGTATCCTTGTCTGGAGAGGAATCATGGGAACCACTCTCAGAGTCCTTAAGAGTGGTTGATCCGGACACATGAGGGAGTTCCTTTTCGACCGCTACTGCTCTCTTGGATATGGGGGTTTTTGTGGGGGTGATTTCAAGGGATTTAGAGGATGAGGCGGCTTTCTTCTCTCTAAAGGCTCTGAGGAGAGCAGCTTCTTCCTCATCTTGAGCAAGGTGAAGGTTGAAGTCTTTGTTGGCCATTTGAGGAGTTTGGTGTTTTGAGAGAGAGGTGAGCAAGAGAACTAGAGAAAACGAGAGGATGAGAGAGCTAGAGAGAACAAGGGAATCAGGAACTTTGAGAGCAAGGAGAGCAGAGTGCTTGGTTCATTCAAACAAGAGTCCCTAAATACTCCTTGTGCATCATTTGGGGCCGTTGGAGAATCAAGCCGTTGGAAAAAATCTCTGGGTTAACGACTCTTTTAATTTTAGCTTTTTCGTCCTTTGCAACGGTCACAAAATCAGAAGGCAGTTTTTCAAATAAACTCATCAATTCGGAGCTGTTCAGGGAACTCTGACGCTGTCTGTGCATTAAATGATGTCTCGGGAAGAGGCGCGTTTCTACTAGCCGTTGGGGAGTTATGCCTTTCCTAGTTCCTTTCTAGCGATTTCTTCATTGTGCTAGAGGGATATATGGGAACTTTTAGTGTAGGGATTTTAGACACAGAACAAGAAAGTACGTTCCCATAAACGAAATCAGGGAGGGCCATTTATCACATCGCACACTAATTCCCAGAGAGGGTTAAGAGATGGATCATAGGGAACTAGATTGTGCAATGAGGCAAGGGAGGGTCATAGTACACAATCATCATTTCGGCTTGTATTATGGGGTTAGAATATGATCAGATTGTGACTTTTGGGCTAATAAAGAAACTTGGACAATGATTGAGTTAAAATGAAAAAGGACTTTCAAGGAGAAGAACTAGAAAAATTTATCAAAGCCTTTTGAGTAACTATTATAGATATGCGGGTCTATTGCAAGAGAAATAACACAAAGATTCCAAGACAGAACAAGTAAAAAGATCTGATCTAGTCAATCAAGGGAACTGGAGAGTAGCGTCAAACTAAAGGAACTGCTAGTTTATAGGAATCATTCCCAGTTCTAATCTAAGGTTCTCGAAAGGAACTCTATTCAAAGGTTTGGTGAATATATCTGCAATCTGATCTTCAGTCCTACAAAATTTCATAATGATGTTCCCTTTCTCAACATGATCTCTAAGGAAGTGATGCCTTATATCTATATGTTTGGTCCTAGTATGATGCACAGGATTCTTAGAAATGTTTATAGCACTAGTATTATCACAAAGAATAGTGAGAGGACCATAAGACATACCAAAGTCCGCGAGTTGTTGCTTTAGCCATAAGAGTTGGGAGCAACAAGAGGCAGCTGCAATGTACTCAGATTCTGTGGTGGAGAGGGAGACTGAGATTTGTTTCTTTGAATCCCATGATACAAGGCAAGGGCCTAGGAACTGTGCCATTCCAGAAGTACTTTTCCTATCCACCAAGTATCCAGCATAATCAGTATCAGTGAAACCTATCATCTTAAAGGGACACTCTTTGGGGTACCAAATGCAGAGTGAGTCAGTTCCCTTGAGATATCGGAATATCCTTTTCACAGCAGCTAAGTGTGTTTCTCTTGGACATGATTGAAACCTAGCACACAAGCAAACATCAAACACAATGTCTGGATGACTAGCTGTTAGATACATGAGGGAACTGATAACATGAATTTGTCGTGCTAATCCCAGCTATGCAAAATATCCAAACAAACCTTAAACCGTAGTCCTAGGTAAGTAAAGGTCGAGTCCATAGGGAGACATAGTCTATCGTTATATGCAATTTATATGTCAATCCAAAGTAACCAAAGGGGGGTTTTGTATGTTTCAGTAAATCTAAGCATGCAAAAGGTAAACAAACTAAAAGTTGTGAAATCAGTGATGGGAAAAGCACTTAGTCAAACAAACATCCACTATTCGTATGACAAGTTGATCCTAGATAATCATTCAATATCTCATGCAATGGAAATTCCAATTCCTTTTCAGATATAACTAATAGCACAATCAGATACTATTAGCACTAACTAATTAAACAACCCTGAAACTATCAAGATTCAGTTTAACAGCAGCGTTACAGATAGGAATATAGTTGGATACAATTCTAGCATAAAACAACCAGCTTTTATCCTAGAATGTAAATCAGTTTTCTTCTGCATAAGACTAGCACAACCAGATACTAGTACGATGCAGTTGCTACTCTGAAATAGATATGCTCAACCAGTAACAATCTAGATCTAGCAATCAATCAATAGAAACAAACCCTAGATGCGCAGACTAGAGATTATCAATATTAATCATAAGCAATCAAGCAAGAGAATAGATAAAATCCATGCAATAGATAAGGAACAAGAATCTCACAACTGAATCAAAACGAAAGCTTCAGTGTCTGACTAAGCAAGAGTGGCTTAGTTCTTCATAGCAAAGTACGTAGAAAGGGAAAAGATGAAATTAGGGTTCGAGAGCTTAGGGAGGCCAAGCTCCCTTCTAACCCTTAAATACTAAAAGGAAAATCTCCAAAATTCACATTAAACGAAATACTAATTAAAACGTAATAAAAGTAGTCCAAATAAAACAAATAAGGAAAACGGGCTCGGCGGACTTCTGACAGCGGCGGCGGTCGCTGCCTCCTCTGCGGCGGTCGCCGTAATTGCGGCGGTCGCCGTAATTGCGGCGGTCGCCATCTTTATACGGCGGTCGCCGTTCTCAAGTTGTAGCCAAGGTTGCTGGGAGGGCTTTGGCGGCGGTCGCCGCAATGTGGGCAGCGGTCGCCGTGAATCCATTCCTTCAGTGTCTTCGTCTCTTCATCTCCGAATGCTCCCAAAGCCTCCAAAAGTGTGTCTTCAGCACCTCCTCGCCAATACTCCACAACTCCTCTAAAGTATCCTAAAACACCACTAAATCAATGCTAAAACCCCGTCTATACACACAACATAATCGTGTGTATCAAACTCCCCCACACTTGAATCTCTACTCGTCTCGAGTGGATAGAAAACTATCACCCATCATCAATACAGTTCCTAGATCATCAACATGCAAAGAAGCTCACAACTAAGAGTAAAAGCATCTACATGAAAGCACAACATCCCCCTAACCAACCGCATAAGAAATCTACTCATCCACCAGCACACACAACACCAACACAATGCACACAACAACAACAACAACAACAACCTAATCCTCAGCTCCAAACAAAACACGCCATCCAAGTCCAACATCAAAAAAAATCATCAACGAGAGTGAAATAACACCACAATAACTACAGCTTATTCCTCCAAGTGAAAACCTACCCAAAACACTCCTATACTCCACTTCTTATGTCTCCTGCGCCGGTAAATTGATAGTCCTAAAACACTCAATTTTTTTTCTGCACTCATTTTGCTTAGGCGCCTTTTCAGGTTTTCACCTAACACTCTCATTTCATTTTTCAATAGATAGGCTCACAATATACTCACATCACTCTTGACCAATTATTACCCCAACCTAATGCTGGTCCAAGCCACCTGCTTATTACCTAGGCCGCCTTTTCAGGTTTTCGACCTATCCCAGGATTTCAATTTTAGCCTTTTTTCAAATTTTTGGCTCTTTTTCATTTTTTTTCTTTTTCTCAACGACGCAACAAGTACAGAGTCCTCCCCCATGCTTAAACATGGCATTGTCCTCAATGTAATGAAAGACAAAAAGAATAAAGCACAAGGAAGACAAAGAATGGACTCACAAACGTCGCCAAGCTGCTTGGACACTGAAGGTGTCGCTGGCGGGCTTCACAATATATGCCCAGGTCTCTAGTGTTGGGCGGATGTCTTCATCTCAACTTCTACTGTGCAACCATAGGGAACCATGTAAGGTTTGGTGGTCATTAAGGAAATCAGGGCTGTACGGCCTTCAACTCCTACCATGCAACCAAAAGGAACCACTCTGGTGAATAGTAGTATAACAAGTATGGCGGGATTGCATGGCCTTCAACGAACACAAAAATGGGGCCCAGATGGAATCGTGGTGTGGGCCCTAGTGTTCCTCCCCCTCAGTTGCCAATTGTAGGGTCATCATCGTTGTCAAATACAAAGTTGGGCTAATGTCTGCTCCTTGATAACATGATGTGCACCATCTCTCCATGGGAAACTCGGACAACTGGCCTCCAGTGGAACTTTTTTTTTTTTTTGACTTTTGCTCCCCGTTTAAGGTTTTTTTGGGGTATTTTATTTTCGTCTTTTGCTCCCCGTTTAAGGTTTTTTCGGGGCCCATTTTTTTTTTAATTTTTAGAATAAGGATAGAAGTCGAACCTGAGAATGGCGGCGATCGCCGTAATTAAACGGTGGTCGCTGCCATTTGCCGTAGCCAGATGAACGAAGGGGGGATTGGCGGCGGGCGCTGTAAGGGGGGCGGCGGTCGCCGCTTCTGCTTCTTCACGCTTCCTACAGGTTAGTTCGACACAGAATGCAAAGCAGAAATAAAATCAAATTGAAATTAACTAAAGGAAGGGAAATAAACTACCTAATCATCGGGTTGCCTCCCGAGAAGCGCCGTAGTTAACGCCGTGGCTCGACATAGTGCTCAACCTCTTCAACTCGGGTTGCTCCTATCACTTGAACTCCTGAGGTCTATATCAGGGGGATGCCGCTTTGTGTGCTCCATGTTGAGCCTTTCCCCCATGCTTGTGCCCTTGCTGATGGTTGGACCACTTTTTACATCTATGATTGCACTTGTCATTTTCAGAAATGGCCTACCCAACATCTCAGGGGCTGCATGTTTGTCATGCCCCGTATCCAGCACGTAAAAATCCACCAATCTCTCTTCCTGATCCTTGGTGAGCTTGCTTGAGATGATCACCGGTAATGTCTCCTTGTCTCCAAGAAATACATACTTGAGGTGATCGGGAAGTTGCTTTAACTTAACCACTGGTGCCTGCACAATAGAGGGCAAAAGCTTCTCACTAGGCAAGGTTAGTGGTATAGGTGATTTACCTGGTAGCTCAAGAGGAAGCTTATAGTAAGCATCCAACTCATTGACAACTTCCTGCATGTCAGTAGATAAAGTAAAATCCAAACTAGAATCCACAATTATAGATTGCGTGTCATCTAGGCAGTCCACATCAAAAACATCTTGCACCACAGGCTCAAGTACATCAATCGCACATAGAGAGTGATCATCAGAAGGATATTTCATGGCTTCATTGATATTGTAATTAATAGTTTGGCCATCAAATTCCATAGTCAAGGAACCAGTACTCACATTAATCTTTGTATTGGTGGTTTTCAGGAATGGTCTCCCTAACAGAATAGGGACTGCATGCTTATCATGTTCCATATTAAGCACAAAAAAGTCAGCAGGAAAAGTAAGATCACCAACCATAACCAAAACATCCTCCACTATCCCTATAGGACGCACACTAGATCGATCAGCTAACTGAATGGGAAATATTAGTCGCATGCATGGGTCCTAATCTTAAGGATTCACAAAGAGATGAAGGTAGAACATTAATGGAGGCACCCAAATCTAACATAGCTTTATTGAACTTGGTACCTCCAATAGTAATTGGAATGGTGAACATACCTGGGTCTCCACACTTCTTGGGTAAGCGCTTCTGAAACACAGCAGAAATATGTTCGCTTACCTTCACCTTCTTCTTGCTGTTCCTATCCTGATTTCTCTTTGTTGTGCACATCTGCTTCAAGAACTTAGCATAACGAGGAACATATTTGGTCAAATTAAGGAGATGAATGTTTACCTCAACGTTTCTCAACATCTCAAACATGTCCTTGTCCTGCGCAAGTGGCTTGGTACGCTTCAATACAGATGAGAATGGTGGAACGGGCTTCCACTCAGGAAAAATCGGAGTTTCGGACTCCTTCTCAGCCTCAGCATCGGCTACAGGGGGGCGGCGGTCGCCATAAGGTTGGCGGCGATCGCCGCTGACATCGTCAGAAAGTTCGGAAACTGGATCACCGTCACGGCGGTCGCTGCCTTCTGGGCGGCGGTCGCCGTAATGAGGGCAGCGGTCGCCGTGAGCCTGGCGGCGGTCGCCGCTGATGCTCTGCTCCAAATCCGGACTTTCTTCCTTGTTGACCTCATAATTATCTTCTTCGAGCCTCTTCCCACTTCTCAGAGTTATAGCACTGACATTCCGAATGTTCGGGTTTGCTTCCGTTTGAGATGGAAGTTTACCAGAATCCTTTGCGTCAAGTTTACTCACTACTTGAGAAATCTGACCAACCTGCCTTTCCAAGTTCTGAATGCTAGCTTGTGTAGTTTCATGGAATTGCAATTGGCTCTTAGTCAACTTAGCAACATTCTCATTGAGATTTACGTTGCTCTACATCAACATCTTTACCAAATCATCCATAGAGGAGGATGAATTAGAGCTCTGCCCTTGAGGTCGTGGCACAAATGGCTGCCTAGGTTGTTGAGGATTACCCTGTTATTGGTTTGGTTCTGGGTCTCTCCATCTGAAGTTGGGATGATCCTTCCAACCAGGATTGTACGTAATGGAGTAAGGATCATGCCTGGGCCTCTGCTGAAATCCTTCTACTGCATTTACTTCCTCTTGTAGAGTAGGACATGAATCAATAGGATGCAAGTCGTCATGACAGATCTCACAGGCCTTAGCCTGCTGAGGTGTACCTTTCAGTTTCAGACGCCTCACCTCATCTTTCAGCACATCAAAATCAGCTTGATCAAGTTTAGATTGAGAACTAGCGACTACCAAGATTTGGGAGCCTCTCCCACTGTATTGTCTAGAGTCATCAGCCAGGGTGGCAAATATCTCTAGAGCCTCTTCATAAGTCCTCTTCAGAATATTCCCACCACATGCAGAATTTACCATCCGACGATCATCTTCACGGAGTCCTCCATGCAAATAAAGAATCAGATCATGATTAGCATAACCATGGTAGGGGCAACTCTTCACCAGTCTCTTGAAGCGTTCATAATAGTCATAGAGAGACTCATTAGACAGTTGCTCTACGTTGTAGATCTTCTTCTTGAGCTGATTGGATTTGATTGTCGGAAAGTATTTATCAAGAAACACCTTCTTCAAATTCACCCAAGTAGTGACACTTCCTGAGGGTAAAGAATGATATCAGTCTTTAGCTGATTCCTTCAGAGAAAAGGAAAAGACTCTCAACCTCATCTGATCTTCAGTAATATCAGATGGCCGCATGCTGGTGCAGACCTCAAGGAATTCATCCAGGTGCTAAATAGGATCCTCAAGTGGGGTTCCACTGAATTTCGGGAGTAAATGGACTACTCCTGTCTTAAACTCAAATTTGACCCCATCACCCAGGGCAGGGAATTGCACAGCACGAGTTGGTTGCTCCAAGTTAGGAGCTGTCAGAGATTCAAGAGTAACACGTTGATCAGCCATCGTATCAGCTTCCTGAAGTAGTATACGCGCAGCTCTGCGAGCTTGAAGAAAGGTTCTCTCGATTTCTGGATCAAAAACAAGAGGTAGATTATTAGTAATGCGGGTGTGAACCATAAGATAGGTTCACACCAAGATTGGCACACAAATCACACACACAAAATAGATTATTGCCTCCCCGGCAACGGCGCCAATTTGATAACAGGAATTTGTCATGCTAATCCCAGCTATGCAAAATATCCAAACAAACCTTAAACCGTAGTCCTAGGTAAGTAAAGGTCGAGTCCACAGGGAGACATAGTCTATCGTTATATGCAATTTATATGTCAATCCAAAGTAACCAAAGGGGGCTTTTGTATGTTTCAGTAAATCTCAGCATGCAAAAGGTAAACAAACTAAAAGTTATGAAATCAGTGATGGGAAAAGCACTTAGTCAAACAAACATCCACTATTCGTATGACAAGTTGATCCTAGATAATCATTCAATATCTCATGCAATGGAAATTCCAATCCCTTTTCAGATATAACTAATAGCACAACCATATACTATTAGCACTAACTAATTAAACAACCCTGAAACTATCAAGATTCAGTTTAACAACAGCGTTACGGATAGGAATATAGTTGGATATAATTCTAGCATAAAACAACCAGCTTTTATCCTAGAATGTAAATCAGTTCTCTTCTGCATAAGACTAGCACAACCAGATACTAGTACGATGCAGTTGCTACTCTGAAATAGATATGCTCAACCAGTAACAATCTAGATCTAGCAATCAATCAATAACGACAAACCCTAGTTGCGTCCAGATAGAGATTATCAATATCAATCATAAGCAACTTAAGCAAGAGAAAGATAAAAACCATGCAATAGATAAGGAACGAGAATCTCACAACTTAATCAAAACGAAAGCTTCAGCGTCTGACTAAGCAAGAGTGGCTTAGTTCTTCATAGCAAAGTACGTAGAAAGGGAAAAGATGAAATTAGGGTTCGAGAGCTTAGGGAGGCCAAGCTCCCTTCTAACCCTTAAATACTAAAAGGAAAATCTCCAAAATTAACATTAAACGAAATACTAAAACGTAATAAAAGTAGTCCAAATAAAACAAATAAGGAAAACGGGCTCGGTGAGCTTCTGACAGCGGCGGCGGTCGCTGCCTCCTCTGCGGCGGTTGCCGTCTTTATACGACGGTGGCCGTTCTCAAGTCGTAGCCAAGGTTGCTGGGAGGGCTTTGGCGGCGGTCGCCGCAATGTGGGCAGCGGTCGCCGTGAAGCCATTCCTTCAGTGTCTTCGTCTCTTCAGCTCCGAATGCTCTCAAAGCCTCCAAAAGTGTGTCTTCAGCACCTCCTCGCCAATACTCCACAACTCCTCTAAAGTATCCTAAAACACCACTAAATCAATGCTAAAACCCCGTCTATACACACAACATAATCGTGTGTATCAGGAACCTATCATACCTTTATAGAGTTTTTCTTCCACAAGAGGACAAAGTGATCTTTGTCCAAATGAGCGATTGTAGAGATGGGAGTTGATAGGGGCTTGCAAGAATCCATTTTGAACTTTCTCAAAAGTTCCCTGATATACTTTTGTTGGTGAATTTGTATGCCATCTTTCTTTTATGATATTTGCAATCCGAGGAAGAAGATGAGTTCCCCTATTAGACTCATTTCAAATTCATTGCTCATCAAGTCTTTGAACTTATCTACAAGGGACAGGTTAGTGGAATAAAAAATGATATCATCAACATAAATTTGAACCACTAGGATGTTACCTTCTTCTTTTAGAATGAAGAGAGTTTTGTCAATGATTCCACGCCTGTAACCATTGGAGAGTAGGAACTGGGCAAGACGATCATACCAAGCTCTAGGGGCTTGCTTGAGACCATACAAGGCTTTGTCTAGGAAATAGACATGGTCTGGATGATCACTGTCTTCAAAACCGGGTGGTTGCTTGACATAGACTTCCTCTTGAAGAATGTCATTGAGGAAGGCGGTCTTTACATCCATTTGGAATAGTTTGAAGCCCTTGTGTGATGCGAAGGCAATCAATAGCCTTATTACTTCAATTCTTGCCACTGGAGCATAGGTTTCATCATAGTCGATTCCTTCTTGTTGATTGTATCCTTGAGCAACAAGCCTTGCTTTGTTCCTAATTAAAGCTCCTGAGTCATCGAGCTTGTTTCTGAACACCCATCGAGTTCCTATGATATGCTTATCTTTGGGGCGGGGAACTAGATGCCAGACTTTGTTCATTTCAAACTGATGAAGTTCTTCTTGCATGGCTTGGATCCAATCCACATCCTTCAGTGCTTCACCTATGTTCTTTGGTTCCACAATAGACAAGAGGGCATTGAAAGCATAAAAGGTTAAATCATCGAACCTGACTGGAGGCTTGATGGTTCTTCTTTCTCTATTGGGAACTAGAACATTTGATGTGGAGGCATCTTGATTTGAACATTCGGCTTCAACTTCTATGTTGGGATCACCTTCTCCATTTAAGAACATGTGAGAGGATGAATCATTTATATCTCCACAGGTATTGCCTTCATGTTCAAGGTTCCCAGAAATGGATTATTGTTGATTATCCATGGGAACTGGGGGAGGAATTTGTGCAGCTGGGTAGGAGCTAGGTGTTGTGATACCTTCATCTGGATCTTCTTGAGGGGACTTGGGAAAAGGGTCTTCAAAGGAGCTGGCGGTGTTCTGCATATTTCTACCAAATGATTTCTCATTAAACACAACATGAACACTTTCTTCTACCTTTTTAGTTCTTTTGTTGAAGACCTTGTATGCTTTGTTACTTGAGGAATATCCAATAAAGATCCCTTCATCACTCCTTGAGTCGAATTTGCCAAGATTATATTTCCCATTGTTATGCACAAACCATTTGCATCCAAACACCCTAAGATGTGAAATGTTGGGAACTCTTCCTCTCAGAAGTTCATAGGGTGTCTTCTCTGTGATTGGGCGAAGCATAGCACGATTGATGATGTAGCAGGCTGCATTGATTGCTTCAACCCAGAATGATTGAGAGAGTCCACTTGAGATGAGCATAGTTCGAGCCATGTCTTCTAAGGTTCTATTCTTCCTTTCCACTACTCCATTTTGTTGAGGAGTGTATGGTGCAGAGAAGTTATGATCGATACCATGCTCACTGCAAAATATTAGAAATTCTCCATTTTCGAATTCAATACCATGATCAAAACGAATAGAATTGATGGAACAATCGAGAGATTTTTCTAACATGGGAACCAGATCCTTAAATCGTCCAATGACTTCACTTTTAGATTTTATGAAGATGGTCCAAGTAAAACGAGAAAAGTCATCGACGAGAACAAAGATATACCTGTTTCCTCCTAGGCTTTGAACTCTCATGGGTCCACAAAGGTCCATGTGAATGAGTTCAAGGGGCCTTGAGGAACTTACCATATTCTTGGATTTAAAGGAACTTTGAGCTTGTTTCCCTCTTACACATTCTGAGCATAGTTCCGCAGATTTGCCACTGATCTTTGGGAGGCTTCTGACTAGCTCCTTTGAGTGTAGCTTTTGGATTAACTTGGTACTAGCATGACCAAGACGTTGATTCCACAAGTCCGTTTGATCATTCACAGTTGAGAGACAGAGTTTTCCTTGGGAACGAAGGATGGGTCAACAACATACACATTGTTGAACCTTTTACCTTTCAAGATGATTTGTCCCGAGGAGTCAAGGACAATGCATTTATTTGATTTGAATCTAACTTCGTTGTCTCCTTGATCACACAGCTGTGGCATACTAATTAGATCAAAATCAAGATTATCAACAAGGTGAACTTTGTTTACCTTAATGTGGTCATTGAGATTCACAGTTCCTATCCCACAAATTTTTCCTTTGCTTTTGTCTCCAAAGGAGATGTTCCCTCCTTGGAGGGGTTGAAGAGAGGTCATTTGATTTCTTCTTCCGGTCATATGGCATGAACAACCACTGCCAATATACCATAGTTGAGGTTGCCTCTCTTCTTTCTGCACACAAGGAAACTAAGATTTCTGAACCCAGTGAAGCTTGGCTTTACTGGGAGGATTAGCATGTGGTTTATACTTGTGAGTCTGTGAATGACAAGGGAACTGGTTCCTTTCATGGTTATCATAGTTCCTTTTCTTAGGACACTCAGTGTTGTAATGAGCATTCTTACCACAATAGAAACACAATCGATTGTACACAATATATCCATATTTTCCCTTTCCTGGCCTAAAAGGTTTTTCATTTTTTCTTTTATTGAAATCAACATTATTTTTTACCTTACCATGAGCCATGTCCACGTACCTTTTGTGAGCAAAAGAATTAGTGAACCACTTGTCTTTAGGAGATTCTTTCTCCTTTCATTTTGGTTCCCTCTCAAAGGCCTTAGGGTCCTTTTTAGGATTTTTAGAGTTTTCTATGAGAAGCTTGGCAACCTCAGCCTTGTTCTCAAGAACCATGATCTTCTCTAATAGGAACTGATTCCTATCTCGAGAAGTCGCAAGAGAAGTACTGAGGTTCTCATTCATCTCAACAAGTTCACGTCTGACCTTTTCATTTTTAGCATCATCATTGATCTTGTTGTTAATGTATCCAACTCCATGGCGTTGTTTCACAAAGACAGTTTGATTAACTGTTTTTTCATTTATAGAATCAGTGAGATTATCTAACCTATCAATTATAGATTGAAGCAGAATATTTCCAGATGGGTTATCATGCATAGGAGCTTTAACAGATTCTATCTTAGACTCACTAGAAGATTGGCAAATTTTAAGGGAACTAGCATGCATGTTTCTAGTTTCCATAAGTTTGGAGTATGTTTCAGCGAGATCTTTCTCGGTTTCTTCAAGTTTCTTACTCCATACAGAGTTTTCAACAGTTAAACAAGCAATCTCATCTTCACAATCATCAAGTTTTTGTTGAAGAGCATTTGTTTCCTTCCCTAGATTTTTTATGATCTTTAGAAGTTGTTTCTCGTCACAATCAACTAGAGTTTTTAAGAAGTCATCAGAAATTACCTCAAGTTCTTCTGAGTCGCTTAGATCTCCTTTTGCCATGAGGCATCTTCCTCCAGAGAATCCACTCAGATCTAGTTCCTCATCTAAGTCTTCTCCCCATGAGGCCACAAGAGCCTTTTTCCTTTGAGGTCTTTCATCTTCTTTGGAGTCTTCTTTGTTGGGACAGTTCTTAGCATAGTGTCCCTTCTCTTTGCACTCATAGCAAGAAATATCTTTTAGATCTCTCCTTGGTCCATTGTGAGAGGAACTGTCTTTTTGGAACTTTCCCTTCACAAAGAATTTTTTAATGTTCTTTGTGAAGAGAGTTGTAAGTTCATCCTCCTCATCTTTTAAGTCTGAGTTCTCCTGTTCCATCTCACACCTTGAGAAGGCTTTGGAGATTTTGAGGGCAATTCATTTCTCCAGTTTTTTGTCAGCATTGACTTTGGTGTGTTCTCCTTCTTCAACCTCCAGTTTCCCTATGATTTGAGTCAAGGGAAGAGATTGGATACCTAGGGTGTTCTTCATGATTCCCTTAATGAGGGTGAACTTAGAGTTAAGTCCATTGATGACCACCAGTGATTTGGAGACTTCATCAAGGATGACCTCAGCAGCTGTTAGCTTTTCAATGAGCTTGTTGAAGCGTGAGTAATACTCAGAGATGGTTTCAGTTTCCATCATTTTGAATGTGTGGTATTCTCCTTCTAAAGCAAACTTCCTGCTTTGCTTTAGTTCCTCACTTCCTTCATGCATGTCCTTGAGTGCTTGCCACATCTCTTTCGCCGTCTTGATTCCTATAACTTTGTCCATATCTTCTCTATCCAGTCCATTGAGAATGAACTGTCTAGCCTTGGCGTTCTTCTCCATGATGACGTAATGCTCAGGTTTCCATTCTTCTTCTTTTTGGTTGAGATTGACATAGCCATCTCCATTCTCGACTACCCTCCAGCATTGGTAGTCATTGGTCTTTATGTGGCTTTTCATGCACTTGGCCCACCATGTTTCCTCTTCCTTCTTTCGGAGATGTGGTTTGTTGGTGGAGATTCCGAGCTCAAACTTGTTTGACTGAGACATCTTAGATCTGCAAACTTAAACAAAGATCTAGAGTTTTTCCTGCTCTGATACCAATTGTAGGATCATGATTGTTAGTTTAGAACAAGGGAACGAATAATATTGATATTCAGTTCCCTTTACAGTAGAAATAAACAATCAAATGTAAATGAACAAGTTCCTTATAGTGGAAACCTTTGATTGCCAACTAGCAATCTTAGGATAAAAATCACTACCTTTCTTTCGAAAGGATTTCAAGGTCTACTTCTTGATTTCTTATCACTTTCGTTACAAGTTACTCTAGGAACAAAACATACAGTTTCTTTTCCTTATACACAGTTAGACAATCCTAGATAACTTATCACGAAGTAGAATCAATCCAAGAAGCAATCCTTAGCACTAAGAAACTAATACACTTACAGTCACAGGAACTAGCACACAGCTTTCAAGTTTCTTGACTGGTTTCTCTTGATCTTGGTTTGAGTTGATGATCTTGTTGAGGGTTCACACTTTGATGTTTGCTATGAAGTGTGATTCTTGTTGTAGTGCTTAAAGATAACAACGGAGCTTATCTTCCTTATATAGTGTATTCTCTAGGTTAAGTCTTCTCTTGGTTCCCACAGAACAAGCTTGACCTAGGTTGTGTGGTAGTCCTTAATTCAAGCTGACTTACTCATGTATCAACAACCTAGGCAAACTCAGAATACACATTGGTTGGTCAAAGGCTTCAGAAGTATCTGACATGTCGTTGTCAAACGCCTTTTGTCCGAGGTTCAGCAACCTAGGCAACTTCAGAGTTCCCTTTGGATGGTGACATGTTGCTTTCACCAACCTTTGTCCGAGGTTCAGCAACCTAGACAACTTTAGAGTTTCCTTTGGATGGTGACAAGCTTTACAAGCTTTTGTCATGTCGCTTTCGCCAACCTTTGTCCGAGGTTCAGTGTTCCCAGCTTTATCGGGAAAAGCAAATTCACGTGTTGTACTTCTGGGTTCTTGCTTGTTTGGTTTCTTTGTCTTGTTTGGCTTTCATGGTTTCAGTAACTGTCATGTGGTTCCTTTAAACACATCTTTGAGATAAAACATTAGTATCAAAGTATTTGTCATCTTCAAAAGTAGAGAAACTGAGAAAAGAAACTCTCATGGGAACTGAGGTTCCTGAGTTCCATTTCCTAACACAAGAGATTAGTCAATTGAAGTATATATGTTTAATCAGACCTTAAAGTATAAGTTTCATTATCATAGCAGTGCAGGATATACTTTTCATTATCATAGCAGTGCAGCATATACTATCATGACATTTGATTCATCCCAGCGTACTATATATAGTCCAAGATGGGTTTCTCAACTCAAATAAAGAATTCTCCCTATCAAACATAGTACCATAATCTTGTGGATTGCATGCACTGGGAGGATCAACAACGATGTCCTATCTCTATAAGTCAAATAAAATGTAGGGTCATATCTAAAGTCTAGACTAGTCAAATTGAATCCATTTCTATTCCATTTATCAAATTCAATAAACAATGCATTCCAACCAATAGAAGAACAGGAAGATGGACCAAAATTCTACATTGTAAATTAACAACAATTTCTCCAACTTTACAGATAGAGCATAATTAAAAAACTGATTGATGAAAGAGAGGCATGAAATTCAACTTCTATGTTTCATAGAGTGGCAAAAAAATTAATCTTAACTCTATTGTTTAAATCATTGCAACATCCAAACCAGCTGGTTGTTTCATTATATAGAGAAAAAATTTCTCTTAGAAAATAAAATAAATATACAATATGAACTCTGTACACCTGTTTATGAAAACTAAAAATAGAAAAATCAAACAGGTAACCAACTTAAAACCATAATAGTGAGGCTTAATTGGGCAGAGTGACACATCACATAGCCAAGAAAGACACGTCAACACAGCAAAATATCTTTAATCCTGCCAATTAAACTTTCATGTTTCAGTTCTATCATCACTGCAAAATACTGAGAATAGAAGTTAAAGAAAGAACATATAGCAAGGTGAAGATTGAGGTGATTAACTCGCACGAGGATTCAACATATAAAAACTAAGTTTAGAAGAAATCCATAAGCAAAAGCAAAATTAACAGCTAATTCGGGAATAAAATATAGTATGTTGGACTCTTTCAAGATATATAATAACAAAATCAAGGAGCAAATAGGCTGAATTGAATGCAAACAACGCAAAATTAGCAATTTAAATCAACCAAGAACCCTAGAATTTCACTCAGCAGAAACCAAACTTTTAACCTGTGAAATTGATTATGGTCGCTGACTGTTATTCAAAATTTTAGAAAAAATCCATAAGCAAAAGTTCAAACCCCAAAATCGAATAACATTAGCATTCAAATTTAACAGGAGCATATGAATAAATGAAGGAGAATTTAAGTGATGTTACCTCGACGGAGAGAGTAGCTCGCTAGCGGTGATGGATGGTGCTCGCTGCTCGCTAGAAATCCATAAGCAAAAGTTCAAACCCCAAAATCGAATCCTAAAAAACATTAGCATTCAAATTTAACACAAGCATTTGAATAAATTGAAGGGAATTTAAGATATTTTACCTCGTCGGAGAGAGGAGCTTGCTAGCGGTGATGGATGGTGCTTGCTAGCAGTTCTTTGGTTGATTATTGAGAGAAGAATACTAACAACGGAGTAGAGTTTAGGATGATTAATAGAAGAATGAAGATGGAGGACAAGATTGAGATGAGAATAAGGAGAGAGAGAGTGACAGATTGCATCCATGGAGGACTGAGAACAAGAAGGCTGAAACGAGAAGCGAAGGAGATGATGGAGTTACAGTGTGTTTGATAAATGATTAATGGGTAGAAAGGAAAGGGAAGGAAAATATAAAAATTGATGAAAAGAAAAAGAAAGGAAGAAAATGAGAAGTGAAGGGAAATATTTTAAAATTTTCTCTTATTTAGATAGAAGGGAATTTTAAGAGGGAGGGAAATGAAAATTAGTTGATGTTAATTTTTTTTTAAAAAAAATTTGAATGGGTCTATTTGTAGTTTTCATCCAAATTCCACCAATTTGATGGGATTCAATTTCCCTTCAATTCCCTTGTGATTTCTCCCTTGTTTTTGTTAAAATTCTCCCAATTTCCCTCATAAAATATAATCAAACGAGAGAACACAATTCTCTTGCTTTTTCACCCTTCAAATCCCCTCTCAATCCCTCAATACAAACATAGCCTTAGGGTGTTTCTTATTTTTGAAGTTTTTTTGTTTTTCTTATTAGATTCCCACTAAAATTTTGGCTCTCCTTAAAAAAGAAAGGCTTTGGCAAGGGAAAAATAAATAAAAATAAAACTATTAATGACAAAAGTATGTTTCGTCACCCTTGCTTAAAACAGTTTGGCGACGAATATTTGGTTTTGTCACCTAAAGTCTACTCCGTGCGACGAATCTATAATTTTGTCACCAAAGTTTACTTTGTGCGACGCAACTATAATTTCGTCACCATAGTCTATTTTGTGCGACGAAGCCTATTTTTGTCGCCTTATGATAGCCTTGTGTAACAAAAGAACAATTGTCGCCTTATTTATCAAATTTTGTCGCCCAAAATCTCTTTTCTTATAGTGATCGGATATTCCTCATAATATTCTAACTTGTATTTCTTCCCATGAAACTAGTATATCGGTAAATATAACAACAAATCCAAATAGATGTCAATATTTTGCATATGTAGGTTTTATGCGTAAGGTTATGAATTTGGTGAGGCTAAGATTTTCAGACAAAGTTGATTCTTGAACGTGGTACTAGGGTGATGTTTAATAGTGTATATTTGCAATATGGTGCACGAAATACTGATTTATAGGAAATGATAAACCATAATAGTGTCCTAAGGACCATAATACATAATGGGAGTTGCCTATCATCACGTACTCTTTACCATTTGTCACATTATTTTATACGGTAAATGTACTAAACTATCCATCTAAATTAAAATATTAAGGCGAAAAAACCGTACACTCCACTTTTTTTAACCGCGTACTCCTTTTTCTGCTACACCAGGTGCAGCACAAAAAAACGGGTTTTTTGTGCGGCACTAGGTGCAGCACAAGCCCGGTTCAATTTTTTTTAAAAAAAAATTATCAGTTTTTTAAAATTAAAAAAAAAACGGTTCAGGATGAAAACCGTTTTTTTGAACCGGTCCATGAATTTTGTGAACCGGTTTTTAACGATTCACATAATTCCTGGACGACACTAGGTGCAGTCTAGAAAGTGTCTGTTTGAAATTAAACGGTCACTTTGGGCTGCACATAGTGCCACCTAGAATCTTATCGTTTTAAATTCGGGGATCTTATTTGCACCGACTTTTTTTTTGTTTTCGCACCACTTTTAAACGCCACGACATGGTGTTTAAAAAAAAAATGAACTGAACCGGTTCAGTTTAAACGCCACGACGTAGCATTCAAGCTTTTATAATGCAAGCAAAAAAAGTAAACCGGTAAAAAAAACGCAATGTTATGGCGTTTAAAATTTTATTTAAAAAAATAAATAAATTCTACGTTATGGTTTAAACGCCACAGCATGGCGTTTAAACCTTAAACCCTAACCATACTATAAAACTATACGATATAACCATAGTATATAACTATACGATATAACCATAGTATTGAAATACCCCAAATAAAATTAGGAGAAGGGCATAAGGGTAAATTAATTATGGAATTTTACTTAAGTGGGAGAAATAGAATTTTGCGGATTTAAAATCCCTAAATCCCTCAAAGGACCGATTATCTCCTTCCCGAACTCATCCCCTGCGTCTCTCCCACGAAGTGCCCAACTCCCATCTTCCTCCTCACGAACCATCCATCTTCTTCTCCGACGAAGCCGAGCTTCTCCTCCGTCCGGCGAGCTGCTCTTCCCTCCTCCTTCCTTGCTGAAGCCGTTCGTGGTTGTTGTTCGTGCCGTCGTGCTGCTGTGTTCGTGGCTTCGAGCTGCCGCTGGTGTGGGTCGAGCCGAGAGCTTCTGCTGGTGGTCGTCTCCGGCGTCGGGAGCTCTCTTCCGGCGAGGACTAGCGAAGAGGTAAGGTGGTGGTTTGATTTGGGGTTTGCTTGGGGTTCGTTTTGGTTGAAGCTTTGCTGAATTTATGTGTTGGTAAAATTTCTGTAATTACAGATTTTTGTTGCTGAATTTCTGTGTTGACAGAATTTGTGTTGGCCTGAATTCTGTGTGTGCAAAAATTTGTTTATTTGAGAATTAGGGTTGATTTTGTGTGGTTTGCTAAATTGGATTTAGAAGGTATGATTTAGGGTTTGATTTGGGGGTTTAAATTGCTGGGTTCATTTGAATTGCGCAGGCATAAATTGACTGAGATAGGGTGTGATTGACCTAATTAATTAAGGGTTTGATTTTAGGGTTTTGAATTGGGGTTTTATTTGGTTGTGGATTGGATGAGTAATTAATGCCAGGGATTTGCTCGGATTGATTTCGCAGGTTCGTTCGGATTGACTGGAGATCTCTGAGGTCGTTGTGGTTCGACTTGAGGCAAGAGGATCCTTGCTAACTTATATATTTTTATAAACTGATTATGTTTAATTTTACCGTTGCTTGAGCTATTATTTTAATTGGTTTGTTTGACTATATAATGGCTTGGATGAGAGGTGTGATAATGTGTGATGAGGTGTGATAATGTGTTGGATTGAATGTGTGTGTGTGTGTGTGTTGGATCGTGTGTGTGTGTTGGATTGAATGTGTGTGTGTGTGCGTGTGTTGGATCGTGTGTGTGCGTGTGTTGGATTGAATGTGTGTGTGTGTGTGTTGGATCGTGTGTGTGTTGGATTGAATGTGTGTGTGTGTGCGTGTGTTGGATCGTGTGTGTGCGTGTGTTGGATTGAATGTGTGTGTGTGTGTTGGATTGAGTTTGTGTGTGTGTGTTGGATTGTGTGTGTGTATGTGATTATGTGATATTTGATTGGTTGTCGTATGAAGTGTTTGAATTGGTGTCGGTGTAGTGGTGGAATGTTGTTGGATGGTGAAAGTCCCATTCGGAAAGTGTGTGTTGATTGTCTCACCCGGTGATGTGGTGATGGAGACAGAGGTTGGATTGGAGGTGTTGGTGGTTGTGTGTGTTGATTATCTCACCCGGTGATGTGGTGGTGGAGACGGAGGTTGGATTGGAGGTGTTGGTGGTTGTGTGTGTTGATTGTCTCACCCGGTGATGTGGTGGTGGAGACGGAGGTTGGATTGGAGGTGTTGGTGGTTGTGTGTGTTGGTTATGTGTTGAATGTTGGTTGTGTACTTGATTAAGTGGTTGTGTTAATGATATTGGTTGTGTACCTGAATACGTGGATTTGTGATGAATGTTGATTATATACTTGATTAAGTGGTTGTATTGGTAATTTGGTTGTATGTTTGATAATTGGTTTATGTTGGACGTTGATTGTTATTAGTTGTGGTTGTGGGTCATTGTTGGCCATTGGTTGTGGTTGTGAATTTCGTGTGTTATATTGTTAATTGTAACTAGTCAAAGTTGTGAATCTCTGTTGATGTGGATGCTGGTATTAGCTAGTTTTGGATAAAGGGGTATGTTGATTGATTATGAAGGTCGATTGTGTGGATGTTGTGAAGGTTGGTTTCCCATCTTGAGGGTGTGGGCCACATGGTTTGAATTTGAGTGTATGAGTTACAGTCTATGTTAACGAACAGGCGGCACCAGAAGGGTGGCTAGCCTGGATCGTTATTTTGTTATGTTTATATGTGATGATTATCTCATTGATGCTTATGTGTTTGTTGATGTGAAGGTTAATTGATTTTGTTGTGTTAGTGATAACATGAATTTGCCGTTCGAATTCCTACTATGCAAAGTATCCAAAAAAACCCTAAAACATAGTCCTAGGTAAGTAAGGGTCGAATCCACAGGAAAACAAAGTCTATCGCAGTATGCAATATGTATGTCAATTTAAAGCAACCAAAGGGGGGTTTTGTTGGTTTGTTTTAGTAGCCAAGCATGCAAATGGTAAATAAGCAATTAAAGGTGATGAAATCAGTTATTGGGAAAACACTCAGTCAAACAATATCCACTATTCGAATGACAAGTTGATCATAGATACTACTCAAAATCGCATGCAATGGTAATTCCAATTCCTTTTCAGATGTAACTAATAGTACAACCAGATACTATTAGAACTAACTAATTAAACAACCCTGGAACTATCAAGATTCAGTTTAACAGCAACCTTACGGATAAGAATATAGTTGGATACAACCCTAGAATAAAACAACCAGTTTTTACCCTAGAATGTAAATCAATTCTCTTCTGCATAAGATTAGCACAACCAGTTACTAACACGATGCAGTTGCTACTATGGAATAGATATGCTCAACCAGTAACAATCTAAACCTAGCAATAGATAAATAACGACAAACCCTAGTTGATCAGACTAGAAATTATCAATATCAATCTTACGAAATCAAACAAGAGAAGAGATAAAAACCATGCAATAAATTAGGAATAAGAATCTCACAACTGAATCACACGAAAAGCTTCAATGTCTGACTAAGCAAGAGAGGCTTAGTTCTTCATAGCAAGAGAATACGTAGAATAAGAAATTAGGGTTCCGAGATAATATATAAGATAGGCAAACAAGCCTTTTTCAACCCTAAAAATACTAAAGGAAATAAAATCTGAAATTAACCTAAAACGAAATAATAAAATAATAATAATTAAACCAACTAAAATAGGGAATTAATCCCGCAATATCGGTCTTGAATTCTCGCGTGGCTCGTCCGCGTCACGTGATGGCCCAATCTCAATTCCAGCAGCTCGGCGGCAGCTTCGGCCCAATTCCAATTCAGCCCACCTGCTCGCTGATGTCATCCCTCCAATTCTTCAATTCTCCATTTCAATTGCCGCTGCTTCTCGCGCTTCTTCACGTGGCCGAGCTTCTTCAATTGGGCCTTTATTCCTCATCCAAATTGTGGCCTACCATCAGCATAATCACGTGGCCTGTTAATTCCACTTGGGCCTAATTCATCCAATTCGCCCATCAATTACGTGGCATTTAATTAATTACCAAACTTCGCCCCAAACGCCATGCACATGAATGTGTCTAAATCTACCCGAATGGCACCAATAAAACCTCTAATGACTCTTACTTAAGCCCTACAAAGTAGTGCTTATCAAACCACCCCATGCTTAGACCTTTGCTCGTCCTCGAGTAAACTAATAAAGAGTCTACTCCTCCAATATAGAATCCAAGGTCTCAGGAAGCATATCCTCCAACTAATAGTCACCTAACCCCTGCCAAGCTCCTAGCACCAATCTCATTCACAACACATCTACAACTCAACAAGCTTAAGGGGCAAGCGGAGTACTTCCCCCAAGCTAACCCGGACATCCAATAGTGTGAGTAACCTCTAATCCCAGCCTCCATCTATTGCTCCTTATGTCTCCCAGAGTGACCT
Source organism: Rheum nobile (assembly GCA_027886185.1). NCBI lineage: Eukaryota > Viridiplantae > Streptophyta > Magnoliopsida > Caryophyllales > Polygonaceae > Rheum > Rheum nobile. The sequence goes on along the minus strand of WOAB01000072.1, from coordinate 2,535,511 downwards.
ACCCGACAATCCTTCTTTGACTCCTCTTCTTATGACGCCTCGCCAAGAATAGTGAGAAATCCTAAAATCACTCTTCTTCTTTTCGCTCATTTGCCAAGGCGCCCTTTCGGGTTTTCACCAAGCCACTCATTTCATTTTCCAATAGATGTGCTCACATAAGCTCACGTCACTCTTGACCTCATATTACCCCAGCCTAATGCTAGTCCAAGCCACCTGCTTATTGCCTAGGCCGCCCTTTCGGGTTTTCGACCTATCCCAGGATTTCAATGATAGCCTTTTTTCAAATTTTTGGCTTTTTTCATTTTTTTCATTTTTCTCCTCAGCAGCGTAGCAAGTATAAAACTCCACCCCATGCTTAAACATTGCATTGTCCTCAATGTAATGAAAGACAAAAGAATAAAGCACAGGGAAAAGCAAAAAATAACTCACAACGTTGCCGAGTTGGCTTGGGACATTTCGTTGTTACTGGCGGTGTAGTCATGAAAGTTCATGTCCTGGATGTCTGGCATCAATGCCATTATCTTCATCTACCGTGCAACCATAAGAAACCACTATCAAGTGCGGTGGTTATACAGGAACTCAGGACGACACGGCCTTCAACTCCATCAACTTGTACCATGCAACCAAAAGGAACCACTGTGGGGAGTAGTGGTCAATCAAGGGAACGGGGTTGCAAGGCCTTAAAAAATGGGCCCAGATGTCGTCGTGGTTGGGCCCTGGTATACCTCCTCTCCAGTTGTCGACTGTAGGGCCATCATCGTTGTCAATTACAAACTTGGGCTAATGTCTCCTCCTTGACAACATGATGCGCACCATCTCTCCATGGGAAACTCGGACAACTGGCCTCCGGTGGAACTTTTTTTTTTGTTTTTTTTTTCGGGATTTTTTTTTACCTGCGAAATTGCGACGGTCGCCGTAAGGATGGCGGCGGGCGCCGTAATTGCGGCGGGTGTCGCGATTAAACGGCGGTCGCCGTTTTCATGTCGTAGCCAACATTCTTGGCGAAGCAATTACGGCGGGCGCCGTAAGCTTCGCGGCGGACGCCGTAAACACCATCTTCACTTTTTCGCGCTTCCTGCAGGTTAGTTCAACACAAAAACTAAAAGAAAAACAACAGCAATTGACTAAGGGAAAGAAATTAAACTACCAAATCTCGGGTTGGCTCCCGAGCAGCGCCTTGTTTACTGTCGTGGCTCGACATCCTACTCAATTCTCTTCAACTCGGGTTTGTCCTAGCACTTGAACTCCTGAGGTCTATATCAGGGGGTGCCGCTTTGTGTGCTCCATGTTGAGCCTTTCCCCCATGCTTGTGTACTTCATGATGGTTGGACCGCTGTTCATATCTATGAATGCACTTGACATCTTCAGAAATGGTCTACCCAACATCTCAAGGGCTGCATGTATGTCCTGTTGTATCCAGCATGTAAAAATCTGTCACCTGAATTAAGGCCTCCTTCTTGTGCTTTCCCTTTGGTTTCTTCTTTATATTGCCCAGCGCCCTTAAAAACTCTGTGTAGCGAGGGATGCAATTTGCCAGTTCGATCAAGGGAATGGTTGCCTCGCAGATACTGAAGGTTTCATATAGCTCTTTGTCGTTCTTCAGCCTTCGAGTATCTTGTACTGCCTCAGGGAGGGGCGTGACGGGGTGCAGCGCAATGAGCGGGGAGGAGTTTAGACGCACATACTCATCATAGGCAGCCTCGAGAGGGTCGGGGGCTGCCGGGGCATTTTCGAGAGGAACGAGCGTCGCAGGATCGTTTTCGCGATCGCGACTCTCCTCCTCTTGGTCGCTGAATTCCTCCAGTCCCATAAAATACTCTTCTTCAGAAAGCACAACGCGGTCCAAAATATCGTCTGGAATACCCATCTCCTCAGTGGGTGAACCAAGGTCGAGGTATACCTCCCGCGGTCTTGGGTTCTCTTCTGCAGATATCTCGCTGTATTCTGCACCCGTCTCACAAATTTGTTCCTCCCTTTCAGCTAAGGGGGCGACATGCAGCTGCTCAGTACTTTGTATGGTCATCGAGAAGACATTCTCTTCCCGGTGCACCACTGGGTGAGATAGTGGTTCTGCCGACGTCATGGTCTCCATTCTGCTCACTGCTTGCACCATTTGCTCCGTCTGCCTCTCAATGATCTGGATATTGGACTTTATTTGTTGTTCAAGTTGGATCGTGTTCTGTTTGAAAGATCGAAACATGTCCTCCAATGACATGGAGGGACTTGGATTGTGCCCATAACTCGAATTAGGGTGATCTCTCCACCCTGGAGTGTATGCGTATGAGTATGGGTCATATTGCGGTTCCTGATGGAAGTGGGGAAATCTATCCATCTCTGTAACAAAATCAAAAAGGAAAAACAAAAATCAATAGCACGGGTGTGGACCGTAAGATAGGTCCACACAAAAGTTGACGCACAAATCGCACACAAAATAGATTATTGCCTCCCCGGCAACGGCGCCAATTTGATAACAGGAATTTGCCGTTCTAATTCCTACTATGCAAAGTATCCAAACAAACCCTAAAACGTAGTCCTAGGTAAGTAAGGGTCGAATCCGCAGGGAAACAAAGTCTATCGCAGTATGCAATATATATGTTAATTTAAAGCAACCAAAGGGGGGTTTTGTTGGTTTGTTTTAGTAGCCAAGCATGCAAATGGTAAATAAGCAATTAAAGGTGATGAAATCAGTTATTGGGAAAACACTCAGTCAAACAATATCCACTATTCGAATGACAAGTTGATCATAGATACTACTCAAAATCGCATGCAATGGTAATTCCAATTCCTTTTTAGATGTAACTAATAGCACAACCAGATACTATTAGAACTAACAAATTAAACAACCCTGAAACTATCAAGATTCAGTTTAACAGCCGCCTTACGGATAGGAATATAGTTGGATACAACCCTAGAATAAAACAACCAGTTTTTACCCTAGAATGTAAATCAATTCTCTTCTGCATAAGATTAGCACAACCAGTTACTAACACGATGCAGTTGCTACTATGGAATAGATATGCTCAACCAGTAACAACCTAAACCTAGCAATAGATAAATAACGACAAACCCTAGTTGATCAGACTAGAAATTATCAATATCAATCTTACGAAATCAAACAAGAGAAGAGATAAAAACCATGCAATAGATTAGGAATAAGAATCTCACAACTGAATCACACGAAAAGCTTCAATGTCTGACTAAACAAGAGAGGCTTAGTTCTTCATAGCAAGAGAATACGTAGAATAAGAAATTAGGGTTCCGAGATAATATATAAGATAGGCAAACAAGCCTTTTTCAACCCTAAAAATACTAAAGGAAATAAAATCTGAAATTAACCTAAAACGAAATAATAAAATAATAATAATTAAACCAACTAAAACAGGGAATTAATCCCGCAATATCGGTCTTGAATTCTCGCGTGGCTCGTCCGCATCACGTGATGGCCCAATTTCAATTCCAGCAGCTCGGCGGCAGCTTCGGCCCAATTCCAATTCAGCCCACCTGCTCGCTGATGTCATCCCTCCAATTCTTCAATTCTCCATTTCAATTGCCGCTGCTTCTCGCGCTTCTTCACATGGCCGAGCTTCTTCAATTGGGCCTTTATTCCTCATCCAAATTGTGGCCCACCATCAGCATAATCACGTGGCCTGTTAATTCCACTTGGGCCTAATTCATCCAATTCGCCCATCAATTACGTGGCATTTAATTAATTACCAAACTTCGCCCCCAAACGCCATGCACATGAATGTGTCTAAATCTACCCGAATGGCACCAATAAAACCTCTAATGACTCTTACTTAAGCCCTACAAAGTAGTGCTTATCAAACCACCCCATGCTTAGACCTTTGCTCGTCCTCGAGTAAACTAATAAAGAGTCTACTCCTCCAATATAGAATCCAAGGTCTCAGGAAGCATATCCTCCAACTAATAGTCACCTAACCCCTGCCAAGCTCCTAGCACCAATCTCATTCACAACACATCCACAACTCAACAAGCTTAAGGGGCAAGCGGAGTACTTCCCCCAAGCTAACCCGGACATCCAATAGTGTGAGTAACCTCTAATCCCAGCCTCCATCTATTGCTCCTTATGTCTCCCAGAGTGACCTACCCGACAATCCTTCTTTGACTCCTCTTCTTATGACGCCTCGCCAAGAATAGTGAGAAATCCTAAAATCACTCTTCTTCTTTTCGCTCATTTGCCAAGGCGCCCTTTCGGGTTTTCACCAAGCCACTCATTTCATTTTCCAATAGATGTGCTCACATAAGCTCACGTCACTCTTGACCTCATATTACCCCAGCCTAATGCTGGTCCAAGCCACCTGCTTATTGCCTAGGCCGCCCTTTCGGGTTTTCGACCTATCCCAGGATTTCAATGATAGCCTTTTTTCAAAATTTTGGCTTTTTTCATTTTTTTCATTTTTCTCCTTTTTACATGCTGGATACGGGGCAGGACATACATGCAGCCCTTGAGATGTTGGGTAGACCATTTCTGAAGATGTCAAGTGCATTCATAGATATGAACAGCGGTCCAACCATCATGAAGTACACAAGCATGGGGGAAAGGCTCAACATGGAGCACACAAAGCGGCACCCCCCTGATATAGACCTCAGGAGTTCAGGTGCTAGGACAAACCCGAGTTGAAGAGAATTGAGTAGGATGTCGAGCCACGACAGTAAACAAGGCGCTGCTCGGGAGGCAACCCGAGATTTAGTAGTTTAATTTCTTTCCCTTAGTCAATTGCTGTTGTTTTTCTTTTAGTTTTTGTGTTGAACTAACCTGCAGGAAGCGCGAAAAAGTGAAGATGGTGTTTACGGCGCCCGCCGCGAAGCTTACGGCGCCCGCCATAATTGCTTCGCCAAGAATGTTGGCTACGACATGAAAACGGCGACCGCCGTTTAATCGCGGCACCCGCCGCAATTACGGCGCCCGCCGCCATCCTTACGGCGACCGTCGCAATCTCGCAGGTAAAAAAAAAAATCCCGAAAAAAAAAAAAAAAAAAAAAATTCCACCGGAGGCCAGTTGTCCGAGTTTCCCATGGAGAGATGGTGCCCATCATGTTGTCAAGGAGGAGACATTAGCCCAACTTTGTAATTGACAATGATGATGGCCCTGCAATCGACAACTGGAGAGGAGGTATACCAGGGCCCAACCACGATGACATCTGGGCCCATTTTTGAAGGCCTTGCAACCCCGTTCCCTTGATTGACCACTACTCCCCACAGTGGTTCCTTTTGGTTGCATGGTACAAGTTGATGGAGTGGAAGGCCGTGCCGTCCTGAGTTCCTGTATAACCACCGCACTTCATAGTGGTTTCTTATGGTTGCACGGTAGATGAAGATAATGGCGTTGATGCCAGACATCCAGGACATGAACTTTCATGACTACACCGCCAGCAACAACGAAATGTCCCAAGCCAACTCGGCAACGTTGTGAGTTATTTTTTGCTTTTCCCTGTGCTTTATTCTTTTGTCTTTCATTACATTGAGGACAATGCAATGTTTAAGCATGGGGTGGAGTTTTATACTTGCTACGCTGCTCTGTCACCTGAATTAAGGCCTCCTTCTTGTGCTTTCCCTTTGGTTTCTTCTTTATATTGCCCAGCGCCCTTAAAAACTCTGTGTAGCGAGGGATGCAATTTGCCAGTTCGATCAAGGGAATGGTTGCCTCGCAGATACTGAAGGTTTCATATAGCTCTTTGTCGTTCTTCAGCCTTCGAGTATCTTGTACTGCCTCAGGGAGGGGCGTGACGGGGTGCAGCGCAATGAACGGGGAGGAGTTTAGACGCACATACTCATCATAGGTAGCCTCGAGAGGGTCGGGGGCTGCCGGGGCAATTTCGAGAGGAACGAGCGTCGCAGGATCGTTTTCGCGATCGCGACTCTCCTCCTCTTGGTCGCTGAATTCCTCTAGTCCCATAAAATACTCTTCTTCAGAAAGCACAACGCGGTCCAAAATATCGTCTGGAATACCCATCTCCTCAGTGGGTGAACCGAGGTCGAGGTATACCTCCCGCGGTCTTGGGTTCTTTTTTGCAGATATCTCGCTGTATTCTGCACCCGTCTCACAAATTTGTTCCTCCCTTTCAGCTAAGGGGGCGACATGCAGCTGCTCAGTACTTTGTATGGTCATCGAGAAGACATTCTCTTCCCGGTGCACCACTGGGTGAGATAGTGGTTCTGCCGATGTCATGGTCTCCATTCTGCTCACTGCTTGCACCATTTGCTCCGTCTGCCTCTCAATGATCTGGATATTGGACTTTATTTGTTGTTCAAGTTGGATCGTGTTCTGTTTGAAAGATCGAAACATGTCCTCCAATGACATGGAGGGACTTGGATTGTGCCCATAACTCGAATTAGGGTGATCTCTCCACCCTGGAGTGTATGCGTATGAGTATGGGTCATATTGCGGTTCCTGATGGAAGTGGGGAAATCTATCCATCTCTGTAACAAAATCAAAAAGGAAAAACAAAAATCAATAGCACGGGTGTGGACCGTAAGATAGGTCCATACAAAAGTTGACGCACAAATCGCACACAAAATAGATTATTGCCTCCCCGACAACGGCGCCAATTTGATAACAGGAATTTGCCGTTCGAATTCCTACTATGCAAAGTATCCAAACAAACCCTAAAACGTAGTCCTAGGTAAGTAAGGGTCGAATCCGCAGGGAAACAAAGTCTATCGCAGTATGCAATATGTATGTCAATTTAAAGCAACCAAATGGGGGTTTTGTTGGTTTGTTTTAGTAGCCAAGCATGCAAATGGTAAATAAGCAATTAAAGGTGATGAAATCAGTTATTGGGAAAACACTCAGTCAAACAATATCCACTATTCGAATGACAAGTTGATCATAGATACTACTCAAAATCGCATGCAATGGTAATTCCAATTCCTTTTTAGATGTAACTAATAGCACAACCAGATACTATTAGAACTAACTAATTAAACAACCCTGAAACTATCAAGATTCAGTTTAATAGCCGCCTTACGGATAGGAATATAGTTGGATACAACCCTAGAATAAAACAACCAGTTTTTACCCTAGAATGTAAATCAATTCTCTTCTGCATAAGATTAGCACAACCAATTACTAACACGATGTAGTTGCTACTATGGAATAGATATGCTCAACCAGTAACAATCTAAACCTAGCAATAGATAAATAACGACAAACCCTAGTTGATCAGACTAGAAATTATCAATATCAATCTTACGAAATCAAACAAGAGAAGAGATAAAAACCATGCAATAGATTAGGAATAAGAATCTCACAACTGAATCACACGAAAAGCTTCAATGTCTGACTAAGCAAGAGAGGCTTAGTTCTTCATAGCAAGAGAATACGTAGAATAAGAAATTAGGGTTCCGAGATAATATATAAGATAGGCAAACAAGCCTTTTTCAACCCTAAAAATACTAAAGGAAATAAAATCTGAAATTAACCTAAAACGAAATAATAAAATAATCATAATTAAACCAACTAAAACAGGGAATTAATCCCGCAATATCGGTCTTGAATTCTCGCGTGGCTCGTCCGCATCACGTGATGGCCCAATTTCAATTCCAGCAGCTCGGCGGCAGCTTCGGCCCAATTCCAATTCAGCCCACCTGCTCGCTGATGTCATCCCTCCAATTCTTCAATTCTCCATTTCAATTGCCGCTGCTTCTCGCGCTTCTTCACGTGGCCGAGCTTCTTCAATTGGGCCTTTCTTCCTCATCCAAATTGTGGCCCACCATCAGCATAATCACGTGGCCTGTTAATTCCACTTGGGCCTAATTCATCCAATTCGCCCATCAATTACGTGGCATTTAATTAATTACCAAACTTTGCCCCCAAATGCCATGCACATGAATGTGTCTAAATCTACCCGAATGGCACCAATAAAATCTCTAATGACTCTTACTTAAGCCCTACAAAGTAGTGCTTATCAGTTAGTGCAGTAGTGAGTTTAGTATAATTGGTTAGCTTTGGTTGTAAGTCGGTAGTAAGAGATGTGTATGTGCATAGAGTTGTTGATTGAGGTATTAGTAATAGAGAGAAGGATGGATTGGACGTGTCAGTGAAGTTGGATTGGATCATTTTATTCGTTTATGCTTGTGATGAGTTTGAGGATGGATTGATTGCGGTTAGTATAGTGAAGAGTTGGATAAGGATGAGTAATGAATGGTATGTGATAGTGAGTGTGTTTATGTTTTGAGATGTGGTTGGTTTTGGTTGATTGATGTGATTAAGTATAGTTATGATATATATATATACATATTGTGGCGTGTTGTCATTGTTGTGAGTTGATTGGTGATATATATATATATATATTTGTGTTTGGAACTATTTTGGCTGGGCTAATCTTGCCATAGTCTTTCACGAGACTGACCAACTGCGGTTTACGTGCCGTGGTTGGCTGGGGTATCGGGTCCCTCAGTCAATCAGGATTTTCAGGTTCAGCGCCAGCAAGGAGGTTCCTGATCACCGTCGGTTTTGGAGTCGAGAACTCTACTTTTGGTTCGAGACTTTGACTTGATTGTATGTATCGTTTTGGTTTTGGACCTTGAAGTGGTCGAACTTGTTGTATTGGCTTTTGGCTTTTGGTCTTTGGTTGTTGGTTTCTGGTTTGCATTTTTTCTTTCGCATTTTTTTCTTTCACCCGCCTTATAATCCGGAAGGATTATAAGGCAGGTGAAAAGAAAAAAAAATGCAAAACATAACCCATATATATAATATCAAAAGCAGCACAGCGGAAAACCTGTAAAACCTTTCCAGAGTTTAAAACCACCAACAACTTAACATACTGAAATACAACCATTTACAAACCAAAAACCAACAACCAAAAACCAAAACCAATACAACAAATACAACCCATTCAAAGTCCGAAACCAAAACGACACGTGCAACAAGTCAAGTCCAAACCAAAAGAGTAGAGTTCTCGACTCCAAAACCGACGGTGATCAGGAACCTCCTTGCTGGCGCTGAACCTGAAAAGCCTGATTGACTGAGGGACCCGATACCCCAGCCAACCACGGCACGTAAACCGTAGTTGGTCAGTTTCGTGAAAGACTATGGCAAGATTAGCCCAGCCAAAACAGTTTCAAAACCATAGAGTTATCACGACAATCAAACAATACCAAACAACAACAGATCATACTTAATATACAAATAACTACACTTGACTAATATCACGCCAACCAACTAACCAACCACACGACAAAACACAAACATAAACACACTAACACATAACCGTTCAATCACCCATTCTTATCCAATTCTACACGATACTAACCTCTTTCAATCCAACCTCAAACTCATCGCAAGCATAAACGAATAGAACGATCCAATCCAACTTCCTCTCCATTAATAATGCCTCAATCAACAACTTTAAGCGCATACACATATCTTACTACTAACTTACAACCAAAGCTAACCAAATATACAGAACTCACTACTTCACTACACAACAAATCCAGTTAACCTTCACATCAACAAACACATAGGCATCAACGAAAATAATCATCACATAATACAATCATAACCAAAATAACGATCCAGGCCAGCCACCCTTCTGGTGCCGCCTGTTCGTTAACATAGACTGTAACTCATACACTCAAATTCAAACCATGTGGCCCACACCCTCAAGATGGGAAACCAACCTTCACAACATCCACACAATCGACCTTCATAATCAATCAACATACCCCTTTATCCGAAACTAGCTAATACTAGCATCCACATCAACAGAGATTCACAACTTTGACTAGTTACAATTAACAATATAACACACGAAATTCACAACCACAACCAATGGCCAACAATGACCCACAACCACAACTAATAACAATCAACGTCCAACATAAACCAATTATCAAACATACAACCAAATTACCAACACAACCACGTAATCAAGTACATAATCAACATTCATCACAAATCCACGTATTCAGGTACACAACCAATATCATTAACACAACCACTTAATCAAGTACATAACCAACATTCAACACATAACCAACACACACAACCACCAACACCTCCAATCCAACCTCCGTCTCCACCACCACATCACCGGGTGAGACAATCAACACACACAACCACCAACACCTCCAATCCAACCTCCGTCTCCACCACCACATCACCGGGTGAGACAATCAACACACACTTTCCGGATGGGACTTTCACCATCCAACCCTTGGCCCTTAACAACGTAGGCGTGCACCCTACGCGGTTTGGTGAGACTATCATCACCTGACCCTTCGACCTTCGGGGGTTCATACCCACCGAGGCCCTAAATATAAGGACTTTCACCAACCAACAACATTCCACCACCACACCGACACCAAATCAAACACTACATACGACAACGATTAACACATATTCACATACACACACACAATCCAACACACACATACACACATTCAATCCAACACACACACACGATCCAACACACACACACACACACACATTCAATCCAACACACACACACACATTCAATCCAACACACACACACGATCCAACACACACACATACATTCAATCCAACACACACACACGATCCAACACACACACACACACATTCAATCCAACACACACACACGATCCCCCCCCCCCCCCCCACACACACACATTCAATCCAACACACACACACGATCCAACACACAAACGCACACATTCAACACACACACACATTCAATCCAACATACACACACACATTCAACACACACACCCATTTAATCCAACAACACTATTTACAACAATCAATCATATTTAGTCATAATTGACAACCACGTCCACATTTAATCAATCACGATACCAGACAATTACTATCACGCACACATACCCATATTCAACCAAGCAACGGTAAACTTAATTATGAAATAAATTAAGCATAAATCAATTTATAAAAATATAAGTTAGCAAGAATCCTCTTGCCTCAAGTCGAACCGCAACAACGACTCCAGAGATCTCCAATCAACCCGAACAAACCTTGTTGTTCTGCTGAACTCGGCCCCGGTTCTGTCTTCTTCGGCGCCGGAACATCAGCACACCAACATGCAGCCAGCAACTTCCAGCAAACAGCAGTTGGTTCGCGGCTTTAGATTTGGCTGCCCGTCGCCAGGAAGTAGAAACGCGCCCCTTCGCACAGCATGCAACAGCTCGCAACAGCACCAGCAGCTCTCGGCACCACCGTAACAGCAAACAACGAACCGCGCTCAGCCAAGGGAGGAGGAGGAACCGCGCGGTCCAAGGCGGCTCGCCGGAGGAGCAACTTGGCTGGCACCGGAGGTTGGTTCGACGGAGAAGAGGTCTGGTTCGCTGAGGAGGGACCGAGCACAAGGGGAAGGGAGATGCTCACGTGAAGAAATCTCACGGGAGAGAGACAACCAAAATTAGGGATTTTATCCCCCAATTTTCCCATTTTTCACCTTTTAAGTAAACCCCCTAATTAATTTACCAAAATGCCATTATCAACTTATTTGGGGTATTTCATTCTCCTCCCCTTATAAGAGTTTCGTCCTCGAAACTAAGATCAAACAGGTTCGGATAACTGCCTCGCATAACTGATTCCAGAATATACAGGACTTGCCGAAGAATAACCTTCATTGAGAATCCATTCTCTAATCTCTTTCTCAGCTGACACACAAGAGCGATTCTGAAATCACCATATTCCATCTTCCTGAACAAAAAAAATCCGAACACTCTTCTCTGAGCAATCTCACTGATATCTCGCTCAACATCCCATCGCATTCAGTTGTATCCACTCTTTCTCGAACCAATTTCAGTTTCACCATTCACCAACTCTTGTTGCAATCCCGGCCGAACTGTCAGACAAGCAACCACATGCTCGAGAGTCGACTTCTTACTCAAAGCATCAACTACCACATTAGCCCTTTCTGATTGATACACAATACCTTTTCCACAATCTTCAATCAATTCTAGCAACCATCTTGTCTCATGTTCAACTCTCTCTTATACAATTGAGCTGACGAAAAGACATACGCAATGACTTTCCCATTCTGCATCAAGATGTAACCCTGACCCTGCTTAGACACATCACGGTAGATGACAAACCTTTCTGTTCCCTGCGGAATAACCAACACTGACACACTAGTTGCGACCTGTGCATTCTACTTCTCAGCTCAGCCGAATCCCATAGTCGCGAAATTCTACTTTTTCATATGCAACTGAGTCATCTGTTTCTTATCGTCTCAAGCATCAATAGTCTGATCAGAATCAACTGTAGCAGTCTCCATAATCAATCATTCATGAATACTCAAGGATTGTACAACTATGCCTTACCATCAAAGTTCATCTCAGAACACAACCATATCTGAATGCGCTTAATCTGTCCTGCTCAACCCTAACAATAACAGTAGCACACAACAATTCATACAGAATCATCACCACTAAACTACCTGCATCAACCTCTTGACGATAATCCCAACGGCCTCATCCTCTACCATACTCATACTCTTTAAACCTCTAGCACGTCCCACTTACCAGGGAACGCACCATAAAATTTACTTAACAACATTAAACATCGCATATGAAATTAATCATCAATACTCAACATCACATATAAATATATCAAACATTAGCACAAAACATCACAAACAACCAATACTTACCAACGCAACTCACTACGGTTGACAGAAAGGATTCCTGATCACCCGATCGTTCACAACCACAACATATAGAAATTCCCAAGTTGAAAACTCTGAAAGAACACATTTTTTTGAAAAGAGCTCTGATACCAACTTCCGTAACACCCCCAGGCCAGTGGTGCTACAGTGCCATAATCCGGACGGATTATAAGGCGGGTGAAAAAAAAAATGCAAAACATAACCCATATATATAATATCAAAAGCAGCACAGCGGAAAACCTGTAAAACCTGTCCAGAGTTTGAAACCACCAACAACTTAACATACTGAAATACAACCATTTACAAACCAAAAAAACCAACAACCAAAAACCAAAACCAATACAACAAATACAACCCATTCAAAGTCCGAAACCAAAACGACACGTGCAATAAGTCAAGTCCAAACCAAAAGAGTAGAGTTCTCGACTCCAAAACCGACGGTGATCAGGAACCTCCTTGCTGGCGCTGAACCTGAAAAGCCTGATTAACTGAGGGACCCGATACCCCAGCCAACCACGGCACGTAAACCGCAGTTGGTCAGTCTCGTGAAAGACTATGGCAAGATTAGCCCAGCCAAAACAGTTTCAAAACCATAGAGTTATCACGACAATCAAACAATACCAAACAACAACAGATCATACTTAATATACAAATAACTACACTTGACTAATATCACGCCAACCAACTAACCAACCACACGACAAAACACAAACATAAACACACTAACACATAACCGTTCAATCACCCATTCTTATCCAATTCTACACGATACTAACCTCTTTCAATCCAACCTCAAACTCATCGCAAGCATAAACGAATAGAACGATCTAATCCATCTTCCTCTCCATTAATAATGCCTCAATCAACAACTCTAAGCACATACACATATCTTACTACTGACTTACAACCAAAGCTAACCAAATATACAGAACTCACTACTTCACTACACAACAAATCCAGTTAACCTTCACATCAACAAACACATAGACATCAACAAAAATAATCATCACATAATACAATCATAACCAAAATAACGATCCAGGCCAGCCACCCTTCTGGTGCCACCTGTTCGTTAACATAGACTGTAACTCATACACTCAAATTCAAACCATGTGGCCCACACCCTCAAGATGGGAAACCAACCTTCACAACATCCACACAATCGACCTTCATAATCAATCAACATACCCTTTTATCCGAAACTAGCTAATACCAGCATCCACATCAACAGAGATTCACAACTTTGACTAGTTACAATTAACAATATAACACACGAAATTCACAACCACGACCAATGGCCAACAATGACCCACAACCACAACTAATAACAATCAACGTCCAACATAAACTAATTATCAAACATACAACCAAATTACCAACACAACCACTTAATCAAGTACATAATCAACATTCATCACAAATCCACGTATTCAGGTACACAACCAAAATCATTAACACAACCACTTAATCAAGTACATAACCAACATTCAACACATAACCAACACACACAACCACCAACACCTCCAATCCAACCTCCGTCTCCACCACCACATCACCGGGTGAGACAATCAACACACACAACCACCAACACCTCCAATCCAACCTCCGTCTCCACCACCACATCACCGGGTGAGACAATCAACACACACTTTCCGGATGAGACTTTCACCATCCAACCCTTGGCCCTTAACGACGTAGGCGTGCACCCTACGCGGTTTGGTGAGACTATCATCACCTGACCCTTCGACCTTCGGGGGTTCATACCCACCGAGGCCCTAAATATAAGGAGTTTCACCAACCAACAACATTCCACCACCACACCGACACCAAATCAAACACTACATACGACAACGATTAACACATATTCACATACACACACACAATCCAACACACACATACACACATTCAATCCAACACATACACACGATCCAACACACACACACACACACACACATTCAATCCAACACACACACACGATCCAATACACACACACCTACATTCAATCCAACACACACACACGATCCCCCTCCCCACACACACACATTTAATCCAACACACACACACGATCCAACACACACACACACATTCAATCCAACACACACACACGATCCCACACACACACACACATTCAATCCAACACACACACACACGATCCAACACACACACGCACACATTCAACACACACACCCATTCAATCCAACATACACACACACATTCAACACACACACCCATTTAATCCAACAACACTATTTATAACAATCAATTATATTTAGTCACAATTGACTACCACGTCCACATTTAATCAATCACGATACCAGACAATTACTATCACGCACACATACCCATATTCAACCAAGCAACGGTAAACTTAATTATGAAATAAATTAAGCACAAATCAATTTATAAAAATATAAGTTAGCAAGAATCCTCTTGCCTCAAGTCGAACCGCAACGACGACTACAGAGATCTCCAATCAACCCGAACAAACCTTGTTGTTCTGTTGAACTCGGCCCCGGTTCTGTCTTCTTCGGCGCCGGAACATCAGCACACCAACACGTAGCCAACAACTTCCAGCAAACAGCAGCTGGTTTGCGGCTTTGGATCTGGCTGCCCGTCGCCAGGAAGTAGAAACGCGCCCCTCCGCACAGCACGCAATAGCTCGCAACAGCATCAGCAGCTCTCGGCACCACCGTAACAGCAAACAACGAACCGCGCTCAGCCAAGGGAGGAGGAGGAACCGCGCGGTCCAAGGCGGCTCGCCGGAGGAGCAACTTGGCTGGCACCGGAGGTTGGTTCGACGGAGAAGAGGTCTGGTTCGTTGAGGAGGGACCGAGCACAAGGGGAAGGGAGATGCTCACGTGAAGAAATCTCACGGGAGAGAGACAACCAAAATTAGGGATTTTATCCCCCAATTTTCCCATTTTTCACCTTTTAAGTACGATATAACCATAGTATATAACTATACGATATAACAATAGTATATAGCTATAGTATATAACTATACGATATAACCATAGTATATAACTATACATTAGAACCATAATATATAATTATAGTATATAACTATACGATATAATCATAGTATATATCTATAGTATATAAATGAGCGATATAGCTATAGTATATAACTAAACGATATAACAATAGTATATAACTATACGATAGAATCATAATATATAATTATAGTGTATAAATATACGATATAACCATAGTATATATCTATAGTATATACCTAAACAATATAAAATTTTTATATAACTATACGGTAGAACCATTATATATAATTATAGTATATTATACGATATAACCATAGTATATATCTATAGTATATAACTAAACAATATAACAATACTATATAACTATACGATAGAACCATAATATATAATTGTAGTATATAACTATATATACGATATAACCATAATATAATTACAGTATATAACTATACGATATAACCATAGTATATATCTATAGTATATAACTAAACCATATAACAGTAGTATATAACTATTCGATATAACCATAGTATATATCTAGAGTATATAACTAAACAATATAACAATAGTATATAACTATACGATAGAACCATAATATATAATTATAGTATATAACAATAATATATAATTATAGTTATATAACAATAGTATATAGCTATACGATATAACCATAATATAAAACTATACAATAGAACCATAATATATAATTATAGTATATAACTATACGATATAACCATAGTATATATCTATAGTATATAACTAAACAATATAACAATAGTATATAGCTATACGATATAACCATAATATAAAACTATACAATAGAACCATAATATATAATTATAGTATATAACTATATGATATAACCATAGTATATATC
Organism: Rheum nobile; assembly: GCA_027886185.1. NCBI lineage: Eukaryota > Viridiplantae > Streptophyta > Magnoliopsida > Caryophyllales > Polygonaceae > Rheum > Rheum nobile. The sequence continues at coordinate 2,519,011 of WOAB01000072.1, read as the reverse complement.
TATAGTATATAACTAAACAATATAACAATAGTATATAACTATACGATATAACCATAGTATATATCTATAGTATATATAACTAAACAATAAAACAATAGTATATAACTATACGATAGAACCATAATATATAATTATAGTATATAACTATACGATATAACCATAGTATATATCTATAGTATATAACTAAACAATATAACAATAGTATATAACTATACAATAGAACCATAGTATATAACTATACGATAGAACCATAATGTATAATTATAGTATATAACTATACGATATAACCATGGTATATATCTATAGTATATAACTAAATAATATAACAATAGTATATAACTATACAATAGAACCATAGTATATAACTATACGATAGAACCATAATATACAATTATAGTATATAACTATACGATATAACCATAGTATATAACTAAACAATATAACAATAGTATATAACTATACGATAGAACCATAGTATATAACTATACGATAGAAACATAATATATAGTTATAGTATATAAATATACGATATAACCATAGTATATATCTATAGTATATAACTAAACAATATAACAATAGTATATAACATTAATATATAATTATAGTTATATAACAATAGTATATAGCTATACGATATAACCATAATATAAAACTATACAATAGAACCATAATATATAATTATAGTATATAACTATACGATATAACCATATTATATATCTATAGTATATAACTAAACAATATAACAATATTATATAACTATACGATAGAACCATAATATATAATTATAGTATATAACTATACGATATAACCATAGTATATATCTATAGTATATAACTAAACAATATATAATTATAGTATATAAAAATAATATATAATTATATTTATATAACAATAGTATATAACTATACGATAGAACCATAGTATATAACTATACGATAGAACCATAATATATAATTATAGTATATAATTATACGATATAACCATAGTATATATCTATAGTAAATAACTAAACAATATAACAATAGTATATAACTATACGATAGAACCATAATATATAATTATAGTATATAACTATACGATATAACCATAGTATATATCTATAGTATATAACTAAACAATATAACAATAGTATATAACTATATAATAGAACCATAGTATATAACTCTACGATAGAACCATAATATATAATTATAGTATATAACTATACGATATAACCATAGTATATATCTATAGTATATAACTAAACAGTATAACAATAGTATATAACTATACAATAGAACCATAATATATTAGTTATATATAACTATATATACGATATAACCATAGTATATATCTATAGTATATAACTAAACAATATATAATTACAGTATATAACAATAATATATAATTATAGTTATATAACAATAGTATATAACTATACGATAGAACCATAGTATATAACTATACGATAGAACCATAATATATAATTATAGTATATAACTATACGATATAACCATAGTATATAACTAAACAATATAACAATAGTATATATGAAATACCCCAAATAAGTTGATAATGGCAAAGTGGTAAATTAATTATGGGATTTTGATAAAAGGGGGAGAAATGGAATTTTGGGAAAAAAATCCCTAAAACACGTTTGGGTCTCTCTCTCTCTGTCCCGGTTGTCTCTCTCCTGGGTTCAGCTCGCCCTTCCCGAATCCGGTCTCTCTCTTCGTGCCCAGCCGAGTAGCTCCTTCTCCGGCGAACCGACCCGGACACCGCGCGGCTGTTCTTCTTCCTCCTCCTCTGCGTGGAGCCGCCGGTGGTTGTGCTGTTCGTGCTGCTTCTGTTGCTGTGTTTTGCTGCTGGTGTTGTGCTCGCTGCTGCTGTTGCACCTTCCCGGCGACGTGAAGCTCGGTCCCGATGAAGAAGGCGAGCTGTTGGGGAGACGAACAGTGGTTGCGCGAGCTGCGAGCCACCACTGTTGGAACGAGACCGCAAGGAGCAGCTGCAGATCCGCCGCTGGTGCTTCTTCTCCGGTGCCGAGAAGCCCGGTCCTGGCGTCGGAAGTAAGGTCGACGGCGAGGTAAGAGCGGGTCCTCGATTCGTAAGATTTTTGGGCTTCAATTTCTGTTGAAATGGGTGAACGGATTTGCTGTAATTCAACGGGGTATTTGACAGAAATTAAATGGTTGGATTAGTTTTGATTGTTTGCTGAATTCGGGAGTTGATTTTGAGCTTGGGTAATGATTTGGTGTGATTTGATAAATTTTGGTGAGTTATATGTGGGGGATTTGGACTGAAATTGTTGGATGGGCAGTGTATGATTTGAAAGTAATTTGGATTTGGGGTTGAATTTGGGTATGATTTGCTTAATTAATTAAGGGTTTGATTTTTGGGTTTAAATTGGGGGTTTGATGGTTGTGGATTGGTATGAGTTAATTAACGCCAGGGTTTTGCTCGGATTGATTTCGCAGGTTCGTTCGAGTGGTTTGGAGACCTCTAGGGTCGTTGCGGTTCGACTTGAGGCAAGTGGATTCTTGCTAACTTTATATTTTTTTATAAATTGTTTTATGCCCAGTTTATTTCATAATTAAGTTTACCGTTGCTTGGTTGAATATGGGTATGTGCGTGTACTATGATTTGTCTTGTATCGTATTTGATTAAATGTTGACGTGGTAGTCAATTGTGACTAAATGTGATTGATTGTTGTTGATAGTGTCTGTTGACACGTGTGGGTGTGTTGGATTGAATGTGTGTGTGTGTGTGTGTGTGGATCGTATGTGTGTGTTGGATTGAATGTGTGTGTGTGTTTTAGTAATTGTTTCTTGTCGGATATTGGTTGATTACTGGCTATTGGTTTTGTTGTTAGATATTAGTTGTTTGTTGGACATTGGTTTGTTGGACATTGGTTTGTTATTGGTTTATGTTGGATCATTATGCGGTTGTTGTTGGTTGTTGCTGTTGGTTGCCGTTGATTGTCGGTTAGTTGATGGTTGTGTTGATCTATTGTTGTGAATTGAGTGTGTGAATAATTGTTGGTTTGTTGACAGATGTCCGTTGTGTGTTTTGTTGTTAGTTATGTGATGGGTTATTGGTTTTGAGTTGAACGGGGTTGAATGTGTTGGTTGTTGTTGCCTGGTATTATTATTGATTGATTGTGGTGGATTGATTATTATGGATTGATTGTTGTGGATGGATTGGATCACTTGACTATATAATTGCTTGGTTGAAATGTGTGATGATGTGTGATGAGGTGTGGTTATGTGATTTTGATTGTCGTTTGTGTTTGATTTGGTGTCGGTGTGGTGATGGATAGTTGGTTTCGGATGATGAATTGTCTCACCCGGTGATGTGGTGGTGTAGACGGAGGTATTGTGAATTGTCTCACCCGGTGATGTGGTGGTGTAGACGGAGGTATTATGAATTGTCTCACCCGGTGATGTGGTGGTGTAGACGGAGGTATTGTGAATTGTCTCACCCGGTGATGTGGTGGTAGAGACGGAGGTTGGATTGGAGGGTTGGCGGTTGTGTGTTGATTATGTATTGAATGTTGGTTGCATACCTGATTAAGTGGTTTTGTGTTGGATGTTGGTTGCGTACCTGATTAAAGTGGTTTCGTGATGATGATTGTTGTCGTTTGATTTAGTGGTTGTGTTGGTAAATATTGATTGTGTGTTTAGTTATTGGTTTTATGTTAAATATTGATTGTTGGCTAGTTGACTTGTTGTCAAATGTTGGTTATTGTAGTTAGTTGTGATATGAATCTCTGTTGGTATGATTGTTGGTGGTAACTAGTTGTAGGAAGATGGTTATGTTGATTAAGTGTGGAGGTTGGTTTCCCATCTTGAGGGTGTGGGCCAACAAGGATTGAATTTGAGTGTATGAGTTACAGTCAATGTTAACGAACAGGCGGCACCAGAAGGGTGGCTGGCCTGGGTCGTTATTTTCTTTATGTTTATATGTGATGATTATCTCGTTGATGCTTATGTGTTTGTGGATGTACAGGTTAATTGAATTTGTTGTGTAGTGCAGTAGTGAGTTCAGTCTTATTGGTTAGCTTTGGTTGTAAGTCAGTAGTAAGAGATGTATATGTGCATAAAGTTGTTGATTGAGGTATTAGTAATAGAGAGAAGGATGGATTGGACGTGTCAGTGAAGTTGGATTGGATCGTTTTATTCGTTTATGCTTGTGATGAGTTTGAGGATGGATTGATTGAGGTTAGTATAGTGAAGAGTTGGATAAGGATGTGTAATGAATGGTATGTGATAGTGTGTGTATATGTTTTGACGTGTGGTTGGCATTGGTTGGTTGATATGATTAAGTATAGTTATGATATTATATATTGTGTGGCGTGTTGTCGTTGTTGTGAATTGATTGGTGATATATGTATGTGTTTTGAACTGTTTTGGCTTGAGGAATCTTGCCATAGTCTTTCAAAAGACTGACCAACTTCGGTTTACGTGCCATGGTTGGCTGGGGTATCGGGTCCCCCAGTCAATCAAGCTTTGCAGATTTAGCGCTAGCAAGGAGGATCCTGATCACCGTCGGTTTTGGAGTCGAGAACTCTACTTTTGGTTTGAGACTTTGATTTGATTGTATGTATCGTTTTGGTTTTGGACCTTGAAGTGGTCGAACTTGTTGTATTGGCTTTTGACTTTTGGTCTTTGGTTGTTGGTTTCTGGTTTGTAAATTATAGTACTTTCTGTATGTTAAGTTGATTATGGTTTCAACTTTGGACAGGTTTTACAGGTTTTTCCGCTGTGCTGCTTTGGTATATATTATGTATGGGATATGTTTGCAAATTTTTATTTCACCCGCCTTATAGTCCTTCGGGACTATGGCACTGTAGCACCTCTGGCCCGGGGTGTTACAAAATTGGTATCAGAGCTTTCTTTTCAAAAATGTATTCTTTCCGAGTTTTCAACTTGAGAATTTTTATTCGTTGTGGTTGTGAACGATCGGGTGATCAGGAATCCTTGCTGTCAACCGTAGTGAGTTGCGTTGGTCAGTGTTGTTTGCGTTGTTTTGTGCTAATGTTTGATATATTTATATGTGATGTTTAGAGTTGTTAAATTATAATTATGGTGTGTTCCCTGGTAAGTGGGACGTGCTAGACGTTTAAGGAGTATGAGTGTGGTAGAAGATGAGGCCGTTGGGCTTGTCGTCAAGAGGTTGAGTCTGGTAGTTGATGAATCGGTATGAAGTTGTGGTATGCTGCTGTTATTGTTAAGGTTGAACAAGACAGATTAAGCGCATTCAGATATGGTTGTGTTCCGAGGTGGAATCTCGTTGGCGAGGCTCAGCTGTACGATCAGTGAGCAGTATGTTGATGAGTGATTGATTGTAGAGACTACTACAAATGATTTTGATTAGACTGTTGATATTGGGAGTAGTAAGAAACAGAGAACCCGGTCTGCATCTGAAAAAGTAGGATTTTTTTACAATGGGTTCGGCTGAGTTGAGGAACAGAATGTGCGTATGACTGCAGGAAGACGATAGTTATTGTAACAACAGATAAGGGTTTAGTGCACGTGTTTGAGAGTTATGATCCTAATTACTCTGACAGAATTGTTGTGCGGCGACAGCTGTAAAATTGTTAAGGAAAGGTTATGTCGGTTATCTGTGTATGATTGAGAATTTTGAATGGGACAGGTTATGTCAGGAAAGAGTTTCGAAGAACTCAGGAAGTGTTTGATTAGTGTGTCAATGTTGGTTATACCGCAGGGAACAAAAATGTTTGTTCTCTTCAGTGATGTGTCTAAGCAAGGTTTGGGTTGTGTTTTGATGCAGAATGGAAAGGTCTTTGCATATGTTTTCCGACAGCTCAAATTGTATGAGAGAGAATTGATCATGAGACAAAAGTTGGTTGCTAGAAGTGATTGAGGATTATGGAAAAGATATTGTGTATCAATCAGAAAGGGGTACTGTGGTTGCTGATGCTTTGTGTAGGAAGTCGACTCTCGAGCATGTGGTTGCTTGACAAACAGTTCAGTCGGGATTGCAACAAGAGTTGGTGAATGGTGAAAGTGAAATTGATTTGGGAAAGAGAGAACACAGCTGAATGCGATGGAAGTTAAGTAAGATATGCATTGATATTGCTCAGAAAAGGGTGTTCGGATTTTTGTTCAGGAAGATGGAGTATTGTGATTTCAGATCGGTTATGTGTGTCAGCTGAGAAAGAGATTAAAGAATGGATTCTCAATGAAGGTTATTCTTCGGCAAGTCCTGTATATTCTGGAATCAGTTATGCGAGACAGTTATCCGAACCTGTTTGATCTAGTTTCGAGGATGAAACTCTTATAAGGAGGGGAGAATGAAATACCCCAAATAAGTTGATAATGGCAAAGTGGTAAATTAATTATGGGATTTTGATAAAAGGGGGAGAAATGGAATTTTGGGAAAAAAATCCCTAAAACACGTTTGGGTCTCTCTCTCTCTCTCCCGATTGTCTCTCTCGTGGGTTCAGCTCGCCCTTCCCGAATCCGGTCTCTCTCTTCGTGCCCAGCCGAGTAGCTCCTTCTCCGGTGAACCGACTCGGACACCGCGCGGCTGTTCTTCTTCCTCCTCTTCTGCGTGGAGCTGCCGGTGGTTGTGCTGTTCGTGCTGCTTCTGTTGCTGCATTTTGCTGCTGGTGTTGTGCTCGCTGCTGCTGTTGCACCTTCCCGGCGACGTGAAGCTCGGTCCCGATGAAGAAGGCGAGCTGTTGGGGAGACGAACAGTGGTTGCGTGAGCTGCGAGCCACCACTGTTGGAACGAGACCGCAAGGAGCAGCTGCAGATCCGCCGCTGGTGCTTCTTCTCCAGTGCCGAGAAGCCCGGTCCTGGCGTCGGAAGTAAGGTCGACGACGAGGTAAGAGCGGGTCCTCGATTCGTAAGATTTTTGGGCTTCAATTTCTGTTGAAATGGGTGAACGGATTTGCTGAAATTCAAGGGGGTATTTGACAGAAATTAAATGGTTGGATTAGTTTTGATTGTTTGCTGAATTCGGGAGTTGATTTTGAGCTTGGGTAATGATTTGGTGTGATTTGATAAATTTTGGTGAGTTATATGTGGGGATTTGGACTGAAATTGTTGGATGGGCAGTGTATGATTTGAAAGTAATTTGGATTTGGGGTTGAATTTGGGTATGATTTGCTTAATTAATTAAGGGTTTGATTTTTGGGTTTAAATTGGGGGTTTGATGGTTGTGGATTGGTATGAGTTAATTAACGCCAGGGTTTTGCTCGGATTGATTTCACAGGTTCGTTCGAGTGGTTTGGAGACCTCTGGGGTCGTTGCGGTTCGACTTGAGGCAAGAGGATTCTTGCTAACTTTATATTTTTTTATAAATTATTTTATGCCCAGTTTATTTCATAATTAAGTTTACCGTTGCTTGGTTGAATATGGGTATGTGCATGTGATATGATTTGTCTTATATCATATTTGATTAAATGTTGACGTGGTAGTCAATTGTGACTAAATGTGATCGATTGTTGTTGATATTGTCTGTTGACACGTGTGGGTGTGTTGGATTGAATGTGTGTGTGTGTGTGGATCGTATGTGTGTGTTGGATTGAATGTGTGTGTGTGTTTTAGTAATTGTTTCTTGTCGGATATTGGTTGATTACTGGCTATTGGTTTTGTTGTTAGATATTAGTTGTTTGTTGGACATTGGTTTGTTATTGGTTTATGTTGGATCATTATGCGGTTGTTGTTGGTTGTAGCTGTTGGTTGCCGTTGATTGTCGGTTAGTTGATGGTTGTGTTGATCTATTGTTGTGAATTGAGTGTGTGAATAATTGTTGGTTTGTTGGCAGATGTCCGTTGTGTGTTTTGTTGTTAATTATGTGATGGGTTATTGGTTTTGAGTTGAACCGGGTTGAATGTGTTGGTTGTTGTTGCCTGGTATTATTATTGATTGATTGTGGTGGATTGATTATTATGGATTGATTGTTGTGGATGGATTGGATTGGATCACTTGACTATATAATTGCTTGGTTGAAATGTGTGATGATGTGTGATGAGGTGTGGTTATGTGATATTGATTGTCGTTTGTGTTTGATTTGGTGTCGGTGTGGTGATGGATAGTTGGTTTCGGATGATGAATTGTCTCACCCGGTGATGTGGTGGTGTAGACGGAGGTATTGTGAATTGTCTCACCCGGTGATGTGGTGGTGTAGACGGAGGTATTGTGAATTGTCTCACCCGGTGATGTGGTGGTGGAGACGGAGGTTGGATTGGAGGGTTGGCGGTTATGTGTTGATTATGTATTGAATGTTGGTTGCATACCTGATTAAGTGGTTTTGTGTTGGATGTTGGTTGTGTACCTGATTAAAGTGGTTTCGTGATGATGATTGTTGTCGTTTGATTTAGTGGTTGTGTTGGTAAATATTGACTGGGTGTTTAGTTATTGGTTTTATGTTAAATATTGATTGTTGGCTAGTTGACTTGTTGTCAAATGTTGGTTATTGTAGTTAGTTGTGATATGAATCTCTGTTGGTATGATTGTTGGTGGTAACTAGTTGCAGGAAGATGGTTATGTTGATTAAGTGTGGAGGTTGGTTTCCCATCTTGAGGGTGTGGGCCAACAAGGATTGAATTTGAGTGTATGAGTTACAGTCAATGTTAACGAACATGCGGCACCAGAAGGGTGGCTGGCCTGAGTCGTTATTTTCTTTATGTTTGTATGTGATGATTATCTCGTTGATGCTTATGTGTTTGTGGATGTGCAGGTTAATTGAATTTGTTGTGTAGTGCAGTAGTGAGTTCAGTCTTATTGGTTAGCTTTGGTTGTAAGTCAGTAGTAAGAGATGTATATGTGCATAAAGTTGTTGATTGAGGTATTAGTAATAGAGAGAAGGATGGATTGGACGTGTCAGTGAAGTTGGATTGGATCGTTTTATTCGTTTATGCTTGTGATGAGTTTGAGGATGGATTGATTGAGGTTAGTATAATGGTATGTGATAGTGTGTGTATATGTTTTGACGTGTGGTTGGCATTGGTTGGTTGATATGATTAAGTATAGTTATGATATTATATATTGTGTGGCGTGTTGTCGTTGTTGTGAATTGATTGGTGATATATGTATGTGTTTTGAACTGTTTTGGCTTGAGGAATCTTGCCATAGTCTTTCAAAAGACTGACCAACTTCGGTTTACGTGCCGTGGTTGGTTGGGGTATCGGGTCCCCCAGTCAATCAGGCTTTGCAGATTTAGCGCCAGCAAGGAGGATCCTGATCACCGTCGGTTTTGGAGTCGAGAACTCTACTTTTGGTTTGAGACTTTGATTTGATTGTATGTATCGTTTTGGTTTTGGACCTTGAAGTGGTCGAACTTGTTGTATTGGCTTTTGACTTTTGGTCTTTGGTTGTTGGTTTCTGGTTTGTAAATTGTAGTACTTTCTGTATGTTAAGTTGATTATGGTTTCAACTTTGGACAGGTTTTTCCGCTGTGCTGCTTTTGGTATATATTATGTATGGGATATGTTTGCAAATTTTTATTTCACCCGCCTTATAGTCCTTCGGGACTATGGCACTGTAGCACCTCTGGCCCGGGGTGTTACAATATAACTATACGATAGAACCATAATATATAATTATAGTATATAACTATACGATATAACCATAGTATATATCTATAGTATATATATAACTATACGATATAACAATAGTATATAACTATACGATATAACAATAATATATAACTATACGATAGAACCATAATATATAATTATAGTATATAACTATACGATGTAACCATAGTATATAACTATACGATGTAACCATAGTATATATCTGTAGTATATAACTAAGCAATATAACAATAGTATATAACTATACGATAGAACCATAGTATATAACTATACGATAGAACCATAATATATAATTATAGTATATAAATATACGATATAACCATAGTATATATCTATAGTATATAACTAAACAATATAACAATAGTATATAACTATACGATACAACCATAGTATATAACTATACGATATAACAATAATATATAGCTATAGTATATAACTATACGATAGAACCATAATATATAATTATAGTATATAACTATACGATATAACCATAGTATATAGCTATAGTATATAAATGAACGATATAGCAATAATATATAACTATACGATATAACAATAGTATATAACTATACGATATAACAATAGTATATAATTATACGATATAACCATAGTATATAACTATACGATATAACAATAGTATATAACTATACGTTTGAACCGTAATATATAATTATAGTGTATAAATATATGATATAACAATAATATATAACAACACGATATAAGTATAGTATATAACTATACGATATAACCATAGTATATGATTAAGAAATATCCACAATTGTTCCATTTTCAAGCATTTCATCCAAAATAACCATGTACAATTATAATTATACAAATATTAGATTCATTATAATCTTTAACGAATATTACATTCACTATAATCTTTAACGAATAATTATGCATTACTAAGGTTTCAAACTAACTACGTACGAAATTTATACATATAACTACGACAAAAAGCTTCTCTTAATTTTTGTATACATATATAATACTCAAATACAAGCATACAAAAACCTTTCAATCGATCGATCGATATATAACGTCACAACCTTGTATTACACATTACATGATGGAACGACAGTGCAAATCACCGATTGCTATATATATTCAAACAAAACCTTTACAATTCTAGCTAATTATATACTTTATCACAATTGTACACTAACAAATGTTCAAAACTAAAACATGTGTTTCTAACGGCCGAAAATCCACTTTTTTTAAACGCTACGTTGTGGCGTTTAAAAAAAGTGTTTCGGCTCAATTAAACCGATTCCATTTTAAATGTTACGACGTAGCGTTTAACTCCGACCCGGTTTAATCGAGTCGATTTCGTTTCTTTTTTATTCTCAATAAATCCAAAAAAAAACTCTCACGCCACGATATGGCGTTTGAAAAAAGAAAAAAAGAAAGTTAAACGCTACCTCGTAGTGTTTAACTTGCGGTACGAAAACAAAAAAAGGTGGTGCAAAACCGAACGACCTTTAAATTAAACGGTCATTTTGTGCGACACTATGTGCAGCATAATTTGACCGCTTAATTTCCGGCAAAGTGAGCGGCTATATATATGGGATATGTATTAGTAGTTGAACCACCACTGAATTACAAATCTCAAATTTAAGAGTGAATGTCTGTAACACCCCGGGCCAGAGGTGCTACAGTGCCATAGTCTCGAAGGACTATAAGGCGGGTTTTGAAGAAAAGAAATCCAAAACTCTTCCAAATACACATAAATTATAAACATTTAAAATCCCTGCTCAAGATTGAAACAACACTTAAACCTGTCATCATGTTTAATTCATTAATTTAGATCCAAAACAACGGAAGCGAATACAACATTTTCAAATCTGATGCAAACCAAATCTTTAACTGTGAAGACACATCTGTGATCCAGAACCCGCTTGTTGCTGCAAACCTGCAAAGCTTGATTGACTGGGGGACCAGATACCCCAGCCAACCACGGCACGTAAACCGAAGTTGGTCAGTCTTCCATCAAGACTGGCAAGACTCCTCAAGCCAAAACAGTTTCAAAACACATATATTATCACCAATCAACTCATATCAAAAGACAACACACACAATATACGTATATATATATAATATCATAATTACACTTAATCATATCAATCAACCAATATCGACCGCACATTAAGACATAAACACACACTATCACATAATCATTCATTCCTCACTCTTATCCAACTCTTCACTATGCTAACCTCATTCAATCCAACCTCAACATCACCACAAGTATAAACGAATAAGACAATCCAATCAATCTTTCTCTCTATTACTAATACCTCAATCATTAACCCTATGAAACATATACACATATCTTACTACTGACTTACAACCAAGGCTAACCAATCATACCGAACTCACTACTGTACTAACACATTCCAACCAACCTACGCATCAACGAACACATAAGCACAAGCAAGACAATCATCACATTAAATAAACATGAAAAAACAACAATCCAGCCCAGCCACCCTTCTGGTGCCGCCTAATCGTTAACATGGGTCGTAACCCATACACCTCAACCTAACTCATATTGGCCCACACCCTCTAGATGGGAAACCAACCTATACACTCAATCCACACAACCGACCTTCATAAACCACTAGCTGCCACTAACAACCCCACCAACATAAATCCACAACACCATTAGCTAAAATAGATAATATTTAACAAGTCAAACTAGCCAACAATCAATATCCAACATAAAACCAATAACCAAACACACAGTCAATATTCACCAACACAAACACTTAATCAAGCGCACAACCAATATCATCACAACACAACCACTTAATCAAGTACACAACCAATATCATCAACAAAACCACTTAATCAAGTACACAACCAACATTCAACACATAACCAACACACACAACCGCCAACACCTCCAATCCAATCCAACCCACCACCGGTGAGACTCTCATCACCTAAAACCAAGTATCCATGGATAGGGACGGGACTTTCAACCGTCCATCCGCCCTTTAACAACATAGGCGACACCCGGTCCCTACGAGGTTTGGTGAGGCTATCATCACCTGACCCTTTGACTCTGAATCAACATTTTTGGCCCTTAACAACGTAGGCGACACTCGGTCCCTACGATGTTTGGTGAGGCTATCATCACCTGACCCTTCGACCCCCAATCAACGACAATCCAACCACCACACTGACACTCAATCAAATAGCACAAACGACAATCAAAATTACATAATCACACATTATCACACATCAACACACATTTCAACCAAGCAATAATATAGTCAATTAATCCAATTTAACCAACAACAATCTACCATCACACCCGTACTCAAACAATCAACAATCAATCATACTTAGTCACAATTGACTACCACGTCAACATTTAATCAGACACAACCCGAGACAAATACGAACATACGCACGCACGCACGCACACACACACACACACACGTATTCACACACTTTCAAACAATCACAAATACTAACACACACACATTCAACCAAGTAACTCCACAATCGATATTCCAAATTAACATAATCAGACAAGGATAAAAATCAATTACTGAATCAAGATAGGAACAAAAGTACTTTTATAAAAAATATACGGAGGGTTAGCAAGAATCATCTTGCCTCAAACTCGACAACCACGACCTCAGAGATCTCCAACCAACTCGAACGAACCTGTAAAATCAATCCGAGCAAATCCCTGGAATTAATTACTCATACCGAGTCACAATTAATAAACCCCCAAATTCAAACCCTAAAATCATACCTCCAATTAATTAAGCAACCCTCACAAAATTCAACCCAACTCCAAAATCACAAGTTGCTGCACAATCGAAACAAGGCTGCACAAAGACAAAATAATCAGCTCCAATTAATCTAAAATCAGTCCAACTTAGCCCAAAACTTCCAAAATTGAAATCAATACCCAACAATTACGTACCATCCCTTAGCAAACAAATTCTGGCTGACCATAACCCTGCGATTGCCAACCAAACTGCCCAGAAATTCAGATCTGTCCAAACATCCAATTCAATTTTGCCCAAACGTTCAAATCTGTCACAACAGAAATTCAGTAAAAAATTTCAGATTGAAGAGATCCCCAACATACCTCATCGTCACCTTGCTCTCGCCGCCGGGATGGGGCTTCTCGTTGCCGGAGCAACACCAGCAGCAGCGAACAGCAGATCAGCAGCAGCGAACAGCACATCAACGGCGAACAGCACATCAGCGGCGTCTCTCTCTCTCAGCAACTGGACGCGGCTCGTACAGGGAAGGAAGAGGTGACGAGCGGCTGTGGCCGGGTCGAGCTCACCGGCGGGAGAAAGGCTGAACACAGAAGGAGTCGGGGAGGCTCGAGCTGCCCAGCTGAAGTGTTCTCTCGAAGACGAAGACCAAGGTTCTGCCCCCCTTTGCTAATTTTATAAAGCCTAAAAAACTTTAATTACCCTTTTAATATATATAACCATTTGGGGTATTTCATTCTCTCTCCCTTATAAGAGTTTCGTCCTCGAAACTAAGATCAAACAGGTTCGGATAACTGCCTCGCATAACTGATTCCAGTTCCCAAGTCTCTTCTTCTGTTCCATGCCTAGCCCATAACACTTTCACCAAAGGAATAACCTTCCTTGAGAATCCACTCTCTAATCTCTTTATCAGCTGGCACACATAACTGATCTGAAATCACAATACTCCATCCTCTTGAACAAAAATCCGGGCACTCTTCCCTGAGCAATCTCACTGCATATCTCACTCAACATTCCATCGCATTCAGCTGCGTCCGTTCCTTCTCGAACCAATTTTACTTTCACCCTTCACCAACTCTTGTTGCAATCCCGGCTGAACTGTCAAGCAAGCAATCATATGCTCGGGAGTCGACTTCCTACCCAAAACATCAGCTACCACATTAGCCCTATCTAGATGATAAACGGTATCTATATCGAAATCCTTAATCAATTCTAACCACCATCTTTGTCTCATGTTTAACTTTCTCTTATACAGTTTGAACCGACGAGAAACAGGTGCAATGACCTTCCCATTCTGCATTAGAACGCAACTCAGACCTTGCTTAGACACATCACTGTAGATGACAACCTTTCTGTACCCTGCGGTAAAGGTAACGCTGGTGCACTAATCAAACACTTCCTGAGTTCTTCGAAACTCTCTCCTGACATTTCCCGTCCCATCCAAAATTCTTAGCCTTATGCAACCTTAGAAAATTCTTCCACAATCGCCTATAGTAATCTGTCAGTCTGAGAAAACTCCCAATTTCCTTAACATTCTAAGATTGTTCTCGTAGTCCCTCTTACTCCCGGAGTATACTAAAATATCATCAATAAAAATCACCACAATAATCCAAGTACTTTCTAAAAACATCAGTTCCTTAAACCCTTGAAATCCGCGGAAGCATTTGTCAACCCGAAAGGCATCACAACTAGCTCATAGTAATCATACTTAGTTCTGAAGACAGTATCATGAATATATCCTCATCTCAAACCTTAAGCTGAGAATACCCTGATATCAAGTCAGTCTTTTAAAATACTGTAGCTCTTTGCAATTTATCCAACAAGTACTTAACTCCTCATAATCCATGCAGAGTCGAAAGGAATCATCCTTCTTTTTACCCAGCAATACAGACGCACCCCAAAGAGAAGCACTTGACCTAATAAAGCCTAACTTCACAAGTTTCTCTATCTGCTCCCTCAATCTCAGCATACACACATAACCGGCATAACCTTTTTCTTAACAATTTTATAGTTGTCATCACACCAACAATTCTGCCAGAGTCTCTGAATCATGACTCCCAACACATGCACTAAACCCTTATATGCTGTTACAGTAACTGTCATCTTCCTGTAGTCATAGACACATTCTGCTTCTCAACTCAACTGAACCCATAGTCGTAAAATCCCACTTTTTCAGATGCAGACCGATCAAAATCATCTATAACATCAACAGTCTGATCAAAATCATCTATAACAGTCTCCCTGATCAGCACTCATCAGTATACTCAAGAATTCACAGTTATGCATCACCGTCAAGATTTCATCTCTGAATACAATCATCTCTGAAAATGCTCAATTGGTCTTTCTCATTCTTGACAGTAACAGCAGCACACAGCAACTTCATACCGAATCATCAACTACCAGACTAGCTGCCCCAACCTCTTGACGATAAGCCCAACGACTTCATCCTCTATCACACCCACACTTACCTTATTAATCTTCAACACGTCTCACTTACCAGGGAACACATCATAAAAATTAAGAATTCATAGTTATGCTATTACAGTAACTGTTTCTTACTACTTCTAACATCAACAGTCTGATCAAAATCATCTATAACAGTCTCCCTGATCAGCACTCATCAGTATACTCAAGAATTCACAGTTATGCATCACCGTCAAGATTTCATCTCTGAATACAATCATCTCTGAAAATGCTCAATTGGTCTTTCTCATTCTTGACAGTAACAGCAGCACACAGCAACTTCATACCGAATCATCAACTACCAGACTAGCTGCCACAACCTCTTGACGATAAGCCCAACGACTTCATCCTCTATCACACCCACACTTACCTTATTAATCTCCAACACGTCTCACTTACCAGGGAACACATCATAAAAATTACTCAACAACACAAAACATCACATATAAAATATATATCAAATACAAACTTACCTATACGTAACAACAAGGGTCTTCTGATCACACGATTGCTTCACAGTTTTAGCGAATAATCTTTTTCCACTTCAAACTTTTGAAAACATTTTTGAACGTAAATGCTCTGATACCAACTTCTGTAACACCCCGGGCCAGAGGTGCTACAGTGCCATAGTCTCGAAGGACTATAAGGCGGGTTTTGAAGAAAAGAAATCCAAAACTCTTCCAAATACACATAAATTATAAACATTTAAAATCCCTGCTCAAGATTGAAACAACACTTAAACCTGTCATCCTGTTTAATGCATCAATTTAGATCCAAAACAACGAAAGCGAATACAACATTTTCAAATCTGATGCAAACCAAATCTTTAATTGTGAAGACACATCTGTGATCCAGAACCCGCTTGTTGCTACAAACCTGCAAAGCCTGATTGACTGGGGGACCCGATACCCCAGCCCACCACGGCACGTAAACCGAAGTTGATCAGTCTTCCATCAAGACTGGCAAGACTCCTCAAGCCAAAACAGTTTCAAAACACATATATTATCACCAATCAACTCATATCAAAAGACAACACACACACAATATACGTATATATATATAATATCATAATTACACTTAATCATATCAATCAACCAATATCGACCGCACATTAAGACATAAACACACACTATCACATAATCATTCATTCCTCACTCTTATCCAACTCTTCACTATGCTAACCTCATTCAATCCAACCTCAACATCACCACAAGTATAAACGAATAAGACAATCCAATCAATCTTTCTCTCTATTACTAATACCTCAATCATCAACCCTATGAAACATATACACATATCTTACTACTGACTTACAACCAAGGCTAACCAATCATACCGAACTCACTACTGTACTAACACATTCCAACCAACCTACGCATCAACGAACACATAAGCACAAGCAAGACAATCATCACATTAAATAAACATGAAAAAACAACAATCCAGCCCAGCCACCCTTCCGGTGCCGCCTAATCGTTAACATGGGTCGTAACCCATACACCTCAACCTAACTCATATTGACCCACACCCTCAAGATGGGAAACCAACCTACACACTCAATCCACACAACCGACCTTCATAAACCACTAGCTGCCACTAACAACACCACCAACATAAATCCACAACACCATTAGCTAAAATAGATAATATTTAACAAGTCAAACTAGCCAACAATCAATATCCAACATAAAACCAATAACCAAACACACAGTCAATATTCACCAACACAAACACTTAATCAAGCGCACAACCAATATCATCACAACACAACCACTTAATCAAGTACACAACCAATATCATCAACAAAACCACTTAATCAAGTACACAACCAACATTCAACACATAACCAACACACACAACCGTCAACACCTCCAATCCAATCCAACCCACCACCGGTGAGACTCTCATCACCTAAAACCAACTATCCATGGATAGGGACGGGACTTTCAACCGTCCATCCACCCTTTAACAACGTAGGCGACACCCGGTCCCTACGAGGTTTGGTGAGGCTATCATCACCTGATCCTTTGACTCTGAATCAGCATTTTTGGCCCTTAACAACGTAGGCGACACTCGGTCCCTACGATGTTTGGTGAGGCTATCATCACCTGACCCTTCGACCCCCAATCAATGACAATCCAACCACCACACTGACACTCAATCAAATAGAACAAACGACAATCAAAATTACATAATCACACATTATCACACATCAACACACATTTCAACCAAGCAATAATATAGTCAATTAATCCAATTTAACCAACAATAATCTACCATCACACCCGTACTCAAACAATCAACAATCAATCATACTTAGTCACAATTGACTACCACGTCAACATTTAATCAGACACAACCCGAGACAAATACGAACACACGCACGCACACACACACACACGTATTCACACACTTTCAAACAATCACAAATACTAACACACACACATTCAACCAAGTAACTCCACAATCGATATTCCAAACTAACATAATCAGACAAGGATAAAAATCAATTACTGAATCAAGATAGGAACAAAAGTACTTTTATAAAAAATATACGGAGGGTTAGCAAGAATCATCTTGCCTCAAACTCGACAACCACGACCTCAGAGATCTCCAACCAACTCGAACGAACCTGCAAAATCAATCCGAGCAAATCCCTGGAATTAATTACTCATACCGAGTCACAATTAATAAACCCCTAAATTCAAACCCTAAAATCATACCTCCAATTAATTAAGCAACCCTCACAAAATTCAACCCAACTCCAAAATCACAAGTTGCTGCACAATCGAAACAAGGCTGTACAAAGACAAAATAATCAGCTCCAATTAATCTAAAATCAGTCCAACTTAGCCCAAAACTTCCAAAATTGAAATCAATACCCAACAATTACGTACCATCCCTTAGCAAACAAATTCTGGCTGACCATAACCCTGCGATTGCCAGCCAAACTGCCCAGAAATTCAGATCTGTCCAAACATCCAATTCAATTTTGCCCAAACGTTCAAATCTGTCACAACAGAAATTCAGTAAAAAATTTCAGATTGAAGAGATCCCCAACATACCTCATCGTCACCTTGCTCTCGCCGCCGGGATGGGGCTTCTCGTCACCGGAGCAACACCAGCAACAACGAACAGCAGATCAGCAGCAGCGAACATCACATCAACGGCGAACAACACATCAGCGGCGTCTCTCTCTCTCAGCAACTGGACGCGGCTCGTACAGGGAAGGAAGAGGTGACGAGCGGCTGTGGCCGGGTCGAGCTCACCGGCGGGAGAAAGGCTGAACACGGAAGGAGTCGGGGAGGCTCGAGCTGCCCAGCTGAAGTGTTCTCTCGAAGACGAAGACCAAGGTTCTGCCCCCCTTTGCTAATTTTATAAAGCCTAAAAAACTTTAATTACCCTTTTAATATATATAACCATTTGGGGTATTTCAATGTCGTTGTCAAGCGAGTCGTGTTGGAGGGGTCAGTTGAAATACCCCAAATAAGTTGATGATGGCAAATTGGTAAATTAATTAAAGTTTTGCTTAAATTGGGAGAAATGGGAAATTTGGGGATAAATCCCTCAAAGTGCTCGGTAGCTCTCTCTCTCGATCACTCCCGCTGAACAGCCAGCACCCTTCTCCTCTGACGAGCTGTTCTTCTCCGGTGCCCAGCCGAGCTGTTCTTCTCCGGCGAGCCGACTTGGACCGCGCCGCTCCTCCTCCTCCCCTGCTGCTGCTGCCTTGCTGTGCTGTTGTGCAGTTCGTGGCTATGCTGGTTCACCGGTGCGTGAAGCCACGGTGGAGCTGCTGAGTCGAGCAACCGAAGAGGCGAGCCGAACCTCTGTTGAACCGCGACGAGCTGCTGCACAGATCCGGATCCGCTGCTGTCCACTGCTGTGCTGTTGCCCCGTCTGCGACGTCTCAGGAGAATGGTAATAACTGTTTGCTCACTCATTATTTTGGTCTGAAATTTTGAGGAGGTAAACTAGACTCATAGATCTAACTCCTCGAGTTGGAATCATCGCATTTGGAGTCCGGAGCAGGAAGAACGAATTTTTTCAAGTCGGAGCCGCTGTTGGTGTTCTGCTGCGTGTTGTTGCAGTTGTGCTGCTGTCCGCTGTGTTGCGCTGGTGTGGCTGCTGAGTTCCGGCGTCGAGAAGCCTCCTCGGTGACTACCGTTGGTTGTCGACAAGGTAAGCTTATGGGTTAATTTCGAATTGATGTTGTGTTGTTCGAATTGATGTTGTGCTGTTCGAATTGATGTTGAATTGTTCTTCGTGGACAGTGGAAGAGGAAAGTGTGTGACCGTATTGTTGAATTTGAGCTTTGGTTGAATTGTGTGGGGTTTGCTTGATTGGAATTTTTAAGGAATGATTTTAGGGTTTGAAATTGGGGGTTTGTTAATAGTGGCTTGGTATGAGTAATTAACGTCAGGGTTTTGCTCGGATTGATTTCGCAGGTTCATTCGGGTTGATTGGAGATCTCTGGGGTCGTTGTGGTTCGACTTGAGGCAAGAGGATTCTTGCTAACTTTATATAATTTTTATAAATTGATTTATGCCTAGTGTTTCATAATTAATTTTATCATTTTCTTGAGCGATTTAAATTGGATTAATTGACTATATAGATACTTGGTTGAAAATGGGTGTGTGTGCGTGTGTTAGTATTTTGTCTCGTATCGTGTTGAATAAATGTTGACGTGGTATTCAATTGTGACTAAATGTGATTGATTGTTGTTGATAGTGTTTGTTGACACTTGTGTGTGTGTGTTGGGTTGTGTATGTCGACACCTATGTGTGTTGGCGGTTGTGTGTTAAATTGTGTGCGTGCTGGCAGTTGTATGCTGGGATTGTGCGTTTGTGTGTGAATGTTTGTGTGTGAATGTGTGTATGCTGGGATTGACTGATGTGGATTGATTGTTGTTGTTTGATTGTGGCGGATTGATTGTCGTGGATTGATTGGATTATTGATTTTTAAAGTTTCTCGGTTGAATATATATATATGTGTGTGAAATGTGTTAATAGAGGTCGTGTGTAATAATTGATTGGTTGTCGGTGTGGTGGTTGGATTGTTGTTGATTGGAGGTCGATAGGCCAAGGGTTGGAATGGATTTCACCCAACCGCGTAGGGTATACAAGGTATACGCCTACGTCGTTAAGGGCCAAGGATTTGAAAGGGGTTTCACCAAACCGCGTAGGGTATACAAGGTATACGCCTACGTCGTTAAGGGCCGAAGGTAGGAATGGATTCCACCAAACCGCGTAGGGTTTATGCCTACGTCGTTAAGGGCCAAGGGTTGAAATTGAATTGGAGGTCGAAGGGCCAGGTGATGATATACTCACCAAACCGCACAGGGTATACAAGGTATACGCCTACTTCATTAAGGGCCAAGGGTTGGAATGGATTGGAGGTTGAATTGGAGATTGGATTGGAGATGTGTTAGAGTCGTTTGTGTTTCAGAGTTGAGTTATATTATTGTTTGATTACAATTGGTTGATTGTTGTGATATCTATTATGTGTTGAATGTTGGTTGCGAACTGATTAAGTGATTTTGTGTTGAATGTTGGTTGTGTACCTGAGTAAGTGATTTTGTGATGATATTGACTGTGCGCTTGATTAAGTGGTTGTGTTGGCGAATATTGATTGTGTGTTTTGGTTATTGGTTTTATGTTGGATATTGATTATTGGCTAGTGACTTATTGTTCAATATTAGTTCTTTATGAGGTGGATTTCTGTTGGTATGGTTGTTTATGGTAACTAGTGGATTATGAAGGTCGGTTGTGTGGATTGAATGTGCAGGTTGGTTTCCCATCTTGAGGGTGTGGGCCAACATGGGTTGAGTTCGAATGTATGAGTTCAGTCTATGTTAACGAACATGCGGCACCGGAAGGGTGGTTGGCCTGGATCGTTGTTTTGTTATGTTGGTATTATGTGATGATTGTCTCGTTGATGCTTATGTGTTTGTTAATGTGAAGGTTAATTGGATGTGTTAGTGCAGTAGGGAGTTCAGTATAATTGATTAGTCTTGGTTGTAAGTCAGTAGTAAGATATATGCATATGTTTCATAGGGTTGATGATTGAGGTATTAGTATTGGAGAGAAAGTTGCATTGGATCGTTTTATTCGTTTATGCTTGTGATGATATTGAGGTTGGATTGAAGAGGTTAGTATAGTGTAGAGTTGGAAAAGAATGGGTAATTGATTGGTTATGTGGTAGTGGGTGGTTGTGTTTTGACGTGTGATTGGTCTTGGTTGGTTGATATGATTATGATATAGTTATGATATAATATATATATATATATGTATATATATAATGTGTGGCATGTTGTTATTTGAGATGAGTTGATTGTTGATAATTATATGTGTTTTGAAACTGTTTTGGCTTGAGGAGTTATGCCAGTCTTTCGTAAGACTGACCAACTTCGGTTTACGTGCCGCAGTTGGCTGGGGTATCGGGTCCCCCAGTCAATCAGGCTTGCAGGTTTGCAGCAGCAAGCGGGTTCTGGATCACAGATGTGTCTTCACAGTGAAAGATTTAGAATTGCATCAGATTTGAAAATGTTGTATTCGCTTCCGTTGTTTTGGATTTAAATTGTTGCATTAAACTGGTTGACTGTGATACCCCGTATTTTTGTAAGGTTATTTTGGGAATAATGGAATTTTCCCGAGTACCCGTTGTGTACGTCGGATTTAATTCAGGTAGCTTGAGACATTCTGTAATGTGCTCTATATCTGTAATATTTTTCTCAGTGAAATAATATACAGACAAGGTGCCTTGAATTTTAAATTGTCGTTCGCGTACGATAATTTTTATCCCGGTTTATCGTCATGCTCGTTCAAAGCCGAATGGGCGGGAAAAGGGGAAAACGGCGACCGCCGTTCAGAAACGGCGACCGCCGTGGTTGGGCCCGAGAGGTCAACGTGTCAGCTT
Organism: Rheum nobile; assembly: GCA_027886185.1. Classification (NCBI taxonomy): domain Eukaryota; kingdom Viridiplantae; phylum Streptophyta; class Magnoliopsida; order Caryophyllales; family Polygonaceae; genus Rheum; species Rheum nobile. The sequence continues at coordinate 2,496,337 of WOAB01000072.1, read as the reverse complement.
CTAGCTAGCCGCGACAGGCCTAGCAACGGCGACCGCCGCATTTACGGCGACCGCCGCGTGCCCGCCGCAGGCAAAAATACGGCGACCGCCGTGATTGTCCAGTGGGCTTTGCCCGATGGTCGCCGGCGTCGTTCGAGGCGCGCCGTTGCGTCGGTTGCCGCGTCTGAGGGGTTGCAGCTCATTCCTTGGGGTTTGCCTATAAATAGGTGAGCGTGGGCATGGGTTTTGGGTCATCTACAACCCCGAATCGCTGCCAAATTCGCCTCTCGCCGGAGTTTTGTTTTCGCCGGTTTTCTTATGCTCGCCGGAGGTCTCGCCGGTGTTGTTTTGGTGTTTTTCCAGAGTGCCTTTGTGAAGCTTTTGGTTAGCCTTGGAGGTTAGAAGCCAAAGCAAGTCGAAGGAGGCCAAACCGCTCGTGTTTTGGGGTGAGTTTTCTCTCGTTTCAGTCGGCCGTGTTCTTAACGGCGACCGCCGTGTTCTTCACGGCGACCGCCGTGTTCTTCACGACGACCGCCGTGTTCTTCACGGCGACCGCCGTGATGAATACGGCGACCGCCGCCAGTGCCCAGAACGCCTTCGTGGCTTTGGCTTGGTCGGTTGTCGTCGTGGCGTCTTTCCTTTCGTGTTCTTTCGCCGTGTTTAGATTCGTACTGTTTATGTCGGATCTAACTTAGGGTTCCTTTTATGGGTCGACTCGAAGGTCATTGTGCTGTCAGAGCTGTACCGTGTCGAGCCCGGAATCCAGTGACGTCTTTAGACTATTTTGCGGAGTAAGGCAAGTGGCGGTTCGCTCTTGCTCTTTCGTTCCATATTTACATTAATTATCAGTAGTTTATCTGAGTAATTAATTTGGAATGAATATTCTGTTTGTCTGGAAACGGTTTTGATAAACTGTTTTGAAAATCATATAATAGGTTGTATATCTGCTAGAACAACGCTATTATCTGTGATCGCCTTTCGGGCCTTTATGTGGATTTATCCTGTAAATGTGGTGGTGCTGTAACTGTTTAGTTAGCACTGTTAGATAGGAACGTTACTCGGACTCGGTCCAGTCGTTTCTTTATAATCTGGTATCGGGATGGCTCGTCCCCATCTGGTACTATTCTATGATCATGATCGGTCTCTTACACATGTGTGTAGAGACAGGACACTTAGCTGGTGTCACAAACCTTTCGGTATACGTCACTCTCGACGAAACGTATACTAGGATGTGTCGTCCCATTGGTGGGGTACACATGTAAAAGTCTATAACGTGATGTGTGTTTTTGGAACATAAATCAGATAAGTGCTACCTTGACGCACATAATTAATACACCTTGGGCGAGTAGTGCATCTAAGTTCAGTGCAGCTAGGAAAACTCGTCTTGACTTGAATGTAGTACGTTCTCTTTCCAATCTGGATTCGCTGTAGGCGATGAGGTTGGTCGTGAACCGAAGCATCCCAGTCAGTTTTAAATCATGGTTGAATGATTCTGTAACTTTCCAGATTTGTCATTGCTTCCTTAAAGACTCATTTCAGTTGGAGTCTTCTTTCGAGTCGATTTCTGTGAAGATTCAGTCTTCCAGAATCTTCTCTTGTGCATATCTCTTGTTTATTCCAGTAGGAGTATGGTGGTTGACAAGCGTACTCGATTATTATTCGAGGGACGAAGAGTCTAACCTAATACAACTGCTTCGAACCATTCTGCTTTGTTCCCTTGCTAGTCTATTCATTTAGACTAACCAACCAATATTTTCCCTTGCATGGTTGGCTGGTGTCATTCGTTTGATTCGGCACATCAGTTAAGAAGTAGCTCAGAAGATTAGAAGGACTATGAAGTCGGCGGTGGTTTTTGAATGTTTTAATGATTTCTTTAATCAGGTTATGATCCTTTGGACAATAACTCCGATTGTAACTTACTTTCTTAGTCTTCCGTTGTGTTGGGTTTAAACTATGTTTTGACCTATTCGGGATTGGGTTGTAATCCCGTAACTCTTATTTCCTCGACAATGTTATGTTTTGGAATTTAATGCTTAATCTTTGTGTATCAATTGCATTTCATAAATTGTATTTATTTGGTAAAGCCTTGGGTGATCTCGGTAAGGAACACTGGGGTCACTGGCGGTAATACCTTTCCAAAAGGGTTAAGTTTTGGGGGTGTTACAGTTGTGGTATCAGAGCCAAGTTGTTTTAAAACGGGTTTGGGATTTTATAAATCAATTATCCGTTTTTGAAAATGCTTTAAAGAGGGCTCTGAATTTTCATTCTGAAAAAAATTTAAAAACACCGTTCATAGTCATGTCTTCTTTATAGTCTGATATAGTAAGCTTGCTTCTATGTCTAGAAAGACTAATTCCTTCCTTTTTGTTCGATAGGATGGGTGTCTGCTTTTCTATTGGTAGGGGGTCGGAAGACGCCAAGTCGGATCAGCCGAGGCTAGATTTTCCGTTACCTCAGCGATGTTTCGAGGTTGGAGGCCCGAGTAGCCCACCCGAAGACGTCAAGCACGTTCTCCCCGAGTCGGTTGTCCTTGTAGCCAGGAATGCTATGGTCCCTAGACCTGCACCTGTGCCGCCATCAAGGGTGGAGGGAGTACAGGAATGGGAGCAGGAAGACGAGTTGTCAAGGTATGAACAAGGGGTTTACCAAGACGACTTTCTACTGGGACCAATTCCCGAGGAGATCGAGTACGAGGAGGAGGAAGAGGAGATGCTTGAGCAAGATCCTGTCGAGGACGAGGAGATGATCGAGGATGATTCCGAGGATGAGGATCCCAGCGAGGATGATCCCGAGGAAGAGGATCCCATCGAGGATGATCCCGAGGAAGAGGATCCCATAGAGGATGATCCAGAAGAGGATCCAGCGTTGGACCTTGAAGGGCAGAATCAGGAGCCCGGTACAGGATTGTCACCAGTGCCAGAGTACGCACCCATGTCAGAAGCTGATTGGGAGGCACTGTATACCGAGTACGGTATTGGGAGAAGTGACAGGGAATCTCAGCCTATCCCTACTCCAAGGAGATGGAGGTCGGAATCCGAGCTGCAGGAGATTCTCCACTAGAGCGAGGAAATCTCCGCAAAACAGCAGCGTCAGAGGGATGAGCTGATCGCCAGTACTCAGAGGAGGGCTGGAATAGAAGGACCAGTCATGGACGACCCATACTTTTCTATGGCTGAGCTAGGACTATGTGCTTCAGGATCAAGCAGGGTGCGAAACCCATCGCCAGAGCTCAATGGTGAGCCTAGCCCGAAGAGACCATGCACGAGTAGCCAGTCGTATGGGAGACGTTTTGGAACGCCTTGAGGAGGAGTGGCGTTGCCTATCGTAGTAGTTCGTTTCTTAGTATTCCAAGTTGTACTTTGTGTAATATTTCAGTATTGCGGCAAGTACTTTGAGAAACACTTATATCTTCGAGCAATGTTGTCCTAACGCTCGAATGATAAACTTATGTATAACTTGTGTAAGAATTCGAAGGTTCATCTATAAAATGCCAAGTTGATCTATTCTGAGTGATTTATTTACATTAATATATTGCATAAGTATGTTGCATAATATTAATGTATTGAATGCTTGGAATTGGATCGGTAAACAGATAGTGAACCCAAGAAGCACGAGAAACTCGACTCGAGCCGGTGCTGGGACCAGCCAAAACCCCAGACCAGCAGGAAGAGGTGTTCAGGATGAACACGAGTCTGAGTCTCGCGTCCAGCAGAGGCGTGAAGGTCAGGATCAGACCCAGGCGCTGATGCTGTTTGACGCTGCAGCTGTTGAGGCGATCCGTGGGATCGTGATGCAGGCTATTACAGATGTCTTGAGACCAAGTGCGCCTCAAGCACAAGAAGTGCCTATTCATGCAGCGGTTCCTGATGTTGTGGAACCCAGAAACCCTGTGACTCAGGAGACTGCCGTTAGGGCGAGGGACAGCTATGGTCACGCTCTTAAGACCATTACTTCCATGAGACCCGACTGCTATAACGGGAAAGGGGAGCCAGTGGCAGTGACTCATTGGTTCTCCCATATGGAGAGGCTGTTCAGGAACGTGGAGTGTACGGAGGCCGAGAAGGTCCATATCGCGTCTCTTCAGCTGAAGGAGGAGGCTAGCGAGTGGTGGGAGAGCACTGGTTTGGCTGAGAGCCCAGTGTTGACTTGGTCGATGTTCAAGACCAAGATGGTTGATCGCTTTTTCTCTCGTGCTATGAGAGAGGAGAAGCATAAAGAGTTCTTGTACCCTCAAACTGATGGTCTGAGAGTGACCGAGTTGGCATCTAAGTTCAACCATCTTCTACAGTACGCCACTGCCGAGATCAACAGCGAGGCTCAAAAGATCTGGTACTTCCACGAGTGGATGAACCCGAATATCAAGCCATTAATGGTGCACCACACATGCTCTACCTTGGAGCAGTATGTGGATTGTGCCTATAAGCTGGAGGTGACTCTCGAGGAGTCGACCAAGAGGCGCAACCGACAAAAGTCGATGCAGAATCAGAACCAGGGAGGTGGTTTTAAGCGCCCTGCGCCACCGTCTAACTTTGCCAAATTCGGCAGAGCTAAGACGGAGATGACGCAAGGAGGATCGACTCAGCAGTCAGGGCATACCAGGAGTTCAGTTCAGTGTTATAACTGCGGTACTGCTGGGCACAAGAGCACTGAGTGTCGAAAGGAGAGGAGGCCATGCTTTGGGTGTGGACGTGATGGTCATCTGCAAAAGTTCTGCAAGCAGGGAAAGCAGAAAGGAGTAGAGTCGCAGCAAGGGTCAGTTCATCAGAGCAACCGACCTAGGTTTAAGCCTGCCGAGACTCCTAGCCCTTCAGTGCAGACGACTGCTCAGAATAGGGGAAAGGCCCCAACTGCTTCTGGAAGTCAGGGCCAACGCTTGTACGAGATGCGTGAGGCAGATGGACCCAACGCTCCGATTGCTCAAGGTACTCTATACCTTCACTCTACTTCAGTGTGCATTCTGTTTGATTCTGGTGCTACGCATTCCTTTATTTCGGATAGCTGTGTTAGCAAGTTAGACTTAGTGTGCAATGATTCGTGCGACCCTTTCGTCGTTAATCTTCCTAATGGAGAACGTTTGGTGGGAACCAAGCATTTGTCCGACTTTCCGATTACCATTCAGGGTAAGGAATTCGAGGCAGATTTAATCTGCATAGCCATGGCTCCATACGACATTATTCTCGGTATGGATTGGCTGACGCGTCACAAGGCGGTGATCGACTTCAGTTCAAGAACGGTGACGGTGTCATCCGGGGGCCAATTCGTGTGCAAGTTCAAAGGTCGAAATGACGCTGATAACGGCAAGCTGATCAATGCGATGGCTGCGTTTAAGCTACTACGACAAGGATGTGTCGGGTACCTTTGCTACTTGGATTCACCTGAGAAGGATGGACCTGAGGTTCTTGATATTCCTGTAGTTAGGGAATTTTCGGATGTCTTTCCGGAAGAAATTCCAGGATTACCCCCAAATCGTGACGTAGAGTTTTCAATTGATCTCGAGCCTGGTACGGCGCCGATTTCCAAATCCCCGTATCGGATGGCTCCAGCTGAGATGCAAGAATTGAAGAATCAACTTGAAGATCTTCTTGACAAAGGTTATGTCAGGCCGAGTGCATCGCCGTGGGGTGCTCCGGTTTTATTCGTCAAAAAGAAGGACGGATCATTCCGACTTTGTATCGACTATCGAGAGTTGAACAAGGTGACGATCAAGAACAAGTATCCTTTGCCTAGGATTGATGACTTGTTGGACCAATTGCAGGGAGCAAAGGTGTTCTCCAAGATCGACTTAAGATCTGGATATCATCAACTCAGGATTCGGGAGCAGGACATTCCTAGAACTGCGTTTAGGACCAGATATGGTCATTACGAGTTCGTAGTGATGCCTTTTGGGCTTACAAATGCTCCAGCTGTCTTTATGGATTTGATGAACCGATGTTTTCACCAGTACTTGGATAAGTTCGTGGTGGTCTTCATCGATGACATTTTGATCTACTCTCCGAATGAAGAAGTCCACGAGGAACATCTACGGATTTCCTTGTCGATCCTTAGACAACATCAGCTTTATGCTAAATTGTTTAAATGTGAATTCTGGATGAAGGAAGTGGCTTTCTTAGGCCACGTGATCAATAAAAATGGGGTTATGGTTGATCCCCAAAAGATTGAAGTGGTGGCTAAGTGGACACAGCCCCAGAGCGTGAAGGAGGTGCGCAGTTTTCTTGGACTTGTCGGGTATTATAGAAGGTTTGTAGAAGGATTTTCAAAGATCGCTCTACCGATGACCAATCTACTCCGCAAAGTCCACAAGAAGTTTGTCTGGAATGACAAGTGCGAGGTCAGTTTCCAGGAGTTGAAGCGACGGTTGACCTCGGCACCCGTGTTAGCACTCCCAGAGGGGAATGACGATTATGTGGTCTATAGTGATGCTTCCAAGTGTGGCCTTGGTTGTGTTTTGATGCAAAGGGGCAGAGTCATTGCTTACGCATCTAGACAACTCAAGACTTACGAAGAAAACTATCCGACCCATGATCTTGAGTTAGCAGCGGTTGTCTTTGCGCTGAAGATTTGGAGGCATTATCTCTATGGTATAAGATGTCAAGTCTTCACTGACCACAAAAGTCTCAAGTATATATTTACTCAGAAGGAGTTAAATATGAGACAACGCCGCTGGCTAGAGTTGCTCAAGGACTACGACATGGAGTTGTTGTATCCTCCGGGCAAGGCTAATGTAGTAGCTGATGCGCTAAGCCGGAAGACAACGCACGAGACTGTGGTTGCGTTGCTTACTACTCAGACCAAGCTAAACCAAGAGTCATGCGACATTGAAGTCTTATATGACCAGCGTAGAGGGTACCTGAGTATGATGGAGATTCAGGCTACACTACTGGATCAAATCAAAGAAAAGCAAGTCGATGACATCATCTTGGTAAAGTTAAGCAGTGAAGTGATGGATGGGAAAGCTCCCAGTTTTGTGGTTCAGGATGATGGATCACTTTGGTTTCAGGATCGGATCTGTGTGCCTGACACAGAAGGTCTTCGTCAGTTGGTGATGAGAGAAGCTCATTCATCTGCTTATTCTGTGCATCTTGGCTCTAGCAAGATGTACAAGGATCTCAGGAAGAAGTTTTGGTGGCCAAACATGAAGTGGGACGTAGCAGACTTTGTGGCAAAGTGCTTAACTTGCCAAAAAGTCAAGATCGAACACCGCAGACCAGGTGGTGAGATGCTACCTCTCCCCGTGCCAGAATGGAAATAGGAGGACATTTCCATGGACTTCGTCACTGGGCTATCCAAGACTCGAAGTCAGAGAGATGCTATTTGGGTAATTGTGGATAGGCTTACGAAGAGTGCTCATTTCATAACCATCAAGACCACATGGGAAACCCAGAAGCTAGCCGAAGTTTACCAGAAGGAGATTGTCCGCTTACATGGCATTCCTAAGACCATTGTATTGGACCGAGATGGCCGTTTCATGTCAAGATTCTGGAAGGAACTTCATAAGGCTATGGGAACCGAGTTAAGGTTCAGTACAACGTTTCATCCTCAGACAGATGGCCAGTCTGAAAGGACCATCCAGACTCTGGAGGATATGCTTAGAGCTTGTGTGCTCGATCGTCCGACTAGCTGGGAGGACAGCTTGAGTCTGATTGAGTTCACATACAACAATAGCTGGCATGCTACAATCAAGATGGCTCCGTTTGAAGCTTTGTATGGTCGCAGATGCAGATCTCCGATTTGTTGGGACGATAATGCCGACAAAATTCTGCTTGGACCAGAGTTGGTCGAAAGGACGGCTTCAGACATTGCTTTGATCAGACAAAGGATGTTGACCGCTCAGAGTCGACAAAAGTCCTACGCAGATCGGAAGCGCAGGACCGTCGAGTTCGAGGTCGGTGACAAGGTTTTTGTCAAGGTGTCGCCTTCCAAAGGAGTTTTCAGATTTGGTAAGCGTGGGAAGCTTAACCCTCGCTACGTGGGACCATTCGAGATTTTGGATAGAGTGGGATCTCTAGCGTACCGTTTGGCATTGCCGCCATCGGCTCACCCGGTGCATAACGTGTTCCACGTGTCTTTACTCAGAAAGTATGTGCCAGATGAGTCTCATGTGCTTAGTTATGAGGACATCGAGATTCAAGCTAATGGTACTTATGAAGAGTTGCCCGTGCGCATTTTAGAGCATCGGGAGAAGCGTTTGCTCAACAAGATTGTGCCGTTGGTACGAGTGCTGTGGTCCAAGTCAGGGACCGAAGAAGTTACTTGGGAGACGTGGGAAACCGAGTCAGATATGCTCAGGCGTTTTCCCGAGTTATTCTCGACCTAAGTTTCGGGGTCGAAACTTCTTGTAAGGGGGAGGAGATGTGATACCCCGTATTTTTGTAAGGTTATTTTGGGAATTATGGAATTTTCCCGAGTACCCGTTGTGTACGTCGGATTTAATTCACGTAGCTTGAGACATTATGTAATGTGCTCTATATCTGTAATATTTTTCTCAGTGAAATAATATACAGACAAGGTGCCTTGAATTTTAAATTGTCGTTCGCGTACGATAATTTTTTTCCCGGTTTATCGTCATGCTCGTTCAAAGCCGAATGGGCGGGAAAAGGAAAAAACGGCGACCGCCGTGGTTGGGCCCGAGAGGTCAACGTGTCAGCTTCTAGCTGGCCGCGACAGGCTTAGCAACGGCGACCGCCGCAATTACGGCGACCGCCGCAGGCAAAAATACGGCGACCGCTGTGATTGTCCAGTGGGCTTTGCCCGATGGTCGCCGGCGTCGTTCGAGGTGCGCCGTTGCGTCGGTTGCCGCGTCTGAGGGGTTGCAGCTCATTCCTTGGGGTTTGCCTATAAATAGGTGAGCTTGGGCATGGGTTTTGGGTCATCTACAACCCCGAATCGCTGCCAAATTCGCCTCTCGCCGGAGTTTTGTTTTCGCCGGTTTTCTTGTGCTCGCCGGAGGTCTCGCCGGTGTTGTTTTGGTGTTTTTCCAGAGTGCCTTTGTGAAGCTTTTGGTTAGCCTTGGAGGTTAGAAGCCAAAGCAAGTCGAAGGAGGCCAAACCGCTCGTGTTTTGGGGTGAGTTTTCTCTCGTTTCAGTCGGTCGTGTTCTTAACGGCGACCGCCGCCAAGAACGGCGACCGCCGCCAGTGCCCAGAACGCCTTCATGGCTTTGGCTTGGTCGGTTGTCGTCGTGGCGTCTTTCCTTTCGTGTTCTTTCACCGTGTTTAGATTCGTACTGTTTATGTCGGATCTAACTTAGGGTTCCTTTTATGGGTCGACTCGAAGGTCGTTGTGCTGTCAGAGCTGTACCGTGTCGAGCCCGGAATCCAGTGACGTCTTTAGACTATTCTGCGGAGTAAGGCAAGTGGCGGTTCGCTCTTGCTCTTTCGTTCCATATTTACATTAATTATCAGTAGTTTATCTGAGTAATTAGTTTGGAATGAATATTCTGTTTGTCTGGAAACGGTTTTGATAAACTGTTTTGAAAATCATATAATAGGTTGTATATCTGCTAGAACAACGCTATTATCTGTGATCGCCTTTCGGGCCTTTATGTGGATTTATCCTGTAAATGTGGTGGTGCTGTAACTGTTTAGTTAGCACTGTTAGATAGGAACGTTACTCGGACTCAGTCCAGTCATTTCTTTATAATCTGGTATCGGGATGGCTCGTCCCCATCTGGTACTATTCTATGATCATGATCGGTCTCTTACACATGTGTGTAGAGACATGACACTTAGCTGGTGTCACAAACCTTTCGGTATACGTCACTCTCGACGAAACGTATACTAGGATGTGTCGTCCCATTGGTGGGGTACACATGTAAAAGTCTATAACGTGATGTGTGTTTTTGGAACATAAATCAGATAAGTGCTACCTTGACGCACATAATTAATACACCTTGGGCGAGTAGTGCAGCTAAGTTCAGTGCAGCTAGGAAAACTCGTCTTGACTTGAATGTAGTACGTTCTCTTTCCAATCTGGATTCGCTATAGGCGATGAGGTTGGTCGTGAACCGAAGCATCTCAGTCAGTTTTAAATCATGGTTGAATGATTCTGTAACTTTCCAGATTTGTCATTGCTTCCTTAAAGACTCATTTCAGTTGGAGTCTTCTTTCGAGTCGATTTCTATGAAGATTCAGTCTTCCAGAATCTTCTCTTGTGCATACCTCTTGTTTATTCCAGTAGGAGTATGGTGGTTGACAAGCGTACTCGATTATTATTCGAGGGACGAAGAGTCTAACCTAATACAACTGCTTCGAACCATTCTGCTTTGTTCCCTTGCTAGTCTATTCATTTAGACTAACCAACCAATATTTTCCCTTGCATGGTTGGCTGGTGTCATCCGTTTGATTCGGCACATCAGTTAAGAAGTAGCTCAGAAGATTAGAAGGACTATGAAGTCGGCGGTGGTTTTTGAATGTTTTAATGATTTCTTTAATCAGGTTATGATCCTTTGGACAATAACTCCGATTGTAACTTACTTTCTTAGTCTTCCGCTGTGTTGGGTTTAAACTATGTTTTGACCTATTCGGGATTGGGTTGTAATCCCGTAACTCTTATTTCCTCGACAATGTTATGTTTTGGAATTTAATGCAATCTTTGTGTATCAATTGCATTTCATAAATTGTATTTATTTGGTAAAGCCTTGGGTGATCTCGGTAAGGAACACTGGGGTCACTGGCGGTAATACCTTTCCAAAAGGGTTAAGTTTTGGGGGTGTTACATTGACAGGTTTTAGAGTTGTTTTAAATCTTGAGCAGTGATTTTAATATTGATGACTTTTGTGAATTTGGGAGAGCTTTAAATTTCTTTTCTTGAAAGAAACTGCCTTATAGTCCTTCGGGGCTATGGCACTGTAGCACCTCTGGCCCGGGGTGTTACAGTAGTCCTGCGTCATCGTCTCCAGTAACGCCTCCACCGTCTGAGCCGCCGGGTGTGCATTCTCGTCGGAATTCTCCATTTGCGCCGCCACCAAGGTAAGATTTTTAGGGTTTTGTTTTTGTTTCGAATGGGGAAGACGAAGCCTTCGACGACAATAAGTACCGCACAAATCTTGTGCTGCACGCTGTGTCGTCCAACATTTTTATTTTATTTTATTTTTGTCCTGCACGGGGTGCCGTCCACAATAATTATTTTTTTAAATTATCTTCTGTGCTGCACTAGGTGCCGTCCAGAATATAAACCGGGTTCAAAAATATAATTTGTTTTTATTTTGTTTTAGTAAACCGAATCGCAAAAAAATTAAAAAATCGGACTGTTTGTGCGGCATTACGTGCAACATAAGATCTGAACCGGGTTTTTGAAATACCGTCTTTTATGTGCTGCACGACGTGCCATCCATGCCTTGAATCGAGTTTTTGGCGAATTTTCTGTACTGCACCTGGTGTAGCACAAAAAGGAGTGCGCGGTTAAAAAAAGTGGAATGCACGGTTTTTTGCCGAATCTACTATATAATTACTAAAGCAGAATACTGACTGCGCCACGTGGCGCCCGTAGAATGAGCCCGAAAATTACGTTGTCATGTGGCGCCTCTATATTCAATTTGTCACGTGTCGCCCTCATATTTTTTTGGCATATATGTAAAAAAACTAATAAAATCAAACAAAACAAAATTACTACCTATAATAGCCGGATTTGCACACGCTCCCCAATTATTTTGATCTACTTTTTTCTATAAATATTTTGAAAATATAATTTTACCTTTTAAAATATGAAAATATATAACAAATATTTGATCATTTCCTAATATACTATACATATTGGTTGGTGATCTTTTGAAGATCAAGATCGTGACTTCTGAAAATGGAGTGAATCAAAATCTTAATTTTTTTTTCTTACATAGATTATGAAGGGATCAAATAAATCGCACAATTTTCTTCCATAAATACTTTGAAGATATAATTTACCTTTTTAAACATCTAAATAATAATCCGATAAACAAATTCCGTGATAAACCAATTCGTGTAGGGAACGAGAATTAAACTAGTATTAACTAAACAACTTATTTGTGAAAACTATATGCGTTTACTCTATTGCCTCCACATCTTGATTAATATATCTTCCCTAATGAGTCTCCGGATCCCCGTGGTTGAAGAGATTGGCCATCTGTGAAATTACAAGCGTTTCCTTTCCAGCGTCTAGCCGTCAAGAACAATTTCACCTTAGAGCTCTCCCTTACGTTGGAAAAGCAAATCAATTGTGAGAAATTAGGTTTTGATTTGTGATAAATTGAGGAAAAAATTGGACTTGTAATACATCATAAGAGTCACTGTAAGGATGACGAGGATGGCTATGATGTCTATTTGGTTGAATCAGGCAGTGAGTGTGGTGCGGCAATTTTAAACCTTATATTTTCAGACAATTTGTTGAGTGTCATTGCATAATAGGTGATGAAGCTCGTAGACACAACGATGTTGGAGAAAATTAATGTATATCAATGAGGAATAAGGAGAAGTTTAGAAAGGATTCTGTACAGATGGGTTGTCTAAGAGTTGCAGACGAAATATAAAAACAAGGCTGCTACTATATGCACTACGTTTTTTGACGTTTCGCACTACAAATCACTATGCAGAAACCTGGCGTACGCCAGATTTCTGCGTAGAAGACCAAATTTCTCTATGCAGGTATCTGGCGTACGTCAGATACCTACGTAGAGCTAGAATATAATTGTTAGAGATAGGGAGTTGGGGTTTTTTTTGAAATTTGCCTCCTACGCGAGGATCTGGCGTACGCCAGATCCTGGCGCAGATATTTTTTTCCTGGACACAACCAAGTGAACAATATGTTTTTTAAAATCTGCATTTGACTCTAGTAATAGACGTTATCAAGTAATCAAGGTGACATGGCAATAAATTCGTTTGTATCATGAGATTTCAATATACTTTTATTCATGTATAATTCTCCACCAATTTGTTTGATATTATCTGTTTGTTAATATTATTCTCGAAAATCACATATAACTATAGTTATATATTATAGTTGGATTGACCAGATGTTTCATCCATATTTGGATTTCCGATCCGTCAGACAGGACCCACATGCAGGAGATCCTGTCCCTCCAGTCCCTCCACCTCCCCCGGCTTCCGCTGTCACGGTATGTCATCATTTTCTTATGTTTATTTTGATGTATTTTATTTATGTTTATTTTGATGTATTTTTTTAATACAGCGCTCACAGCTGGTGGCCGGCGAGATGACGGCTTATCTGGCCCAGTACGACGATACGCCTCCCCGTCTTACAGATCAGATGATCCGTTGGATCGAGTATCTGACGGGTGACGTGACGCCTTCGGCCCCTCCCATGCATTCCACGTGCATCCCAGAGATTCTGCGACTTGGTTCACGAGGAGGGATCTGGTAGTGGGTGACAAAAAGCTGAGGACTAGTTACGATATGTATATTACCTAAACTGTTACGTATCACATGAAATATTTTGTTCATGTTTATGGTATTTGTTGATGTTTATGGTATTTTGTTGATGTTTATAGTATATAAGTATATTCACATGAAATATAAAGAAAAACTATAGTATATAAGCTTATATCACATGAAATATAAAGGAAAACTATAGTACATAAGCTTATATCACATGAAATATAAGGGAAAACTATAGTATATAAGTATATTCAAATGAAATATAAAGGAAAACTATAGTACATAAGCTTATATCACATGAAATATAAAGGAAAACTATATTATATAAGTATATTCACATGAAATATAAAGAAAAACTATAGTACATAAGCTTAGAGCAATTTAATTTCTTTATATGAAAATTACACTGTAAGTAAATTTTAGAAATTTAATGTATTTTTTTTACAAATTAACAATCTGCTAAAAATAATAATCGAAATATAAAAATATAAAAATAAAGAAAATAAAGTAACAAGATAATTCGCGTGTGAAATCCTCCCGCATGCCTCTGATCTTCAAGGCCGCGATCGTTGTAGTCATAGCCGCGTCCGCGGCTTACTCTTCCTTTCATCTCCAGCGAAATCCTTCATATGCCGCGATGGCTGTCCCCATGGCCGCGATCGCGGCTTTGCCTATCCTGATATTCAGCCAAGTCTTAATAAGCCGCGATGGTTGCCCACATGGTTGCGATCGCGGCTTTGCCTTCTCCGCTTCATGACAACTTCTTCCTAAGTCGCGATGGCTGCCCCCATGGCCGCGATCGCGGCTTCGCTTTCTCCGCTTCATGACAACTTCTTCCTAAGCCGCGATCGCGACTTTGCCTTCTCTGTTTATAGTATATAAGTATATTCACATGAAATATAAAGAAAAACTATAGTATATAAGCTAATATCACATGAAATATAAGGGAAAACTATAGTACATAAGCTTATATCACATGAAATATAAAGGAAATCTATAGTACATAAGCTTATATCACATGAAATATAAAGGAAAACTATAGTATATAAGTATATTCACATGAAATATAAAGGAAAACTATAGTACATAAGCTTATATCACATGAAATATAAAGGAAAACTATAGTACATAAGCTTATATCACATGAAATATAAAGGAAAACTATAGTACATAAGCTTATATCACATGAAATATAAAAGAAAACTATAGTACATAAGCTTATATCAGATGCAATATAACGGAAAACTATCACATGAAATATAAAGGAAGCTTATGTACTATAGTTTTCCTTTATATTTCATGTGATATAAGCTTATGTACTATAGTTTTCCTTTATATTTCATGTGATATAAGCTTATGTACTATAGTTTTCCTTTATATTTCATGTGATATAAGCTTATGTACTATAGTTTTCTTTTATATTTCATATGAATATACTTATATACTATAGTTTTCCGTTATATTTCATGTGATATAAGCTTATGTACTATAGTTTTCCTTTATATTTCATGTGAATATACTTATATACTATAGTTTTCCTTTATATTTCATGTGATATAAGCTTATGTACTATAGTTTTCCTTTATATTTCATTTGAATATACTTATATACTATAGTTTTCCCTTTTATTTCATGTGATATAAGCTTATGTACTATAGTTTTCCTTTATATTTCATGTGATATAAGCTTATATACTATAGTTTTTCTTTATATTTCATGTGATATAAGCTTATGTACTATAGTTTTCCTTTATACTTCATGTGATATAAGATTATGTACTATAGTTTTCCCTTATATTCCATGTGATATTAGCTTATATACTATAGTTTTTCTTTATATTTCATGTGAATATACTTATATACTATAAATAGAGAAGGCAAAGCCGCGATCGCGGCCATGGGGGCAGCCATCGCGGCTTAGGAAGAAGTTGTCATGAAGCGGAGAAGGCAAAGCCGCGACCGCGGCCATGGGGGCAACCATCGCGGCCTATGAAGGAATTCGCTGGACATGAAAGGAAGAGTAAGCCGCGGGCGCGGCTATGACTACAACGATCGCGGCCTTGAAGATCAGAGGCATGCGGGAGGATTTCACACGCGAATTATCTTGTTACTTTATTTTCTTTATTTTTATATTTCGATTATTATTTTTAGCAGATTGTTAATTTGTAAAAAAAATACATTAAATTTCTAAAATTTATTTACAATGTAATTTTCATATAAAGAAATTAAATTGCTCTAAGCTTATGTACTATAGTTTTCCTTTATATTTCATGTGAATATACTTATATAATATAGTTTTCCTTTATATTTCATGTGATATAAGCTTATGTACTATAGTTTTCCTTTATATTTCATTTAAATATACTTATATACTATAGTTTTCCCTTATATTTCATGTGATATAAGCTTATGTACTATAGTTTTCCTTTATATTTCATGTGATATAAGCTTATACTATAGTTTTTCTTTATATTTCATGTGAATATACTTATATACTATAAACATCAATAAAATACCATAAACATCAACAAAATACCATAAACATGAACAAAATATTTCATGTGATACATAACAGTTTAGGTAATATACATATCGTAACTAGTCCTCATCTGCTTGTCGCCCTCTACCAGATCCCTCCTCGTGAACCGAGTTGCGGAATCTCTAGGACGCACGTGGAATGCATGGGAGGGGCCGAAGGCGTCATGTCACCCGTCAGATACTCGATCCAACGGATCATCTGATCTGTAAGACGGGGAGGCATATCGTCGTACTGGGCCAGATAAGCCGTCATCTCGCCGGCCACCAGCTGTGAGCGCTGTATTAAAAAAATACATCAAAATAAACATAAATAAAATACATCAAAATAAACATAAGAAAATGATGACATGTCGTGACAGCGGAAGTCGGGGGAGGTGGAGGAACTGGAGGGACAGGAGGGACAGGATCTCCGGCATGTGGGTCCTGTCTGACGGACCGGAAATCCAAATATGGATGAGACATCTGGTCAATCCAACTATAATATATAACCATAGTTATATGTGATTTTCGAGAATAATAATAACAAACAGATAATATCAAACAAATTGGTGGAGAAATATACATGAATAAAAGTATATTGAAATCTCATGATACAAACGAATTTATTGCCATGTAACCTTGATTACTTGATAACGTCTATTACTAAAGTTAAATGCAGATTTTAAAAAATATATTGTTCACTTGGTTGCGTGCAGAAAAAAAAAGGATTTTTTTTTGCGCCAGGATCTGACGTACGCCAGATCCTTGCGTAGGAGGCAAATTTCAAAAAAACCCCAACTCCCTATCTCCAACCATTATATTCTAGCTCTACGCAGGTATCTGGCATACGCCAGATACCTGCGTAGAGAAATTTGGTCTTCTACGCAGAAATCTAGCATATGTCAGGTTTCTGCGTAGTGATTTGTAGTGCGAAACGTCAAAAAACATAGTGCATATAGTGGGACCAAAAAACAAGGAGATGCTGCGGAGAAAATGGGTATACAGAGGATGGAAGGTGTAGTATAATTAAAGGGTATTATTGAATAAAAAAAGTGTGTTGTGAATTAGAAAATGGTGTGATGTTAGGCAATTACAACAACAACAATTGACCCAGTATAGTCCCACAGACGACAGAGTCTGGGGGGTCCAGATGTACGCACCCATACCCCAAGTGTGTTGTGAATTAGAAAATGGTGTCATGTTAGGCTAATTATGTACATAATTCTTGCTAAAACAAATAGGACATTATCTTGTAATACATAAGAGCAATTTGTCTTTTAGATCGCAGGTCCATCCTTTGTTCTCATAGTGAAGGGGGTCTCCCAGATGTAGTTGTTAGGTAAGTGAAATCTCATATTGGTTTCCTTTCTCTTTTATGTAATAGGATTTGGGGTCTTAAAGTAGGAGCTACAAGTTTTGTTGGTAGCTTTGGATCCTTCCACATAAGGGGGAGTGGTGTTGATGTTGTCCGGTTTGGTTAAATTTATCTACACTGGGAATAGCTTGTGAAGCATCAGTGCATACAAACTTGGAGTAAAGTTATTTATGTCTTCCCATTTGGTAAATACACCAAGCAACAACAATTATTCTTGCAACTAGAGAATAAAAACAAGAATTTCATAATGTGTGATAATGAGGTGAGCAAGAAGAGGTATTTATAGAGATTCAAGATACACCAGTAAAGATCAAAGAAACATAGTAGAGAGGTAACAAGTGGTAGAAAACACCTTGGATGAGGGTTGAACAGGGGTATGAAACCCCACATGCTTCTATCGAAGCTCGAGTCTTTCCAAAACCAGCTTGAGTGAAGCTCCAAACTCATCAATGCATCAAGCTCCATCAGATCCATGGTCTAGGAGAGGGTGTACGGGCCAACCTTTTCTTCATAATCGGCTTCATTTTCCCAAGAAAAGAAGAGAGAGACAGAGACTTCGTCGCCCATTCCAAAAGGCAAAAGGCTTGAGGGATAGATTTGTTCAAAGGAATCCTGTCCTTGATGAATCTGTTTATGCTCCATTGCCTTCCATGACACCTTTATCACAAAGTCTTGACCCCAAAAATGATCACATCACATGCTATGCCTTAAGCTATTTCACCGGAAATGTACCCACCTTATGCCCTACCCCAAATGTCTACTCATGTACCATACATACAATCCAGAAATCACCTCGCTTATGTTATGAGCACTAATCCATTGATATCCTTGGACCCTACCTTTAAAACTCCTGTGCTTTTCTATGCCCCGAGAGTAGTGAGACATGCCCGTGTTGTTCTCCCACCTACTCATATGGTCCATATTGTAACCAACTCTAGAGTCACATTACTTGTCGAAAAAAATCCAACAACACCATCTTGAGGAAGATGGATGGTATGGAATTAAAATCTAGAGGAGAAAGCTCAAATAGTGTCTCTAATAACTCCAAGTGTGCATATATTGAACCTGAAGTGATTGCTCCTGCCCAGACTAGCAAGAAACAGAAGAAAACTCGAGCCAAATCCAGGGTGGATTCTGGTTAATAATCTATGATGATTATGTTTGTTATGGATGATGACTTTTGCTTAGATGATCCTTCTCTGTCAATTGTACTTTTATGCATGATGTTATGTTTCTATTCTAGCCTTTAGTATTTCTATAGGCCCTTACTATTCGGCGCATAGGCAATTTTGCCTTTCAGCGCATAGGCTCGCACGTAACGTGGGAATAGGCTTCCCATGTTATGCGCAGGAGCAGACCCTTTCAAGCTCCACACGTTATGTGGGGAGACACTCCACACGTAACGTGTGGGACAGCTCCACACGTAACGTGTGGAGTGAATCTGGCTTTAAAAGCCAGATTTCTCCCATTCGAAGCAATTACCCTAAAACGCAGCCCGAGCTCCCTTCTTCCCTTCCCGCATAACGCATCTCGTGGATCTCCTCGTTACGAAGCAATGAACTCCGCACGTTACGTTGAATCAAGATCTTTGAAAGGTTAGTTAGTAGAAATTGTTGTTTGGTTATTTTTGTTAATTTTGAAGTTTTTTGATGGTAGATCTATGTTGTGTAGATGTTTTTGATGTTGTTGTTGATTTTTTGTTTAATTTTGAAGTTTTTTTTTGTATGAAATGGTGAAAATTGGTTAGATTTGAATAAAATGGTGTTGAGGATTATGTTGAATTTTTGTGAAAATATGCAAATGGAAGTGATAGTATTGGTAGATTTGTTAAAATAGTGTAATTTTTGTTGAATTTATTGTATTATTTGATGAAAATATTTTTTGCCGGAATCTGGAAATTGCGTCGGAGAAGACGACGGAATGTCGTCGAAGTGTCGCCGGAATGTCGCCGCCGGCAGTTGGAAACTGCAAATTCACACGTTACGTGTGAAACGTTTCCACACGTAACGTGTGGAGCCATATCACACGTAACATGTGAATTTGCAGTTTTGTTCTGGCTTGCCTTCGTTTCCGGCGACATTCTGGCGACTCTCCGGCGTAGTATTTATCCAAAATACATAATATATTATTTTGATTAAAATGTGTGGATATATAACCGCAGATGGAGCCTGGTGAAAGAACCGCACGTAGGAGGCGCCGCAACCTTGTCCGCGAACAGTCGTTTAGGACTGAAGAAGAGGTGAACAGGACGGAGAGAAGGCAACGACGGAATGTATGCTACCGGGATGATGAGACTGGCGCCTATCAGACGGGAGCCGGTAGCAGTAGTGGGGTTGTGGGCATGATTTCCGCTCAGAGCTTAATGGCGGTGCCTTCGTTTCCTGGAGATAGGGCAGATTCTGAGCCTCAATTCTACCCGGACTACCGAGCGAGCCCGCTGCGTGGTTATTCTGATACAATAGATCAAAATAACTACTACGGGCCGACTTTAAGTCCGCCGATACTACCGCCGCATGTGAGCCCTCATCAGAGCCCTTCGTATTATTATCAGGGGGCTGAGGATCAGCACAACCCTTGGGAGAACCCGGCAGTGTACCCGAACGCTTCCTATCATCAGCCTATGGTAAGTACATTTAGTATAACATGAATTTGTTTAAAAATTGTAATTACTTCTGATTTATTTAATAAATGTAGGACCAGGCCAATATATGGGGGACTCAGGACCAGACCAGCAATGCCTGGATGCCAAGAGATGACGCTCCGGACGTGGACGAGGAGCCTCAGGAAGCCTCTTCTTCGCGGGCAAAACCGCCCCGATCAAAGAAGAAGGTGAGATATGACCTTGAATTGCGGGTGAGCGTTCCTGGAGGCCCGGAGAGCCGTGAACTCCTCAAGAGTTTTGTCAACCACGTGGCGTACCTCCTGTACCAGCGCATTGTAAGTTGCATGAAACTTTATTTCTTGTAATTCTTAATCTTATTACAAATAAGTCCAATGGATTGCTTAAATATGTTCATATGTTGTTATATAAATATATACAGCCGGTGCCACCGTTGAGGTTCCAGCAGCGAGGCAAGCAGTTACGTTCATGGCGTATCACACTGAATGCCGAGTGGGGTAACATGACGTCTGTGTCCGGGCTATGTCATCTACCGGACATCATGCACGAGCATGTGGATGAGACGTTGATTGGTGCCTTCGTCGAGCGTTGGCAACCAGAGACCAACTCATTCCACATGCCATGGGGATAGATGACTATAACTCTCCATGATGTGCGGATGATCCTTCTGCTGAACATACAAGGGCAAGACACGAGCAGTTGGGCCCCAATGATTTAAAGAAGGCGTTGGTGGAGCAGGCGCATGAGTTTTTTGAGCTACAGGGTGGTGATGTCGTCGCCGGTACCGTGACAGCGAGAGATTTTAAGGCTCATTGCCAGGATTTGACTGACGAGACACATGCGATTGGGTTATTGCTGTACTTGGTGGGGTCTTGTCTCTTTCCTGACAAGTCTCAACATAAATTGCCCGTTTATTACACTTCGTTCGTGGCTGATCCCTCGTCAACCAAGAACTATGCCTGGGGTACCGGTGTTCTTGCCCACGTGTACCGCAGCTTAGGTGAGTGCACAAGGAAAGAGGCGCGGCTCATGTCCACATGTTTCACTCTGATCCAGGTATAAATTTTCTTGTATAAAAACATATGTAGTTTTGTTATAGATGTATATTTGTTATTTAGGGAATTGACTTACATGTAATTGTTTTGTAGGCATGGATATATCAATACTTCCCCATGTTTAGACTTACACAGAGTGTACACTGGGACCCCTAACAGCCGATCCCATACGCTCGTCGATGGGACATGTCACAGCCATCCAATCGGATCAGAAATTATAGGGAGGAGCTGGATGGGATGCATGCTGAGAGTGTAAGTGCATATACGGTCATTATCTAGTATGTTAAAATATGAAATTATAGGCATGATTAGTTGTTTAAAATTCAATTATGTTTAGGTTGAGTGGATGCCATACGGCCCGATTGACTTCAACGACGGGATATTTGCTTCATCGCGATTCCATGGAGTCATATCCTGTTTGTGGGTCACCGAGCCTTACATGCCGGATCGAGGAGCTAGGCAGTTTGGGCGTGCACAACAGTGTCCAAGACCACCGATTGTGCCAATTAGGGCATGGAGGGGCACGAAGATTAGCAGCTACACGGTGGAATACGATAGAGCCCAATTTGCATAGGATGCCCGCAATCAACATTCCAGTATCCTACAAGCTATGGGCCCTCCAGTCTTTCAACCCCACCAGTGTAGCGGTGATTACATGCAGTGGTACCTCCAGCATACACATCCATTCATCATCCCTACAGAGGGTGATCACGCTCAACAGCAGGTAAGAAATTGAATAATTATATCTTGTTTAATTTCGTGTACAAACTATTTATTAATCGTATCCACTTATCTTGTGTGCAGTGCATCGAGGGTTGCTACGGACGTCTGAATCCATATCGCGATCACCAACATGAAGATGACCAATGTGAAGACGTAGCCGAGGCGTTACAGCAATCATTGGAGCAAATGTATCCCTTCCTTCCGAACCATTGAACTTTGCATTAAGATGTCTTCATTTTGTATTGTGTATGAGACCGTATTTTAATTCACGTAAAATTGAAACTTGTGGAAATTAAGAAAATTTGAACCTATCTGTATGATCTACTGAGGGATGAGGGAAACATGTGTCTTGGTATTTCACCAACAGCTCATAAATACAACGAACATGTGTCGATCTACATCAAAGTCATTGCATTATACATATCAGTCATTACATAAATCGATCGTTTCAACTTTCTTCTTTCCTCTTGGCTTCTTTGGGGCGGCTGCTTGGTACTCCATCAATCGATCATAGATTTGATCTACCAAATCACCCGCAGACGGGTCATGATTTCTCACCCACGACCCGTAAAGATGCGGCAAGGGCGAGGTTTCGGCAAGGCCAATCTATATCAAAGTCAATGCATCATACATATGTTTTAACATAAGATAGTTTCAACTTATTTCATTGTATTAACGTACCGCAATGAAATGTTGCTCTTCCTCGACATGGCAAATGCATATCGTCTTCAGCTTCTCGCCAACCGCTTGGTTTGGCTTCGCCCTGTAATACCCCTCATTTTTAGTAAGGGTATTTGGGTAATTTTCTCAACCCTCGTTCTGAAATCGTGACGCGTTAGAAGAAATTCGGAATTTCTGTAACGCGTATAATCTTTGTAATAATTCCCTGAGCATTATAATATACATTCGATGTATTTTCGAGGCTTAAAATATTTATTTGGGTACAAATATTAGTTATTGCAAGGTTTTAGCACGTGTTCAATCGTTTCCCGGGCAAAAGGACGCGAACAGGCCTTTTCCGCGACCGCGGAAAATGATGCGTCGTCGGCCTCGCGAACATGCATTTTTCCGTGACCGTGGAAAACGCTTCGTCCTCGTCTTCAATGGCTTTGTCGGTTAAGATGGTCGTCGATTCGTCGGGGGGGATTTGGAGTGGTTCATCTGGCCGGGAGTTGGGGTGCTCGGTGGCTATAAAAGGAGGGCTCGGATGGAGGGTTGGAGCATCCGAAATCCAATCTCTCTCTCTCGCTCGTGTCGCCGGAGTTCTCGTATCGTCGGAGCTCTCGCCGGTGGTTTTAGTGGTCGAGTGGTGGTGCAGTAGAGGCGTCGTGGTGCCAGGACACGAAGCCCTCTCGTTCGGAGCCTCATCGTGTTGTCGCCGGTGAGGATTTGTCCGATTAGGGTTGTCAGGTTCATGGCCGCGACTGCGGACATGAACAGCCACGACCACGGACGATGTCCAGACATCCGCGACCGCGGAATCCAAGCCGCGACCGCGGATTTCCTTAGCAAACGCGATCGTGGCCTTGGACGATCCGGTCACGGATGGGACCCTCGTTTCTTTCGTTTCCTTAGATCCGTATTATTATTTATCGAATCTAACCTAGGGTTTCGTTGTGGGTTCGTTGGCGTCGTAGGAATCCGCAATCCGATTCCGTTTCTAGTTCCCGGACCCAGAATCCCGTCGTCATTCGTTCATCTCGATCAAGGCAAGTGGCGGTTCGCTCTTGCTTATCATTCCATGTTTCCGTTAATTATCAATTATTTCGGATTGTTAATTAAATTGGGATGAATTGTTGTTTTCGTTTGGGAACAGATTTTATAAATGATATGATATAAAATGTGATATTATGATAGGTTGTATATATTGCTAGAAACAACACTATTCTATCTATTATTACCATGATGGTATTGGTGTGGATTTTATGTGTGAACTTATACATATATAGTTAGAACGAGTATTCGTAGGAACGCTACATACCTTGCGAGGTCTAGCCATTTCTTTATAACCGTGGTGGATAGGATATCCAAGCCCTAACACCCTTTCTTGGTCGTGACTATCCCCTATCCGAGTATAGGGGAGGTGCACACAGCTGGTGCCAACAATCGGGATTTATTCCCAAGATATCTCTCGTATCGAGATGATATATTATATGATAAAAGCTTTAACGTAAATATGTGTTTTGGAATTTAAGAAGATAAGTGCGATTATGCACATAATTAATATACCCTCGGGCGAGGAGTACAACGTGGAAACCGTCCGGACTTCGGTTAGAGTAAGTCTTCTTTCCAATCTGGATTCGCATTGCGCGGTGAGGTTGGTCATTGAGAATTCCTATTCTTAGTTCCTTAGTTATTTGTCTAACAATCTCAATCCTATAATTGGTATCAGAGCAGGAAAAGCTCTAGATCTTTGTTAAGTTTGCAGATCATGTCTCAACCAAGCAAGTTTGAGCTCGGAATCTCCACCAACAAACCACATCTCCGAAAGAAGGGAGAATAAACATGGTGGGAAAAGTGCATGGAAAGCCACATCAAGACCAACGACTACCAATGCTGGAGGATAGTCGAAAATGGAGATGGATATGTCGATCTCACAATGAAGGAAGAAGACTGGAAACCTGAGCACTATGTCACCATGGAAAAGAATGCCAAAGCCATGCAGTTCATCCTCAATGGACTGGACAAAGAAGACATAGACAAGGTCATAGGCATCAAGACGGCAAAGGAGATGTGGAAGGCACTCAAGGATATGCATGAAGGAAGTGACGAACTAAAGCAAAGCAGAAAGTTTGCTTTGGAAGGAGAATACCACACCTTCAAAATGATGGAAACTGAGACCATCTCAGAGTATTACTCCCGCTTCAACAGACTGGTTGGAAAGCTAACAGCGGCGGGAGTCGACCTTGATGAAGTTTCCAAGTCCCTGGTGGTCATCAATGGACTCAACTCCAAATTCACCCTTCTCAAGGGAATCATAAAGAACACTCCAGGCATCCAATCTCTTCCCTTGACTCAAGTCATAGGGAAACTGGAGGTTGAAGAAGGAGAGCATACCAAAGCCAATACCGACAAGAAACTGGAGAAAGGAATTGCTCTCAAGATCTCCAAAGCCTTCTCAAGGCTTGAAATGGAGCAAGAGAACTCAGACCTAGAAGAAGAAGAGGACGAACTAACAGCCCTCTTCACAAAGAACATCAAAAATTTCTTTGTGAAGGGAAGGTTACAAAAGGGTAGTTCCTCCCACAATGGACCAAGAAGAGATCTCAAGGAAGTCTCTTGTTACGAGTGTAAAGAAAAGGGACACTACGCTAAGAATTGTCCAAACAAGGAAGATTCCAAGGAAGATGAAAGACCTCAGAGAAAGAAGGCTCTCGTAGCCTCATGGGGAGAAGACTCAGATGAGGAACTGGATCTGAGTGGTTTCTCTGGAGGAAGATGTCTCATGGCAAAAGGAGATTCAAGCGACTCAGAAGACCTTGAGGTAACTTCTGACGATTTTCTAAAAACTCTAGTTGATTGTGATAAGAAACAACTTCTTAACATCATAAAGAAACTAGGAAAGGAAACCAGTTCCCTTCAACAAAAACTTGATGATTGTGAAGATGAAATTGCTTGCTTGACTGTTGAGAATTCTGTTTGGAGTAAGAAACTTGATGAAACTGAGAAAGATCTAGCTGAAACCCATTCCAAACTCATTGATATTAGAAATGTGCATGCTAGTCACCTTAAAATCTGCAAATCTTGTGATGAAACTAGCATAGATTCTGTCAAAGTTCCCTTACATGATAACCTACCTGGAAATGACATGTTTCAATCTATAATTGATAGGTTAGACATTCTCACTAACTCTATAAATGAAAAAATGATAAATCAAACTGTTTTTGTGAGACAACGTCATGGAATACGATATGTCAATAACAAAGGGAACAATGATGCTGAAAATGAAAAAGCTAGGCGAGAACTTGTTGAGATGAATGAGAACCTCAGTACTGCTCTTGCCACTTCTCGTGATAGGAATCAATTTCTATCAGAGAAGATCATGGTTCTTGAGAACAAGGCTGAGGTTGCCAAACGTCTTAATGAAAGCTCTCAAAGTCCTAAGAGGGAACCTAAGGGAAAAGAAAAGATGGTTCCTGAAGACCAATGGTTCACTAATTCCTTTGCTCACAAAAGGTATGTTGATATGGCTCATAGTAAGGTTAGATACAATGTTGATTTTAACAAAAGAAAAACTGAAAAACCTTTTAGGCCAGGAAAAGGAAAGTATGGACATGTTGTTTACAATCGCTTAAGCTATTACTGTGGTAAAAATGGTCATTACAACACTGATTGTCCTAAGAAAAGGAAGTTTGAAAATGAGAAAAGAGCTTATTACCACAAAAGAAACCAGTTCCCTGGTCATTCACAGACTCGCAATGCTAATCCCCCTAGTAAAGCCAAGCTTCGCTGGGTTCAAAAGTCTTAGTTCCCTTGTGTGCAGAAAGAAGAGAGGCAACTTCGACTATGGTACATTGACAGTGGTTGCTCATGCCATATGACCGGAAGAAGAAATCAAATGACCTCTCTTCAACCCATCCAAGGAGGAAACATCTCCTTTGGAGACAAAAGCAAATGGAAAATTTGTGGAATAGGAACTGTGAATCTAAATGACCACATTAAGGTAAATAAAGTTCACCTTGTTGATAATTTTGGCTTTGATCTAATTAGTGTGTCACAGCTGTGTGATCAATGAGACAATGAAGTTAGATTCAAGTCAAGTGAATGCTCTGTCCTAGACCCCTCGGGACAAATCATCTTAAAAGGCAAAAGATTCAACAATGTGTACGTTGTTGACCCATCATATGCTCCCAAGGAGAAACTCTGCCTTTCAACCGTGAATGATCAAACAAAAATGTGGCATCAACGCCTTGGTCATGCTAGCACCAAACTGATCCACAAGCTGCACTCAAAGGAACTAGTCCGAGGCCTTCCAAAGATAAGTAGTATATATTCGGAACCATGCTCAGATTGCGTTAAAGGGAAACAAGCAAGGAGTTCCTTCAAGTCCAAAAACATGGTAAGTTCCTCAAGGCCCCTTGAACTCATCCACATGGATCTCTGTGGACCCATAAGAGTTCAAAGCCTAGGAGGAAACAGATATATCTTTGTTCTTGTCGATGATTTCTCTCGCTTCACTTGGACTATCTTCATAAAATCTAAGAGTGAAGTCATTGACCACTTTAAAGATCTGGTTCCTTTGTTAGAAAAATCTCTCGATTGCTCACTCAATTCTATTCGGTTTGACCATGGTACCGAATTCAAAAATGGAGAATTTCTAACCTTTTGCAGTGAGCATGGTATTGATCACAACTTCTCTGCACTATACACTCCTCAACAGAATGGAGTAGTAGAAAGGAAGAACAGAACTTTAGAAGACATGGCTCGAACTATGCTCATCTCAAGTGGACTCCCTCAATCATTCTGGGCTGAGGCAATCAACACATCTTGCTACATCATCAATCGAGCCATGCTTCGATCAATCACAGAGAAGACACCCTATGAACTCCTTAGAGGAAGAGTTCCCAACATCTCACATCTGAGGGTGTTCGGATGCAAGTGCTTTGTGCACAACAATGGGAAGGACAATCTTGGCAAATTCGACCCAAGAAGTGATGAAGGAATCTTCATTGGATATGCCTCAGGCAGTAAGGCATACAAAGTCTTCAACAAAAGGACTAAAAAGGTAGAAGAAAGTGTTCATGTTATTTTTAATGAAAAATCACTTGGAAGAATTGTGCAGAACACTACCACTCCCTTTGAAGATCCGTTCCCCAAGTCACCTTAAGAAGATCCAGATGAAGATGTCACTCCACCCAGTTCCTGCCCTGCTGCACAGAATCCCCCACTGGCTCCTCCACCAGTTCCCATGGATAATGAACAACAATCCATTTCTGGGAACCATGAACATGACGACAATATCTGTGGAGACATCAACGATTCATCCTCTCACACGATCTTCAATGGAGAAGGTGATCCCAACCAGGAAGTTGAAGCTGAATGCTCAACTCAAAATGTCTTCACATCAAATGCTCCAGTTCCCAGCAGAAAAAGAAGAACCATCAAGCCTCCAGTGAGGTTCGAACATCTAACCTTCTTTGCCTTGAATGCCTTTCTGTCTATTGTGGAACCAAAGAACATAGGTGAGGCACTGAAGGATGCAGACTGGATCCAAGCTATGCAAGAAGAGCTTCATCAGTTTGAAAGGAACAAAGTATGGCATCTAGTTCCCCGCCCCAAGGACAAACATATCATAGGAACTAGATGGGTTTTCATAAACAAGCTAGATGATACAGGAGCTGTAATAAGGAAGAAAGCAAGACTTGTTGCTCAAGGATACAATCAACAAGAAGGCATCGACTATGATGAAACCTATGCTCCAGTGGCAAGGATTGAAGCGATAAGGCTGTTGATTGCTTTCGCATCACACAAAGGGTTCAAGCTGTTCCAAATGGATATAAATACGGCCTTCCTCAATGGAATTCTTCAAGAAGAAGTCTATGTCAAGCAACCACCTGGTTTTGAAGACGATGATTATCCAGACCATGTCTACTTTCTAGACAAAGCACTGTATGGCCTCAAGCAAGCTCCCAGAGCTTGGTATGATCGTCTTGCCCAGTTCCTACTCTCAAATGGCTACATGCGTGGGGTTATTGACAAGACTCTCTTCATCCTAGAAGAAGAAGGTAACATCTTAGTGGTTCAAATTTATGTCGATGATATCATTTTTGGTTCCACTAACCTGTCCCTTGTAGACAAGTTCAAAGACTTGATGAGCAGTGAATTTGAAATGAGCCTAATTGGGGAACTCACATTCTTCCTCGGATTACAAATCATTCAAAAGGAAGATGGTATACAAATTCATCGACAGAAGTATGTCATGGAACTATTGAAAAAGTTCAAAATGGAGTCATGCAAGCCTCTTTCCACTCCCATTTCCACCATTGCTCACTTGGACAAGGACCACTCAAGTCCTCTAGTGGAAGAGAAACTCTATAGAATAGGCTCACTCATGTATCTAACCGCTAGTCGCCCAGACATTGTTTTTGCTGTTGGCTTGTGTGCTAGGTTCCAATCTTGTCCAAGAGAAACCCACTTGGCTGTTGTAAAAAGGATACTCCGATATCTCAAGGGAACTGACTCACTCTGCATTTGGTACCCCAAAGAATGTCCCTTTGAGCTGATGGGTTACACCGATGCGGACTACGCTGGATACCTGGTGGATAGGAAGAGCACCTCTGGAATGGCACAAAAGGTGTCCTGTTGATCCAAGCTATTCCCACACTTGCCATTTCCATCTTTCTTGATTCTTTGTCTCTCTCTTTCTCAAACACATAAACCTAGCTCCTCAAAAATGGCTGACAAGAACCCTAACTTGATCCAAGACGAAGAGGAAGCTGCCCTTCTCAGAGCCCACAGAGAAAAGAAGGCAGCCTCGTCTACCCAGCCTATCTTTGTCACCACCTCTCAAAATCCCCAACCTGAGAAGAAAATTGAGGAGAAAACTGAGGCAAAAGCTGAGGAGAAAGTGAAGGAAATCACTCCTGCATCGGCTACAAATTCTATCTCGGAAGGAGGATCCCATGACTCCTCCCCAGATAAGACCACCCAGGAGATCCTCAGCCCAGAGCCCTCACCTGCTAGCCTCAAGTCTAAACCCATCTCCAAACCTGGTCCCTCTGTTGCCACAAGGCTAAAACAACGAAAAAGAAGTTCCCAAGCTTTGGTTCCCTATGATCCTCCCTCCAAAGAGCAGAAACCCTCAAAAAGAACAAAATCCCTCACCCTCTCCTCTTCCTCGCTCGGGCAAGTCTCCTCCTCCTTCTCCAAGAGGAAGATTCTTAAGCCACTCATCATCGGCAAGGAGTTCTGGACCCAAACTCTCGAAGAAGAAGATGAGGAACTGTTCAGCGAAGCCCTCAGTGAGTTTCATTCTCTGCTGCAATACCAAGGATGGGATGAGCTCTTGGTCGAGCCCTTCTCCGCCTCTGATGAAGTAGTCCATCTGTTCTATCAGTCTCTCACCTTTGTGCCCGCCAAAGATAACTCTCCCTGCAACGATGCCATATTCCAGTGGAAGGGAACCATGTATCCCCTGTCCCCTAACCTCATCGCGTCTGCTCTTGGGATCAAGTCCAGATCTGGTTTTGACATACTGCATCAGAAAAAGACATGGCCCAAAGGAAAGGGTTACAAGTCCAAGGGTGAAGTGGTGAGGAAACTCTACGACAGCGACTACCCCTCAACCCTGCAAACTAAGGATCTCTCCATCGCCAACAAGCTTATGCATTTCTGGATCATCTGAAACCTAGTTCCCAGGCAAGAGCACCGGAATACAGTTATCATCACGGCTGATATCCTCATGGATAAAGTGTTGTCTGGTGCACAAGTTGATCTCCCCCGCATAGTGTTGGCTCACATGCAGTTCTGCAAGTCCCATGAATCTCATGCCCTGCCCTTTCCCCATCTCATCAAAAATCTTCTCTCCCTGCTTCACCAGTACCCAGATGATTTGCCTGAAACTGTCTACAGCAAGCTTCTCACCATGACCACTGTCCGGAAACTCAAGACAAAAGATCCCCAAGTCCCTCTCTCTGACCCTCAAGAAGAACCGCCCAAATCCAAGGCCAGTTCCCAGGCCCCTTCAAGCTCCCTACCACCGCTCAACCCCTCTCAAGACTCCTCTGCGATCCTCTCTGCTCTGGATCGTATTGAAAAGGCCATCACGGAAGGCTCGACTGTCCTCACGGTCGCTCTCCGTGATCAAGTAAATGAGTTGGGAAAGATGAGCAATGTAATCTCAAGTCTGGTTGAGGTACTACAGAAAACATGGGAAGATGCAACCGGCATAAATCAGGCCACAGGCCAAAATGAAGGAACTGACGACAAGAAGGCTGACGAAGAGGAGACCACTGCTCTGCCATAGGAACGCTTCTCCTGGTTCCCAGTGCTGTAACCTCACAGTGTGCTAGTAGCTTCCCTAGGATCCTACTACCCTCTTCTATCCTTTTGTTGTCCTCTTTAAAGGTTGCTTATATTGTTGTCTTTGTAGGTTGTTTTGTGATGCTTCGTGGTTTGTCTTCCACTGAACAATGTTAAGATCTTATTAAGTTTAATGACTATTTTTGGCTACGTCTCTATGAATGATTTGTCTTTGCCTCAAATTTTATATTATGGTTTATGTTATGGGTTGACGCAATTGTTTATTTCCTTTGATATTCTGTTCTTAACATGTCAACTGATCTTTTCGATGATGTCAAAAGGGGGAAAAAGGATAGGAACCTTGAACTTTGGAAACTACTGGGCTAATAGGAACTCTGAACTCGTTCTACTTCTAAGGGGGAATTCGAATAAACTCGTTCATCTGCTTAGGGGGAATTTGCAACCATTGAATGTTCTTTCATGATTTTACAACATTGTAAATCCCTTAAATTCAACTGGTCTCATGAAATTCAAAATCCTATTATGTTGTCAGGTTCCTTGTATTTATCATCATCAAAAAGGGGGAAATTGTTAGGAAATGGAACTCTGGAACCTTAGTTCCCCTGAGAGTTCCTTTCCTCAGTTTCTCTACTTTTGAAGATGACAAATATTTTGATACTAATGTTTTATCTCAAAGATGTGCCTTAAGGAACCACAGGACAAACATCGAAGGCATGAAAGCAAAACAGGACAAGAAAACCAAGGAGCAAGCCAAAGGAAGGAACCCAGGTGTGCCCAGAAATGCAACATGTGATGTTGCGCTTTCCGAGAAATCTGGGAACACCAACCTCGGACAAGAGAAAGTTGAAAACGACTTGTGCGAAGCTTCCAAAGTCTGCCATTGTCCAGAGCAAAACAACAAGATGCCTAGAACACATAACCTCGGACAGAGAAAGGTGAAAGCGACTTGTCATGGAACCTGTCGCTGTCCAGAAGACAGTTCCAAAGTGCCCAGCTTGTCGAACCTCGGAAGAAGGAAGTTGGAGAACGACTTGGCTGAAGCAGTTGACCAACTAAAGAAGGATTCTGAGCTGCCTAGGTTATTGGTACATGTCAAAGACAGCGTGGATCAAGGATCACCACACATCCTAGGGCAAGCTCGATCTGTGGGAACCAAGAGAAGATCAAGTTGTGAAGAATCCACTATAAAAGGAAGACTAACTCAAAGGTTATCTTCGAGCACAAAAACATGAATCACACTCAATAGCAAACATCAAAGTGTGAACCTTCAAACAAGATCATCAAAGCAAATCGAGATCAAGAGGAACCAGTCAAGGAATCGAAGAGCTGAGTGCTAAGTTCCTGTGACTGTAAGTGAGATAGTTCCAAGGTGCTAAGGTCTGTTTCTTGGATTGATTATTGATTGTGTTAAGTTATCTAGGATTGCCTAACTGTGTGTAAGATAAAGAAGCTGTGTGTTTGTTCCTAGGATAAGCTCTAACCAAAAGAGATAAGAAATCAAGAAGTAGACCTTGAAATCCTTTCAAAAGAAAGGTAGTGGTTTTTATCCTGGATTGCTAGTTGGCAATCAAAGGTTTCCACTATAAGGAACTTGTTTATTTGTGCTTGATTGTTTAAATTCCGCTGCAAAGGGAACTGAGAATTGCTATTCTTAGTTCCTTAGTTATTTGTCTAACAATCTCGATCCTACAGCCTCTCATACACGTTACGTGTCGTGTATTGCCACACGTTATGTGTGACTTCTTTTCCTCTTTAGGATTTAGGTTTAGGGTTAGGGTTATGGGCCACAGTTTACTATTTTGGATTTTAGAATTTAGGGTTTAGTATTTATGATTTAGGGTTTAGTATTTATGATTTAAGGTTTATGGTTTAGGGTTAGGATTTAGGGTTTAGGGTTAGGGTTTAGGGTTTAGTATAAAAGACTGTTAGGAAATGGAATTCTGGAACTTCAGTTCCCCTGAGAGTTCCTTTCCTCAGTTTCTCTACTTTTGAAGATGACAAATATTATAATACTAATGTTTTATCTCAAAGATGTGCTTTAAGGAACCACAAGAATATACCGAAGGCAAGAAAGCCAAACAGGACAAGAGAACCAAAGGAACAAGACAAAGGAAGGAACCTAGAGGAACCCAGGTGTGCCCAAAAACGTAACATGCGAGGTTGCGATTCCCGAGAAATCTGGGAACACCAACCTCGGACAAAAGGAAGTCGAAAACGACTTGTGCGAAGCTTCCAAAAGCCTGCCAATGTCCAGAGCAAAACAACAAGGCACCTAGAATGTCGAAACTTGGACAGAGAAAGGTGAAAGCGACAGTACATGGAACTTGTCGTTGTCCAGAAGTCAGTTCCCAAGCGCCCAGAGTGTCGAACCTCGGACAAAGGAAGCTGGAGAATGACTTGGCTGAAGAGGTTGACTAACCTAGAAGGATTCTGAGCTGCCTAGGTTGTTTGCACATGCCAAGAACAACGTGGACCAAGGAGAACCACTTATCCTAGGGCAACCTCAATCTGTGGGAACCCAGAGAAGATTAAGCTGCGAAGAATCCTCTATAAAAGGAAGACTAACTCAAGGGTTATCTTCAAGCACTGAAATACGACTCACACACATTAGCAAATATCCAGTGTGAACCTTTAAACAAGATCATCAAAGTAAACCGAGATCAAGAGGAACCAGTCAAGGAATAGAAGAGCTGAGTGCTAAGTTCCTGTGACTGTAAGTGATAGTTCCTAGGTGCGAAGGTCTGTTTCTTGGATTGATTATTGATTTTGTTAAGTTATCTAGGATTGCCTAACTGTGTGTAAGGCAAAGAAACTGTGTGTTTGTTCCTAGGATAAGCTGTAACCAAAAGAGATAAGAAATCAAGAAGTAGATCTTGAAATCCTTTCGAAAGAAAGGTAGTGGTTTTTATCATGGATTGCTAGTTGGCAATCAAAGATTTCCACTATAAGGAACTTGTCATTTGTTTGATTGTTTATTTCCGCTGCGAAGGGAACTTAGAATCGATATTCTGAGTTCCTTAAGTTATTATCTAACAATCACGATCCTACAGTTGGTATTAGAGCAGGAAAAGCTCTAGATCTTTGTTAAGTTTGCAGATCATGTCTCAACCAAGCAAGTTTGAGCTCGGAATCTCCACCAACAAGTCACATCTCCGAAAGAAAGGAGAAGAAACATGGTGGGAAAAGTGCATGGAAAGCCACATCAAGACCAACGACTACAAATGCTGGAGGATAGTCGAAAATGTAGATGGCCATGTCGATCTCACCATGAAGGAAGAAGACTGGAAACCAGAACACTATGTCATCATGGAGAAGAATTCCAAGGCCAGGCAGTTCATCCTCAATGGATTGGACAGAGAGGACATAGACAAGGTCATAGGCATCAAGACGGCCAAGGAGATGTGGAAAGCTCTCAAGGAGATGCATGAAGGAAGTGAGGAACTAAAGCAAAGTAGAAAGTTTGCTTTGGAAGGAGAATACCACACCTTCAAAATGATGGAAACTGAGACCATCTCAGAGTACTACTCCCGCTTCAACAGATTGATTGGAAAGTTGACAGCGGCGGGAGTCGATCTGGATGAAGTTTCCAAGTCCCTAGTGGTCATAAATGGACTCAACTCCAAGTTTACCCTTCTCAAGGGAATCATGAAGAACACTCCAGGCATCCAATCCTTTCCCTTGACCCAAGTCATAGGGAAACTGGAGGTTGAAGAAGGAGAGCACACCAAGGCCAATGCCGACAAGAAACTGGAGAAAGGAATCGCCTTTAAGATCTCCAAAGCCTTCTCCAGGCTCGATATGGAGCAAGAGAACTCCGACCTGGAAGAAGAAGAGGACGAGCTAACAGCCCTCTTCTCAAAGAATATCAAAAAATTCTTTGTGAAGGAAAGGTTCCAAAGGGGCAGTTCCTCCCACAATGGACCTAGAAGGGATCTCAAAGAAGTCTCTTGTTACGAGTGCAAAGAAAAGGGACACTATGCTAAGAACTGTCCCAACAAGGAAGACTCCAAGGAAGACGAAAGACCTCAGAAAAAGAAGGCTCTCGTAGCCTCATGGGGAGAAGACTCAGATGAGGAACTGGATCTGAGTGGCTTCTCTGGAGGAAGATGTCTCATGGCAAAAGGAGACTCAAGCGACTCAGAAGACCTTGAGGTAACTTCTGACGATCTCTTAAAATCCCTAGCTGATTGTGATAAGAAACAACTTCTTAAGATCATAAAGAAACTAGGAAAGGAAACCAGTTCCCTTCAACAGAAACTTGATGATTGTGAAGATGAAATTGCTTGCTTGACTGTTGCGAATTCTGTTTGGAGTAAGAAACTTGATGAAACTGAGAAAGACCTAGATGAAACTCACTCCAAACTCATTGATATTAGGAATGTGCATGCTAGTCACCTTAAAACTTGCAAATCTTGTGATGAAACTAGCATAGATTCTGTCAAAGTTCCCTTGCATGCTAACTTGCCTGGAAATGACATGCTTCAATCCATAATTGATAGATTGGACATTCTCACTGATTCTATTAATGAAAAAACGATAAATCAAACTGTTTTTGTGAGACAACGTCAAGGAATAGGATATGTCAACAACAAAGGGAACAATGATGCCAAAAATGAAAAGGCTAGGCGAGAACTTGTTGAGATGAATGAGAACCTCAGTACTGCTCTTGCCACTTCTCGTGAAAGGAATCAATTCCTATCAGAGAAGATCATGGTTCTTGAGAACAAGGCTGAGGTTGTCAAACGTCTAAATGAAAGTTCTCAAAGTCCTAAGAAGGAACCTAAGGGAAAAGAAAATATGGTTCCTGAAAACCAATGGTTCACCAATTCCTTTGCTCACAAAAGATATATTGACATGGCCCATAGCAAGGTTAGAAACAATGTTGATTTTAACAAAAGGAAAACTGAAAAACCTTTTAGGCCAGGAAAAGGAAAATATGGACATGTTGTTTACAATCGTTTGTGTACCTACTGTGGTAAGAATGGTCATTACAACACTGATTGTGCTAAGAAAAGGAACTTTGAAAAGGATAAAAGTACTCATTACCATGAAAGGAACCAGTTCCCTGGTTATTCAGACTCGGAATGCTAATCCCCCCAGTAAAGCCAAGCTTCGCTGGGTTCAGAAATCTTAGTTCCCTTATGTGCAGAAAGAAGAGAGGCAACCTCAACTATGGTACATCGACAGTGGTTGCTCATGCCATATGACTGGAAGAAGAAATCACATGACCTCTCTTCAACCTCTCCAAGGAAGGAACATATCATTTGGAGACAAAAGCAAAGGGAAAATCTATGGAATAGGAACTGTGAAACTCAACGATCACATTCAGGTAAACAAAGTTCACATTGTTGATAATCTTGGTTTTGACCTAATAAGTGTGTCACAGTTGTGTGATCAAGGAGACAATGAAGTTAGATTTAGATCAAACGAATGTTCAGTCCTTGACTCCTCGGGACAAATCATCCTAAAAGGGAAAAGATTCAACAATGTCTACATAATTGATCCATCCTTTGTTCCCAAGGAGAAACTTTGTCTCTCAACTGTGAATGACCAAGCTGATTTGTGGCATCAACGCCTCGGTCATGCTAGCACCAAGCTGATTCAAAAGCTACACTCAAAGGAGCTAGTCAGAGGGCTGCCAAAGCTAAGTGGCACATCTAAGGAACTGTGCTCTGACTGTGTAAAAGGGAAACAGGCTTGTAGTTCCTTCAAGTCCAAAAACATGGTAAGCACCTCAAGGCCTCTTGAACTCATCCACATGGATCTGTGTGGACCCATGAGAGTTCAGAGCCTAGGAGGGAACAGGTATATCTTTGTTCTTGTCGATGACTTCTCTCGCTTTACTTGGACCATCTTTATTAAATCTAAGAGTGAAGTTATTGACTGCCTTAAAGATCTGGTTCCCTTTTTAGAAAAATCTCTTGATTGTTCACTCAATGCTATTCGGTCTGACCATGGTACCGAATTCGAAAATGGAGAATTTCTAACCTTTTGCAGTGAGCATGGAATTGATCACAACTTCTCTGCACCATACACTCCTCAACAAAATGGAGTAGTGGAAAGGAAGAACAGAACTTTGGAAGACATGGCACGGACTATGCTGATCTCAAGTGGACTCTCTCAATCATTTTGGGCTGAGGCGATCAACACAGCTTGCTACATCATCAATCGAGCCATGCTTCACCCAATCACAGAAAAGACACCCTATGAGATCCTAAGAGGAAGAGTTCCCAACATCTCACATCTGAGGGTGTTCGGATGCAAGTGCTTTGTGCACAACAATGGGAAGGACAATCTTGGCAAATTCGACCCAAGAAGTGATGAAGGAATCTTCATTGGATATGCCTCAGGCAGCAAGGCATACAAAGTCTTCAACAAAAGGACTAAAAAGGTAGAAGAAAGTGTTCATGTTATTTTTAATGAAAAATCACTTGGAAGAATTATGCAGAACACTACCACTCCCTTTGAAGATCCGTTCCCCAAGTCACCTCAAGAAGATCCAGATGAAGATGTCACTCCACCCAGTTCCTGCCCTGCTGCACAGAATCCCCCACTAGCTCCTCCACCAGTTCCCATGGATAATGAACAACAATCCATTTCTGGGAACTATGAACATGACGACAATATCTGTGGAGACTTCAATGACTCATCTTCCCACATGATCTTCAATGGAGAAGGTGATTCCAACCAGGAAGCTGAATGTTCAACTCAGAATGTCTCCACATCAAATGCCCTAGCTCCTAACAGAGAAAGAAGAGTCATCAAGCCTCCAGTCAGGTTCGATCATCTAACCTTCTTTGCCTTCAATGCCTTCCTGTCTATTGTGGAACCAAAGAACATAGGTGAGGCACTGAAGGATGCAGACTGGATCCAAGCTATGCAAGAAGAGCTTCATCAGTTTGAAAGAAACAAAGTATGGCATCTAGTTCCCCGCCCCAAGGATAAACACATAATAGGAACTAGATGGGTCTTCAGAAACAAGCTAGATGATACAGGAGCTGTGATAAGGAACAAAGCAAGACTCGTTGCTCAAGGATACAATCAACAAGAAGGCATCGACTATGATGAAACCTATGCTCCAGTGGCAAGGATCGAAGCAATAAGGTTGTTGATTGCTTTTGCATCTCACAAAGGGTTCAAGTTGTTCCAAATGGATGTAAAGACGGCCTTCCTAAATGGAATTCTTCAAGAAGAAGTCTATGTCAAGCAACCACCAGGTTTTGAAGACGATGATCATCCAGACCATGTCTACTTCTTAGACAAAGCACTGTACAGCCTCAAGCAAGCTCCCAGAGCTTGGTATGATCGACTTGCCCAGTTCCTACTCTCAAATGGCTACAGGCGTGGAGTTATTGACAAAACTCTCTTCATCCTAGAAGAAAAAGGTAACATCTTAGTGGTTCAAATTTATGTAGATGATATTATTTCTGGTTCCACTGACCTGTCCCTTGTAGACAAGTTCAAAGACTTGATGAGCATTGAATTCGAAATGAGCTTAATTGGGGAACTCACCTTCTTCCTCGGATTACAAATCAATCAAAAGGAAGATGGTATTCAAATTCACCAACATAAGTATGTTAGGGAACTACTAAAGAAGTTCAAAATGGATTCAAGCAAGCCTCTCTCCACTCCCATCTCCACCATTGCTCATTTGGACAAGGACCACTCAAGTCCTCTAGTAGAAGAGAAGCTCTATAGAGGTATGATAGGCTCACTCATGTACCTAACC
The DNA here is from genome assembly GCA_027886185.1 of Rheum nobile. Lineage (NCBI taxonomy): Eukaryota > Viridiplantae > Streptophyta > Magnoliopsida > Caryophyllales > Polygonaceae > Rheum > Rheum nobile. Next base: position 2,457,996 of record WOAB01000072.1, on the reverse strand, counting down.
GCTAGTCGACCAGACATTGTTTTTGCTATTGGTTTGTGTGCTAGGTTCCAATCTTGTCCAAGAGAAACCCACTTGGCTGATGTGAAGAGAATACTTCGATATCTCAAGGGAACTGACTCCCTCTGCATTTGGTACCCCAAAGAATATCCCTTTGAGCTGATGGGTTTCACTGATGCTGATTATGCTGGATACTTGGTGGATAGAAAGAGCACCTCTGGAATGGCACAGTTCCTAGGCCCTTGCCTTGTGTCATGGGGATCAAAGAAACAAGTCTCAGTCTCCCTCTCCACCACAGAATCCGAGTACATTGCGGCTGCCTCATGTTGTTCCCAACTTCTCTGGCTAAAGTAACAACTCGCGGACTTTGGTATGTCTTATGGCCCTCTTACTATTCTTTGTGATAACACTAGTGCCATAAACATTTCTAAGAATCATGTGCATCATACTCGTACCAAGCATATAGACATAAGACATCATTTTCTTAGAGATCATGTTGAGAAGGGAAACATCATTATGAAATTTTGTAGAACTGAAGATCAGGTTGCAGATATATTCACCAAAGCCTTGAATAGAGTTCATTTCGAGAACCTTAGATTGGAACTAGGAATGATTCCTATAACCTAGCAGTGACCTTAGTTTAAGGCTCCCTTCTAGTTCCCCTGATTGACTAGTTTAAGATCTTTAACTTGTTGAGTCTTGATATCTCTGTGTAATATATTTTGCTACAAACCCTCTTTTCATAATGATTTCTTAAAAAGGCTTAGATAAAAAAATTTGGTTCGTCTCCTTGTGGTCCTCATTATTCTTTCAACTCCTTCATTGTTCAAAGTTTCTTTGATGGCCCAAAAGTCATAAATCTGATCATATTTCTAACCCAACAATACAAGCCGAAATGATGATTGTGTACTAAGACCTTCCCCTGCCTCATCGCTCAATTTAATTCTCTATGATCCATCTCTAAACCCTCTCTGAGAATTATTGTGCAATGCGATAAATGACCTACCATGATTCCTTGTATGGGAACGTATTTTCTTAGGTTCCATTATTTAAACCCACATCAAAGGTTCCCATATATCCCTCTAGCACGCTGAATATATCGCCAGAAAGGAACCAGGATGAAACGTTCTCCTAACGGCTAGTCTAGCGATTGAATTTCCCAAGACTACATTTATGGCAACTTCTCAGTGCTCAGACGCGTCTCGTCAGTTAGCAGAACCCCCTCTTCTCTGTATGGGTTAATTTTGAATATATGTTGGCCGTTCCAAAAAGTTGCAAGAGACTTCAATGCTCAAGATTTTCCCTGATCTTCTCAACGGCCAGATTTCTCCCATCGTCCCCTCAATCCCCATCCGCCTTTAAAAGATGCCCTGTTGATCCCAGCCATTCCCACAACTTGCCATCTCTCTGATCTTCTGTTTTTCTCTCTCTCTCAAACACAAATTTCTAGCTCCTCAAAAATGGCTGACCAAAACCCTAACCTGATCCAAGACGAGGAGGAAGCTGCCCTTCTCCGAGCTTTCCGAGAAAAGAAGGCAACATCGTCTTCCAAGCCCATTTCTGCCACCACCTCCCAAAACCCCCAACCTGAGGAGAAAGTTGAAGAGCAACCTGAGGAGAAAACAGAGGCGAAGGCTAAGGAGAAAGCGATAGACATCACTCCGGCTTCGGCATCGGCTACAAAATCAGTCTCAGAGGGAGGTTCTCATGACTCCTCCCCTGATAAGACTACCCAAGAGATCCTTAGCCCAGTGCCCTCTCCTGCTAGCCTCAAATCTAAACCCGTCTCCAACCCTGGCCCCTCTGTCGCCACAAGGCTGAAACAAATAAAGAGGAGTTCCCAAGCTCTGGTTCCCTATGAGCCCAAGTCCTCAAAAAGAGCCAAATCCACCACTCTCTCTTCCTCCTCCCTGGGTGAGGTGTCCTCTCTCTTCTCCAAGAGGAAGATCCTTAAGCCGCTCATCATCGGCAATGAGTTTTGGACCCAAACCCTCGAAGAAGAAGATGAGGAACTGTTCAGCGACGCCCTCAGTGAGTTTCATTCTCTGCTGCAATACCAAGGATGGGATGAGCTCTTGGTCGAGCCCTTCTCCGTCGCTGATGAAGTAGTCCGTCTGTTCTATCAATCTCTCACCTTTGTGCCCGCCAAAGATAACTCTCCCTGCAACGATGCCATATTCCAGTGGAAGGGAACCATGTATCCCCTGTCCCCCAACCTCATCATGTCTGCCCTTGAGATCGAGTCCAGATCTGGTTTTGACATACTGCATCAGAAAAAGACGTGGCCCAAAGGAAAGGGTTACAAGACCAAGGGAGAAGTGGTGAGGAAACTCTATGACGGCGACTACCCCTCAACCCTGTATACCAAGGATCTCTCCATCGCCAACAAGCTACTACACTTCTGGATCACCGGAAACCTAGTTCCCAGGCAGGAGCACCGGGCCACAGTTCTCATCACGGATGCAATCCTTATGGATAAGGTGCTCTCTGGTGCCCAAGTTGATCTCCCTCGCATTGTGTTGGCTCATATGCAATTCTGCAAGTCCCATGAATCTCATGCACTGTCCTTCCCTCATCTCATCAGAAACGTCCTCTCCCTGCTTCACCAATACCCAGAAAATGTCCCTAAAACTGTCTACAGCAAGTTCCTCACCATGGCCATTGTCCGAAAACTAAAAACAAAGGATCACCAGGCCACCCCCTCTGAAGTACAAGCTGAACCGCCTAAGGAAAAGGCCAGTTCCCAAGCCCCTTCAAGTTCTCTACCAACGCTCAACCCCACTCAAGACTCCTCTGCGATCCTTTCTTCTCTGGATCGTATTGAAAAGGCCATCATGAAAGGCTCTACTGTCATCACGGTCGCTCTTCGTGATCAAGTAAATGAGTTGGGGGAAATGAGCTCTGCCGTCTTAAGTTTGGTGGAAGTTCTTCAGAAAACTTGGGAAGATGCAACCGGTACTAACAAGGCTGTTGAAGAGGAGGCCGCTGCATTGCCATAGGAACGCTTCTTCTGGTTCCCAGTGCTGTAACCTCACAGTGTGCTAGTAGTTCCCCTAGGATCCTACTACCCTCTTCTATCCCTTGTTGTTTCTTTAAAGGTTGCTTATGATGTTGTCTTTGTAGGTTGTTGGTGTGTTGTTTTTATGTTGTTTTGTGATCTGTCTTACCCCACCTTAAACAATGTTAAGCTTTTGTTAAGTTAATGACTACTTTTGGCTTCGTTTCTATGATTACTTTGTCCTTGCCTTAAGTTTCCATTATGTTTCTGTTATGGGTTTGCTGCAATTGTGTATTTACTTGCATATCTCGTTCTTAACTTGTCAACTGATTATTTTGATGATGTAAAAGGGGGAAGAAGGATAGGAACCTTGAACTTTGGAAACTACTGGGCTAATAGGAACTCTGAACTCGTTCTACTTCTAAGGGGGAATTCGAATAAACTCGTTCATTTGCTTAGGGGGAATTTGCAACCATTTGAATGTTCTCGCATTAGTTTATAATGTTGTAAATCCCTTAAACTCAATATGGTCTCATGAAATTCAAGTCCTATTATGTTGCCAGGTTCCTTGTATTTGTCATCATCAAAAAGGGGGAAATTGTTAGGAAACGGAACTCTGGAACTTCAGTTTCCCTGAGAGTTCTTTTCCTCAGTTTCTCTACTTTTGAAGATGACAAATATTATGATACTAATGTTTTATCTCAAAGATGTGCTTTAAGGAACCACAGGAATATACCGAAGGCAAGAAAGCCAAACAGGATAAGAGAACCAAAGGAACAAGACAAAGGAAGGAACCCAGAGGAACCCAGGTATGCCCAGAAACGTAGCATGCGAGGTTGCGATTCCCGAGAACTTTGGGAAAACCAACCTCGGACAAAAGGAAGTCGAAAATGACTTGTGCGAAGCTTCCAAAAGCCTGCCAATGTCTAGAGCAAAACAACAAGGCACCTAGAACGCCGAACCTCGGACAGAGAAAGGTGAAAGCGACAGTACATGGAACCTGTCGCTATCCAGAAGTCAGTTCCCAAGCGCCCAGAGTGTCGAACCTCGGACAAAGGAAGCTGGAGAATGACTTGGCTGAAGAGGTTGACTAACCTAGAAGGATTCTGAGCTGCCTAGGTTGTTTGCACATGCCAAGAACAACGTGGACCAAGGAGAACCACTTATCCTAGGGCAAGCTCAATCTGTGGGAACCCAGAGAAGATTAAGCTGCGAAGAATCCTCTATAAAAGGAAGACTAACTCAAGGGTTATCTTCAAGCACTGAAATACGACTCACACACATTAGCAAATATCCAGTGTGAACCTTCAAACAAGATCATCAAAGCAAACCGAGATCAAGAGGAACCAGTCAAGGAATAGAAGAGCTGAGTGCTAAGTTCCTGTGACTGTAAGTTATAGTTCCTAGGTGCGAAGTTCTGTTTCTTGGATTGATTATTGATTGTGTTAAGTTATCTAGGATTGCCTAACTGTGTGTAAGGCAAAGAAACTGTGTGTTTGTTCCTAGGATAAGCTGTAACCAAAAGAGATAAGAAATCAAGAAGTAGACCTTGAAATCCTTTCGAAAGAAAGGTAGTGGTTTTTATCCTGGATTGCTAGTTGGCAATCAAAGGTTTCCACTATAAGGAACTTGTCATTTGTTTGATTGTTTATTTCCGTTGCGAAGGGAACTTAGAATCGATATTCTGAGTTCCTTAAGTTATTATCTAACAATCACGATCCTACAAAGACTCATGACTACAGCTGTATACAGCTATATACTATAGTTGGTTATTAGTTGTCAATCAGATTTCTTCTTTTTGAGGCTGGTTATTAGTTGTCAAACACATTGCCTTTTCACTATATAAGAAGTATTAGGGTTGTTTGTTCACTACAACAATTCCAACACAAGCGGCGCTTGAAGATACATTTTTGGGTAAGCATCTTCTTCCAATTTCTATCGATTTATTAACCCTAATTTTTTTACATTAATGGATTCATGATATTTGTAGGAAACCAAACACTACAATTAATGGCATCTTCATCCAAACCATCAACAAACGCAGATAAGCTATGCTATTGTAATTTGAAAGTTATTGTCCAAACTTGGGATTTGCAGTGGAACTACGGAAGGAGGTATTGGGGATGCCCATAACTGGGGTGTTGTTTCAGGGAGTGGATTGATCCAATGTACGAGGATAGGGCACACGCGGTTATTCGACAACAATGGCAGGAAAAACAAGATCTTGTTAAGGAGAATCAAGATCTTCTTAAAGATTTTGATAACATTCGTAGGTATAACCTCAAACTACTAAATGATATACATCGTAGGTGATTAATGTCGTATCTTTTGTGTAATGTTGTTCATGTACTATCAACCTTTGTAGGGAGCAAGTAAATGTAGCAAAGCAGAGATATCATATAAAGCGAACGTTTACCAGAGACTATCCTAATTTCTTCAAACGCTAAAGCAACGAACCATATATGTTCTTTTTTTTTTCTAAGTTTATGATCAACTTGTATTCTTTCCTGTATTGTGTGCTCAATGTGGTTGTGTAGTCAACCAGCGTAATGAACAATTTGTTTTATCTTCTAGGTTGATTATTTTGTATTGTTTTTTTATAAAGATAAGATAAAAGTTGGGCAACAAAATGGGGGTAACCCTCCCCTAATGCCTATTTAGAAACAATAGTATGATTCATACACAACATTATAATATGATTAATACACAACATTGAAACACAAATAAATACTAAAAATAAACAATAATATGATTCATACACAACATTATAATATACCAAAAACACCACATGTAACGTGTCGTTATGCTTCACACGTTACGTGTGGAGCATAATGACACGTTACGTGTGGATCCTAACCACACGTTACGTGTGGATCCTAACCACACGTAACGTGTGGAGCCTATACGCTGAAAGACAATTTTGCCTATGCGCCGAAAAGTAATTGAGTTTCTATATTATACGTATTCGAGTCCTAGTTAACTACCAGTTGTATTGTGAACTTTTGTTGACTTGTTATCTTGCCACGTAGCCCTTATCTATACTATTAATCTCAGGCTTCGTTTGTATGTTTGCTACTATCCTTGTTTAACTCTTTTGATCTCTCACTCTCATTTTGTCATCCACACATGATTATTCCACACATATATCATATGGCATCATACTGGTTTGGATTACTTTTGATCTTGCTCAAAAATTTCGATAAAATTCTATTGCATCATATCTTTAGTATACAAAATCACAGATCGGACATTTTGTTTTATAATCACACCCTTCCCAACAATAACTTAGCCCTCGTTTGGTTCGTGCTACACTTTCCAGGAAGTTGAACTTTCCCATGAAATACATTTATTTTCTGTGTTTGGTTCAAAAATAAAACGTGGGAATTTACTTTCCAGGAAGTTGCAATTCCTCCAATTAAAGGAATTGCACATACCTTGAAGAGGTAGATAAGATCTACTTCATGCATTTTTAAACGAAAATATTATTACTTCCTATGTTAATATAAAAATAACAATTTTGAACCAAACATGATTTCGCAATTTCCAGCAATTTACAATTCCTATGAAGTAGCTAAATTCTCAGGAACATAATTTCCCACGTTCAACCAAACAAGGGATAATCCCGGTTACAAGTATACATCCTTAAAATATGAATATTGCATATTGAACCGTCAGGGTACTCATAACAAAGATTTTTCAAGTGAAATAGGCTATGTAACATTACATAATAAACTAGACATAGAGCTGGCCGGTTCAAGGTTCAAGGGAACCTTGAACCGGCGGTTCATGAACCCCCGGCCTACCGCCGGCCACCACGCACCGTCATGAACCACTTTTGGTCATCCAGCCACGGTTTTACCCCTTCTTCCACTCAAATTTTGTAACAATTACAAATTTTGATGATTTTAAGGATAATATGGTGTAATTTTTATAAAATTAATATTATGAAAAATTAATGTATGAACCAGTTTCATACAAAATTAATCAACTTTGGGCATTCAAGGCATGAAATTCTAAATTTCTAGGGTTTGAATCAATTTTCACCAACATGAAAAATCAAATTCTTTTATGTGTGATTATGATTTATACAAGAAATCATATCTCTTGCATAAATTAAACATACAAATCGATTTTAGGGTCAAAATTAAGCAAAAAAAACATATTTTAGCATGCATAATTTCGTTCATAGGGGCTATTTTTTCGAGCATATAATATACATAAAAGTCATAACTTTATGCATCCAATCAATTAAATTCACAATTTTAATCATACAGGTTAATCTATGTATGAATTTTACCACTAAATTGAACCAAAATAATCAAGAACATGCATCAAAGTTAACAACTTTAATTATGATCATATCAATTTATGCAAGAGGCTCTGATACCACTGTAGGGATTTAGATGCTTTAAGCGGAATTTTAAAAAATAGTTTTCTAACATCTAACTTAGGATCTCATGCATAAACTTGATACGAACCACATATGAAAGAGTAACATACCTTTTGATGCAAAACTTGTTTTCAGGATCACCCTGGAGAATAGAGCCTCAAGTGTGACTCCTCTACTTAGTCCACACGAGCACTGAACTAGATCGTCTTGCCTTCGTCTGCTAGGACGAACAAAAGAGAACAACAAAGCTCCACCAATTACGATGTACGGCCGTGAGTGCAATTTGTGGTTTCGGTGGTCAAAACTCTGCAAACTCACAATTGCCTCTAATGTATATATTGCCTACGTAAAGGAACAATTTCCTTTATTTTATTTTTGGAAGATATATCTATATATTAAAATATATATGTTATCTTATCTTATATCATATATCTTATAAGATAAATCTCCTTTTAACTAGAAATAGATATTTATGGTTGATACAATATCTTATCTTCCTAAATATATATTTCCTTGTATCATCAAATAAATGGATAACTCTTTATTATTACTTGATGAACAATTCATTCTTCCAACAATATACACTGACCGAAATTCCCAGTCCTACAATGGGCCTCAGGTTGCTTTGATCTAGCTCAATTACTCTATTGTGTGTGACCTTATAGGACCCGGATGTAATAACAATGGGCCAAATCCAATTTGTCCCATAAGTCATAGTTGGCTTCTAGCAAAGCACTAAGACTACCTAAAATATCCGGATTATTAATCTCCAATATAATCCTATTCTATCATTAGTAATTGTCATCTTGATTAAAGGACACATATTCCTTCAATCTCCCACTTGTCCTTAAACAAGTGTGCAATATCAATTCCTTTGTCACTTAGTGTCTAATTTGATGATATGGTAACATCTTATGTAATCCAAATCAATATTCATATTGTTTCTCAAACTCCGAGCTTGAACTGTCAAAACAAATGATTACTATTAATCCATTTGAGCACGGCCATGCATTATCAATTCTTACTCTTCAAGTGGGGAAGACACCATTCCTATCCATATATATACAGATATATATATAGGAGGACTTCTCCAATCTTGTGTGACTATAGCTCCCACTCAATTTTCAGCAATCCCGATCACTGCCTTTATAGCTCCCTTTTACGCAACGGTGTTTGACAATGTCAAAGACTACTAATCACCAAGCAAGAGGTATATCGCACTCATGTCTGAGGAATCTACTAATCATAGTTCAACTTAAAATTCTACAACTCATTTGAAGAATCTTAAGGCAGGTCTGCCAAACACATATCCATCATACATGTCCATGTAATTGATTAGACATCTCCATGTCCCTATAGCTCGTGAAACTTGGCGCTATCAATCAACTTACATAATAGCCTGTATAGAGTCATTTATGTCCAATTTAATGACTTAGACTACGGACAACTCATAATTCATAATATCAGTTCACTTAATAGGGTTTCATCCACCATAACTTTTATGACGATCCTATTTGATGATTATAAATTTTTAGGACATTTTATTTAATTCTAAACCACAAATAAATAATAATGAAACTTTATTTCAAAAACAAACATGATGCAATGTTTCAAGAATCATGAAATCAACATCCATAATCTCAAAACAATACAATCTCAAAGCCATTCTCCAATGTGCTTGAGTCCCTTAGCCCTAGTGACTGTCACGCTTGGGCTTAGGTGTAGGTTTAGTTAATGGATCTACAATGTTGTCAACCGTATGTATTTTGCAAAACTTCACATCTCCTTAACGACTAACTCGTCATCTCCTCCATACACCAAGAGATCATCTTTAGTGCTTCTTAAGTACTTTAGGATGTTCTTAGTTGTATTCTAGTGTACTTCACCTAGACTCGAATGGTATCTGTTGCGCATGCTCAAAGCAAATGCAACACCCGGGCGAGTACAGACCGTGGCATACATGATGGATCCTACTGCAGATGCACAAAGAATCCAGCTCATTCTCTCTAGCTCAGCAGGTGTCACTGGACACTGCTTCTTGCTGAGATGTAGGCCATGCCGCATAGGCAAGAATCCCTTCTTGGAATTCTTCATATTGAACCTATCAAGAACCTTATCCACATAAGTTCCTTGACTTAGTCCAATAAGTCTCTTAGACCTATCTCTATAGATCTTGATGCCTAATATGTACTCAGCCACTTCTAGGTCCTTCATTGAGAAATTCTTCTTAAGCCAGTCCTTAACGGACTCTAGCATAGGAATGTTGTTTCAAATGAGTAGTATGTCATCCACATACAAGACTAGGAAGACCACTTTGCTCCTACTAAACTTCTTGTAAACACAAGGTTCTTCTTCACATCTGATGAAGTCAAACTGTTTGACCACTTCATCAAATCGAAGATTCCAACTCCTTGATGCTTGCTTAAGTCCATAAATGGACTTCTTATGCTTGCATACTTTCCTAGGATTCTGTGGATCCTCAAAACCCTCATGTTGTGTCATGTACACATCCTCTTCTAAATATCTATTTAGAAAAGTGGTCTTGACATCCATTTACCAGATCTCATAATCACAATGAGCTGCAATTGCTAGGAGTATCCGAATGGATCTAATCATGACGACTGAAGAGAAGGTTTCATCATAGTCAGTACCATGAATCTGTTTAAAGCCTTTTGTAACCAGTCTCGCTTTGAAAACTGTTACGTTTCCATCCTTGTCTGTTTTGAGTTTGTAAACCCATTTGTACCCTATGGGTACTGCCACATCTGGCAAATCTATCAAGTCCCATACTTGATTCTCAGACATGGAATCCATTTCAGACTTCATGGCAATACGCTATTTCTCAGTCTGGACTCGCCACAGCTTGCTTGTATGTAGTAGGCTCATCGCTTTCTAAAAGCAGGATGTCCAAACTCGTAGTCATTATGAAATCAATGTATCTCTTTGTTTGCACCTTGGGCCTATCTGATCTACGTGTGGGCTAAACAACAGAAGGTTCTGCCACAACATTTTGTGGACCCTCATTGGAATCAGATTTCGGAGAAACGATAGGAATGGGGTCTTGCGACTCCACTACCTCCGGTGTATGAGTTCCCTCTCCTTGCAGAATTAGGTCCTCAAATACCATTGTCTCTGACATAGAGTAATCCACGTCATCTTGTTGCTCTTATCGAACTTCTTCGAGATCAATATTTCTCCCACTTGACTTTTTGGAAACAAATTCTTTTTCCATAAAGACACTATCCCTAGCAACAAACACTTTGTGCTCACTGGGATTGTAGAAGTAGTATCCTTTAGTTTCCTTAGGATACCCTATAAAGAAGCACTTATCTGATTTGGGTACAAGCTTATCTGCTAGTAAACGTTTTATATAAGCTTCACATCCTCAGATCTTTAGAAAAGACAAACTTGGAACTCTTCCAGTCCATAACTCATATGGTGTATTATCTACAGCTTTGGACAGAGTCCTATTTAGTGTGAACACTACAGTTGTGAGAGCATATCTCTAGAAAGATATTGGAAGATCAACAAAATTCATCATAGATTGAACCCTGTCCAGCAAGGTCCTATTCCTCCTTCCAGACACACCATTCATTTGTGGTGTTGCAGGTGGAGTTAGTTGTGAGACGATCCCACAACTTCTTAAATGATGATCAAATTCTTGACTCAAATATTCACCACCACGATCAGATCGTAGTGCTTTAATTTTCTTGCCAAGTTGGTTTTCAACTTCATTCTGAAATTCTTTGAACTTTTCAAAAGATTCAGACTTATGCTTCATTAAGTATATGTATCTATATCTACTTAAATCATCAGTAAAGGTTATGAAGTATCTGTAACCACCTCTAGCTTCCGTGCTCATTGGTCCACATACATCCGTATGTATTAGGGCCAAAAGCTCAGTTGCCCTTTCACTCACTCTAGTAAAAGGTGACTTTGTCATCTTTCCCATCAGGCAAGATCACATGTTTCAAATGATTCACAATCAAATGAGGTTAGAAGTCCATCATTTTGGAGCTTCTTCATGTGATTTAGGCTAATGTGACCTAAACGACAGTGCCATAGATATGTGGTGCTACAGTCATTTGATTTTTTTCCTTTTTGGTGTTTATGTTATAGATGTTGGATCCTTGATCCACAATATAGAGTCCATTACTCAATATGACATTGACATAAAAGATGTTATCCTTGAAAATAGAAAAACGCTGACCTTTAAAAGTAAAATCATAGCCTTCTAAATCCATAACACAAGTCGCAATCATGTTTCTAGTAATAGACGGGACAAAATAACAATTATTAAGTTCTAATACTAAACCAGAAGGTAAAGGTAAACTATAATCTCCAATGGTAAGTGCAGCAACCCTTGCTCCATTTCCAATGCGTAGGTCTGCCTCTCCTTTAGCTAAGCTTCTACTTTTTCTTAGTCCCTGCACATTCGAAATAATGTGAGAACCACAGCCTGAGTCCAATACCAAAGTTGAAGCTTTAGCTGTTAGGACTTCTATAACATATGTACCTGAATTGGAACTCACAGTTCCATTCTTTTTATCTTCCAGGTATTTCGGGCAGTTTCTCTTCCAATGACCCTTGGCATGCCAGTAGAAACAGTCATGGTCAGCCGCTACTCTAGCCTTTTCAAAAGTATGCTTGGGTTGTGCAACTTGCTTGCCCTTCCCTTGCACGTTCTTCTTTTGTTGTCCAGATGCCCCTTTCTTGAACCCTCTTCCCTTGTTGATCATCAAGATCTCTTTCTTGGTGTCAACATAGAAATTTTGCTCAGCTGTTTTGAGCATCCCATGTAGCTTTTCAAGTGTTTTTTCAACTCCATTCATAATGAAGTTCAGCTTGAATTGAGCAAATCCATCATGCAGAGAGTAAAGTATGATGTTTGTAGCCAACTCTTGACTATAGTGGTGGCAAAGTCTTTCCAGGTTCTCAAAATGTCCAATCATATTGAACACATGAGTACTAACTGGCTTGCCTCTCTCAAGTTTGCAATCAAGAATTGCCTTATGAGTCTCATATCTCTCCATTCTCGCTTGCTCTAGAAACATAACTTTCATGTTGCGAATGATGGTGTAGGCATCCATCCTTTCAAACCTCTTTTGAAGGCTCGATTCCATGGAAGCCAACATAAGACAAGTGACAATCACTGATTTATCTTTGATATGTTTTTCCTCTACTAACTCGTCTGGAATAGACATAGCAGTCAATGTTGGGATAGGGGTGTCAAGGACATTCTCTCTTCCTTCAGACCTGAGAACAATTCTCATATTTCTTTCCCAATCGAGGAAGTTGTTTCCGTTCAACTTATTCTTCTCAAGAATCGAACGTAAGTTGATGATTGTTGGGTTATCGTTTCTAGACATAATATCTACAACAGAAATAACATGCAAAATGTAAATCATGCTTGTCATGTAAGAGCTTAAAATTTTTAAACATGCTTTAAACTTAAATAAGCTAATGTCATTTTATCCATTTAAAATTTTCCCTTTGAATAAAATGATTCCAAGATCCTATTTCATATAAGACTTTAGGCGTACTTTGGCACTTCCCTAAATCCTATGTGATCAATGTAAGTAACTTTTACTAGTTATAACATTTATAACTCTTGGTTGATAGATTACATCTTATGTCAAATCTATCACATGCCTCAAAATCCAAAACTTTATATTTTGGTCTTTTGTTGAGTATAACCAAATCAAGGTTGTAAACCCCTTATATAGATTTACCTGTACTATCCCAAGGTCAAAGCATGGACACCTTGCTTTGGAAAAACCTATCCATCAAATTACAAGGGCCTCATAGGTTATGATTTGGAAATGAAAAATCTCAATTTTCTTTTAAGGGAACTAGGTTTATCATGCAAGTCTATTTACTAGTGAACTAAATAGCATAAATAAACAAGCAAGCATAAACTTAGAGATATTTAAAGCAAAACAAATGCAATAAATAAATGTGATCCTAGTATGGCCCCTAAATACCTATAAGATCTAATCTTTATAGATTCTTCTTGTCTCTTGGATCTCCATCTTTGATTCTCCTCTGGATCTTCATCCTTGAATCTTCATATGATCTTCTTCTCTTGTATTACATAATGTAAATCTAATCTAATTTCTTGAAAATTAAATTACAAAAATACATAACGATACGCAGATCGTGTACAAGAAAACAATAACGATACGCATATCATATTTTCTATCTTATTTGGGCCATACTAGTCACCGCATGCAACACTAATATCATAATATTAAATCATACACGCATAATATAATATCAAATATTAAGAGACAATAATAGACTATTAATCATATTAATAGACTTTCAAGATTAAATTAATTAATTTATCCAATAAAATAATTAATCCAATCTTCTTATTATTTTAATTCAATAAAATCATATATGGAATTAATACCATAATTAATCATTACCATGTATAATTTGATAAAATATACTCTAGAGATAAGATATCTTGTTACCATATCTAATTTAGGTAGTTAGGATCTTATGCTAACAAACCCTAACCATAATTCAGCCTTTACCCTAGCTGCACCATGCAGCCACCACCCCAACCAGTCCGCGCAGCCAGCCGCCCCCCGGACTGCCGCCGCACCACCCCCGGCCTACCGTCGGCCACCACGCACTACTGTGAACCACTTTTGGCCACCCAGCCACGGTTTTACCCCTTCTTCCACTAAAATTTTATAACAATTACAAATTTTGATGATTTTAAAGATAATATGGTATAATTTTCAGAAAATTAATATTTTGAAAAGTTAATGTATGAACCAGTTTCATACAAAATTAATCAACTTTGGGCATTCAAGGCATGAAATTCTAAATTTCTAGGGTTTGAATCAATTTTCACCAACATGAAAAATCAAATATTTTTATGTGTGATTATGATTTATACAAGAAATCATATCTCTTGCATAAATTAAACATACAAATCGATTTTAGGGTCAAAATTAAGCAAAAAAAAAACATATTTTAGCATGCATAATTTCGTTCATAGGGGCTGTTTTTTTCGAGCATATAATATACATAAAAGTCATAACTTTATGCATCCAATCAATTAAAATCACAATTTTAATCATACAGGTTAATCCATATATCAATTTTACCACTAAATTGAACCAAAATAATCAAGAACATGCATCAAAATTAACAACTTTAATTATGATCATATCAATTTATGCAAGATGCTCTGATACCACTGTAGGGATTTAGATGCGTTAAGCGGAATTTCAGAAAATAGTTTTCTAACATCTAACTTAGGATCTCATGCATAAACTTGATACGAACCACATATGAAAGAGTAACATACCTTTTGATGCAAAACTTGTTTTCGGGATCACCCTGGAGAATAGAGCCTCAAGTGTGACTCCTCTACTTAGTCCACACGAGCACTGAACTAGATCGTCTTGCCTTCGTCTGCTAGGACGAACGAACGAGAACAACAAAGCTCCACCAATTACGATGTACTACCGTGAGTGCAATTTGTGGTTTGTCACACACCAAAAGTGGCAATTGCCTTCTCTTTTGCTCCCCTTGTTGCCGCCCAAATCAGATTTCAAAGTGTGACCCCCTCTCCTCAATACAAATCAAAGGCCCACTACATTCCAACATGGCCTAAACACAAAACACAAAGAAAAAAAAGCCAAAGGAAAAAAAAGAGGCCCAAGAAGAAGGCAAGAGCCCACTTCAAAAAAAAGAGAGAGGCATTACGGTTGGGCCACAAAATTCAAAATGTGGGCTAGTATCCCACATCACTTCGGCAACAAGGTCAACTAAGCTTGTCACCCCGCTTTCCTCTCTTGCCACTTCAACAAAAATTCCTACCACATTGCAGCCCACATTCCCTCTTCCCTTTCTAGTTGTCCAAAGTTTTATGGATGGATCCTTAAATTGCCTAAGTCTTGCAAGTTGGAGAATTGGAGTGTCTTCCCTCAAACACAAGCCACCCACAACTACCTTGTGCCTTCCCTTAAGCCTAAGTATCTTGCAATTGTTTGGATTGTCTTATGCTTAGTGAGTTACTCTTCTCTTATTGTGCTTGCTTTGGTTGCTTTGAACTTGTGACTCGCATTACTTTGATGGTTGATGTAGGAGAGTCACCTATGGAAGAACCCCTTGAGGCCAACACTAGGAGCAACCGCAACTCAACACTGACTCTCTCGCCCGAATCCTTTGCGGCTCGGATGGCCGAGGAGGCCCGCGTCACCGCAGCCTGGGCAGCCGAGGCGAGCCACAACAAAGAGGCCGCAGCCGAGGAGGCACGCACCAATAAGGCCCAGCTGGCCGAGGTACTCCGCCACAAGGAGGCCACCGACGCTCGATTGGCCGAACTCGAGCGCCTCTTGGCCAATATCCACACTGCACATACGGCGCCCACGCCGCCCATGGTCCAACCCTGGTCAGCTCCCATTCTCACCAGAGCCTCTTCTCTAGGCTCGACCGGCCTCCACCACCGTGAGGCTTTGCGCGCGACCGAGGAAAGGGCCCCATTTACCAGCCTCCTCCCTCAGCCGCCACGTAAATCAATGCATCCTTGCCACCGCTGCGCTACCCTTCACACTATGACAACCCACCCACGTGTGAGGAGCCACAAGCACCTTACCACGCTCGGCCACTGTCAGGCCGGCGTCCACAAGGCCAAGCTCGTGATGTCATCTCCTTGGATGGAAACCACTATCCACGCACCGATCCTAGGCCCGCTGCCGATGATGAGGTCAACCCTCGCTATGGCTATAGCTTCACCGACTTCAATGTAGAGGATGAGACTTTTGGAGTCAATAAAGGGGAGGACCCCTATGGCGGGCATCATCAAGAAGCCTATAAAGATGATCACTTCGCGGATGTGTACCCACGGAACCATGGCCGCGCCCGAGGCCCCTACCGGCACCCGCTCGACCACTGTGATCCTCATTGGATGTCGCCTCCCCGCGTCAGTCTTCGAGCCAATGGCCATGATCACCGCCCCCAACAAGAATGGCGCCATGATCACCTTGGCCCACAACAAAAGTTTGGCCAACGCCGGGAGATCAAGGTCTGAATTGAGCCCTTTGATAGCGAGTATGATGCCGGCAAGTTCCTTGATTGGAAGCAAGCCACCGAGTATGCCTTGAATCATTGCCATTATAATGAGTATGAGAAGGTTGAGATTGCCACACTTCATTTCACCGGCAATGCCCGATCATGGTGGTTCCACTTCACTACCGACCGAGCTAGGCGCAACTTGGAGCCGGTTGTGGCTTGGAATCAACTCATCCATGTCATGACCATGAGATATGTGCCGGAAGACTATCTTGAGCAAATGTGTCTCCAAATTGCTCTATCCCGCCAAGGCAACCGTACACCTCTTGAGTTCTTTGTCGAGCTAGAGGAGCTAGTTCACAAGGCCGGTGTGTCCACCACGCCCGCCTCCCTCCTTACCATGTTTCTATGTGGCCTTGATGTTGAGATCCGTGACCCTTTGATTCTCCTTCCGATCCGGGATCTCAATACCCTCACTCACACGGCCATGGAGATTTATAATCAACAACAACGGAGAAAGAAGGCCGCTTGGGCCCGCTCACAACCGACAAGGTATGCTCTTAATCCTTGTCCATCCTTTTCTTCTAATCCTCCTCCTCGTGTTTCCCCGCAGTCGTGCCCCGGCCCGCCTCAGCTACGTCTGTGCCCACCGGTGCCACTAGCGCCGCTCGCTTGACTGCCCCACCCCTTGGCCCGGCTTCCGGAGTGCGCACCCTGGCCCCCACCCCCGAGTGGTTTAGTGATCGAGCTTGCTTCAAATGTGGTGGTCGTGGCCACTATCAAAGAGAGTGTCCCAACCACAAGAGAGTCTTGTTCACCTCTCAAAGCGGGTGCGAGTCTTTTGAGGATGAGGAAGAGGCCTCATGGGCACCGCAAGACCCCATTCCTATCGTTTCTCTGGAATCTGATTCCAATGAGGGTCCACAAAATGTTGTGGCAGAACCTTCTGTTGTTCAGCCCACACGTAGATCAGATAGGCCCAAAGTGCAACCAAAGAGATACATTGATTTCATAATGACTACGAGTTTGGACATCCTGCTTTTAGAAGGCGATGAGCCTACTACATACAAGCAAGCTGTGGCGAGTCCAGACTCTGAGAAATGGCGTATTGCCATGAAGTCTGAAATGGATTCCATGTCTGAGAATCAAGTATGGGACTTGATAGATTTGCCAGATGGGGTAGTACCCATAGGGTGCAAATGGGTTTACAAACTCAAACGGGAGAATCGTTTTCACACTCGGTGCCTCATGGGCACCGCCTCACTTAGTGTGATAATTGATGGTGGGTCGTGTGCCAACTTTGTCAACGAGCGCATGGTCAAGCACCTTAACCTCTCCACCACGGCTCACCCTCAACCTTATAGCCCCCAAGGGCTCGCCGACGGTAAAGGTGATGTGGTATCTAGGCAATGCCACAATGCATTCTCTATTGGCCATTACTTTGATAAGATTTTATGTGATGTTATTTCTATGGATGCAACTCACCTTTTGCTAGGAAGGCCTTGGCAATTTGATAGGTGAGTGATCCATGATGGCTTCCTCAACACCTTTGTGTTTGTCCATGGTGGGAAGCGCATCACCCTTTTGCCTATGTCCCCAAGAGAGATTCTTAAAGATCAAGTCGAAAGACATTGACTCAAGGCCCTTGAGACTCCCAATCCCTCGGCGCCTCACACCCAAGTTGAGGACTCCACCCCCAGCCACACCTTGGCGCCTCAACACAAGGGCATGGGTGAGCACGCGGCCAACGGTGGCCAGCCACCAACTGGCGCGCTCACCACTGGCATGGCCGCTGCCTCCACCAGCGTGGTGCCCGTGTCGGCGGCGTCCAGTCCGCATGCAGCGCGCGGCACCACGGTTGCCCTACAAGGGCGTTGCGAGCCTCGGCTCCTCTTGGCTCGCCACCTCGCGCGGCGCCCTTGTTTTCCCTTGGTGCCTCACCATTGCCTCTCCATCATGAAAGATGTTGCCTTGTTGCCACCTTGGCCGGCGCCCTTGTTACCACTCGGTGCCTCACCATTGCCCCACACCCAAGGAGGTTTGCGCCTCATTGCTTCACCACCAACGGAGTTCTCCCTCCATGAGCATCATGAGGCCCTTGCCTACTTGAAGAAACACGCCCACCTTGGCCGGCGCCATACTCGTGGGTTGGAATTTGTGGATCCTTGGTCTTATGGTGTCAAGTGCAAGAAGGGCCAAGACAAGATTGCCGACATCTTGTCTAGGAGGAATGTGCTTCCTTCTATTATTCATGCTCACATTTTGGGAATTTCTCTTCTTATGCCTTTACATGCTCAAGAGCCCTTTCTTAGCCCAGTATGCCACTATGGGTGAACTTGAGAGCTCTTTCTTGGATGATGGTTTCTGTTACCGAGCCGGTGAGCTTTGTGTCCCTAGAGCCTCCATTAGGCATTTGTTGATTAGGGAAACCCATGAGAGCCATGGACAGTTTGGGAATGCAACACCCATGGCCACACTTGAGGAATATGTCTTTTGGCCTACACTTGGCCACCATGTGACTAGCCCCCCCCCCCCCCCCCTTAAGGTGCCTACACACCCCTACCCATTCCAACCGCCCCTTGGGAAGATATATCAATGGCTTTTCTAACCAGATTGCCCATGACTAAGAAGGGGAGGGATTCCATTTGTGTGCTAGTCGACCACTTCTCTAGGATGGATCATGGCATTCCATGTAGGACCACATACCATGCCTCGGAGCTAGCTTCCCTTTCCTTTGACCTCATGGTCAACTTACATGGAATCCCTCGTACTATAGTGTTGGCTTGGGATCCTAACTTTATGGGTCATTCTTGGAGGACTTTGTGGTTGAAATTTAGGACAAGCCTTATCCTTGCCACTAGTTGCCACCCCCACCCCGGTTCCTTGCTTAGAACCATCCTTAGGGCCAGCCCGCACCATTGGGAAGATTTAATTTTGTTTGTTGAGTTTACGTGTCCTAGGACAATGCCCTTGGCGAACATGCTTCCCCCTTTGGAGAGGTTCCTCACCCGGCGCCGCTCCAAGCTCAACACATGTGTCCATGGACCCTTCCAAATGCTCAAGTGGTTCAAAGACCAAGTCTATATGGTGGAGATTTCTGAGGACTACGGCGCCCACCCCGCTCTCAAATTGGCAGTCGTCTTCCCATATGTGCCTCTGGATTATGAAGAAGAATTGAGGACAATTCAACCTCAAGAAGGGGAGAGTGATGGACGCCAACCTCCATTGACCTCCATCAACACCTTGGCCGAGCACTCACCAATGTCATCCCTTGCCCGGCCGCCACTCACCTCGATGCCATGACATCAAGGACGTCGACGCCATGACAAGCCATGGCATCGTGGGCATCGACACATCCGATACCATGCCTATCCGAGCCTTAGCTCTTATCCCTTCTATTTTTAGTATTTAAACTATGTTGTTAGACTTTCCTTAGTGGGTGTGAAGAGCCATTTGCACATGGGCTTCAACCCAAGGCCCATTAGTGGCACAAGTTTTGTTGGATGAAATGTCATAGTATTTAAACTCCTTTTGTTGTTCATTTGTAACTAGTTGAAGATATTAGAATTGGACATCCAATCTTGGGTTGAGGAATACCTCCCCAAGCCTTCCAATTTATCTATCAACTCAAGCTTTCTCATTCTCCTCTCTTTCTCTCAATCTCACGCATTCCATACTCAAATCACTCTCTTGATCTTGTTCTACGAAGAAACTAGCCAAGGAACCTCCTCTAGAGGTTCCCTTGGCCCTTGCTCATCTCGGCTGACCACTTGCTCCTCTCGGCTGGCCATTGTTCATCTCGACAGCCCTCAAGGAGACTCTCTCTTGCTTCCGCCTTCAGCCAGCCCTCAAGGAGCCCTCGAGATCCATTCGGTGTCCAAGGAGAAGAAGCCTTGCCTTGCTAGCCATGATCGAGCCTCCGCCGTGAATAAAGGCTCTTCTTGGTGCCTTGATTCACATCACCTCTTATTAGGTAGACCATGGCAATATGATCGGCGAGTGCTCCATGATGGCTTCCTCAACACTTTTGTGTTCGTTCATGGTGGGAAGCGCAGCACACTCTTGCCCATGTCCCCGAGAGAAATTCTTGAAGACCAAGTTGAGCACAACCGCCTCAAGGCAATAGAGGCCTCTACACCCCCGGTGCCTTGGCCCAAGGATGAGGCGCCCACACTCGCCCGCCCCTCGGCGCCCCACCGCTCGGGCAAGGGTGAACGCACGCCCATCGGTGCCCCACCATCGCCTGGCGCGCTCACCACCGGCACGGCCTCCGCCTCCACCGGCACGGTGCCCGTGTCGACAACCTCCAAACCTCACACAGCGTGCGGTGCTCTGGCTACCCTCCAAGGGCGTTGTGAGCCTAGGCTCCTCTTGGCTCACCACCGCCACCTCACGCCAGTGCTACTAGGTTGACGCCCTTGTCCCCTCTTGGTGCCTCACCTTCACCTCACCACCAAGGAGGATGGTGCCTTGTTGCCACCTTGGCCGACGCCCTTGTTGCCTCTTGGTGCTTCACCATTACCTCACCCCCAAGGAGGACGGCGCCTCATTGCCTCACCACCAAAGGAGTTCTTCCTACACTCGAATCATGAGGCCTTTTCCCATTTGAAGCGCCAAACCCACTTCGGCTGGTGCCATGCTCGTTGGTAGGAGTTTATGGAGACTTTCCCGTATGGTGTCAAGCACAAGAAAGGCCAAGACACCATTGCCAACACCTTGTCTAGAAGGTATGTGTTTCCTTCTCATCTTCATGCTCAAATTTTGGGATTTTCTCTTATTATGTCTTTACATGCTCAAGATCTCTTCTTTAGCCCTATCCTAGCCGAGTGTGCCACTAGGGATGAGTTTGAGGGCTATTTCTTGGATGATGGTTTCTTTGACTGAACCGGTGAGCTTTGTGTCCCTAGAGCCTCCATTAAGCATTTGTTGATTAGGGAAGCCCATGAGAGCCATGGACAGTTTGGGAATGCAAAAATCATGGGCGCACTTGAAGAATATTTCTTTTGGCCTAAACTTGCCCACCATGTGACTAGGCCCCATCCTCACGGTCTCTACACACCCCTACCCATTCCAGCCGCCCCTTGGGAAGATATATCAATGGCTTTTATAACCGGATTGTCCACGTCTAAGAAGGGGATGGATTCCATTTGTGTGGTAGTAGACTACTTCTCTAGGATGGCTCATTTCATCTCTTGTAAGACCACATATCATGCCTCGGAGATAGCTAGTCTTTTCTTTTACCACGTGGTGAATTACATGGAATCCCTCATACTATAGTGTTGGCTAGGGATCCTAACTTTGTGGGTCATTTTTGGAGGACTTTGTGGATAAAATTTGGGACAAACCTTCTCTTTGCCACTAGTTTCCACCCCCGAACCGGTGCCTTGCTTAGAACCATCCTTAAGGCCAACCCGCGCCGTTGGAAGGACTTACTTTCGTTTGTTGAGTCTGCTTGTACTAGGACAATACGCTTGGCGAACATGCTTACTCCTTTTGAGAGGTTCCCCGCCCGGCTCCGCACCAAGCTCACCCACGCGGCGATGGCCCCTTCAAAGTGCTCAAGTGGTTCGGAGACCATGCTTATGCGGTGGAGCTTCCCGAGGACTATGGCGCCCACCCCGCTCTCAAGTTGGCAGTCCTTTTCCCATATGTGCCTCCGGATTATGAAGAAGAATTGAGGACAATTCTACCTCAAGAAGGGGAGAGTGATGGATGTCAACCTCCATCGACACCTTGGTCGGGAACTCACCAATGCCATTACTTGGCCGGCCGGCGCTCACCTCGACGCCATGACATCAAGGACGTCGACGCCATGACATGCCATGGCACCGTGGACATCGACGCCTCCCTTGATGTTCCCGATGCCATGCCTATCCGAGCTTAGGCTCTTATCCTTGTTATTTTTAGTATTTGCCTTATGTTTCTAGACTTGCCTTATTGGGTGTGTAAGACCATTTGCATATGGGCTTTAACCCAAGGCCCATTAGTGGCAAAAGCCTTGTTGGCTGAAATGCCTTAGTATTCAAGCCTTTTTTTTGTTTCTTGTAAGTTAGTTAAAGATTATTGAATTGGAAATCCAATTTGGGTTGAGGAATACCTCCCCAAGTTATCCAATCTATCTTCCAACTCTAATTCTCTCTTGTCTCCTCTCTTTCTCTCAATCAAACAAAGTTCTTTCTCAAACAAAGTTCCCTTGTTCTTGCTTCATGAAAATCCAGCCAAGGAACCTCCTCTAGAGGTTCCCTTGGCCATGTTCCTCTCGGCTGCCTTCAAGAATATCTCCTCTTGCTTCCACCTGGTTCGAGTCATCAAGGAGCCAACAAGATTCATTTGGAGCCCGAAGAGAAGAAGCATTGCCTTGCTAGCCATGATCGAGCCCTAGCCGTGAAGAGAGGCTCCTCTTGGAGACTTGATTCGCATCAACAACGAAACTCAAAAAGTTTGTATAAAATTCAGCCACAAAAATATTAAACCTTCAACAACTCCTTCGATTATGGCCAAAAATTGTCCTTCGATTATGCCCAAATCTTCTTACCTAATGTCGCCCTTCGATTATGCCCAGAAATTGCCCTAAATCCAGCCTCTAATATTCTTTGTGTGAAATCGCCCCAAATTGGATTCTGAGAACCCTAATTTCGATCAACTGAAGCTGGGGCGAGGAGTAAGTAAATTGGGTATATTTAATTTATCCCCTAAACCGCTCCAAACCCAGGTTCCAAACCAAAACCCAAAAAAAGCACAAAACCGACAAAAACATTCAAAATGGAGGGTATTTTGGTAGCTTCACATGGAATAACGGAAAATTTTGACGAATTTGGATGGGAGGTGGTTCATTGTTAACGGATGAAAGTAAAGGGTGGTTGTAAATAATTAGCTATATAAGGGGTGGTTGTAGTCAAATAGGCCTATATAACGGGTGGTTTCTTGCAATTTCACCAAAATAGTAAGAGCTGAACTTTCACTCTCACATACAGCCTAAAATAGTAAGTCCATAAACTTGTTTAACTAATGATAAGCATGCAACAACCCTTGCATGTGGGTGAGTAAAATGCAACTAAGACTCCTCAGAGAGGTTGGGTTGTGAAGTAGTTGACTGTCCTGGGATTTAACATGGTCATGGGACCCTCCAATGGGTTCTCGAATCAACTCGTCCAAGTCCCTCATAAACATGGTTGGTAGTGAGTCATCACAGTGAAGCTGATGAAGATTCTAACCATTTATTTTTTACTTGTAAATTTGTCTATAAGATTGAGCCAAAACTAAGCATTGAATTTTAATTTTAATTCTTCTAGTGATTTCATCACTAACATAAAGTTTTTTGTTAATAACAACTTCAACATTGATATATGTTTCTTCTTTTGGTGGAACATTTGGAGACACGGAAGTAACATACTATTTAGTAATTACCAAAATACTAACCACGGTTCATATTTCAGATATAGCGTTTCTTCGGTCTCATGAATGAAGTAGGTCTACTATTTCTAAGTCGTCAGTAAAAACAAAAATCAATAGGAAAAAACCTTCAACTTGGAAAAAGCGCACTGCAGAATGGGTAAAACTTAATTTTGATGGCTCGATGAGATCAGATCAATCCTCCCATATTAGAATAATTTTACGAGACAATAGTTCTATTAGTAACAAATCTCAAACACAACAGTTTTACAAATAGAGGCTTACACTTTACTAGAGAGTATTAAACAAGCTATTATACTTCATTAAAAATTGTAATCAATGAAGGCGAAAATCTTGTTGTCATTAATAGTATTAAGAATATATGAAAAGTTTCTTGAGAAATATGCACCATTGTTTCAGACATTATTTCTCTATTGAATTATTTTGATTTTGTCATTGTTTTTCCTTGTTACATGAAATGTAACTCCGCAACATACTCCCTTGCCTCTAAAGACTTCAATATTGTTCGTCTTTGAGAGCTTATTTTGCATTCCAGTAATTCTGGTAACATTGAAAATATCAGGAGATTGAGAATGAAGAATTCGCCACTTAAATCTAATTGTAGCAGTTTTAGATAGTTTATGAAGATCATCCGATGTGATGATTTAGGTATGTCTTTTTTGTAACAAAGGGCCTTTGTTTTCTTTGTAGAAAAAAAGGTTAAGTCAGAATATAATATATCTGTCAATAAAATAATAAAAAATTAAAATAAATCAATTTAAACAAAAGGTGTATTAGGGAGTAGGGTTAGGTGGATTTTGGCTGTTTAAACAGTATTCCCTATGCGAACTCAACGAGGATAATGAGGCTAATGGTTATGAACCTAAAAGCAAATATTGAAGTGTATTGACAAGTTTTTAATTGTAGCATATATTATCACATTAAGATTTTTACGAGGTGTTTGGTAATCATGCTTATAATATAAATGACATAACAAGGTAGCTGAAAATGCTCGACAAAATATTGACTTGTATTTAAATATTGTAGATTTGATCACATTAAGATTGTTATGGTGTAACTCACTGGGCTGAGATAGTATGTATGGTCTCAATGCGATCATAAGACGAAGCGATCTATATAGCTGGAAGTGGAAGCTCGTGTTCGATCCCTCTCGTGTGCAAAATTCCATTAGATCAGCGACAACTACAACATGAACGTTGTTAAATAACGTAATATTCTAATTCTTATGTTTAATTCCTCCCGTGTGCAAAATAGATTATTATATTTGTTCAATTACTCTTGTGTATGCAAAATAGATTCATATGTTTGATTCCTCTCATGTACTTGAACATTTTTATTTTCTTATGGTGTGAACCATTGTAGTAGATATGATCACATTAAGATTCTTATGGTGTTTGATAATCATGCTTATAATATAAATGACTTGATAAGGTAGTCGAAAAGGCTTCATTAAGGTATATGTGCTCTGCCTTTCATTCGCAACTTATTTTTTGAGCTTCCGCCTCCTCCAGCTAATAAGTTCCATATAATTTTAACCCCCACAGACCCTAGATATATGATGTGCAAAATAAATTATATATTTAACAACTAACCAATTGGCCAAATGGAAAGCAAAAGCTATCTCTCTTGAAGGAAGATTAACTCTTATCAAATCAAACCTTGCTGCAAAACCAAACTACCTAATGCAATATTTTATGCTATCTACATCCTTACACAGAAAACTTGATAAAGTAAATAAAAACTTTCTATGGAACAAAGAACCAACATATAAAAATCCTAATAGGATGGGATAAAATATGCAAAAACAAACCAAATGGAGGTATTGGTATTTGTAAAACAATGGGTATGAACAAAGCGTTACAAATGAAACTCATTTGAAAAATCCTAGTTGAACCAAATAACATCTAGGTCAAGATTATCAATGAAAAATACCTAAAAATACGGAGATATTCCAATACAACAACAAAAAATCCACTCTTGACAATGATCACAATTGCTAAAACTTATAACAGAATTCCAATCAGGTCTAAAGTGGCTCATCGGAGACGGTCGCTCTATTAACTTCTGGAATGACAATTGGGCGGATACGCTAATTCTGGCGAACAACACACTCTCAAACACTGTTGTTAATCCATCAGCAAAATTAAGCGAGTTTATCGACAATAAACAATGGAACAAACCCAAACTCTATAGTATACTTAATAAGGAAACAGTAGATCTCATAACCAATATACCAATTCCCAAAAATAATATCACAGATAGATTATACTGGATTCCTAGTAAGAATGGCTGATTTTCTATCAAAGCAGCCTTTGAACTCATTACAAAAAATCACCTTACTCATCTTATGACTACTCATGGATCTGGAAACTAGACACCTACCCGTAAGTTAAATAACACAATTTTAATGACTGAAACATTGTCCCTAAAAAATAGCATCCTTAAAGCAAAATAGCATAACTTGATAAAAATTGAAATTGAAGGAGATAATTTATGCCTTATCAACTCTATTTTAGGCATTTGGGCTTGTCCTTGAAAAATTGAAATGGTCGTCGCTGATATCCTTATTGATTTTCATTCCTTCTAGGAAGTCCTTATTAGGCACGTTTTTCGAGAGATTAACCGTTCAACTGATAAAATTGCAAAACCCAGCTTCTCTCCCTCAGTGTCTGTCCTTAATTCGGATCCAGAACTTCGTGTTCTCATCCGCAATTCTTTCCTCATTAAAAAAAATAAAAATAAAAATATTATATTATATTTTGATTTTCTAAAAGCATCACATTAAATGTTTATTTTGTTAGATAATATTATTTCAGGAATTCTAATTTTTAAAAAGATTTTAAACATTATCCTTTAGAAACTGTTTTCTAAGGTGAGAAGTGTTAGGACGCAAATTGCAAGAGAGATCTTGCCAAACAAGTTAGCCAGTATTTGGTGCACACAGAAGCTATTTACATACAACAGCTTAGAGCACATTGGGAAAGTTATATACATTCAACAACTCAGAAAGATCTTGACGAAGCAAACTGTGTTGTTTGTTCGTAGGGAGGACAAGGTCCGATCTCTACTGTGCAACAGTAAACTCCAACAACGATGAACAATCCTCTCAAACAACACTGAAAGGGTTTTTAACTTCACCTTTTGTATTTTGTTCTTTGTACTGAAATGTACGTACTTACAAGTTACAATTTCAGGAGGATGAAAGCCAACTGTTGAATCTTTTGTTCAGTCACTTTCACAGTCATCTTCGTCTCCAAATGTGAAAACAGAAGCATCAGCAGCCATTGCCTTGAATTCGCTGTTGACTCCATAATCAGGAACCATAAGCCCAGAGACAGATCCAGGAGTAGTAGCCGTTTTAGGGTCACCCATGGAGCTAGCAGTAGGAGAGCTTCCTTTCGCTAAAGAGATTTGCTCAGTCTTATGTGTCAGACTTTCTACCTGAGCTGAGCTGGTTTCCGTCCCAGAGCTAGTTAAAGCTGGTCTTGCAGCTTCGGCTGAAGAAGCTGCTTCTAGGGCTCTACGGCTTTTGGCAGTGCCTCCTTCCTCTGCATCACTGTCAGAAAAGATGTCATCTTTGTCTCGGGTTTCAGAACCTTGATCAGGATTCCGCATAGAGGCTCCCTCAACAACTGGGGTAGAACCAGCGACTGTAACTTGATCTGCTTTCTGGCTAGAAGTTTCAGATTCAGATGCTGGTGGTGGCGGTGGTGGTGGTGACATTGCTGGTGGAGTAGGGCCATCGCAATCTACCAGCACAACCTCAACCCGGAAACCTGGGGAGGGCAATTTCCTCTGCAAAATTCATGTAACTGGTATAAAGAAGCAGATTCTGCATTTTTCGTTTCTGTAACAAGGATAAAGTTTGGATCATAGATGACATGTTTCTAACCTTGTCAAACCAATCCATGTCGCTTGTGTTCATAATCTTCCTATTCTCTGTCATTGTGGTGTTTAACCAGCTGAAAGCGTTCAGATAAGAACAAAGTTTAGCTCTCTCGAAAGCGTAATAAGTGGAGTTATAGAAGATGTATGCTTTACATACAAGTAAAAATCCCCTTGACGGTCATGGAAATGGACTTTAAAATCCCCTGCCAATTCAGTAAGACCTGGCTCCCCTGGCAAAGCAAATACCATGATCCCTTTCTTGGGAGTGCTCAACCAAAATTCCTCAGGCTGCATTGGTGAGTAACACAGATTAACGATTGTCAAATGATGATAATTTAACCCGAGAAGATAGACAAGATAAATTATCAGTCAAGATACTGTGTACCGATAGATCCTTTGTTCTTGGATGTTTCTTGGTAGAAAAAAGAACACCTGCAGAATGAAAGACAAATCATATTACAACTGATTTCTTTTACAGATAAAAACTCCAGCCTAATTTATCTACAGCAAAACATAAACTAAGTACACTGTAGAATACAAAAGGCCATGGGCAGTGGCTTAAACACTACAATAAGATGACTTGGGAAGGGGAATACAAGATCTTTCTTTTTTCTCTCTTATTTTGGATCACAACAGCAAGAAATCATGGGATTTAACCCAGATGATATAACCATATAGCTTATATAGGCAGGAATCAGCACCATAAGCATAAGTGATCATGTAGTACATAATGGAGATTGGATGGCCAGCAAATAATAACTCTAAATCATACCATTATGATCGGAGATAGTTATATGAGGCCTGATCCAAAAAGGGCAACGATGGAGCCGAAATCCCCGAAGCATGCACCTGAAAATTTATCATCACATGCATATAAATATGTACAGTACAATCAAATCTATAGAGGAGATCAAGCTAAATCTGCTATGAGCAAGTCGTACCTACGGCCAGGTTGGTTCTCGCCATTGAAGTATGTTAGTATTCGTTCGAAGTACTTTACATACCTCTACAGAATCAAAATAAATAGAAAAAGCAGGTCACAAATAAAACGTAACGTCATGAGATTATGTTTAATTGGCTCCAAAAGGAAATGGTTTAAAGTAGTTTCGTAGCACTTACAATTTGACTAGGCAGAACCAGGGCCTTTGCATCAAAACATCGTTTCTGATTGTAGTAATCAATTGACTCCTCAGCAGTTGGAAAGAACTGGGACAGATAATGTATTTCAGTAAGATATTACACAGTCAAAGAAAGTAGAATGATAGATTGATAGCTACTAAGGACTTTAGCATGCCTACGCAAGAATGCTAAAAGGATCTCACCTTCAAGTACAAAAGAAGACTTGAAATCATTAATCCAGTTCTGGCAATACCAGCTTTACAGTGGACAGCCACAACATTCTCAATATCTTCTTTCAACCAGGAGTAAGCACTTTGGCAAAATGCTTTTATAAGACGAATTGGTGGACAGTTGTGGTCATCAAATGGAAAACAAGCCACCTGGTCCACAAATCACAAAAAGTGAAACCAAGTCGTACAATCATGTCAACAAGAGAAGGAGGGCAGTGCTTTAGGTTATATCTCTGTTTCTGCTTAATGAAATATTTAGGGAAAAAGGGCATGAACAAAGTGGGTTCCTATAACGTGAAGGTACTAGGAGTCTAGGACGACAATGCTGACTTCTGACACATGCTAAATGGAAAATTTGAAACTCAAATTAAGTTAACAATATTTGTTACTTAGTGTCACGTCTCAAAGAATGTCCACACTCCACATACTAGGATGCCTTTCGGATTAATGATGTGTTGAACCTTATAGGTACCGGATAGAAATTTCCCTCAAGCAAGTCTATCCCAAGTAACATTTAGACTGAAAAGCTACTCGGGATGCAATGAACAAGAATACAAGATCACTTCTTTCAGGAGCTAACTGACATGCTCAGACAGCTGACAGTCAATATTGATTGCAATGGACAAAAAATGCAATTTTTATAGTTTTGGAATGGAAGTATAACTGTGTGCACCATTTGTAAGGAACAGCACACAGAAATAGCACAAGTACGGGAGTTATTATAGGTTTCTCCTGGTAACCTGAGTAGTTTGTACATAATTCCTAAATCCTAAGTGAACCCAATTAATTATCACAGCACACAGATATCCTAAGTATAACTGTGTGCCACCACTTGTAAGGAACAGCACACAGAAATAGCACAAGTACGGCAGTTATTATAGGTTTCTCCTGGTAACCTGAGTAGTTTGTATATAATTCCTAAATCTTAATTATCGCAGTTACCTTTCAAAAATATCAGCACATTTTGAATTCAACAATTATATACCTTTCCTTCAAAAAGTGAAGCATCATAGAGTCTTTCAGCACAAAGGTTGTACACTTTATATTTTCCCTGCATGTTATAAAACAAATACAATGTCAAATATCAGTAAATAAAACCCGAACAATATCTGATGATGACTTCATTTACAAGACAAAAAAAAAGTTTTAAGAGAATAGTAGATCAAAGATCTAATAAACAGACATCATCATATCACTCTCAAGCATCTTGCATTTAGTTAAACCTTTGCACACTAAAGACAAGCAAACACCAAAAACAACGGATAAATGATTGTAGTTTGGCACAAACTCCTCATACATTATAAGGATCTTATAAGTACTGTACTTTTTCATATACATATTGAAAAACTACTTACAAGCTCCTTACAATATTTAAGGAGTTTGCGCCAAATCTAAGAAGTGCTTTTTCTATATAAATGAGTATTTATTTGTGCTGAGAAAGTACTTATACTATTCTTACAATAATATAAGGATTTTGCGCCATACGAAGCTGAGCGCAAACTGATCAGTTTACAGCATAGAACACATGCTACATTTGTTTGTATTAATCAGATAACTAATAACTGAATTGTGTGTTTATTTAGGGTGCGGCTGCAATAAGGATATTGAATCTTTGACGCTTTCACATGAAATCCTTAAATGGGCACAAGTGGGGAGGTTGGGATCAGCTACCAATCATTTTAAGAGAAGAATATAAATATAATAAGATCACCTTATGATGAGTTTCAAAGAACCTGATCACTTCTTCCATATGGTTTCGATAGATTCCCTACATCACATGGCAACTTCACTATTACAACTCATGAGAGAACATATAGTGACGGATTGAAAAAACTTCTAACCGATTTAATGGTTCACCTCAACATATCCAAGAAAACCTGAACTCGTATCGCCAGCAGGAAATCCCATAGCAATTATGTTCTCTGCGATATATGTCATATCTAAATCAAACCCATCTTCCTGCAATCATGGTATGTTGAAATATAAGTGGTGAAACCTTATAGAATAAGACATCTCAGGCTGAGAGAATTCACATTTTATACAACAAATAACAGCAGGACACCATAATCCCCACATTGTATTGAAAACACTAAATTTCAACTGACTTTTTGTGCACAATAAACAAATTTGAAGTTGAGTTAAAAGTCCCCACACTGATCTGATTCAGACTACCGGCATTAGATGTCATATGCTAACCATAATTCTAGATGAAATGAATAATATCAAATTTCATGTTCATTTTACAACAAAGCACACCATATTCATTGACAATCCCAAGTGATTGCACAACTTCCCCAGTAATAAATACTCGTAATCAGTTCTTTGCAGATAATGAAACAGAAGATGAACGATATATGTCCGAGTACCGGATGCACACTAGTACTGTCTTACAGTGATGTGAAAACAAATGGAAACTGTTTGAATCAGAACCTGCTGCTTCCAATTGTTAAGGTTACTTTGATTGACATTATATACTGTTTCAGTTCCCAAATTGTTACTTTACTATGGCACATTATATAGCTTCTTAGAACTGAGTTTTACACCACTATAAAATGACATTTCACCACTATCAATTCATTACAATTTACAAGAGATAAAATAGTTTTAAAAGAGAATTCTAATTTGTTAAGCAATCAAGAAATAACACCTCCCACTTCAACATGCTCTAAGAGAGACCAAGTATGCAGCAAAAAGCCACAGAGTGGAAAGAAGGGTTTCTTAACAGGTCAAAATGCTTCAATAGTACCGTTTCTTAACAGGTCGAAATGCTTCAATAGTACCTCGTCTTTTATGATCATCACATACAAAAAAGAGTTACTCAAGAACTTGCAGCTAGTAAGTAAATTGGCTAACTATCATACAACCAGCAGAGACAAAGCTTCGTCATTGCAAGTAATAAGCCATAAAAGAGGGGAAGAAAGGTCTTTCATGGTACGGAAAAAATCAGTCACCTGGTATCTTCTTTTGTTCTGTGAAACAACATGCCGAGCCTTGGCAGTTACAACCTTTACAGCAGTCTTAGATGAGTCAACGATACCTTTACTGAGGGTTCCAAAAATATTTGATTGTGTTGACACCTCATTAGAACCTTGTTCCAAAGTTTGACCTCTAGGACTAAGAGACAATCGCTGAGATATCCCATTTGTAAACCTAGCAAATGCTGATTTAGCAGGACCTGGATCATCCTCCCCAGCCAATAGATGCGAAATGTTTAAACTCTTGGCCCATGATGATACGCCAGATGTGAATGGTTTAGATGGTTCATCAACTGAGTTATTTGATGTAGAATTAGCTGGAGCAGTAGGTTTTGCATCTGGATTTATGATTCTTGTCGGTGAGTCCACAGATTCATCATTCATTTTGTCAATTTACTTTAACTCAGGAGCACAAAACCTTAATGTAAAAGATCTCAGTCCCACTTAATTGCAGTATCAGCTGTCATAAACAAAAATCGATTAGACAAACATGTAATCTATGTATGACGGAAAAGGATAAGTACGAACAGTTGCAGCACTTGCCCTGTCCCTTGTCTATTAAATTAGAAAAACAATTATGACTAAGATTTTACCCCATATTAGTTTTTGTGTTCATGGGGCAAAGCCTGAAAACAATTATGACTAAGCTTTCCCCCATATTACTGCATTTAAACAAAATTCTAAAAGGAGTAAACGGTTTGAGGTATTTGACCTAACTACCTAAGTTTGGCAGTTCCATAATTTAGAAGGGAACTCCCACGAGGTGCTATTCTCAAGCGCCTGGAGACAAACTCAGCACAAACCTCTTTCCGAATCACACTATTTGGATAAACCTTCCACTGACTAGTTCGGATTATGACAAATAACATATGTGCTAAATTTTACAGAAGTTCATGATTCCTTAGTGCTCGTAACTGCAAGTGATTAATTCAAAGGCAGTACAGCATACACCCCGTGATTCAACTCAGTAAACAACGCAATGTAATTACCTTGTAATTCAACTCATTTGACGCACAAAACTCTATTTTTCATTACACAACTAAAAACTGTAAAATTCTCGACCTCTGCATCTCAATTGGAGACAAACAAACGATATAGGAAACACATCTGGGGAAAACAAACAGTCTAGATTAAGAGAATCAAAATCGGACGGAAACTTCGCAATATAAACAAATAAATAATCACTCAAACTCATCTGATCAACTAAAATCCAGGACTTTCATACCAAACAGAGGATGTTTAGCATAATACCTAGCTCGTTACAGCAATCACAGGCTCCGAACAATCTGATATGGATTACCAAAATTCAACAAGGAACCATCAAATCACTTCCGGTGCAAAGCTTCATAAACACGAAAATTTTAGGGCATAATAGAGAGAGAGGAGGGGTTTCGAAGCGAGGG
The DNA here is from genome assembly GCA_027886185.1 of Rheum nobile. Taxonomy (NCBI): domain Eukaryota; kingdom Viridiplantae; phylum Streptophyta; class Magnoliopsida; order Caryophyllales; family Polygonaceae; genus Rheum; species Rheum nobile. The sequence continues at coordinate 2,424,547 of WOAB01000072.1, read as the reverse complement.
GAACTGGCAATGAACTCTGGAGAGAGAGAGAAAGAGGGTGACATGCGAAACGCGAAGGAGCAGGAGTTACGGTGGTCAGTCGAAGAGGAATCAGATCCGTGCATCTAAAGACAATGATGATCCAGGTTTGACTTGATACTATTTGGTCAGTAAAATCAACGGTAGAAATGAAATTATGAATATTTTGTAGATACCGGGAATTTTTATTTTTTATGTTTTTTTGAAGGAACATACCGGGAATTTCGTCCTGCTGAACAAAACAGAAAAAGTGTAATCAATCATGTTATAGAAAACCGAAACCGAAATGAAAAACCCTAAAAAAACACTCTCCCTTTTCCCCTCTCAATCACAGCGGCGCCGAACCTGCCCTAAAGCTAGAACCACCAATCCACTGACCATAATCAAACCCTGAATTTCAGCTCTCTTCCTATGGCTGTCCTTTACATCCACAGTGGGATCTCCCAACACCACCTTTACCAATAACTTCCGACACAGAAGGTACAAAATAAAGAAGAAGCGTCGGTCTGGAGGAGGTCCGATTCAGGCTGTCATCGTCGAGTTTACAGCTCGATACAACCCAAGAACAGAACTGTTGAAGGCGAGGCGGCTTGTCTGGCTTGCTCGGAGGACTGTCCCCTCAACGGGCTCGTTTCAAGAGGCGAAAAGGAAAAAGTTGAGCGATGCGTCTCCCCACTATGGCTTCGCTCTCCCAGTAGGTGAATGGATCCCCCCTTCTACAATCGACCAACAACAATGATTTTGGCTGAGTGGACCTGCTCCGAAGGGCGGCGGTTGTAAGGTGTTGGTTGTCCCTCCTGGGTCTCCTCTCTCGTCCTCTGCAAATCACAGGTGTGAAGTTCCTTTTTCTACTCTCTTTGAACCTTACGCTTACTTGACTTTAACTCTCTATAAATACCAGCACAACCTTAGTAAGTTTGACATAATCTGGCTCTCTGAAAATCCTAATCAAAATACCAAAGTTTTCGGTGTGAGTGAGTGGCGATTCCTTATTGCTTGGTGGGAACTGGGATCCTCCTTCTTGGCGCTCCATATCAAATTACCTTCATCACGGATGGATAAAGGTAAGAAACCCTACTCTGAGATTATTTGCTCGGAACCTATAACTAATAATGCTTCTCAAGCATCTGAACACCCTACCAAATCAGGTGTTAATCACACCATCAGGAATTCATCTTCTAAAGATGATACACCTGCTAATCAAGAAACCCCAAAAATGGATGATAAGTCAGCAGATAAGAACCAGGGAACCTTTGAGGCAAACCCCAATTCCTTCTTCTCTAAACTTGCCACAATCAGAGCTAAGGCTCAAAAACAGAAAGAAAACACTTTGGTAGGGTATGTCATTGGTAACCCCATTGAATTCCCCAAACTCTTTTCTAAACTCAAATCTGAACTGAGATTTCTCAAAGGTGAGGTCAGTTTCTTTACCAACAACTATGGATGGTTTGAGATCTCCTTTTCCAACCCAATAGACCTCAAATAATACTGGGAAGGGCGCCTTTACCATGCCTTTGGGCAACTCATCCTGCTAAAAAAATGGTTTACAGGGTTTGACCCCCAAATTGAATCTTATGCTCAGCTAGACCTATGGATTAGAATTCCATTACTCCCTACTGAACTATGCTCTGCTGAAGTTATTAGCCTCATTCTTGAAGAAAACCATATTGGAACCCTCATCAAACTCGATCCCCATGCCTATCAACAAACAAAGTAGACTTATTAACAAGAAAGAATGTCTTTTATCCTTCCAGAAAAAATATTGGAGCCAAAGAGCAAAGACCAAACATATCAAATCAATCGATACCAACACAAACTACTTCCATCGTATCGCTAGTGGAAGAAGGAGTCGAAAGATCATCTGAGAAATTAGAACCCAGGATGGAACAATCATTATTAGTCTGGAAAACATACGGAACGAAATCAGAACAGACTTTGAAAAAAGATTCAAAAAAGGAACGATCAACCACAACAATCTGCAAAACATGCTACAAAACATCACAAATGAGGTAACAAACGAGGATAACACCAAATTAACCAAAACGATAACAAATGACGAAGTAAAACGAGCTATCCTCAACATTGGTAGTGACAAATCGCCTGGTCCTGACGGAATGTCCGCTATTTTTTACCAAAAATATTGGCACATTGTCGGGCCACTGGTAACCAAAGCAGTGAAAAGCTTCTTCCACTCCGGGAAAATACTTAAGCAAATCAACCACACCTTCATTACCCTAATACCAAAATGCGATAACCCCAATTCTACAAACCACTACCGACCAATAAGCCTATGTTCCACAATATATAAGGTTATATCTAAAATCCTAACAGAAAGGCTTAAACCAATCCTCAACAAACTCATCCACCCGCTACAAGGCGCTTTCGTTGTAGACAGGGCAATCCAAGATAACATCCTTATTGCACACGAAATTTTCCACTCTTTCCGAGCTAAAAAGGGAAAAGAAGGATGGACAGCTATTAAACTTGACATGGAAAAGGCATATGACAAAATAGAATGGGTCTTTATCATTGAAGTCTTGGAAAAATTCGGTTTCTCTCCAACTTTCGTTGCTTGGATCAAAGAATGCATTGAAACAGTCACCTTCTCTGCTCTGGTCAATAATGGACCTACGGATATCTTTTACCCAAAAAGGGGACTCCGCCAGGGGGACCCTCTATCACCTTTCCTGTTCATACTAGGAGCTGAAGTCCTAGCCAGGAAAATCCAATTCGAAGCAAACATTGATAACAACCAACTAGGGTTCAAAATGACCCAACGGGGAACAAACATCCCATTCTTAGCATTCGCAGACGATATCCTTATTTTCGCCAAAGCAAACCAGACTGCTTGTCAAAATGTCAAAAGGATTATCGAAGAGTACTGCTCTATATCAGGTCAGTGTGTTAATTACCATAAATCAGCCTTCCAAACAACACCAAATACAACAAACAACACAAAAAACCTAATTCAGTCTATTCTCAATATCCCGAGTTCGGTCTCTTTAGAAAAATATCTGGGTTGCCCCATTATCAACGGGAAGGTCACTCAAGAAACGTTCCAAAACACAGTACAGTCAACAACCACACAACTATCAAAATGGAAAGCCAGCTCCCTTTCCCTAGAAGGCCGAGCAACCCTTATTAAGGCAAATCTGGCAGCAAAACCAAATTTCATCATGCAATGCTTTATGCTACCTTCAGGGGTACATAACACACTAGATAAAATCAATAGAAGGTTCCTATGGAACAAAGACCATACGTACAAACCTTTAATAGGATGGGACAAAATCTGTAAGAATAAAGAAAATGGAGGGATCGGAATAAGAAAAACAGAAGATATGAACAAAGCGCTCCAAATGAAACTCATTTGGAAAATCTTTGCAGAACCAAATAATATATGGGTTAAGATAATCAATGAAAAATACCTTAGATACGGTAATATTCTCAACTACACAAGAAAAACCAACCACTCATGGCAATGGGGGAAACTCCTCAAACTACGAAATGACTTCAAAACTGGCCTTCACTGGCTTATTGGTGATGGAAGTTCAATCAATTTCTGGGAAGACCCTTGGATAACCAACCTAAAATTAGCAAACTATATCCACCCACACACCACCATCAACCCAGAAACAAAGGTATGCAATTTCATTACAAACAAAAAGTGGAACATAATCGAATTATCAAAAGTTATCAACAATGAAGCTGTTGAAATCATCACAAACATTCAACTACCCCAACATGATATTCCAGATCGCCTCTACTGGGCTCCTAATAGAAATGGCTGGTTCTCCACCAAAACCGCCTTTGAACTCATAACCAAACAGACCTGCCACACTAACAACAACTTCTCTTGGCTCTGGGGTCTTGACACATACCCCAAAGTAAAAAACTTCCTTTGGAAAATCTGCCATGACGGATTACCTACGAAGGCTAGATTAGCCCAAAAACACGTTGCGGTACCACTCGCATGTGACTCATGCAATAACCCATATGAAGACCTAAATCACTTCTTATTTGAATGCCCTAACACCCTAATTAACATCAGAAAACAAAACATCCATATAGAAAGTCAAATTAAAAACCTTAATATAGACAGGAAAAAACCAATTGATCTACTATGTGACCTTCAACCAACTCTTACCAAGCATGAATGGGTCTGCCTTGCTACAACCTGGTGGGGTGTGTGGATCCATAGAAATCAAAAAATCTTCCAAACTACAGGGCCAACCACCATAAAGGATCTAACCTTGTACATAAAAACTCTTATACTAAACTGGAACAAAACAAAAAAACAAGAAAAAGACGAACCAAGCCACCACAGACAAAACCCAGCTCAACGAAGAAAAACAAGAAATATCAAATGGGAAAAACCCAGACAAGGATTCTACAAAATAAACTTTGATGGCTCCAAACTACCAAATGGACCTATTGGAACTGGACATATCATCAGGAATGACCATGCTGAAATTATCCATATGTCCAACCAAAAATATACTTGCCAATCAACACTCATGGCTGAAACCATAGCACTACAAAACAGCATCAGAAAAGCAATATCACTCAACCTTAACAAAATAGAAATCGAAGGAGACAACTTATGCCTAATTAACTCTCTTCTAGGCATCTGGACTTGCCCATGGGAAATTGAAATGGCAATCGCTGATATTCTCATCGATCTCCGCTCTTTCCAAGAGGTCCTGATAAGGCACATATTTCAAGAAGTTAATAAATCTGCTGACTTTATTGCAAAGCTCAGCTTCTTATCCACGAGTGCTGCCTTAGAATCCAACCAAGAACTTAGAGTTCTCATCCTACGGGATGCTCTAGGCCGAACCTTGCATCGAGGCTAGGTTCCGCCTAATCCTTTCCTCATCAAAAAAAAAAACAGAAAAAGTGTAGCTCTCCACTAAATGTATATTTGGGCCCATAATTTCGAAAAAAGATAAGGTGAGGATGGTTGATTAGGGCAGGAATGATGATGAATCCTGATCGTTCCTTCTTTTTTCTCTCCATCTAATCCTAGCCGTTTTTTTTTCCTGTTTTGATAAAACAGAATTAGCCGCCATTGTTCATTTCTCAACTAATTCTTCTCTTCTTCGTGGTAATTCGATCTTTGTTTGCTGCTCTCGTCGTTCTCTCATCCGATCGTTTCGGTTATCTTTTTGTGTTGCCGCCGGTGTGCTTTCTCTTTGTTTTCGTTTTATTTTGTTGTGCTCTCTGGTTATCTACTGTTCTTAGTCGACATGGTTACTCCTTCTACTGATTCAGGTATAGATCTGTAACTTGTTGTTGATTTGTTTGTTGTTTATGCTGAAATTCCAAATTTAGGTTTGTATACATTGCACTTCATTACACTTTCAACAAAATCTCTCAATTTTTGGGATTTAGGTATGTGCTTGGTTGAAATTTAGGTATGTGCTTGGTTGAAATTAAGATCTGTGTATTGCAATTTAATCAGATTCAAAATTCACTAAATTCAGTGCCTCATGCACTTTCTTACTAGTGCATGCATTTTTGTCCACTGGTTCATACACCTTTATTCTTTATTCCATACACTTTATTTCAGTCAGTAATGCACATAACCTAATCATTGTTGATTGTGTGACTAATGCATAAAACTAACTACCTCATGCACTTTAGTCCATTGGTTCATACACCTTTATTCATTGGGTCATGCACTTTCTTCCAGTCAGTCATGCACTTATTAGCTCATGCTCTATTATTAATTTCACTCTTTCTTTTGTCAGGAGATGAACATCAAATGAAGCATAATATTATATCTGTTTCCCCAAGCATTACTGCTGATTATATTATTCCTGAGTGCAATGATGCATTGAAGCCGTATCTTGGGCAGATTTTCCCAACTCTTTATGACGCTATCGTCTTTTACGAAGCTTATGCAGCGGCATGTGGTTTTACTGTTCGTGTTTGTTCTACCAAGAAAAACAAGGATGTACCGCCGACTGTTATTTGGAAGTACTTTTGTTGTAACAGAGAAGGATACAAAGTTGTATCTCCATATTCTGAGTTCAACCAGGCTGTCCCGACAGATGGAGATTTTGTGAAAAGGAGGAGAATATCTAATAGATGTGGATGTGAAGCTAAGTGTTGGCTCAAGTATGAAGGTAATGATGGTTACCGTGTTACAAAATTGGAGTGTGGTCATACGCATGCTATGTTGGAGTTGTCTCATATGGTATTTTCAAAAGGAAAGAGGCAAGTGACTCCATTTTATCAAGAAATTATGATGAACTGTATTAAATCCAATATTGGTGTCACTAAGAGTTACAAAGTGTACAAGAATCTAGTGGGTTCATATGCTAACGTAGGCGCCACTGTTATTGACTTCAAGAACTTTATGAGGGGTTTGAACTCATACATGGAAGGCAGTGACGCTCAAATGGTCATCAATGACTTTTTGAAGAAGAAAGAATGTTGTAATGCATATTACTTTGATTATGACGTAAACAAGGAGGGCCAGCTATGTCGTTTATTTTGGTGTGATCCTATCAATCAGAAGAGTTTCTCTTATTTTGGTGATGTAGTGTCGGCTGATGCTACATACCAATTGATTATGTAATTTTATTTTCATGCATTTACTTATGTAATATGATTTTATGTATTTCAAATGGTTTTCCCATGTACCTTGAGTAACTCATGCACTTATAATGAGTAATTCATGCACCTATACTCATCAACTCATGCACTTATAATGAGTAATGCATGCACATACACTGAGTAACTTATACACCTATACCTAGTAACTCATGCACCTGTAGTCAGTCACTCATGCACCTTTACTGAATCACTCATGCACTAACATGCTCAAACTCTTGCACCCCATATTGCAGATATAATATGATGTTCATACCATTTACTGGAGTGGACAATCATAAGAGGTCTATTACATTTGCTGCTGCTTTGCTTTTTCATGATGTGAGAATGTCGTCCCTATTGAGGACGACGTCAAGGTCTAAGAGTCAAAATAGTTTTTTTGGAAATTTCATAGGGTCTCAATCAAGTCTAGTGGTGTTCATGATGCAGTATAGTAGTGCAATTGAATCGCTGTGGCATATTCAGAAGAAGTGTGATATGGATTCTGCTACTTGCACTCCACGGATGAAGACGCCTTACCAGTTTGAAAAGAACCTAGCAGCTATTTACACTATCAACGCATTTTATGATGTCCAGGAGGCGTTTGTTAGTGGTATGTATCATTGCAGCCTTGATGAACTGAAAAAAGATGCTGATATCCATCACTTTAGGGTTGAAGATGAATTTGGTAGAATTTGTGCTGTTCAAAAAGTTGTTGCAAGGAATGAGTATCATTGTTCTTGCAATAATTTCCTCACTCTAGGCTTTCCTTGCCGATATATTTTCTTTGCTTTAAAGAATAATCATGCAACTGTTTTGCCTCCTACCCTCATCAACACTCGATGGACGAAGCAAGCGATTCTACAACCAATTTTTGAAGTGGATGGTGCAGTATATGATGCTAGTGTTCAAATTGATGAAAAGAAGCGGCTGTTGGCTGAAGTGATGACAGAAATGTACTCTTGTGTTGACATTGTTGGTGATGACATGGATAAATTGAAAGACTTTTTAGCTATTTTAAAGGAACAAAAGGCTGCACTCACAAGGTCACAAGTAGTTGATCCTTATGCCTCAATATCAGCTAGCAACTATAAGTTTGAGAAATTTATAGGCCTGTTACCGGATCAAGTGAATGTTCATCCTCCTGAAATAGCAAAGAACAAGTTCAGGAAGATGCGCATTAGAAGTGGCCAAGAGGTTGGAATGGAAAATTTCAGGAAGAAGACAAGATTATGTACTATTTGTAAGAGGTCGGGACACAACATCACGACTTATCCTCAATATGTTAATTAGGTGGTTCAAATTTTCTATGTATTCAGATATTAAGTAATGCACTTATATATACTCACTCATGCACCAAAATACAGTGACTCGTGCACTTTCCACATACTACCCATGCACCAATACAAAATCATTAATTGTGTTCCATGTTCTAACACATAATAACTCATGCACTTTTACATATTAACTCATGCACCAACAAACAATGACTCATGCACTCCGTTTCACTTAATCAAGCACTAGCATGCTCAATATTCAATGCTTGAATGAGTTGTGACTCACTGGTACCTCCAACTCACACCAGCCATATCAAAATAGTAGCTAGTTGTGTGAGTGGGTCACAGTTCAAACAAGCGATGAATTATGAGCATTTATCTTTCAATGAGAAACACAGAAGAAGTGAAAACCACAAACACTTAATCAAATTTTCCTGAAAACCAAACTTGTCTTGCAAACAAACAAATACTTATTGTTTCCTGAAAACATTCAAACCAAATTCCTACAACCATTACCTAAATTGTTCACTAGATTACCCAAATTACATTGAAACATTCCTACATCCTATTCTTTTTTCCACGCCCACGCACAGCTGTTGTTTGTTGCCTGATTTCCTGAGCGCTAGAACCAGCTACATTTCCATCTTTCTTCTCTTGAATAATTTGTTCAACTCTAGCCTTCCTTTCATTAAACTCGCTGGTTAGGAGGGCATAACAATACTTGATCCTAAGCTTTGCCAACTGGCTTTTGTCTCCCATATTCAGTTTAGACTTCCAGCTTGATAGTCCATTGCCCATATATGTCTCCATGTGTCTTATTATAAAGACTCCACAGTCAACTTTGTTGTGTTCATCCCTCCATTTCATTTGCAGCCTTTCACATGGGACATTTGCAATGTCTTCAATTGCTTTAGCTTTGGCTTCCATATCATTATTCCTGAAGAAATTGACCATCATAGTTCTCTGCACAAATAAAGCGGTTAAATTCTATCACATCTCTGAAAACTTTTAATTGTTATAAAATTAGTATACTCAATGTCTACTCACCACAGTAGATGGTACTTTTTCATACTTGTCATCTGCCCAACTTGATGAGTTGTCTATGATATGGAAACTTGGGTTCTTGACATTTATGGCAATCAAATAGTAATGCCCATGGTTAAGAATTGGGCAAAAGAACTGTACAAGTAAAAGAAAAACAGATTGTAAGTTATCTAATAACAACATGGACTTACTCATGCACATTAATGCAGTTATCATGCACATATAGCCACCCCCTCATGCACACACAACTATTCCTTCAAATTAACTTACTGATTCACCCAGAACCACTAGTTCATGCACTCTACAAACAATACTTCATGCACCTACAAGCATTGGTCCATGCACTTTTGTGCACTGTCTCATGCACCAACATATAATCACTCATGAACTTTAACCTACTAACTGATGCACCAATAATAAATAACTCATGCACTTTTATAAACATACTCATGCACCAGCATACAATAATAATACATTTGCCCTATATCATAATCTCAAATGGTGTAAAAGCTGAGTGTGAGATAATTACCACATCAACATTTTTAATTGTGTAGTTTTTGTTCTTAAAACCCTTGACAACAGCAAATGTTGCTAGCATTGTCTCTATGAATAGGGTAAATCTCTCCTCTAGTGAGTATACTGAGTTAACACAAGTAAAAGCATGCGAATACCAAAAATTGGAAATTAATAAATTAGAGCATCAATTAACATAATATTGTTGCTAGGGGTGTTCATCCGGTCCGGACCGGACCGGACCGGACCGGACCGGATTTTTGGGCATATGTGGACCGAAGACCGGACCGGATAGGTCCGGTCCGGTCTTGGACCGGATTGGACCGGATTTAATTTTAAAAAATAAAAAAATTAAATTCTTATTTAAAATCTATAAAAAAATATCTAAAAAAATATTTATAAAACATATATACTCCTAACTTATTAAATTTAAAAAAATATCTACAAAAAAATACATATAAATCTCTAAAAAAATATATAAAACATATAAATTACAAAAAAAAAATTAAATTAAATTCCGGTCTTCCGGTCCGGATCGGATTTTTTCCGGGTTTGGACCGGACCGGACCGGAAACCGATTTTGGGGAAATGGTGGACCGGAGACCGGACCGGAATTTTACCGGTCCGGTCATTTCCGGTCCGGTCCGGTCCGAAAATCCGGTCCGGTCCACCCATGAACACCCCTAATTGTTGCAAAGCTGTGACTTACCATAGCCATTGATGGTAGAAAGGATCTCAATGGTGACATACGACCCCTATATGCTTCATTTTCATTTAACATGACAGTAAAAGCATCAATTAATTGACTGTCTACTTCAGCATTTTCAGTCAATGTAATCAAGTCCTTTTTCTTAAGAGCGCTATCATCCATTCGGAAAACTTCCTCACTGCAACACATAAAAAAAAATTCGTTAACTAGCTACATGTTATTAAATTTTGTAACCAAATTCATATAATTAAATATGTACTTATTTTTCCCCTCCTTCAGCAGTTATCCAATTGTAAAGGATCTTTTCATCAGCTGTTGTTCTTTATGAAATGTTAACTTCTCTCTCTTTAAATGGCGAAACTGTGGTTTCAGCAGGAAAAATGTTCCTTTTCTCTGATGGTCTAGCTTCAAGATTTGGATCAGAACTGCACACAAATCTCACCTGACAAATCCCACATTCACAAGTTTTTTAATTAGGAAATTGTTTAAAATCAATACCACTTAGTTAGACAATGAATAATTCACATATAAACATCTTGTTTTCTATACCTTTTTTGGTTGAACATCTTTCTTATTTATATTAGCCTCTTGGACTTTTTCCTTGGTGATGTTCTCCTACAACACATACACACAAAAAAGTTAATAACAGATGGATACAATAGATATGCCTCATGCACCAAAAAGTATTCATTCATGCACCAATATTCATTAGCTCATGCACCCACAGTCTTTTGAGTCATGGATCTCACCTATGTAGTCTCTTATGCACCAACATAAAAATGATTCATGCACCAACAAGTACTCACTCATGCACCAACAATGATCCCACCTATGTAGTCATGGATCCCATAGTCTTTCACTCATGGATCCAACATAATCACACAAATTTTTTATAAGTCTTTTACCTGTTCTCTGTCCTTCTTTTCCTTTTCTAACACAGCCTCTTTCCCCCTTGTTATTCATGCAGCCACCTCTTCCTTCTCAGTCTCCTTCTCTTGATCTACCTCCTTGTCCTTTTGTTGTACAATCTCTTCAGCCTCCTTGTCCTCTTGAGCTACTATATTTTCCATCCATTTCTCTGTCTACATTCCTTCCTTATCAGCAACGTCCTTCTCAACAACGTCCTCATTCTCTGTCTCCTCTGTCTCCTTTTCTTTGTTGTTCTCCTTGTCTTTCTCAACCGTCCTTCATAGCAATGTCCTTCTCAGAAACCACCCCTTCTCCATCAACCTCCATGTGAACAACATTCTCATTAGCATCTTGCACCTCATTCTCAACAGCAGTTTGGTTTGCCAATTCCTCCTTCAAAAAACAATATGTTTGTTAGAAACTCTATTACATGTAACCTCAAACTTTATATACAATCATTTTAAAGGCGATTTACTTGTGTATTCATTGATGATAGTCCCAAGTCAAAACTAGGGATTTCTGGACCCATCTGCAATAATAAAGAAAAGGCATCGGTGTCATACACTAAAGCTTAATGTCATTCATGGAGAATCATGTACCAAATAATTTCGTAGAGTCACTTACCCTCCTGTCTCCATCAGCATTGCTTGTAGAAGCCCCCCCCCCCCATTTTCTTTTGTGATTCTATCAATAAAATCTGAAAATCCTGGAATAAACATGTTTCCGTTGTGTTCTTTTTGTTCATTAATTGTCTTCTCAACCTCCTCCATGCAGTTCACAGCTAAATCCCAGAATTCAGTATCTTGGGTTGCTTGTTGATCTTCCTCCTCAAACACCTCATCTTCAATTCTTGAGGTAAGCCTTACATTGATAATTTTCTCAGCTTGGTTGTTCACTGTCTGTAAGACACTGCTTCTTTTCAGCTGTGGGGGGATTTGTTTCTTCTTCATTAAAACTGCTCGTACACTTCGAGCCTTGCCTTCTATCTCTCTCAAGTAATCCTCCATGAAAGCCTTCGTTTGCTCGTCTGTTTCAACTAGATTTGTTGGTTGAGTTGGAACTTCAACATCTGCTTCTTGAGCTTCATTCACAATCCTGCTCCCGCTTGCTTCTACTTGGTCACTAAAGGTTGGTCTACCTAGTAGAAATCCATTCCCAAAACCACCATGTAGGATCTCCTGATCCTCCCTATACTTCAACATCCTCGTGTTCCAGTTCCTGATTATTGTGAATTTTCTTTGTACATTTAGACCTTTTCACTTAAGTCTGTCGACGTAAATCAACTGGAAAACATAATTCAAAAAGAAATTAGTCATAGAATAGTTGTAAAGCAAACACCTATATTACTAGATAATGATTGACTCATGCACTCAACGGCCTTAACTCATGCACTCATATTCACTGACTCATGCACACAGATATATTGATGCATCTAGAAACAAATTTACTTATGCACCAATGTTTATTACCTTATGCACCTATAAACACTTACTCATGCACCAATCCTCTTTCAGTCATGCACCTATACAAATAGGCTCATGCATCTACACACTCTTAACTCTTGCACCTGCATACACAGACCAAGGCACCTACACATATAGTTACTCATGCACCATCACACACTAAGTTATGCACCTAGAAACACTTACTCATGCACCAACCCTCTTTCAGTCATGCATCTACACACATTAACTCATGCAGTTATGCAATCAAAACACCAAAATGGGAATATTTACCTGCAGTAAAAGCAAGCTCACATTGAAAGTCTTTTTTTGTTTATTTGCCCATGCAACAGAGCAATTAATAAGTGCCTTGTAGAGAAAAGAGCTCCAATTGAAGTTCCTTATTTGATCAACATTCTCCAGCAATTGAAGAATCTTCAAGTTTATTTTCCCACTGGAATAAGATTGAACAATTGTGTTGACAAATAGCAGAATAAAATATCTCTTAAACCATGGCCCTCTATCATATTTTTTCATTTTTTTCAAGATGTCGGTCGCTGTCAGATTCTTGATATCCCTCCCTGGAAAATCAGCTGTCAGTCTCTGCAGAATCTCTTCATTTGTAAGTGATTTAGGTAACTCAATTTCAACCTCTCCCTTTGGAACGTCGAGATAATCATATCCATAAGTCTCTATAACTGGTATCTTCCTCCCATCAGTAAGTTTGATTATAGAATTCAGAGGGTGAAACCTGCTACAGACATACTGGCCTAGCCGCATAAGCATGTCTTTGATATCCCAGTGAATCACATTTTGAAAGCCCATTTCCTCTACAGCATTTCTCTGGTAGGGGTTGAAATCACATTTTGAAAGCACGTACGTGGTAATAACAGACGGCGATGTTCTACACACCAGCATTCTGTAGTCCTTCCTCAGTTCTAGTATCCCTCTTTTGTTCCCCACCTTAGGGATCTTGGATTCTAAAATAAATACCTTCTCCTCCTTCTCTCTATTGCCCCTCACCTGTTTCTTTGGATTCTTTGTTTTTTCTCTCCTCATGAATCTCCATCTTGGCTTTCCCTTTTCTGTCTACAACAGCTTTTTCACCAACAACATTCCTTTCTTCTATAGCTCTTCTCTCGATTTTCAAAAGCATTTCAACAATAGGTATATCCTCATTATCACTGTTATCTTCATTTAAGACCCTTGGCTTTTTTGATTTATGAGGGCCTTTTGCTTGGCTCTTTTTTCTTTTCCCTGTGTTCAAAACTCAAAAGCATTAGATATTAATTAACAAATGCATGTTGATTAAAAATTAAAGAGATATGATGACCATTAGCTTACCAGCCAGAGGAGTGGGAGGTTGTGCATCTCCATGCATTGTAGAAGGTTGCACAGTTTCTTGTGCTTCACTCTCTATTAATTCATGGTGCATAAGAATTTGTTCATGCACACATTTTTAAACACAAGCACAAGCACTTATTCATGCACCTTTACAAACATACTCATGCACCAATAAACAATCACTCATGCACTTTCACAGTCTCAGTCACAAGAAAAAGCACTTATATATGCACCTTTACAAACACACTTATGCACCAATAAACAACCACTCATGCATCTTCACAAACATACTCATGCACCAACAAGTAATTACTCATGCAATCTCACATATTAAGTCATGCACCAACACATACCAACTCATGCACCAACAAGAAATCACTCATGCACTTTCACAAACATACTCATGCACCAATAAGAAATAACTCATGCACTTTCACAGACATACTCATGCACCAATAAGAAATAACTCATGCACTTTCACTTATTAACTCATGCACCAAAACATACCAACTCATGCACTTACAATCAATTACTCATGCATTTATATTACTATTTGACTTACCAGTGTCTATATATTTTTGTGATCTTGTTACTCTTTTGGTTATTGATGGTGATGGCGAAGTTGTATTTGTAGTAACTAGATCTAGTTGTTCTGTTTTAGCTTGAGATCTGGTTTTTCTTTGAGTTTTGCTTAGTGATGTAAGTTGGACTGGTGTTTGACTAATGATTATTATACCATATCTTAACTCCTTCACTAGATGGGGTGGATTTTTGTCATCACCATGCTGGCTTTTTCCTACATACTATACACATAAATCATTCATAATGGACAGTATTATTCACATAACCACATGTTAGAGCAAAAGCACCGAGTCGTGCACTTTTTAATGATCTATTCATGCACACAGTTATATTCAGTCACATAGTTCAAATCAAAGTATTCTCTATCATCATAAACTTTTGCGATTGTGTATTTAGACAAAAATCTCTACATCTACCTTTTCATACTGTATAAAATGCATACATATTCATCAACTGAACAACTTATGCACCTACAATCAAAATATTGTGATGAAAATATACCTTGTGTTCCACTCGCAATCTTAGACCTCATTCTCTTCTTGTTTGTTGTTGATTCTTCTTCTTCTTTGTTGTTTTAGGTTGTTGCTTCGTGTAGATGCAGCCGAAATCGCGACGATTCGCCTCTTAATTCTTCGAAATCGCGACGGAATCGTCTGGAACTCTTCGGTTGCCTCTTCTAGGGTTTTGAAGTTCAAATCGCATGAAATCGCCTCTATTCTTCTTGCTTTTGCCTCGAAAATGCTTGAGAGATCCTTTGTAGGTGCAGCGGAAGGTTGATTTGAGCAATTGAATGAGAGAATCGAGAAGAGAGCGAACGGTTTTTGGAAGCCCGCTATTTTTCAATGCTTTTAATTTCATTTGGGAGTAAATGCTTTATATATGCGCGTGAATTTAGACATTGCACGCGCGGGGCCCACACCTCCTACAAAGTAGCTTCTGGCCTTTGGATCAACTTCATCCTACGGATGGAGTTGATCCTTATTCCTTCTCTAAGAGGGCTTCCTCAACAGAATTTCGCCCCATAATTTCCCTCTAAATCATGATCCGATCCAATTATTGAATGATTGAATCCTTTGGTTGATTGATCAAACCAAATATTTCATCGCCTATTATTTTAGTTTTTGATATAACTAGGTGAAGGCCCCGTGCTTCGTACGGGAGAACGGAAATTTTAAAATTGTAGTATTTTCTAAAATTAAAATGTTAAGGGTAGTTTATTAGAATTTTTTTTTATTAAACCATAAATGAAATATTACCGAATCACGGGGAAATGAAAATCTTAAAATTGTAGTATTTTCTAAAGTTAATATGTTAAGGGTAGTTTATTAGATTTTTTTTATTAAACCATAAATGAAATATTACCATTTTTTTGAGTTGATGCATTATAAATAAGACTTCATTTAATTTAAACCATGCCCAATTACAATGAAAATAGAATATAAATGATGTAAACATAAAGAAATGCATCAAATCTTTACTTACGTTTGGTTAGATGTGTACAAAATTTTATGTATGCTAAAACCAAACTCATCCAATCTCAGCTTTCGTTAAAATATCAAAAGAAATCACATTGTACACCAATTGTCTTCCTCCAATAAGCACTGGGATCTTGGAATAAAAATTTGCAAATCCTCCCTTTTGTGAACTCTTAAAAAACCTACATACAACTGACCATGAGAGAAGCAAGGTTGTTTAAGAAAGACACAAACATGCTGCAGGGTCCTTGTGATTTGTTTATAGTCATTGCAAAACAAAGCTTTGTCGGGAATTGTCGCCTTTGGAACTTAAATGGATATTTGCTTGATGACGGCGGGCTTAGACTAATTCTTAGTAGGAGCACTTGTTCTCCTTTGTAATAACCAGTAGATATCTCGTACAATATTAGATTTCTATAAAATTCTTTGCAAATCAACCTAGTATTGTTACACAAACCATTTGGAGGATCCAAATTGAGAAGCAATATGACAGGACAACCGACTTTGAGTACCAGTTCATGAGGACTCATTCCCGAAGGACATAAAGTGTTTAAGAATTCATTTGGATATAGATTGCAATTGTCATCAATGATTGTATCTATACTTTTATATGTAGTACTTACTCCAGGAAATCTTTCTATTAATGATGCATTAATGTTATCAACATCGTCGTTTGTTGGAGTCAAAATTCCTCTTTCGCTAAAATTTTTTGAGTTGAAATGCTCATAATTCATTTCAGGATAATCATTGCTCACCAAAAGATCAGTACATTCATTGTCAACATAGTGACAATTAATAATTTCCAATGACAGTTCAATCGTGGCACTTTCATCAATTTGGAATTGTCCATTACCCAGTTGTAGTAGAAATTGTGCAAACTTTGGATCCTCTTTTGCTCTTATGTTTGTAGTTAATCTGAATTTGATCATTTGAGGCCACAAGTAAGAACAAACTAAGCTTGAATTAATCTCTTCTTGTTGTGTTTTATGCGGGAGAACTGGGAGCACCTGTCTAAAATCACCACCAAAAACTATAATCTTACCTCCAAATAGTTCTTTGTTGTCACATATGTCCTATAGGAGCATATTCAATGCTTCAATGCTTCAATGCTTTCTTTCTTTGCCATTGAAGCTTCGTCCCAAATGAACAATGTTGTCTCTCTAAGTAAACAGGCTAAACTACTTTGTTTCGATACATTGCAAGTAAGTGTACCATTATCGTCTATAGGAATTTTGAACCTTGAATGTGCAGTTCTTCCAGTAGGTATATTAGAAGCAGCAATGCATGATGTAGCTGTTGGTATAACAATTTTTCCAAGAGATCTGAGTTTAGCATAAAGTGCACAATATAGAAATGTTTTACCTGTTCCACCTGGACCATCTATGAAGAATGCATCGGGTTTGTTTGTCTTAACATGACGCATAATGCACTTGTATGCATTACATTGCTCTGGATTTAAGAGTTTTGGTGCAGAGACATAAGATGTAGGAATAGGTGCATTAAGTGCTTCACTAATATCTCTAGTTACTCTACCTGTAAATGTATCAACATATTCCGGAGGCTGTAGGTTGTAGTGCTTCATACTTTTTCTCATCCCTTCCAAGTGTTTTTCAATTTCAATAAAAGTGAAATGAGCAATTTTAGCAGTTTTATCTCTATATATATGTGCAAAATCTTCGGAAAGGGCTGAATAATATGTTTTCCATGAGACTGAGGATTTACATGTTCACAAAATATAAGTAAAGTAGCAAATAATCTGCGTAACGTACTTGGCATTTGTATTATGGCAACCTCATCCATGCATAACCTAGCATAATCATTTTGTTCCACAAGTGTACGTTTCTCAGCTGCTTCCTTAAAACTATCACATTTAATGCCATCAATCGTTAGTAAATCATTAAATGATCTTGGGCCTCTGACATGTAAAAGTAGTAATCTCAAATAATATCTCTCTCCTTCACAAGGATTTACAAATGTCATTCTACCAATTGCTCCCCTTTTTATCTTTCTTTTATTCCATTGTTTTGCTGATCCATCTCATACATAATATTGAGGAAATTCCGAGTACAAATATTTGGATTGTGAATCCATTTCACTGTTGGCTGCGAAGAAAGCTGTTAACATAGTGGTTTGTCGCTTCTCATCACTAACCACATTTTACAGGTTTTCTTGTTCATTAAACCTGACAGGATGCATGAACGGAAGATGTACTTGGAGCGGTATTACAGCCGGATAAATATCATATAAATCAAATGCATAGATTCTCCATGCTGCCTCTGGAGAGCCAACCCATCTCGCAGGCTGAAACATCCCGATTTCATCTTGTATATTCATGTGATTATTTGCAATGTTAAAACACACACGGTCATGCCCTTTATACACATACTTGTAAATATATTTCACAGCCTTAATGGTAGAGCAAATCTCAACATTTATGTGGCAGTCAAACGTTGCTAAAAGATACGGGTTGTAAGGAATTACCCATCGGTTATCTAATTCTTTTTCTCGTATAACAACTTTGTCCCAATTATCTCTTCTCTTGTAGATAGGATAACAATCATCAGCACATGTTGTGAACTCAACATACGATTTTGGATAATTAAATATGCAATATGTTTTGAACCCTTTTTGTTTCATGCATGGAGAAATGAGATTTGATGTTCCACAAGGCCCATGTAGCATATGTTGTATGACAAGACTATGTAAATAAGGAGTTTGAGTGGATGGAAGTTCAGCAGACACATATTGGTCATATTTATCTGGATTGAGAATCTTGTTCGAAGATGACATAATTATCAATAAGTGAGCATGAGGCAAACCACGCTTCTGAAATTCTATAACATTAACTCTTGCAGCAACATCTCCAAAGATCTTTTCCTCAACAATAAGTCTTTTTAGAGATTTAAGCTTCGAACGAAAGACACGGGTCACTATATCAGGACAGTTTTCTGGCTTTTCTCCCGGAGAAAGTTCTGCTATAATTTCTGGCCATTTAGGATTGCATGTCATTGTTAAAAATAAATCAGGTTTTCCAAAGTGTTGAACAAGAGCCATAGCATTCAAGTATCTGCATTTCATATCTCTTGGACCACCAATGAATGAAGCAGGCAATATAGTGCGACGTCCAATGGAAGATGCATCTTTAGTGCCATCATTAACACTATCAACAACACTCTGATATAGTTCACTTCTGATGACGCTCTGATTCCTTCTTAGAAAATCTAACCTAGTATTTTCAATTTTCACGTACATATCCACAATGTATTGTAAAATAACTCTACCTGCATGCATAATACAGTTATTGGGACGCATTTGAAACCTGTAAGCGTAATATTCTCTACAAGAGATCTATTTTCCTTCGCTAGGTGGCCTCTTTCGCGCAACTGTAATAAGAATAAAAAAAGAATAAAGCATTTATATACTATCAAATAATATTAGTTAAGTAGAGAATGAATTAGTCACCTGCAGACTCGCGGGATACTAAATCGGAAACATTTTGGACAAGGCAAGTGGATATTGGAAAAGGAATATCGTTGCAGTTTCGTGTACTGTTTTTCGGAAAACGCTTTAGACCTTGAAGCCAACCGGACTCACCTTTGTTGAATAAGAGAGGGTACTGTAACGGATCATAACATCCATAAAAGTGCATAATTTTGTGTTCATCATTAGATTTCCCAAGTACTAATATATGTGGATTGTTCATTTGATTTGAGAAATAATCGTCAACCAAAATAGCTGCTACATCATCAGAAGTCGGGGCATTAAACACTCGTTGGTCTAAAACAAGGTTTTTGGAGATTGTGATTCTTGAGTTATCGTGTATATTGATCTCACACAGAGAACGAAAAAAATGAGCATAAGGATTTACATTCATAACAACCATGAGAAGCGATATTACTTCTGCTTTTAGGTTATCAAAATAGTTCAATCGAGTATCAAATTCTGAAGCACCATCGTAGAAATACATCTGAAGGTATTTTGGATTATTATCTGCCGGCAATAAATTTGGAATGAAGTGATACAGTTGGTCATGTAATGTGAACGTATGAATACCCTTTTCAGTGCATGCATCTATGTTACCACCAATGCTACTAAAGGCAGAAAAGTTGTTGTATACCCTAGCATGTTGTCTGAAATGTATACCCAATTCATCGTCCCTTGTAAGAAGATCAACTATTTCAGCACATGGTTCAATTGGTGCTAGACGCACTTCACCGTTGCAGCAACACGATGTCGGAGATTCAAATGCAAACTTTATTGCTCTGCAATGCTTACAAGTTGTACTTGAAGGCAGTTTAAGTGGTCTTGTCGGTACATAGTCAAAACCAATAGCTTTGTAAACCGGCTGAACTGGCATGCGAGACCGAAATCTTTTTCTTGTTAAGGATTCAGCTGGAGGACAGAAGAAATCCATTATGTATCGAAATTAGGGCCTGGAGTTTAAGAAAAAAAATTGAAAGAGCTTATAGGGAGAAAAACACTCTTTAAGTGTGCGATTATCTAAATACACAACCGACGTAACATACACTGTAATTGAGATACTTTTTTTTAAAAGTAAATATACTGAAACAGGGAGTAGAAATAAAACAAGATTAAATTCTCTACACTCTTTCTATTCACCCTATAGACTAAAGTTTAGAGGTCAAGCATGACACACAGCAAATTAAAGAGATTCTTGGTGTATTGCATATATTTGTCTAAAATATCTCTCACATCTTTAAATGCAGAAACCTCTTAATTACGCATAACGAAATAATGATTTTTGCCACATAACTATTAAAACTTACAACATGAGTGATACGAACAACCCTTGGAGTGTTGTCTGCAACGTAGGATCTTGACTCCTCAAGCTTGGATTAGATTCTTCTCTTCCATAGCCAACGTGATGGCTTTCCTAGGACTAACGAGTTAGCCTTCAAACGCATTCAATGTGATGAACGAAAGGGATAAACGATCAACGTGATGATCGACAAATGCTCGAAGCGACGAGCTACGGGATAGGTTGATCCGTGGGATCGAGGGGGTTGATGTTGGAACTCAAGGGAAGGAGCGTACTCAACTTTACTACTGAAATTCAACATGACATTAAAAACTAGGGTTTCAAGGTTTATATAGCAACAAAGCAATAATTAAAATAATAATAAAATTGTTCAGCAAATGACGGGAGGAGATCGCTGACGCGGACCGAAAGTGGGAAATGCGGCGGTCGCCGTAATTAAACGGCGGTCGCTGCCATTTGCCGTAAGCATGTGTTCGGAGGCTCCATGGGCGGCGGGCGCCGGAAGATGGGTGGCGGGCGCCGTGAAGGGAGCGGCGGTCGCCGTGGAGGGGGCGGCGGTCGCCGCACCTCTTGCTTCTTCTCCCGTGTCCTTGGTGGCCGGCGGCGGTCGCCGTAAAGGGGCGGCGGTCGCCGTAAAGGGGCGGCGGTCGCTGCCAGTTCTTGGCACATCTCAGTTAAACGCGGTTTTGACCATCTTCTTGTTGGAATCTTGATTCGACGTAAACTATAAAGTTGTAGATCTTTGAATCAGCTTTCCAACGCATCTTGAATCATCTCGAGATCAATTTTCTAGCCATAGTTATGGCCGTTTTACCGAAGACTGTCCAAAACCAAAACGCCTTTAACAATTTTAAACTTGCACAAGACTTCACCCTTTGCTTGAGCCTCTTCCTTGGAGGCCTTTGATTAGTCTCTTCGTCCTGTGCCGTCATCGAGGTGGTCATGGAGCTATCAATCTCCCCTTCTTGGCTGTGAAGCGTCCCCGCTTCGGCCTCGTCGGCAAAAGCATGAGGCGTATAAGGAGAGGAAGCAGCGATGGTGAACCTAGGATGCGCACCATAATCATCAGGTAAAATCAAGCGGTAGGCGTCGGCACCAAGGCATTGTAGCACCTGAAATGGACCAATACCGCTAGCATCTCACTTGCGGCGTCGCTTTAAGGGAAAGAGATCGCGACGCAAGTGCAGCCATACCAAACCTCTGGGCTCAAACTCCACGGCACGCCGGTCTGCATTGCGTTCCTGCAAAAGAGTAGACATCGTAGGGGGTAAATCAACCAAAGCCTTAACAATTAAAAGACACGCAAAAGGTTCAAGTACAAAGCAAGGAAAACGTCCCTGAAGTATTGGAGAGACATCCCGGGACCGGGCTAAGGGCAGCCGGTTCTCGCATTCGCCGTGAATGTCCGGTTGTGGAGGCGTCTCAAACGTGAAGTACTGGATCACCTTTGTATTGATGATGTTGCGGTATCTCCCACCATCTATGATCACGCTAAAAGAAGCACCCTGGAACGCACACTTAGTATGAAACAAATTGTCACGTTGGTCAAGGAAGGTACCTTCCTTGGCGTTAAGAACGCGGCATGAGACCAAGCTAAGGGGCATGTTGCTTTGCTCATCCATAGAGCTGCATATGTAGTTGTCCAACTCCTCTTCTTCCTCCTCCTCCTCCTGCTCATCGCCGTAGGTGTCAAAAACCGGGCCGACTTCGTAGGTGTCCTCGTCAAAAGACTCGTAGCCAGAGGTGTTCGAGAAGAGGACATTGAGAAGAGGACCCTTGCGGTCCATTGTCCGACTGGTTGTGGCCGGGGGGTTCAACATTGGGTCAGCCGTGGGCAACCCGGAGTCACTCAAGGCCCGACGAAGGAGGGCAAGCTCGGCATCCTGCGCGGCGAGTCGGCGGTCTTGTTCTTCACTCTGTGCACGAAGTGCGACATTTCGCTCAAAGACGGAGTCCATGTGTCTGGGGCTGTGGTGGCCCGTAGAAGGAGAGACGCTCGAGGTAGGGACATCCATAGTACCTATACGAAGCATGCAACACAAGAAGTAAGTTGCACCAAGCAAAAGAACAAGTCCAAGCCAAGTCCTTGTCTCAAAAGTGGCCCAAGAAATTTTCCGTTGGGCGTACTAATTTGGGTTGCTCGTGAGGAGGGAGAGGCTTGAATGTAAGGCCGAAAGCAAGAACTAGCAAGTCAAGTCCCAAACAACACACAAATTTCCAAGTGCAAGCCAATCAAATCAAGTGTCTCAGAATTAATCACAAGAGAGTTGAAAATTTTTATTTGCCCTTTTTAATGAGAGTTGCATAGAGACATGAAAGATGAGAAGATGGAGTATGACCGTATGGTGCGTTCTCTGCCTACTCTTTGTTTTGTTTTTTTATTTTTTTAGGCTTCCGTCTTCCCAAACCTTTCTGTTTTTGTTTGATGGAAGGTGAGAATAGTATGTTTATTTTTGTTTATACGGTCAAACCTTGTTTTTGGTTTTGTGCCGATATGATGGCGAATCAAGCAAGAAAGAACCACACAAGCAAGTGCAGGAAAGAAAGAAGAGACAAGCAACTATGAGGGATGAAAATCAAGCAATTAATCTAGCAATTAATCCAAAGATGAAGCAAGACTTGATCAACACGAAACAAGGAAATCAAATATGCAATTAAAGGAAACAAGAATTGCTAGAGGGTAGATTTTAGGATTGTAGGAAACGTAACCAAAACCTAGGTGAAATTAGGGTTCGGTCGTGATTGGGGGTAGCGGACGGTGGTGGTAGGTGCAGCGAGTGGTGGTGGTGGTAGTGATTCCGGTAACGGTGGTGGTGAGAGAAAAAAAAAATTAGGGTTTGCAGGCGGAAAATTCCTAGAATCACAATAAGAAAGAAGAACAAACTTAGCTTGGAAATGGCTCTGATGCCAGTTGATGCGAACAACCCCTGAAGTGTTGTCTGCAACGTAGGATCTTGACTCCTCAAGCTTGGATTAGATTCTTCTCTTCCGTAGCCAACGTGATGGCTTTCCTAGGACTAACGAGTTAGCCTTCAAACGCGTTCAACGTGATGAACGAAAGGGATAAACGATCAACATGATGATCGACAATTGCTCGAACCGACGAGCTACGGGATAGGTTGATCCGTGGGATCGAGGGGGTTGATGTTGGAACTCAAGGGAAGGAGCGTACTCAACTTTACTACTCAAATTTAACATGACATTAAAAACTAGGGTTTCAAGGTTTATATAGAAACAAAGCAATAATTAAAATAATAATAAAATTGTTCAGCAAACGACGGGAGGAGATCGCTGACGCGGATCGAAAGTCGGAAATGCGGCAGTCGTCGTAATTAAACGGCGGTCGCTGCCATTTGCCGTAAGCAAGTGTTTGGAGGCTCCATGGGCGGCGGGCACCGGAAGATGGGCAACGGGCGCCGTGAAGGGGGCGGCGGTCGCCGTGAAGGGGGCGGCGGTCGCCGCACCTCTTGCTTCTTCTCCCGTGTCCTTGGTGGCCGGCGGCAGTCGCCGTAAAGGGGCGGCGGTCGCTGCCAGTTCTTGGCACATTTCAGTAAAACGCGATTTTGACCATCTTCTTGTTGGAATCTTGATTCGACGTAAACTATGAAGTTGTAGATCTTTGAATCAGCTTTACAACGCATCTTGAATCATCTCGAGATCAATTCTCTAGCCATAGTTATGACCGTTTTACCGAAGACTGTCCAAAACCAAAACGCCTTTAACAATTCTGAACTTGCACAAGACTTCACCCTTTGCTTGAGCCTCTTCCTTGGAGGCCTTTGATTAGTCTCTTCGTCCTGTGCCGTCATCGAGGTGGTCATGGAGCTATCAATGAGGTAAATACTATCAATTAAGCTTTTTAGTCTACATGCACTACAAAACTTAAAAGAACAATAAATTTGAGAAAACGTTTTATTCAATAATCATACACAACTTCTTGTTCTTGTATGCCTACACAACCATTCAGAACATTCTTTCATTACCAGTCTAATAAACTGAAAGGTACCATAAATACTAGTCCAATAAACTGGAAGGTGGCATAATTAACGACATGTTTGATATTTCATGTTATATATACAAAGGAACAATGTATAGAAATTAGAAATCATATTTTGGTATTTTTTACAATATTCCCTTGACTTGGTAGAACAATAATCATTATTTTCTTAGGGATACGGGATACCGTATGAAAATGAAAAATCCTTTACAAAGTTCTCAAAATAGCAGTCTCTGTCATTCTTCGTTTATCTTGTTTAGCTAGATATTCCATACCTTAAGAGGCCATGGTTGACAACACAAAACAACCTCTTAATGAGTCACACACTTATGAAGAAGTTATAAAATTTTAAATTTTTTAACAGATGTTACCATATTTGATGGTGAACAAAGCATAACAAAATAATACACTTTAAAATCGGTTAAAAGGAAGGTGAATATTATCTAACATAAAAATGAAAAACTATTATATATATCCTCCCTAATTTCTACCGTATATGGTAATTTCTCCCGTATATGATGCCTTTATTTTGCTATTCTTTTCTGGTAACTAACAAAAAGAAGAATATATGTCAACTGCAAGAATAACTAAAAATATTACAATTGATATTTGCACCAAAATTCGAACAAGGGGAGGAATAAAAAGGACCACGAACACCATGGGAGCAGACAATGAAACGAATTGAAACTTAAAAGGAGAAGGAAATATATTTGATTCTATTCTTATGATGAAAAGGAAATAAAGCAGTTTTTGGAGAAGGTAATGAAATTTATTACCTGAACATGGGCTGGCGGTGGAGCTGTGAGAGAGGGGCGTGTCTTTGAGAGCTGTCAGGATATGTTTTAGGTATGAAGGAAGGTAAGCTTTGAAATTTATATAATAGTAGGATGACAACACGTGGATATGTTCTTCCTAACATCTTGACACACATATGATAGGGTGGAGACGTAGAATTTTGACACATCATTAATAAAAATGACTCATATAAAATGGCAATTGTGTAATTAATTTAGAAAAAAAGGGTTATAAAATTTACTGTTCATTTATGGAGCTTTGATTTTTAGAATAGTATGGATTATTAAAATATATAATAACTAAACTAAAATATTATACCTTTCTAAAATTAAATTTTAATAACTATTTAACATATTTTAACATATGAACAAGGACAATTTATATAAAAAGTAGTAATATGTATAATTTCCAATAACAAATATTTTAATTTACCAATAAATCATTAATATAAACTCTAAAATAAAGTATATTTCTTAACAAAATGGAAGGCATCGACATTTATTCCTGAACGAAGTAGTATATTTTTTTCTAAATCATTGTGGATGTGGAAATTTATGTTTCAAGATGATCTTTGCTTCCAATGGTTATTTGTACAACTACAAGGTGTAAACTTACACTGGCTTACTAGCATTTCAAAATATTATTTTCTTCCTCAGTGATTCAAATGATTTAGAATTTAATCAAATATTATGTTTCAATTCTCAAGAAATACAATTCATAAAATATCATATCATAGGAAATAACTTCATAGGAATTACACTTTTTGTATTTAACCAAACAAGCACTTATTGTTACTTGTTTTGTTAGTATAAGGACTCGTTTGCTATCGATATCAAAGATATGAGATATCGGATATCGGTATCGGTATGAATATCAAGATATGGATATGAGTGATATCAAGGTATCGGATATGGGTATGATTATGAGTGATATGTTTGATATACCAATTTTCTGGAAGATATCAAAATAATACTCCAATACCACTTTGATATCACTGATATGAGGATATACCAAACACAGATACGGATATGACTGATATCTCATACCCAAACGGGTCCTAAGCAAGTTTTTGAATAAGTCAAACACCCCTCTTTGAAGGAACTGCCTATTGCTTGTGAAGTGGGTATAATTTAGAGGGAGTGCATGTGCCATGTTCAGGCTAGCTAGTTTTAGTTTCAAGTAACTAGAGTTGGTTAGAAGAAATGAGAAATCCCTTGGAGTACGGAAATTGAAGATGTTGAGCTGTTAAAAGAAAGAAGCAGAAATTGATTTGACCATAATGTAACACCACTTGCAATTTGCAAATGTAATTCCGAACGGAAATTTGATTCAAAGGGAGTCTATCGTTTCTTTACAGTGAAAGCATTGAAAAAGCAACAAATTTTTCATAAATTAAAAGTAATCGATTCATCTGCTTGAACCTGTGTTTCTATATACAACCAGAAATGCAAATGGAATGGTGGAGAGTGACATAACTTGTCTGTCATATTCAACAATCTCCACCTCTATTTTCAGTTTGGTCGTTGGGATGCCCGGAGCTTCCTCCTCACATACGGATCTTTGGCAGAAAAGTAGCAGGTGTCCTCTTCATTGCTTCAACGTTCATTGGGCTGTCCTTGCTCTATTCAGTGAGAAAACAAAGACCAGATTAGAGCATGCTTCATCGTCAATCCCTTACAGATGTTGCACTAGTTAAGAAACCAATTGGAAGTTCAGAGATAATGAATGAGATTAAGGAAGATGGGGGGTGACTTACAATTTTGCAGGTTCCTTGGTCAATGTCACAGACAGGGTAGTCATGGGGGCAACAGCTGTAGTGATCATCGCAGCAGGTGGCTGACTCAAGAGGGCAACAGCCCCAGCCAAAGCAGTAGTCGCCGTACTGGTAGACACAGCAACAGGTGCTTTCAGCAGGGCAGGATGAGTACTCGTCACACTGGTTCGTGGGTGCAGGTGGGGGAGATGGGGGAGATGGGCCCGGGTTGGGGGGGTTCACGCTTGTCTTGATTGGGTATGAAGCCTCCATGGCGATACCACACTTGCCCGTGTTGGCTTTCTCCAGATTGCGCTCCATCTTAATGTACCCATCCTGACCCCAGTCCGCCCCCCACGAGTTCCTCACGAGCCAGTAGTCCACCCCATTTTCAGTGCCGTACCCAACAGCAACCACGCCATGGTCAAGTTGTGTACCACAGCTACCAGTAAACACACCCTGCACTTACAGATATAAGATTTCAAGTACATCATCAAAATTCATGAATGTATAAATGTCAGCTCAAGCATGGGAAATCAACACACAGATTGATAAAGCTGGAAGGATCTTCCTCCTGCTTCAATGGCAACACTGACGGGCTGTCCAGCCACTGCCTTCTTCAGCGAATGCTCGTGGTTTTTGGGAACATCTTCATATCCATCAATGCTAACAACCTTTGCATTCTTCTGCAAAAAGGAAAGAAGATTTTAAGAGCCTACAGTCTAAGCTACTAAACCAAGCTATAACAAAGATTGTTATGAGAAAATAATGCCCATAAGAAGTTTTACAAACCCGATACTGATCGCAAGTGCCATCTTTGGCAGTGTAAGGATAGTCCTCCTCCGTATCAAGGCCACCATTGTTAATGATGAAATCAAAGGCGTAATCCATGAGACCACCATTGCATCCTTCGTTGTATGCTCTGTCACAATCAACAAGTTCTTGCTCTGACAAAGTGGTCAGATTGCCTGTTACGATCTGGTTTATGCCTTCAACAGCAGCTATTGTGGAGAATGCCCAGCAACTCCCTTCATTCATTTAAACAGATAAACATCATCAATGAACTTGTTGATAAATTAGCATGCACCAGCACATGGGCCAAACAAATCACCCATCGAATAACAACCTTATTGGTTGGAATTCACATGGTACGATCATACATCAAATTATCAATGGGAATATGATCATCCACCAATCGTAGAGACAATCACTATCAACGGATGCTAACTTTCTCTTAAAATCAATCGATTTTCTTTGTCAAGCAATCAATCGATTGGATTACAATGAAAATTTCATTTTTTTTTGATAAGATAAAAATTAGACAGAAAACCAGAGTAGGCTCGGTTTCTCGGTTTAAAATGGATACCGATTCAAATTGTTGATCCGAAAGAACCTTTCCCTTTTACCTCTTCAAAGACAGGTTTGCAAATAAATTCCTAGGGATAAAACATAAAATCATATATAGCCTTGGCCGATAATATTTCAGGAAAGAGACAAACTTCAATCATCCATCGTATTTCCTTTTTCCATTTAGCTTTCTTCCTCAAAAGAAATTATTTTTTTCATGTAAATGTTTGGTCAACGCCGAGAAAAAATGGGGACCACTGCAAATTATCATTTCATCACGCAACATCGTGGAGAAGTTCAATCCGCTAGTAATTGGATGGCTAAATTTGCACAAAAAGTCCACAAACTCAACCAATATGAAACCAAATTCCAGAAACTTATCAACGAATTTCGATGAATCCAAACAATAAAATAAAACCTAAAAGTGAAGGACAAAGAAAACTCACCACATTGACCCTGATTCTTCACCGCCGCAACGGCGCCTTTCTCCCTCCAATCCATCGACTCCGGCAACTCCTCGCCGGCGCGAAACAAATACCGATCGCTCCTCTTCGTCTTCAAGTTCCGCCTCCCTTGCACATCCATCTTCGCTCCCAAATACATAGATCGGAACTCGTCGTTGGTCAAATCAGCAAACTTGTTGAGTCCAAGCCTGTACGTCTGAGCTCCGGCGGCGTTGTGCTCGTCGATAAACCTGAGATTATCCTTGAAGATCTCGAACCGCTTCTCCTTCTCTCCCAGGGCGTTGTAATTCTTCTTGTGCTTCACCAGCCAGGACTCGTACATGTGGTGGAGTTCAGCGTCGGAACTCGCCGCCGGCGACGATGAGGTAACATGGTGCTCCTCGTCGTAGTGGATGATCGACATGTCGAGGGCGGAGATTAGAGGGGCGCTGACCAGGACAAAGAGAAGGAGAAGTCGAATCGCCATGGTTGAAGATGATGAATTAGAGAGGAGAAAAGTAGGGAGAGGGAAAGAGAAAGAGTGATATTTATATTCAAGGGAAGGAGTTTAGGTAAGAGTTAATTGTGATAGGATGTATAATAACCTTATGTGTAGAGTCTGAGTTGGAGAAGAAAAGCCAAAGAAAAAGAGAATTTAAAAATAAAAAGGAAACAGCCAGCGGATTGCAATTATTAATTATTTTATATAATAAATCTTCACGTATCTCTAAGGTTGAGCACCGGTCCAAACCCGGTCTGGTTCGAACCGGAACCCGGAACCCCAAAAATGATGGACTGGAACCCGGACCGAAAATATCCGGACCGGTTCGGTCCGGTCCTATTTGGACCGATTTATATTTTTACTAAATTTAAATATAATTTATTCAAATTTAAACATGAAAAAAAATCCTAAAATCTAAATGTAATTTACTCTTAAATATAATTTACCCTAAATCCTAAACTCTAAACCCTAAATTTCAAATCTAAAAAAACCTCAAACCGGTTAAAATTTTAGGATTTTTAAAAACACCGAGTCGGACCGGACCGGAAATCCGAAAATCTCTGGACCGGAGACCGGACCGGTTAGAACCGGTTCGGTCCAAATTTCCGGGCCGGCCCGGATTTTGCTCATCCCTACGTATCTCTTTTGAGAATCTTTTTTATCAAATTCTACCGATAAAACCTTGATACTGTTACGAAATTGTCATGCTAATGTGTTACACATGTAACACAAGTGTTGTATAAGTTTGACAATTTAGGTAAATTATTAAAGGTAAATAATAATGGTGAATTATTCACCTTCTTTACATTGATATTAGTCAAGAATTGTATGATACCATTGGTCTATAAATAGAGGCTTTAACCATTGTGAAAGATGCACCAACAAAGAGCAAGAATCTTCTATCTATCTATAAATATATAAAGTAGACTAAGGGTGCAATTAATGCCCAATCAATATGAGAAATTATTTTTTATTTTTTTGTTGATCTTTCATTACAAACTATATCTTCTAATATAACTCAATGGTTAAAGACACTCTCATAATAGAAGAGGTCTAGGGTTCAATCCTCCTTCTTAACAACTTTGTTTTACTATTTTATCTTTTTTATTATTAATTAGTTACTCAAATCTTTATATCTTTCTATTTATCTATCTTTCTTCTACATATAAAATAGAGTTTTTGTCCAATTAACGACTCGTTAATTTAGCCTCTAAATAAAATAATTTTTCAATTACAATTCATTTGTTAAATCTTTTAAATTCTAATGTACACGATCAATCAAAAAACTTAGCCGTATAAAAGTTACTGTCCAATTAAAAATTCATTATTTAGTCTTCAAATTACACAATTTCTCAATTACAATCCATTTGTTAAATCTTTAAAATTATAATGTACACAATCAATCTATATCTATATATCAACATATAAAGAAGACTTTTTGAATAATCAATGCTCATTTTTTTAACATTCAATCTTAATTACCTTTCACCTTTTACCTTCCATCATTTTTGACACTTAAAACTATTTTCATCAAATCTCAAACGGTTGTATGCTTGATTGCTTGGCCTGTAATCCAATTATATTTTTGTAAACTCAATTTTGATTACCAATTAATACTCAAATTACATTACTAATTTTTCACGTTACTTATTTTGTCGGTCATATTTTAACTTTCAACCATAATACCTACTAGAGCTGTCAAAAAGTTACCGAACCCGTTTTACCGACCTAATCGACCCGCTTTTGGACCCGATCCAACCTGACCGAAATTTTTGATAACCCGAATTTACCGAACCCGAATTTACCGAGACTAAACCCGACCAACCCGAACCCGACCCGATTAACGAATAAATGTGGAGTATTAATAAAATATAACATAAAATAGTATGATAAATGACATATAAATAATGATAATATGCTTAATATCCTAAAAAAAAAACATTGTTGTACTTATATAATTTTTTATAATGTAGAAATTTGTAAATAAAAAATAAAAATAAAATATGATTTTGGTCTACTAATATCAATTACATTAAAATAATTAATAATATTATTATTATTTTAATCCATTTCAACTTATTTTGACATATTTAAATTAGTTTTAAACTATTTAATAATATTTAAATAGTGAACAAAATATTTTAAAAATGACGCTCTTGACCCGTTGGTTAACCCGAACCGCCCGCTGACCTGTATTGACCCGACCGGCTTGACCTGTTATCCGAAATGACCCGACCCGTTCTCAACCCAAACCGAAAATAACCGAACCCGACTTGACCGACCTGATTGACAGCTCTAATACCTACCCATTCATATTCTAAAACTATTATAAATCAAACGTCTATTAATATTCTGAACATAACACTTATCTATATAATTGGTATTGTATGGGAGGGGGTATAACACAAGCAGCAAACATGACAATCACAATCAACTTTCTATTACTATTATCATCATCAATTAATATCCAAGTGAAATTACAATCCCATTTGACATTGATTTCGTACAATAGATCACCACAATATGAGGTATTGTAATTTTAATGTCCTCAATCTTTTTATCTATACTTTTTGTTATGTTTTTATTACATTATTGTACGCATTGCTATGCAAAAAATAACTATGCTTATATTCTTTTATTTGCTTTTAACAAAAAATATTTTCTTTGCTTTATAAGTATATATTTTAAGACTTGCATTTTAAAATATTGCTTTTGATTGATATAATACATTTTAGGGAAATTCCTGTTGGTATCCTTGAGTTTAGGGTTATTCATGTTGGTGTCCCACGATTAAGTTTTTTCCTGTTGGTGTCCCTAAGGTTTGAGTTTGTTTGCTTCATAACTAAACTTTTTCATGTTTGTACCATTCTAGTTCAAATTGATTAAATCCAAGTCTACCATTGTGTTCCTCGCCCTCAAATTAGTAAGATTTGACTCCTAAAATACCCAAATCCATGTCCGAACCATGTCGATTTGAATTTCGAAGCAACAACCCGTTTCGACCTTAAGAATTCAAATCGGAATGGTTCGGGTATGGATTTGATTGTTTTAGGAGTCGAATCCTACTAAGTTGATGTCAATAAACATAATGATGAGCTTCGATTTGATCAATTTGAACCGAAATGATACGGATATGAAAAATTTCGATTACAAAGCGAACAAACCAAAACCTTAGGGGTACCAACAGGAAAAAACTTAATCGTGGGACACCAACAGGAATAACCCTAAACTCAGAGGCACCAACAGGAATTTCCCTACATTTTAACTTACAATATCACAATATAAAATAGTAAAATTGACTACAAAATTAATTAAAAAAAATAACTTAATGTTTTTTTGTTCATCTTTATTCCCATTTTATCCAAAAAGATCATTGATCATTTTAACATTAAAAACTTTCATTCTCCATTTTTCTTAGGAAAAATTAAAAATCAATTCTTTAATGATACTATGAACATATGAAAAAATTGTCTGAATTCTATAAAAGTATCATCGAAGTCCTTATTATATTGATATAAATAATCATAAGGCCAATTAGACTCCAAATACCTCAATTTTATTACTCATAAAAGTTATTAATTACTAGAAATATAAAACAAAAAACAATACTATAAATGTAAAAACCTGATAAGAAAGTTATTAAATCTTTAACAAAACTAACAAACACACTGAGAGTAGATACACAATAATATTATAGAATTATCGGATGTTTTATAATTATTTTGATTTCATCGAATATAAAAATAACATCAACATGTCAACCTATCTTTAAAATTAAAAAATCTAACGTACATTAAATTATGGAAAAAAAAACTGAAAAACATTGAATTAGCATATATATGCTACTTAATTGTGAAAACATGTAAATAATAAATACTTTGGTATATATATAGTGCCTAATAATCTGCTTAATTATGTTAATATTCGAATAATTAAAAAGTAATATCATGAATGTATAATTATTGAATTCACACCATGTTAAAACCTATAAATTTGACAATAAAATGGAAATGATTTACTCAAAATAATTTAGAGATACTAAATGTAAAATAAAATGGGTACAAATTTCATTTTATTATAACACCGGATTGCAATTTCAATACTGAAGTATATTAAAATATTCTATTCTTTATAGTACAAAACATAGTAAAGTCTTACATAGGAGTAATAAAATGATTTTTATCTCATATATTTTTTATTAATGTTTCATTAGAAAAATATCATTAAATATAAATTTTAAAATTAGTAAACATAAACCAAGAAGAAAAAACAATTAAAAATTGAAATAAAATACCAGATTACTATTAATTATTTTGAATTTTTTGAACATAAAAATAACATTGCAGAAGAAATGTCAAATAGGATCATGTTATTTTCTTTTGTATTATCATTTATTTTGATGATTTGACCCCATGTATGTGTTAAGACTTAAGACATATACTGATATACATATGGAATAAATTCCTTTTTCAAAACATTTTTAAATTCTATTTTTATCTATAGATATACCATTTTCTATTAATAATGTTAGGTTGTATACAAATATAAATATAAAATCTATGTTTATTTTTTTTACTTTTATCCTATTTATAATCAATAGCTTCTTTAAAGATTTAGAATCAATAGTTAATGTGGCTATTTACGATATATAATATTACATGCTCAATTTTTTTATGATGTATATGTTGCTTCAATTAATATTTTTACCTTTTAAGAAATTTATAAATTTTTTAAGATTACTTTATATAAAGTTTAGTTATTTAGTTGAAATGAAAATTAGGTACACCGATTTAGAAAGTTATTTTGCATTAAAAATATTTAAGTCCTGATTTTCTTAATTTCTAGAATTTGAATGTAAGTGACTATGCATGTTTAACCACTCTGTCCTACATATTTTGTCATTCCACATCATTTATGTATTGAGTTTCTTTTTCAATATAGAAAAAATTGCAAAAATAATAACAAATATGAATATAAAAAGAGATTTAATAGCCCAACATTCAATTCAAACAAAAAAAGTCATGATAATAAAACTAATAAAGACATAAGAAGTTTACAAGATTACAATGGAATAAGTTTAAAACTTATGGAGAATGTACATCGGTCAATTATCTAAATTGCAAAATTAATGTCCACGCTTATGTTAAAAGTTAACCCGAATTTAGTGATTTATATGTTTTGCAAGATTATGTTATATAATGTTCGAAAGTGCAAACTTACTATTTATGTTGCATTGTGAATTATGATCATTCGTAGAATAAAAAATAAAATTATTATGAACGTAAATAATGATATAGTGTCCAATATCAATTGTTAATTAGTGTAGCTCCTAAAGACTAATTTTACTTTCATTATAAGGACTCAAGGAACCTATTACACCAAAAAATGGAAATAAAAACATATTATAATTTTTAATATTATCAAAATATACACGAGATAATTGCTAATAATTATTTATGATGACGTCTTTCGAAAAACATCTTCATATTTCCATCTCAACATCCTTGAAGCTATAAATTTTGTATAACTTTTAAAGGAAAAAAGAATGTTAGATATAAATCTCTATTTTAGTTTTTTCATATTAAATTGATATATATATAAAAAACAAACAGTCTTTAATATAACACTTGATCTCTTAAAATTTTAAAAACAAACATTCTTAAAATTTTAAAATAAATAAAATAAATTTTATCAATATAAAAAAGTCGATCCCGTGCATAGCACGGCATGAATATCTAGTACATCTATAAAGTTTTTGATCTCTCTCCCTCTCCTCTAATACTTAAAGTTGCTTTAAGTGTTTCTTTATATAAGTTTAAGTGATCTTGCCTTAATCACTTTATAACACGTTAACAGCACGAGTCTCCAAATACCGCTTGAGTTTCGGGAATCATCAAGGTACAAATCTCTACCATTACATTAGTTTAATCATACAAGAAGATTATTACAAACTCGATTTGAGGAGTATGCTTTATAGTTGCCCAAATCGGAATCTTCTACATCAGAAACTCGATTTGTCTTCCTAGATCTAAAAATGTTTTTACCAAAAATGGAAACATAATATCTAGATTTATACAAGGTACAAACAAAATACTAGATTTGCTTACCTTCTTTTGATGTCTAGCCTTGAACTCTCTTTGTTAATCCTTGATTTCACCACTTGAAACGTAAGTAAGTTTTTGCAAATAATATGATGAGAATGATATTGATAATCATGATAAGAACAAGGCAAATGAAAAGCTTGATTAAGAACTGATCATTACTAGCTCTAAGGCGGCGGAAAATCTCATCGTCGGCCATGTAAATGGTTGAAAGAAAATGGAAGGGGAGATCGAAAATAGAGACGAGAAAAAGAAGATAAGGATGGTGAAAAAGGGTAATAAAGGGTGGCCATAAATGAAAGAGGGTAAAAGAAAACGGTTTGGGTTTTAATTGTTCCTGCCAAAATTATCTTCGTATGATTTCTTACTTGCATTATGTCTATATAGTATGATCACTATTCTAATTTACGCCTTCTGATTGCATACTATACGCATTCTTTATATAAAGTCTATGTACATGCTATCTACATACCTATGTTGATATGAAAAGACAATATGACATGACTTTAACAATTATTCGGCCATATCGTTTTCTTACACGACTCATAAATCATACATGCATAATGTTGAACATGTTAATTAATTTATATTATACAACTCTTGATTTCTAGTAACTAAATGGCAAGCACCAATAAAGAGCAAGAATACATCTCTAAAGTTCTTGATCTCTCTCCCTCTCCTCTAATACCTCTGATAATAGGTTTTTGTCGTTCTAAAACTGTTATGCAAAATATCCAAACAAACCGTAGTCCTAGGTAAGTAAAGGTCGAATCCACAGGGAGGCGAATTCTATCTAAATATGCAATTCGTATGTCAATCAAAGTAACCAAAGGGGGGTTTTGTGAGTTTTAGTAATCTAAGCATGCAAAAGTAAACAAGCGAAAGAGTTGTGAAATCAGTGATGGGGAAAAGTACTTAGTCAAACAACATCCACTATTCGTATGACAAGTTGATCATAGATACTCAATCAAAATCTCATGCAATGGTGATTCCAATTCCGTTTCAGATATAACTAATAGAACAACTAGATACTATTAGCACTAACTAATTAAACAACCCTGAAACTATCAAGATTCAGTTTAACAGCAGCCTTACGGATAGGAATATAGTTGGATACAATTCTAGCATAAAACAACTAGCTTTTATCCTAGAATGTAAATCAATTCTCTTCTGCATAAGACTAGCACAACCAGATACTAGTACGATACAGTTGCTACTCTGAAATAGATATGCTCAACCAGTAACAATCTAGATCTAGCAATCAATCAATAACGACAACCCCTAGTTGCGTCCAAATAGAGATTATCAATATCAATCATAAGCAACTTAAGCAAGAGAAAGATAAAAACCATGCAATAGATAAGGAACGAGAATCTCACAACTTAATCAAAACGAAAGCTTCAGCGTCTGACTAAGCCAGGGATGCTTAGTTCTTCATAGTAAGGTACGTAGAAATAAATTAGGGTTTCAAGAGAGATCAAGATTATGATAGATAGGCAAACAAGTCATTTTCTCTACCCTAATATACTAAAGGAAATAAAATCTAAATTAACCTAAAATGAAATAATAAAAAGTAATAAAATAATGCAAATAAAGAAACGGCGTGGCGGACTTCAGACATCGGCGGCGGTCGCCGCATCTCCTACGGCGGACGCCGTAATCGCGGCGGTCGCCGCAATTAAACGGCGGGCTCCGTAATCGCGGCGGTCGCCGCAATTAAACGGCGGGCGCCGTGGTCACTTCATAGCCAAGGTCGGTGGAAAGCCAATTGCGGCAGGCGCTGTAAGGTTCACGGCGGGCGCCGTAATTACGGCGGTCGCCGTCTTTGTACGGCGGTCGCCGTTCTTCGGTTCAGCTCATGTAACACTTCCGTAAAAACGCCATAACTTTTGATTCCCAACTCGGATCGCGCTCATATTTTGAGGACTTGTAGTAGACTTCAAAAGCTAACTCCTCGAATTGGAATCACTCCATTTGGACATCGGAGTAGAGAGAAAGAACCAATTGAATTCAGCCTATGGTTCTTCTACTCTTCATTGCACTCCTCTTTCTCGTCTTCTCATGTGGTTTCTTCCTCAGTGTCTCATATGATATCCAAAACCGCTCAAACACCTCCAAATACACCAACTTCTCCCCTAAACTCCATACACATGAATGTGTCTAAATCTACCCGAATGACACCAATAAAACCTCTAATGACTTTTACTTAAGCCCTACAAAGTAGTGCTTATCAATCTCGAATGGAGGGTTGCTGCCTTAGCTCACCTCAAGGCAAATGTCCTTGAGGGAACGATTGTGGAAAATAATAATACCACACCCCAAGAGAAGGCAAAAGCTATTGTATTCCTCCGCCACCACATACATGAAAGTCTCAAAACTGAGTACTTGTTTGTGGAAGATACAAGAGAATTGTAGGAGAGCTTGAATGGACATCAAAATGAGGTCCTGCTCCCACAAGCACTGTACGAATGGAACAATCTAAGGTTCCAGGACTTTAAGTCCATATCTGAGTATAATAGTGCTATACACAGGATCACGTCTCAGTTGAGACTATGTGGTAATGTGATAACCCAACAAGAAATGTTGGAGAGAACTTTCTCCACTATGCATGCCTCTAATGTTGTGTTACAACAACAATATAGAGAGATAGGCTACAAGAGATACTCTGACTTATTGAAAGTCTTGTTGGTTGCTGAAAAGAATAATGATCTCTTGATGAAAAACCACAATCTAAGGCCTACTGGCTCCACATCAGTTCCAGAAGCAAATGTTGTGGATAAAAGGTTCCCAAATGGGGATGCCAACGAATATAGGCAACAGTCACGACGCAATAATGGTCGTGGTCGTGGCCGTGGAGGCCGTGGTGATCGTGGTCAAGGCCACAACAAGGGCCATATTAATTATCGTGGTAATTATGGCCACCAGGGGAATGACAAGAAAAAGGTCCAGAAGGGTCAAACAGGACCCTCCCATAAAGCAAAATCCACTTGCTACAAATGTGGCATGACTGGTCACTGGTCAAGGGTATGCCGTTTATCTCCACACTTAGTGAAGCTATACCAAAATGAGAAAAATAAAGAAAAGTCTATCGAGACCAATCATATTGAAGGTGTGAGTAATTCACACGTGACCAGTCTGGATGTCGAAAATTTTCTCAATTTTGATAATTACGATGACTCTGTCTTAGAGACTTAAATGAAAATAATGACCTCTAAATATCTATGTTATTTGTTGTTGCATGACGTTATGTAATGTCTTCTATTTCTTGCACTATGTTTTCTCATTCTCTCGTAAGAATATTGTGTAATATAACTATCCATGTGTAATATATATGAAGTTTTTCTTACTAATGTCTTGATTCATCTTTCCCCTCTTTATTTAGAAAAGATGAACTCACTTGAAGTGAAACTTGATGGAAAGGAGCAATGTCTTCTAGACAGTGCAACAACACACACCATTTTGAGAAACAAAGAGTTCTTTACTCATTTGAAAGCCTATGAAGGCAATGTCACTACAATATCGGGTGTGTCTAAACTCATTAAAGGCTCCGAAAGAGCTATTGTTCTACTCCCAAGAGGAACAAAATTAGTGATAAATGACGCACTATATTCGAGTAAATCTCGAAGGAATTTATTGAGTTTTAAAGATGTGCGTCATAATGTGTTTCATATGGAGAGAATATTTGTGCATCATAAAATATGAATCTGGCCGAAAACAGATCCTTGAAAAGATGCCAGGACAAACCTCCAGATTATATCATACATATATTTATCCGTTTGAGGTCAATGCAGCGATACGTAAAAGGTCATATGACCAAATTGCATTCA
Source organism: Rheum nobile (assembly GCA_027886185.1). Taxonomy (NCBI): domain Eukaryota; kingdom Viridiplantae; phylum Streptophyta; class Magnoliopsida; order Caryophyllales; family Polygonaceae; genus Rheum; species Rheum nobile. The sequence goes on along the minus strand of WOAB01000072.1, from coordinate 2,385,092 downwards.
TATTATGGCATGACCGTTTGGGTCACCCTGGATCAGTAATGATGCACAAAATCATAAGGAATTCACTTGGACATCCATTGAAGAACATTAAGGTTCTATCGTCCAGTGATTTTAATTGCACTGCTTGCTCACTTGGGAAGCTTATTATAAGGTCTTCAAAAGGCAAAATTGAAAGCAAAATGCCTGCATTCTTGGAAAGAATCCAAGGAGATATATGTGGACCAATTGCTCCACCATGTGGACCATTTCGATATTTTATGGTTCTAATTGATGCATCCACACATTGGTCACGTGTAAGTCTATTATCGACTAGAAATGCGGCATTTGCTAAACTCCTTGCTCAAATAATCCGATTAAGGGCGCAGTTCCCATATTATGCCATAAAGAAAATTCGGCTTGATAATGCAGGAGAATTTACATCCCAAACCTTCAATGATTTTTGTATGTCGATTGGGATTGATGTAGAGCATCCAGTGGATCATGTTCACACACAGAATGGTCTTGCTGAATCATTGATAAAGCGATTACAATTAATCGCTAGACCATTGTTAATGAAATCCAGATTACCACCATCAGCGTGTGGACATGCTATATTGCTAGATGCAGCCTTGGTTCAGTTGAGACCAAGTGCAAACCATGAACATTCCCCACTGCAATTAGTATTTGGTAAGAAGTCGAACATTTCGCATCTAAAAGTATTTGGATGTGCTGTTTATGTTCCTATTGCTCCACCTCAGCGAACAAAGATGGGGTCCACAAAGAAGATTGGGAATTTATGTTGGTTTCGAATCCCCATCGATTATTAAATATCTCAAACCAACAACTGGTGATTTGTTTACAGCAAGATTTGCTGATTGTCATTTTGACGAAAGTACATTCCCTAACTTAGGGGGAGAAAAGAAAAAGGTGGACCCATGTATGAAAGAGGTTACAAGGAATGCAACTGCATTATCTCACCGATCTAAGAACAAAAATGTGTGAACAAGAAGTTCAACGGATCATTCATTTGCAGAATGTTGCAAATCAGTTACCCGATGCATTCATCGATACAAAGAAGGTAACTAAGTCACATATACCTGCAGTAAATGCTCCTGCAAGGATTGAAATACCCGTTGGACAGCCAGAAGCGTCCATTGCAAATGAGTCTATAACACGCCGGAAGCGTGGTAGACCATTAGGTTCAAAGAACTTGAAACCAAGGAAGCCAAAGAACCAAAAGGGTATGGCAGGAGATGCCACAATTGCCCTGGAGAGCAATGATAAAGGCAAAGAGATTGAAAATGAAAACATCTCAAAGGAAAATGATATCCTAGATGAAGATCGAAATATCGATAATTTTGAGATTTCCATAAATTATGTATACACGGGTATACAATGGAATAGAAATGATATCATTGTTGATGATATATTTGCCTACTCAGTGTCTATAGATATTATGGCTGAGGATGATGATATTGAGCCAAAATCAGTTGATGAATGTCGTCGAAGGAAAGATTGGCCGAGATGGAAAGAGGCCATTCAGGCAGAATTAAAATCGCTTGAAAAGCGAGAAGTCTTTGGACCTGTAGTCCATACACCAAAAGGGTGTAAAACCAGTCGGTTACAAATGGGTATTCGTCTGAAAACAAAATGAGAAAAACGAAATTGTCAGTTATAAGGCTAGACTTGTAGCCCAAGGTTTTTCTCAAATCCCTGGAATTGATTATGAAGAAACATACTCTCCGGTAGTCGATGCAACTACGTTGAGGTTTCTAATTGGCATGACTGTGTTTGAAAAACTACAGATGCGCCTTATGGATGTCGTGACTGCATACTTATATGGGTCACTTGATACATACATCTACATGAGAGTCCCAGAAGGACTAAAACTGCATGAGTCCAACAACTCTGAGCCTCGAGAAATGTTTTCTATAAAACTGAGGAGGTCGTTGTATGGATTGAAACAATCAGGACGTATGTGGTACAATCGTCTTAGTGAATATCTTATGAAAGAAGGATATAAGAATAATGCCACATGCTCATGTGTTTTCATCAAGCGATCCAAGAATGGATTTGCTATTATTGCAGTCTATGTAGACGATTTGAACATCGTCGAAACTTCTCATGAACTTCAAGAGACTGCGAAATATTTGATGAAAGAATTCGAGATGAAAGATCTTGGTAAAACCAAGCTTTGTCTTGGCTTACAAATTGAGCATCTTAAGGATGGAATTTTTATCCATCAGTCTAATTATACTGAGAAAGTACTAAAAAGGTTTAATATGGACAAGGCTCATCCTTTGAGCTCTCCCATGGAAGTTTGATCTCTCAACGTAGAAAGAGATCAATTTCGTCCTCAAGAAGAGGACGAAGATGTTCTTGGTCCAGAAGTAGCATATCTAAGTGCAATAGGTGCTCTTATGTATTTAACTAACAATACAAGACCAGATATTGCTTTTGCTGTGAATCTATTGTCCAGGTTTAGTTCTGCGCCTACAAGGAGGCATTGGAACGAGATCAAACATATATTCCGCTATCTCCGCGGCACACATGATCTTGGGCTATTCTATTGTAACCAAATAGACACTACCTTGGTCGGATATGCAGATGCAGGGTACTTATCAGACCCACATAAAGCCAAGTCACAAAATGGCTATGTATTCATATATGGAGGCACAACTGTCTCATGGAAATCAACAAAGCAAACTATGACTGCCACATCATCAAATCAAGCAGAGTTGATTGCATTGTATGAAGCATGAAGAGAATGTGTGGAACTACGAGCAATGATCAAATTCATCCAGAAAGAATGTGGAATGAGGCCTATCACTAACGACCCAACATTGTTGTATGAAGACAACTCAGCATGTGTTGCTCAGATGAAGAAAGGCTACATCAAAAGAGACCGCACAAAACATATATTACAAGTGTTGTATAAGTTTGACAATTTAGGTAAATTATTGAAGGTAAATAGTAATGGTGAATTATTCACCTTCTTTACCTTGATATTAGTCAAGAATTGTATGCTACCATTGACCTATAAATAGAGGCCTTAACCATTGTGAAAGATGCACCAACAAAGAGCAAGAATACATCTATAAAGTTCTTGATCTCTCTCCCCCTCCTCTAATACTTAAAGTTGCTTTAAGTGTTTCTTTATATAAGTTTAAGTGACCTTGCCTTAATCACTTAATAACGGATACATCTATTTTTTTTTATACATGTCTTAAAAGAGTAAGGATGTGATCATATGAGGAGGAAATAGTAGGAATCTTATGGTACGAAGCCACGAGCAATAGTACTAAATATATGGATGAAGAGTAGACCTGTCAACTGGGTCGGGCGAGTCGGGTTCGGGTCATGTCGGGTTCGGGTCAAATCGGGTTGATAAAATTTTCGGGTCGGGCGGGTCGGGTTCGGGTTGACCCAGCGGGTCGAACATACCGTTTTTTTTATGATTATTATTATGATTTTTAACTTTAATAAAATAATTATAATAATATAATTAATATTTTATTATTATTTAATAAAGTATATTAAAATATTTAATATAAATAAAATAAAATATACAAAATAAAGGGGACCCGCGAGCTCGGATTTGCGTTCGGGTCGAGTCGGGTCGGGTTTGGGTCCTTCTTGACCCAGTGACATTCGGGTCAGGGTCGGGTCCTTTCGGGTCGGGTCGGGTCGGGTTTTCGGGTTGGGTCGGTTTTTGACAAGTTTAATGAAGAGTATGATTAAAATAACAAATGTATAAATATAACAAATTTTATTTTTAATTTTTTTTTCAAATACTAATTTTTTATACAAAAATATGTTTTTTAAAATATATTTTTTGAAAAAAAAAATCAAAAATTTTATTTTTAAAAAATCGAATTATATTTCCAAACATATTTTTCTTAATACCTTGCACTTTAACATCTTAATCATGTACTTTAATATATTTACCTATGCACTTACTTTTTGAATACTAAACATATATTTTTAACATATTAAAAATGTACTTAATTTCAGAATACTAAACATGCATTTTAATATACTTACATATCTATATACTATGTAAAATGCAATCTAGACAATCAATGACCATCTTAATAAATTCAAACCAAAGGATTGGACTGTTTGAGTTGTAAAACAGAATACAACGGTTTGAATTGTTTAAATTCTGAAATATTACTATTTAAATTCAGAATATAACGGTTTGACCATCTTAATAAATTCAAACCAAAGGATTGGGCTGTTTGAGTGATAAGGACTGTTTAAATTCTGAAAATGACTGTTTGAATTGTGTAAATGTTAATTCAATGACCATATATAAAATATTATGCTCCTAAAAATTCAAATGCATTAAATGCCAATGGCTGTTGAAGAACAACGGCTTGAATTATGCTCCTAAAAATTCAAAAGCATCAATTACCATGAAACAATGGCTGTTTGAATTCCAACGCATCCTTATTACACAAATTTAAATTACAGATCAGCTGTTGCTCCTAAAATTTCTTTAAGTTAAATGCTGCCAAACATGGTCATCAATTACAGGACTGAGATAAGCTTAATCCACACCCACAATAACTAAAAAATATAATATCATATTACTACATGGGAAAAAAGTAAAAATGATAAAGGGTCTTTAATGACCACTGCATATGAATGGACAAATCTGTATGGGCTCCCATATAAATACAAATTCCTTCTATCCACCTTTTGTGCCAGCCTCAACCATCTTCTTATATTGCATCTTTCTTCCTTACTTCTTCCTGCATAATCATTCAAATCATGACGCAAACAACAGTTGAAAGAAGATGCATATCGCTCGACCAATTGCTTGAAGGTGCAAGATCCGAAATCGAAGCCATCGTTTGTCACAAATGGGATGCATTTGATAGAGTCAGCACATACAAGTCCACAGATTTCCTCCTAGCAGATAATACGGTACATGAATAGTTTTAAGTTTACCACTTTTTAAAATGCACTATTAGTTTCAGGTTCCTTACGTTTAACACAACAATTTTCTCTTTATTCAAAGGCAAATCTCATACATTGTACTGCTAAAAGCAATGTTGCACATTGTTTTATATCCAAGCTAGAGGAAGGCTTTGTATACCATTTCAAATATTTCAATGTGGTGGCTAATAAGGATGCATTTCGCATTGTTAAGAATAACAATGTCATGATTGAACTTGATGGTGCTACGATTGTTAAGAGAATTCAGAACATAGAATCTGCATTCCCCCGCTACCCTTTCGATATCATAGAAATTTAAAATATCCAAGTGACGGCAAAAAACGACCTAATGGGTAAGCATTTCATTCATTCTTATTTGCACTTCATGATAATATACCTAAATCTGTAAATTCCATTTCCCTCCTCACAGATGTTATGGACTACATTGGGCCACCTACAAATGCTGGAAAATCGACTAGGAAAAATGCAGGAACATCCCTTCTTGAGTTCTAACTAATCAACGACAAGTACATGAGCTTTTTGTAATGCATGCATTATCTGTTCAGAAATCAGTAATCTATACTAAATCTACCTATTTCTTCACCATCAACAATGTAGGGGGCATCAGATTAGAGTCGCCTTATGGGGAAGTTTTAGAGATGAGCTGACACAAAGGAAATCAAGCAAAGAGAACCCCTACACCGTCATTTTGGCAGCCATGAATGTGAAGGAATATAAGAGTAACCCACCCTCTATGTCCTTTTGAAAACCAAATTCCAGAAACTATAATTGCCCTTTTTTATATTGCATGACTTATACGAACCTTTAATATTATTTATGACTAAAATGTGCAATTTTCAGATGAGGTATACATCTCAAGCAGTCCATCAACTATGATCTATGACTCCGTTCAAATCCCTCAATTAGCAGAATTCAGAAATCAACCAATGTAAAACTCTGTCACCCGAGTTTACTCAACATTTTTTGCTATGTCCATATCATTGCTATGTTTTCCAAACTGTAAATAATCCCTCAAGGCCACTGACAGAGTTCCTAACTGGTTTATCTGTTCTGCAAAAGAAATATAACCCCGACCAAAAAAAATTACATCACAGAGTGTAGTACCAAAAAACAACAGTATATACAAAGTGATCCTAAAAATAAAACAAATTTTTAAAACCAAGTATAACTTACTATATATATGTTAAATTACCCAAGCAGACAAACTCATGAAAACAATAAACAGCCATCATGCAAATTAACAATCCATTACATTCTAAAAAAGGTTAAAATTATATAGTTATGGTATCTGGGAGATATAAGTTTCGTCATTTCCATGGCAGCTAGAACAATTTTCAGAAGGAAAGATCTCCAAGAAAATTGCTAAACCAAATAAAAGTAATTGGAGATATGTTTGTAAATAAAACATATTCCAAAAAATCATCAACCAAATTCATGAAATGCGTTCCAAACCAGGGTACAAATTCCATCCCTAAAACAGAAATAACCAAACAATTTGGGTAGAAAAAATAAACAAGATGCATATGCTTATGAAGAAGAATGACATACCTATATGATTTAGCTAGAAATTTGGGCGTAGGCCCACTAGGATTGTTGAAGGATAAGTCCCTGCAAATGATCATATAAACCCAAAGTTAATTCAAAACCAAAAAAAAATGTAACACTTAGAAGACAAATGGATGAGATGAATGCTCTCCCACATAAAAAGGATGAAAAATACAAATCTGACACAATATATGATAAGAATCAAGGATCGAGGGTGCCACGGTGCGAGGTAAAGCGCTAAAACCTTCAAGGACTCGTCAGCCAACCTCCAGAATAATCTTCTGTATTCAGATGGCTCTTTCTCTCGGGTACGGTGTCCGAATTGAGTGATTCCAAATCCCAGGGGTAGATCCGGGAGTCTAGCTTGTTTCCTCAAAATTTGAGCGTGATTGGGTTTGGGAATCAAAACTTATGATGGATTCACTGAATGGTCGCTGATGGTTCCGGGAAGGGAATCATCGAGGGAATGGTTTGGATGAGTTCGTGAAGGGATAAGTGATCCTCCTTGTGTGGATATTACACACCACGTAAAGAAGAACACGGGATAAGTATCTGATCCTTGGATGGATGTTACGCACCACCAAAGAACAAGACAAGATCAAATCAATAGAGAGATATTACGCACTCAAAACCGATTGATCAAACACTCGATGCAACTCACGAGTTTAGAGACTAATTTCTGGAAACAACAAACATTTTGGCTGATTTTTGATTAAGCATTTGATGTCCTACAAGGGTAGTCGAAGCCTGCTTAAATAGGCCACAAAACACACAAGTTACACCCTTTCAAGTGGCCACATTAATCATTCTTAGACTGTTGACTTTTCCTGCTTATTAACTAATGAACCTGACTTCATAATGGTATCATCTTCTAGAATTACGTGTTTTATGGAGTTAAGTGGGCCTCCACCAAAAATGGGCTAGTTTGCACGAGTGAAACAAATTGGGCACATGCTCAACGCAGCTATGTCATCCTGGCGCGACGACGTGTGTGGAGTGCGATGTTTGGGAGTCTTGGACATACTTCTCTCGGCACACATGGGCTGAATGGACTCTTCTTTGTCACTTGAGTCAATGGAAGCCTTGGTGTGCGGGACAAGTGGTGGAGAGACCGGTGGAATGAAGTTCTCCTCGTGTGGCGCCGACGCTTGGCCTTGATCAACTTGGCCGGTGTCACTTGCTTGCACTTGGGGCTCTTGGTGGCTTGAGGTGTCCATCTCTTGATGGGACGTAGTCACATCATCCTCCCTTCCTTAAAAAGGATTCGTCCTCGAATCCAAGTACATTTCAGGAAATAGCTTTAGAGCACACAAAACTGCACAAAGAAAAACAAGGAAGTGAAGGACCAAGACATCTTTAGGGGAAACAAGGTACGTGTAAGCAAGCATGATTAGTTCCATTGAGTATCCATGGATGTATTTCCATGCATGAGTTTTGCCCAGCTTCAGCCTAAATATATGCTTAAGTATAGAACAAGACATGCACGTGACATACTTGGCAACAAATGCAAAGCATTCTGTTTGAAGCAAAGGGAAAAGAATAAGCTGAGTAGAGTCAAGTGATACTCCCCTACAACGAGCCTTGGATTGAGCATCCTTCTTCTCATGGTCACAAGTGCTATTGAGTTCAGAAGGCTTATCATCCTTGTCGTCAACCTCTTCTTGGAGTAGGAACGTCAAACATGAAGGAACCATAGATGTTGCATCCATCCATGGAGTAGCCAAAGAGTTGTGTGAACTATGGGCAAAGATGGGTGGGTGTGTTCCTTTTGTAGATGAAAGAGATGATTCTTCAACTTCCTCCTCCTTTTCTTTTCGCTTTAGCTCATCTTCAATGAGCATAGAAGGCTGACATGATTCGGCTATAAGTGGAGGTTCTTCCTTCAACTCTCCATCACCAAAGGATGACTTCACAACTTGCAAGGGTTCAACATAAGGACTCCTAGGAACCATAGGTGTGGGTGGAGCTTGAACCTTTGGCTGAACCCTCATAGGCTCACGTCTTGGCTCTTGGATCCTAGAAGGCTGCCTTGACAAGGTAGATTGGAAGCTTGAAAGCCAACTTTTACTAGAAGATTTCCCATGTTGATATTCATACACCTGGTTAGCTTGTTGAAGGACATCTGCTATGGGCTTTCCACTCACAAGTCTATGGCTCTTAACATAAAAAAGAAGGTCAGTATTCAAACCATTAATGAACTTAGAAAGAATGTACCTCTCGGAGTGGTGGAGGCTTGAAAAGAACACAAGTTCGGAAAGCTCCTTGTAGAACGCAAGAGGAGAGCGATTGGCTTGCTTACAATTCTCTAATCTGGCTTGGATGCGCATACCATAATCTCGAGGAACAAAGGAACTTCTAAGGACAGTTTTTAGATCCTCCCAAGTGTTGATCGGTGGATACCCAATGTAAACACAATATGCTTCATACTCAGTCCACCAATCATACGCATATCCATCAAAGTAGCTAGTGGCAAGAGCCACTCGTTGCTCATCCGTACAGCTATAGCGATTGAGCACACACTCAGTTTTCCACTCCCAAATCAAGTATTCAACAAAGTCATGAGTGCCATGAAAGGGCTGGAGAGTGAGTTCTTCTTTAAGATGATGATCCATGGTTTCTTACCAAAGGCAAGGTTAGCAAAACCAAACACATAGACCCACAAATCCAAACTTACCAATGGACCTTAGGCCACGAGAGAACTCAAAACTTTGTGCAAAGTTAAGCAAATTCAAGTGTGCAAGCAATTCCTAGAAAAAGAAACAACCTAAGACGCCTAAACTTGTTACTTTGAAAGTAATAAAACAAGGCGACAAATTGCAACCCAAGTCGCACGCAAAAATCAAGAAGTGAACCTGCTTCACTTGTTCAACCACCCGAGACAAGAAATTCAAGGAAGCTACTAGATCTTAGGCTTGGTGTGATCCTCAAGACGTCACCTAGTGGTCTTTGCTTGGCCTCTTTTGCTTTGGGGTCCGACTTTTTCTAAGCTCCACCTCTTTTTCGCTTATGCTTTTCGTGGAGTCCGAGTTTTTCTTGCCCCAATTCTTTTCCTACCAAGTCCGAGTTTTACGACCTCTACAAGGTAAGGGTTATGGTCTTGTGCTTTTGAAAAACAAAAAAGGTCTTAGGATTTTCTTTGCAGTTCTGTAAATGATTTTCGATTTTTTTTAGAACAAGGTCCTATAGAATAATATACACTAAGATGTTGGGCTTCCTAATGTATAATATACACTATATCTCTTGGATCACACGTTTGAAGCTTCGACTTTTCCCGTATCCTTTTGTTGATTGGTTCAGATTAAATCGAACAGGCTCCACACATTCAACTACTTAATGAAGCAGTAACAAGAGCAAGTTTAATGCAATTCAATCAACCAAAATCAGTTTGGACATCAAGAGGCACCCACTTTAATAAAAACCGGCAATTGAAGACAACACTTATTGAACCCAATTTAATGAAGCCGGTAATGACTAGTGGTTTGTGACTCTTGGGTGGGTTCGTCTTCAACCTTGAGAACGAGCACAAACCAGACGCAACAACTCAGAAAAATTCAGACACTAAACATAAACAAAAGAACAAAATTCAGGAGAAAACATTAAGCAAAATTCAGAAAACTCAAAAGATTATCCCTACGCTTGTAGATCTGAATTTTATCAACTTAGGAACAAGGTTTCAAGAGCTTTTACCTCACGGGCTCTGATACCACATGATAAAAATCAAGGATCGAGGGTGCCACGGTGCGAGGTAAAGCGCTAAAACCTTCAAGGACTCGTCAGCCAACCTCCAGAATAATCTTCTGTATTCAGATGGCTCGTTCTCTCTGGTCCGGGGTCCGAATTGAGTGATTCCAATTCCCAGGGGTAGACCCGGGAGTCTATCTTGTTCCCTCAAAATTTGAACGTGATTGGGTTTGGGAATCAAAACTTATGATGGATTTACTGAATGGTCGCTGATGGTTCCGGGAAGGGAATCAGCGAGGGAATGGTTTGGATGAGTTCGTGAAGGGATAAGTGATCCTCCTTGTGTGGATATTACACACCACGTAAAGAAGAATACGGGATAAGTATCTATAAATTCCATTTCCCTCGTCACAGATGTTATGGACTACATTGGGCCACCTACAAATGCTGGAAAATCGACTAGGAAAAATGCAGGAACATCCCTTCTTGAGTTCCAACTAATCAACGATGTGATTTTTGTAATGCATGCATTATTTGTTCAGAAATCAGTAATCTATACTAAATCTACCTATTTCTTCACCATCAACAATGTAGGGGGCATCAGATTAGAGTCGCCTTATGGGGAAGTTTTGGAGATGAGCTGACACAAAGGAAATCAAGCAAAGAGAACCCATACACCGTCATTTTGGCAGCCATGAATGTGAAGGAATATAAGAGTAACCCACCCTCTATGTCCTTTTGAAAACCAAATTCCAGAAACTATAATTGCCCTTTTTTATATTGCAGGACTTATACGAACCTTTAATACTATTTATGACTAAAATGTGCAATTTTCAGATGAGGTATACATCTCAAGCAGTCCATCAACTATGATCTATGACTCCGTTCAAATCCCTCAATTAGCAGAATTCAGAAATCAACCAATGTAAAACTCTGTCACCCGAGTTTACTCAACATTTTTTGCTATGTCCATATCATTGCTATGTTTTCCAAACTGTAAATAATCCCTTAAGGCCACTGACAGAGTTCCTAACTGGTTTATCTGTTCTGCAAAAGAAATATAACCCCGACCAAAAAAAATTACATCACAGAGTGTAGTACCAAAAAACAGCAGTATATACAAAGTGATCCTAAAAATAAAACAAATTTTTAAAATCAAGTATAACTTACTATATATATGTTAAATTACCCAAGCAGACAAACTCATGAAAACAATAAACAACCATCATGCAAATTAACAATCCATTACATTCTAAAAAAGGTTAAAATTATATAGTTATGGTATCTGGGAGATATAAGTTTCGTCATTTCCATTGCAGCTAGGACAATTTTCAGAAGGAAAGATCTCCAAGAAAATTGCTAAACCCAAAAAAAGTAATTGGAGATATGTTTGTAAATAAAACATATTCCAAAAAATCATCAACCAAATTCATGAAATGTGTTCCAAATCAGGGTACAAATTCCATCCCTAAAACAGAAATAACCAAACAATTTGGGTAGAAAAAATAAACAAGATGCATATGCTTCTAAAGAAGAATGACATACCTATATGATTTAGCTAGAAATTTGGGCGTAGGCCCACTAGGATTGTTGAAGGATAAGTCCCTGCAAATGATCATATAAACCCAAAGTTAATTCAAAACCAAAAAAAAATGTAACACTTAGAAGACAAATGGATGAGATGAACACTCTCCCACATAAAAAGGATGAAAAATACAAATCTGGCACAATATATGATAAGAATCAAGGATCGAGGGTGCCACGGTGCGAGGTAAAGCGCTAAAACCTTCAAGGACTCGTCAGCCAAACCTCCAGAATAATCTTCTGTATTCAGATGGCTCGTTCTCTCGGGTCCGGGGTCCGAATTGAGTGATTCCAAATCCCAGGGGTAGATCCGGGAGTCTAGCTTGTTCCCTAAAAATTTGAGCATGATTGGGTTTGGTAATCAAAACTTATGATGGATTGACTGAATGGTCACTGATGGTTCCGGGAAGGGAATCAGCGAGGGAATGGTTTGGATGAGTTCGTGAAGGGATAAGTGATCCTCCTTGTGTGGATATTACACACCACGTAAAGAAGAACACGGGATAAGTATCTGATCCTTGGATGTATGTTACGCACCACCAAAGAACAAGACAAGATCAAATCAATAGAGAGATATTACGCACACAAAATCGATTGATCAAACACTCGATGCAACTCACGAGTTTAGAGACTAATTTCTGGAAACAACAAACATTTTGGCTGGTTTTTGATTAAGCATTTGATGTCCTACAAGGGTAGTCGAAGCCTGCTTAAATAGACCACAAAACACACAAGTTACACCCTTTCAAGTGGCCACATTAATCATTCTTAGACTGTTGACTTTTCCTGCTTATTAACTAATGAACCTGACTTCAGAATGGTCTCATCTTCTAGAATTACGTGGTTTATGGAGTTAAGTGGGCCTCCACCAAAAATGGGCCAAATTGCACAAGTGAAACAAAATTGGGCACATGCTCAACGCAGCTATGTCATCCTGGCGCGACGACGTGTGTGGAGTGCGATGTTTGGGAGTCTTGGGCACACTTCTCTCGGCACACATGGGCTGAATGGACTCTTCTTTGTCACTTGAGTCAATGTAATCCTTGGTGTGCGGGGCAAGTGGTGGAGAGACCGGTGGAATGAAGTTCTCCTTGTGTGGCGCCGACGTTTGGCATTGATCAACTTGGTCGGTGTCACTTGCTTGCACTTGGGGCTCTTGGTGGCTTGAGGTGTCCAGCTCTTGATGGGACATAGTCACATCAATATAAGATGTTGATAGCCCTTCGGATCTATGAAGCCTCTGTGCAAGAATTGCTCGAAATGTTGGCGAAATGGTCCGATCTCCAAAGGTGAAGAACAAGGCAACTTCGGCTCTTTTTAGGGTTTTTGGGGGTGATCGGTGGAACGATTGAATGGGGGTGGAATTGCGATGGATAAGTACTTTCTTATGTGTGGATTTGACGCACCAAACACAAGGAAGCAACCTAGAGGGATCGGAGATACTACACACTTCAATCTCTCAAGGGAATTCACTCGATCTTACGCACAAGTGAGGAACAAAAGGAAAGAACTTTGAAACTGTAATTCTCTTGATTTCAATCTGATTAAACGTACCTCAAACAAATGCCAAAAAGTTTTCCTAATAACCCTAACAACCGGTTACTAAAAGCAATTAAAGAAAATCACTAAAATTAACCCCACTAAGGCTAACACGTGCCCACTAATCAAAACACAATTAATGGACATTTAGGGGAATTAAAATAAGTCTAATAATGTTTTAACAACCAACAAAAACAACCGGAAATGGATCGGAATTCCATTGGGCCTTCAATTCTTCAAAGGAGCTATTAACCCGGGTGTGGTGTGGCCGGCGCCGAGATTTGCGGAGGGGTTGCAATGCCTGGACCCAGGCTGGGCGCGGTTTGGCTTGGCACTCCCTGAGCCAAAGGACCTCCCTTGAGCTGGTGGTGAGGTGGGTCAGCTCGGGCTCGGGTGATTGAGCCAGATGTGGGCTCGTGCCTACACTCCTCCTTACGCGAGGCCGTGAAACTAGGGTTTGACCTAGGGCTCGGCATTTCTTTACTTGGCTCGGCTCCTTGGGCTCCAATGGTCTGAGGTGACTCTGGAGGAGCTGTGGGAGTCTTGGTGGCCGAGAGAATTGGACATGTGCCGAGAGGAACCTCCATGTGGCTTGGCGGGCCATTAGGGTTTGCCGGTGCACTTTTAGGGTTTGGCCGGGTGGCCTTCGCCTTGGTCTTGGACATTGGCTCCTCTTGCATGGTATGCACCCCACTGGCCATGAGCATATTCATATCATCCTCCCTCCCTTGAAAGGGATTCAACCTCGAATCCAGCTCGTCGAAGTCTCTTTCTCCTTCCAAGTAATAGCTTTCCTTGTGCGGTACACCTCCTTGACCTACAATAGGACTACAAGACAAACTTTGCAACACCACACCCTTCACATTAATAGGGTTAGCCTCATAAAACGTAGGGAAAGAGGAAGGGCATGCAACGAATGAAGGCATAAAAGGCTTGACCAAGAGCATATGATGCGAAGCACCACCTTTGTGTCCAATTGCCATCTTCTTACCTTGGTTTTGCTCTATGTGTTGGCCGGCCTTTCTTTGCTCCCTATCCACATGGTCAGCCATGATTTCATGGGGCATCATAGGATGTAGAGTGATTCTCTTACCATTCAAGATAAAAGAATACTCATTGGTCACGCCTTGATGGATGACACCCCTATCAAATTGCCATGGTCGACCTAGGAGGAGGTGGCATGCGGTCATGGGTAAAACATCACACACAACCTCATCCATATAATCTCCTATAGCAAACTGAATGACGGCTTGGTCCTTGACCTTAAGGGGCTTGTCGGAATTCAACCAACAAAGTGTGTAGGGTTGCGGGTGAGAAGTGGTCAATAGATTGAATCTACTCACCACTTCTTGATCAATCAAGTTGCAACAAGAGCCACCATCAATGATGACACTACACACCTTTCCCTTAATGATACACCTAGTGTGAAAGAGAGTCTCACGTTGACTAGGTGCACTAGGACCTTCCGAAATGGTTAGTGCTCTTTTGACCAAAAAGCACTCACCCTCGGCGGCCACAACATGCAATTCTTCCAAACCATCATCATTCTTAACAAGTTCTTCCTCCCATTCATCTTCGGACTCAATGTCCCCTATAGTGTTGAGAAGAACTTGCCTTCTTGAGGGGCAATCCTTGGCAAAGTGGCCATGGCCGAGACACTTAAAACACTTAAGATCCCTAGCCCGGGTCTCCCCCTCCTTTCGTTGGGTTTGATCCGAATTAGGGGCCTCCCTTCTAGGGTGACTTGAGTTGTCACCTCTAGTGGGTTCTAAGCGTCTTGGCATAGGTTGCGGTCCCTTGGAGCCACTCGATGCATTTTTCCAAGGCCGTGAACTTTGAGCTTGGGGACGCTTTGAATGAAGTGCCTTATATATACGATTCGTATAATGAAGCACTTCTTCCATAGGGGTCCCTCTAGAAAAATGTTGCTTGCTCACTATGGCTCGGAGCTCGGGGCTAAGGTTGTTAATAAACTTAGAAATAAGATATCCCTCGGGAACCCTAAGTCTAGACCTAAAGACCAAGGTCTTTAGCTCCATATAGAATTCATCCGGGGTCTTATTCCCTTGCTCTAACAACTCCAACCTCTCATGCACCCTATCCGAAAAGTCTTCCGGGACAAATCTATCTCGGAGAGCTTGCTTTAGTGCTTGCCAAGTAGTGATTTGGGGGGTTCCGAGGTACTCTCGTTCCTCCTTGTCCCCAAGCCACCATTGGTAAGCAAAACCTTCAAACTTAATGGTCACTATAGCTACTCGTTGAGCTTCCGAGTAGTTATAGTACCTAAAAATTTGATCGGTCTTTTGCTCCCAATCAAGATAAATTTCCGGATCACATTGAAGTCCAAAAGATTGTACCTCTAACTTGATACCATGAGGCCGTTGTTGATCATATGCAAACTCCTCACGTTGGCCACCATAGTCCTCATCATAGTCTTCATAAGCTCTTCGGGGTGCGTAGGGCATCCTCCCACCTTGGTATTGACCTCGGCCCATGCCTCCTCTTCCGGCCATCCTCCTTCCCGGGTCTTGATACCCATTGTATGCATTCGGCACTCCTCTTGGCTCCTCTCTATAAATGGCGATCGGCGCTCCTCTTGGTTCTCCTCTATGAGTAGTACTTGGTCCTGCCATGTTAGTGCACAAAAGAACCATACTAGTAGTAAAAGGGGCAATGTAAGAAGAAGAGGTATTAGAGACCAAACCGAACTCTTCCCTTGAGGCAGCCACATTCGGTGGAGGGTGATGAAACCCTTCACAGAGAGACACATTCGCCAACTCTTGAGCTAGAAGCGGTACGGTCACTTGGACCTCTTGAATGCCGCTTGATGGCCCGGCCATTGGGAGGAATTGGGCTCCACTTCCTTGAGGCGCGCCTTGATGTAGGCTCGGAGATGGACTGTGGGACAACCTCCACTTCTCCTCCATGGTCTTCATGAAGGTTGTTTGCTCATCTCGCAAGGCTTGTATTTCTTGGCGGGTCCGCTCCTCAGCTTGGCGCGCACGCTCTTCGGTCTCGTCCTTGGACGATTGGATAGCCAAGAGTATGGCTTCCAAGGTCACCTCCGTAGCCTCCTTAGGGTCCTCCGCAACCACATTCTTATCCTTGGATCTCACCATGACTTCCTACACACAAGCAATACCACACAACAGCCCACAAGACCGAGAGACAACAAATGCTACCTAAGCTAGTAAGCAAGCCACAAATTGAATTTAAATCAAAGAAAAATTCGTGACCTTTACTAGCTCAAAATATAGGTCGAGGTATGGCTGCCTAATATGCTCAAAAAGACCAAAGACAAGATAAAATTGCACCACAGCTTTAGGCTAATCCTTGTGCTAAAGTCCACAACTTTCACAACACAAATGCAAGTACTTAGCCTTTGAAAATTTCTTTACAAAGTTGAGTGACAATTCTGGCCGATTCTCCACAAAATAACAATCTTCACAATGTATCCAATAGAAAGAAAATTTCACACAAGATATCAAACTTGAACAACCACTTTTACAAGCCAAGTCTTTTTCTTTTGTTGTAGGCTTGACTTTTCCGGTTTTTCTTCTTTGATCTTTCGTCTCCTTTTTTTTTTTTGACACTAGAACAACTTGATAAACTGAAAATTACAGAATTGAAATCGGAATCAACACTTAGGAATTTTCAAGGCTTTTCCTACGCAAGTTGAAGTGAATTTTTGCTTCGGTTAGACAAGAAAGAACCCTAGGTTGATTATATGCAAAATACGAATGGAAAAGACTCAAATTAACCTAAACTAAATGAACTAATAAGGGCTCGGCTGGTTCATGCAAATTGGAAGCCAAAATTTGAAATTCAAATGCATGCAACAACCGAAACAAGAAAACCCTAAAATCTAGGAAGGAAATCCTAACCTCTCTCTCTAAAGATGCACGGCTAAAAACTCCTAAAACAATCTGAAAATCTCGACCCCTTTACCGATTTTTCTATAGATTTAAAGGCAAATTTGAGAGCAATACTTACGTAGCTCTGATACCAAATGATGTGCGTATGCACATGCCAAGATCCGTACAGTACAAGACGAAGGGCGCCAAGACATTGATTTGGCAACTTCTTGGCGAAACTCTCAAAATAGGACATTTGTTGTGTTTAATTGTGACTCTAAGCAAGAACTTGATGGAGATTTGACTCAAAAACTGAAATGGATATAACTCTCATGAACGAGGTTCATGAAGAGTTTGGGATAAGTATCTCTCGACCCTCGGATACGACTCACCAAGAACCTTGAGACGAGGTTGAACACTCATGGATATGACACACCAAGAATACCCAACCTCCTTCGGATATGACACACCAAAGGGGTTTCGGATACGACACACCGAAACAAGACTAAGACACTCAAGGATATCACACACCTTGAAACCATTGTCCAAGAGGCTTGAAATGAACAAAACGCTCACATTTTTTTAATAATCTCCAATTCAAGTCTAAGGAATTACAATGCATGGCCACCATTATATAGGTGCCAAAATACAAAATAAGAAAATCAACTAATTAACTCCACTAACCTACCCACTAACCTAAGCATGACTTAGGCCACTAGATAGGCCACTAATTAAAACAACTACCTAGCTAATTAATTACGAAAATAACAAAAACAATAATTAACTAGCTACAACTAACTAATTAATTAACGAAATTAAAAATAACTAAACAACAAACACAAATCAAACATCTTCCGCGGAGACAGTTTCTGGCCTAACTTCAGAAGGCTCGTTCTCTCTCGTCCGTGATCGGAATGGAGTGATTCCAACGCCCAGAGATAGATCCTGAAGTCTAGTTTCACTACTCAAAATGTGAGAGTGATCGGAGTTGGGAATCAGATAATACGGCCCTTTTACTGAGGTGACCCATGGTCACATCCATGCAGCTCGGTTGCTTCTTCCTCTTCATTGAACCGATCTTAACATGTCTTTGAGGTGACCCATGGTCACATCATCCTCCCCTCCTTTAAGAAAGATTCATCCTCGAATCTTCGTTCGCTTTGTTTGCGAAGAAGTCAGGGGAAAGTAGACAATTGCTCCTCCTTGAAGAACCACGAACGTCCCCTTCTCCTTGAATGGCTCTGATACCAAATGATATCCCTTCGGATCTATGAAGCCTCTGTGCAAGAATTGCTCGAAATGTTGGCGAAATGGTCCGATCTCCAAAGGTGAAGAACAAGGCAACTTCGGCTCTTTTTAGGGTTTTTGGGGGTGATCGGTGGAACGATTGAATGGGGGTGGAATTGCGATGGATAAGTACTTTCTTATGTGTGGATTTGATGCACCAAACACAAGGAAGCAACCTAGAGGGATCGGAGATACTACACACTTCAATCTCTCAAGGGAATTCACTCGATCTTACGCACAAGTGAGGAACAAAAGGAAAGAACTTTGAAACTGTAATTCTCTTGATTTCAATCTGATTAAACGTACCTCAAACAAATGCCAAAAAGTTTTCCTAATAACCCTAACAACCGGTTACTAAAAGCAATTAAAGAAAATCACTAAAATTAACCCCACTAAGGCTAACACGTGCCCACTAATCAAAACACAATTAATGGACATTTAGGGGAATTAAAATAAGTCTAATAATGTTTTAACAACCAACAAAAACAATCGGAAATGGATCGGAATTCCATTGGGCCTTCAATTCTTCAAAGGAGCTATTAACCCGGGTGTGGTGTGGCCGGCGCTGAGATTTGCGGAGGGGTTGCAATGCCTGGACCCAAGCTGGGCACGGTTTGGCTCGGCACTCCCTGAGCCAAAGGACCTCCCTTGAGCTGGTGGTGAGGTGGGTCAGCTCGGGCTCGGGTGATTGAGCCAGATGTGGGCTCGTGCCTACACTCCTCCTTACGCGCGGCCGTGAAACTAGGGTTTGACCTAGGGCTCAGCATTTCTTGACTTGGCTCGGCTCCTTGGGCTCCAATGGTCTGAGATGACTCTGGAGGAGCTGTGGGAGTCTTGGTGGCCGAGAGAATTGGACATGTGCCGAGAGGAACCTCCATGTGGCTTGGCGGGCCATTAGGGTTTGCCGGCGCACTTTTAGGGTTTGGCCGGGTGGCCTTCGCCTTGGTTTTGGTCTTGGACATTGGCTCCTCTTGCATGGTATGCACCCCACTGGCCATGAGCATATTCATATCAGATGTTGTTGGTGGAGTATCACGCTATTATCTTACTCTAGGGATTTTCACCACACAACGCACAAAGAGACAGCCTCTAGATATGACACCGTATGGACGAAAAATACAAATTTGTAGCCTTAAAAATACAAGTAAATCAAGTATAGAGCGAGGGAAGAAGAGATTTACAGAGATAAAGATGCCATGGGGGAATGAATCTCAGAGGTAGAAAGCGTGAAGAAGGTAAGAAGCGCCGTCGGAGATGGAATGGTGTTCGGGTTCAACCAAAACCCACGATCGTTGCAAGCCCTCTGATTTCTGAGAATCCACCACAATGGAATCGTCGAACTTCAACCGAAGGCTAAACTCCTCCGTCTAATTTGTGGCGAGAGTGTGAAGCACTGCACACACAGAGAGAGAGACTGCGAGAGAACTCCTCCTTTATAAATCACAACAAGAGGGATCAGCTGAGGTCCGAGAAGAAGAGACAAGATTCAATTACTTTTTGGCTTCTGAGGGTTTCTTTGGAGCTGATGAGGGCCGAGAAGAAGAAACAAGTATCAATTGCTTTTGGAATTCTGAGGGTTTCTTTGGAGCTGCTGAAGGCCGAGAAGAAGACATAAGTTTCATTATGTCAACATCTTCTAGAATCAATAAAGTGGTGTTTTATTTATTAGGTCTTATATTTTTTGTATTAAATATTTAACTCACATGTATATTAACAATCTCATTACCTCATATTTTGCTGGACTCCGTATTATATAAATGTTAACCTTATCTTACCTACGCACATTATAAATACACCTATCTAATGGAAATTGTTACTTCAAATATAAAAAATATATATATATCTTTATTTCAAAGCATGCATATATCGTAGAAATACAAACATTAAAATATAGATATATATAATAGAGTTCAAAATACTTTGCAAACATATTACTCTATCGTTTCAAAATAATACTAAATCATACGACACATGCATCTAACCCAAAAAAAATCCAACTTCGATGACATGACCAACCAAAAAAAAAAAAAACACAAAGCTAATTATAAAATTATACATTTATTTTTTTTAAAAAATTCACACATAGAACATCTAATTTGTAATAACCCCTAAAAGTCCTGAACTATCATTTATGTATGAAAGGCATAATGGGCAATTTCTGTAACCTCTATGATCTCTGTAATAATCTTTTGAACGTAAGAATATACGTTATTGTATTTTTGGGTCTTAAAATATTTTTAAGAGTGCAAAAATAAAGATTTAGCACGCTTTGAACGAAATCCGTGACCAGAGGCCAAAGGATGCGTTCGCGGCATTTCTGCGACCGCGGAAGAGTTTCCGCGATCGCGGAAAACTGTTCATCGTCGTCTTCATTTCCTTTCGCGGTTTCGCCGATTCGGATTTTGGCGTTTCGCCGATGGAGAAAGCTCGATCGATTCGTGTGGCCGGCGTTAAGCTCCTTCCCACCCTATAAATAAGGGTCTTCAGCGGAGGAGATTTTCATCCATCAGCCTCAATCTTCCTCTTTCTCTCGTTTTCAAGCTCGTCGGAGTTTCTCGAGCTCGTCGGAGTGTCGTCGAAAGTGGTGGTGTTGCCGGAGTTGTCTTGGAGGCTAGTGGTGGTGGTGGTGAGCCCTCGTTCGAAGCCAAGGAATAAAAAGGCAAGTGGCTTATATAGTCCACGCATTCCAGCCAAGAAAACAACACAAAATAACATAAGTGAGCTGCTTCTGCAGTGCTCACCGCAGGGTGCGGTGAACCTCACCGCGGGTGCGGCCAGAAGGAGGGGACTTGTTGTCTCGGTGTGCTCCGATGGTGATCATTGTCTTGAGGTTGGGCTTCAATTCTTCTTGCATGGTGGCCTCCTTTGTTAAGCACAGGGCAATGACAAAGTCCAACTCTTCTTGGAGCGTTTTAGCTCGTGACCTTGTGACGGGGCCTTCGGGCGAAGAAGGAGGTTGAGGGGATGGTCCCGCATCACAATCTTTTGGAGTCTTCTCTTGTTCATACCGTTTTGTATTTTTCCGTAGAAGTGTTGAGGTTCACTATCGTCATCGGCTTTTATTCGAGAAGCGATGGGTGTAACCTAACACGACTACTTAGAACCTTTTCTATTTTATCCTTGCATAGTCTTTCATTAGACTAACCAACCAGTTATTTTCCTTTGCATGGTTGGCTGGTGTCAGCCGTCTCATACGGCACATCAGGTAAACTCACTTTCCGGGAAAGCTAGTATGCGATGATGAAGGCAAATACTGATTTAAAGAGTTTTCCAAGGTTGAAGATCCTAGGCGTGAGATCGCTCAGATCAAGACCCTTCGTGATGTTTATTTATTTCAAAGACTTCCGTTGTATTGAAACAATTCTGTATTTGGTTGTATGTGGTGTTAACAGTTGTAAAACCGTGACTTTGGTTTAAATAATATTTAGAAATTTTCATGATATTTAATATAGTATGTGTTATTATAAATGATTTAGCCTTGGGTGACCTCAGATGTGTAATCTGAGGTCAGTGGCGGTAATACTTTCAAGGAATTATTTGGGGGTGTTATATAATTAATCATTTATATTAAATAATAGAAAATTTCACCCCATGCGTATCCTAGAAAATACGTTTGTACAAGAGTTAACAATATGTTCATATTACAATATTTAATAATTAAGTAAACAAAAAGAATAATTGGAGAATAAAGACAACATCTATATGATTTTTTCACTTTCGTCTCATAATAAATGTTCAACTGATTTATTACTTTTTTTTGTTATTTTTTCAAAATCGGAGCCAATACTTTTTTTTTTAATTACAAAATGCTACAAATTATAACTCGGTATATGTAAACGATAAATGTGTTAAAGCATAAACACATGGTTAGAAAGGATAATTATTAAAAAATGGATGCGCTATATTTTAAGGTATAAGATAACGTCTAAAAAAATTAGTTTGTATCTATGTCCTATGTACACACAGATAGAAACTTGGAGTACAAATGCCTAAATAATTAATTAGTTTACCTCATGGAAAAAATGAATTGTAGTAAATGAATACAATGGGTAAATTTTGTCAACTTTGGCTAAAATAGCTGAAGGACATAAAAAACTAAACAAAATTCTAAGCCTGATAGAATAAGTCAATCTTAACGAAAGGACTATTATATCATTTCAAAAAGTATACCATAATAAATGAAATATGAGTTCGAAGTTTAACAACATTTGTGATCTTTTAATATGAGAAACTTGCTATTTGATATTAAATTTGTTTTCATTGGAAAATGATGTACTATTGCTAAATTGAAAAACGATTAATATTCTTTTACAATTAAGTACTATTTTTTTTGGCAGAAAATATATGGTACCTGATCAGCACTATTTTGTAGTGCTTATCGAGGAATTGTTACCGGTGTATTGGGTGCCCTTTGTATGGGTTTAGAGCACAACTATGGAGAATGAAGTTGAGGAGTAGAAGTGTAGATATGGTGGTTTGGAGAAACTTAAATGAAGATATATTGAAGGGAGAAGGAAGGCACCCAAGAAGACGAAGTATAGACCCAGTCGGGTCTACAGAAGACTACACGAAGAAAGCAAAGAAGGCCTGCACGGTTAGTTGTACGGTCTGCTAACCGTGCAGGATGTTCGAGAGCACGACGAGAAGAATCAGCAATTTCCGCGACCGTGGAATTTCTTCCGCGATCGCGAAAAAATCATTCAGCGAAGCATCTAAAGAATGTCGAGAGGAAGGGCCTGGGAGTTTGAATTTTCCGTGACCGCGGAATTTGTTCCGCGATCGCGGAAGCACACGGAAGCGAACCCGCGTCTCTCGTCCGAAGTTTTACTTTTCTTTTCTTTTATTTTAATTATTTCGATTACTATACTTTATTTCCTTATAGGATTACTTTCGTTATCTTTTCACTTTAGTTTTAGGGTTAGGTTATTTTTAACCTAGTTTCTATTCTTTGTTCAGAATCACGTTTTAGCATTCATCAGTTTTCCCTTTGAAGTTTATTGATTTTCCTTTGAACTATGAAGAACTAAGCACTTTTGCTTAGTCCGACGATTGAAACCTTCATTTGATATACGGTTGTGAGATTCTAATTCTATTTCGTTCCCTTTGAATGTATTGATTCTCTTGTTCTTCATCCCATTGATTCTTATTGATTTCGCTTGTTGGACGTAACTAGTTGTTATTGGTAATTGTCTATTGCTAGGGTTTGGTAATTACTGTTTGAGTTACCTAATTCATGAGTAGCAACTGCAATATTCTAAGAACTGTTTGGGACTAGTTTATTATAGAGAAAATTAATTGCATGCAATAGTATGACTGTTTGCTACTCTTGCATGTATCTATCGAAATTCCTGTGCTCATTGCTGCTATTGAATTGACGCGTGAGGTTTTCATAGTTAGTATTCTCAGGGTCTGTTTGTCCTGTTTATAACTTATGAAAAGGAATAGGAATATTCATAGAAAGGAATTGGAGAGAATCTAGGATCAACCAATCTCATGAATGGTGGATATTTGTCTGGCTAAGTACTTTTCCCAAATTGATTACATCTTTGGTTTGTTTTACTTTACTTTGTTATTTACTTTGCAAACAAATCAACCAAAACCCCCCTTGTTACCTTTGACATACAATTGTGCACTTAGAAAGATTACTTCCTCCCTGTGAGATTCGACCCTTGCTTGCCTTTGCTACTTGTTTAGGTTTGTTTAGGATTATTTTGATCAGGTAACACGACTAAAGCCTGCTATCAAATTGGCGCCGTTGCCGGGGAATCTAAATTACTAGTCTGTTTTGTGGACCTATCTTACGGTCCACACCTGTGTTACTAATTCTTTTCATTGAGATCTTAATCCAGAAAGATGGCAGCATTTGAGAATTTTTATTATCAGCAGCAAGGCTGACCCCATTACTATCCTGAACCTCAAGAGACGAGCCAAAGTTCATTTATGTCAATGGAGGACATCATCAAGCCACTTTTGCATAGCATGATGACTATTCATCAGGAGTCACACTCCAACATCCAACTTTTAACAACTCAAGTTGGAAATTTGGCAACTCAGCTCGGAAGGTTGACTCAAGTTGTGGCAAAGATGAAGGAGGATTTTGAAAGACCACTACCCCAACCGAAACCGACTCCAGTGGCTAATGTGAGTGTCATATCCACGCTGAAAGGTGGAACGAAAGAGGAGCGCTTTTGCTCAGGAACCGTGACCACGGATGAGCGAAAATGGAAAGTCGAGAACCAGCGTCCGCAGGTTTGGACAAAATTTTACGGGTCAGTTATTGGTGAATACCCTTTGGAAGCGATTCCTGTTGATTACACTCCTCCACCTCGTGATCCTAAGAAGCCACCTCCTCACCTTCCTAAGAAGCTAAAAGTGAAGAAGAAGCCGGAGCCCGATATGGAGCCGCGCAACTCCATAGGTGAGCATAAGGTAAATCTCTCTTTACTTAATCTGATGCATGCTGTGCCTAAATTTGCTAAATATATGAGATGTTTATGCTAGCCTAGGATGAGGAAGAAATTGACAGGAGTAATTAATTTGAATGAACATGTGTCTGCTGCATTTGGAAGGCGTTTGCTTGAAAAGTGTAGTGACCCTGACATGTTTAGTATTCCTTGTGATATAGGTTACTCTAGGTTTGATCACTGCATAATAGACTTAGGCTCATCTATTAATGTGTTACCCTACTCTGTGTATCAATTGCTAGATCTTGGACCTTTACTTGAAACTGATTTAGTTATTCAATTTGTGAATGGATCCAAAGCTTATCCGAAAGGAATAGTTGAGGATGTTCTTGTGAAGGTTAATAAGATGATTTTTCCTGTTGATTTTGTGGTGTTAGACATTGGTTATGACATGCATGAGCCCCCTATACTGTTAGGTAGGCCTTTTCTTAAGACTGCTAACATCCGAATCATTATGAGTAGAGGTATTGTGTCTCTGAAGTATGGGGGTGATAGGGTGATATTTAAGATGTTTGATCATAAGAAACACCCTCCTGATAGCAAGTTTGTGCTGTGTTCTGGATTAAGTGGTATTACATGACTATAGTAGCACAATGTCGGGCCAACGACATTAACCAAGGCGCTGCTCGGGAGGCAACCCGAGGTAAGTAGTTCTTAATTCAGTTTTTTTCCTTGTGTTTTTTTTTTAGTTTGTTTCGTATTTTAGACTAACTTGCAGGAAGGAGACCCACATCCAAATTGAAGATGGTGTTATCCATGCACCAACAACGTACGTCTTCCTATTTCCCTACACTAAAAAAAATCCGAAAAAAAAATCGAAAAAAAAAGTTCTACCGAAGGCCAGCTGTCCAGAGTTACCCATGGAGAGAAGGTGCGCATCATGTTGCTAAGGAGGAGACATTAGCCCCACACATTATTTGGCAACGATGATGGCCCTACATTCGACAGCTGAGGAAGAGGAACACTAGAGCCCCACCACGATTATATATGGGCTCTACCATGTGTTCGTAGAAGGCTGTGCAACCCCGACTTCTTTGCTATTCCACTACACCCTACAGTGGACTCATTTTGGTTGCACGGTAAGAATTGATTTTGAAGACCCGCCGCAACACCAGAGACATGAGTTTTCTTTGATTTACCGCCAGCAACAACTTCCAAGTCCAAGCCAACTCAGCGACGGCTGTGAGTACTTTTCTGCCCTTCCCTGTGCTTCATTCTTTTTTTGTCTTTCATTACATTGAGGACAATGCAATGTCTAAGCATGGGGGAGTGGTCTATACTTGCGAGTCGCTGAGGAGAAAAAAAAATAGAAAGAGAAAAAGCCAAAAAATTGAAAAAAAGGCAAAAGAAAAATCCTGGGATAAGTGGAAAACCCGAAAGGGCGGCTTAGGTACTAAGCAGGTGGATTGGAACAGCATTAGGCTAGGGTAATAATTGGTCAAGAGTGATGTGAGTTTATGTGAGCCCATCTATTGAAAAATGAAATGAGCGGCTTGGTGAAAACCCGAAAGGGCGCCTTGACAAAATGAGTGAAAAGAAGAAGAATGATATATAGGAATCATCATTTTACCTGGCGTGGTGACATAAGAAGAGGTGATATAAGGAGGATTCAGGTAGGTCACTCTGGGAGGTATAAGAAGATTGATGGATGCTAGGATTAGATTTTTATTCACTCTATGGTGTTCGAGATAAGCTTGGGGGAAGTACTCTGCTTTCCTTTAAGCTTGGTTGGTGTTGAGTTATGTGTTGTGTTTTGTTGAGCTTATTGTATTGGTGTCTTGGAGTTTCATGTTTAGGTGCGATTCTTAGAGGAGATGATTTTTCTGTGCTTCCTGAGACCTTGGGGATTTGATTGGAGGAGTAGGTTTATTTTAGCTTACTCGAGGACGAGCAAGGTTTAAGCATGGGGGAGTTTGATCCGCACTATTTTGTAGTGCTTATCTAGGAATTGTTACTGGTGTTTTGGGTGCCCTTTGTATGGGTATAGAGCACAACTATAGAGAATGGAGTTGAGGAGTAGAAGTGTAGATATGGTGGTTTGGAGAAGCTTAAATGAAGATATATTGAAGGGAGAAGGAAGCCACCCAAGAAGACGAAGTATAGACTCAGTCGGGTCTCTAGAAGACCACACGAAGAAGGCAAAGAAGGCCCGCACGGTTAGCTGCATGGTCTGCTAACCGTGCAGGATGTTCGAGAGCACGACGAGAAGAATCAGTAATTTCCGCAACCGCGGAATTTCTTCCGCGATCGCGGAAAAATCGTTCAGCGAAGCATCTGAAGAATGTCGAGAGGAAGGGCCTGGGAGTTTGAATTTTCCGCGACCGCGGAATTTGTTCCGCGATCGCGGAAGCACACGGAAGCGAACCCGCGTCTCTCATCCGAAGTTTTACTTTTCTTTTATTTTTCTTTTCTTTTATTTTAATTATTTCGATTACTATACTTTATTTCCTTATAGGATTACTTTCGTTATCTTTTCACTTTAGTTTTAGGGTTAGGTTATTTTTAATCTAGTTTTCTATTCTTTTTTCAGAATCATGTTTTAGCATTCATCAGTTTTCCCTTTGAAGTTTATTATTTTTCCTTTGAACTATGAAGAACTAAGCACTTTTGCTTAGTCCGACGATTGAAGCCTTCATTTGATATACGGTTGTGAGATTCTAATTCTATTTCGTTCCCTTTGAATGTATTGATTCTCTTGTTCTTCATCCCATTGATTCTTATTGATTTCGCTTGTTGGACGCAACTAGTTGTTATTGGTAATTGTCTATTGCTAGGGTTTGGTAATTACTGTTTGAGTTACCTAATTCATGAGTAGTAACTGCAATATTCTAAGAACTGTTTGGGACTAGTTTATTGTAGAGAGAATTAATTGCATGCAATAGTATGACTGTTTGCTACTCTTGCATGTATCTATCGAAATTCCTGTGCTCATTGCTGCTATTGAATTGACGCGTGAGGTTTTCATAGTTATTTAATAGTTAGTATTCTCAGGGTCTGTTTGTCCTGTTTATAACTTATGAAAAGGAATACGAATATTCATAGGAAGGAATTAGAGAGAATCTAGGATCAACCAATCTCATGAATGGTGGATATTTGTCTGGCTAAGTACTTTTCCCAAATTGATTACATCTTTGCTTTGTTTTACTTTACTTTGTTATTTGCTTTTCAAACAAATCAACCAAAACCCCCCTTGTTACCTTTGACATACAATTGTGCACTTAGAGAGATTACTTCCTCCCTGTGGGATTCGACCCTTGCTTGCCTTTGCTACTTGCTTAGGTTTGTTTAGGATTATTTTGTTTAGGCGCCTCGACAACGCCTATTAGTACCTAAAATGTAAACAATTTTTTATTGAAATATATCACCAATAAAGGAAATTATAAACCTCCAACCTAAGGTATATAGTTTTTTGGAGTACACAATAAACTACTAGGAATTCAATCACTTTTTTCCCGTTTTACATGACTCAGTACTGTTCATAGCCTATTGTACATCTTTCTTAAAAAAATCACATACAAAATGGTTAGAAAACGGGATTGAACTTAGATGATAATCGAGTACATAAATGTAGTTTTTTGCTCCCATTTTCTATCCCTCTTTTAATATTCTTTAAATATTGATAGTTATAATATCATCATTGCAAATGCTATAGGAAGCTGCATTAATAGTTTGGTTTTAGGTAAAATAAAGCATTATCATTTTAAACACTCATGAATACTACACAATATAACATTTTATAATTTTTTATTTCCACTTATTATTATAATTTCATAAAAAATTAATATAAAAAGTAAGCAAAAAGCCATTAACATTTTAGGTAAACAAATGGTTGTTTTTAACTTACTTCGTCATCGAAATTTTAAATTGATGGAATTTAGAAAGGTTTAATATAAATCGAGGGCATAAGACTTTTTTGAAAAACGACATCTGTAAATATCCATTCACATTATACCCCCAATATATTTAAATCGAAACTTTCACTATGTGAAAATGGTTGTTATATATATTTAAATACAAACAATGAAACTCAATGAAAATACTGCATTTTAAACTATTATAATTAAAGAAGAATTACAAATAAGACCCAAATGATTAGTATGAAATAACAAGTGTAATGATATTCACAATCTTCACCCCAATTTGACAAGATCTAAAACTCTATATTATACATAATATTAACAAAACAAGAGATTTTTTACCGGCTTTACTGGCGGGATTTCGTTAGTTCAACTATTTTTCAAACAAAAAATAAAAGAGAACCTCCTAAAGTAAAAATGGAAAATTATTGTAATTACTAATGTAGATTTATGCAAAGATAACATGTAAAATTTAGATTTTTCATTACACAATACAGACAAACATATATGATTATGACATTTACACATTCTGCTAACTTTTTATTTATCCATACTTTTGTTTAAAATATAAATACTATGCAATATTATTTCATTAACCATTATATGCAGGCCCTTAGAGTACGTATTCAATTGTGAACTCAAGTTGTTATCCGAATCATTTTTTTGTTTAAAATATGCAAACAATGTCTAATTTGAAACGTTCCATTGAAAAAATAACACTACGAGCTCCTTCTGTAATTAGTTTCAACACTTACATAGAATCATAAAGTTTAAAGCTTAATATATAATCAAACATATCTATATATATATACAGGAGGTAGAATGTAAACATTATTTATTATATAAAAAGAAAATATATTTAAGACATAACAATTATATATATTACTAAAATGTCAAATAAAAAAACTTTAATATAATTTATTAAAGCCCGTGCGTAGCACGAGCATATACTACGAGTGCACTTAATTTTAGAATATTGAACATTCACTTTAACATCATTACATATGCACTTTTTAGCATATTAAACATGCACTTAAACATACTTATACATGCACTTTAACATAATAAACATACACTAGTTAAAATATGTATTTTTGATGTACATGTTAAACACGCACATTTACAAATTACCACATGCATTTTCGCATATTAGAGATGCACTCTGATGAGGGGTTTGTCGTAGACACCTATCAAATAACCTCAAAAACCTAACTAATGTAGTAGGATAAATAGGGATCGATCCCACATGGAGGTAAGCAATCTTCCTATATGAAAAGGTTGTATGCCAATAGTAACAAAAGGTTTTTTTTTTAGGTTTGTATCAAGTAACAATGTAAATCAATGCAAAAGATGTAATCAATGGATGAGAAGTAACTTAGTCAGACAAATATCCACACTTCAGTTTAATTGGTTGATCCTAGATTATCTCCAATTCCTACCAGTGAATATTCCTATTCCGATCTTATGTATATAGACAGGTCAACCAGCCCTGAAAATACTTATCATTAAACAATCAAGAAACCATCAAGATTAAATCTAACGGCAGTAGTAAGCATAAGAATTAAGCATGATACATGCAATACTTAACAACTAGTCAGTACTCGACATGTACTTAATTCTCTTCACAATAAACATTCACAATCAGTTCTTATAAATTGTGGTTGCTACACAAGATAAGGGATTTCAACCAGAAATATCCAAACCCTAGCAATAGAAAATCACTAATATCAACTAGATGATCAGGCTAATCAAATCAGCAAGAATCAATGGGATGAAGCACAAAGAGAATCAATATAATCAAAGGAAAGGAAATAGAGTTATAATCTCACAACCAAATACAAACGAAGGCTTCAATCGTCGGACTAAGCAATGGTTGCTTAGTTCTTCATAGTCTTCAAAGCCTATAACTCTAAGGGAAAATGATGAACGATGATAAAGTGATTATGAAAAGTCTGCTATCAAAGAAAGATAAATAACCTAGCAAAACCTAATTTTCTTAAGATAAGAAATATAATCTTCCTAAAATATAATAAACGAAATAAAATAAAAAGAAATAAAACAAAACAGATGTTGGACGAAAACCCGAACGCGCTCTGCGTATGAACAGTACCCGCGACTGCGGTTTGGAAACCGCGACCGCGGTTTGATCGTGTCTTGCTCCGCTGCTACTGTCGTTAATCCGCGCCCACAGATTCATCTCTATTGTATCCCCGCGTCTTGCCTTCCATCGCGGCACTCCCCGCGACTTCCTTGGTAAACCGCGACCGCGGTTATCAGCCCTGCGCCCGCGGTTTAGTCACTGTTGCGGCCCTTTTGCTTCTTCCTTGCAGTCTTCTCTTGTGGTGGCCTTCATTGCTCCGTAATGCTTTCACAGTATGCACTAAAATCCACCATATCACTACTTCTTCTCTAAAACTCCATTCTTCTAAATTGTGTTCTAAACCCATACAAATGGTACCTAAATCCTAGTAACTTCTCCTAGTTACGCACTACAAAGTAGAGCGTATCAAATTCCCACATGCTTAGACCTTGCTTGTCCTCAAGTAAGCTAATGTAAACCTACTCATCCAATGAAATACCCAAGGTCTCAGGAAGCACAACAAAACAATCTCCACTAAGAACTGCACCTAATCATGAATCTCCACAGTACCAACATATCAACACAACACACAAGCTTTAAGGAAAGCATAATACTTCCCCCAAGCTTAACCCGAACACCATAGAGTGAATAAAAATATCTAATCCTAGCTCCAGTCTATGTTCTTATAGCTCCCAGAGTGACCTACCCGAATCCTCCTTATATCTCCAACGTTTCCCATAAGACTCAATCTTTTGGAGTCTTCTCTTGTTCATACCGTTTTGTATTTTTCCATAGAAGTATTGAGGTTCACTATCGTCATCGGCTTTTATTCGAGAAGCGATGGGTATAACCTAACACGACTACTTAGAACCTTTTCTATTTTACCCTTGCATAGTCTTTCATTAGACTAACCAACCGGTTATTTTCCTTTGCATGGTTGGGTGGTGTCATCCGTCTCATATGGCACATCAGGTAAACTCCCTTTCCGGGAATGCTAGTATGCGATGATGAAGGCATATATTGATTTAAAGAGTTTTCCAAGGTTGAAGATCCTAGGCGTGAGATCGCTCAGATCAAGACCCTTCGTGATGTTTATTTATTTCAAAGACTTCCGCTGTATTGAAACAATTCTGTATTTGGTTGTATGTGGTGTTAACAGTTGTAAAACCGTGACTTTGGTTTAAATAATATTTAGAAATTTTCATGATATTTAATATAGTCTGTGTTATTATAAATGATTTAGCCTTGGGTGACCCCAGATGTGTAATCTGAGGTCACTAGTGGTAATACTTTCAAGGAATTATTTAGGGGTGTTACAGATTTGGTATCAGAGCCAAAAGTTTTAAAACGGGTTGGGTTTTCAAATCGTTTTACCTAAACAAAATTTTTATAAACCACTTACCCGTTCGTGTTGAGAAATTTGTGGTTAATTCCAAAAGTATAAAATTTTGAACGAAACTATACTTCGAGTAAAATATGATATTTTAAAATCTCTGCCATTCCAGTCGTGCCTTTTTTCCAGTCTGATATAGTAAGTTCGCTTCTATATTTAGAAAGACTAATCCTTTCTCGTCACCTCGCAGGATATGAGCGCATTCATATCACAACTCGGGAGTAGGAAGGAAGCCGAGGTGGTCCCGCCATCTCCAGTTAGGCTTGAGTTTCTGGTTCCCCTAGATGCGTTGAGGTCGGGGAGCCAAGTTGTCCACCCGAGGTGGTGAAGACCGTACTCGAGGAGTCGACAGTGCTAGTGTCCGATGGGGCAAGGGATCCCGAGGTGGAGCCCGAAGCTGACTCGAGAGAGGACACGGAGGAGGAGGAGCCGGAGGAGTATCATGGAGGGTACTTCGACGACGACTTCGAGGAGGAGGATCCCAAGGAGGATCCAGAGGAAGACCTGGAAGAAGAGGAAGATCCGGAGAAAGAGGACCCTGAAGAGGACCTCGAGGAGTTCGGCTATGAGTCAGATGGCCTAGAGCACCTGCTTGAGGACAATGAGGACCTGGGAATGCAGTTCATTTTCCCGAGTACAGAGTTGCCGCCTGATGAGGAGTACACGCCGTTGTCCCCTACCGCTTGGGAGGCTCTTGGGATCTCGGGTATTAGCAGGAGGATGTATGGGCCGCTGGATGCATTAGTGTACCTGCAACTTATTCCCATACCGAGAAGGCCGATGGTGAGCCCTGTTTCTCGGCACGTGCTTCATCAGGGCGAGATGGCTTCCTCCGAGGCTCGTCGCCAGGTGGAGGAGATGACTGAGCATGCTCGCATGAGGGCAAGGCCTTGGGAGTGGATGGGTGCCTCGAGGGTGGTCCCGACCCAAGAGGCCAGGCCGAGACCTCGTGTGCTTGTTGAGCGCATGGAGGAGTGGACGAATGCCTTGTACGATATGGAGGACATGACTTACGAGACTGAACTCGGTCTCTCCCGTATGCTAGAGGACGTCCGCGAGCTCTAGGAGAACATCAGGCAGGCGAAGCTGCTACTCAACCCTCAGTACGAGGTGAATCGGGCGGATTTCCACCCGGGATTTCTTAAAGAATTTTGCTACCCACCGATACATGAGGAGGGGCCGAGTGTTCCTGTGACTAGGGAGGGACCAAGTATACCGAGGCCTAGGGAAGAGCCATGCGCTCCGGTTCCTAGTAGGTCGAGGAGTCCGACACCGGAACCCAAGGATGGTCCCCCTCCGAAGAGAAGATGTCAGAGGTCCAGTGGGTATAGGAAACTCTTCATGGCACCGTGAAGGAGGGCAGTGTTGGGCCTTAGTGTTTTTTTTCTAGTTGTTTTATTTCGTTTTTGTTAGAACTGTAGTCTCCTATCAATTTTGTCTTTTCGCTTAGGAGGGCTTCTTGTAAAAACTCATCAACTTAGTTCAGTTCACTTCATCAATAAAAGTTTACCAGTTTGATCTATTCCGAGTCGATTCCATACGTTGTGCATTTTAATAATATGGTATTAATGTTGTGAAATACTTAGAAAATTGATCGGTAAATAGATGACGAACACAAGGAACACTATTCGTGCTGGTGCTGGGCCAAGCAACAACCCCAGACTGAATCTGAGGAATGCCGCAAATCAAGGGGATGAGAGCGAGTCGGTCTCTCACAACAACCCCGTGGGCAGTGGCCAAGTTTCGGCTAATCCTCAAGTGGTATTCGACGCTGCGGCAATAGAAGCTATTCGGGGGATCGTGATGCAAGCGGTCACCGATATAATGCGGACAATTGCACCACAAGCACAAGGTGTGCCGGTTCCTCAGGTTATCCCTGAATTTGAGGAGCCAGTTATTCATGTACCTCAGGATGATGCCGTCAGGAACATAGGGAACTATGGTCGAGCGTTGAAGGCCATTAGCTCTATGAGGCCTAACAGCTATGACGGTAAGGGGGAACCAGTTAAAGTGGCGTATTGGTTCTCGCACATGGAAAGGTTGTTTAGAAACGTCGACTGCACTGAGGCTGAAAAAGTGCACATTGCTTCCCTTCAACTAAAGGAGGTGGCTAGCGAATGGTGGGAAAGCACTGGTCTAGCTGATCATACTGGTTTGAACTAGGGAATGCTTAAGACGAAGATGACTGACCGTTTCTTTTCCCGTGCTATGAGGGAGGATAAACATAAGGAGTTCCTTTATCCGAAGACGGATGGGTTGAAGGTGACTGAGCTTGCGGCCAAGTTTATTCACTTATTGCAGTATGCTGGGCCGAAAGTGTCCAGTGAGGAGCAAAAGATTTGGCATTTCCACGAGTGGATGAATGATAGGTGCAATTTAGTGCACCTTAACTAGTGACTTTTGACACATATTAGATGGAGTTTAAGTGGAGAATTAGGCTAAGTCTGTTACTTAGGAGAAGAGTTGGAGTTGTACAGACTTGGAGGTTTTGTAGCCTAATGAAGGAAGTTGGAGATGTTGAAGAAGATCTGCTCAGAGCTAAGGGAGAAAACTACCTCGCTTGGTAGTACGTTGGAGCAGATGAAGGATGAAGAAGTTGCCCGCATCACCCCGCGGCACTGTCACCGCCCCGCGGTGAAGATCCTTAGGAGAAGCGCCTCGCGCCAGAAGAAGCCACCGCATCGCGGTGGAGCATTACCGCTTCGCGGTGGAATGAAGACCGCGTGGCTGAGGTGTGCTGTTATTTCCTATTTTGATATTTTATACTTTATGTTTTAGTTTTATATTATTTCCTTATTTCGGTTATTAGGTCAACTTCGAGAAACCTATATAAGGTCTTTTCGTTAGTTTTGAGAAGGTGCGCAGATAGTTACGTTCTTCTTCCTTAATATAATTTCTAGGTTTTTCAAGTAATGGATAGCTAAACATTCTTGTTTCGCTAGACGATTGAAGCACTACAATGAATTGGTTGTGAGATTTCTATTTCCTTGTTCTATATCTTATTAAGTTGGATTGATTCTCTCGATTGAATTGATTATTGATTTATGTTGGTTTACCTAGAGTTGCTAACTAGGTATTTCGGCATTTATCATATTGCTAGGATTGCATATAGGGGTTCCGAGTGCATATCTAGTGGCAAACACGTTTGTGCGTATAGGGGTTCCGAGCGTATATTTGTGTGTGAGAGTCAATTGCATGTTAAGTAGGGGAGTGAGTACTTGTACGTCTTTCTACTTGCATGTGTCCTATATCCTTGTGTGTATTGGTATTGCTGTGTTGGTGTTAAAGTATGCTGACAACTGTGAGAATCAGTTGTGCTTTATCATTGGCATAGTAATAAGTCTATCGACAACTGTGAGAATCGATAGTATTCACGATCAGGGTGGGAATAATGATAAGATAGTAAAAGAACTTGGAAAGATTGTTTTCAGTGATCAACCAATTGCATTGTGGTATGGATATTTGTCTGGTGGAATACTTTCTCTCATCATATTTCATCTCTTGTCATTAATTGCATGTTTGTTTACGTTACGATTATTCTAAACAAAACCCCCCGTTACTTGTTGATCATACATAATTGCGTACAGATAACCGACTCCCTGTGGGATCGACCTTGACTTACTTGCTATACTCTTTAGTAGGTGAATTGAGATTATTTTGACAGGAAAACGACACCGGTTTCCGGCCTCGTCAAATTTGGCACCGTTGCCGGGGAGTCAAATTTTCTGTTTGTGATTATTTGTGATTGACTGCCGTGTGGATCTATCTTACGATCCACACTTTTACTACTGATTCGCTACTTGTTGAAGTTCTTACAGAGACATGTACGAATGGCACAAACACTCCGCCAATGGACTGAACAAAATCTGATACAGCAGCCCTTGGCTGTGACTATTCCACCCCTGGCTGACGGGGTCAAGTTTGAGCTTAAACCAGGAGCAATTCGGTTGCTACCAAAATATTATGGAAGAAGTGGAGAGGATCCCATTCTCCATCTGAACAAGTTCCACACCATTCTGATGAGCATTAAGCCCACCGATGTCACTGAGGACCAGATCAAAATGAGAGCCTTTGGGTTCACTCTAAAGGATGAGGCTGAAGATTGGTACTATCATCTACCTGGAGGGAGTGTAGACTCCTGGACTAAGATGCACAATGTTTTCCTTGCCCGTTATTTTCCCGCTCAGATGGCAAACGCTTTGAAAAGGGAGATCACATGCATCGAACAAGGCGAAGATGAGGTACTCTATGACTATTGTCAGCGGTTTGATCGACTCTGCACGAGTTGCCCATTCCACGGTTTTGATACGAAGTCTCTGGTGCTTTATATTTACAACGGGCTGAATGACATTGAACGAAGAATGATTGATGCCTCTTGTGGTGGTAGCATCCTCAATCTGACTCCGGATGTCGCCATGGCCACGCTTAAAGAGATGGCTGAAGGTACAAGGGAATATTCTGAACCCCCGAGAACCATGCTAGTTGGTGCCATCAGCTCCCATGACTCGCATATATCACAAGAGATTGCTTCTTTGAGGGAAGTAATTGTGGGGATGGGAAGGCAAACCACAGATACCACCACTGCTGAAGTCTGTGCTGCTGAGAGCTACGAGCCCATTGAAACACGACAGCTTTGCATTGATGTTCCACCAACTGCTCACAACCCCTCTTCGACCGCAGCGATTCTCTATACCCTAACCCAACACTTTGCAACACATGTGGAGAAAACTGAGACTACTTTCCAGCGGATAGCAGAGTTCATGACCGACTTCAAGGATGTGGTCGTTGAGCTACGAAAAGAGAGAAGGCAAGATGCTGCAAACGCAGTAACCCTACGAAGTGGCAAGGAACTACATGTCGCCCCTATTGTTAATCAGGACGACATAGCTGAGATTGAGATTGCTGAAGAGTCAGTATCACCGCCCCGCGGCAGTTCTCACCGCAACGAGGTGGTAGCTCCCAGTGTTCCTACACCATTATCACCGCTTCGCGGCGACCCTCACCGCCCCGCGTTGAACTCACCGCCCCATGGTGAAAGCCCAGAACTCATAGATCTTCCTGACGAGGAGGTGGATACCTATGTACGCCCCAACTTTCCTCCTCTTGGATCTGAGAAACCACCTGCACCCTTTCCAGAAGCACTCAAGGAAAGGAGAGTTATTGATGACAAGGATCTCTTTGATACTTTCAGTAAGTGTGAGGTGAATATCCCACTCCTCAATCTTGTCAAGAGTGTACCAAAGTACGCTAAATTCCTGAAGGAGCTATGCACAGTAAAGAGGAATCAGAAGCTGAAAGGAAAGGAGAAAGTCAAGGTCAGCGAATGCGTCTCTGCTGTATTCCAGCGCTTGCCAAAGAAATGCGGAGATCCAGGCATGTGGAGCATTCCTTGCACCATCGGAAACACCAGGTTTGAGAAAGCTATGCTTGATCTAGGCGCCTCCATCAATGTGCTGCCCTATTCTCTCTATGAATCCCTCGGACTTGGACCTCTGCAGGAAACAGGTATTGTGATTCAATTGGCTGACCGGTCTAGTGTCTATCCTAGGGGAGTCATAGAGGATGTCCTTGTTATGGTCGATAAGTTGATATTCCCTGCAGATTTTTATGTCTTAGATATGGAAACAGATGCAAAGGCAACTCCTATACTGTTAGGTAGGCCATTTTTGAAAACTGCTAAGACTAAACTTGATTTGCAAAGTGGGACACTTTCCATGGAATTCGATGGGGAGAGGGTAGAATATAATATCTATGAAGCAATGAAATACCCCAAAGAAGACCATTCTCTGTGTTCCATTGATGTGATCAATTCCATTGTGCAGGAGGTCTTTGATATTTCTGGTTCTGACGAGTTGATGTCTATTGTTGAAAATAACTTGGATTCCTCCTATGAGGAATATTCTTTACCCTCTAACATGCAGGAAGCCATCGCTCATCTAGACACTCATGGTAAGTACTCTACAGATCCTTTGGGCATTGGCCCCATCTTACTAAACCCGAGTGAAAGGCTCGTTCCTTCTGTTGAACAGGCTCCAGAGATCGAATTGAAGCCGTTGCCGGACCATCTCAAGTACGCCTTTCTTGGAGCCAAAGACACTTTGCCAGTCATTGTGTCCAGCAAGCTCTCTGCAGATCAAGAGATGAAGCTTTTGGACGTGTTCAGGGAGCACAAAACCGCTATTGGATGGACCATTGCAGACATAAAAGGGATAAGTCCCTCGACTTGTATGCACCGGATTTTACTTGAGGACGGAGCTAAACCGTCTAGGCAGCCACAGAGACGGCTAAATCCTCCAATGATGGAAGTGGTGAAGAAAGAAGTGCTCAAACTCCTCAAAGCTGATATGATCTTCCCTATTTCGGATAGCCAATGGGTAAGTCCAACCCAGGTTGTCCCTAAGAAAGGAGGGATTACTATAGTGGAGAATCAAGATGGAGAACTAATCCCCACCAGGACTACCACAGGATGGAGGGTATGCATTGATTACCGTAAGCTGAATGCGGTAACTCGGAAGGATCATTTTCCCCTGCCCTTCATTGATCAAATGCTAGAACGCCTTGCTGGGCGACCCTACTATTGCTTCCTGGACGGATATTCAGGATATTTTCAGGTGGCCATTGCACCAGAGGACCAAG
Organism: Rheum nobile; assembly: GCA_027886185.1. Classification (NCBI taxonomy): domain Eukaryota; kingdom Viridiplantae; phylum Streptophyta; class Magnoliopsida; order Caryophyllales; family Polygonaceae; genus Rheum; species Rheum nobile. Next base: position 2,346,228 of record WOAB01000072.1, on the reverse strand, counting down.
AGAAAACCACTTTTACATGTCCCTTTGGCACTTTTGCATACCGCAGAATGCCATTCGGATTGTGTAACGCACCCGTTACATTTCAACGATGTATGGTTAGTATCTTCTCTGACTATGTTGAGAAATTCATTGAGGTATTTATGGATGATTTCACGGTGCATGGCACTAGCTTTGATTCATGTTTAGACCATTTGGCACTTGTTCTTAAAAGATGTGTTCATACCAATTTGGTTTTAAACTTTGAAAAATGTCATTTTATGGTGGAACAAGGAATAGTCTTGGGTCATATTGTTGCTGCTAGGGGTATTGAGGTCGATAAGGCAAAGATTGATGTAATTCAGTCTTTGCCTTATCCTACTAATGTGCGTGAAGTGCGTTCCTTTTTAGGTCATACAGGTTTCTACCGTAGATTTATTAAGGACTTCTCGAAGATATCTTCACCCCTCTACGAGCTTTTGAAGAAGGAAGTGACCTACGTATTCACAGATGAGTGTAAGAAAGCGTTTGACTGCCTGAGAGAACGCCTGACAAGCGCACCCATTATTCAGGCACCTGACTGGTCTCACCCATTTGAGATCATGTGTGACGCCAGCGACTATGCAGTCGGAGCAGTTCTAGGACAGAAAGTGGGACGGGCATCCCACGTGATTCATTACGCATCTATGACTCTGAATGGAGCCCAGAGGAACTACTCCACCACTGAGAAAGAGATGTTGGCTGTCGTTTTTGCCTTGGAAAAGTTTAGGCAATACCTCCTGGGAGTCAAGGTGATTATCTACACAGATCACGCTGCTCTTCGTTACCTACTTACGAAGAAAGAAGCAAAGCCAAGATTAATCCGATGGGTTCTCCTCCTTACTGAATTTGATGTGGAAATCCGTGACAAGAAGGGAGCAGAGAATCTCATAGCGGATCACCTAAGCAGACTCGTCCATGAGGAAGATAAACCTGGAGAACAGAGCCCCATACATGGCACCTTCCCAGATGATACACTGTTCATACTCGAAGGCAGTTCAGAGAACACGCACCGCCCCGCGGTTCCCACCATCGCGACCCGGCGAGCTGTATACAGTATGCAGTTGGAGAAACTACCGCCTCGCGGTGATGACCACCGCGACGCGGCAATTAGATTACTTGAGAGCAAGGAAAGCTCACCGCGACCCCAAAGCACATCACCGCCCCACGGTCTTATTTCTGGGATCACACTTTGCCCTGGCAATCTTGCTGACGTCCCTCATCAGATAGCTATGGATCTCTTCGGAATCCAATCTTACAGACCATGGTATGCAGACATAGTCAATTATCTGGTTCGAGAAGAATTTCCCCCGGACTACACCAGAGCCCAAAAAGTAAAGATACGGAGAGAAGCTCGCCACTATGTCTGGGACGATCCCTATATGTGAAAGCATTGCGTCGATCAGGTTGTGCGCCGATGTCTTCCAGACAACGAGGTACAATCTGTCCTTAACTTCTGCCATTCTGAGGCATGTGGAGGTCATTTTGGAGCAAACAGGACTGCTAGGAAAGTATTGGAAGCAGGATTTTATTGGCCACGCCTCTTTAGGGATGCTCATGTCTTCTGTAAAGCCTGCGACCGATGCCAATGGGTCGGCAACATCACCAGAAGGAACGAAATGCCACAGTCATCACTGATTTTCTGCGAAGTCTTTGACGTCTGGGGCATGGATTTTATGGGACCCTTTCCTAACTCTCATGGGAATCTATATATATTACTGGTAGTGGACTACGTTTCCAAGTGGGTGGAAGCAAAGGCCACCAGGACTGATGATTCCAAAGTTGTGGCAAGTTTCATCAAGGAGAACATTTTCTCAAGATTTGGAGTACCCAAAGCTTTAATCAGCGACAAGGGAACCCATTTCTGCAACAAGACGGTGACTGCCCTACTGAAGAAATATCATGTCACTCAGAGAATCTCCACGGCCTACCACCCTCAGACTAATGGGCAAGCTGAGAACTCCAATAGAGTGATCAAGACCATACTGGAGAAGACAGTAGCAGCTCACCGGAGAGACTGGAGTGCCAAGCTCAATGATGCGCTGTGGGCATACCGTACAGCCTTCAAGAAGCCGATAGGGATGTCCCCATTCCGGCTGGTATATGGAAAAGTTTGTCACCTACCCGTCGAACTTGAACACAAGGCGTGGTGGGCAATAAAGAAGTGCAACCTGCAACTGGATGAAGCAGGTGAATTCCGTAAGCTACAAATGCAAGAACTTGAGGAATTACGCCTTGACGCTTATGAAAACTCAGTCATCTACAAGGCGAAGACCAAGCAGTGGCACGACAAACACATTCTGCGGAAAGACTTCAAGCCAGGAGATAAAGTTCTTCTATTCCAATCCCGGCTTAAGCTCTTTGCTGGAAAGCTGAAATCAAAGTGGTCAGGCCCGTATGAAATCGCTGAGGTGTACCCCCATGGGGCCGTAGAGCTAATCAACCCCAAGACCGGCACCACTTTCAAGGTGAACGGCCACAGATGCAAGCCTTACTACGAGGGGTTCGATCCAATCCAGGATGAGGCACTACTCGAGAACCCTGACGCTGAAGCAGGATGAGCCACAACCCACGTCGAGCCAACGACGTAAACCAAGGCGCTGTCCGGGAGGCAACCCGGGTTAGTTCTTTTCCTTTCTTTTTCTTATATTAATTTCGTAGTTTATTTTGCTTTGTTTCGTTCGCCTGTTACTCACATTTCAGGTACGAAAGTAAATCCGAGATGAGACTTGGTACCCAGCGTATCCCACCGCCCCGCGTCGCCAATTTACCACTTTGCGGTGGATTCCACCACCCCACGGTGGACCTCTGGTATAATTTCTCAACTCTAAAAAAAAAAAATGCAAGGCATAAAGGGTCCCGAAAAAACCTTAAACGGGTGAGTAATATTTTTATGCCTTGAGTTGGATACGAAGGATTTGGGTGCTTTTGCCGGTGTTTTGGAGGCGTTTGGAGGGGAATAGCATAGTGACCGCTTCGCGTCGCCATCTCGCCGCCTCGCGTGAGTCAAATTTTTTGAATCTGGAGAAGAAGGAGAACAGTCGCCGCCCCGCGTCCATTCCGCCGCGACCTTGCACCTGTGCTCAGATATCATCACCGCCCAGCGGTGCCTTCGCGGTCTGCCTTTGGCCGGTTGTAAGTGCCCTTCTCCGAGCCTTTCTCTTCTAGTTCTTTCTTTCTCGCACCATGGAGAGAGCTAGGAAGGTTGGCATGTCTGAGGAGGAGTCGAATTTATATGATGCGGTGTCGACTAGGAATGTGCTGCCAACCCGCTTCTTTGATAAGGATACCTTGGCTGAATTGGGTCTGCTAGAATTGACCCAACACTGTCTGGAGAAACTAGGCTTGGGGGGCTTCCTAGACAAATCTGCCCCCACCTACCCCGACCTTTGTTACCAGTTTCTTGCCACCGTGACCAAGAGCCATAGACGTCCTGTTGTGAACGGCCAAGAGGAGAGTATTCTTGTGGGTATTTCCTTCAAGTACGAGGGTCGGAGTTATGGTTTTCCTATTACTGTGCTACGAGAATTGCTGGGTATATTTAGGCCGGGCACAGTTGGATGGAGGCATGGTCCCGCCAAAGAGGCCATGAAGGAGTTTTGGATGAGCGCCACAGGGATGGCTGAATTTCAGAAGGGCCGGGAGACTAGTGATAAAATCGTGCATCCCTGCCTCCGCTTGATTTACACAGTGCTGATTCGGACATTCTGTGGTATGGAGGAGAGTAGAGCATCCATGAAGCGTTTGGGTCTTTTCTCCGCGATGATCGATCCACTAGTCGAGGTGACACCCGGATGGTTCGCTATTTGGTTACATGAGCTGCTGCTGGTTCGTGAGGACGCCGGGCGAGATATTGTGCAGGGAGGTTTGATTACTTTGATTGCGGCAGCCAGGATTTCTTTGGATACCATTCCGGACCCGCTTATGCCCATTCGTTATAACATCCAGTATATGCGGCGTCGCGGTATGTTGAGCGGATCTCAGGGGGAGTATATGTGGTGTTCTCATGGTGGCCATCTTGTGCGTCTTCCTCGTCCCTTGGCGTATCCGGAGGATTTCACGGGTTGGTACATTCCTTCCGATGTTGAGATTGCTCCTGTGGAGGAGGAGTTAGAGCCACCGGCTGATGATGTTGCGATTGATCCTGTGGTTATTGAAATGGAACCACATGCTGCTGTGGTTGACATCGTTCCTGCGGACGGGGTGTTGGAGACACCAGCTAATGAGGAGATAGCACCACAAGCTGAGGACGCCGAGGGCGCTGAGCTGGAGCCTGAGCCTATGGTGGATGTACCCATGATCATGGATGTTGATCCACCCATCCCCGACGTGGCTTCCACGTTTGCACCACCTCCTGAGTTCTCCTGGGACGAGATGTTCGTTCGTTTTGCTGCATTTGAGCTACGTCAGGAGGCTGTGAACGAGGCGACTTTGGCTCGGTTGCAGGCTCGTCAAGCTGAGATTACACGTGACATCCGGGAGCAGCTGGACGCCGCGAAGGTTTACATCACAGAGCAGTACTTTGGGAGGCACCCACCTCCGCCGGGCTATCCTTAGTGTCCACGTTCCCAGTGAGTGTGTTTCTCTCTTCCCTATTTGCTTTGTCTTCTTTTTACATTGAGGACAATGTGTCATTCAAGTGTGGGGAGGGATTTAGACTCACTGTCTATCTTAGCTAGTATACAATTTTTAATTCATGCATTTTCGTACTTGCATTTATTTCAAAAAAAAAAAAGCCATAAAATGTTGAAAAGGCAATAAAAAATCCTGGGATGAGTCGAAAACCCGAAAGGGCGGCTCAGGAAACAAGCAGGTAGTCCGACTGGTAATAGACCAGGGCAAGAGTGGACTGGAGTGATGTGAGTATATGTGAGACATCCAGTAAAATGAAATGAGTGGCTTGGTGAAAATCCGAAAGGGCGCCTTGGCAAGATGAGTGAAAAAGAAAAAAGAGTGAGTTTAGGATTTCTCTTACCTATTGGCGAGGCGTCATAAGAAGGGCGACATAGAAGGATTGTCGGGTAGGCTACTTTGGAGCGATAAGGAGTTGGACTGGAGCTAGGATTAGAGTTCTCTCGCATCATTCGTTTTGGTTGTTTGGAGTGTTGGTTGTTGAGTTATTGTGGTTATTAGTGTCTTATATTGTCACACTTCCTGAGACCTTGATTTTGCTGGATTGGAGTATGATGGAGCTAATTTACTCGGGACGAGTAAAGGTCTAAGTGTGGGGATATTTGATAGGTGCAATTTAGTGCACCTTAACTAGTGACTTTTGACACATATTAGATGGAGTTTAAGTGGAGAATTAGGCTAAGTCTGTTACTTAGGAGAAGAGTTGGAGTTGTACAGACTTGGAGGTTTTGTAGCCTAATGAAGGAAGTTGGAGATGTTGAAGAAGATCTGCTCAGAGCTAAGGGAGAAAACTACCTCGCTTGGTAGTACGTTAGAGCAGATGAAGGATGAAGAAGTTGCCCGCATCGCCCCGCGGCACTGTCACCGCCCCGCGGTGAAGATCCTTAGGAGAAGCGCCTCGCGCCAGAAGAAGCCACCGCATCGCGGTGGAGCATTACCGCTTCGCGGTGGAATGAAGACCGCGTGGCTGACGTGTGCTGTTATTTCCTATTTTGATATTTTATACTTTATGTTTTAGTTTTATATTATTTCCTTATTTCGGTTATTAGGTCAACTTCGAGAAACCTATATAAGGTCTTTTCGTTAGTTTTGAGAAGGCGCGCATATAGTTACGTTCTTCTTCCTTAATATAATTTCTAGGTTTTTCAAGTAATGGATAGCTAAACATTCTTGTTTCGCTAGACGATTGAAGCACTACAATGAATTGGTTGTGAGATTTCTATTTCCTTGTTCTATATCTTATTAAGTTGGATTGATTCTCTCGATTGAATTGATTATTGATTTATGTTGGTTTACCTAGAGTTGCTAACTAGGTCTTTCGGCATTTATCATATTGCTAGGATTGCATATAGGGGTTCCGAGTGCATATCTAGTGGCAAACACGTTTGTGCGTATAGGGGTTCCGAGCGTATATTTGTGTGTGAGAGTCAATTGCATGTTAAGTAGGGGAGTGAGTACTTGTACGTCTTTCTACTTGCATGTGTCCTATATCCTTGTGTGTATTGCTATTGCTGTGTTGGTGTTAAAGTATGCTGACAACTGTGAGAATCAGTTGTGCTTTATCATTGGCATAGTAATAAGTCTATCGACAACTGTGAGAATCGATAGTATTCACGATCAGAGTGGGAACAATGATAAGATAGTAAAAGAACTTGGAAAGATAGTTTTCAGTGATCAACCGATTACATTGTGGTGTGGATATTTGTCTGGTGGAATACTTTCTCTCATCATATTTCATCTCTTGTCATTAATTGCATGTTTGTTTACGTTACGATTATTCTAGACAAAACCCCCCGTTACTTGTTGATCATACATAATTGCGTACAGATAACCGACTCCTTGTGGGATCGACCTTGACTTACTTGCTATACTCTTTAGTAGGTGAGTTGAGATTATTTTGACAAGAAAAAGACACCGGTTTCCGGCCTCGTCAATGAACCCAGACATCAAGCCATTGATGGTGCGCCACGGGTGCTCTACTCTAGAGCAGTACGTGGATGCCACCTATAAGTTGGAGATGACTCTGGAGGAGTCGGCGAAGAAGCGCAATCGCTAGAGACCGGCGCAGAGCCAGCCTCAGGCTAGTGGGTTTAAACGACCCGCGCCACCGTCGCATTTTGCCAAGTCTGGCCGGGCTAGAACAGAGGCAACTCAGGCAGGTTCTACTCAACACTCGGGTCAGGGCAAGAATCTGATCCAGTGTTACAACTGTGGAACACTGGGGCATAACAGCAACGAGTGTCCGAAGGACAAAAGGATGTGTTTTGCCTGCGGAAAGAAGGGGCACTTGCAGACGTTTTGTCCGCAGAGGAGGCAGAAAGGAGCTGAGTCACAGCAAGGGTCTGTTAGTCATAACAACCGACCCCGATTCAAGCCGGTGGAGACTCATAGCCCTTCGACGCAGACAACTGCCCAGAATAAGGGGAAAGCCCCAGCTGCTTCTGGAGGTCAAGGTCAGCGGATTTATGAGATGTGTGAGGCTGACGGACCGAATGCTCCGATTGCTCAAGGTACTCTATACCTCTATTCTACTTCTGTGTGTATATTGTTTGATTCGGGTGCCACTCATTCTTTCATTTCAGAGAACTATGTGAGTAAGTTAGGCTTAGTGTGCAATGAGACTTGCGAGCCTTTTGTGGTAAATCTCCCAAATAGTGAACAGTTGGTAGGAACCAAGCGTCTGTCTGAATTTCCGATTACCATTCAAGGTCGGAAGTTCAAAGCGGATTTGATCTGTATAGCCATGGCTCCATACGACATTATTCTCGGGATGGATTGGCTGACACGTCATGGGGCGGTAATCGATTTTAGCTCAAGGAATGTGACAGTTTCATCAGGGGGCTAGTTTATATGCAAGTTCAAGGGTCGTAATGACGCTGATAACGGAAAGCTCATCAATGCGATGACTGCATGTAAGCTACTTCGACAAGGTTGTGTCGGGTACCTGTGCTATCTGGATAAGCCCAAGAGGGATGAGACTTCAGTTCTTGATATTCCTGTTATATGCGAGTACCCGAATGTTTTTCCGGAAGAGATTCCCGGTTTACCCCCAAATCGTGACGTGGAGTTCACTATTGATCTCGAGCCTGGTACCGCGCCGATTTCTAAAGCACCTTATCGAATGGCTCCAGCGGAGATGCAAGAGTTGAACAAGCAACTCGAGGACCTTCTTGAGAAAGGGTATATAAGGCCGAGTGCATCGCCTTGGGGCGCTCCGGTCTTGTTTGTCAAGAAGAAGGACGGATCGTTCAGACTGTGTATTGACTATCGAGAGTTGAACAAGGTCACGATCAAGAATAAGTATCCGTTGCCTAGGATTGATGATCTGTTAGATCAACTACAGGGAGCAAAAGTCTTTTCCAAGATCGATCTGAGATCTGGTTACCATCAGCTCATGATTCGTGAGGAAGATATTCCGAGGACTGCATTCCGGATGAGGTATGGGCACTACGAGTTCGTAGTCATGCCATTTGGGCTTACTAATGCTTCGACAGTCTTCATGGATCTGATGCATAGATGTTTCCACCAATACCTGGATAAGTTCGTGGTGGTATTCATCGACGATATTCTGATCTATTCCCCGAGCGAGGAGGCTCACGAGGAGCATCTTCGAATCGCCTTGTCGGTCCTTAGACAAAATTAGCTGTATGCGAAATTGTCTAAATGTGATTTCTGGATCAAGGAAGTGGCTTTCTTAGGCCATGTGATCAATGAGGATGGGGTTATGGTCGACCCTCAGAAGATTGAAGCGGTAGCCAACTGGAAGCAACCTCAGAACGTGAATGAGGTACGCAGTTTCTTGGGACTTGTAGGTTATTACAGATGGTTCGTGGAGAGATTTTCTAAGATCGCTCTACCAATGACCGGTTTGCTCTGCAATGTCCATAAGAAGTTTATATGGGACGACAAGTGTGAGGCAAGCTTTCAGAAGTTGAAAAAGTGCCTGACGTCCGCACTAGTTTTGGCGCTACCAGAAGGAACTGATGGTTATGTTGTCTATAGTGATGCTTCTAAGCATGGGTTAGGTTGTGTGTTGATGCAAACGGGCAAGGATATTGCATACGCATCTCGGCAGTTGAACACCTATGAAGCAAACTATCTGACGCATGATCTGGAGTTAGCGGCTGTGGGTTTCACGTTGAAGAATTAGAGGAATTATCTCTGTGGTGTTAGGTGCCAAGTCTTTACCGATCATAAGAGTCTCAAGTATGTGTTCACTCAGAAGGAGTTGAATATGAGACAACGTCGCTGGTTGGAGCTACTCAAAGACTACGACATCGAGTTGTTGTATCATCCGGGCAAGGCTAACGTGGTAGCCGATTGAAGTACATTGAAGAAGAAGAGATTCTGGTGTCTTTACCGCACCCACGCCCATCTTCACCGCACCCGCGGTGAACTTGCTGATGACAAGTGAAGAGGAGCTGAAGCGAAGACAGCTGGATCAGACTGAAGATCCACCGCACCCCGCGGTGGATGACCGCACCCGCAGTGGGATGACCGCACCCGCGGTGGTGCCGAGCTGGAGCTTTTTCTCGGATTTTATATCCGAGATCTTTCTTTCCTTATCTTTTATTCCGAGATCTTGTTTTATCTTATTTTCCTTTTCTTTATTTCTAAACTATTTGTTTTCCTAGTATTTAAAGGTTTTAACCTAGACTTGGTTAGGTTAACCTCGTTCCATCTTTCATAGTTTTTTCTCTCAAAACCTTATGGAGAACTAAACTTCCATTGTTGCACTTGACGTTTGAAGCCTTCAATTGATTGGTTGTGAGTTTTCTACTCTTGTTCGATTTCCTATCTAGTTGTATTAATTCTCTTGCGCTTGAATGTTTATTGAATCTTATTGATTTATCTAGACTGATCACCGAGGTTTATTGATATTATCCATATAGCTAGGACTTGTCAATTCCGGGTTTGGTTGCATATCTAGTAGCAAACACGATTTATATAAGCGGGTTGCGAGTGTTCATCGTGAGAGAGAGAGTTAATTGCATGCTTATAGTAACGGGTTGTTTCTATTGCATGTATCTTGTTGAATCCTTGTTTGAATGCTATTGCTTTGTTGAGTCTTGAAGGTTTTCGGATTTGATTCAGTAATAAGTACTATTAGGGCTTGTAGAACTAATAGTTACATATGATCGGGATAAGAATAACCAAAGGAAAGATAAGAACTTGAGAATAATAGAATTCAGTGATCAACCATATCTCTTGTTGTGTGGATCTTTGTCAGGTGTGGCACCTTCCTCATATCATATTCACATCATTTGCTTTGCTTTTCTTGCTTTATTTACTTGGTTCGAAATACTACAAACCCCCCCTAGTTCCTAGTTGGTGACTTGCGAATTACAAGAACTGATAAACTGATTCCCTTGGGTTCGACCCTGACTTGCTTGCTATACTCTGTTTAGTAGGTACATTAGGATTTCTTTGATTAGGCATGACGACTTTAGGCCTGTCAAATTTGGCGCCGTTGCCGGGGAATCAAAATTTCTGTTTTTGTGGTTTTGTTTGCTACCAACTTTGGTGTGGACCTATCTTATGGTCCACACTCGTGCTACTGACAAACTTCTTGTTGATTGTGATTCAGAAATCGACAGAACATTCCATAGGAATCGCAGAGAACACTTTACACCACAAGTTGCAATGGGTGACCAAACGCTTCGGCAATTGACTGCACCTAATCTGATGCAACAACCTTTAGTTGTGGCTATTCCTGCCATAGGAGAAGGCATCAACTTTGAGTTGAAGCCAGGGCTGATTCATTTGCTCCCGTCATTCCATAGACTAAGTGGTGAAGACCCAATCAAGCATATGGGTAAATTCCACACTGTCTGCATGAGTATGAAACCGGCTAACGTCACTGAGGAACAAATCAAGATTAGAGCTTTCGGGTTCACCCTCAAGGACGCAACCGATGATTGGTACTACCATCTACCCACTGGAAGCATAGATACTTGGAACAAATTACATAAGTCTTTTCTCGAAAAGTATTTTCCTGCCAAGAAGGCGAATAGCTTGAAAAAGGCTATAAGCAACATCGAGCAAGAGGCTGACGAGACCTTATATGAGTACTACGAGCGGTTCAAGAGACTTTGCTCAAGCTGTCCATTCCATGGTTACACGAATCAAGATCTAGTGCTTCATCTTTACAATGGTCTGCTGGACAATGAAAGAAGGATTGTTGACGCTGCATGTGGTGGCAACATTCTTAACACAACACCGGTGGCGGCCATGGAAAAGATTCAGGAGATGGCAGAGGGGATGAGACACTTCGGTAAAACTTCTACCAAAAGAGGAGTCAATGCTGTGGACTCCGGACGCTCTGAGCTAGTAAGCGATATTGCTGAATTGAAGGACATGGTGAGGAGACTAACGCTGAAAGGAACTCATCAACAACTCAAAGCATGTGGGATTTGTGCTGATCAATTCCACCCCACCGATGCATGTCCTCAATTGCAAGATGATTCGAATGCTGAGGTGAACACTGTAGGAGGTTATGGACCTCCAAGACCTCGGAATGATCCCTACTCCAGCACTTATAATCCAGGATGGAGAGACCACCCAAATTTCAGATGGAGGGATCAACCGAACCAACAATAACCTCAACTTCTACAAAGGTCACAAGGTCAACAACCCGGTACTTCTGCTTCAACTGAAGATATGCTCCAAACCTTGACTAAGCACTTTATAACTCATGTTCAAACTACGGAGTCAAGAATCAAGAATCTAGAAAAGCAGATGGGACAAATGGCTAAAGCTATCACAAAGATCGATGCAAAGATTTCGGGAAATCTACCATCTCAAACGGTAGTTAACCCACGGGCAAATGTTAGTGCTGTGATGCTTCGAAGTGGTAAGCAATTGAACGTCGTTCCTAGTGCTGAAGAGGACGACGCCGAAAAAGAGCTCTTTGAACCCACACCACCGCACCCACGGTAGGACACCGCACCCCGCGGTGCGTCTACAGAAGCTCTGGAGAACTTGCCGCACCCAGCGCCCACCTTGGCGCACCCAGCGGCGAAATCAACAGATGGGTCTGCAACACAACCGCACCCGCGGTGGGAGGACCGCACCCGCGGTGGGACTCCAGAAGAGCAACTGAGCTCTCAGTTGAAATCACCGCACCCCATGGTGGAGGACCGCACTCGTGGTGACGGTATCGAGAAAGTTTGAGAATTCTCAGTTGGGACGACCGCACCCGCGGTGGAACCTGACCGCACCCACGGTGGAACCTGACCGCACCCGCGGTGAGTCTTCTAAAAAAGTGAAAGAGCCCTACGTCGACACCTATATTCGTCTGTGCTTTCCCCCTCTCGGTTCCGATAAGCCACCCGCCCAATTCCCAGAGGCGCTTAAGGAGAGGAGAATCATCGACGACAAGGACCTCTTCGAGACTTTTAGCAAGTGCGAGGTAAACATCCCTTTACTCAAACTTGTTACAAGTATTCCCAAATATGCTAGTTTCTTGAAGGAACTTTGCAAAATCAAGAGGACACAGAAGCAGAAGCAAAAGAAGCAGGTCCAGGTACGCGAGCAAGTATCTGCTGTGTTTCAAAGGCGTATGCCCAAGAAGTGCAGTGATCCAGGTATGTTCTCTATCCCTTGCATCATCGGTGAGACAAAGATTGATAAAGCTATGCTAGATCTTGGTGCATCTATTAATGTCTTACCATTGTCATTATATGAGTCTCTTGGTCTGCCACCATTACAAGACACTAGGCTAGTTATTCAATTAGCTGATGGAACCAATGTCTACCCAAAAGGGGTTGTTGAAGATGTCCTTGTTATGGTAGATAAGCTGATTTTTCCCACTGATTTTTATGTGCTTGATATGGGTAGTAGTACAGGTGCACCTATGCTGTTAGGGAGACCATTCATGAAAACTGCGAATACCACAATTGATGTCAGAAGTGGGAAATTAACTATGGAATTTGATGGGGATGGAGTTGAATATAACATATATGATATGAAACCTGTCATTAATACCTCTTTAAACTTTGTTGATGTAATGAGTCCTAACCCTTTGGATGAATTACAACCTATAATAGCGGATTCCATAGTTGACTTGCCTATCGGTATCACTATATCTTTTAATCTGCAGGCAGTCACGACTTTATTGGATGAGAAGGGTGAGTCTCCTACTTCTCTTTTGGGCAGTTGCCCCACCTTACTGACTCCACAGGGCAAGAAGCCGTTCCCTTTTGTTGTGCAGAATGAACAGTCGGAGGTTAAACACCCCCCTGATCGATCTAAGTATGGGGGAAAGACGACTAAGAAGGTCAAGGTGAAAGAGCCGGTTAAGAAGATGAATGGTCTAAGGTTCAAACTTTTCCATGATTGGTTCAGAAAAGAGGTGTTGAATGAGAGGGTTCCTAAGGAACCTATGCTGTGGGTTGAGGTTGTCTGAGTCTCATGTCAAGCCAACGACATTAACTAAGGCGCTGCTTGGGAGGCAACCCAAGTTAGGTAGGTTAAACTTTCGTATTGTTTTAGTTCAATTTAATTGTCTTTTACTTTTTCTACAGGGAAGAAGGCGGAGAGCCCAGCGGCACCGCACCCGCGGTGGGCATCCCTTTAATTTCTGTTGTTTCGAAAAAAATAAAAAAAATAAAAATTTGAAAACGCAACAAAAAAGAGTTCTACCGGAGCCAGCTGTCCGGGTTCCCCATGGAGAAGGTGCGCATCATGTTGTCAAGGAGGAGACATTCGCCCCACACATTATTTGGCAACAATGATGGCCCTACAGTCGACAGTTGAAGAGGAGGAACACCAGGGCCTACACCACGAACACATCTGGGCCCAATTTTTTTTTGTGTTCATTGAAGTCGTGCAGCCCCGAATTCTTTGATATACCACTATTCACCAAAGTGGTTTCCTTTTGGTTGCACGGTAGATGAAGCTAATGGAGTTGATGAAGACACCCGCCGCAACACCAGAGACCTGAGCATTTATTGTTACACCGCCAACAACAACGGAAGTGTCCAAGCAGCTCGGCGACATTTGTGAGTTATTTCTTTATCTTCCCTGTGCTTCTATTCTTTTGTCTTTCATTACATTGAGGACAATGCAATGTTTAAGCATGGAGGAGAGTTATGTACTTGCTATGTCGTTGAGGAGAAAACAAAAAGCCAAAAATTTGAATAAAAGGCTAAAATAGAAATCCTGGGATAGGTCGAAAACCTGAAAGGACGGCCTAGGTAATAAGCAGGTGGCTTGGACCAGCATTAGGCTGGGGTAATAATTGGTCAAGAGTGACGTGAGCTTATGTGAGCACATCTATTGGAAAATGAAACGAGTGGCTTGGTGAAAACCCGGAAGGACGCCTTGGCAAAATGAGTGAAAACAAGAAGAGTGATTTTTAGGATTCCTCATTGTTCTTGGCGTGGTGACATAAAAAGAGGAGTTATAATGAGGATTCGGGTAGGCCACTATGGAGTGATAAGGTGTTAGATGGGAGTTAGGATTAGATTAGTCTTGCATCACTTGTTTTGGTTGTCTTGGAGCTTATTGTTGATGTGTTGTAACTACTAGTGTCATATTTTCTTGTACTTCCTGAGGCCTTGGAGCATGATTGATGGAGTGAGTTCAGTTTTTAGCTTACTCGGGACGAGTAAAGGTCTAAGTATGGGGGAATTTGATATGCGATATATTGTATAACGCATCTAGTGGTTATTAGCATGATTTAGAGGATGTTTAGGTATGTTTTGATTGTAATTCTGTAATCCGAAAGAGAAGACGAGAAGTGAAGAAATCATGGGATTTACAGAGATTTGAAGTACATTGAAGAAGAAGAGTTTCTGGTGTCTTCACCGCACCCGCGCCCATCTTCACCGCACCCGCGGTGAACTTGCTGAAGACAAGTGAAGAGGAGCTGAAGCGAAGACAGCTGGAGCAGACTGAAGATCCACCGCACCCCGCGGTGGATGACCGCACCCGCGGTGGGATGACCGCACCCGCGGTGGTGCCGAGCTGGAGCTTTTTCTCGGATTTTATATCCGAGATCTTTCTTTCCTTATCTTTTATTCCGAGATCTTGTTTTATCTTATTTTCCTTTTCTTTATTTCTAACCTATTTGTTTTCCTAGTATTTAAAGGTTTTAACCTAGACTTGGTTAGGTTAACCTCGTTCCATCTTTCATAGTTTTTTCTCTCAAAACCTTATGGAGAACTAAACTTCCATTGTTTCACTTGACGTTTGAAGCCTTTAATTGATTGGTTGTGAGTTTTCTACTCTTATTTGATTTCCTATCTAGTTGTATTAATTCTCTTGCGCTTGAATGTTTATTGAGTCTTATTGATTTATCTAGACTGATCACCTAGGTTTATTGATATTATCCATATAGCTAGGACTTGTCAATTCCGGGTTCGGGTTGCATATCTAGTAGCAAACACGATTTATATAAGCGGGTTGCGAGTGTTCATCGTGAGAGAGAGTTAATTGCATGCTTATAGTAATGGGTTGTTTCTATTGCATGTATCTTGTTGAATCCTTGTTTGAATGCTATTGCTTTGTTGAGTCTTGAAGGTTTTCGGATTTGATTCAGTAATAAGTACTATTAGGGCTAGTAGAACTAATAGTTACATATGATCGGGATAAGAACAACCAAAGGAAAGATAAGAACTTGAGAATAATAGAATTCAGTGATCAACCATATCTCTTGTTGTGTGGATCTTTGTCAGGTGTGGCACCTTTCTCATATCATATTCACATCCTTTGCTTTGCTTTTCTTGCTTTATTTACTTGGTTCGAAATACTACAAACCCCCTCTAGTTCCTAGTTGGTGACTTGCGAATTACAAGAACTGATAAACTGATTCCCTTGGGTTCGACCCTGACTTGCTTGCTATACTCTGTTTAGTAGGTACATTAGGATTTCTTTGATTAGACACGACGACTTTAGGCATGTCACCGATGCATTGAGCCGGAAGACGCCACACGAGACCGTAGTAGCTCTACTCACTGCTCAGACCAAACTGAACCAAGGTTTGTGCGAGATTGACGTCTTGTACGATCAGCGCCGAGGATGCCTGAGTATGTTGGAGATTCAGGCTACGCTACTTGATTAGATCAAGGAGAAGCAGATTGATGATGTGGTTTTGGTGAAGTTAAGCAGTGAAGTGATGGATGAGAAAGCTCCCGGATTCGTGGTTCAAGATGATGGATCACTCTGGTTTCAGGACCGGATTTGTATGCTTGGCATAGATGGTCTTCGCCAGTTGGTGATGAAGGAGGCCCATTCGTCAGCTTATTCTGTACATCCAGGATCCAGTAATATGTACAAAGACCTCAGGAAGAAATTCTGGTGGCCCAATATGAAGTGGGATGTAGCAGAATTTGTGGCAAAATGCTTGACTTATCAGAAGGTCAAGATAGAACACCGTAGACCAGGTGGTGAGTTGCTACCTCTCCAAGTGCTAGAGTGTGTAATATCCCTCAATTTTTAGTAAGGATATTCGGGTAATTTTTCCCAACCTTCACTAATTAATTATTTCGCTTTCAGTGGAGTTTGGATTTTCTGAAATATCCATGATATCCGAAATAATTCCCTGAGTGGTATAATATACATTCAATTTATTTTCGGAATTTAGAATATTTGTTTGGAGACAAACAGATAATTTCCGGGGTTAAATACCCATCCCCATTTTTATATTCTAAACCTTGTCTCCCCTACGCTTTTCTCGAGCCTTTCCCCGGCATAGCCTTCCTCGAGCTCCTCCCTGCATGCTCACCTCGAGCCCCTCCCGGCCATGCTTGCCCGCGTGCTGAGCTTGGAAGCTGTCGGAGGCCATGAGGCTATTTAAGGCCGATCCCGTCTCGCCCCGATCTCCCTCCTTCCTCTCACTCCCCAGCTCCCCTCTCGGTTGCCTTCTCCTCCGGCGAGCCGCGACCAAGTCGACGTTGCTGCTGCCGCTGTCGTGAGCTGTGTGGTGCTGTGCGTCGCCACTGCTGGCTGCTCATCCTCCCCGACGAGAAGGAGAGCCACTTCCTTCCCGCCGGCGAGACCGATCGAAAGCCAAAGTCGACGAGCTCCTCCCCGGAGAAAATAGAGCCGCTGCTCCGACGACGAAGGGGTGAAGATGTCGCCGATGTCGTAGCACCGTGCTGCTGCTCCTCCCTGCCGCCGCCGCTGGTTACTGCCTCCCTGGCGTCGAGAAGCCCCGGCGAAGCCCCCGCATGGTCGTCGTTGTGGTTGTGCCCTGTTGCTGTGCTGTTGTTGTTCGAACAGGGAAGAAGGAGGAACAGTGCTGGTGGGGCCCCCCTCCTCTATCTTGTTGTTGTTGGGCCGAGAGGCCCATAATTCGTTTCCAGTCCAAATTCAACCCGAAATTATTCGAGCGGTATAATTTCGATCCCCTTTCGTCCGTATTTTTTCTTAGGAAAATTTAATAAATATTTTATGATTTAATATCATAGAAATTTATTAAATATAATTCCTTAAATTTGTCCAGTCAAATTAATTGATAGATAATTAATTTATCAGTTAGAACGCGATCGACTGGATTGCGTGTGGACTCGTACTCTGGTAGAAATATTCTGAAGCTTAAGCCATATCCTCGGAAAGGATATTTTCGATAGTCGTCTCGTCTAGATTCATCGCCGAATCTATTCCAGGCAAGTGGCGGTTCGCTCTTGCTCATCGTTCCATATTTACATTAATTATCAGTTATTTATCTGAGTAATTAATTTGGAATGATTATTGTGTTCATCTGGAAACGGTTTTGTTAACTGTTTTGGAAAACTAAAATATGATATTATAATAGGTTGTATATCTGTTAGAACAACGCTATTATATATATATGTGAATTAATACAGATATTATAATAGGTTGTATATTGTTAGAACAACGCTATTTTATCTGTAACGGGCCTTGAGGGCATTGTTATGAGTTATTGTTGTGTTGAACTGTTTAGTTAGCACGAGTATTCGTAGGAACGCTACTGTGTATCTCATTGCGAGTGCTAGTCGTTTCTTGATAACCTGGTGGTTAGGATTTAGTTCCTATCATCCTTCTCTAATGCCGTTTGTAGGGATTTAGTTCCCGACTCCGCCTTGAGGGATTTAGTTCCCGCGGGATTTAGTTCCCGATTCGACTCTTGGGATTTAGTTCCCGAGTCAACTCTGCTCCTAGGGATTTAGTTCCCGCGAGACTTAGTTCTCGATTCGACTCTTGGGATTTAGTTCCCAAGTCAACTCCGTCCATGGATTTAGTTCCCGACGGTATCTCTTTATCCCGATGGATGAGATGATTTAAAAGCCTATAATGTGATGTGGGTTTTTGGAATTAAATAAGATAAAGTGCCCGAGTGCACATAATTAATATACCTCTGGCGAGTAGTGCAGCTAAGTAAATAGTGCAGCTAGGAAAGCTCGTCTCGACTGTTGATCAGAGTACGTTCTCTTTCCAATCTGGATTCGCTGTAAGCGATGAGGTTGGTCGTGAACCGAAACATCTTAGTCAGTTTTTAAATCGTTATGTGGTTTTGTAAGATCCAGACTTGAATGTAGTACGTTCTCCTTCCAATCTGGATTCGCTGTAGGCGATGAGGTTGGTCGTGAGCCGAAGCATCTCAGTCAGTTTTAAATCATTGTTGAATGATTCTGTAATATTCCAGATTTGTCATATTTCCTTAAAGACTCAATCTCTTGGAGTCTCTTTTCGAGTCGATTTCTGTGAAGATGAAGTCTTCTAGAATCTTCTCTCATGCATACCTCTTGTTGTTATTCCTTGAAAGTGTCGGGTTATGTATCGTCCCTTCGGTTATTATTCGAGGGACAATGATAGTAAACGGTTACGATCACTCGAACCACTCTGCTTTTTACCCTTGCTAGTCTATTTAAGTAGACTAACCCATAAACATTGTTCTCCGCATGTGGGCTGGTGTCATCCATTCGATTCGGCACATCAGATAGAGCGAAGATGAGGAGACTAGATTGACTATGAAGACGACGGTTGTTTTTGGATGTTTTAATAATTACTTTTAATCAGGTTGAGATCCTTGGGCAGGTGATCATTACGATCACAACCCTTTTTGTAATATCTTTTATAAGTCTTCCGCTGTACTTTGTTTAAACTCTGTGTTTGGCCTATTCGGGATTGAGTTGTAATCCCGTAACTCATGTTTCATTTGATTGAGGTTTTGTTTTGGATACTTTGATCATTATGTATCATTGTATGCCTTAAATTGTATTTAAACCGGTAAAGCCTTGGGTGATCTCGGTAAGGAACACTGGGGTCACTGGCGGTAATACCTTTCCAAATGGGTTAAGATTTGGGGGTGTTACAGTTGTGGTATCAGAGCCAAAGGTTTTAAAACGGGTTTGAGATTTTATAAATCATTTATCCGTTTTTGAAAATGCTTTAAAAGGGCTCTGAATTTTCAAAGTGAAAAGAATTTCAAAACACCGTTCATAGTCATGTCTTCTGTACAGTCTGATATAGTAAGCTTGCTTCTATGTCTAGAAAGACTAATTCCTTTCCCGTTGCCCCGTTAGATATGGGTGCATTCTGTTCTCTTCAGAGGAACCCGGGAGAAGCCGAGGTGGTTTCGCCATCTCCAGTTAGGCTTGATTCCCAGTTTGCTTGTTGTGAGTTGAGGTTGTAGAACCTAGTAACTCGGTTTGAGTTCATCAATAGAAATTACCAAGTTGATCTATTCTAAGTTGATTTTATTACGATAAATATATCAGAATGATATTAATGTGATAAAATCCTTGGAATTTGATCGGTATACAGATGGTGAACACGAGGAACGTTATCCGTGCTGGTGCTGGGCCGAGTAATGACCCCAAACCAAACCCGAGGATTAATGCAGACCCGTCAGGAGAGCGTGAGTCTGTCTTCAATAATAATCCAGGAGGCAATGGCCAAGCTCAGGCCGACGCTCCAGTAGTGCTCGATGCAGCGACAGTCGCAGCAATTCGGGGGATTGTTCTGCAAGCAATCACCGAGATAATGAGGCCAATCGCACCTCAGGCACAAGGAGTGCCAGTACCTCCAGAAGTTCCGAGGTTTGAGGAACAAGAGAACCAGGTACTA
The DNA here is from genome assembly GCA_027886185.1 of Rheum nobile. Classification (NCBI taxonomy): domain Eukaryota; kingdom Viridiplantae; phylum Streptophyta; class Magnoliopsida; order Caryophyllales; family Polygonaceae; genus Rheum; species Rheum nobile. The sequence continues at coordinate 2,326,545 of WOAB01000072.1, read as the reverse complement.
CAGGGAGGCGTGATCAGGGATAGAGGAGAGTATGGCCGAGCGCTGAAGGCCATTAACTCTATGAGACCTGACAGCTATGATGGAAAGGGAGAGCCAGTCATGGTGGCTCATTGATTCTCACATATGGAACGGTTGTTTCGTAATGTTGAGTGCACTGAAGCAGAGAAAGTGCACATAGCTTTTCTACAGTTGAAGGAAGAAGCCAGTGAATGGTGGGAGAGTACCGGCTTAGCTGATAGCCCGGTGTTGACCTGGTCAATGTTTAAGACCAAGATGACGGACCATTTCTTCTCTCATGCTATGAGGGAGGAGAAACACAAGGAGTTCCTATACCCTAAGACTGATGGATTGAAGGTGACAGAGCTCGCCACCAAGTTCAATCATTTGCTACAGTATGCTGGACCTGAGATATCCAGTGAGGCACAGAAAATCTGGTATTTCCATGAGTGGATGGGCCCAGATATTAAGCCACTGATGGTGCGTCACGGATGCTCGACTTTGGAGCAGTACGTGGATGCAGCCTACAAGTTAGAGGTGACTCTGGAAGAGTCGACCAAGAAGCGTGATAGCCAGAGGCAAGTGGGTTTAAACGTCCCGCTCCACCATCTGATTTTGCCAAATCTGGCCGAGCAAAAACGAATATGACTCAGGATGGGTCTACGTAACGTTTGGGTCAGGGAAATAGTCTGATCCAGTGCTACAATTGTGGTACCTACGGGCACAAGAGTAATGTGTGTCCGAAGGAGGAGAAAACGTGCTATGCCTGTGGAAAGGAAGGACACTTGCAGTTATTTTGTCCGCAGAGGAGACAGAAAGGGGTTGAGTCACAGCAGAGATTGGTTAATCAGAACAACCAACCCAGGTTCAGTCCGGTGGAAGCCCCTAGTCCTTCAATGCAGACAACTGCGAGGAACAAAGGGAAAGCCCCGATGACTTCAGGAAGCCAAGGTCAACGCCTATACGTGATGCGTGAGGCGGATGGACCCGATGCTCCATTTGCTTAAAGTATTTTTGTACTACTTTTGTTAATGTGTTGTTGATGTGGGTGCTACCCAGACTTTCATTTTTGGATGGTTGTAAGTTAAGTTGTGTGTGCAACGAGGTTGTGAACCTTTTGTTGTAACTCTTCTTATAAATGAACCTTTGGTTTATACCAAGTTAATGTTTCGTTGCTTGGTATGGGGTAAGGTCTCGTGTTCGAGACTCACCAACAACCTCTTAGGAGATGGCTACCTATTAATTAGGTGGAGCTACCAAGGATGGGTTGAGATGTATGGGCAGCGGCTCATGGCAACAGTGGACGTTGGTAATGGCTGGGCCTGGGCTCGGAGCCACTAGTGAGTCGTCTATGAACCATGTAGTGGGCTGGTCCAAGATGGTGACCATTTAGTGGGAACCAATCGTCTGTCGGATTGTCGATTACCATTAAGGGTAAGAAATTCAAAGCGATTTGACCTAAATAACCATGGTCCCATACGATAATTACTCTCGGTATGGATTGACAAAAGCGTCACAAGGCAGTGATCGACTTCAGTTTTTGATATTTCTATGGTTAGAGGATTTACGGGTGTCTTTCCAGAAGATATTCCTGGATACCCCGAATCGTGTCGTGGAGTTTGCAATTAATCTCGAGCCGAGTACCACGCCGATCTCTGAGGCACCGTACCGGATGGCTCTTGTTGAGATGCAAGAGTTGAAAAAGCAACTCAAGAATCTTCCTGACAAAAGCTATATAAAGCTGAGTGCATCACCTTGAGTAGGAGTGCTCTAGTTTTATTTGTCAAAATAGAAAGATGGACCGTTTCGACTTTATTTTGACTTTCGAGAGTTGAACAAAGTCACGATCAAGAGCACGTATTTGTTGCCAAAGAGTGATGATCTGTTGGAGCAACTACAGGGAGCAAAAGTTTTCTCCAAGATCGACCGGAGATCTGGTTTTCATCAGCTCAGGATTCGTGAGGATGATATTCCAAGGATTGCATTTCGGACAAGAGATAGTCACTACGAGTTTGTAGTCATGTCATCTGGATCTACGAATGCTCCAGGAGTTTTCATGAACCTAGTGCATCGATGTTTTAGACCAGTACTTGAATAAGTTCATAGTGGTCTTCATCAAGGGCATTTTGATTTTTCCCGAGCAAGGAAGCTCACAGGGAACATCTGCGGATTGCTTTATCGGTCCTTAGACCAAGTTGGCTGTACGCAAAGTGGGATAAGTGTGATTGTTGGATCTAGAAGTGGCTTTCTTAGGCCATGTGATCAATAAGAATGAGGTTATGGTTATTCCCCAGAAGAGTGAATCAGTAGTTGTTTGGAAGCGGCCTCAGAGGGTGAGCGAGGTACGCAGTTTCCTAGAGGTTGCAGGACATTATAGACGGTTCATGGAAGGATTTTTTTCTAAGATCTCTCCACCTATGACCAGTCTGTCCACAAGGTTCACCAGAAGTTTGTCTGGGATGACAAGTACAAGACCAGTTTTTAAGAAGTTGAACCAGTATCTGACTTATGCACCAGTTTTGGCATTGTCGGAAGGAATGATGGTTATATGGTCTATAGTAATGCTTCGAGAAATGGGTTGGGATGTGTCTTTGATGCAGAAAGGCAAGGTTATTGCATACGCATCTAGACAATTGAAAACCTATGAAGCAAACTGACCGACACATGACCTAGAACTAGCAGCAATAGTATTTGCATTGGAAACTGAGGTTACTTGGGTGACCCAGAGGTCAGCAGAAGTTTTTCTCCAGAAGATTATCCGTTTACATGGAATTCCTAAGACCATTGTATCGGATCGAGATGGCCGATTCATGTCAAGTTTATAGCAAGAACTTCACAAGTCCATGGGAATTGAATTGAGATTCAACAGCGTTTCATCCTCAGACAGATGGTCAGTCTGAAAAGACCATCTAGACCCTAGAGGATATGCTAAGAAGCATACGTACTCGATCATCCGACTAGCTGGGAAGACAGCCTAGGTCTGATTGAGTTCACGTACGATAATAGCTGGCATGTTACGATCAAGATGGCTTAGTTCGAAGCTTTGTATGGTCTCAGATGCAGATCTCTGAATTGTTGGGTTGAGTACGCCGACAAGATTCTACTTGGACCAGAGTTGGTCGAAAGGACAGCTTTGAACATTGCTTTGATTAGACAAAGGTTGTTGATCGCTCAAAGTCGACAAAAGTCTTACACAGATCAGAAGCGTTAAAGTGTTGAGTTCGAGGTTGGTGGCAAGGTACTTGTCAGAGTATCGGCACCCAAGGAAGTTTTCAGGTTTGGTAAGCGTGGGAAGCTTAACCCTCGCTACGTGGTACCATTCGAGATTCTGGATAGAGTAAGATCTCTAACGTACCGTTTGGCATTGTCGCCATCAACACACCCAGTGCATAATGTGTTCCACGTATCCTTGCTAAGGAAATTCGTGCCAAGATGAGTGTCATGTGCTAAGATTTAAGGACATCGAGATTCAGGCAATGATGCTTGAGAGGAGATGCCAGTGTGCATTCTCGAACGCCGTGTGTAGCAACTGCGCAACGAGATCGTACTGTTGGTACGAATTCTGTGGTCCAAGTCTGGGATAAAAGAAGTTACTTGGGAAACCTGAGAAACTGATGCGGATATGCTTAGACGCTTTCCCGAGTCGTTTTCGGCCAAGTTTCGGGGTCGAAACTTCTTTTAAGGGGGAGGTGATGTAATATCCCTCAATTTTTAGTAAGGATATTCGGGTAATTTTTCCCAACCTTCACTAATTAATTATTTCGCTTTCAGTGGAGTTTGGATTTTCTGAAATATCCATGATATCCGAAATAATTCCCTGAGTGGTATAATATACATTCAATTTATTTTTGGAATTTAGAATATTTGTTTGGAGACAAACAGATAATTTCCGGGGTTAAATACCCATCCCTATTTTTATATTCTAAACCTTGTCTCCCCTACGCTTTTCTCGAGCCTTTCCCCGACATAGCCTTCCTCGAGCTCCTCCCTGCATGCTCACCTCGAGCCCCTCCCGGCCATGCTTGCCCGCGTGCTGAGCTTGGAAGTTGTCGGAGGCCATGAGGCTATTTAAGGCCGATCCCGTCTCGCCCCGATCTCCCTCCTTCCTCTCACTCCCCAGCTCCCCTCTCGGTTGCCTTCTCCTCCGGCGAGCCGCGACCAAGTCGACGTTGCTGCTGCCGCTGTCGTGAGCTGCGTGGTGATGTGCGTCGCCACTGCTGGCTGCTCATCCTCCCCGACGAGAAGGAGAGCCACTTCCTTCCCGCCGGCGAGACCGATCGAAAGCCAAAGTCGACGAGCTCCTCCCCGGAGAAAACAGAGCCGCTGCTCCGACGACGAAGGGGCGAAGATGTCGCCGCTGTCGTAGCACCGTGCTGCTGCTCCTCCCTGCCGCCGCCGCTGGTTGCTGCCTCCCTGGCATCGAGAAGCCCCGGCGAAGCCCCCGCGTGGTCGTCGTTGTGGTTGTGCCCTGTTGCTGTGCTGTTGTTGTTCGAACAGGGAAGAAGGAGGAACAGTGCTGGTGGGCCCCCCCTCCTCTATCTTGTTGTTGTTGGGCCGATAGGCCCATAATTCGTTTCCAGTCCAAATTCAACCCGAAATTATTCGAGCGGTATAATTTCGATCCCCTTTCGTCCGTATTTTTTCTTAGGAAAATTTAATAAATATTTTATGATTTAATATCATAGAAATTTATTAAATATAATTCCTTAAATTCGTCCAGTCAAATTAATTGATAGATAATTAATTTGTCAGTTAGAACGCGATCGGCTGGATTGCGTGTGGACTCGTACTCTGGTAGAAATATTCTGAAGCTTAAGCCATATCCTCGGAAAGGATATTTTCGATAGTCGTCTCGTCTAGATTCATCGCCGAATCTATTCCAGGCAAGTGGCGGTTCGCTCTTGCTCATCGTTCCATATTTACATTAATTATCAGTTGTTTATCTGAGTAATTAATTTGGAATGATTATTGTGTTTATCTGGAAACAGTTTTGTTAACTATTTTGGAAAACTAAAATATGATATTATAATAGGTTGTATATCTGTTAGAACAACGCTATTATATATATATATGTGAATTAATACAGATATTATAATAGGTTGTATATTGTTAGAACAACGCTATTTTATCTGTAACGGGCCTTGAGGGCATTGTTATGAGTTATTGTTGTGTTGAACTGTTTAGTTAGCACGAGTATTCGTAGGAACGCTACTGTGTATCTCATTGCGAGTGCTAGTCGTTTCTTGATAACCTGGTGGTTAGGATTTAGTTCCTACCATCCTTCTCTAATGCCGTTTGTAGGGATTTAGTTCCCGACTCCGCCTTGAGGGATTTAGTTCCCGCGGGATTTAGTTCCCGATTCGACTCTTGGGATTTTGTTCCCGAGTCAACTCCGCTCCTAGGGATTTAGTTCCCGCGAGACTTAGTTCTCGAATCGACTCTTGGGATTTAGTTCCCAAGTCAACTCCGTCCATGGATTTAGTTCCCGACGGTATCTCTTTATCCCGATGGATGAGATGATTTAAAAGCCTATAATGTGATGTGGGTTTTTGGAATTAAATAAGATAAAGTGCCCGAGTGCACATAATTAATATACCTCTGGCGAGTAGTGCAGCTAAGTAAATAGTACAGCTAGGAAAGCTCGTCTCGACTGTTGATCAGAGTACGTTCTCTTTCCAATCTGGATTCGCTGTAAGCGATGAGGTTGGTCGTGAACCGAAACATCTTAGTCAGTTTTTAAATCGTTATGTGGTTTTGTAAGATCCAGACTTGAATGTAGTACGTTCTCCTTCCAATCTGGATTCGCTATAGGCGATGAGGTTGGTCGTGAACCGAAGCATCTCAGTCAGTTTTAAATCATTGTTGAATGATTCTGTAATATTCCAGATTTGTCATATTTCCTTAAAGACTCAATCTCTTGGAGTCTCTTTTCGAGTCGATTTCTGTGAAGATGAAGTCTTCTAGAATCTTCTCTCATGCATACCTCTTGTTGTTATTCCGTGAAAGTGCCGGGTTATGTATCGTCCCTTCGGTTATTATTCGAGGGACAATGATAGTAAACGGTTATGATCACTCGAACCACTCTGCTTTTTACCCTTGCTAGTCTATTCAAGTAGACTAACCCACGAACATTGTTCTCCGCATGTGGGCTGGTGTCATCCGTTCGATTCGGCACATCAGATAGAGCGAAGATGAGGAGACTAGATTGACTATGAAGACGACGGTTGTTTTTGGATGTTTTAATAATTACTTTTAATCAGGTTGAGATCCTTGGGCAGGTGATCATTACGATCATAACACTTTTTGTAATATCTTTTATAAGTCTTCCGCTGTACTTTGTTTAAACTTTGTGTTTGGCCTATTCGGGATTGGGTTGTAATCCCGTAACTCATGTTTCATTTGATTGAGGTTTTGTTTTGGATACTTTGATCATTATGTATCATTGTATGCCTTAAATTGTATTTAAACCGGTAAAGCCTTGGGTGATCTCGGTAAGGAACACTGGGGTCACTGGCGGTAATACCTTTCCAAATGGGTTAAGATTTGGGGGTGTTACAGAGTGGAAGTGAGAGGATATTGCTATGGACTTCGTCACAGAGTTGCCAAAGACTCAGAATCAGAAGGATGCCATATGGGTGATCATTGACAGGCTCACGAAGAGTGCTCATTTCGTGGCTATTAAGTCAACTTGGGGAACCCAGAGGCTATCAGAAGTTTTCCTACACGAGGTTGTCCGTTTGCATGGTACGCCAAAAACCATTGTATCGGATCGTGACGGCCGATTAATGTCGAGATTCTAGAAGGAACTCCACAAGGCCATGAAAACTGAGTTGAGGTTTAGTACTGCGTTTCATCCTCAGACGGATGGACAGTCTGAGAGGACCATCCAGACACTGGAAGACATGCTGAGAGCTTGCGTACTAGATCGTTCGACCATCTAGGAGAACAACTTAAGTCTGATTGAATTCACGTACAATAATAGATGGCATTCTACCATCAAGATGGCTCCATTCGAGGCCTTGTACGGTCGGAAGTGCAGATCTCCCATCTGTTGGGATGAGAATGCCGACAAGATTCTGCTTGGACCGGAGTTAGTCGAAAGGATTGCCTCGGACATTGCTTTGATCAGACAAAGGATGCTGACAGCTCAGAGTCGACAGAAGTCTTACGCAGATCTGAAACGCAGGAATGTCGAGTTTGAGGTTGGTGACAAGGTGTTTGTCAGACTGTCGCCATCCAAGGGAGTGTTCAAGTTCGGCAAGCGTGGGAAGCTTAACCCTCGCTATGTGGGACCGTTTGAGATTCTTGACAGAGTAGGGTCTCTAGCGTATCGTTTAGCATTGCCGCCATCGGCGCATCCAGTGCATAACGTGTTCCACGTGTCTCTACTAAGGAAGTACGTGCCAGATGTGTCTCATGTGCTGAGTTATGAGGACATCGAGATTCAGACAAATGGTACCTACGAGGAGATACCTGTGCGTATTCTCAAACGCCGCGAGAAGCACTTGCGGAACAAGGTGGTACCATTAGTGTGGATTCTCTGGTCCAACTCTGGATCTGAGGAGGTTACTTGGGAAACCTGGGAGACTGAGGCTGATATGCTTAGTCGTTTTCCCGATCTGTTTTCGGCCTAGTTTCGGGGTCGAAACGTTTTTCTTAAGGGGGAGGTAATGTAATAACCCCTAAAAGTCCTGAACTATCATTTCTGTATGAAAGGCATAATGGGCAATTTCTGTAACCTCTATGATCTCTGTAATAATCTTTTGAACGTAATAATATACGTTATTGTATTTTTGGGTCTTAAAATATTTTAAAGAGTGCAAAAAAAAAAAGATTTAGCACGCTTTGAACGAAATCCGCGACTAGAGGCCAAAGGACGCGTTCGCGACATTTCCGCGACCGCGGAAGAGTTTCCGCGATCGCAGAAAACTGTTCATCGTCGTCTTCATTTCCTTTCGCGGTTTCGCCGATTCGGATTTCGGCGTTTCGCCGATGGAGGGAGCTCGATCGATTCGTGTGGCCGGCGTTAAGCTCCTTCCCACCCTATAAATAAGGGTCTTCAGCAGAGGAGATCTTCATCCATCAGCCTCAATCTTCCTCTTTCTCTCGTTTTCAAGCACGCCGGAGTTTCTCGAGCTCGTCGGAGTGTCGTCGGAAGTGGTGGTGTCACCGGATTTGTCTTTGAGGCTAGTGGTGGTGGTGGTGAGCCCTCGTTCGAAGCCAAGGAGGTCATTCGCATCGTCGGTAAGCCTCGAAGACGGAGGAGAGTCGCGTCGGAAGGGGAATCCGCGATTGCGGGGATGAATTCCGTGACCGCGGCTCTGCCCAGATTTCCGCGACCGCGGCTTGCCCTAGCAAGCGCGATCGTGGCTTGGACAGCCACGGTCATGACTCAGGCTTTGTTCCGTTCGATTCATATAGTTTTCGTTCGTATCGTTTCGTCCGTAATGTGTCTAACCCAGGGTTTCGTCGTTGTTTCGTCGCTGTCGTAGGAATCCGTAACCAGATTCCAGTTTCCTGATCCCGAAACCCGACATCGTCAATTCACTAGATTAAGGCAAGTGGCGGTTCGCTCTTGCTTATCATTTCATATTTCCATTAGTTATCAATTACTTTGATTGTTAATTAAATTGGAATGAAGTGTTGTTTTCATTTGGGAACAGATTTTATAAATGATGTGATTAAATATGATATTATAATAGGTTATATATTTGGCTAGAAACAACGCTATTATACCTGTTATTACCGTGATGGTATTGGTGTGGATTATTGTGTGAACTTAATTGTGTAGTTAGAACGAGTATTCGTAGGAACGCTATGTACCTTGCGAGGTCTAGTCGTTTCTTTATAACTGGTATTAGGAGGATTTTGCCCTAGTACTATCGGGTCATGACCGTACCCTTACTCAGGGTAGGTGCACACAGCTGGTGCCAACAACCGGGATTAATTCCCCAGATATCTGTCGTGATGAGATGATATATCTTAAAAGCTTTAAACGTAAATGTACGTTTTGTCATTAAATAAGATAAGTGCGGTTATGCACACAATTAATGAACCTTCGGGCGAGAAGTACAACTTGGAACCCGCCCGGACTTCGGTTAGAGTAAGTCTTCTTTCCAATCTGGATTCGCATTACGCGGTGAGGTTGGTCGTGGACCCAAATGATCAAGTCGTTTTAAAAGCTTGTGTGAAACTATAACGTTCCCAAACACTTGTCATACTTTCCCATAAGACTCAATCTCTTGGAGTCTTCTCTTCATACGTTTCCCATAAGACTCAATCTTTTGGAGTCTTCTCTTGTTCATACCATTTCGTATTTTTCCGTTGAAGTGTTGAGGTTCACTATCGTCATCGGCTTTTATTCGAGAAGCGATGGGTGTAACCTAACACGACTACTTAGAACCTTTTCTCTTTTACCCTTGCATAGTCTTTCATTAGACTAACCAACCAGTTATTTTCCTTTGCATGGTTGGCTGGTGTCATCCGTCTCATACGGCACATCCGGTAAACTCCCTTTTCGGGAAGGCTAGTATGCGATGATGAAGGCAGATACTGATTTAAAGAGTTTTCCAAGGTTGAAGATCCTAGGCGTGAGATCGCTCAGATCAAGACCCTTTGTGATGTTTATTTATTTCAAAGACTTCCGCTGTATTGAAATAATTCTGTATTTGGTTGTATGTGGTGTTAACAGTTGTAAAACCGTGACTTTGGTTTAAATAATATTTAGAAATTTTCATGATATTTAATATAGTTTGTGTTATTATAAATGATTTAGCCTTGGGTGACCCCAGATGTGTAATCTGAGATCACTGGCGGTAATACTTTCAAGGAATTATTTGGGGGTGTTACATAATTAATCATTTATATTAATTAATAGAAAATTTCACCCCGTGCGTATCCTAGAAAATACGTTTGTACAAGAGTTAACAATACGTTCATATTACAATATTTAATAATTAAGTAAACAAAAAGAATAATCGGAGAATAAAGACAACATCTATATGATTTTTTCACTTTCGTCTCATAATAATTGTGCAACTGATTTATTACTTTTTTTTGTTATTTTTTCAAAATCAGAGCCAATACTTTTTTTATTACAAAATACTACAAATTATAACTCGATATCTGTAAAATGATAAATGTGTTAAAGCATAAACACATGGTTAGAAAGCATAATTATTAAAAAATGGATGCGCTATATTTTAAGGTATAAGATAACGTCTAAAAAAATTAGTTTGTATATATGTCCTATGTACACACAGATAGAAACTTGGAGTACAAATGCCTAAATAATTAATTAGTTTACCTCATGGAAAAAATGAATTGTAGTAAATGAATTGTAACACCCCCCCGACTTATTGTCGGTAGTGCCACACGCCAGTGACCTCAGACGTTACCGTCCAAAGTCATCCAAGGCTTTAATCGAAATAATTAATCTTAAATAAACACAATTAAATAACGGAAGGTTAAACAGCGGAAGACATTTGAATATGAAACTCAATCCTTTTATATTAAAAGATCTCTCATCAAACGAGAGTAGCGTTTTTACAACAGAGTGAAATTACAGCGGAAGACTTCAAGAATAAACCTAGTACATGACTAGGTTATAAAAATACATATTGAAGTAATACTTAACGACTTTGAAATATCGGCACTGAAATCTGCAACTGCAAGTCTCTTCTTCAACGGTTACTTCGGACTTCGGGGACCAACCACTAATGTGCCGTATAGGACGGATGATACCAGCCAACCATGCAAGGAATAAAACCCAGTTGGTTAGTCTAATGAAAGACTATGCAAGGGTAAAAACAGAATGGTCCTAGTGATCGTAACCGTTTACTATCATTGTCCCTCGTATAACAACCGAAGGAACGATATATAACCCGGAACTTTCACGGAATGATTAAAGTTTGAATGATCAAGAGAAGACTCCTAAAGATCGAGTCTTATCGGGAACGTATAAAGAGAAGACTCCAAGAGATTGAGTCTTATCGGAAAGCGTATGAAGAGAAGACTCCAAAAGATTGAGTCTTACGGGAAAGTATGACAAATGTTTGGAAACATAATAATAATTTCACACAAGCGTTTAAAAATACTTGACCATTTGGGTCCACTACCAACCTCACCGCATAATGCGAATTCAGATTTGGAAGGAGGACTTACTCTAATCGAAGTCCGAGCGGTTTCCACGTTGTACTCCTTGCCCGAGGGTATATTAATTATGTTTATAATCGCTTTTATCTTGTTTAATTCTAAAACGCATATTCACGTTATAAGCTTTTATCATATAAATATATCATCTCGATACGAGAGATATCTTGGGAATAAATCCCGATTGGATGGAACCAGCTTAGTGCACCACCCCTATCTTCGAATAGGGGCCGGTCATGACCAGGGAAGGGTGTTAGGGCAAAATCCTCCTAAGCACCAAGTTATAAAGAAATGGCTAGACCTCGCAAGGTACATAACGTTCCTACGAATACTCGTTCTAACTACAATGTATAAGTTCACACATAAAATCCACACCAGTACCATCGAGGTAACAATATATATATATATATATAATAGCGTTGTTTCTAGCAGTATATATAACCTATTATAATATCTCTTTTAATCGTATCAAATACGTTTGATAATTAATTAACAATTAAAACAATTGATAATTAATAGAAATATGGAATGATAAGCAAGAGCGAACCGCCGCTTGCCTTAGACTAGACGAACGATTGACGAAGACGGGTTTTTGGGTCCGGAACGGGAACAGAACTCGGATTACAGATTCCTACGGAACGACCCATAACGAAACCCTAGGTTAGATTCGATAATATACTATACGAATCTAAAGAATGACGAACGAACTCTAGAGAATGGAAGTCCCGACCGAGACCGGATCGCCCAAGGCTACGATCGCGATTGCTAAAGCAATCCGCGGTCGCGGCGGGCACTACCGCGATCGCGGTCGTCGATGACGAATGTCCGCGAGCACTGGTGACAGCGGCCGCGGACGCGGCAGACATTGTCACTGCCGCGGTCGCGGTAGTTCATTGCCGCGATCGCGGCTAAGAACTCCGACGACCCAAAATGATAAAAACTCACTGGAGACGACTCGGAAGGGCTTGATTCGTGGCGGCTTCCACTCCTGGGCACCTTGCGCCTCCAATGCACTGCTCCAGGGCTGCTACAACCCTTGGCGAAGGCTCCGGCGAAAGCTCAACTCCGGCGAAAGCTCAACTCCGGCGACAAGCACCTTGAGGGAGAGAGGTCGGGATTGGAGTGCTCTCAACCCTCCCAGATCGTCTCCTTTTATAGGCCAAGGAGAGAGAGCAGCCTCACAAGATCAACGATGGAGCGAGGGATCAACGGCGACGACGAGCACGTGGCTCGCATGCCCGACTGTGCCCTCTGCACATTTCCGCGGTCGCGGTGGGTTCTGCCGCGGTCGCGGAAAATTCAAAGCCCAGCTCCTCTGGGAGCTATTATTCCGCAGTCGTGGAAATTCTTCCGCGGTTGCGGAATTGCCCTTTTCGCGTCTGTTTACCCGGGAAAAAGTTTGGCATGGGTTTTAAAACCCCGGATCTTAAATATTTGTACCCAACAAATATTCTAAGCCTCGATAATACGTCGAATGTATTTTATACCTCTCAGGGAAATAATACAGATATCGAACACGAGCTACAGAAATTCCAAACTTCGCCTAACGCGTCCCGAATGATTGACGAGGGTTTGGGAAATTACCCAAATACCCTTACTAAAAATGAGGGGTATTACATCACTTCCCCCTAAAAAGAAGTTTCGACCCCGAAACTTGGCCGATAACAGCTCAGAGAAGCGACCTTAATCAAAGCTATCCAATCATATAAGTTTAACCATGTCTAACCCACTTCACACTTTGTAAATTGGTTCAGGCATTTCTAGGTTAAGATCCATAAGTTGGTTCAAATTACAGTTAATGTCAGGTTAACCATAATTAAGACCCTTCACCCTCAAAAGAATTCTAACACTTGCTTTCACCAGACATGCATTTCAACACATTACCCCTATGAAATATAAGGGTTATCACCATACTACCCTCTTAAAAGAGTTTCGACCCCGAACTAGCATCGCTATGCTAAAGGGACCGGTTCCACCATAATCTCCTTACCTGATCTTAGTATCCTTAATCATTGCATCAAGTACTAGTTCTTGGAAAACGATCTGTTTCCTCAACCATACTACTATCTCGCACAGCCTACTTCCACGTACTATTCTTGTACTAACTCGTGACCATCCTCAAGGTCATAATTATCTTAGGATAATTGTCTCCTAAAATCATCGCACTAGTCTCGCTATACCTTAAGCATGAGATTATATATATTTCTCTTTCCTCTCTCTCTAAGCTTCCCTCAGAGTATATACCCTCTCTTCCTTAAGTCGATATCCTTGAATAAATTTGGTTTCCGAAACCTGTACTACCAAAAATTGAATTATTTACTCGATCTTGATTCTACTTACAACATACTGCCTACATTCCTTACTCTTGCTAGAACAGATGTTGATCATTCACAAGATTACCATTGTCTCGCTCAGAGTATCCAATACAATCTCCAATATAACCTCATTGTTATGACCTATTACTCCTAAAGACCTTGATGTCCTTAATTAGGAGAATACAACATCTTTCTACAGATTGAGAAGACTCCTAAAGATCGATATATAATCGAAGTCCGAGCGGAACGATATATAACCCGAAAACTTTCACGGAATGATTAAAGTTTGAATGATCAAGAGAAGACTCCTAAAGATCGAGTCTTATCGGGAACGTATAAAGAGAAGACTCCAAGAGATTGAGTCTTATCGGAAAGCGTATGAAGAGAAGACTCCAACAGATTGAGTCTTACGGAAAAGTATGACAAATGTTTGGGAACATAATAATAATTTCACACAAGCGTTTAAAAAGACTTGACCATTTGGGTCCACGACCAACCTCACCGCGTAATGCGAATTCAGATTTGGAAGGAGGACTTACTCTAATCGAAGTCCGAGCGGTTTCCACGTTGTACTCCTTGCCCGAGGGTATATTAGATATGTGCATAATCGCACTTATCTTGTTTAATTCCAAAACGCATATTCACGTTATAAGCTTTTTTCATATAAATATATCATCTCGATACGAGAGATATCTTGGGAATAAATCCCGATTGGATGGCACTAGCTTAGTACACCAACCCTATCTTCGGATAGGGGCCGGTCATGACCAGGGAAGGGTGTTAGGGCAAAATCCTCCTAAGCACCAAGTTATAAAGAAACGGCTAGACCTCGCAAGGTACATAACGTTCCTACGAATACTCGTTCTAACTACAATGTATAAGTTCACACATAAAATCCACACCAGTACCATCAAGGTAACAATATATATATATATAATAGCGTTGTTTCAAGCAGTATATAAAACCTATTATAATATCTCTTTTAATCGTATCAAATACGTTTATCAAAACTGTTCCCAACAAAAACAATATTCATCCCATTTAATTAACAATTAAAACAATTGATAATTAATAGAAATATGGAATGATAAGCAAGAGTGAACCGCCACTTGCCTTAGACTAGACGAACGATTGACGAAGACGGGTTTCTGGGTCCGGAACGGGAACAGAACTCGGATTACAGATTCCTACGGAATGACCCATAACGAAACCCTAGGTTAGATTCGATAATAAACTATACGAATCTAAAGAATGACGAACGAACTCTAAAGAATGGAAGTCCCGACCGAGATCGGATCGCCCAAGGCCACGATCGCGATTGCTAAAGCAATTCGCGGTCGCGGCGGGCACTACCGCGGTCGCGGTCGTCGAGGACGAATGTCCGCGAGCACTGGTGACAGTGGCCGCGGACGTGGCCGACATTGTCACTGCCGCGGTCGCGGCTAAGAACTCCGGCGACCCAAAATGATAAAAACTCACCGGCGACAACTCGGAAGGGCTTGATTCGCGGCTGATTCCACTCATGGGCACCTTGCGCCTCCAATGCACTGCTCCGGGGCTGCTATAACCCTTGGCGAAGGATCCGGCGAAAGCTCAACTCCAGCGAAAGCTCAACTCCGACGACAAGCACCTTGAGGGAGAGAGGTCGGGATTGGAGTGCTCTCAACCCTCCCAGATCGTCTCCTTTTATAGGCCAAGGAGAGAGAGCAGCCTGAAAAGATCAACGGTGGAGCGAGGGATCGACGGCGATGACGAGCACGTGGCTCGCATGCCCGACTATGCCCTCTGCACATTTCCGCGGTCGCGGTGGGTTCTGCCACGGTCGCGGAAAATTTAAAGCCCAGCTCCTCTGGGAGAGCTATTATTCTGCGGTCGCAGAATTGCCCTTTTCGCGTCTGTTTGCCCGGGAAAAGGTTTGGCATGGGTTTTAAAACCCCGGATCTTAAATATTTGTACCCAACAAATATTCTAAGCCTCGATAATACGTCGAATGTATTTTATACCTCTCAGGGAAATAATACAGAGATCGAACACGAGCTATAGAAATTCCGAACTTCGCCTAACGCGTCTCGAATGATTGATGAGGGTTTGGGAAATTACCCAAATACCCTTACTAAAAATGAGGGGTATTACATCACTTCCCCCTAAAAAAAAGTTTCGACCCCGAAACTTGGCCGATAACAGCTCAGAGAAGCGACCTTAATCTAAGCTATCCAATCGTATAAGTTTAACCATGTCTAACCCACTTCACACTTTGTAAATTGGTTCAGGCATTTCTAGGTTAAGATCCATAAGTTGGTTCAAATTACAGTTAACGCCAGGTTAACCATAATTAAGACCCTTCACCCTCAAAAGAATTCTAACACTTGCTTTCACCAGACATGCATTCCAACACATTACCCCTATGAAATATAAGGGTTATCACCATACTACCCTCTTAAAAGAGTTTCGACCCCGAACTAGCATCGCTAAGCTAAAGGGACCGGTTCCACCATAATCTCCTTACCTGATCTTAGTATCCTTAATCATTGCATCAAGTACTAGTTCTTGGAAAATGATCTGTTTCCTCAACCATACTACTATCTCGCACAGCCTACTTCCACGTACTATTCTTGTACTAACTCGTGACCATCCTCAAGGTCATAATTATCTTAGGATAATTGTCTCCTAAAATCATCGCACTAGTCTCGCTATACCTTAAGCATGAGATTATATATATTTCTCTTTCCTCTCTCTCTAAGCTTCCCTCAGAGTATATACCCTCTCTTCCTTAAGTCGATATCCTTGAATAAATTTGGTTTCCGAAACCTGTACTACCAAAAATTGAATTATTTACTCGATCTTGATTCTACTTACAACATACTGCCTACATTCCTTACTCTTGCTAGAACAGATGTTGATCATTCACAAGATTACCATTGTCTCGCTCAGAGTATCCAATACAATCTCCAATATAACCTCATTGTTATGACCTATTACTCCTAAAGACCTTGATGTCCTTAATTAGGAGAATACAACATCTTTCTACAGATTGAGAAGACTCCTAAAGATCGATATATAATCGAAGTCCGAGCGGAACGATATATAACCCGAAAACTTTCACGGAATGATTAAAGTTTGAATGATCAAGAGAAGACTCCTAAAGATCGAGTCTTATCGGGAACGTATAAAGAGAAGACTCCAAGAGATTGAGTCTTATCGGAAAGCGTATGAAGAGAAGACTCCAACAGATTGAGTCTTACGGAAAAGTATGAAAAATGTTTGGGAACATAATAATAATTTCACACAAGCGTTTAAAAAGACTTGACCATTTGGGTCCACGACCAACCTCACCGCGTAATGCGAATTCAGATTTGGAAGGAGGACTTACTCTAATCGAAGTCCGAGCGGTTTCCACGTTGTACTCCTTGCCCGAGGGTATATTAGATATGTGCATAATCGCACTTATCTTGTTTAATTCCAAAACGCATATTCACGTTATAAGCTTTTTTCATATAAATATATCATCTCGATACGAGAGATATCTTGGGAATAAATCCCGATTGGATGGCACCAGCTTAGTACACCAACCCTATCTTCGGATAGGGGCCGGTCATGACCAGGGAAGGGTGTTAGGGCAAAATCCTCCTAAGCACCAAGTTATAAAGAAACGGCTAGACCTCGCAAGGTACATAACGTTCCTACGAATACTCGTTCTAAATACAATGTATAAGTTCACACATAAAATCCACACCAGTACCATCAAGGTAACAATATATATATATATAATAGCGTTGTTTCAAGCAGTATATAAAACCTATTATAATATCTCTTTTAATCGTATCAAATACGTTTATCAAAACTGTTCCCAACAAAAACAATATTCATCCCATTTAATTAACAATTAAAACAATTGATAATTAATAGAAATATGGAATGATAAGCAAGAGTGAACCGCCACTTGCCTTAGACTAGACGAACGATTGACGAAGACGGGTTTCTGGGTCCGGAACGGGAACAGAACTCGGATTACAGATTCCTACGGAATGACCCATAACGAAACCCTAGGTTAGATTCGATAATAAACTATACGAATCTAAAGAATGACGAACGAACTCTAAAGAATGGAAGTCCCGACCGAGATCGGATCGCCCAAGGCCACGATCGCGATTGCTAAAGCAATTCGCGGTCGCGGCGGGCACTACCGCGGTCGCGGTCGTCGAGGACGAATGTCCGCGAGCACTGGTGACAGTGGCCGCGGACGTGGCCGACATTGTCACTGCCGCGGTCGCGGCTAAGAACTCCGGCGACCCAAAATGATAAAAACTCACCGGCGACAACTCGGAAGGGCTTGATTCGCGGCTGATTCCACTCATGGGCACCTTGCGCCTCCAATGCACTGCTCCGGGGCTGCTATAACCCTTGGCGAAGGATCCGGTGAAAGCTCAACTCCGGCGAAAGCTCAACTCCGACGACAAGCACCTTGAGGGAGAGAGGTCGGGATTGGAGTGCTCTCAACCCTCCCAGATCGTCTCCTTTTATAGGCCAAGGAGAGAGAGCAGCCTGAAAAGATCAACGGTGGAGCGAGGGATCGACGGCGATGACGAGCACGTGGCTCGCATGCCCGACTGTGCCCTCTGCACATTTCCGCGGTCGCGGTGGGTTCTGCCACGGTCGCGGAAAATTTAAAGCCCAGCTCCTCTGGGAGAGCTATTATTCTGCGGTCGCAGAATTGCCCTTTTCGCGTCTGTTTGCCCGGGAAAAGGTTTGGCATGGGTTTTAAAACCCCGGATCTTAAATATTTGTACCCAACAAATATTCTAAGCCTCGATAATACGTCGAATGTATTTTATACCTCTCAGGGAAATAATACAGAGATCGAACACGAGCTATAGAAATTCCGAACTTCGCCTAACGCATCTCGAATGATTGATGAGGGTTTGGGAAATTACCCAAATACCCTTACTAAAAATGAGGGGTATTACATCACTTCCCCCTAAAAAAAAGTTTCGACCCCGAAACTTGGCCGATAACAGCTCAGAGAAGCGACCTTAATCTAAGCTATCCAATCGTATAAGTTTAACCATGTCTAACCCACTTCACACTTTGTAAATTGGTTCAGGCATTTCTAGGTTAAGATCCATAAGTTGGTTCAAATTACAGTTAACGCCAGGTTAACCATAATTAAGACCCTTCACCCTCAAAAGAATTCTAACACTTGCTTTCACCAGACATGCATTCCAACACATTACCCCTATGAAATATAAGGGTTATCACCATACTACCCTCTTAAAAGAGTTTCGACCCCGAACTAGCATCGCTAAGCTAAAGGGACCGGTTCCACCATAATCTCCTTACCTGATCTTAGTATCCTTAATCATTGCATCAAGTACTAGTTCCTGGAAAATGATATGTTTCCTCAACCATACTACTATCTCACACAGCCTACTTCCACGTACTATTTGTTAGATTCAAAGGATCGTGCAGCCACGGTGCAAGTTTTGCTCGTCGTCGGAGTTGGAATCGCCAATTAGGGTTTCTCGGTGGACGGCGGCGGGACGGAGGCTCGGGGGTGATTTGTAGGCGGAGTTGTGGTGGATAGTTGGCACTCAATGTCTTCTTATAGAGGGAAGAAGAATTGGTTGCAGAAGTGAAAGGGAAGAGGAAGTGTGAGAGATGAACTCACTCGGCACACTTGGAATTTGACGCAAGGAAGAGATAGGTGAAAGAGAGAGAGATTTGCTCAAGCAATTTTTATAATTCTTACGTGCCCTTTTCAGATCTCAAAGAGACCTTATATAGGCTTACAAATATGGCAAGAATGCCTAAGGAAACGTCAAAATGTCCAGCACAAAATTAAACCCTAGTCTTAATACCGAAAATGTCCAAAAAAGGTAAGTCATTAACTTCAAAGGTAAATGTCTTCAAGCACTTTAAATATTATCTCGGCCAAGGCTTGGGCCCATGATAGTGGGGTACTTGGGCCAGCCCATGATGGTGGGAGTGCCGAGCAAAGTGGTCCAAGTGGCTCGGCGCCCCCCCTTGAATGTTCACTTGCCGCTAGCGCCGGGCTCGCCGACGCCTTGATGAAGGCAAAGAACCAAGCCTGGCTCGGCATGGCTTAGGGTAGCTTGGCTGGTCAAGCCCTTGTGGAGGTCTTGGAGAAGCTTCCTAGCCCTAGACCTCGTGATGGCGCCAAGAATTGCCTCGTCATCTTGAGTGTTGGCCTTGGAGGCTCTTGTGCCCGGCGCGGCCGGCGCCTTGGCCTTGACTTGGCCAATGTCTCCCTTTGGCTTGGCTTTGGCTCTCCCATGCATGTCTTGGTCATCTCCAGCTCTAAGTGTGTCATCCATATGCTCCGTGCCTTGATCCAGCTCTTGGTCCTCAATAGTGCCCACAGAGAGCTCCTCGGCGGCGCCTAGGTTGTCTTCGGTGTCTTGACCTTGATGTGGCATGGTCACATCATCCTCCCTCTCTTGAAAGGGATTCGACCCCGAATCTAGCTCTTCTTGGTCGTCTTCCTCCTGCACACAATAAGGCATCAAATCAGAGACATTGAAAACATCATGTACACCAAAGTTAGGAGGGAGGTCAAGCTTGTAGGCGTTGTCATTGATCCTCTCAAGCACTTGAAAGGGTCCATCGCCTCTTGGCTTGAGTTTGGAGTTGCGGAGTAATGGGAAGCGCTCCTTCCTTAGGTGCAACCATACTAGGTCACCCGGTTCAAAAATCACTTCCTTTCGCCCCTTGTCCACATGCTTCTTGTATTGGCCGGTCCTCCTCTCAAGTTGCAACCGTGTGTCTTCATGCAACTTCTTGATCCTTGCAGCTGCATCCGCACCTTCTTGGCTTTCTCGCTCCTTGATAGCATAGGGTAGGAGCTCTAGTGGTGTGGTGGGATTGCGCCCATAGACCACTTCAAAGGGTGTCTTCCTTGTTGCCGAATGGACCGTCCTATTGTAGGCGAACTCAATGAAGGACAAGCTATCCTCCCACCTGCGCAAGTTAGTCCTCAAGATAGTTCTAAGCAAGTCACCAAGAGTACGGTTGACCACCTCGGTTTGGCCATCCGTTTGAGGGTGGCAAGTAGTAGAGAAAAGAAGCTTAGTTCCAAGCTTAGCCCAAAGAGTTTTCCAAAAGTAGCTTAGGAACTTAACATCTCGGTCCGAAACAATGGACCTAGGAACTCCATGCAATCTCACAACATGATCAAAGAAAAGGTTAGCAACATGAGATGCATCATCGGTCTTATGGCATGCAATGAAATGTGCCATTTTGGAGAACCTATCTACTACTACAAAGATGGAGTCTCTCCCTCTCTTAGACTGTGGCAATCCCAAAACAAAGTCCATGGAAATGTCTTCCCAAGGTAGTTTAGGGATTGGTAATGGAGAGTAGAGACCATGGGGTTGCATTTTGGCCTTAGCACGCATACAAGTAGTACAAGAAGCGCAAAGCTTCTCAACCGCTCTTAGCATCTTAGGCCAAAAGAAATGTTCTCTAAGCACATGTAAGGTCTTAAGGACACTAAAGTGCCCCATCAACCCACCCCCATGTGCTTCTTGCACAAGTATAGCTCGAATGGAGCCCTTAGGGATGCACAACCTATGACCTTTGAACAAAAATCCATCATGCAAGTAAAATTGCCCCTCACTTCCCTTAGACTTACATGCGGCTACTATAGCACAAAAATCAGAATCAAGAGCATATAAGTCTTTCATGAAAGTGAAACCAAGCAACTTTGCATCCAATATGGTCAATAGAGTGTACCTCCTTGATAGGGCATCCGCCACCACATTGTCCTTTCCCTTTTTGTGTTTTATCACATAGGGGAAAGACTCAATGAACTCCACCCACTTGGCATGCCTCTTGTTGAGCTTGCTTTGGCCCTTCAAGTATTTCAATGCCTCATGGTCGGAGTGTATGACAAATTCTTTAGGCAATAAGTAGTGTTGCCAAACTCTTAGCACACGTACTAAAGCGAGAAGTTCTTTGTCATAGGTGGGGTATTTGAGCTCGGCACCCCCAAGTTTCTCACTAAAATAGGCAATGGGTTTGCCCTCTTGCATGAGGACACCTCCAAGGCCTATTCCCGAAGCATCACACTCTATCTCAAAGATTTTGTCAAAGTTAGGCAATGATAGAAGTGGTGCTTGGGTGAGCTTGGCTTTGAGGCTAGCAAAGGCCGCCTCTTGTGTGGCGCCCCATGAGAACGTCACACCTTTCTTGGTGAGCTCCGTGAGGGGCGCAGCCAATGTGCTAAAGTCCCTCACAAAGCGGCGGTAAAAGCCAGCCAAGCCTAAGAAGCTTCGGACTTGAGTCATAGTAGTAGGTGTTGGCCATTCATGAATAGCTTTCACCTTCTCCTCGTCAACTCTCAAGCCCTCCTTACATACCACAAATCCAAGAAATACCACATGATCCGAGAAAAAGTGGCACTTCTTGAAGTTGGCATATAGCTTCTCCTTCCTAAGGACCTCAAGAACTTGCCTAAGGTGATCCACGTGCTCATCAAGATTATGGCTATATACTAAGATGTCATCAAAGTACACAACCACAAACTTGCCAATGAAGCGCCTTAGAACATGGTTCATGAGCCTCATGAATGTGCTAGGAGCGTTGGTGAGTCCAAA
Organism: Rheum nobile; assembly: GCA_027886185.1. Lineage (NCBI taxonomy): Eukaryota > Viridiplantae > Streptophyta > Magnoliopsida > Caryophyllales > Polygonaceae > Rheum > Rheum nobile. Next base: position 2,304,470 of record WOAB01000072.1, on the reverse strand, counting down.
AGGCATCACCAACCACTCATATAATCCTTGCTTGGTCTTAAAAGCGGTTTTCCATTCATCGCCTTCTTTCATGCGAATTTGGTGATAACCACTCTTAAGATCAACCTTGGAAAACACACTCGCTCCATGCAACTCGTCAAGCATGTCGTCCAATCTTGGTATGGGATGGCGGTACTTAATGGTTATGTTATTGATCGCTCGACAATCAACACACATCCGCCAAGTACCGTCCTTCTTTGGTACCAAGATGACCGGAACTGCACAAGGGCTAAGGCTCTCCTTCACATAGCCCTTGTCAAGCAATTCTTGGACTTGACGTTGCAACTCTTTTGTTTCCGCGGGATTAGCGCGGTACGCAGCCCTATTAGGTAGTGTTGCCCCCGGTATGAAGTCAATTTGATGTTCAATACCTCTTATCGGAGGGAAGACTCGACGCTTGAATTGAATCAAAAAGTCTATCAAACTCTCTCTTCCCTTGCTCTAACATTCTTGCGTCAAATTCCCTTGTTGCCGAGTGTGTATATCTCTCCAACAACTTCTTTCTCAACCAAGTCTGCGTCGAGTCTTTCCTCCCCTTGAAGAACTATTCGTGAGCCAACATCCCATACCAAGAACGCCTACCAAAGGTGCCTCCATCATCCATCTCATCCATCCTCAAATCCATCACCATTACGAGTCATCCCAAACTCCACTCGCACCATCGCAGATTTCCTTCCCGGAACTTTCGAAAGCCTCTCAGTAGAATCGGCGTATCTTTTTATTCCCTACCCAGAAAGTTCTACAAGTTTGAGGGAATAAACTAGACTTCAAGATCTAACTCTGGGATTTGGAATCACTTCATTCCGATCTCAGACGAGAGAGAACGGTCCATTTCAAGTCAAGTCACATTTCTGGGCTTTGCTTGACGATTCCTTGAAGATCTTCGAAGCCATTCCTCGCACCGTGTCATTCCCGATCCTTGATTCACATCACTATTCTTTTACTAACTCGTGACCATCCTCAAGGTCATAATTATCTTAGGATAATTGTCTCCTAAAATCATCGCACTAGTCTCGCTATACCTTAAGCATGAGATTATACATATTTCTCTTTCCTCTCTCTCTAAGCTTCCCTCAGAGTATATACTTTCTCTTCCTTAAGTCGATATCCTTGAATAAATTTGGTTTCCGAAACCTACAAATGCTGGAAAATCGACTAGGAAAAATGCAAGAACATCCCTTCTTAAGTTCCAACTAATCAACGACAAGTACATGTGCTTTTTGTAATGCATGCATTATCTGTTCAGAAATCAGTAATCTATACTAAATCTACCTATTTCTTCACCATCAACAATGTAGGGGGCATCAGATTAGAGTCGCCTTATGGGGAAGTTTTGGAGATGAGCTGACACAAAGGAAATCAAGCAAAGAGAACCCATACACCGTCATTTTGGCAGCCATGAATGTGAAGGAATATAAGAGTAACCCACCCTCTATGTCCTTTGAAAACCAAATTCCAGAAACTATAATTGCCCTTTTTTATATTACAGGACTTCTACGAACCTTTAATACTATTTATGACTAAAATGTGCATTTTTCAGATGAGGTATACATCTCAAGCAGTCCATCAACTATGATCTATGACTCCGTTCAAATCCCTCAATTAGCAGAATTCAGAAATCAACCAATGTAAAACTCTGTCACCCGAGTTTACTCAACATTTTTTGCTATGTCCATATCATTGCTATGTTTTCCAAACTGTAAATAATCCCTCAAGGCCACTGACAAAGTTTCTAACTGGTTTATCTGTTCTGTAAAAGAAATATAACCCCGACCAAAAAAAATTACATCACAGAGTGTAGTACCAAAAAACAGCAGTATATACAAAGTGATCCTAAAATTAAAGCAAATTTTTAAAACCAAGTATAACTTACTATATATATGTTAAATTACCCAAGCAAACAAACTCATGAAAACAATAAACAGCCATCATGCAAATTAACAATCCATTACATTCTAAAAAAGGTTAAAATTATATAGTTATGGTATCTGGGAGATATAAGTTTTGTCATTTCCATTGCAGCTAGGACAATTTTCAGAAGGAAAGATCTCCAAGAAAATTGCTAAACCAAAAAAAAAGTAATTGGAGATATGTTTGTAAATAAAACATATTCCAAAAAATCATCAACCAAATTCATGAAATGTGTTCCAAATCAGGGTACAAATTCCATCCCTAAAACAGAAATAACCAAACAATTTGGGTAGAAAAAATAAACAAGATGCATATGCTTCTAAAGAAGAATGACATACCTATATGATTTAGCTAGAAATTTGGGCGTAGGCCCACTAGGATTGTTGAAGGATAAGTCCCTGCAAAAGATCATATAAAGCCAAAGTTAATTCAAAAAAAAAATGTAACACTTAGAAGACAAATGGATGAGATGAACGCTCTCCCACATAAAAAGGACAAAAAATACAAATCTGGCACAATATATGATAAGAATCAAGGATCGAGGGTGCCACGGTGCGAGGTAAAGCGCTAAAACCTTCAAGGACTCGTCAGCCAACCTCCAGAATAATCTTCTGTATTCAGATGGCTCGTTCTCTCGGGTCCGGGGTCCGAATTGATTCATTCCAAATCCCAGGGGTAGATCCGGGAGTCTAGCTTGTTCCCTCAATATTTGAGCGTGATTGGGTTTGGTAATAAAAACTTATGATGGATTGACTGAATGGTCGCTTATGGTTCCGGGAAGGGAATCAGCGAGGGAATGGTTTGGATGAGTTCGTGAAGGGATAAGTGATCCTCCTTGTGTGGATATTACACACCACGTAAAGAAGAACACGGGATAAGTATCTGATCCTTGGATGGATGTTACGCACCACCAAAGAACAAGACAAGATCAAATCAATAGAGAGATATTACGCACTCAAAACCGATTGATCAAACACTCGATGCAACTCACGAGTTTAGAGACTAATTTCTGGAAACAACAAACATTTTGCTGGTTTTTGATTAAGCATTTGATGTCCTACAAGGGTAGTCGAATCCTGCTTAAATAGGCCACAAAACACACTAGTTACACCCTTTCAAGTGGCCACATTAATCATTCTTAGACTGTTGACTTTTCCTGCTTATTAACTAATGAACCTGACTTCAGAATGGTCTCATCTTCTAGAATTACGTGGTTTATGGAGTTAAGTGGGCCTCCACCAAAAATGGGCCAATTTTCACGAGTGAAACAAAATTGGGCACATGCTCAAGGCAACTATGTCATCTTGGCGCGACGACGTGTGTGGAGTGCGATGTTTGGGAGTCTTGGGCACACTTCTCTCGGCACACATGGGCTGAATGGACTATTCTTTGTCACTTGAGTCAATGGAAGCCTTGGTGTATGGGACAAGTGGTGGAGAGACCGGTGGAATGAAGTTCTCCTTGTGTGACGCCGACGCTTGGCCTTGATCAACTTGGCCGGTGTCACTTGCTTGCACTTGGGGCTCTTGGTGGCTTGAGGTGTCCAGCTCTTGATGGGACGTAGTCACATCAATATAAGATGTTGTTGGTGGAGTATCACGCTATTATCTTACTCTAGGGATTTTCACCACACAACGCACAAAGAGACAGCCTCTAGATATGACACCGTATGGACGAAAAATACAAATTTGTAGCCTTAAAAATACAAGTAAATCAAGTATAGAGCGAGGGAAGAAGAGATTTACAGAGATAAAGATGCCATGGGGGGAGGAATCCCAGAGGTAGAAAGCGTGAAGAAGGTAAGAAGCGCCGTCGGAGATGGAATGGTGTCCGGGTTCAACCAAAACCCACGATCGTTGCAAGCCCTCCGATTTCTGAGAATCCACCACAACGGAATCGTCGAACTTCAACCGAAGGCTAAACGCCTTCGTCTAATTTGTGGCGAGAGTGTGAAGCAGTGCACACAGAGAGAGAGAGACTGCGAGAGAACTCCTCCTTTATAAATCACAACAAGAGGGATCAGCTGAGGGCCGAGAAGAAGAAAAAAGTATCAATTGCTTTTGGGATTCTGAGGGTTTCTTTGGAGCTGATGAAGGCCGAGAAGAAGACATAAGTTTCATTATGTCAACATCTTCTAGAATCAATAAAGTGGTGTTTTATTTATTAGGTCTTATATTTTTTGTATTAAATATTTAACTCACATGTATATTAACAATCTCATTACCTCATATTTTACTAGACTCCGTATTATATAAATGTTAACCTTATCTTACCTACGCACATTATAAATACACCTATCTAATGGAAATTGTTACTTCAAATATAAAAAAAAATATATATCTTTATTTCAAAGCATACATATATCGTAGAAATACAAACATTAAAATATAGATATATATAATAGAGTTCAAAATACTTTGCAAACATATTACTCTATCATTTCAAAATAATACTAAATCATACGACACATGCATCTAACCCAAAAAAATCCAACTTCGATGACATGACCAACCAAAAAAAAAATTAAAACACAAAGCTAATTATAAAATTATACATTTAATTTTTTTTTTTTAAATCACACATAGAACATCTAATTTGTAATAACCCCTAAAAGTCCTGAACTATCATTTATGTATGAAAGGCATAATGGGCAATTTCTGTAACCTCTATGATCTCTGTAATAATCTTTTGAACGTAATAATATACGTTATTGTATTTTTGGGTCTTAAAATATTTTTAAGAGTGCAAAAATAAAGATTTAGCACGCTTTGAACGAAATCCGCGACCAGAGGCCAAAGGATGCGTTCGCGGCATTTCTGCGATCACGGAAAACTATTCATCGTCGTCTTCATTTCCTTTCGCGGTTTTGCCGATTCGGATTTTGGCGTTTCGCCGATGGAGAAAGCTCGATCGATTCGTGTGGCCAGCGTTAAGCTCCTTCCCACCCTATAAATAGGGGTCTTCAGCGGAGGAGATCTTCATCCATCAGCCTCAATCTTCCTCTTTCTCTCGTTTTCAAGCTTGTCGGAGTTTCTCGAGCTCGTCGGAGTGTCGTCGAAAGTGGTGGTGTCGCCGGAGTTGTCTTGGAGGCTAGTGGTGGTGGTGGTGAGCCCTCGTTCGAAGCCAAGGAGGTCATTCGCGTCGTCGGTAAGCCTCGAAGCCGAAGGAGAGTCGCGTCAGAAGGGGAATCCGCGATCGCGGGGATGAATTCCGCGACCGCGGAAGCCCAAACTGCGACCGCGGCTTGCCCTGGCAAGCGTGATTGTGGCTTGGACAGCCACAGTCACGACTCAGGCTTTGTTTCGTTCGATTCATATCGTTTTTGTTCGTATCGTTTCGTCCGTAATGTGTCTAACCCAGGGTTTCGTCGTTGTTTCGTCGTTGTCGTAGGAATCCGTAACCAGATTCCAGTTTCCTGATCCCGAAACCCGACATCGTCAATTCACTAGATTAAGGCAAGTGGCGGTTTGCTCTTGCTTATCATTCCATATTTCCGTTAGTTATCAATTACTTTGATTGTTAATTAAATTGGAATGAAGTGTTATTTTCGTTTGGGAACAGATTTTATAAATGATGTGATTAAAATATGATATTATAATAGGTTGTATATATGGCTAGAAACAACGCTATTATATCTGTTATTACCGTGATGGTATTGGTATGGATTATTGTGTGAACTTAACTGTGTAGTTAGAACGAGTATTCGTAGGAACGCTATGTATCTTGCGAGGTCTAGTCGTTTCTTTATAACTGGTATTAGGAGGATTTTTCCCTAGTACTATCTGGTCATGACCGTACCCTTACTCAGGGTAGGTGCACACAGCTGGTGCCAACAACCAGGATTAATTCCCCAGATATCTCTCGTGATGAGATGATATATCTTAAAAGCTTTAAACGTAAATGTACGTTTTGTCATTAAATAAGATAAGTGCGGTTATGCACATAATTAACGAACCTTCGGGCGAGAAGTACAACTTGGAACCCGCCCGGACTTCGGTTTGAGTAAGTCTTCTTTCCAATCTAGATTCGCATTGCGCGGTGAGGTTGGTCGTGGACCCAAATGACCAAGTCCTTTTAAAAGCTTGTGTGAAACTATAACGTTCCCAAACACTTGTCATACTTTCCCATAAGACTCAATCTCTTGGAGTCCTCTCTTCATACGTTTCCCATAAGACTCAATCTGATGCGGGGATTAGCCGCATTGCTTCGGATCTAGACGAAGAGCTCTTGAACAACCAAAACTAGAAAGGTTCAAACAAGCTAGAAACTTGTGAAATGGAGCAAAGGCTCAAGAACACAAGAAACTAAAGAGAAACTAAAAAATACAAGATAAATAAAAGGGGATAAGTAAGAAGAACCCGTAAAGACGAAAGCTCGACCCAACGGCACTCGAAGGATACCGAGAACAAAGCCAACGGATCAATACGATCCCTTCTGCTGCAACTCCACACAACTTGGCAATGGATTCTGCCAAGAGCACGAAGAGGGGACTTATGAAGTCCTACGAACACCAATCTCGAGAGAGATTAACAAACGCAAGACAACTAAGCTACAATTATCATCAACTTCATGAGAAACTCTCAAGCTCTCATTTGGGTTCCACAAAGGGAGTGTTTTATCACATAAAGGGTTGTCTCCGAAGTAATAAAAAGGCAAGTGGCTTATATAGTCCACGCATTCCAGCCAAGAAAACAACACAAAATAACATAAGTGAGCTGCTTCTGCAGTGCTCACCGCGGGGTGCAGTGAACCTCACCGCGGGTGCGGCCAGAAGGAGGGGACTTGTTGTCTCGGTGTGCTCTGATGGTGATCATTGTCTTGAGGTTGGGCTTCAATTCTTCTTGCATGGTGGCCTCCTTTGTTAAGCACAAGGCAATGCCAAAGTCCAACTCTTCTTGGAGCGTTTTAGCTCGTGACCTTGTGACGGGGCCTTCGGGCGAAGAAGGAGGTTGAAGGGATGGTCCCGTATCATTCTCCCCTTCTTGGAAAGGATTCGACCCCAAATCTCCTTGCTCTTCGAAAGGAGTGAGATCGCCCATGTTGAAGGTAGGGCTCACACCGTACTCCTTTGGTAGTTCCAGGACATAGGCATTGTCGCCCACTTTTCTCAATACTTTGAATGGACCATCTCCTCTCGGTGATAGCTTGGACACACACTTGTTCGGGAATCGCTCCTTTCTCAAATGCACCCACACAAGGTCTCCCGGTTGGAAGATCAAGCGCCGGCGCCCATGGTTGGCCTTGGCGGCATTGTTCTCCACCTTTTGTAGGAGCTTTTCCTTGGTGCGGGCATGCAACTCCTTGATGAACTCCACCTGTTTTTCTACATTTAAATCCGCTCGCTCCTTCATAGGTAACAGCGTAAGATCAAGTGGGATTAAGGGGTTCAAGCCATAGACACACTCAAAGGGTGTCAATTGGGTGGAGGAGTGAAGAGTCCTATTGTAAGCAAACTCAACATGAGGTAGGATATCTTCCCAAGTTTTCAAATTCTTTTTAATTATGGCTCTTAAGATGGTTGTCAAAGTTCTATTAGTCACTTCCGTTTGGCCATCGGTTTGGGGGTGACTAGAGGTAGAAAATAACAATTTGGTTCCTAGTTTTCCCCAAAGAGTTTTCCAAAAATAGCTCAAGAACTTGACATCTCTATCACTCACAATGGTCTTAGGGACTCCATGCAATCTAACCACTTCTCTAAAGAACAAGTTAGCTACATTAGAGGCATCATCGGTTTTATGACAAGCAAGGAAGTGAGCTATCTTAGAGAACCTATCAACAATAACAAATATAGAATCTATCCCCTTCTTAGTCCTAGGTAATCCCACAATAAAGTCCATACTTATATCTTCCCAAGGGGCACTAGGGATAGGCAAAGGGCTATACAATCCATGGGGTTTGACTCTAGACTTGGCCTTGAGGCACTCAAGGCATCTCTTAACAAAATGCTCAACATCTCTAAGCATGTGAGGCCAAAAGAAGTGTGTACGTAACATATGATAAGTCTTGTCTCTTCCAAAGTGTCCCATGAGTCCTCCCATATGGGATTCCTCAACAAGCAACAAGCGAAGGGAACACCTTGGTATACACACTTTATCAACCTTGAACAAAAATCCATGAAACAAGTGTAACTTGTCTAATGAACCCTTGTTCCCACATTGCCTATAAATGGCACCAAAATCCGGGTCTTCCACATAGAGCTCCTTAATGTAAGCAAAGCTTAGCACCTTAGAGTCTAGTGTGGTCAACAAGGCATATCTCCTAGAAAGGGCATCGGCAACAATATTGTCTTTCCCCTTTTTGTACTTAATGACATAAGGGAAAGTCTCAATGAATTCCATCCATCTACCATGGCGTCTATCAAGCTTGTCTTGGCTTCGAAAATGTTTCAAAGATTCATGATCGGTATGCAAGACAAACTCTCTAGGCCACAAGTAGTGTTGCCAAGTCTTAAGCACTCTAAACAAGGCATATAGCTCTTTATCATAAGTAGAGTAATTGAGACAAGCTCATTTCAACTTTTCACTAAAGAAGGCAATAGGCTTACCTTCTTGCATGAGGACGCCTCCTATGCCAATTCCCGAGGCATCACACTCCACTTCAAAAGGTCTAGTGAAGTCCGATAGCACAAGTAGAGGTGCTTGGGTGAGCTTCCACTTCAAGGCCTTGAAGGCTTCTTCTTGTGCCTCTCCCCATTTGAATGGACTATGCTTCTTTGTGATCTCGGTTAAGGGGGCGGCTATTGTACTAAAGTCCTTGACAAAGCGCCGATAGAAGCTAGCAAGTCCATGGAAGCTCCTCACTTGGCTAACGGAGATGGGTGTAGGCCAATCTTGGATGGCCTTAATCTTCTCCTCATCCACTTGCAACCCTTGAGTGCTCACTACAAAACCAAGAAATGAAACTTTATTAGTGCAAAACTCACATTTCTTAAGATTGGCAAACAAGTGGTCTACACGCAAGGTAGAAAGAACTTCCCTTAGATGTTGTTCATGCTCCTCCAATGATTTGCTATAGATTAGGATATCATCAAAGTATACTACAACAAACCTCCCAATGTAGTGCCTTAGCACATGATTCATGAGGCGCATGAAGGTACTTGGGGCATTGGTTAGGCCAAAGGGCATGACAACCCATTCATAGAGTCCAAACTTGGTCTTAAAGGCGGTCTTTCACTCATCTTCTTCCCTCATTCGGATTTGATGATAGCCACTCTTAAGGTCAATTTTGGTGAAGATGGAAGCACCATGGAGTTCATCTAGTATATCATCAAGCCTTGGAATAGGATGGCGGTATTTGATGGTGATGTTGTTGACGGCCCTACAATCAACACACATTTTCCATGTTCCATCCTTCTTGGGAACTAGGAGCACCGGAACGGCACATGGACTCATGCTCTCTCTTACATGGCCTTTATCCAAGAGTTCTTGCACTTGACTTTGAATTTCTTGTGTCTCCTTGGGGTTCATCCTATAGTCGCATAAGGGTAAAAGTCAATCTCAGTGTAGCAAGTCTTCATCCTCTTGAACTAGCATCGCTAAGCTAAAGGGACCGGTTCCACCATAATCTCCTTACCTGATCTTAGTATCCTTAATCATTGCATCAAGTACTAGTTCCTGGAAAATGATCTGTTTCCTCAACCATACTACTATCTCACACAACCTACTTCCACATACTATTCTTTTACTAACTCGTGACCATCCTCAAGGTCATAATTATCTTAGGATAATTGTCTCCTAAAATCATCGCACTAGTCTCGCTATACCTTAAGCATGAGATTATACATATTTCTCTTTCCTCTCTCTCTAAGCTTCCCTCAGAGTATATACCTTCTCTTCCTTAAGTCGATATCCTTGAATAAATTTGGTTTCCGAAACCTACAAATGCTGGAAAATCGACTAGGAAAAATGCAAGAACATCCCTTCTTGAGTTCCAACTAATCAACGACAAGTACATGTGCTTTTTGTAATGCATGCATTATCTGTTCAGAAATCAGTAATCTATACTAAATCTACCTATTTCTTCACCATCAACAATGTAGGGGGCATCAGATTAGAGTCGCCTTATGGGGAAGTTTTAGAGATGAGCTGACACAAAGGAAATCAAGCAAAGAGAACCCATACACCATCATTTTGGCAGCCATGAATGTGAAGGAATATAAGAGTAACCCACCCTCTATGTCCTTTGAAAACCAAATTCCAGAAACTATAATTGCCCTTTTTATATTACAGGACTTCTACGAACCTTTAATACTATTTATGACTAAAATGTGGATTTTTCAGATGAGGTATACATCTCAAGCAGTCCATCAACTATGATCTATGACTCCGTTCAAATCCCTCAATTAGCAGAATTCAGAAATCAACCAATGTAAAACTCTGTCACCCGAGTTTACTCAACATTTTTTGCTATGTCCATATCATTGCTATGTTTTCCAAACTGTAAATAATCCCTCAAGGCCACTGACAAAGTTTCTAACTGGTTTATCTGTTCTGCAAAAGAAATATAACCCCGACCAAAAAAAATTACATCACAGAGTGTAGTACCAAAAAACAACAGTATATACAAAGTGATCCTAAAATTAAAACAAATTTTTAAAACCAAGTATAACTTACTATATATATGTTAAATTACCCAAGCAAACAAACTCATGAAAACAATAAACAGCCATCATGCAAATTAACAATCCATTACATTCTAAAAAAGGTTAAAATTATATAGTTATGGTATCTGGGAGATATAAGTTTCGTCATTTCCATTGCAGCTAGGACAATTTTCAGAAGGAAAGATCTCCAAGAAAATTGCTAAACCAAAAAAAAAGTAATTGGAGATATGTTTGTAAATAAAACATATTCCAAAAAATCATCAACCAAATTCATGAAATGTGTTCCAAATGAGGGTACAAATTCCATCCCTAAAACAGAAATAACCAAACAATTTGGGTAGAAAAAATAAACAAGATGCATATGCTTCTAAAGAAGAATGACATACCTATATGATTTAGCTAGAAATTTGGGCGTAGGCCCACTAGGATTGTTGAAGGATAAGTCCCTGCAAAAGATCATATAAAGCCAAAGTTAATTCAAAAAAAAAAATGTAACACTTAGAAGACAAATGGATGAGATGAATGCTCTCCCACATAAAAAGGACAAAAAATACAAATCTGGCACAATATATGATAAGAATCAAGGATCGAGGGTGCCACGGTGCGAGGTAAAGCGCTAAAACCTTCAAGGACTCGTCAGCCAACCTCCAGAATAATCTTCTGTATTCAGATGGCTCGTTCTCTCGGGTCCGGGGTCCGAATTGATTCATTCCAAATCCCAGGGGTAGATCCGGGAGTCTAGCTTGTTCCCTCAATATTTGAGCGTGATTGGGTTTGGTAATAAAAACTTATGATGGATTGACTGAATGGTCGCTTATGGTTCCGGGAAGGGAATCAGCGAGGGAATGGTTTGGATGAGTTCGTGAAGGGATAACTGATCCTCCTTGTGTGGATATTACACACCACGTAAAGAAGAACACGGGATAAGTATCTGATCCTTGGATGGATGTTACGCACCACCAAAGAACAAGACAAGATCAAATCAATAGAGAGATATTACGCACTCAAAACCGATTGATCAAACACTCGATGCAACTCACGAGTTTAGAGACTAATTTCTGGAAACAACAAAAATTTTGGCCGGTTTTTGATTAAGCATTTGATGTCCTACAAGGGTAGTCGAATCCTGCTTAAATAGGCCACAAAACACACTAGTTACACCCTTTCAAGTGGCCACATTAATCATTCTTAGACTGTTGACTTTTCCTGCTTATTAACTAATGAACCTGACTTCAGAATGGTCTCATCTTCTAGAATTACGTGGCTTATGGAGTTAAGTGGGCCTCCACCAAAAATGGGCCAATTTTCACGAGTGAAACAAAATTGGGCACATGCTCAACGCAACTATGTCATCTTGGCGCGACGACGTGTGTGGAGTGCGATGTTTGGGAGTCTTGGGCACACTTCTCTCGGCACACATGGGCTGAATGGACTATTCTTTGTCACTTGAGTCAATGGAAGCCTTGGTGTATGGGACAAGTGGTGGAGAGACCGGTGGAATGAAGTTCTCCTTGTGTGACGCCGACGCTTGACCTTGATCAACTTGGCCGGTGTCACTTGCTTGCACTTGGGGCTCTTGGTGGCTTGAGGTGTCCAGCTCTTGATGGGACGTAGTCACATCAATATAAGATGTTGTTGGTGGAGTATCACGCTATTATCTTACTCTAGGGATTTTCACCACACAACGCACAAAGAGACAGCCTCTAGATATGACACCGTATGGACGAAAAATACAAATTTGTAGCCTTAAAAATACACGTAAACCAAGTATAGAGCGAGGGAAGAAGAGATTTACAGAGATAAAGATGCCATGGGGGAAGGAATCCCAGAGGTAGAAAGCGTGAAGAAGGTAAGAAGCGCCGTCGGAGATGGAATGGTGTCCGGGTTCAACCAAAATCCACGATCGTTGCAAGCCCTCCGATTTCTGAGAATCCACCACAACGGAATCGTCGAACTTCAACCGAAGGCTAAACGCCTCCGTCTAATTTGTGGCGAGAGTGTGAAGCAGTGCACACAGAGAGAGAGAGACTGTGAGAGAACTCCTCCTTTATAAATCACAACAAGAAGGATCAGCTGAGGGCCGAGAAGAAGAGACAAGATTCAATTACTTTTTGGCTTCTGAGGGTTTCTTTGTAGCTGATGAGGGTCGAGAAGAAGAAAAAAGTATCAATTGCTTTTGGGATTCTGAGGGTTTCTTTGGAGCTGATGAAGGCCGAGAAGAAGACATAAGTTTCATTATGTCAACATCTTCTAGAATCAATAAAGTGGTGTTTTATTTATTAGGTCTTATATTTTTTGTATTAAATATTTAACTCACATGTATATTAACAATCTCATTACCTCATATTTTACTGGACTCCGTATTATATAAATGTTAACCTTATCTTACCTACGCACATTATAAATACACCTATCTAATGGAAATTGTTACTTCAAATATATAAAAAAAAAATATCTTTATTTCAAAGCATACATATATCGTAGAAATACAAACATTAAAATATAGATATATATAATAGAGTTCAAAATACTTTGCAAACATATTACTCTATCGTTTCAAAATAATACTAAATCATACGACACATGCATCTAACCCAAAAAAAATCCAACTTCGATGACATGACCAACCAAAAAAAATTAAAACACAAAGCTAATTATAAAATTATACATTTTTTTTTTTTTTAATCACACATAGAACATCTAATTTGTAATAACCCCTAAAAGTCCCGAACTATCATTTATGTATGAAAGGCATAATGGGCAATTTCTGTAACCTCTATGATCTCTGTAATAATCTTTTGAACGTAATAATATACGTTATTGTATTTTTGGGTCTTAAAATATTTTTAAGAGTGCAAAAATAAAGATTTAGCACGCTTTGAACGAAATCCGCGACCAGAGGCCAAAGGATGCGTTCGCGGTATTTCTGCGATCGCGGAAAACTGTTCATCGTCGTCTACATTTCCTTTCGCGGTTTCGCCGATTCGGATTTTGGCGTTTCGCCGATGGAGAAAGCTCGATCGATTCGTGTGGTCAGCGTTAAGCTCCTTCCCACCCTATAAATAGGGGTCTTCAGCGGAGGAGATCTTCATCCATCAGCCTCAATCTTCCTCTTTCTCTCGTTTTCAAGCTTGTCGGAGTTTCTCGAGCTCGTCGGAGTGTCGTCGAAAGTGGTGGTGTCGTCGGAGTTGTCTTGGAGGCTAGTGGTGGTGGTGGTGAGCCCTCGTTCGAAGCCAAGGAGGTCATTCGCGTCGTCGGTAAGCCTCGAAGCCGAAGGAGAGTCGCGTCAGAAGGGGAATCCGCGATCGCGGGGATGAATTCCGCGACCGCGGAAGCCCAAACTGCGACCGCGGCTTGCCCTGCCAAGCGTGATTGTGGCTTGGACAGCCACAATCACGACTCAGGCTTTGTTTCGTTCGATTCATATCGTTTTTGTTCGTATCGTTTCGTCCGTAATGTGTCTAACCCAGGGTTTCGTCGTTGTTTCGTCGTTGTCGTAGGAATCCGTAACCAGATTCCAGTTTCCTGATCCCGAAACCCGACATCGTCAATTCACTAGATTAAGGCAAGTGGCGGTTTGCTCTTGCTTATCATTCCATATTTCCGTTAGTTATCAATTACTTTGATTGTTAATTAAATTGGAATGAAGTGTTGTTTTCGTTTGGGAACAGATTTTATAAATGATGTGATTAAAATATGATATTATAATAGGTTGTATATATGGCTAGAAACAATGCTATTATATCTGTTATTACCGTGATGGTATTGGTATGGATTATTGTGTGAACTTAACTGTGTAGTTAGAACGAGTATTCGTAGGAACGCTATGTACCTTGCGAGGTCTAGTCGTTTCTTTATAACTGGTATTAGGAGGATTTTGCCCTAGTACTATCTGGTCATGACCGTACCCTTACTCAGGCTAGGTACACACAGCTGGTGCCAACAACCAGGATTAATTCCCCAGATATCTCTCGTGATGAGATGATATATCTTAAAAGCTTTAAACGTAAATGTACGTTTTGTCATTAAATAAGATAAGTGCGGTTATGCACATAATTAATTAACCTTCGGGCGAGAAGTACAACTTGGAACCCGCCCGGACTTCGGTTTGAGTAAGTCTTCTTTCCAATCTAGATTCGCATTGCGCGGTGAGGTTGGTCGTGGACCCAAATGACCAAGTCCTTTTAAAAGCTTGTGTGAAACTATAACGTTCCCAAACACTTGGCATACTTTCCCATAAGACTCAATCTCTTGGAGTCCTCTCTTCATACGTTTCCCATAAGACTCAATCTGATGTGGGGATTAGCCGCGTTGCTTCGGATCTAGACGAAGAGCTCTTGAACAACCAAAACTAGAAAGGTTCAAACAAGCTAGAAACTTGTGAAATGGAGCAAAGGCTCAAGAACACAAGAAACTAAAGAGAAACTAAAAAATACAAGATAAATAAAAGGGGATAAGTAAGAAGAACCCGTAAAGACGAAAGCTCGACCCAACGGCACTCGAAGGATACCGAGAACAAAGCCAACGGATCAATACGATCCCTTCTGCTGCAACTCCACACAACTTGGCAATGGATTCCGCCAAGAGCACGAAGAGGGGACTTATGAAGGCCTACGAACACCAATCTAGAGAGATTAACAAACGCAAGACAACTAAGCTACAATTATCATCAACTTCATGAGAAACTCTCAAGCTCTCATTTGGGTTCCACAAAGGGAGTGTTTTATCACATAAAGGGTTGTCTCCGAAGTAATAAAAAGGCAAGTGGCTTATATAGTCCACGCATTCCAGCCAAGAAAACAACACAAAATAACATAAGTGAGCTGCTTCTGCAGTGCTCACCGCGGGGTGCAGTGAACCTCACCGCGGGTGCGGCCAGAAGGAGGGGACTTGTTGTCTCGGTGTGCTCCGATGGTGATCATTGTCTTGAGGTTGGGCTTCAATTCTTCTTGCATGGTGGCCTCCTTTGTTAAGCACAAGGCAATGCCAAAGTCCAACTCTTCTTGGAGCGTTTTAGCTCGTGACCTTGTGACGGGGCCTTCGGGCGAAGAAGGAGGTTGAAGGGATGGTCCCGTATCATTCTCCCCTTCTTGGAAAGGATTCGACCCCAAATCTCCTTGCTCTTCGAAAGGAGTGAGATCGCCCACATTGAAGGTAGGGCTCACACCGTACTCCTTTGGTAGTTCCAGGACATCGGCATTGTCGCCCACTTTTCTCAATACTTTGAATGGACCATCTCCTCTCGGTGATAGCTTGGACACACGCTTGTTCGGGAAGCGCTCCTTTCTCAAATGCACCCACACAAGGTCTCCCGGTTGGAAGATCAAGCGCCGGCGCCCATGGTTGGCCTTGGCGGCATTGTTCTCCACCTTTTGTAGGAGCTTTTCCTTGGTGCGGGCATGCAACTCCTTGATGAACTCCACCTGTTTTTCTGCATTTAAATCTGCTCGCTCCTTCATAGGTAACGGCGTAAGATCAAGTGGGGTTAAGGGGTTCAAGCCATAGACACACTCAAAGGGTGTCAATTGGGTGGAGGAGTGAAGAGTCCTATTGTAAGCAAACTCAACATGAGGTAGGATATCTTCCCAAGTTTTCAAATTCTTTTTAATTATGGCTCTTAAGATGGTTGTCAAAGTTCTATTAGTCACTTCCGTTTGGCCATCGGTTTGGGGGTGACTAGAGGTAGAAAATAACAATTTGGTTCCTAGTTTTCCCCAAAGAGTTTTCCAAAAATAGCTCAAGAACTTGACATCTCTATCACTCACAATGGTCTTAGGGACTCCATGCAATCTAACCACTTCTCTAAAGAACAAGTTAGCTACATTAGAGGCATCATCGGTTTTATGACAAGCAATGAAGTGAGCCATCTTAGAGAACCTATCAACAATAACAAATATAGAATCTATCCCCTTCTTAGTCCTAGGTAATCCCACAATAAAGTCCATACTTATATCTTCCCAAGGGGCACTAGGGATAGGCAAAGGGCTATACAATCCATGGGGTTTGACTCTAGACTTGGCCTTGAGGCACTCAAGGCATCTCTTAACAAAATGCTCAACATTTCTAAGCATGTGAGGCCAAAAGAAGTGTGTACGTAACATATGATAAGTCTTGTCTCTTCCAAAGTGTCCCATGAGTCCTCCCATATGGGATTCCTCAACAAGCAACAAGCGAAGGGAACACCTTGGTATACACACTTTATCAACCTTGAACAAAAATCCATGAAACAAGTGTAACTTGTCTAATGAACCCTTGTTCCCACATTGCCTATAAATGGCACCAAAATCCGGGTCTTCCACATAGAGCTCCTTAATGTAAGCAAAGCCTAGCACCTTAGAGTCTAGTGTGGTCAACAAGGCATATCTCCTAGAAAGGGCATCGGCAACAATATTGTCTTTCCCCTTTTTGTACTTAATGACATAAGGGAAAGTCTCAATGAATTCCATCCATCTACCATGGCGTCTATCAAGCTTGTCTTGTCTTCGAAAATGTTTCAAAGATTCATGATCGGTATGCAAGACAAACTCTCTAGGCCACAAGTAGTGTTGCCAAGTCTTAAGCACTCTAAACAAGGCATATAGCTCTTTATCATAAGTAGAGTAATTGAGACAAGCTCATTTCAACTTTTCACTAAAGAAGGCAATAGGCTTACCTTCTTGCATGAGGACGCCTCCTATGCCAATTCCCGAGGCATCACACTCCACTTCAAAAGGTCTAGTGAAGTCCGATAGCACAAGTAGAGGTGCTTGGGTGAGCTTCCACTTCAAGGCCTTGAAGGCTTCTTCTTGTGCCTCTCCCCATTTGAATGGACTATGCTTCATTGTGATCTCGGTTAAGGGGGCGGCTATTGTACTAAAGTCCTTGACAAAGCGCCGGTAGAAGCTAGCAAGTCCATGGAAGCTCCTCACTTGGCTAACGGAGATGGGTGTAGGCCAATCTTGGATGGCCTTAATCTTCTCCTCATCCACTTGCAACCCTTGAGTGCTCACTACAAAACCAAGAAATGAAACTTTATTAGTGCAAAACTCACATTTCTTAAGATTGGCAAACAAGTGGTCTACACGCAAGGTAGAAAGAACTTCCCTTAGATGTTGTTCATGCTCCTCCAATGATTTGCTATAGATTAGGATATCATCAAAGTATACTACAACAAACCTCCCAATGTAGTGCCTTAGCACATGATTCATGAGGCGCATGAAGGTACTTGGGGCATTGGTTAGGCCAAAGGGCATGACAACCCATTCATAGAGTCCAAACTTGGTCTTAAAGGCGGTCTTTCACTCATCTCCTTCCCTCATTCGGATTTGATGATATCCACTCTTAAGGTCAATTTTGGTGAAGATGGAAGCACCATGGAGTTCATCTAGCATATCATCAAGCCTTGGAATAGGATGGCGGTATTTGATGGTGATGTTGTTGACGGCCCTACAATCAACACACATTTTCCAAGTTCCATCCTTCTTGGGAACTAGGAGCACCGGAACGGCACATGGACTCATGCTCTCTCTTACATGGCCTTTATCCAAGAGTTCTTGCACTTGACTTTGAATTTCTTGTGTCTCCTTGGGGTTCATCCTATAGTCGCATAAGGGTAAAAGTCAATCTCAGTGTAGCAAGCCTTCTTGGGAACTAGGAGCACCGGAAGACTTGCTACACTTAGCTTTCAACGTTGAGAGCTAAGTGTAGCAAGTCTTCCATAGTCGCATAAGGGTAAAAGTCAATCTCAAGAGTAAAGGATGGATTAAGGATGCGAAGATACCTAGCCATTGTGGATTCTTCATCCTCTTGGACATTGGCTCGTATCATGGCTACTTGCATGGCATGGTAGGTTTCTTCGGCGCTCATGGACCCTTGTCTAAGGTTCTCCAACCTTTGCCTCAATTCCCTATGGTGATGTTGTGGAATGAACCTAGCCATCATCAAGACTTTCATTTGTTCCCATGTGGCTACGGGTGGGTCAAGGTTTCTTCTTCTTTCCTTCACTAAATTGGTCCACCATAAAAGAGCATAGTTAGAGAATTCTAAAGAAGCAAGTTGTACCTTCTTAGCATCAATGAAGTTATGACAACTCCATATTTGCTCAATCTTGGCTTCCCACTCCATGTACACATCCGGATCACACTTCCCTTCAAAGGGTGGGATCTTGATTTTAATCTTCCCAACACCATCTTGTTCAAGTTCTCGATGACCTTGATTATCTATTTGATGTTGGTGTCTTCTAGGTGGTTCATGTCTCCACATTTCTTCTTCCATCTCGTCCTCATCATCATACTCAAGCCTTGGATCATCATGAAACTCATTGAAACGGTTAAGGGCAAAGGGCACCTCATTTTGAGGTAGAGCATGTGCAACATTAGGGACTCGACGAGGTACGAAAGGCAAATGATTTCGAGTCAAAGGATCATACCTTGCCGCGGGTGCGGCCAGGGTGCGGCTCTCGCCAGAACCGGAGGCATGTGCTTCTGCTGTGCTCACCGCGGGTGCGGTGTGCCTGACCGCGGGTGCGGCAGGAACCTCAGCGGCCCGAGGGCTTGCACTTGGTGGCGCGGTGTCGGCGCCGGATCCTCCTCCTTGGGCTTGGAACGAGCCCAAAGGTGCGTTCAAGGGTAGAGCATGGCGTCGCTCGGTCTCCAAAGTGGTTAGTCGCGTGGTGATCACGGCCAACTTCTCCGTCATAGCAGTCAACATGTGGAATACCTCGGGGGGCACCGGTTCCGGGCTGCGTGAGGATAGGGGGCTGTTGGGCCTCGACCTAGACAGGATCACAATCAACAAACAATCAACCTTGTCAAGTTAGCGAAATCAAAATCGCCTCACAAGTGTTTGGCACTCGTGTGTTCGATCCCTCACACTCAAGTTAATGTTAATGCAACTTTGATGTAGTGTCTTGAATCGATTAATAACTCCACATGAAATGGATGAACTTAGGCAACCACTTGTCACCTTGATAAAGTGCACTTGGACAAGAGCTAATTAGATGTTAGCTCCAAGGGTCTCACAAACAAAACAAGCAAAATAAGGACTCAACAAAAGAACACAAAGAACAACAACAAGATACTCAAGATCAACTCAATTGCAAGAATGTAATGCAATGTATTTAATGTTAAAGACTCAAATTTGAACTCAAGAGGACCAAGTTATGCCTTTCTTGTCTTACACTTGTGCAAAGGAGGTTGGTTGATGGTGGGTGGAAGTGTTGGAGGTAAGGCAAAAGAACGGCAAGGCTCTTCAAGCTTGGCTCTTCATTCTTCTTTGATCTCTTCTTGATTTGCTTCTTGAAATTTGGCTAAGTGTAAAGCCTCCTTTCTTAAGCACTTGCGTACAACTTAACACACTAATACAACAAGTAACTAAACATAAACAATGCAAGAAAGTCTTCCCTTTTTTTTTTTGCTGATATTCTGATATAATTTTTTGTTTATGGAAAACGTGCAGCAACAAAGATACAATAGGTTGCTTTCTTTCTTCCTTTTTCTTCACCTTTGGAGCAACAAAAGGGTGATATGACTTGGTAGAACTTAGGATAGTACAAAAGTGAGTAGGTGACTTTTGTGGAATGCTTTTGGGGAGTTGATAGGCTGATTTTGTGCAGCTTGTAGGCTATTTTTGGGGCTGAAAGAAGCTGATTTTCGTGCAGCTTGGGGAGTGGGTTTTTGGGGAGTTGGTGGGGCTAGAGCATGGGCTAGAGGCTGACTTTTGGCAAGGCTAGGGCCGGCCTCCTTCAAGCTCCAACAAAGGTGTTCTTGGAGGCTAGAATTGCAGCTGTTTTTGGTGAGAATTTCTAGGCGGTTTTTGGGTCCAAATTGCAAGGCAATGCAGGTGGATAGATGGGGAATGGATTCAACACCAAAGCACAAGCAAATTCAAGCAAAAACACAACTAAACTTGGAATTGAAAGACTCAACAAAGATGAAAATAAAATGACTCAAGAGAATCTTGCAAACCAGATTTTTTTTAAAATTTTTTTTTGTGTGAAGCTGGCTGCTTTGATATGGTGGCTCAACGTCCCAAAGATCTGATACCACTTTGATGCGGGGATTAGCCGCGTTGCTTCAGATCTAGACGAAGAACTCTTGAACAACCAAAACTAGAAAGGTTCAAACAAGCTAGAAACTTGTGAAATGGAGCAAAGGCTCAAGAACACAAGAAACTAAAGAGAAACTGAAAAATACAAGATAAATAAAAGGGGATAAGTAAGAAGAACCCGTAAAGACGAAAGCTCGACCCAACAGCACTCGAAGGATACCGAGAACAAAGCCAACGGATCAATACGATCCCTTCTGTTGCAACTCCACACAACTTGGCAATGGATTCCGCCAAGAGCATGAAGAGGGGACTTATGAAGGCCTACGAACACCAATCTCGAGAGACATTAACAAACGCAAGACAACTAAGCTACAATTATCATCAACTTCATGAGAAACTCTCAATCTCTCATTTGGGTTCCACAAAGGGAGTGTTTTATCACATAAAGGGTTGTCTCCGAAGTAATAAAAAGGCAAGTGGCTTATATAGTCCACGCATTCCAGCCAAGAAAACAACACAAAATAACATAAGTGAGCTGCTTCTGCAGTGCTCACCGCGCAGTGCGGTGAACCTCACCGCGGGTGCGGCCAGAAGGAGGGGACTTGTTGTCTCGGTGTGCTCCGATGGTGATCATTGTCTTGAGGTTGGGCTTCAATTCTTCTTGCATGGTGGCCTCCTTTGTTAAGCACAAGGCAATGACAAAGTCCAACTCTTCTTGGAGCGTTTTAGCTCGTGACCTTGTGACGGGGCCTTCGGGCGAAGAAGGAGGTTGAGGGGATGGTCCCGCATCACAATCTTTTGGAGTCTTCTCTTGTTCATATCGTTTTGTATTTTTCCGTAGAAGTGTTGAGGTTCACTATCGTCATCGGCTTTTATTCGAGAAGCGATGGGTGTAACCTAACACGACTACTTAGAACCTTTTCTATTTTACCCTTGCATAGTCTTTCATTAGACTAACCATCCAGTTATTTTCCTTTGCATGGTTGGCTGGTGTCATCCGTCTCATACGGTACATCAGATAAACTCCATTTCCGGGAAGGCTAGTATGCGATGATGAAGGCAGATACTGATTTAAAGTGTTTTCCAAGGTTGAAGATCCTAGGCGTGAGATCGCTCAGATCAAGATCCTTCGTGATGTTTATTTATTTATTTCAAAGACTTCCGTTGTATTGAAACAATTCTGTATTTGGTTGTATGTGGTGTTAACAGTTGTAAAACCGTGACTTTGGTTTAAATAATATTTAGAAATTTTCATGATATTTAATATAGTATGTGTTATTATAAATGATTTAGCCTTGGGTGACCCCAGATGTGTAATCTGAGGTCACTGGCGGTAATACTTTCAAGGAATTATTTGGGAGTGTTACATAATTAATCATTTATATTAAATAATAGAAAATTTCACCCCGTGCGTATCCTAGAAAATACGTTTGTACAAGAGTTAACAATACGTTCATATTACAATATTTAATAATTAAGTAAACAAAAAGAATAATTGGAGAATAAAGACAACATCTATATGATTTTTTCACTTTCGTCTCATAATAATTGTTCAACTGATTTATTACTTTTTTTTGTTATTTTTTCAAAATCGGAGCCAATACTTTTTTTTTAATTACAAAATGCTACAAATTATAACTCGGTATATGTAAAACGATAAATGTGTTAAAGCATAAACACATGGTTAGAAAGGATAATTATTAAAAAATGGATGCGCTATATTTTAAGGTATAAGATAACGTCTAAAAAATTAGTTTGTATCTATGTCCTATGTACACACAGATAGAAACTTGGAGTACAAATGCCTAAATAATTAATTAGTTTACCTCATGGAAAAAATGAATTGTAGTAAATGAATACAATGGGTAGATTTTGTCAACTTTGGCTAAAATAGCTGAAGGACATAAAAAACAAAACAAAATTCTAAGCCTGATAGAATAAGTCAATCTTAACGAAAGGACTATTATATCATTTCAATAAGTATACCATAATAAATGAAATATGAGTTCGAAGTTTAACAACATTTGTGAACTTTTAATATGAGAAACTTGCTATTTGATATTAAATTGGTTTTCACTGGAAAATGATGTACTATTGCTAAATTGAAAAACGATTAATATTCTTCTACAATTAAGTACTATATTTTTTTGGCAGAAAATATATGGTACCTGATCAGCACTATTTTGTAGTGCTTATCTAGGAATTATTACCGGTGTTTTGGGTGCCCTTTGTATGGGTTTAAAGAACAACTATGGAGAATGGAGTTGAGGAGTAGAAGTGTAGATATGGTGGTTTGAAGAAGCTTAAATGAAGATATATTGAAGGGAGAAGGAAGCCACCCAAGAAGACGAAGTATAGACCCAGTCGGGTCTACAGAAGATCACACGAAGAAGGCAAAGAAGGCCTGCACGGTTAGCTGCACGGTCTGCTAACCGTGCAGGATGTTCGAGAGCACGACGAGAAGAACAACAATTTCCGCGACCGCGGAATTTCTTCTGCGATCGCGGAAAAATCGTTCAGCGAAGCATCTGAAGAATGTCGAGAGGAAGGGCCTGGGAGTTTGAATTTTCCGCGACCGCGAAATTTGTTCCGCGATCGCGGAAGCACACGGAAGCGAACCCGCGTCTCTCGTCCGAAGTTTTACTTTTCTTTTATTTTTCTTTTCTTTTATTTTAATTATTTCGATTACTATACTTTATTTCCTTATAGGATTACTTTCGTTATCTTTTTACTTCAGTTTTAGGGTTAGGTTATTTTTAACCTAGTTTCCTATTCTTTGTTCAGAATCACGTTTTAGCATTCATCAGTTTTCCCTTTGAAGTTTATTATTTTTCCTTTGAACTATGAAGAACTAAGCACTTTTGCTTAGTCCGAGGATTGAAGCCTTCATTTGATATACGGTTGTGAGATTCTAATTCTATTTCGTTCCCTTTGAATGTATTGATTCTCTTGTTCTTCATCCCATTGATTCTTATTGATTTCGCTTGTTGGACGCAACTAGTTGTTATTGGTAATTGTCTATTGCTAGTGTTTGGTAATTACTGTTTGAGTTACCTAATTCATGAGTAGCAACTGCAATATTCTAAGAACTGTTTGGGACTAGTTTATTGTAGAGAGAATTAATTGCATACAATAGTATGACTGTTTGCTACTCTTGCATGTAGCTATCAAAATTCATGTGCTCATTGCTGCTATTGAATTGACGCGTGAGGTTTTCATAGTTATTTAATAGTTAGTATTCTCAGGGTCTGTTTGTCCTGTTTATAACTTATGAAAAGGAATAGGAATATTCATAGGAAGGAATTAGAGAGAATCTAGGATCAACCAATCTCATGAATGGTGGATATTTGTCTGGCTAAGTACTTTTCCCAAATTGATTACATCTTTGCTTTGTTTTACTTTACTTTGTTATTTACTTTGCAAACAAATCAACCAAAACCCCCCTTGTTACCTTTGACATACAATTGTGCACTTAGAAAGATTATTTCCTCCTTGTGGGATTCGACCATTGCTTGCCTTTGCTACTTGTTTAGGTTTGTTTAGGATTATTTTGATCAGGTAACACGACTAAAGCCTGCTATCAAATTGGCGCCATTGCCGGGGAATCTAAATTACTAGTCTGATTGTGTGTTTGTGTACCAACTGTTGTGTGGACCTATCTTATGGTCCACACCTGTGTTACTAATTCTTTTCATTGAGATCTTAATCCAGAAAGATGGCAACATTTGAGAATTTTTATTATCAGCAGCAAGGCTGACCCCATTACTATCCTGAACCTCAAGAGACGAGCCAAAGTTCATTTATGTCAATGGAGGACATCATCAAGTCACTTGTGCAGAGCATGATGACTATTCATCAGGAATCACACTCCAACATCCAACTTTTAACCACTCAAGTTGGAAATTTGGCAACTCAGCTCGGAAGGTTGACTCAAGTTGTGGCAAAGATGAAGGAGGATTTTGAAAGACCATGTAACACCCCCAAATATATATCCTTGAAAGGTATTACCGCCAGTGACCTCAGATTTGACATCTGAAGCCACCCCAGGCTTAACCCGTTTATATAAATCATAAAACAACAGTTATAATACAAAATATCATAACTTTTGATTAAAATCATTGTCTCGGCATTACATCCATAATCCGTAATACAACTAAAATACAGAGTAGTCTTGACATAAAATATGTTTAACACAGCGGAAGTCTTTTAAAATAAAGGACACAAGGGTCTTGATCTCAACGATCACCCACCAAGGAATCTCAACCTGGTAAAACTCTTTAAAATTCCAACTGCCATCATTGTCGTTTCTAGCATTCATCGGAACTGCTGTTTATCTGATGTGCCGTATGAGACGGATGACACCAGCCAACCATGCAAGGGAATATAACCGGTTGGTTAGTCTAATGAAAGACTACGCAAGGGTAAAACAGAAAGGTTCTAAGTAGTCGTATTAGGTTAGACTCATCGCTTCTCGAATAAAAGTCGATGACGATATTCAACCACCATACTCCTACTGAAATATACGAAAAGGCATGATCAAGAGAAAGGACTCTGAAAGAATGAGTCTTAAGGAAACATATGAAGAGAAGACTCCAACGAATTGAGTCTTATCGGAAGTATGACAAGTGTTTGGGAACATTAAAGTTTCACGCAAACGTTTAAAAGCGACTTAACTATTTAGGTCCACGACCAACCTCACCGCATAATGCGAATTCAGATTCGGAAGGTGGACTTACTCTAATCGAAGCCCAGACGAGTTTCCACGTTGTACTTCTCGCCCAAGGTTCATTAATTATGTGCACTAAAGCACTTATCTTATTTAATTCCAAAACGTACATTTCACGTTATAAGCTTTTAAGATCTCTTCACGAGAGATATCGGATCTCCTCACAAGAGATATCAAAGGGAATACATCCCAAATGGCGGCACCAGCTGTGTGCACATACCCTGAGTAAGGGTAAGGTCATGACTGAAGATACTAGGGAAAATCATCCTAGCACCATTATCAAGAAACCACTAAACCTCACAAGGTATATAGTGTTCCTACGAATACTCGTGCTAACTAAATAGTTCAACATAGTAATAATTCACATCAAAGCCACCGGGGCCAAACACAGATAAAATAGCGTTGTTCTAGCAATATACAACCTATCGTAATATCCGTATTTATTCATATATATATATCTAGAATAGCGTTGTTCTAGAAATATACAACCTATTATAATATCTCTTTTAAAATCACATACAGTTATCAAAACTGTTCCCAGACGAAAACAACAATTCATCCCAAATTAATTAACAATTAAACAATTGATAATCAATATAAATATGGAATGATAAGCAAGAGCAAACCGCCACTTGCCTTAGATTAGACAAAGCTCAACGAAGCTTGAGACGACGGGTTTCCGGGTCCGAAACGAGGAAGAACTCAGATTATGATTTCCTACGGAACGACCCCTAACGAAACCCTAAGTTAGATTCGACAATAAATAGTACGAATCTAAAGAAAAACGAATGAAATCGAAGGAACGAAAGTCCCAAACGAGATCACAAAGCCCAAGCCACAACCATACACGCCCAGGCCCACCGCGGGTGCGGCGGCTTGACCGCGGGTGCGGCGAGGCTACAGAGGCGAGACGCCGACAACGAAAACTCACCGGGGAAGACGATGGGCTCGACTTGGGTTGGTTTTGACTTCCAAACTCCTTGTGTCACTAACCACCACCTTGATAGCACCTCCTCCTCCTATGGCAACTCCGGCGACGACCTTGAAGAACTCCGGCGACGCTTGCAACTCCGGCGATAATGGCAGTGAAAGAAAGAGGGATTTGAGGGAGAGAGAGAGTGGAATGGCCTCCTCCTCTTAGCCCCCTCCTTTTATAGGCCATCAAGGAGCCACAAGGAGTCCAGCTGGCCCCCTCTCCCACCGCCTCACCGGGGACAAGATCGGCAAGCAGCTCAGACGAGTTCGGCGGAGCAGAGAAGCCATCATCACGGCGCGGGTGTGGTGGGTCTCACCGCGGGGTGCGGTGGCGACCAGTTCTTGACCGCGGGGTGCGGTGGGTATGACCGCGGGTGCGGTCGAGGTCAATTTTGTGCCTTTTGCCCATTTTTGACCGGGAAGCCCACTTTTGACCGAGAAGAATCTTAGATATGGGTTTTAACCCCGGGTTAAATATATTCGTACCCGAACAATTAATCTAAACCCCAAAAATAAGTCGAATGTATTTTATTCCACTCAAGGAATTATTACGGAGATCAAGTATTTAACAGAAAGTCTGAACTTCTCTGAAAATAATTCGACTACAATACGAGTGTTTGGAAAACTTACCAAAATACTCTTTACTAAAATGAGGGGTATTACATCACCTCCCCCTTACAAAAAGTTTCGACCCCGAAACTTGGCCGAATAAACCAAAAAAAAGCGAGGCGTTACAACACTACCCCCTTAAAAAGGTTTTGACCCCGAAACTAGGCCGAAAATAGCTCGGGAAAACGTCTAAGCATATCCGCCTCCGTTTCCCAGGTTTCCCAAGTAACTTCTTCAGTTCCTGACTTGGACCACAAAATCCGTACCAATGGTACCACCTTGTTCCGTAACTGCTTCTCACGGCTTTCGAGAATACGCACCGGTATCTCCTCGTAGGTACCATTTGTCTGAATCTCGATGTCGTCATAACTCAGCACATGAGACTCATCTGGCACATACTTCCTCAACAAAGATACGTGGAACACGTTATGCACTGGATGTGCCGATGGCGGCAATGCCAAACAATACGCTAGAGACCCCACTCTATCAAGGATCTCAAACGGTCCCACGTAGCGAGGGTTAAGCTTCCCACGCTTACCAAACCTAAACACACCTTTGGATGGCGACACTTTGACAAACACTTTGTCACCAACCTCAAACTCAACATTTATGCGCTTCAGATCTGCATAAGACTTTTGTCGACTATGAGCTGTCAACATCCTTTGTCTTATCAAAACAATGTCCGAGGCAGTCCTTTCGACTAACTCCGGTCCGAGCAGAACCTTATCGGCATTTTCATCCCAACAAATCGGAGATCTGCACCTTCGACCGTACAAAGCCTCGAATGGAGCCATCTTAATGGTAGCATGCCAACTATGGTTGTACGTGAACTCAATCAGACTCAGGCTGTTCTCCCAGCTAGTCGGACGATCGAGTGTACAAGCTCTTAGCATATCTTCCAAGGTCTGGATGGTCCTCTCAGACTGTCCATCCGTCTGAGGATGAAACGCAGTGCTAAATTTCAACTCGGTTCCCATGGCCTTATGTAGTTCTTTCCAGAATCTTGACATGAATCGGCCATCACGATCCGATACAATGGTCTTTGGAGTACCATGCAAACGGACAATCTCGTGTAAAAACACTTCAGATAGCTTCTGGGTTCCCCATGTTGACTTGATAGCCACGAAATGAGCACTCTTCGTGAGCCTATCAATGATTACCCATATAGCATCCTTTTGACTTTGAGTCTTTGATAGCCCTGTGACAAAATTCATAGCAATATCCTCCCATTTCCATTCTGGCACTGGTAGAGGTAGCAACTCACCACAAGGTCTACGATGTTCTATCTTGACCTTTTGACAAGTCAAGCATTTTGCCACAAACTCTGCTACATCCCACTTTATGTTGGGCCACCAGAACTTCTTTATGAGGTCCTTGTACATCTTGCTAGAGCCTGGATGTACAGAATAAGCTGACGAATGGGCCTCTTTTATCACCAACTGGCGAAGACCATCAACGTCAGGTACACAAATCCGGTCCTGAAACCAGAGTGATCCATCTTCCTGAATCACGAAACCGGGAGCTTTCCCGTCCATCACTTCACTGCTTAGCTTCACAATGACTACATCATCAACCTGCTTCTCCCTGATTTGATCTAGTAACGTGGCCTAAATCTCAAGCACACTCAGATATCCTCTACGTTGATCGTACAAGACTTCAATCTCGCACAACCCTTGGTTCAGCTTGGTATGAGCAGTAAGTAAAGCCACTATAGTCTCGTGCGGCGTCTTCCGGCTCAATGCATCGGCTACTACATTAGCCTTGCCCGGATGATACAACAATTCGATGTCGTAGTCCTTGAGCAACTCTAACCAGCGACGTTGTCTCATATTTAGCTCCTTCTGAGTGAATATATATTTGAGACTCTTGTGATCGGTGAAGACTTGACACCTTACACCATAGAGATAGTGTCTCCAAATCTTCAACGCAAAAACTACAGCTGCTAGTTCTAGGTCATGAGTCGGATAGTTTGCCTCATAAGTCTTCAATTGTCGGGATGCGTATGCAATAACCTTGCCTCTCTGCATCAGCACACATCTCAAACCACTCTTCGAAGCATTACTATAGACTACATAATCATCATTCCCTTCTGGTAGTGCTAACACTGGTGCGGAGGTCAGACATTGCTTCAACTTCTGAAAACTGGCCTCGCACTTGTCATCCCAGACAAACTTCTTATGGACTTTGCGGAGCAGACCGGTCATAGGTAGAGCGATCTTAGAGAATCCCTCTATGAACCGTCTATAATAACCAGCGAGTCCTAGAAAACTGCGCACCTCCTTCACATTCTGAGGCCGCTTCCAATTGGCTACTACTTCAATCTTCTGGGGATCAACCATAACCCCATTCTCATTAATCACATGGCCTAAGAAAGCCACTTCCTTCATCCAAAAGTCACACTTAGACAACTTTGCGTACAGCTGATTTTGTCTAAGGACTGACAAGGTAATCTGAAGATGTTCCTCATGAGCTTCCACGCTCGGGGAATAAATCAAAATGTCATCGATGAAGACCACCATGAACTTATCCAAGCACTGGTGAAAACATCGATGCATGAGATCCATAAAGACCGCTGGAGCATTAGTAAGTCCAAATGGCATGACTACGAACTCGTAGTGACCATATCTCGTCCGGAACGCAGTCCTCGGAATATCCTCCTCACGAATCTTGAGCTGATGGTAACCAGACCTCAGATCGATTTTGGAAAAGACCTTTACTCCCTACAGTTGATCCAACAGATCATCAATCCTCGGCAACGGATACTTATTCTTGATCGTGACCTTATTCAACTCATGATAGTCGATACAAAGTCGAAACGATCCATCCTTCTTCTTGACGAACAAGACCGGAGCACCCCAAGGCGATGCAGTCGGCCTTATATAACCCTTCTCAAGAAGATCTTCGAGTTGCTTCTTCAACTCTTGCATCTCGGGAGGAGTCATCCGGTACGGTGTCTTAGAGATTGGCGTAGTACCAGGCTCGAGATCAATAGTAAATTCTATGTCACGATGCGGGGGTAAACCAGGAATCTCCTCCGGAAAGACGTCCAGAAATTCACAAACAACCGGAATATCAGGAATTGAAGGTTCATCTTTCTTGGGCTCGTCCAGATAGCACAGGTACCCGACACAACCTTGTCGAAGTAGTTTAAACGCAGCCATCGCATTGATAAGCCTGCCGTTACATACTGGCCCTCAGATGACACCGTCACAGTCCTTGAGCTAAAATCTATTACCGCCCCATGACGCGTCAGCCAATCCATACCGAGAATAATGTCGTATGGAGCCATGGCTATACAGATCAAATCTGCTTCGAATTTCTTACCCTAGATGGTAATCGGAAATTCTGACAGACGCTTGGTTCCAACCAAATGTTCACCATTAGGAAGATTCACAACGAAAGGTTCACAAACCTCGTTGCATACTAATCCTAACTTACTGACACAACTTTCCGAAATAAAAGAATGGGTAGCACCCGAATCAAATAACATACATACTGAAGTAGAATGAAGGTATATAGTACCTTGAGCAATTGGAGCATTAGGTCCATCAGCCTCATGCATCTCGTAAAGGCGTTGACCTTGACCTCTAGAAGCTGCTGGGGCTTTCCCCTTATTCTGTGCAGACGTCTGTATAGAAGGACTAGAAGCTTCCACTGGTCTGAACTTAGGTCGATTGTTCTGATTAACTGACCCTTGCTGCGAGTCAGCTCTTTTCTGCCTTTGCTGTGGACAGAACTTATGTAAATGTCCCACCTTTTCGCAGCCAAAACACGTCTTCTTCTCCTTCGGACACTCATTACTCTTGTGTCTGTGTGTACCACAGTTATAGCATTGGATCGGACTCTTGCCCTGACCCGATTGACGTGTAGACCCTCCATGAGTCATATCCGTTTTTGCTCTGCCAGACTTGGCAAAATTAGACGGTGGCGCGGGACGCTTAAATCCACTCGCCTGAGACTGGCCCTGCATTGACCTCTGGCGACTTCGTTTCTTTGTTGACTCCTCCAGAGTCACTTCCAACTTATAGGCAGCGTCCACGTACTGCTCCAGAGTAGAGCATCCGTGACGTACCATCAACGACTTAATATCTGGGTTCATCCACTCGTGGAAATGCCAGATCTTTTGCTCCTCATTGGACACCTCCGGCCCAGCATACTGCAATAGATGATTGAACTTGGTCGCAAGCTCAGTCACTCTCAAACCATCCGTCCTTGGATATAGAAACTCCTTGTGTTTCTCTTCCCTCATAGCTCGGGAAAAGAAACGATCAGTCATCTTGGCCTTGAACATTCCCCAGTTCAAACCTGGGTGATCAGCCAAACTTGTACCTTCCCACCATTCACTGGCTTCTTCCTTCAGCTGAAGGGATGCAATGTGTACCTTCTCCGCTTCAGTGTACTCAACATTGCGGAATAGTCGCTCCATGTGCGAGAACCAATGTGCCACCCTGACTGGCTCTCCCTTCCCATCATAGCAGTCGGGCCTCATAGAGCTTTTGGCCTTTAGTGCTCGGCCATATTCGCCTCTATTCCTGACCGCTTCCTCTTGGGGTACATGGATATTAGGCTCCTCAAATCTAGGAACCTCTAGAGGAATTGGCACAGCTTGTGCCTGAGGCACGTTTGGTCGCATAATATCGGTGAATGCTTGCATTACAATCCCCCGAATTGCCTCTATTGTTGCGGCGTCAAATACCACTGGAGCATTGACCTGAGCTTGGTCACTGCCTCCAGGATTGTTGTTGGAAACAGACTCGTGTTCCTCCACAGGGTTTGCGACATTCCTCACGTTTGGTCTGGGGTCGTTGCTTGGCCCAGCACCAGTACGAATGGTGTTCCTTGTGTTCACCATCTGTTTACCGATCAAATTCCAAGTATTTTATTACATTAATATCATTCAATATACTTAACGTAATAAAAATCAACTCAGAATAGATCAAACTTTGGTAATTTTCATTGATAAGCTCAACTGAGCTAATACGTTTTACAAAAGGGATCTCCCGAGCGTCAAAACAAAATTGCCCGGAGACTTAGGTTCTTAATAAAACAACTGGAATACTACAAAGGGAACTGCTAATCAGTACTGGCCCAATCATGGCGCCCTAAAACATTTCCTATAATCGTCACTCCTCATACATGGCTTCTTCGAACGGGGTTTACCATCGGAGTCTGGTGAAAGACTCCTCACCCTGCTCGGTCCTGGAGCACATGGCTCATTCCTTGGTCTTGCCCTTCTTAGAGCATGCTCAATCGCCTCGTCCATCTGGCGGCGCTCTTCTGGGGCAATCATCTGACTTAGGTTAAGTGCCTCTCGTGAGTCAAGACTCAACATTAGCCTTCTCTGAGCAGGAATAGGCTGTGAGTTCTCAGATGCATTTCGTGGACCATTCCTTCTTCTGGGAAATACCACCTCGTAAAGCGTATCCCAATCGGCCGAAGTCAATGGCAAGTATTCTTGCTCATGCGGCAACTCCGGACTGGAATAGATAAACTCAATTCTCGGGTCCTCGCTGCCCACCAATAAGCGCTCTAAGCTATCAGACTCGTGGCCCTGTTCCTCGAGGTCCTCCTCGGGGTCCTCCTCTTCTTCCGGATCCTCTTCTGGGTCTTCTTCAGGATCCTCTTCTTCTGGATCCTCCTCGGGAATCATCTCAATCATGAAGTCATCGTTGTAATGCCCTCTTGCATATCTTGACCACTCCTCTTCATTTTCCGTGTCCTCCCTTGGCTCCTCTGTAGGTTCTGTCACTGGAACCTTGGCTCTATCGGACACTAGTACTATTGACTCGAGTAGTACAGTCTTCACCTCCTCGGGTGGACTACTTGATTCTCCTACTTCGAAGCATCGCAGGGGAACTAGAAACTCAAGCCTTAATGGAGATGGCAGAGCCACCTCGGCTTCTTCCGAGTCCCTTCGAAGAGAAAAGCATGCACCCATAACCTACGGGTGACGAGAAAAGAGTTAGTCTTTCTAAATATAGAAGTTCGCTTCCATATCAGACTAAAGTGAAGGCACGACTAGATCGGCAGAATAAAATTTTACTTGGAAATTCAGAGCCTTCGAAAACATTTCTCAGTTTCAAACGAGTAAACGGTTTACAAAAATTTTCGTTCCAAGAAAATGTTTTAAAACCCACCCGTTTAAAAAAAAAATCGGCTCTGATACCAGATCTGTAACACCCCTAAATATATATCCTTGAAAGGTATTACCGCCAGTGACCTCATATTTCACATCCGAAGCCACCCCAGGCTTAACCCGTTTATATAAATCATAAAACAACAGTTATAATACAAAATATCATAACTTTTGATTAAAATCATTGTCTCGGCATTACATCCATAATCCGAAATACAACTGAAATACAGAGTAGTCTTGACATAAAATATGTTTAACACGGCGGAAGTCTTTTAAAATAAAGGACACAAGGGTCTTGATCTAAACGATCACCCACCAAGGAATCTCAACCTGGTAAAACTCTTTAAAATTCCAACTGCCATCATTGTCGTTTCTAGCCTTCATCGGAACTGCAGTTTATTTGATGTGCCGTATGAGACGGATGACACCAGCCAACCATGCAAGGGAATATAACCGGTTGGTTAGTCTAATGAAAGACTATGCAAGGGTAAAACAGAAAGGTTCTAAGTAGTCGTATTAGGTTAGACTCATCGCTTCTCGAATAAAAGTCGATGACGGTAGTCAACCACCATACTCCTATTGTAATATACGAAAAGGCATGATCAAGAGAAAGGACTCTGAAAGAATGAGTCTTAAGGAAACATATGAAGAGAAGACTCCAACGAATTGAGTCTTATCAGAAGTATGACAAGTGTTTGGGAACATTAAAGTTTCACGCAAACGTTTAAAAGCGACTTGACTATTTGGGTCCACGACCAACCTCACCGCATAATGCGAATTCAGATTCGGAAGGTGGACTTACTCTAATCGAAGCCCAGACGAGTTTCCACGTTGTACTTCTTGCCCAAGGTTCATTAATTATGTGCACTAAAGCACTTATCTTATTTAATTCCAAAACGTACATTTCATGTTATAAGCTTTTAAGATCTCTTCACGAGAGATATCGGATCTCCTCACAAGAGATATCAAAGGGAATACATCCCAAATGGCGGCACCAGCTGTGTGCACATACCCTGAGTAAGGGTAAGGTCATGACCGAAGATACTAGGGAAAATCATCCTAGCACCATTATCAAGAAACCACTAAACCTCACAAGGTACATAGTGTTCCTACGAATACTCGTGCTAACTAAACAGTTCAACACAGTAATAATTCACATCAAAGCCACCGGGGCCAAACACAGATAAAATAGCATTGTTCTAGCAATATACAACCTATCGTAATATCCGTATTTATTCATATATATATATATATAATAGCATTGTTCTAGCAATATACAACCTATTATAATATCTCTTTTAAAATCACATACAGTTATCAAAACTGTTCCCAGACGAAAACAACAATTCATCCCAAATTAATTAACAATTAAACAATTGATAATCAATATAAATATGGAATGATAAGCAAGAGCGAACCGCCACTTGCCTTAGATTAGACGAAGCTCAACGAAGCTTGAGACGACGGGTTTCCGGGTCCGAAACGAGGAAGAACTCAGATTATGATTTCCTACGGAACGACCCCTAACGAAACCCTAAGTTAGATTCGACAATAAATAGTACGAATCTAAAGAAAAACGAATGAAATCGAAGGAACGAAAGTCCCAAACGAGATCACAAAGCCCAAGCCATAACTATACACGCCCAGGCCCACCGCGGGTGCGGCGGCTTGACCACGGGTGCGGCAAGGCTACAGAGGCGAGACGCCGACATCGAAAACTCATCGGGGAAGACGATGGGGCTCGACTTGGGTTGGTTTCGACTTCCAAACTCCTTGTGTCACTAACCACCACCTTGAGGCCACCTCCTCCTCCTATGGCAACTCCGGCGACAACCTTGAAGAACTCCGACGACGCTTGCAACTCCGACGACAATGGCAGTGAAAGAAAGAGGGATTTGAGGGAGAGAGAGAGTGGAATGGCCTCCTCCTCTTAGCCCCCTCCTTTTATAGGCCATCAAGGAGCCAGAAGGAGTCCAGCTGGCCCTCTCTCCCACCGCCTCACCGGGGACAAGATCGGCAAGTAGCTCAGACGAGTTCGGCGGAGCAGAGAAGCCATCATCACGGCGCGGGTGTAGTGGGTCTCACTGTGGGGTGCGATGGTGACCAGTTCTTGACCGCGGGGTGCGATGGGTATGAATGCGGGTGCGGTCAAGGCCAATTTTGGGGCTTTTTCCCATTTTTGACCGTGAAGCCCACTTTTGACCGAGAAGAATCTTGGATATGGGTTTTAACCCCCGGGTTAAATATATTCGCACCCGAACAATTATTCTAAACCCCAAAAATACGTCGAATGTATTTTATTCCACTCAAGGAATTATTACGGAGATCAAGTATTTAACAGAAAGTCTGAACTTCTCTGAAAATAATTCGACTACAATACGAGTGTTTGGAAAACTTACCAAAATACTCTTTACTTAAATGAGGGGTATTACAGACCACTACCCCAACCAAAACCGACTCCAGTGGCTAATGTGAGTGTCATATCCACGCTGAAAGGAGGAACGAAAGAGGAGCCCTTTTGCTCAGGAACCGTGACCACGGATGAGCGAAAATGGAAAGTCGAGAACCAGCGTCCGCAGGTTTAGACAAAATTTTGCGGGTCAGTTCTTGGTGAATACCCTTTGGAAGCGATTCCTGTTAATTACACTCCTCCACCTCGTGATCCTAAGAAGCCACCTCATCACCTTCCTAAGAAGCTAAAAGTGAAGAAGAAGCCGGAGCCCGATATGGAGCCGCGCAACTCCATAGGTGAGCATAAGGTAAATCTCTCTTTACTTAATTTGATGCATGCTGTGCCTAAATTTGCTAAATATATGAGATGTTTATGCTGGCCTAGGAAGAGGAAGAAATTGACAGGAGTAATTAATTTGAATGAACATGTGTCTGCTGCATTTGGAAGGCGTTTGCCTGAAAAGTGTAGTGACCCTGACATGTTTAGTATTCCTTGTGATATAGGTTACTCTAGGTTTGATCACTGCATGATAGACTTAGGCTCATCTATTAATGTGCTACCCTACTCTGTGTATCAATTGCTAGATCTTGGACCTTTGCTTGAAACTGATTTAGTTATTCAATTTACGAATGGATCCAAAGCTTATCCGAAAGGAATAGTTGAGGATGTTCTTGTGAAGGTTAATAAGATGATTTTTCCTGTTGATTTTGTGGTGTTAGACATTGGTTATGACATGCATGAGCCCCCTATACTGTTAGGTAGGCCTTTTCTTAAGACTGCTAACATCCGAATCATTATGAGTAGAGGTATTGTATCTGTGAAGTATGGGGGTGATAGGGTGATATTTAAGATGTTTGATCATAAGAAACACCCTCCTGATAGCAAGTCTGTGTTGTGTTCTAGATTAAGTGGTATTACATGACTATAGTAGCACAATGTCGGGCCAACGACATTAACCAAGGTACTGCTCGGGAGGCAACCCGAGGTAAGTAGTTCTTAATTCAGTTTTTTTCCTTGTGTTTTTTTTTTTGTTTCGTATTTTAGACTAACTTGCAGGAAGGAGACCCGTAGCCAAATTGAAGATGGTGTTATCCATGCACCAACAACGTACGTCTTCCTATTTCCCTGCACTAAAAAAAATTAAAAAAAATTCTACCGAAGGCCAGCTGTCCAGAGTTACCCATGGAGAGAAGGTGCGCATTATGTTGCCAAGGAGGAGACATTATCCCCACACATTAATTGGCAACGATGATGGCCCTACATTCGACAACTGAGGAAGAGGAACACTAGAGCCGCACCACGATTATATCTGGGCTCCACCATGTGTTCGTAGAAGGCTGTGCAACCCCGACTTCTTTGCTATTCCACTACGCCCTACAGTGGACTCATTTTGGTTGCACGGTAAGAATTGATTTTGAAGACCCGCCGCAACACCAGAGACATGAGTTTTCTTTGATTTACCCCCAGCAACAACTTCCAAGTCCAAGCCAACTCAGCGACGGTTGTGAGTACTTTTCTTCCCTTCCATGTGCTTCATTCTTTTTTTGTCTTTCATTACATTGAGGACAATGCAATGTCTAAGCATGGGGGAGTGGTCTATACTTGCGAGTCGCTGAGGAGAAAAAAAAAATAGAAAGAGAAAAAGCCAAAAAATTGAAAAAAGGGCAAAAGAAAAATCCTGGGATAAGTCGAAAACCCGAAAGGGCGGCTTAGGTAATAAGCAGGTGGCTTGGACCAGCATTAGGCTGGGGTAATAATTGGTCAAGAGTGATGTGAGTTTATATGAGCCCATCTATTGAAAAATGAAATGAGTGGCTTGGTGAAAACCCGAAAGGGCGCCTTGACAAAATGAGTGAAAAGAAGAAGAGTGATATTTAGGAATCATCATTTTACCTGGCGTGGTGACATAAGAAGAGGTGATATAAGGAGGATTCGGGTAGGTCACTCTGGGAGGTATAAGAAGATAGATGGAGGCTAGGATTAGATTTTTATTCACTTTATGGTGTTCGGGATAAGCTTGGGGGAAGTACTCTGCTTTCCTTTAAGCTTGGTTGGTGTTGAGTTATATGTTGTGTTTTGTTGAGCTTATTGTATTGGTGTCTTGGAGTTTCATGTTTAGGTGCGATTCTTAGAGGAGATGATTTTTCTGTGCTTCCTGAGACCTTGGGGATTTGATTGGAGGAGTAGGTTTATTTTAGCTTACTCGAGGACGAGCAAGGTTTAAGCATGGGGGAGTTTGATCAGCACTATT
Organism: Rheum nobile; assembly: GCA_027886185.1. Taxonomy (NCBI): domain Eukaryota; kingdom Viridiplantae; phylum Streptophyta; class Magnoliopsida; order Caryophyllales; family Polygonaceae; genus Rheum; species Rheum nobile. The sequence continues at coordinate 2,266,743 of WOAB01000072.1, read as the reverse complement.
TTGTAGTGCTTATCTAGAATTGTTACCGGTGTTTTGGATGCCCTTTGTATGGGTTTAGAGCACAACTATGGAGAATGGAGTTGAGGAGTAGAAGTGTAGATATGGTGGTTTGGAGAAGCTTAAATGAAGATATATTGAAGGGAGAAGGAAGCCACCCAAGAAGACGAAGTATAGACCCAGTCGGATCTACAGAAGACCACACGAAGAAGGCAAAGAAGGCATGCACGGTTAGCTGCACGGTTAGCTGCACGGTCTGCTAACCGTACAGGTTGTTCGAGAGCACGATGAGAAGAATCAGCAATTTCCGCGACCGTGGAATTTCTTCCGCGATCGCGGAAAAATCGTTCAGCGAAGCATCTGAAGAATGTCGAGAGGAAGGGCCTGGGAGTTTGAATTTTCCGCGACCGCGAAATTTGTTCCGCGATCGCGGAAGCACACGGAAGCGAACCCGCGTCTCTCGTCCGAAGTTTTACTTTTCTTTTATTTTTCTTTTCTTTTATTTTAATTATTTCGATTACTATACTTTATTTCCTTATAGGATTACTTTCGTTATCTTTTCACTTTAGTTTTAGGGTTAGGTTATTTTTAACCTAGTTTCCTATTCTTTGTTCAGAATCACGTTTTAGCATTCATCGGTTTTCCCTTTGAAGTTTATTATTTTTCCTTTGAACTATGAAGAACTAAGCACTTTTGCTTAGTCCGACGATTGAAGCCTTCATTTGATATACGGTTGTGAGATTCTAATTCTATTTCGTTCCCTTTGAATGTATTGATTCTCTTGTTCTTCATCCCATTGATTCTTATTGATTTCGCTTGTTGGACGCAACTAGTTGTTATTGGTAATTGTCTATTGCTAGGGTTTGGTAATTACTGTTTGAGTTACCTAATTCATGAGTAGCAACTGTAATATTCTAAGAACTGTTTGAGACTAGTTTATTGTAGAGAGAATTAATTGCATGCAATAGTATGACTGTTTGTTACTCTTGCATGTATCTATCAAAATTCATGTGCTCATTGCTACTATTGAATTGACGCGTGAGGTTTTCATAGTTATTTAATAGTTAGTATTCTCAGGGTCTGTTTGTCCTGTTTATAACTTATGAAAATGAATAGGAATATTCATAGGAAGAAATTAGAGAGAATCTATGATCAACCAATATCATGAATGGTGGATATTTGTCTGGCTAAGTACTTTTCCCAAATTGATTACATCTTTGCTTTGTTTTACTTTACTTTATTATTTACTTTGCAAACAAATCAACCAAAACCCCCTTGTTACCTTTGACATATAATTGTGCACTTAGAAAGATTACTTCCTCCCCGTGGGATTCGACATTTGCTTGCATTTGCTACTTGTTTAGGTTTGTTTAGGATTATTTTGTTTAGGCGCCTCGACAACGCCTATCAGTACCTAAAATGTAAACAATTTTATATTGAAATATATCACCAATAAAGGAAATTATAAACCTCCAACCTAAGGTATATAGTTTTTTGGAGTACACAATAAACTACTAGGAATTCAATCACTTTTTTTCCATTTTACATGACTCAGTACTGTTCATAGCCTACTGTACATCTTTCTTAAAAAAATCACATACAAAATGGTTAGAAAACGGGATTGAACTTAGATGATAATCGAGTACATAAATGTAGTTTTTTGCTCCCATTTTCTATCCCTCTTTTAATATTCTTTAAATATTGATAGTTATAATATCATCATTGCAAATGCTATAGTAAGCTGCATTAATAGTTTGGTTTTAGGTAAAATAAAGCATTATCATTTTAAACACTCATGAATACTATACAATATAACATTTTTAAATTTTTTATTTCCACTTCTTATTATAATTTCATGAAAAATTAATATAAAAAGTAAGCAAAAAGCCATTAACATTTTAGGTAAACAAATGGTTGTTTTTAACTTACTTCGTCATCAAAATTTTAAATTGATGGAATTTAGAAAGGTTTAATATAAATCGAGGGCATAAGACTTTTTTGAAAAACGACATCTGTAAATATCCATTCACATTATGCCCCTAATATATTTAAACCGAAACTTTCACTATGTGAAAATGGTTGTTATATATATTTAAATACAAACAATGAAACTCAATGAAAATGCTTCATTTTAAACTATTATAATAAAAAAAAAATTACAAATAAGACCCAAATGATTAGTATGAAATAACAAGTGTAATGATATTCACAATCTTCACCCCAATTTCACAAGATCTAAAACTCTATATTATACATAATATTAACAAAAAAAGAGATTTTTTACCGGCTTTACTGGCGGGATTTCGTTAGTTCAACTGTTTTTCAAACAGAAAATAAAAGAGAACCTCCAAAAGTAAAAATGGAAAATTATTGTAATTACTAATGTAGATTTATGCAAAGATAACATGTAAAATTTAGATTTTTCATTACAAAATACAGACAAACATATATGATTATGACATTTACACATTCTGCTAACTTTTTATTTATCCATACTTTTGTTTAAAATATAAATACTATGCAATATTATTTCATTAACCATTATATGCAGGCCCTTAGAGTACGTATTCAATTGTGAACTCAAGTTGTTATCCGAATCATTTTTTTGTTTAAAATATGCAAACAATGTCTAATTTGAAACGTTCCATTGAAAAAATAACACTACGAGCTCCTTCTGTAATTAGTTTCAACACTTACATAGAATCATAAAGTTTAAAGCTATATAATCAAACATATCTATATATATATATATATACAGGAGGTAGAATGTAAACATTATTTATTATATAAAAAGCAAAGATATTTAAGACATAACAATTATATATATTACTAAAATGTCAAATAAACAAACTTTCATATAATTTATTAAAGCCCGTGCGTAGCACGGGCATATACTACTAGTGCACTTAATTTTAGAATATTGAACATTCACTTTAACATCATTACATATGCACTTTTTAGCATATTAAACATGCACTTAAACATACTTATACATGCACTTTAACATAATAAACATACACTAGTTAAAATATGTATTTTTTATGTACATGTTAAACACACACATTTACAAATTACCACATGCATTTTTGCATATTAGAGATGCACTCTGATGAGGGGTTTGTCGTAGACACCTATCAAATAACCTCAAAAACCTAACTAATGTAGTAGGATAAATAAGGATCGATCCCACAGGGAGGTAAGCAATCTTCCTATATGCAAAGGTTGTATGCCAATAGTAACAAAAGTGGGGTTTTAGGTTTGTATCAAGTAACAATGTAAATCAATGTAAAAGATGTAATCAATGGATGAGAAGTAACTTAGCCAGACAAATATCCACACTTCAGTTTGATTGGTTGATCCTAGATTATCTCCAATTCCTACCAATGAATATTTCTATTCCGATCTTATGTATATAGACAGGTCAACCAGCCCTGAAAATACTTACCATTAAACAATGAAGAAACCATCAAGATTAAATCTAACGGCAGCAGTAAACATAGAAATTAAGCAGGATACATGCAATACTTAACAACTAGTCAGTACTCGACATGTACTCAATTCTCTTCACAATAAACATTCACAATCAGTTCTTGTAAATTGTGGTTGCTACACAAGATAAGGGATTTCAACCAGAAATATCCAAACCCTAGCAATAGAAAATCACTAATATCAACTAGATGATCAGGCTAATCAAATCAGCAAGAATCAATGGGATGAAACACGAAAAGAATCAATATAATCAAAGGAAAGGAAATAGAGTTATAATCTTACAACCAAATACAAACGAATGCTTCAATCGTCGGACTAAGCAATGGTTGCTTAGTTCTTCATAGTCTTCAAAGCCTAAACCTCTAAGGGAAAATAATGAACGATGATAAAATGATTATGAAAAGTCTGCTATGAAAGAAAGATAAATAACCTAGCAAAACCTAATTTTCCTAAGATAAGAAATATAATCTTCCTAAAATATAATAAACGAAATAAAATAAAAATAAATAAAACAAAACAGATCTCGGACGAAAACCCGAACGCGCTCCGCGTATGAACAGTACCCGCGACCGCGGTTTTGTCGTGTCTTGTGCCGCTGCTACTGTCGTCAATCCGCGTCCGCGGAAATATTTCCTCGCCCGCAGATTCGTCTCTATTGTATCCCCGCGTCTTGCCTTCCATCGCGGCACTCCCCGCGGCTTCCTTGGTAAACCGCGACCGCGGTTATCAGCCCCGCGCCTGCGGTTTGTTCACTGTTGCGGCCCTTTTGGTTCTTTCCTTACAGTCTTCTCTTGTGGTGGCCTTCATTGCTCCTTAATGCTTTCACAGTATGCACTAAAATCCACCATATCACTACTTCTTCTCTAAAACTCCATTCTCCTAAATTGTGTTCTAAACCCATACAAATGGTACCTAAATCCTAGTAACTTCTCCTAGTTACACACTACAAAGTAGAGCGTATCAAATTCCCCCATGCTTAGACCTTGCTCGTCCTCGAGTAAGCTAATGGAAACCTACTCCTCCAATGAAATACGCAAGGTCTCAGGAAGCACAACATAACAATCTCCACTAAGAACTGCACCTAATTATGAATCTCCACAGTACCAACATATCAACACAACACACAAGCTTTAAGGAAAGCAGAATACTTCCCCCAAGCTTAACCCGAACACCATAGAGTGAATAAAAATATCTAATCCTAGCTCCAGTCTATCTTCTTATAGCTCCCAGAGTGACCTACCTGAGACCTCCTTATATCTCCAACACTTATGTCACCACGCCAGGAAAAATGAGAAATCCTAATAATCACTCTTCTTCTTTTCATTCATTTTGCACAGGCGCCCTTTTGGGTTTTCACCTAGCTACTCATTTCATTTTTCTATAGATGGGCTCACAAAACTCACATCACTCTACAGCCTCTTATTACCCCAGCCTAATGCTGGTCTGGGCCACCTGCTTATTGCCTAAGCCGCCCTTTCGAGTTTTTAGCTTAGCCCAGGATTTTCTTTTCTAAATTTGATGAGGGGTTTGTCGTAGACACCTATGAAATAACCTCAAAAACCTAACTAATGTAGTAGGGTAAATAAGGATCGATCCCACAGGGAGGTAAGCAATCTTCCTATATGCAAAGGTTGTATATCAATAGTAATAAAATTGGGGTTTTAGGTTTGTATCAAGTAACAATGTAAATCAATGCAAAAGATGTAATCAATGGATGAGAAGTAACTTAGCCAGACAAATATCTACACTTCAGTTTGATTGGTTGATCCTAGATTATCTTCAATTCCTACTAATGAATATTCCTATTCCGATCTTATGTATATAGACAGGTCAACTAGCCCTGAAAATACTTACCATTAAACAATCAAGAAACCATCAAGATTCAATCTAACGACAGCAGTAAGCATAGGAATTAAGCAAGATACATGCAATACTTAACAACTAGTCAGTACTCGACATGTACTCAATTCTCTTCACAATAAACATTCACAATTAGTTTATGTAAATTGTGGTTGCTACACAAGATAAGCGATTTCAACCAGAAATATCCAAACCCTAGCAATAGAAAATCACTAATATCAACTAGATGATCAGGCTAATCAAATCAGCAAGAATCAATGGGATGAAGCACCAAGAGAATCAATATAATCAAAGGAAAGGAAATAGAGTTATAATCTCACAACCAAATACAAATGAAGGCTTCAATCGTCGGACTAAGCAATGGTTGCTTAGTTTCTCATAGTCTTCAAAGCCTAAAACTCTAAGGGAAAATAATGAACGATGATAAAGTGATTATGAAAATTCTGCTATGAAAGAAAGATAAATAACCTAGCAAAACCTAATTTTTCTAAGATAAGAAATATAATCTTCCTAAAATATAATAAACGAAATAAAAGAAATAAAACAAAACAGATCTCGGACGAAAACCCGAACGCGCTCCGCGTATGAACAGTACTCGCGACCGCGGTTTTGTCGTGTCTTGCTCCGCTGCTACTGTCGTTAATCCGCACCCGCGGATTCGTCTCTGTTGTATCCCCGAGTCTTGCCTTCTATCACGGCACTCCCCGCGGCTTCCTTGGTAAACCGCGACCGCGGTTATCAGCCCCGCGCCCGCGGTTTGGTCACTGTTGCGGCCCTTCTGCTTCTTCCTTGCAGCCTTCTCTTGTGGTGGCCTTCATTGCTCCTTAATGCTTTCACAATATGCACTAAAATCCACCATATCACTACTTCTTCTCTAAAACTCCATTCTCCTAAATTGTGTTCTAAACCCATACAAATGGTACCTAAATCCTAGTAACAGCTCCTAGTTACGCACTATAAAGTAGAGCGTATCACACTCGATGTGAACATTTTTTATGCTTATACACTTAAAGTGCTTATATATGCAGTTAAGGTTCTTATAGATATTTTTGTACTGATATATGCACTTGAAGTATAAGTTATTTCAAAAAAATAGTTTTTGAAAAAAATTGAAATGAAATAATTTTTGGGAAAAAATAATTTTCGATAGATAAATACTTACCAAAAAAAAAAAATTTGGGAAAAAAGTATTTTTGGAGGAATATTCTAAAAAAATATTTTGGGGAAAAATGTTTTTTGGTATTTAATTTACTTTTTGGAAGAAAAAAAGAAGAATTTTGGGAAAAAAATCATTTTTTTCAAAAAATTATGTGTTGGAAAACATTTATATTATGAAAATTACAATATTTTAAGTTTTGTCACTCCAATTCTACCCTTTCATCTCTTAAATCTTGTGGTCATAATTACTCATCAGTATACACCGAAAATTACGCCATTTCCTTGATCTTTCTCAACTATCTTTTCTAAACTTCTTATCTATTCTCTAAAAGTTTTATCCAAAACATAAATGTCATATGTTGATTTTATTTATGATCGGGGTAAAAAGTGTAATATATATATACTAAAGTAAAATAAACTAATACCACATGGCACCCTCATATTTAATTTGCCACATGTCATTTTCTCCTTTTCCATTTTTGTTAAAACAAATTTTATTATATGTTTAAGATTTCTATCCTAAACATATTACTAATATTTCCTTATTTAGATACAAATAAATTAAGAAGATTACAAATCAATCAGCAATATTACAAATCAATTATGAACATTACAAATAAAGTACAAAAGATTACAATAAAAAATAGATTGAACAACATGTGTCTTCTTCTACATAATATAATCGGTAGAACTCCATTTGAGTTTTCTTTTTATGGAGACTCCATGGGTTCTAGATCTTTATCTACATAAGTTGAGAATCAAAATTTTCTTTTATAAGGTATACAATATCTGATGATATAAAAAAGCCAAATCTACTGAACTATTGACTGCACATTCCCTTGGATGATTAAAAAGATCCAATTTTGTATTAATCAAAATGGGCAGTTAAATCTGATTATCAACATATCAAACACAACAATAAAACGAATAAAACACACATTCAAGAATAGAACAAGTAGCACATTATTATGCTAAGTTTCAAAAATTATGGTTAAAGAACTATTTTTTCTCAAAATTGTGAAGGATTTAGTTCAGACCATTCTTAAGTTATAATCTATAGACCAACTCGAATAGTAGGTTCATAAAAACTATTGAATTGAGTTTAAATGAATGATTAAATAGAACTCAATATGTAAATACAAACTTTTACTAAGGAATCACTGTTGAATAACTTATTAGGAAAAAAAAGATTAGGAGAATATCTTATATAGTCAATAAGATTATTTGTATATTTTTAGATAGTTTTTTATTCGATATTATCTTTTCATTATATTTTTCATTATTATATTTTGACTATAGATGTTTTCTTCAACGTGTCAGACTCCCCAAAATCATGAACTGGAGAGAGTTTACAACAATACCATTTCAATTGTGAACAGATATTTGTCTATTTGGTACCATTTGGTTTTGACTCTTCATACATTTAGATATGATAATTAATTTTGGTGTTTTGGATTTTTTGCTCTTCTACATACCATGCTTTCAAGGTTGAATTCATATCTTCTATTTATAAATCTACTATATATATATACTAAACTAGAACCTAACAACACCACATGACACCCCCTCAGCTACATGTAAACCATATTAAAATTCATGCGTTTTTTTAAAATTAATATTTTTTGTCAACACAATATCTAAATCAAAATTAATTTTTGTTATTTTTTTCTAGATTTAAAATTCAATCAAATCATAAATATTTCATATAAATGATATATTATATATATTAGGATAATTTAAATATTGCTTTACTTAATAGTTATCGAATATCTCAAAAATTTTAAGTAGATATTTATTGTTTGTGTAATAACATTATTTCAAAATTAATTTAAATAGTGTTAAAGGACTACGTATTATTATATTTTTTAACTAATTCATTATACTTTTATATTTTTAAATTTACAAAGTTATCTATTTATATGATTAGTTTAAAACTTTAATTTTTAATCTATTATATAATACTAAAATAAAACCTAATTAAGACCGTCATACTTTTTTTTTGCTTTATCTCTCCTCTCTTATTTTGCATTGACATCTCTCTAACCCCGATGGGGTTAAGGCGACCTTGTGCCTCTCCCGACCCACCTTTGTTCTATGGCCGCCGTCTCACGGCTGCCACCCAACCAACACAAACCAACATTACAACTGCGGGTATCCTCGTCCTTTACTTGGATTATGGCTGATCTTCGAATTTGGATCTAGATCTGGATTTCCCAAATCCATACCTTGAAACCTAAACTTAACAGTAGATTAAAAAAGAATCCTAAATCTTGCAATATCTTACACTTAAATTAGGGAATCTGTTTCAATCTTGAGTTGCATGTGCAAAATTGCTCCTTTTACAGAAAGGATTTAGTAAGCTCCTATGCCCTGGAGCCGAATCGGCCTCTTCTTCACACTTTTCTTGTGACGCGAATTCTATGTCAAACTGAGATCCCCAGATCAATTAGTCAAGTTACCCAGCTCTGGGTTAATGTACCTATTTGTATTATTGATCAAGCTTGTGGTATGGCCTTCTATCTCTATCTTGATTCAATTGTTATGGTGTGCTCTAGGGTTGAATCGGGCATTTCTCTTGTCTTCTCTGAACTTGGGGTCTCTTCTGACCTCATGTTCAGGGTTATGATTCTCCCCTGAGTTCCCATGCTCAACCTACCCATCAAACAAACATAAACCTACCCAGAAACTTTTGCTTCTTTCAAAATTTGCAATTTATGATCTGCAATGATATTTTCGATGTTTTACTTTGGAATTATGCCATTGCTGATCTTGATAGATACTCCCTAGATAATTTACCCCCTTTTGTGCTTGAAATCCCTATTTGCATGCGAGATGTTAATAACTAGAACTTTATTCTAAACTATGTCTCTCGTATTATGAGATGGTATTACTGCTTTGATTACTCTGGAACTTTAATTGGCCTTATTTCTCAGACATTCTTCACTTTCTATGTCTATGTTATTAATGTTTTTGCTGAGAACTTGCCACCGTCTACAATATGTTTTGTGCTGATCTATGGTTCAGTATATATTATTGTTCTCCTCTCTCTTGCAATGAACCCCTATATCTCATCATTACGGTAGAATTGGATAGTAAAATCATTACCTCTGGGACTGAGCTTATGTGCTTATCTTTATTAATATTTGCATGCAATTTTATTGGCCAAAATTAGAGGCTGATAATCATTACTTCTACTCTAACCTTCTACTTAACCCCCTAATCTGCATGAGCCGAAACCACATCATCTATCATCTCTCCATACTATTTTCACAAGCCTCTCTCTTGAATACTCCCTCTTGCTCTTTGTTTCCTCTCTGTTCTCTTGTGATCCTAGCGGGGGCGGCGGATCCTAGCGGCCGCCCCCGCTAGGATCCGCCGAGCCTAGTATGGTTCAGAAGAAGAAAAAATTAGTTCAGGAAAATTAAGTGGGACAACGGTTATTTAAAAAAAAGCGTTGTCCATATTCCTGTTACAGCACTTTAAATAACACTATTTACAACGCTTTTCAAAAAAAACCGCTTTCCCAATTTCAGCATTTTCAAAATCCCTTTAGACAGCATTTGTTTATCAAAAGCGCTTTTCCGATTTTCTATTTTTTCGAAACACCTAATTTAGTTTGTTATTATTATTTTTAAGTAAAACTTGTCCTATTTTATTTATAATTAAATTAATTATGTATTAATTAAATTCATTTTATTTATGGAGAAATTAATTGTTCAAAGATGTCATAATTTCAAATATTTAGCTTTAAATAATCCTAATGAGTCAATATATTAATATTAACATAAGAATATAAAGCATCAAATATAAGAGAGCGTTTTCGATACTCGTACGTTCGCCCTCCCTTTCGAATAATCCTAGATCCGTCACTGCCTGGAAGACATGCCCCATGTTAGAAGAGAAGGTTGGGCCTCATTCATTTTGGGGTCTTGGCCAATATGGTGGAGGATCCTACTGACCCTAAAATCATCATTGGAAAAATGAAACTTGATTGGAAAAGTACCAAAGGAGTGATCCATCATTACTAAGAGCTTGCTAACATTTGGATTCTCTATAAAATTGCAAACCAAAAGGATAGGGATTTGGTGTGGACTAACAAGCCCTATCATGTCCAAGGTAAACTTCATGGAGGAAGGAAAACTTTTTGTTCTTCTTCCTTGGGTTGAATCCTTCTAGCCCTTCATGGAGTGGGCGGTCGCACCCGTTAGGATCTGCCGAGCCTAGTATAGTTCAGAAGAAGAAAAAATTAGTTTGGGAAAATTAAGTGGGATAGCGGTTATTTGAAAAAAAGCGTTGTCCATATCCCTGTTAGAGCACTTTAAATAACACTATTTACAACGCTTTTTAAAAAAACCGCTTTCCCAATTTCAGCATTTTCAAAATCCCTTTAGACATCATTTGTTTATCAAAAGCGCTTTTTCGATTTTCTATTTTTTTGAAACACCTAATTTAGTTTGTTATAATTATTTTTAAGTAAAACTTGTCTAATTTTATTTATAATTAAATTAATTATGTATTAATTAAATTCATTTTATTTATGGAGAAATTAATTGTTCAAAGATGTCATAATTTCAAATATTTAGCTTTAAATAATCCTAATGAGTCAATATATTAATAATAATATAAGTAAATAAAGCATCAAATATAAGAGAGCGTTTTCGATACCCGTACGTTCGCCCTCCCTTTCGAATAATCCTAGATCCGCCACTGCCCGGAAGACATGCCCCATGTTAGTAGAGAAGGTTGGGCCTCATTCATTTTGGGGTCCTGGCCAATATGGTCGAGGATCCTACTAACCCTAAAATCATCATTGGAAAAATGAAACTTGATTGGAAAAGTACCAAAGGAGTGATCCATTACTAAGAGCTTGCTAACATTTGGATTCTCTATAAAATTGCAAACCAAAAGGATAGGGATTTGGTGTGGACTAACAGGCCCTATTATGTCTAAGGTAAATTTCATGGAGGAAGGTAAACTTCTTGCTCTTCTTCCTTGGGTTGAATCCTTCTAGCCCTTCATGGAGGGGGCGGCCGCCCTCGCTAGGATCCGTCGAGCCTAGTATAGTTCAGAAAAAGAAAAAATTAGTTTGGGAAAATTAAGTGGGACAGCGGTTATTTGAAAAAAAGCGTTGTCCATATCCTTTTTACAGCACTTTAAATAACACTATTTTCAACGCTTTTCAAAAAAAAAACTGCTTTCCCAATTTCAGCATTTTCAAAATCCATTTAGACAACATTTGTTTATCAAAAGCGCTTTTTCGATTTTCTATTTTTTCGAAACACCTAATTTAATTTGTTATTATTATTTTTAAGTAAAACTTGTCTAATTTTATTTATAATTAAATTAATTATGTATTAATTAAATTCATTTTATTTATGGAGAAATTAATTGTTCAAAGAGGTCATAATTTCAAATATTTAGCTTTAAATAATCCTAATGAGTCAATATATTAATAATAACATAAGTATATAAAGCATCAAATATAAGAGAACGTTTTCGATACTCGTACGTTCGCCCTCCCTTTCGAATAATCCTAGATCCGCCACTGCCTGAAAGACATGCCCCATGTTAGAAGAGAAGGTTGGGCCTCATTCATTTTGGGGTCCTGGCCAATATGGTGGAGGATCCTACTGACCCTAAAATCATTATTGGAAAAATGAAACTTGATTGGAAAAGTACCAAAGGAGTGATCCATTACTAAGAGCTTGCTAACATTTGGATTCTCTATAAAATTGCAAACCAAAAGGATAGGGATTTGGTATGGCCTAACAGGCCCTATCATGTCCAAGGTAAACTTTATGGAGGAAGGTAAACTTCTTGCTCTTCTTCCTTGGGTTGAATCCTTCTAGCCATTCATGGAGGGGGTGGTCGCCCCCGCTAGGATCCGTCGAGCCTAGTATAGTTCAGAAGAAGAAAAAATTAGTTCGGGAAAATTAAGTGGGACAACGGTTATTTGAAAAAAGACGTTGTCCATATCCCTGTTACAGCACTTTAAATAACACTATTTACAAAGCTTTTCAAAAAAAACCGCTTTCCCAATTTCAGCATTTTCAAAATCCCTTTAGACAACATTTGTTTATCAAAAGCGCTTTTCCGATTTTCTATTTTTTCGAAATACCTAATTTAGTTTGTTATTATTATTTTTAAGTAAAACTTGTCTAATTTTATTTATAATTAAATTAATTATGTATTAATTAAATTCATTTTATTTATGGAGAAATTAATTGTTCAAAGATGTCATAATTTAAAATATTTAGCTTTAAATAATCCTAATGAGTCAATAAATTAATAATAACATAAGTATATAAAGCATCAAATATAAGAGAGCGTTTTCGATACACGTACGTTCGCCCTCCCTTTCGAATAATCCTAGATCCGTCACTGCCTGGAAGACATGCCTCATGTTAGAAGAGAAGGTTGGGCCTCATTCATTTTGGGGTCTTGGCCAATACGGTGGAGGATCCTACTGAACCTAAAATCATCATTGGAAAAATGAAACTTGATTGGAAAAGTACCAAAGGAGTGATCCATTACTAAGAGATTGCTAACATTTGGATTCTCTATAAAATTGCAAACCAAAAGGATAGGGATTTGGTGTGGACTAACAGGCCCTATCATGTCCAAGGTAAACTTCATGGAGGAAGGTAAACTTCTTGCTCTTCTTCCTTGGGTTGAAACCTTCTAGCCCTTCATGGAGGGGGCGGCCGCCCCCGCTAGGATCCGCCGAGCCTAGTATAGTTCAGAAGAAGAAAAAATTAGTTCGTGAAAATTAAGTGGGATAGCGGTTATTTGAAAAAAAACGTTGTCCATATCCCTGTTACATCACTTTAAATAACACTATTTACAACACTTTTAAAAAAAAAAACGCTTTCCCAATTTCAGCATTTTCAAAATACCTTTAGACATAATTTGTTTATCAAAAGCGTTTTCCGATTTTCTATTTTTTCGAAACACCTAATTTAGTTTGTTATTATTATTTTTAAGTAAAACTTGTCTAATTTTATTTGTAATTAAATTAATTATGTATTAATTAAATTCATTTTATTTATGGAGAAATTAATTGTTCAAAGATGTCATAATTTCAAATATTTAGCTTTAAATAATCCTAATGAGTGAATATATTAATAATAACATAAGTAAATAAAGCATCAAATATAAGAGAGCGTTTTTGATACTCGTACGTTCGCCCTCCCTTTCCAATAATCATAGATCCGCCACTGCCTGGAAGACATGCCCCATGTTAGAAGAGAATGTTGGGCCTTATTCATTTTGGGGTCCTGGCCAATATGGTCGACGATCCTACTGACCCTAAAATCATCATTGGAAAAATGAAACTTGATTGGAAAAGTACCAAAGGAGTGATCCATTACTAAGAGCTTGCTAACATTTGGATTCTCTATAAAATTGCAAACCAAAAGGATAGGGATTTGGTGTGGACTAACAGGCCCTATCATGTCCAAGGTAAACTTCATGGAGGAAGGTAAACTTCTTGCTCTTCTTCCTTGGGTTGAATCCTTCTAGCCCTTCATGGAAGGGGCGGTCGCCCCCGCTAGGATCCGCCGAGCCTAGTATAGTTCAGAAGAAGAAAAAATTAGTTCGGGAAAATTATGTGGGACAACAGTTATTTGAAAAAAAGCGTTGTCCATATCCCTGTTACAGCACTTTAAAAAACACTATTTACAACGCTTTTCAAAAAAAAAACCGCTTTCCCAATTTCAGCATTTTCAAAATCCCTTCAGACAGCATTTGTTTATCAAAAGCGCTTTTCCGATTTTCTGTTTTTTCGAAACCCCTAATTTAGTTTGTTATTATTATTTTTAAGTAAAACTTGTCTAATTTTCTTTATAATTAAATTAATTATGTATTAATTAAATTCATTTTATTTATGGAGAAATTAATTGTTCAAAGAGGTCATAATTTTAAATATTTAGCTTTAAATAATCCTAATGAGTCAATATATTAATAATAACATAAGTATATAAAGCATCAAATATAAGAGAGCGTTTTCGATACTCGTACGTTCGCCCTCCCTTTCGAATAATCCTAGATCCGCCACTGCCTGGAAGACATGCCCCATGTTAGAAGAGAAGGTTGGGCCTCATTCATTGTGGGGTCCTGGCCAATATGGTGGAGGATCCTACTGACCCTAAAATCATCATTGGAAAAATGAAACTTGATTGGAAAAGTACCAAAGGAGTGATCCATTACTAAGAGCTTGCTAACATTTGGATTCTCTATAAAATTGCAAACCAAAAGGATAGGGATTTGGTGTGGACTAACAGGCCCTATCATGTCCAAGGTAAACTTCATGGAGGAAGGTAAACTTCTTGCTCTTCTTCCATGGGTTGAATCCTTCTAGCCCTTCATGGAGGGGGCGGCCGCCCCCGCTAGGATCCGCCAAGCCTAGTATTGTTCAGATGAAGAAAAAATTAGTTCGGGAAAATTAAGTGGGACACCGGTTATTTGAAAAAAAGTGTTGTCCATATCCCTGATACAGCACTTTAAATAACACTATTTACAACGCTTTTAAAAAAAAACGGCTTTCCCAATTTCAGCATTTTCAAAATCCCTATAGACAGCATTTGTTTATCAAAAGCGTTTTTCCGATTTTCTATTTTTTCGAAACACCTAATTTAGTTTGGTATTTTTATTTTTAAGTAAAACTTGTCTAATTTTATTTATAATTAAATTAATTATGTATTAATTAAATTTATTTTATTTATGGAGAAATTAATTGTTCAAAGATGTCATAATTTCAAATATTTAGCTTTAAATAATCCTAATGAGTCAATATTTTAATAATAACATAAGTATATAAAGCATCAAATATAAGAGAGCATTTTCGATACTCGTACGTTCGCCCTCCCTTTCGAATAATCCTAGATTCGCCACTGCGTGGAAGACATGCCCCATGTTAGAAGAGAAGGTTGGGCCTCATTCATTTTGGGGTCCTGGCCAATATGGTGGAGGATCCTACTGACCCTAAAATCATCATTGGAAAAATGAAACTTGATTGGAAAAGTACCAAAGGAGTGATCCATTACTAAGAGCTTGCTAACATTTGGATTCTCTATAAAATTGCACACCAAAAGGATAGGGATTTGGTGTGGACTAACACGCCCTATCATGTCTAAGGTAAATTTCATGGAGGAAGGTAAACTTCTTGCTCTTCTTCCTTGGGTTGAATCTTTCTAGCCCTTCATGGAGGGGGCGGCCGGCCCCGCTAGGATCCGTCGAGCCTAGTATAGTTCAGAAGAAGAAGAAATTAGTTCGTGAAAATTAAGTGGGACAGCGGTTATTTGAAAAAAAAGCGTTGTCCATATCCCTGTTACAGCACTTTAAATAACAGTATTTTCAACGCTTTTAAAAAAAAAACCGCTTTCCCAATTTCAGCATTTTCAAAATCCCTTTAAACAGCATTTCTTTATCAAAAGCGCTTTTCCGATTTTCTATTTTTTCGAAATGCCTAATTTAGTTTGTTATTATTATTTTTAAGTAAAACTTGTCTAGTTTTATTTATAATTAAATTAATTATGTATTAATTAAATTCATTTTATTTATGGAGAAATTAATTGTTCAAAGATGTCATAATTTCAAATATTTAGCTTTAAATAATCCTAATGAGTCAATATATTAATAATAATATAAGTAAATAAAGCATCAAATATAAGAGAGCGTTTTCGATACCCGTACGTTCGCCCTCCCTTTCGAATAATCCTTGATCCGCCACTGCCTAGAAGACATGCCCCATGTTAGAAGAGAAGGTTGGGCCTCATTCATTTTGGGGTCCTGGCCAATATGGTCGAGGATCCTATTGACCCTAAAATCATCATTGGAAAAATGAAACTTGATTGGAAAAGTACCAAAGGAGTGATCCATTACTAAAGCTTGCTAACATTTGGATTCTCTATAAAATTGCAAACCAAAAGGATAGGGATTTGGTGTGGACTAACAGGCCCTATCATGTCCAAGGTTAACTTCATGGAGGAAGGTAAACTTCTTGCTCTTCTTCCTTGGGTTGAATCCTTCTAGCCCTTCATGGAGGGGGTGGCCGCCCCCGCTAGGATCCGCCGAGCCTAGTATAGTTCAGAAGAAGAAGAAATTAGTTCGTGAAAATTAAGTGGGACAACGGTTATTTGAAAAAAAACGTTGTCCATATCCCTGTTACAGCACTTTAAATAACACTATTTACAACGCTTTTAAAAAAAAACTGCTTTCCCAATTTCAGCATTTTCAAAATCCCTTTAGACAGGATTTGTTTATCAAAAGTGCTTTTCCGATTTTCTATTTTTTCGAAACGCCTAATTTAGTTTTTTATTATTATTTTTAAGTAAAACTTGTCTAATTTTATTTATAATTAAATTAATTATGTATTAATTAAATTCATTTTATTTTTGGAGAAATTAATTGTTCAAAGATGTCATAATTTCAAATATTTTGCTTTAAATAATCCTAATGAGTCAATATATTAATAATAACATAAGTAAATAAAGCATCAAATATAAGAGAGCGTTTTCGATACTCGTACGTTCTCCCTCCCTTTCGAATAATCCTAGATCCGCCACTGCCTGGAAGACATGCCCCATGTTAGAAGAGAAGGTTGGGCCTCATTCATTTTGGGGTCCTGGCCAATATGGTCGAGGATCCTACTGACCCTAAAATCATCATTGGAAAAATGAAACTTGATTGGAAAAGTACCAAAGGAGTGATCCATTACTAAGAGCTTGCTAACATTTGGATTCTCTATAAAATTGCAAACCAAAAGGATAGGGATTTGGTGTGGACTAATAGGCCCTATCATGTCCAAGGTAAACTTCATGGAGGAAGGTAAACTTCTTGCTCTTCTTCCTTGGGTTGAATCCTTCTAGCCCTTCATGGAGGGGGCAGTCGCCCCCGCTAGGATCCGCCGAGCCTAGTATAGTTCAGAAGAAGAAGAAATTTGTTCGGGAAAATTAAGTGGGACAACGGTTATTTGAAAAAAAGCGTTATCCATATCCCTGTTACAACACTTTAAATAACACTAGTTACAACGCTTTTAAAAAAAAACCGCTTTCCCAATTTCAGCATTTTCAAAATCCCTTTAGACAGCATTTGTTTATCAAAAGCGCTTTTCCGATTTTCTATTTTTTTGAAACACCTAATTTAGTTTGTTATTATTATTTTTAAATAAAACTTGTCTAATTTTATTTATAATTAAATTAATTATGTATTAATTAAATTCATTTTATTTATGGAGAAATTAATTGTTCAAATATGTCATAATTTCAAATATTTTGCTTTAAATAATCCTAATGAGTCAATATATTAATAATAACATAAGTAAATAAAGCATCAAATATAAGAGAGCGTTTTCGATACTCGTACGTTCGCCCTCCCTTTCGAATAATCCTAGATCCGCTACTGCGTGGAAGACATGCCCCATGTTAGAAGAGAAGGTTGGGCCTCATTCATTTTGGGGTCCTGGCCAATATGGTCGAGGATCCTACTGACCCTAAAATCATCATTGGAAAAATGAAACTTGATTGGAAAAGTACCAAAGGAGTGATCCATTACTAAGAGCTTGCTAACATTTGGATTCTCTATAAAATTGCAAACCAAAAGGATAGGGATTTGGTGTGGACTAACAGGCCCTATCATGTCCAAGGTAAACTTCTTGCTCTTCTTCCTTGGGTTGAATCCTTCTAGCCTTTCATGGAGGAAGTTACCTCTGCTGATTTGTGGATCATGATCCCTTTTCTTCCCCACCACCTTTACAATCCGTCTACCATTGACTTTCTTTTGAGTAAAAACCATGTGGGTCAATTCATTAGACATGATCAAGCTTCCACCTCCAGAAACAAAATGAAGTTTGCAATAATTTGTGTGAACCTTACCAGTCCTTTGACCTTAGTAGTTAGGATGAATGCCCCTAATGGCACCATCAAGGCTCTTAAAGTTTGGTATGAAGATTTTTCTAGTGGTTGTGGTTGCTGTGTTGAGCTTGACCACTCCTATGATGCATGCCCTCTCAATAATTCACAACCTAGAAGACTTGTTATAATCATTGCTTCAGTCCCTGAGCATGAGGCTTTTGAACAACAAACCAGGAGAAGAATCTTGGGTGATCACTCTCCTTCTTCTTCCAAAAACTCTCCTGCTAAAGACCCCACTTTTGTCAAACTTAGTTTGGATCTAGGGAATCTTCTCTTAAGGACAAGGGAAAGGCCATTGTCACTGACCTTGATGCTTACTCTTCTCCCCAAGGACTTGGACTCCACAACAGTATCAACCTCCCCAATCTCCCATCTTATCTCAAGTCTCTTATCAACACTGAGCTTCTTGCCTAGTTGGATCCTAGCCTTCCTACTGATTTCACCAAATTGTTTATGATGATCAATGTAGATGCCTATGCCACGAGTCCCATGCCTACACTACCTCCTGAGACTGTGATGACCCCTCTCTCTATAGTTACACCTATTTCCCTCCAAGTCTAGATGACACAATTGCTAATGTGGTGACATCAGCTATGGGGCAACCCCTTGAGGTTGTAGGGGGCATGGCAACTGAAAGGGGGTCTTGAGTCCTCTAATTCAACCATTCTCAGGTAGATTGAAGGCATTTACATTCATAGACATGAGGAGTCCCAATCCCATGTGTCTGAGAGCACTAAACGTAAGGAAAAAGACCCTTAGTAGCTCTAAATAGGCAGAAGAAGAACTATTATTAATGAAGTGTCCCAAGTTGGCTTTTGTTGTTGTTGTTCCCTGCACCCATCACCTTGCTCAAACCACTTCTTGTCTTGAGTGTCTTATCTATGGTTATTTTCAAAGTTATTGTTCAGTCTCCCTTGTGACACCTTTTTGTAACCACTTGCTTGCAAGTTGGCTGGTAGTGTGTCACTTTAATATGCCTTGTAATTTGTTTTTTGTATTTGATGAAGAAGCCAACTATTTGAACTTTTACTTTCTAACGTGTGATGATTTCCCTAATTTTTGCTACTCTCATCTCTTCACATACATGTCAAACACTATATATTAAACTAGGCATTATTTATTGGTGTCACCAACTTTATATTCACTCTGATGATATTATTGTACTCCTACTCTATTATGCTTGTTGTGCCTTTGTTGTTTGGCAGCTTCTAACTAGCTTTGTCTCCCACACTCCTCACTGTAGTCGTTACCACTATAATGATACTATGTTATTGCACCATTTGAGTTGTTGGTCACTGAGTTGTTCTTCATATCCCAGTATGACTAAACTTGCTAATCCTAGCATCAACACACATGATAATCACTTGCTAGCATGTGTAGATGCCATTATACTTATATTGATTGGTATGTTTTTCCACCTCTTAGTTGTGTGTCCCTGGTTGACTCTGGCCATGATACTATTACTAGTAATTCTTGTAGAAATATTTCTGGATACTCCCACCACTGTAGTAGATGTTACTTGGATGATATGCATGATATCAAGATTGGATTGAAATTGTACTCCCCTAAAACTTGCCCCTATATTGCTTTCTTCATTCTCTTCCATAATGCTTGCTTATTACATGGTTGTTACCTCCATGCTATATGATCTAGATGAGGCCCACACTTTTCCTATTATACTTATTCTTAATCCCTATGATGATAACACTTGGATATCTGAGGCTGACCATGCCTCTCATCTATGTGCCATATTTGATGCCTTCCTTTGAAATCCACCATGGGGCCTTTCTAGACCCGGAATCCTTCCCAGTATAGATCATAGAGCACCCAGGGTCATAGAAAGCACTAAATCTCTTGGGGGATTGTCCTTACACTTCACAGATAAGTAATCTCTTTCTCCTGACAAGCTATATATAAGTACTTTCTATAATTTATGCATACTATCTAATGTGAAATGTAACCCTCTCTATTGTCCTGATCTTCAAGTTTTACTACTTTGGATTTGTGCTATGCTTCTTGCATGGGACTACAAGCTGCACAACTATATCACCACTTCGAGATATTGTCGACATATGTATACACATTGGATGTGTATTTTGTGTACCTTTAAGTTTTCAAATTTCCATTGCATCATGCTATATATATATACTTACTTACAGCCCACATGCCGCTGCATTATACGCCTCCCCCTACACGGGGTGTCAAAACTTACCCACAAATCATAATCCGAAAATTTAGTATGCTTTGGCAATCATGGGCTTGCTTGCGCCTGATGACTATATACAGAGCTTGCAACTATATATGTCCAATTAAATGCACAACACACTTGTTTATTTTCAATAAAATGTGTATTACATGAATATAGGATACTGGAATGTAAGAGGCGTTAGACGCCCTGGTTTCTGGGAAGAAATCAATTATAATAGAAAATCTAATCATTTGAATATGTTGGTTCTTGCTGAAACAAAATCTCTGCATGAACTGAATCCTAACTCGGTTAAAAAGGCGGGTTTTAATGACTATATACATATCACAGCTCAAGAAACTAAAGGAGGTCTATGGATATTGTAGTACCACAACGAAGTCACAAGACAACTTATACTAGTAAAACATACTAACAATATGATTATTTTCAATGCAGATCATTATTCAAACCCCTTCGTCTTAATCTTTGTCTATGCACCATCCAGAGAGCAAAATAAAACAGAGTTTTGGCGTAACCTTGAAGGTAATATTATTTCCATTGGACTGCATGTCTTACTTGTTGGCGACCTTAATAAATTAGAAAATGATACTGAGAAGCTTGGTGTTGTGGTACTTTGCCCAAGCAGATGTAGACGTCTTATTGATTTCCGACACAAATTAGGGCTCATCAATACCCGTACAGTGGGATTTCCATTCACCTGGAGTAGGCGTATGTATGGAACAAATAATCTGTATGAAAAACTAGATGGAGTAATAATTCATCCAGATATCCTAGACAATAACCCGTCTTTGAGAATCAAACACCACCCCTTTACAACCTCGGACCACTGTCTCATCACTTTCACGCCTGGAGACATTCACCATAAGATTAATCCGCCTTTCAAATACGAGAATGCATGGTCATCCTTCCCGGAATATGAAACACTAGTTTCAAAAGTTTGGAGTTACTCTATGCATGGTTCATATATGTTTCGCCTGCAAAAAAAAACTAACATTACTTAAAAGTATTCTAATTCATAGGCCAAGAAAACATTTCACCACAACTTTCGCTCCTTGGAAAAGTCATAAGAGCAACTACAAGATGCCCAAGCACAACTCCTTCAGACCCCGAGCTGTGAAACTACAGTCACACGACTTATGAATTTAACACTTAGACACAACAAAATTCTTAATTTCCAGCATACTTATTGGAAACAACGAGCAAAGTTTAATCACTGTATGCTAGCTTATCGAAACACTAAGTATTATCAAACAGTTGATGAGATTCGCTCAGTCAAACAAAATGTTACAAAGTTTCAAGCTAAAGATGGTGTTTTACTATTTGACCAAAACCAGATCCAACAGAAGATGATTATTGAACTGAGTTCTAAATTCATTCTCATCCCTAGTAATAGACCCTTACATGAACCATTTTCACTTATACAGGTTGAAATTAATGATAGCGCCAACATGGCTCTCCTCAAAATCCCCACTCTAGGTGTAATTCATGCAGCGATTCTCGATCTTACTAATGATAAAACGCCAAGGTCCGATGGATTTTCTATAGACTTTTTCAAGCAATATTGGCGACTTGCTGGTGGAACTGTAATAAATGCGACTACTATATTTTTCCACTCAACACAAATGCTAAAAGAAACTAATCACGCTTTTATTGCTCTCATCCCCAAAGTTGACTCATCACTGACCATAAATCATTATAGGCCAATTAGCCTCTACAACACGGCATATAAAACCATTACAAAGCTTATAGCAAAAAAGATCAAGCCTTTGCTACCGAAAATTATCCATCCGCTTCAAGGTACTTCTGTAGAAGGCATACTAATTCAAGATAACATCCTGATTGTCCATGAGATGTTCCACTCTTTCCATAAAAAGAAGACATGCAAAAAGGGTTGGATGGCAATACAAATTGATATGGAAAAGGCCTATGACAAGATCAAGTGGGACTTCATGGAAAAAAATTCTACTTCAATTTGGACTATATGCCCAATTTATAAATCTTGTTATGGCATGTATTACTTTCTCAACATTCTCCGTTTTAGTTAACAATGTTCTAAGTCAAATTATGAAACCCGAATGTGGCATTCAACAAGGTAATCCCATGGCTCCATACATCTTCATCTTAGCAATGGAATTCCTTCCATCTCCCTCATTGTAAGGACGTTTTATTGAATCAAAAACCTCTTTGAGATCTTTCTTAAAACGTCAATCTTTCTCTTGTTTGCTCGTGAGTCATATCGAGTGTGTTCGTGAGTCATATCGAACAAATCGGTCTTGTTTCAAGAGTGAGTCATATCTCTTGAATCTTGATCTCTCCTAAACTTGAGTGGTGAGTTATATCCACAAGAGTGTTAGGTGCTTATCCCTCATTTCCATCTCCTTCAAACAATCATCCACCGTCCCCATCAAACACCAGGCCAAAATCATCCATTTCCCTTTCGCTTACATTGTTCTCTGGTTGCGACTGTTCGGGAGAAACATCATAACTTCCGATCCATTGATCCAATGTCCACCAAATTTTGAGGCATTATTCTACACTCTCAGATCTAACTCTGGGATTTGGAATAATCCAATTCCGAGTTCTGAGCAAGGAGAAAGAGCCAGTTCAAGTCAGGTCATTTTCTGGGCTTTTCTTGACGATTGCTTGAAGATCTTTCGAGCCTTTCCTTGCACCGCATCGACCCCGATCTTTGATTCACATCATTTGGTATCAGAGCCACGCAAGGAGGTTTCTAAAGAATAAATGTTGTATGAAGAAATAAGTGAGGAGCATTGTAAAGCCATTAGGGAGGCTTGCAACAAATTTATGGAGATGTGGTTGTCGCTTAAGGAAGCCAAGTGTCGTAAAGCCAACAAAATTGTTGTTAAGAAGAAAATTCATGATGATGAGCCAATCCCGAGTATTGTGGAGGAGGAGCCACAACCAATGAAAGAGGAGTTGCCTCAAGAGACAAGTGGGAACATGACCAAAGAGTCCTTTGAACCATCTCCAACTCCTCCAAGAAGCAAGTTTCGACATCCCATCAAGCGTAGCTCCATAACTTCTTTGGCCACTCCATGGATGGACGCTACACCTACCGTTCCTTCAAGCTTGCCCATCCTTCTTGTAGAAGAGGAGATGCTTGAGGAGCCGTGGAGGCAACATGAGAGGCACACGGCACATTGTAAGAAACAAACAAGCAAAGACCGCAAAGGAGTCCAATTCAAGCCAAATAGCGCATGAAGAAGATGTCTACCTTAAGAAGATTCGAGGTCAAATCCTTTTTGAAGGAGAGGAGGATGATGTGAATCCTCCACATCAAGAACCAAACAAGATCAAAGAAGAAGATGTCTACCTTAAGAAGATTCGAGGTCAAATCCTTTTTGAAGGAGAGGAGGATGATGTGAATCCTCCACATCAAGAACCAAACAAGATCAAGGCCCATTCATGTTGTTACAAGTCCAAGAAGAGCCGGCCCATGTGCTTGAAATCTCCCTCCATTTTCCATTTGAATTTCTAGTTTGAATTTTGTATTTTGGAGCCTATTTGTCTAGGAAGTTGTAGTCCTTTTAATGCATTATAATCAGCCCTCCTTGGGACCTTGGCTGGCCGGTTTATCATTCTCCATGTGGGATGATAACTAGGCATTAAATGCCTTGAAAAGGCTCCAAGAGGCAAGCCCCCATAGTAGTATAAATAGACTTCCATCTCCCTCATTGTAAGGACGTTTTATTGAATCAAAAACCTCTTTGAGATCTTTCTTAAAACGTCAATCTTTCTCTTGTTTGCTCGTGAGTCATATCGAGTGTGTTCGTGAGTCATATCGAACAAATCGGTCTTGTTTCAAGAGTGAGTCATATCTCTTGAATCTTGATATCTCCTAAACTTGAGTGGTGAGTCATATCCACAAGAGTGTTAGGTGCTTATCCCTCATTTCCATCTCCTTCAAACAATCATCCACCGTCCCCATCAAACACCAGGCCAAAATCATCCATTTCCCTTTCGCTTACATTGTTCTCTGGTTGCGACTGTTCGGGAGAAACATCATAACTTTCGATCCATTGATCCACTGTCCACCAAATTTTGAGGCATTATTCTACACTCTCAGATCTAACTCTGGGCTTTGGAATCATCCAATTCCGAGTTCTGAGCAAGGAGAAAGAGCCAGTTCAAGTCAGGTCATTTTCTGGGCTTTTCTTGACGATTGCTTGAAGATCTTTCGAGCCTTTCCTTGCACCGCATCGACCCCGATCTTTGATTCACATCAGCTGAGGTCTATAATAAATCATTGCAAATGAAATTACTTTGGAAACTTTTAACAACACCTGGCAATATATGAGTTCATGTAATAAAGGAAATTACTACAAAGATGACTCACTTTTCACTCTTGAAACAAGAAAGCATTCGTGGCAGTTCAGTAGACTTCTTAGTCTTCGTGATGCCTTTATAAAGGATATCAGATGGCAGATTGGAAATGGACGTAACCCCTGGCTAGATGCACAATCTCTCAATGAAATTCTCAACCTTTCAAACACACATACTAGTGTTTCAAACTTTATAACTACGCATAAGGAGTGGGAGGATAACAAATTAACTGAAGTTGTCCCAAGTTATTTGGTTGACAAGATTAAGAAAATAAACCTTCTGATCCATGACTTTCTTGATAAAATCATTTGGTACCCGACAATAAATGGTAAATTCTCTGCTTGTACAACGACTACCTCACTCCTAACCACTACGCCATCAACATGATCCGGAATGGATCTGGCGACTGAAAGTACCACCAAAAGTCAAGCATTTTATTTGGAAGTCCTGTGCTGACTGTCTCCCTTCTACGAAACGCCTCAACAAGCACTATAATAGAGTTTCGAGCTAATGCTGCCTCTGTAAAGAACATGATGAAGATGCAACTCACTTATTTTTTAAATGCGGATTTACCAAGACGTTGCTTCAAGCTATAGGTAGTACTCTAGCTAAACAAATTAGCCCGTGTTGGATATCAGATAATTTTCTTTCAAACCTTATTTATAATAAAACACAAATGATCAATTTTGAACTTGCCTATTGTGCTTGATGGAAAATAAATAAGGTTATCCTTAGGGATTGCTATGTTGAAACGTTACGATCTAACTCATTTATTGTTGATTACAGACTCCTTAAAATGGCGGAAAGTGAACATTCACCAACAATAACATCTCGGAAAAAGAACCAACTAGTATTGTGGTCAAAACCCTCTAGAAATCATATAAAGCTCAACTTTGACGCCTCTAGGGGTAATAATGAAGAGTGCCATTTGGGCACTATTTTTTGGGATAATAATCATAACATCATATGGTTTGACCGAATACCTATAACACCTACTACTGTTTTGCAAGCAGGTGCGACTGCCTTGTGGATTGGAGTGGCCCAGCCTTGTAGATTGGGGATTACAAGGATCACTATCGAAGGTGATAATTTGGTTGTCATAAATGCTCTTCAAGGGAAATAGGAAATGCCTTGGGAGATTGTAATAATTATTGAGGATGTCAAGTGCTTTCTCTCTCAATTTGATGAGATTCGGATCCAACACTCTTTTAGAGAAGCTAATCAAGCTATAGAATTCTCAGCGTCAACATATTGTGATGTTGACCGAATGCGTTCAAAAGTTGTAAATATTAATTTAGGACATACAGGGAACCTTCATCCTATGTTGAAGAATTTTCTTATGATCACCAGTAAGGATGATTTAGGTTGGACCTTCGCCAGGAAGGTCACCTAGCTTTTAACTATGTACAAAAAAATCTAGCTAAGACCACTTGTCGTTTTTTCATTACACTACATCAATTTTTGTCACATGTCTACTCCATATCGTGTCAATAACAAAATTATCTTTTTTTCTATCATTATTATTATCATATAAAATATTTTAGATATGATCATGATTTCCTTTTCAATATATAGATTATTCACATTTGATCATGATTTTCATATTAAGTAGAATATATTAGGTATTTTTTGAATATTCTCTTTTTATTTTTTTTTCATTTAAGTAGTCACATTTTATTCAAATTTCCTTTTAATTCATTTATTTCTAGGCATAAGACCTGATTCAATATATTACATATGTACGAAATTAAATTGATCTTTATTAATTGATTATTAGTAGATATTTTTTTATAATATCGTACTAATATTAATTTCATATATATTGTCACTAATTAGATATATCTTTAATTTTATTATTTTTAAAATATAAAATAGGTATATTTTTAATAATTAAAAATAATTTGAATATAAAGTTTTACCTAAGCCCCATGCACACCACAAGAACTAAGCTAGTTGTTACAAAAACAAATTGCCCAATTCCATAATTGTTACACACAAAACAAAGAGGAATTAGCAAAATATAGGCCTCACCATATTTGCATTGCACCCTTAGTCCATAAATCTAGGAATTAGCACTCATGCCTAATTTTTAATGGGGATTCATGTTTGCACCGCTTTTTTCTAGCTCTGGTTGCGCCCAAAATGCGGATTTTTTTTTTTAAAAAAAAGAAAATTCCTTGGGCTCAGCCAGGTTGCGCCAAAGGTCCGTTTTTTTTTATTTTGAAAATTTATTTATCGGTGATTATTGAATCGGTTCAATGATGAACCGATTCAACTTGGACCGAAAAATAATTTATTTTTTGAAAAATGATTTTTTGAAATAATTTTAAAAAATGTTATTTTAGTAAAAAAATTGATAGTTGGTAACAATTTGGGCGCTACGACGTTGCGCCCAAAAAAGTTACCGTATATATGCGAGTATTTCACCCATTTGAGCATTGGTCCATTTGAGCATACCACCAAATTGAAATAACAAAATATTGAGAGAATGTCTTCGTCAAACTTAGATGATGCACCCGGTCCATTTGAGCACTTAGATGATGCACCTGATCTTGATTTGATTCATCACGATGATTTACATGTACGTATATATTTTTTTCCAAGTTTATTTCAAATTTAGTAAATTAAAGTAATTTGTTGTAGTTTAGAACGTTCATTAAAATGTACATACAATCATTACGTTAGGATGATTCCATGTTTTAGGTTAGCGGTATTATATTAGTATTTTCTGTATTCTATTATATAGTTGTGAAATAAATAGAATGATTACATGTTTTAGGTTAGTGGACAATATGTTAGTATGTTTAGGTGGTATTTTCGGTCAATTTAGGTGGATTTCACATGTGTTAGTTTATCATTTATTAAGTAAATTATATGTTTGTGGTCAGAACATCATTATGTTAGTTTTTTGAAACGCTCTTAGAAAAACCTCTAATGTATAAAATATTTTTGAAAATAAATAGGACGACTGTAGTGATAGCGAATATTCGCCAGTGGAATATTCTGCTCATTTTACTACAAGTGAGGAATGGACTGATAAAGACAATATGATCAACTGGGCTAAGAAGGTAGGTTTGGAGCTGTGTATGGTGATCGTAATAAGTAAATCATGGGCTAGAAAGGTCATATTGTCGTGTGAGAAGTTTGGGGCATACAAATCGGTGGTGAAGAAGAAGGAGGGTGAGGGTCTCGAGGCAACCCCTAAACGGAAATACAATTCGAGGACAAAGAAGAGTGAGTGCCCGTTTTAGTTGCATGGGGTGTTTGCCAAAAGGAAATTGGATCAAATCTGACATGTGGAGATTATCCGTCGTTAGAGGATGGCACGACCATGATCTTTCAAGTAGTTTGATCGGTCATGCATTTGCCGGGCGGCTTTCGCAGGAACAACGAGAGCGCGTGAATGTTTTGTCAGTCTCCGGAATAAAGCCGAAGGCTATTATGAGTCTATTTCTACACGAGGATCCCAAATGCTTGACATCAAGGAATCAACTCTACAATTACAAGTCTAAGGAGAGGCTGAAATCCAGGGGGAATTTGACGGTGCCGCAATACATGCTGGATTTTCTACACGCGAGACATTATTATACAAGCTATGAGACGTGTCGCAATGAAGAAGGGAAGGAGGTTTTGAGTGACATTTTTATTTGTCACCCCGAAGCTAGACATTTGTTGAGTTTGTTCCCCCACATCGTCATCATGGATATGACCTACAAGACGAACAAGTATGAAAGTTTAATTATCGCTATTATTACTACATCTAAAATATGTAATTGCATATAAATGTTCTAATTTTTACATTTATAGGTACAATATGCCTTTATTGGAGTTTGTTGGATTCACTTGCACCAACCGTACGTTTTGTATTGCGATCGTATTCATGTATGATGAGTTGACGGAGCACTACATATGGGCCTTGGACCGCCTTAAGATCAAGTATGGCTATTTGAAGTTGTAAAACCAATTGCTTCAGCATTTGCACATTTGGTGGATAATGAGGCCTACCCACGCGGTCTACGATGGTCATCCGATTCACAACTTGATGCGACGGCTGTGGAGTCTTTCTTAGGGAAGGCCACATCCCTTTTATTCCAAATGTGGTCTTAATAGAGGAAGAAGTTGAGGTGGAGGTCTTAAAAGAAAGCAAATTTGATGGATAAGTGAAAGACACTTACTTTGACAAGGCAGTTGAAAAATTCAAGCCTAATAAGAGGTCTATCAATGGTAGAAGAAAAGAAAAGGGTGATTCGACCCCTGCCCCTGCTGCGAAGTCCTCAGGCCTGGATTCAAGATAGGTGATGTGCGCTATGAAAGAGCTTCATGAGCGTATGAGTAATTTGGAAAACCAAGTGGAAGCAGGATTTAGTGCTATGAAAAAAACCTTGGGCATGATGGAAAAGATGATGAATAAGAGGACATTCAACAACTCAGATATCCACAACAAATCAGATGCAAGAAATGATGAAGAAGAGGAGTAAGATAACTGTCAACAATCATTATTCTGTTTTGGGAACTTAGATTTTTATTTCCTGCCAGCTGAAGCATTATGTTTGTCGGAATGTAGAATATGAATGTCATATTAAAAAGGTAATGTGTCATAGTTTTTCAACTTCGGATTAAAAAGTTAATGTGTCACAACTCTCTTTTTGCCAAACACTATAACAGGAATGTCATAGTAACAAAAATGAAAGTCATTGTTTTTCTGTTGGATGGATGCATAAAGCTCTCTTTTTGTCGAACTGTAGTTTAGGAATGTCATATTTACAAATTAATGTCTAGATTGATGCACCTAGTTATTATTGTTGTAAGTTAAAGGTAATTTTTTATTTATTGAAGCAGAATGTTGTACATGGTCATGATGAGGATGTCGAAATGGATGGAATGGGGGGGGGGGGGGTCTGCTTCAAGTCCCCTACATGATGACGATGATGAAGGCAACATTAAAGTCGACAATGGCAATTTAGGATATATGGTTGTTTATCGAGAGCAAAAGGATGATGATGATGGTGGTGCATGCGACAATGGCAAGCTACTAGCTGAAGGTAGTGTAGTAAGGCAGAAGGTTGATGATGTTGAGGGTCCAGTCCAGAATGAGGTGAAATATGGAGAATCGATGACAGAAGAAGAAGCAAATGTGGAAGTAGTAGAAAAGGCATGTGGAATTGAAGAAAAAGATAAGAAAGAACGAAAAGTGTTCGCAAGGAAGACTCGTTCAAAAAAATGATGAAGTTGGTGCATTTCAGAATGAGGGGGAAACTAAAAAAGAGAGGACACAAGAAGTTGAGGTATGCATCAATAATAGTTGATGATGACATACTTTAATAAATCTTCCAATATCTTATTTATGAAAAAACTTATTTGCAGACGCTAGCTGTAGCGACAAAAGAAGCTGAGGTGGAAGGAGATGCTACCAAATAAACAATAGGAGTCTTAACAAGAAAAACCCGCTCAAAAAAATAATACAACAGGTGAACTGAGGGACCATCCTGTCAAGAAGAGAAGATTGTCCAGTCAAGCCGATAATCCCAAATGATGCAAGGTTTCAACGTCCAAAGGTATTTCAGACACGACTAGATTATACTGTTGGTTAGTATCGAAGGAAAGGTTAGGAAGTTGTCCCTTCTGTCTTGATGATATGAACGCGTGTTTGAGATGTTGTTAATTAAACTATCTTATGATGTAGTGAGGAGTTTGAGTCTCCAACTGGAGAACATCTACAGAAGGAATTTTTTGAGAAGTTGTTGCAACCAATGGGGTGGCTGAGATCTCCGGTAAGCCTCTTTCATTTTTTATATAAATTTTCGTGTCATGCAGCAAGTCTTCAATTTATGGTATGACATATTATATTTTTTGTTTGTAGCACTTGGACGAATGTATATATTATCTTAGCTGTCGTGTGCGTGACAAACCAGTGGCAATATTGGACACTTATTTTTAGCGGAAGTTTGACATGGAAATGACTAGATAGATGGTTGTCAAATAAGGAAACTTATGTTACTGATCCATCTAAGATGAGATACCTGCGTGGGGAACTGCCTGCACTTTATGGAAAGGATTGGAAAGACGTGGATCGTATATACCTCCCCTTCAATTTCAAGGAGAAACATTAGGTAGCTCTGGAGATACAACTGAGTAAATGGTCTGTCACTGTATACGATCATGGCGTCAATTTGTTCAAATTGTCGGACGTCTATAGGTTCCTTGCAGGGTTGCCATTTATTCTGCCTGTCATGATAGCGTAGTATGAGCCCTTGGCAACAATTTATGAAGATAAGGGGGGAAATCCCCTAAATGTGACTTGTGTTCCTACATTGGAGAGAAACAAGAGAGGGTAAGTTGTTTACATCAATTGTTCAATATTTGGTGTGAAATTGGTAGACTTGGGCAAACGCGGGCTGGCCCATCCGGCCCGGCCCGCCCGCCCGTGTAAACGGGAGGGTATGGACAAGCTCGTAAGCCCTAAAGGGCCGAAAATACTCGGCCCGAGTACCGGGTATGGACAAGTGGTCAAGCCCTGTAGGGCTGGTAAGCCCGGCCCGTATATAATATATAAATATTATTTATATATATAACATTACATTATTACTACTCCTACAAAAATAAAAATAAAAACACTTAAACTAAGTAATATAAAAAAGCTAAATTTTTAAGGGTTACAAACTCCACTACACCCCTCGTTCTCACATGTGTGTAGACTTTGATATTGGATATTTAATGTTTTTTATTGTAAGGTGGAAAGACTATTTGGACTTATAACAAATTTGATATTTTTTTAATTATGGACATGAATTATAAGATGTGAATTATATACAAAACCGAATACGGGTCCCGGCGGGCTACCCGGGCCCGGGAATGCGGACGGGCTTGGACAACTGTCCAAGCCCTATTCCCAGGCTCAGCCCGGTCCGACCATGGATAAACGGACAAAATTTCTAGGTCAAGCCCGGACCATATCCGGCCCGAGCCCGGAGATGCCCAAGTCTAGAAATTGGTTATAATATCAGGAAACCAACTACATTTTTTACTTGTGTGCAGGAGCGATTGCGGCGTCTTCACGATCAAGTACATCGAAATGCTAAGTTCCGGACGTCAAAACATCGTGAACGTGGGTGACAAATTTGTGGATCAGTACAGAAAAAGGATAGCCGTTAGTATTTTGATATGAAGTGGTTTGACTAGTGAAGGATATCTTACTCACTTTCATGTAATCTTCACTATAGTTGGGATAGTGTGGTATGATTCCTTCTTGGGTGGTTTTTGTTACAATTGACTTGTCTTCGTGACAATAACTTGTGTTAAAATTATTTTGGAAATCTAGCAAAATTGAATGGTGCATTTCGCTTGGCTACTTCGTTGTAGATGCATACTTTCTGTCGCTTGTGTTCATAATTCCTGTCAGTGAAGTTTATAGTTTGTATACTTCCTGTCGTTTGTGTTCATACTTCTTGTCAGTGAAGTTTCTGTATATTTTGCATACATCGGTTTTTTGTCACACTATATAATTCTATTTTTGGAATTATCCTTTTGATTTCCTTTTTAAAAATATTTGTTTGTGTTTACCATTCTATTGACCTTTTTAATTTTTTTTAATTTGGAATAAAAAGGTAAGACTAAACCCTAGTTACCTTTCTTCCAATTCTCCCCAAATTCCCTCCAAAAAGCTTATTCTCGAAGCTTGACTCTCCATTAAAGCGACTCTGCAACATCCATCATTATCATCAGACATTTTCTTCTTCCCCAGAATGCGACTCTTCAACTCCTCCATCTTTCCCTATTAACCCGAGACTCGAGTTTTGCTTACTCTTGAAGTCCACTTCGTGTTTTTCTTACTCCCTCCAGCTCCACATTTTCTTACTTACTCCCTCCATCTTTCTCCATTAACGCGACTCTACAACTCCATTTTTTACTTACTCCCTCCATCTTTCTCCATTAACGCGACTCTGCAACTCCATTTTTACTTACTCCCCCCTCCCCGAACTTATCCTCAACCTCTGAACCGTGTAACAAAAAAAACCTAGAAAATGGTAGTGCTTTGAGGCGGTAAAGAATCGAGCCCAAAGAAGAGCGGAGAGAAAAGGAAGCGAAAAGAAGAAAACAGCCAGGGTCGAAAGAAGAAGAAGCAAAGAGACGAAGTGCAGGTGAAAGGGAAAAAAAACTTGTGACAGTTCCATAGCCAAAAAAGCCGGGAAGGGCAGGTCGAAGAGGCCAAAAGCAAAAACAGTAAAGGCAAAAAAAACCTCAATCTTTAAAGGGGATGTAAGTTGTCTACATTTTTTGTTTAGGGCTTAGGGTATTTTCCAATTGTCCTTTCAGGCTTCTAAAATGGTTCAATTTGTATATTTTTATTTTGTTTATGCTTTTTTGTTGGATTTGTCCTGTCAGGCTTCGCAAATGGTTCATTTCGTATAATTTATGTTTGTTAGGGTATAATTTGTGACTGCAATGCACATTGTAGTGCAAAAATCTTACTGCAATGCACATAAACCTATCTGGAATGCACATACAACTATGTTGGAAAACTAGTATGGTTCGATTTTGTTTGTTTAGGGTTTTTATTTAATTTCGTTTGCAAATTAGGTACAGTTATTTCAGAGGGGAACCATTATACGGAAGAATTAACATCAACTATAGGGTGCACTTTGTTCGTGAGATTGAAAACAAGTTGACACATGCGGATTGACAACGTGTTTTGGATGGCCCATTTGGAAAAGTTCTGAAAATGTTGCAGCAGGTATCATTTTCTTCACAAACATTACATGCAGTTCTATTCAAGCAACTTGAAACAAAAAAGAAGTGGGAGTCTTGGTATGAGATGGCAGGGAAATAGTTGAGGTTTTCGATCAAGGAGTTCGCTCTCATATCCATGGGGAAGGGTTGCTTATGAAGAGCTTCACAAGTCATTGACCACAACATTGGCGAAAAGGATGCAAACAGTAGAGAAGGCAAAGTTACTCTCCAACGTACCAAGAATTCCATATTCCATTCAAGGCATGCCAGTTGTGTTTCAGGTAGTTATATTATTAATTTTTAATGGTTCAAATTTGAATTACTGAGTGTGTTTTAGGGTTTAGCATAGTAGTATACTTTATGCTATACTTTGACCAGATGTTTGCATACAGGGTGACATGATCATCATGAATATGAAGGATGTTATTTGTTGTTTGATTGAAACAACATACTAGTTTTCCAACATAGTTTTATGTACATTCCAGATAGGTTTATGTGCATTGCAGTCAGATTTTTGGTTACATGGTGACCTGATTTAAATTATAGGGTGACTTGATATCATGATTTAATGTATCTTAATTTACTAATACTCAAACCGCTTGTTATTGAAGATATGGGTATGGGAAGTTGTGCCAACATTTGGTCTCCAATTTGCATCAAAGTTGAGTGAATCTGCAATGCCTCGAGGTCTTCGTTGGTTTTTAGATGAAGCCCCTGAACATGGAGTGTTGGAGCTGTCTTTGGCAGATCCTACAAATGTGGTTAAGCCCATTCTTATTCCCATTGAGGATGAGGTGGATAAGCTGTCCGACTGCTACTATGTTGTTGAAAATGATGACCCGCATTTTGACAAGATTGTGAAGGAAGCAATGAAGGGTTTGAAAAAGAAGGAGAAGGGGAAGCAAGGAAAAGATGGAGCGAGCCCGAGTAATGCATATGTGCATTCATCAGAGGTGATAAGTCAGATGTTCAGAATGATGAAGAGGATGGAAAAAGGAGTGCTTGACAGGATGAGAAGGCTGGAAAAGAGGGTATCAAAACAGGAGGAGGTGCCTAAGCGTAAGAGTAAGGGGAAACCAATGAGGTATTCAGATGAGGATTATTTTTATGATGGTGACAAGATTTGTAGTGTCTCTATCAGGGTGGGAGTTTATATGTTTTACAAGAGAAAGTCTGGCATGGTCACAAGATTTTTAGTCATGTATGTCAGTAGTTTGACATGATTATTATGATTGCAGGATTTTGATAATTCTATTGAGGGTAACAATGATGTTGAGGGTCAGGATGTTGTAATGGCCATTGTTGAAGACCTAAATGAAAAGGATGGCGATGGCAAAAAGGACCAGGAGCAGGATTTTACTAATGATTTTGAAAGAGCACCGGAGGCTACCCAGCAGGAGCTAACCACAACAGAGGTTGATGAACCTCTTGAAGTGCTAGCCGCTATGGTTGATGTATCTACCAAGGCGAAACCCAAAAATAAACGGAAGCAACATCTCCAACCGACGAGGGTTCTTCCTAGTCGTATCACGAAGCCATCTGCCAAAAAGCTAAAACCTTACACAGATGAGAAAAAGGGGAAAACTGTGAAGAAGATAACCAATAATTCACATGTGAAGGAGATGACTACTTTGTTGCAATGGATGGATGATGAAAGGTTAGTATCTCACAGATTTAATAATGTTCAACTATCTCATGGATTTAATTACGCCTTCGTTATTTTTCAGCTCTGAGCCAAGAGTTGGACTCTGTGCTCAAAAGATGGACAAGGACTGGTTTTGCCTAATACTGGAACCAAAAGCTTGGCTGGAAGATGGTGTAAGTTATTTACTTATGATGTCAAATTATTTATTGTTGGGATTTGTTGTAATGTCTGACAAGATGAATTATATTTTTTTGAAGAAAATCGATGAAGTTTGTTGTTATATCCGTAAGGCGCTTCTGGAGTCCGAAGTTAAACGCAAGGCCACAATATTGGACGTTTTCTGGGCTGCTGATTATATGGATGCATATAGATACTATGTCAAAAATGCATGCACTGTTCCACCTTTACCTGAACGTGCACTTGAATACTTTAGGGGAGATCGGCCTAAAGTTTATGGGTCCAGTTGGGATGATCTGGACTTCATTTATGTCCCCTTCAACATCGATAACATCCATTGGGTGGCTGTAGAGATCGATCTGCAACAATGGCAGGCAAATGTATATGATTGTAATGTGGATTTGAACACTAACTTGTTCATAGAGACCTGGATGCATGGGGTTTTAAGGTTTCTTCCTCACTTCATCACACAGTACCCGCCTCTTGCCATGAAATTTAAACATCGGGGTACTGAAGAGATTAAATTTTCAAGAATTCAAGGATTGAAGCAGAACAAGCGCGGGTAAGTCGAAATATCATTCCCTTTACCAATTTTATTATATACTTCATCTAACTAACTTTATTGCTTTTTGTGTTCGTAGTCATGACTGTGGGATATACACTTTGAAACACATCGAGTTGCTCAGTGCTGGTTGGAAAAATCTTGACGTTGTGGCAGACAAATTTATCGACGGCTTCAGGAGCGACATGGCTCACAACGTATTTGACGGGGTGTGGAGGTAGAGCCTAAGGAACCCCAACATTTAAATGGGATGTTTGGATAAACCATTAGGTTCTGTTTGTGGTTTCGATGGCATTTGCTTATATTACGTACAATTGGATGTTTTGGATGACATTTGCTTAGATTACGTACAATGTTACGACAACTTATTTATAGATGTGGTAGTTGAATGGCAGTTATGTGCATGTAGGTTAAATGACAGTTACATGGCATTTGAATGACAATTGTGTAAAATAATATAGAGACATTGACTGACTTCATAATATACATATTACAAAGTAGCATGACAAGATGAATGTAAGAGGGATATGGGATACATAACTTACTGTAACAGGATATTAACTCTACTAACTCCTTTTTTAGGAGAGACAAGAAAACAGTACAAACCGTCATAAATTTATCCGTAACTGCCAACCAACTCCAATTTACGATAATTAGACATGATATATAGATAACTGTGACAGGACATTAACACTAGTAATTATTTTTAGGAGATAGAAGAGCACCATCATAAATGTATCCGTAACTTCCAACCAACCAACGCCTCTTTATATACCCCCTCTTCCGTAGCCACATTTCCTCATCTACAACTCATCCCAACATCTTCCTAATCTACACAACACCAAATTCCCTCCTATTCCTTCGTTCCCATGGATGATCAACCGTACGAACATAGGGTGTTTACCACCGTCCATACCGGAGGGAGAATCCTCCCTTCGAGGGGAGTAATGGCCAGAAATTCGACCCACTACTACGATGGTGGCACTACCCAAAACTGGTGTCCTTTGGCTGAAATGGTAAAGGATGTTTGGTGGCTCGTAAACCAACTTTATCATTTTAACAATTATGAAGGCGATGCTTGCTACTTCTTCGAAGTTGTGCCCCCCACGGCGGCCCTCGTACCTTGAGGGCCTTGTAGAACCATGGAGACGCAACTGTCCTTGTAGCCCTTGGTAGAACTATGGCTTTCATTAACATATATGTCATGACCGGAGATGTCGTCGAAGAGCTTTCGCCATGCGACGGTCCAGACTCATCCGTCTCCTCTGCAGTTATGTAATATTTAGTATTTTATTAAGTATTTTAGTGTAGTGACTATGTAATTGATCGGCACTATTTTATAGTGTATTTCTAGGGGTTGTTACCAGTTTTGAGGTGCCATTTGGATGGATTTAGAGCACAATTGTGGAGTTGAGAGTTAGAGACTAGAAGTGAAGAAATCATGGGATTTACAGAGGTTTGAAGTGCATTGAAGAGTAGAAGAACAGTGGGCTGAATTCAAATGGTTCGTTCTCTTTAATCAGATGTTCCAATGGAGTGATTCCAATTCGAAGAGTTAGATCTTGAAGTCTACTACAAGTCCTCAAAATATGAGCGCAATCCGAGTTGAGAATCAAAAGTTATGACGTTTTTACTAAGTATCGCAGAAGCAGAAGAAGACACCGTCACCGCACCCGCGGTGGGATGACCGCAGCCCGCGGCGAACCTTACAGAGAAGAGGCCGTGATTCTGGAGTACCACCGCACCCCGCGGTGGGTGTCACCGCACCCAGCGGTGGCGACGCACTGAAGATATTTCCGAGTTTTTATTTCCCCTTTTATTTTATTTCCGAGACTTTATTTCCAAGTTTGTTTATTTCTTTTCTTTATTTCTGAATTATTTCCTTAGTATTTAAGTTAAGTTTAAGACTCTTTTAGAGGGAATCCATTCTCTAAACCTAGTTGCCACCTTTCTACGTTTTTGCTCTCACAAACCCTATGGAGAACTAAACCTCCATTGTTGCACTTGACAGTTTGAAGCCAGCAATTGATTGGTTGTGAGTTTTCTACTCTTGTTCTATTTCCTATCTAGTTGTATTAATTCTCTTGTGCTTGAATGTTTATTGGTTTATGTTGATTTATCTAGACTGATCACCTAGGTTTATTGATATCTTCCTAATAGCTAGGACTTGTGATTCCGGGTTCGGGTTGCATATCTAGTAGTACACACGATTTACATAAGCGGGTTGCAAGTGTTCATCGTGAGAGAGAGTTAATTGCATGTTATAGTAACGAGTTGTTTCTATTGCATGTATCTTGTTGAATCCTTGGTTGAATGCTATTGCTTTATTGAATCTTGAAGGTTTTCAGGTTTGATTTAGTAATAAGTACTATTAGGGCTGGTAGAACTAATAGTTACCTAAGATCGGGATAAGAACAACTAAAGGAAAGATAAGAACTTGAGATTAATAGAATTCAGTGATCAATCATATCTTTTGTTGTGTGGATCTTTGTTAAGTGTGGCGCTTTTCCCCATTCTATTCACAACCTTTACTTGCTTACTTGCTTACTTGTTACTTGTTTACCAAGAAAACACTACAAACCCCCCCTAGTTTCTAGTTGGTGATTGCGAATTACAGAAATAGATAACCTGATTCCCTGTGGGATCGACCCTGACTTGCTTGTTATACTCTTTAGTAGGTATTTTAGGATTTCTTTGATTGGGTATACGACTTTAGGCCTGTCAGTAATGTTACGTAGTATTTAGTAGGTTATCAAGTATTTTGGAATGCATGTTAGTGTAATGACTATATAATGTCATGTAGTGACTATATAATGTCACGTAAATATAGTGCTTTATGAAGCATGTTATGTATTTCCGTTTTATATAATATAGTACTTTATAATAATGTCGTGTAATTTAAAACCATATTACAGAAGATAGGACAAGTCACTGAGT
This sequence comes from Rheum nobile, assembly GCA_027886185.1. Classification (NCBI taxonomy): domain Eukaryota; kingdom Viridiplantae; phylum Streptophyta; class Magnoliopsida; order Caryophyllales; family Polygonaceae; genus Rheum; species Rheum nobile. The sequence goes on along the minus strand of WOAB01000072.1, from coordinate 2,227,729 downwards.
ATGACAAGATCGATTATGTTTATCCTATGTGTTTTTCAGATGCCACTCATGTGTCATGATATATTGAATCTGTCATGATATATATGGAAGAATAACAAGTGGGGTAAAGGGGTACAGAATAGAGTGAAACTTGTGTCATATGAATTTAACCTGAAGTAGTCCATATTGATTTAGTCAGGATATATATGTAGTCATGACAGGATAGAATTACATTAATTACTTTCGACTAAATATCATTTCTACCAAATCGAACCGCACAAATTACGTTAACTACTTTTAAACCATACCGACAAGGACTTGCTTCTGTGTTCAAAGAAAGGAGAGCAAAACAATAAATAGTCATAAGCAAATTACATTAATTAGGTTCAAAAGTAATATGAGTGGTAAGAGATCCTTGAAGAGTTTGGATCTCTTACTACACATTAACAAAAGAAGAGTTTGGATCTCTTACTACACATATTAACAAAAGAGAATATTCAAGAGTTTGCATCTCTTACTAGACAGTTAACCTGATCATGGGCCAGCTGCGAGGTTAGGACAATTTCGTGAGTTATGGCCGAGAGAGCTACAACTTCCACACCTTCTCCTCGGACCCCTTTATTCTCCACGTGACGGGATTCTTTTCTTCCTTGGTCTTCCTGATTTTCTCCTATCATCCGGGGGCAAGCATGCTTTATTCAAGACAGTGTCATGAACTTCCTAACGCTCAAAGGCATGAACCGGATACAATGTTGCCTTGTATACTTCCTTCCACTTTTCAACCGTAAAGAAGGGATGAACCAGCTGTACAGGATCCACACCACAATCCTTCGCAACCGCTATTGCATGTGCACAAGGAATTTGGTCAACTTGGAATGCATTGCAGTAGCAAGTTCGATCTTCGAGGTTTACCAAGAATGTAGTTCCATTGGCATGCACTTGAAACTCATATTGATTCAGCCTAGTCACAACCATTGTCAACGATCTCAAATAATGAACTTCTAGCTCACGACACAATGTCGGGGTCAGTACTTGTGAATGTAGCTCTCCCTTTTTCCTCCTGTCATAAAACCACTGAATCATGACATTCAGTATACCATCAAGCAAGCCAATCAGTGGCATTCGACCCGGCCCCACTAATCGACTATTAACGGATTCCGCATTGTTGGACGCCATAATATTGAATCTATTCGTGGGCATATGCGACCTTGTCCATGCTTCAAATCCAACACCCCTTAGGTAGGTACCGACTTCCGGGGATTGGGCGCAAAGTCTTGCAAACTCACGGTTGAAGTCATGTTTGGTGTAGGCTTGATTTGCCTTTTGGTACAGAATCCAAAAGTCATTCCTTTTAAACATCGTCTTCACGTTTTGAAATATGTGAAGTGTGCAACAACCATGCTTTGCGAAGATGTAGCGCTCTCTTAAACCTTTGTAAATGCTTCCATGACGGTCAGACACAAAGACGAGGTCATGATCGTCGGCGACAACAGAGCGTAGGTGTCGGAAAAAATATGACCATGAGATGTCATTCTCACTATCAACAACAGCAAAAGCCACTGGATATATCTGTCTGTTTCCGTCTTGTGCCACTGCTACTAGAAGTATGCCCCTGTACTTTGATCCTAGATTGGTACCATCCACAGTTATGACCTGCAATAGTTTACACTCAGCTTTACAAAGTGACATTGTACACATGACAATAGAAAGCTAATATGCTACAATATATTGCATAAATTTGACAACATAACCATTGAACGTGACAAAACTTAAATTTATCTTTCTTAAAAACTGCATTCCATTGCCCCAAACACCCAAGCTGATAAAACAATACTTGAATTGACGATTATAATCTACTTCAACATGTGTGACTGTCCCTGTATTCATCATTTCCAGCATGTACATGTATCTATAAAGCCTATTGTAACTTTGCTCAGCTGTGCCTCTAATCATGTCTATGGCGGTTAAACGTGCTCGGTTTGCCTTGTCGTAACTGACTTCCACTCCCATCTTCTTCATTAAGTCTTGAATTTGTGCAGCACGAGGTCTAGTACATGTACATGTTGTGTTAAAGCTGTAACAGATTAAGGTTAGTTGATATAAATTGTGATAAATATATATGATCGTACTGACAGGATAGTTTACTTACCTTGTGATAGGAAGGATAGTCGTCGTATCACCTAATCAAATAAATCCTAGCAAACCTAAACAAGTAGTTAGGGCAAGCAAGGGTCGAATCCACATGGAGGAAGAGATTAATCTATGTGTTGTTCGCATGCAATAGTAACAAGAGGGGGTTTTTGTAGTTGGTTGGTTGCAAACAAAACAAACAAAACAAAGTAGAATGGATGAAATATCAAGAGAGAAAAACACTTAGCCAAGTAATGTCCACATAAGTCATTCAAAGGTTGTTCATAGATTAAGTCATATCTTCCTATTCGGTTATTCCTGTCCCGATCTTATGTAAATTCAAAGGAAAACCTTCCACAAAGAACCCTTACCAATGAATAACCCTAGTACCACTAAAGGTTCAACCCAAAGGCAGCAATGCAGATAAGAATTAACCAAGATACACAGAACGCTCGCTCAGATGCATTTACCATGTAATTATCTCTCCCTACAATAGAACAATTTCAACCAGAGCATGTAAATTGTAGTTGCTACAACAGAATAGGACGTTAGCCCAACAGTTTCCTAATCCTAGCAATATGAAAATCACCAATAACAACTAGTTGTGCGGGCTAGTGAAATTAATGAAATCCAATAGAATAAGCTTAGAAGAGATAATATAACTCAATAGGAATAAATAGATAGGAACAAAACCTCATAACCAGATGAATAAACTCATGCTTCCATTACCGGACTAAGCCAAAGAGGCTTAGCTCCTCATAGACATGGTGAAAACTTCAAAGGAAAAGAAAACAACGATGAATGAAAATTGCAACTAAAAGTGTGGAAGATGTCTCTAAAGAGTGGAACTCTAACCCTAATGCATAAGGAGAGTATTTATAGGGCCCTAACAAATGACCTAGCCCATTAGGAAAAATAACTGAAATAGAAATAAGAAAAAGAGAAAATAAAACTAAAAAGATAATTCGGAATAAGTCCGAGCTCCTGCCGTGTCAGACCCGCGATCGCGGGCGGTGGACCTTGATCGCGGCCCATATGGCTCCGCGCCCTTCAATCTCTCCGCGCCCGTAGAAAACCTTCGACATGCTCCGAGGCCCGCGATCGCGGCACCCATGCCCGCGATCGCGGTTAATGCTCGGCATTCTTGTCCTTTGCCTTGCACCAACTCGTCTCCTCTTCACTCCTTGGCGTCTTCTCTTGATGGCTTCCTTCCTCAGTGTCTTCATGATATCCAAAGTAGCTCAAACACCTCTAAAAACACCAACTTCGCCTCCAAACGCCATACACAAGAATGTGTCTAAATCTACCCGAATGACACCAATAAAACCTCTAATAACTCTTAGTTAAGCCCTACAAAGTAGTGCTTATCAAACTCCCTCATGCTTAGACCTTTGCTCGTCCTCAAGTAAACTAAAAGAAAGTCTACTCCTCCAATGTAGCACCCAAGGTCTCAGGAAGCATATCCTCCAACTAAGAGTTACCTAACCCATGCCAAGCTCCTGACACCAATCTCATCTACAACACATCCACAACTCAACAAGCTTGAGGGCAAGCAGAGTACTTCCCCCAAGCTCAACCCGGACATCCAATGGTGTAAAGTGACCTCTAATCCTAGCCTCCATCTATGACTCCTTATGCCTCCCAGAGTGACCTACCCGACAATCCTTCTTTGTCTCCTCTTCTTATGTCGCCCCTCCAGGTAAAATGAGATCCTAAAATCACTTCTCTTCTTTTCACTCATTTTGCCTAGGAGCCCTTTCGGGTTTTCATCCTAGCCGCTCATATTTTTTTCATAGATGTGCTCACATATGCTCACGTCACTCAGACACCTTTTTACCTCAGCCTAGCGCTGGTCCGGGCCACCTGCTTATTACCCAAGCCGCCCTTTCGGGTTTCCGACTTGTCCCAGGATTTTCATGTATGTCTTTTTTTGATTTTTGACTTTTTGAATTTTTTTTTTCAAAAGGGAATGCGAACAATGGATAATGCTGAATGGAAATAACAATGCTGAAATCGAAACTAAGTTACAAGATAGATAGCAAGTACTTTCTACTCCCACATGCTTGAATCATGCATTGTCCTCAATGTATGGAAGACAAAGAAAAAAATTGAGGAGAAGAAAGAAAGAACTCACTGAGCGTACGCCGGGGTGGTAGTCTTCATCAATAGGAAGGTACTCAGGGATGTAGGGATCCCCATAAACTTCATCACCACTTCAACAGTCGAACTTCCCAAGAGATAAATCATGGAGTGCTGGAACTCCGAACTCAGTATGCACAGGTGGTGACGCACAGGTGAAGACGTACCGCAGGGAACAACAACAATGGATGGATCAAAGGTACACTGGTTGTTGCTCGCGAACATGATGAAGAAAGACCACCTCAGAACCGCCATGAATGAACCGCCGTGGAAAAATCGCCATGGAAGGAGCACCGTGGAGGAACCGCGATCGCGGCAGTGAAGGCCGCGATCACGGGTAACGTACGACTTTTTTTTTTTGGCTAAACCCTAATTCGCGACGCACTGTGGGCCCGCGATCGCAGTTTTTGCTCGACTTTCTCCGGCCGCGATCGCGGGTGTTATGCCGCGGTCGCGGTTTCTTCTCGGCTTTCCTGCGTGGTGTAGTCGAAAACAAAAAGAAAAACAAAAACAAAAACAAAAACAAAAACAAAGCGAAAACACACCAAAATAATGCGAGAACAAAGAAAGAAAGACAAAGGAAAAAAATACATACCTCGGGTTGCCTCCCGGACAGCGCCTTAGTTATTGTCATGGCTTGACATACTACTCATCCTCCTCAACTAGGGTTGCTCACAACAACTGAACTCCTGGGGCCTGGATCAGGCGGATGCCTCTTTATATTCTCCATGTTGAGCATTGCCCCTAGTCTCCTGCACTTCGTGATGGATGGAGTGCTGTTCATATCTATGAATGCACTTGCCATCTTCAGAAATGGTCTGCCCAGCATCTCAGGGGCTGCATGTATGTCCTGCCCCGTGCCCAACATATAAAAATCAGCCACTTGGATCAATGCTTCCTTTTTGTGCCTCCCTTTTGGCTTCTTCTTGATGTTGCCCAACACCCTTAAAAATTCTGGGCAACGAGGGGTGCTGTATGCCAGAGCGACCAGAGGAACGTTCACCTTGCGGCTACTGAAGGTGTCAAATAAACCTTTGTTGTTCTTTACCATTCTGGTGTCCTTCAGAGCCACAGGGAAGGGTGTAACGGGGTCCAACAAGACAAGTGGGAGAGAGTTTAGATGCACATACTCATCATAGGCATCTTTGAGAGGGTCGGGGACGATTTCGGGAGGAACAACCGCTTCTGGGGAAGAACCGCGATCGCGGTTGGAAGGTCGCGGTCATGGTGACGTCAAATCCTTGAGATTTACCACAGTGATCAGGCCGCGATCGCGGTCTTCGGACCGCGGTCGCGGTTTACTCTCGACTTTTGGCCAATTTAATTCAGCGAAGGAGCCGCGATCGCGGTTGGTAGGTCGTGGTCGCGGTTCCTGTTAGTCGGCTTCTTTCTCGCTCTCGACCTCTTTTTCTTCATGAGGTACCTCCATACTCTCCTGGACTTTCTCCTCAGCGACCCTTTTAGCCTCGTTCTCAGCCCCGCACCTCAGTGGCACAGCACATACAGTCTCTTGTGTATTTTCTGCTGCAGGGACTTGAGATATTTCGGACTTCAACTTCATCAATACTTGATTCAGTTGGTTCAGCCGGCTCTGGATACTAGGGGTCGCCTCTTGCTGCTGTTGGGCTACCGTTTCTACTCTTTTTCCCAACAAAGGAACATTCTGAACCATCGTTGTATTCATTGAGGACATGTTCTGAGCCAGGGTTGCAATGCTTTGCGTCAAAGTGTTGAGTGCGTCTGCACCGGGCACATACAAACTTGCGTTCTGTCCTTGGACTCCATATGAATATGGTTGCATGTACGGTGGTTGGTGTGAGTATGGCTCATGTCTCGGCCCATGCGAGTCAACACCTCTTCGTTCATTTATTGTAGATGCGAATGCGGGAAGTCCTGGACAATCATCGGTGATGTGCAGCGTTGCATGACAGATTCTGCAGGATCTGATTGGTCCTGCTGCACTCGAATAGGGGTGATATCCCCTCTCTGGGGAGAATGAGTAGGAGTATAGGTCATCTCGTGGATCTCCCCAAAAACTCATATTTGTATCAAAAGCAAAAAGGAAAAACAAAAATTAGTAGCACTGGTGTGGACCGTAAGATACGTCCACACCAAAGTAACACGCACACAAACAAACAAACAGGAAAATCAAGCCTTGCCTCCCCGGCAACGGTGCCAACTTGATAGGAGGAATAGTCGTCGTATCACCTAATCAAATAAATCCTAGCAAACCTAAACAAGTAGTTAGGGCAAGCAAGGGTCGAATCCACAGGGAGGAAGGGATTAATCTATGTGTTGTTCGCATGCAATAGTAACAAGAGGGGGGTTTTGTAGTTGGTTGGTTACAAACAAAACAAAGTAGAATGGATGAAATATCAAGAGAGAAAAACACTTAGCCAAGTAATGTCCACATAAGTCATTCAAAGGTTGTTCATAGATTAAGTCCTATCTTCCTATTCGGTTATTCCTGTCCCGATCTTATGTAAATTCAGAGGGAAACCTTCCACAAAGAACCCTTACCAATGAATAACCCTAGTACCACTAAAGGTTCAACCCAAAGGCAGCAATGCAGATAAGAATTAACCAAGATACACAGAACGCTCGCTCAGATGCATTTACCATGTAATTATCTCTCCCTACAATAGAACAATTTCAACCAGAGCATGTAAATTGTAGTTGCTACAGCAGAATAGGACGTTAGCCCAACAGTTTCCTAATCCTAGCAATATGAAAATCACCAATAACAACTAGTTGCGCGGGCTAGTGCAATTAATGAAATCCAATGGAATAAGCTTAGAAGAGATAATATAACTCAATAGGAATAAATAGATAGGAACAAAACCTCACAACCAGATGAATAAACTCATGCTTCCATTACCGGACTAAGCCAAAGAGGCTTAGCTCCTCATAGACATGGTGAAAACTTCAAAGGAAAAGAAAACAACGATGAATGAAAATTGTAACTAAAAGTGTGGAAGATGTCTCTAAAGAGTGGAACTCTAACCCTAATGCATAAGGAGAGTATTTATAGGGCCTTAACAAATGACCTAGCCCATTAGGAAAAATAACTGAAATAGAAATAAGAAAAAGGGAAAATAAAACTAAAAAGATAATTCGGAATAAGTCCAAGCTCCTGCCGTGTCAGACCCGCGATCGCGGGTGGTGGACCTTGATCGCGGCCCATGTGGCTCCGCGCCCTTCAATCTCTCCACGCCCGCAGAAAACCCTCGACATGCTCCGAGGCCCGCGATCGCGGCACCCATGCCCGCGATCGCGGTTAATGCTCGGCATTCTTGTCCTTTGCCTTGCACCAACTCGTCTCCTCTTCACTCCTTGGCGTCTTCTCTTGATGGCTTCCTTCCTCAGTGTCTTCATGATATCCAAAGTAGCTCAAACACCTCAAAAACACCAACTTCGCCTCCAAACGCCATACACAAGAATGTGTCTAAATCTACCCGAATGGCACCAATAAAACCTCTAATAACTCTTAGTTAAGCCCTACAAAGTAGTGCTTATCACCTTGACATTATGTGGTCAGCAATTACGCTTGAACTTGCATGTGTGTGGTGGTTATGCTTTAGCTTCATGCCACATGTGTGCTTTCCACAATACTTCCTTACTTCAAACAATCATGTGTTGCCAAGAGCGGTCCCACGATAAAAAAAGTGCAACTAGGATCAATGCACCTTACCAGATATAACTTTTTATCAGACTTGTGGACATGCATCTGGAAGCGCTTCTGTAACGCCATCAAGGATAAACGATCCTTAAGATCCTTCTTGCAATTGAAATGCTGTCCAAATTTTATTTCTAGATCATTGCCGCTCACCCCATCATCCTCCATTGGCTCTTCCAAATCATCCAATTGCCTTTTACTAAACTTTTTGCTACGATAGTACTCGGCTTCAATCTCTTGGAGAACTTCCTCATCAATGTCTACAAATAAGTTCTCCACTTCATTAGTGTCATCCAACAATGGCCCTTCTTCAAAATCATCCTCAAAGTCATCCCAAACATCATGCACAACATCTTGCCCAACGTCTTCCCCATAATCACTGTCAATCTTAATACATTCATGTATTCTTTTCCTTCCTGTGGAAGACCTTGTTTCTCTCCAATCAGTTTCCGAATCTGCCTCATATTGGCTCACCAAGTCAACTATTTGTACATCCCCATTGTTGTCATGACAAATTTTTGGTTTCATTTCATACATGTCACAATCAACTATATTCGGGACACCTTCAGTGGGACAGTTGTCTCTTACCGCATTGCTCACCAATTCAACTATTTGTACATCCCCATTGTTGTCATGACAAATCTTTGGTTTCATTTCATAAATATCACAATCAATTATATTCGGGTCAACTTCAGTGGGAGAGTTGTCACTTACCACATTGCTCTTGTCGGATTTGGTACCATTTGTACTTGGATGATCACCCACCACAACATCGGCCTCTTCCTCTTGACTTTGTGTTAACGGTGGCGGAGTCAGACACATTGTGATGTCCTCGTCATCATTTCTACTTGGATGACCACCCATCACAACCTCGGCCTCTGCCTCTTTGTTTCCTTTCTTTTTCATACTCGCATATAACTCGATAGGCCAAATAGCATCTTTTGATTGCAAGTTCAAAAATTTGAAAGCATCAAGGTCTTCGTCATCTTTGACATCAAATGGTTGTTACTTTGGTTTTCGCGGTGACAGATATTTGTAGCTCAATTTCATCTATCTCGTCAATGCATTTTATCTTCTGAGCCAACTTTTTTCTCAGATTTGAGTAATTGATATCTGCAGACAAAACAAGTGCTTTTGTCATTGTGATCCCATCGAAAACCCACTTATTTCCCTCACATATCCATTCACCACCTGTTATCATAGTCAAGTAGTATGATCTTGAACCTGTTATACGAAGAAAAAGCAAACACAAGTAAAATACTTTATGACAAACGTTGACAGTATTGTGTCTCACACCGATAGTAATATGACCAATACCCTAACACCGACATTAGTTTTAAAAAGTTGGGGTTTCTAGCCAAACGGGACACAATTTATAGGGAAAACAAATATTCTATAATCAAGGAACGAATATGAAAGTCAAACACAAGTAATGCTCAAAAAGAAGCTAAAAGGTTATTCTCTCGTTTAGGGAACCACAGAAGAATGTCTTGTAAAGAAGAGTAAAGGTGAAAGTCAGAACTCACCCATTATTAAATTTCTTTTATTCCAAAGACATTGAAGACGCTGCGCAAGCCTTTTTGAAGATTTGGGGATTTAAGGTTTTGTGGTGTTACGGTGGCTTTGTACATGTTTACATGTTGGGTTATTTTAGGGTGAAGACTAACACGTGGGTAAAGGGGTAGAACATGGAAGGAACTTGTTAACTTTTAGAGGGAAAACAGAGGTTAAAGGATGATGTGTACTACTTTATCAGAAGTCATATCAGGTTAATAGTTATGAAACAATATTAAAAAAAGAATGACATGCCCAAAAATTGAACAAAAAAAGCTAAATAAAGGCACGGACATGACCGACCATGTTCCTTCTCATTCTTCACTCAACAACCCTAAGCCCTTTCTGTTCGTTTCGCTGAGCCAAGGTCCTTTATTGTTGCGCCGAACACAAGGTAACCCTTTTTGTTTTTTGTGTGGTTTTCATACTAGGTCAATAAGCAAGCATGTATCACTGTGTTTTTGGCTGAAAATTTTGCTTTGTTTCTGCAGTTCAACTCAAGCCCAATGTCATACAACGACACCTCAAGTTATCAAAGCGGGGACCTCCAAAAATATGAACATCCACCTTCATCTCCTATACCTTCTCAAATAGAGGAGAAGTTGCAAGAAGAGTTAGACATGTTGCTAACGAATAGCCCACGTTCCAACATGTTGGGTGAAATAATCACACGTCTACATACTGAGATACATGAACTTTGACAAAGAATTATGAAACTCAATACAAGTGAGATGCAATTGGATCATGCAATTTGGAGACTAAATGCAAGGGTGTCAGAACTTGAAGTTGAAAACAAGACACTACACTCCCAGGAAAACATCAGCAAACTTGTACTAAATCCTATTTGTGCGTTTGGTGCTAGTGTCATTGTAGGGATTAGTGCGTTCAGCATTTATCGAGGATGTAGGTTATAACTATGAAGTATGTACCTCATGACTTTGGTTTTTTATGTAAGAGGATGAATTAAATTTCAAATAGTATTCGTAAGCATGATTGATTCTACATGTCAGATTGCCAAAATTTTGATGTCGCTCTTCATGTAAGTTTTGCAAATTCAAACACAATGCCATCACTAAGCACACAGACAATAGTTGCCAGTACACTGGATATCATTACATTTCTAAAAAAAAAAAGGATAGTTGCCAACTGGCTGCTATCATTACATTACTAGCATCACATCAAAATTTACGAAACCTGCTCCTTCACGCGAAAAGCACAACCTTCATAGGCGCTATTTGCAACACAATAGCATAACATTTTGTGTCAGTGCCAATCCTGTCAATGACCAACAACACGGTTGGTTAATCAACATTTTAATGCATTTGATAAACAACTAAGTTTTTTTTACTGGGAATTACCTTTTCAGTAATATAAGGGTTTCCAACAATAATAAGCAATGATCTGGCACGAGTCAAGGAAAAATTGAACCTCTTCGGGTTGCTCATAAATCCCAAGCAGAAAGTCCTTTCATTTTGGCGTGTTTCTCGATTGATCTGACGGTTGACAAGATGGTCACTTCCCTTTCTTCACCCCGAAACTGCTCAACCCCGCCAATCTTAATATCAGTCATATGTAGAGACCTGAGAGCCTTTCCTATCTTTAGTACCTGTTGTGGGAAATGGGTAATAATCCCGGGGTCTTGCTCAGACACATTTCTTCTTTTGAGCTTCTGTACAAGCTCAACCACCTTGCTAGGTTCAATCCTATTAAACCATGAAGGGATGCCCTTTTCCCTCTCATCCAAGCCTTGGATGCCACAGAACATGAAAGGGAAGTTCCCGTTGGGAAGCAGATCAACCCAAGGTAAGGAAGATGTGTCACTGTCTTTTCGATATGGAATCAATGGTCCTCTATAAAATAGTCTTGAAGGAACACAAAGAATTGCAGGGTGGCTCCGATAATTCTTCACCAACATTGTGACATAATTGTGATTCCCTAATCTGTAAACTTCAAAGTCCAACAACCTCTCTAGAAAAAATCTTCCCAAACCTTCAGCCTCAACTTGATTTGAATGAATATCAGGCCCAAGTTGCTTGGGATCACCACAAAGAACAATAACTGTGTTATTTTCTAAGAGGGTTGATATGGGGATCATTGTCTCTGGCTCTGAAACATGGCTTGCATCATCTAAGATGATGTGGGAGAAGTGGCCACGGTTAACCCCTTCAGCATAGAGGTAAGATGCACTCGTGTATGTTGTTATTATTATCTTGTACTTGCAGAGTGTATCTCGAGAAGGGAAAGTGAATAAACCTTCACTGTAGGTACAGAACCTCAACAATACAGCGTACATTTTTTCTAAGGGACGACGTGTGCAATTCAGCCTAAAAAGATCTTCCTCCCTAAGTTTCATCCCCTCGCAAAGGATTTTCTCTAATATGTGATATGCCGCGCAATTTGAAGAAGCACATACCAGTATATGAGAATTCCATCTAGTTTTATAGAGTTGTAGGATCACCTCCACCAGTGTTTTTGTCTTTTCTGTTCCTGGGGGTCCATAAATCACATAAGGAGCTCCTCCTCTGCACCCTAAAATTAAGCGAATAACATTTTTCTGATCCTCGTTAAGAAGACGTGAGATAGGCACAAGATTATTTGTTGTAATCCTCCGCTTTCCATGATACTCATGGGGAAAGATGAACTTTTCATGTAATGCCTCTCAGATAGAATGGTTTGACGGAAATTTACCCCATTGTACACAAAACAAATTTCATACACATTGTTATCCCCTCAGTCCCCCCCACCCCCATACAAAGAAATTATAACAATTACCATAACGAGAAGTTCCTCCATCCCTAACAACGCATTGAAATACGACGCATAATTTTCCTCTATTAAGCCTTGAGAGACAACTTCAGGGATTTCCTCAAACTCTATCGCTTTCCTTATTTCTAGTGGTATGTTATATGGTTTCTCAGGTGTCAAAGCTTTGGAGACTTCATCTTCAGCCAAGAGGAAGACAAAACGTTCAAGAGTCACAACTTCAGTTTGGATATGCACAATAGATGTGAAAACGCCAATCTCCTTGGGCACACAAGAAAACCATATAGTCATGCTACCATATGGCCTCAACGTTCGTTCCTCCATATAAAAAGAACCCACAAAATCTTCCTCGGGTATGTCATCTGGCTGGCCAGATGGAGGTTTCATCAGTGACAAAACGAATGAATCTCTCAGGATTTGAAGCATCAATCTTCACACCCCAAAGTACCACATCTTCTAAAGTGGTGTTTTCTATTGTGAATGACGCCGCGACAACCTCATTGACATGAACCGATTGAGGCTTTCCTCCAGCAAATGAAAACGGCTTAGAGACCATGACAGGACCCTCCTCAGTAGGAGTGGAAGTAGTGACTGAAGGAACATCCATGAAGCCAACCTCTCCCTTGTCTCCAATGGTGGAGTACTCATCACCCATACCTATTTGGCACTCAAATAAAATCCAACAAAGGAGATGGGTGAGATAAAGTGAAACAAAGAGAGTGTAGGAGTAGAAGTGAAACAAAGAGAGAGTAGGAGTGGCAATATATAGCTAAATATACTCAAACTTGGAGCGTTTTTTAATTAAGATCTTTGTAAAGTAGATGGGTGAGATGAAGTGCAATTAATATCTTTGTAAAGTAAAATAGTCAAAGAAGCAGAGCATCGGGAGAGGGAGATGCAATTAAGACATCTTGTATTTACTTGGACGCGTGACATTTGAAATTGGTATTGTGACAATTGTGTCTCGATATTTTAACAAATGTTTAAAATTTACCACAGAAAATACTTCTACTCAGAACTTGTGAGTACAAGTATTTAGCCAGATGTCACACGTCCTATACAAATTAGGCAAGCATGTAATATGGTTTAATGTGACATTACATAATAAAGTTTACTGTTGATTTCTGAGTATTGAGATCACTATCCCTATCAGTACAGAAATATGTGTAAATTTTATTTGTAGTTCTGACATTATTATTCTTAAGTATGACATATGTTTTACTAAGGCCGACATGAGTTTTCGATAATAGCAGGGGGAAAAACCAAGTATGATGTAGTAATTTTGGCCGCTTGTGAATCTTTGGTTTTACATTATTTTGGCTCAAACTTAACATGGAAATCCGTTTGTGAATCAATTTGTCTACTTTAGATAAGTAATAGTTCATCTGTTGAGTTCATAAGTTCTTCGGGTTCAACAGTTCTTCGGGTTTATCTTACAAACTTACTTGGAAGATGGAGGTTCAATAGTTCTGTTAAACAGTTCATCGCCATTCTTCATCCATCATCCATCGCCATTCTTCTTTCTGTTAAACAGTTCTTCGGGTTCAACAGTCACATGGGAAGATGAGGTTTGGATTTTGTAATGGCGGGAGAATGGGCTTGCAGAATGGGAGGGAGAGGGCGGGAGAATGGGTTTGGATCTTTCAGTTCCAAGTGTTCATCGGCCGGCCGGCGGGATGGAGGACTGCAGAATGGCCGGGAGAAAGGGAGGGAAGAGGGCGGGATAAAGGGAAGGATATGGCGGGATTGCTACAGGAAAAAGGAGGGAAATTTTGGGGTTTTGGAGGGAAGTGTTAATTAATGATATTTGTGTACTTTTTGGTTTTTTGTTTCCTTTTTCTTTTCTCCAATTTCATTGATTTAATTTACTTTTGGAATTAAAAGAAAAGATTTATTATTTTGCAAAAATACACCAAATGGTATATATATGCAAAAAAAAATACAAGCTTCTACAATTGCAAATGACATACCCATTTAGGGTATCCATGCAAATCCGTGAAAAAACATTGTTATTGGAGAATAACATTGATCAATTTGATTTCGATAGTGATTTTATTGATTAGTATCACAAGATTACAAGTTTTTACCTGATTAGTTGGGATGTTTAATATAGCTTTGAGGGGTTCTTGTTTGCAGTCATTGAACATGTAATTTCTATAGTTTAAGAGAAAAGTTACACCCAATTCTTGATTTTATATTTATTCTCCTACTTATGGTTGGAATGATTATGTCTTTGTATGTCGAGTAAAATTGCTTAATATTTATAGTATTTATGTTGTGCCATTTCCAAATCTTTTCTCTTTCATGAACTGGTGATTTTCTTCTATGTTTGGATGCAGAACTTTCGGTGTGCTTTCTTTGAGATTCAAAAGGCAGACCCCAAAAGTAAAGTGTGGCTATAATATTTTCTGTGAAGGTGCAAGAACTCTTGTTTCCTCTTATCAGTAGAATACTCAATACATTGAACTATTTTTATAGTTTTTTCTTTGTAAGGAATTAGATTTATAAAAGCATTTATTGTAGTAGACGTACAATCATGTTGATATGTTTGATTGAGTGATGAAAATGAATGATCAAATTGTAACCATTGGAGGGTGTTGGACCCTACTAAATTTTAGTTAGAAGTAATTAAGATGAAATCAGATATTATAACTTGACCCTATTGAGGTTTGTGTCATAATACCTATTTTTTAAAAATTTGTGGATATTTTATAACCCGGATGTTACATGTCTGGGTTATAAACTAATCAAATAACCCGAATAAACCTCTAACATATATAACCCGAATCTTCATAGGTTCGGGTTATAAACATGAAAATAACTCGGGCGTGCATGCACAAAGAAAATAAATATTAAAAAGTTACAAGACCAAATAACCCGGGCATGTACAATATAAGTCCGAGTAATAAAATCACCCACCAAATATCGCGCTGACCTTTAATCCGGATGTAATCCGGGTTATATCACACGAAACGCCCGGGTTATAAAGCCTTTTTGTAGTAGTGAAAATATTAGAGTTTTGAATATATTATGCATACTTTCCAGAGGAAGAGTTTTGAAGATCCATAATTCCATACACAGATATTTACATAATGTACATAATCCCTCTAAACAGTAGTGTCATAACGAGCCTTTGTGTTCTTTACATTTCGTAGGGTCATAACGAGCATTTGTCTTTCACCTTTAACCTCTGCAAATTTAAGGCTTATGTCGAAATATCTCTCTTGCATTTCCTTCAGTTCAACTTCCATGAATGACTTCTATTCCCTCAAACATGTCATTTCCTTCAGCAATGCATCAATGCTGTTTTCATCTCTAGAGTTGGTGGTGCATGCTACTTTTCCATTCCTGTTGAGACGAGAAGAGCAATCATAATTGGAATAGTGTAAGTGAGAAGTGTTGTAGAGAGTGAAAATAACAAATAGAAAACTTAAGAAGGTATTTATACATGTTTATGGATGTATCTGTATCATTCCCATTGAGGATGTGAAAATCTTCGGTATAGCCATTAACCTAAATGAGAATATATAAGAATGGCTAGCCAGAAATAAAAATAGAAGTGTTGACAAGTGACACCTTGAAAAACCAATTAGAGTAGGTGGAGTAACATTGGAACAAGGTAGTGAATTTTACAATTTGTCTAGATGTACAAGGACTATCTGATGAGTTTTAGAGAAAACATAATACATTTTATAGCTTGTACTTTGTTTTGTTCTAGATGTGTACTAAATTTGGTGCTTTGCAAAGTAGTCTTATATATTCTGAAGTGCATTTCAGCTGCTTCTTGCTACTTGTAGTATTGAAGAAAGAGGTGTAAAGTAGTGAACATAAAGAGGGGAGAAGAAGATAGCAGGAGAAGAAGTTGTAAAGCAGCTTGAAGATTGGTCCTCTCCAAGTGGGTTAAATTTGTCTCCTTTTCCCCATTCATCTTCAATCTTCTACCATGGTATTATTTTATTGATGTGCTGATTGTAGTTATTTGGGAATGGTTCCTTGTCTTAATGAGTGGCTCTAGTTGGAAGTTGTCACTAGCTAGCTGTGATTTGCTCATTTACTTAAATCACCCCCACTAGGTTGAACTGATTGTCCTACTATCTTAATGTTCTCTTTCTTTGCCTATATTTTAGTTTCCATAGGTGTAGCACATTGTGTGATTGGTTGGAAGATCAAAGTTCTAATGTTGATTCTAGAGATGAAGCATCGCAATTTGTATAGATGTGTTACATTGTCACTTTTAGTCGCTTTATGTTGTGTCTAGTGTCTTTTAATGTTGTATAGACACTTTAGTTACAAAGAGAATTATCATGTTTTGCTTCAATGTTGTAATCACTCATTAATGAAGTAACTCAACATAGAGAATTATCCTGTCATATATTGAGAATTATCATATCACCAATACTCATTCGCTAAAAATAATTATAAATTCAACATAGAGATTCACACTTGTTGACACAATTTTTAAGACTGAAAGTTTCAAGTGATTCGGTCGTGACATTAGAATTCCAGGTAAAATAATGTCATTGAAATTCAACTAAGGTTGACAAAAAAAAATTCTAGTCGAAACAAGAAATTTACGATTGAAAGGTTACTTGTCGTGACGTGTCAAAATAATGTAAATTAAGCTTGACGGAAAAATTCTCAAGAAAATTCTCACTTGTTGACAAGATTTTTATAGGAAAATTCTCAGTCATCGACAAGAAAATTAAAATTAAAGGTTCAAGTAATTTAATCATGACGTTACAAAATAACGTCACAGAAATTCAACTAAGTTTGACGGAAACATTCTCACTCGTCGTTGGCAGTTATTTTAATATTGAATTACTTGAAACTTTCAGTCTTGATATCCTTTCAATAGGTGAGAATTTTCCTGTCAACCTGAATTGAATGTCTATGACATTGTTTTGTTTGAAACTTTCAGTCTTAAATATCATGTCAACAAGTGAGAATTTTCCTCTTAGGAACTTGGGTTGTGTTTGGATTACGTATTATCTCACATTATAATATCAAAAACTGCCATTATAATGTCGTTTTTGGTATTATAATGTCAGTTTTTGACATTATAATGCGTAATCCAAACACACCCTTGGATCTGTTGATATTACATATGTTAAGGTTCATAAGTGTTTGATCATCTGGGTTATGTTTGAAAATGGTGTATCTTGTATATCTAGTATACATGTGAACAATGATTGTCTGTTTTAAATATGTCCTTTTATCCAGTTTGACTTGTTCTTTATGTTAGTAAAGTTGGTATGTTAGTAGAGTCGGCATAGTGAACAATGATTGTCTATTTGTCTCTTACTTGTGATTTGCAATCGTAATATGTATGTCAAACCGTGATGTCTTTTAACTCATTCAGAGGATTGTTGATGGAAAAGGCAATGGTTTCGACTCCTCAGATGCTTGAACAAATGGAAAAAAATATTGAACTTAATTGTTAGAGAAACCCGTGGATGATTCTATAAAATTATGATACTAAATGTGTGTGTTGAATCGTGTGTGTTAGATCAAGGAACGGTAAGTTCGTTCCTTGGGCAGCGGAAAATAATAACAGAAAAACAGAGTAACGAACTCAGTTCCTTAGAGAGGAAAACTTAATCAACCAACTAGTTGACTAAGAAAAACCTCTACCTCTAGGTTTTCCTAGTAGGATTTCGAATGTCTACTTATGTTATTAATCCTGGAAATACAAACAAGCAAGTCTTATCTCAATCTAGTTTACTCCTAGATATCTAGACTTCTCAATGTAACGTTCCTAATAACACCTAAGACAAACAAAACCCTAACAAGTACTCAAATCACCAAAGTCTCGTCCCTTGTAAGTGTTCTTCTTCTTCCTTCGAATACTCTTCTCTTCTTTCGAATGCTCTTCTCTTGTTCTGAATGCTCTGCTCTTGTTCTGAATGCTCTGCTCTTGTTCCGAATGCTCTGCTCACTGAGAATGCTCTCTGTTTCGTGTTCTATCTCTCTTATTGAATGAAGTTCGCAGCTTTCTAATATATAGTCTAGGAAATTCTCATATTTTACCCTAGTTTTACTTAAGGAAAATAAGATAATAAAATCTCATACAATCTTTTCTAAAATCATTATAACCACAATATCTCTCTACCGAGATCTTCCTTGAGGCCCAAGTTGCAACTTCATAATTTGTTTCCATAAACAGATATTCGGCAGCCTCTAGGGTTTCAGCGTGCGTCATCCGTTCCTTGTGCTGTTCCCTTGTTCTGTTCAACATCACGCGTCCCTTCTTTTCTTCTCTTCCAGCGTGTTGTTTTGTCATTATTGGCTTCTCTGTTCCTTTGCTTCTCTGTTTTGACTCTTCATTGGTTTTCATCGTTCCTTTGACTCAATCGTTTCCTGAAACTCATAGTCACACTAAAAACCATCAAAAGCATTTGAGTTTATCATCATCAAAACTAGAGGGAACGTCGTCGTTCCAACAGTGTGTACTTTATATATTAACATAGATGAAGTTAGAAATAATTTCAATGATATTTTTTCTTGTACGTCGACAAGAAAATTATCAGTCCATGACCGGAGTTGTAAGGTTTCAGATTATAGGATCCTGGTTTGATAGGATAACTCTTAATTTATGATAGGAACTTTAAGGTTGACATGATAATTCTCAGTTTATGACAAAAACTTTAAGGTTGAAAGTTTTAAATATTATTCTCATGACTTTAAATGTGAAACTTAAATATCTTTATTTATGTCAATTGTCGGTCTTAGAATTCCTTTCACACACTAACACTTTGGTAATTGTGTTTTGTGATATTTAGATTTCAAGGTTAAAAGAAATTTCTTATCATTGATGAAATTTTTCTTATTTGGATGACGAGAAAAGAGTTAGTGTGTGAAAGAAATTCTAACCCCAGCAATTGACATAAACAAAGATGTTAGGTTTCGCATTTTCAAATCATTTAAAGTCATGAGTACAATATTCATGTTGTAAACTGAGAATTATATATCATAATTTGATAGAATCATCCACGGGTTTTTCTGACAGTTAAGTTCAACAATTTTTCCATTTGTTCAAGCATTTAATGAGTCGAAACCATTGTCTTATCCAATTCTATAGAATCATCCACATATTCCAATTCTCTGTATGAGTTAAAAGACATCATGATTTGACAACATTGTTGCAAAGGTTTCCTTACAATGACCATGCACAATCACAAAATGCAAATTCTAATGCAGGATTCCAAATGTTGATGCAAACAATCACGGTGTTTGTCAGCTGAATAGCTTTGCTAAATTTTTTATTATTGGAACCTCGTTGATAGAATTATCATGTCATAAAAAGAAAAATATTATATCCACCCATGATATTACTTACAACTTTACATCTCCTGTCACCGACGGATAATTTTTCTATCATCCTAAACAACAGAAACATAATTCTTGTCGACCAAATAAAAAATCTCATCAATGACATAAACAAAAGTCACTATTTGACATTAAGGACAATGATACACCTATTTTAAGTATATAGTAATGTAAGCAAAGTCTCTAATAAACAAGATCCACATGGCATTTTCATTTATAACATAAAAGAGTAATAATAAGACATTAAATTAATACAATGTCTATTTTTGTTTTTTTGCCCTTTTACTTTTTGGAGTTGAATACAGACCTCCAATTTATCAAATCAACTCCTCATCTTCCATTCTATGGCTATTGTTCTAGTATACACATGTAGCATAAATCAGATGCTCCAATTCTCATGGGTTAGTTTATGTCTTTATCTTTAATTAAATGTGCAAGTGCTTCTAAATAAGATTGAAGATGTAAGGTTTCAAATAATATCACCATGTGTTGACATGATATTTCTCATTCCATATCAGGATAATTCTCTCTGCTTAGTTACTTTATTAATGAGTAGTTTATCTATTAGCATCAACTAATAATATGATGTTAAGACATATGTTCCGAAAAATTTCAAGTAAAATAATGTCATTGAAACTCAACTAAGGTTGACCAGAAAAATTTTCAGTCGAAACATGATTACGATTGAAAGGTTACTTGTCGTGACATTTCAAAATAATGTCAATTAAGCTTGATAGACAAATTTTCACTCGTTGACAATAATGTTAAGATTGAATCAGTCATGATCTTTCAAATTCAAAGAAAATAATGTGATTGTCCTTGAATTAAGGTTGACAAGAAAATTCTCACTTGTTGACAGGATTTTTAAGACTGAAAGCTTCAAGTGATTCAGTAGCTTCAAGTGATTCAGTTGATAGAAAATTTCTCATTCGTCGACAAGAAAATTAAGATTGAAAGGGTCAAGTAATTCAGTCGTGACGTTACAAAATAGTGTCACTGAAATTCAACTAAGTTTGACGGAAACAATCTCACTCGTTATCGGCGGTAATTTTATGGTTGAATCACTTGAAACTTTCTGTCTTAATATCCTGTCAACAAGTGAAAATTTGCCTGTCAACCTTAATTGAATGTCAATAACATTATTTTCTTTGAAACTTTCAGTTTTAAGTATCCTGTCAACAAGTGAGAAATTTCTTTTCAATGAACTTGGATGTGGTGATATGACATATGTGAAGGTTTACAAGTGTTTGATCATTTGGGTTATGTTTGGAAATGATATATCTTGTATATCTTGTTTTCATGTGAATCACAAATTAGGTGCTCCAATTCACATATATTCTTCGATCATGTCTCCAATGAATTATACACACGGTTTAACTATAAGATATCACATATAACTTGTTTCGATCGGGTTATAGTAATAGGCATTATGAGTGTATTTAGCATATCATATTGATAAGAGAATTATTACAAATAACAATTGAGAAATATCTTACAAGGATTAATAAAATTTGGTGATCATGAGGTAGCTTATAAATGGTATTTTGGCTTTACCAAATAGACCCTAAGTAACCCAAAAAAACATAA
Source organism: Rheum nobile (assembly GCA_027886185.1). NCBI lineage: Eukaryota > Viridiplantae > Streptophyta > Magnoliopsida > Caryophyllales > Polygonaceae > Rheum > Rheum nobile. Next base: position 2,206,575 of record WOAB01000072.1, on the reverse strand, counting down.
TCCACGGCCATGTTTAGTGCTACCTTCTAGAACGGACCTAACATGACAACTGAGATGCATATGGATTTGACTTTATAACACCTATGGAGCTTGACCTTGCTTATACTCCTCCGACAAGCCTTGTCCATGGCACACGCTTATTTAGTTAGTTAGTGAGTTAATCATCTCTTCTCCAAGATTTCGCGGTTCTTTCATTGTACACTGATTCCATAACACTTGTTTTAGGTGTTCAACAAGCGAGTGCCTGCTGAAGCAGTCGATCTCATGTATAGATTGCTCCAATACTCTCCAAGCCTGTGTTGCACCGCTGTATGAACTAGCTAGCACAATCTTAGTTTAATAACTTCTTCTATATATGGTGCTTGAACAAAAAATGAAGTTGATTTTCCTCTGCTTTTGATTGTCTTCTCTTTGTGCTTTAGCTCAAGGCGCGTGCTCATCCCTTCTTTGATGATCTGAGGAATCCGGATGCTCGTTTGCCTGATGGACGATCCATGTCGCATCTACTCAATTTTCTTTTGTTTCTTTCCTTCTCCTTTTCTTCAGTTGCTCATTTGGTGGCAAAGAAGACTATGTGCATAATAGATAAAACAATAAAAGAATACATGAGTCTGCTTGCATTACTACACTATCCAGAAAAGCATGTACAATAGATAACTGAAGTCGGAAAAGTAAAAAAATAGTTATTGTCACTGATTTTTTGTCTAAATCAATTCACTAAAATTTTATGTTTCAAGTTTGTAATTAATTTTAGCAAATGAGTATTGGTGACATGTTAATTCTCAATATATGACAGGATAATTCTCTATATTTAGTTACTTCATTAATGAGTTATTACAATATCAAAGCAAAACAGGTTCACAAGATAGATGGAAGCAAAGATAGTGTAACCCAGAGCCCAAGTAATAGTAGTAGATGTTGGGTTATGGAGCCTGAAGCGTAAAGGAAGTACGCGTAAAGGCAGAGAAGGCAACTGGAAGGAGCCGCCGGGTCGCGGTAGGACTAGACGCCCCGCGGTGGGCGTCGGTTTTGCAGTGGATGGCAACTGAGAGTTGCCGCCGGGTCGCGGTGGGACTGACGCCCCACGGTGGACGCCCCGCGATGGAAGCCGCCGCCCCACGGTGGGGGCCGCCTCCCCGCGGTGGGATCCGCCGCCCCGCAGTGGGCGCTGGGCCGTTTCTCGCGTGTTGAGTTTTTTGAGCCCATTAGGTTTAATCCGTGTTTGTTATATAACCCTAGTTAATCAATTGTAATCTTTTAAGTCGTTGTAAGTCGTCATCACAATATTGAGAGAAAAAAATACCCTGACTTGGTAGTGCTCCCAGACGTAGTCAATTCTTTAACGAACTAGGTTAACAATTCTCGTGTTCTTTGCTTCGTTTTTCCTTCGTTACTACGTTCGAATCCTAACAACTGGTATCAGAGCTGGTTCTGGTGGTGATGATGAGAAGCGGAAAATCACCGGTGGAGAAGTTCGATGGAACGGATTTCGGCTTCTGGAAGATGCAGATCGAGGATTACCTGTACGGTAAAGATCTGTATTTGTCGCTGGGTGAGAAACCGGAGGACATGAAGGACAAAGAGTGGAAGTTGCTGGACAGGAAAGCGATGAGCGTGGTCCGCCTATCGCTGTCCAAGAACGTGGCGCATCACACGGTCAAGGCAGAGACGACGAAGGGTATGCTGGAAATTCTTTTCGCGATGTATGAGAAACCCTCTGCGGTGAACAAGGTTCACCTGATGCGGCGGTTGTTCAATCTGCGGATGACGGAGAGTACAGCGGTCACCAATCACTTGAACGAGTTCAACATGACGATCGCACAACTGAGTTCAGTTGAGATTGATTTCGACGATGAGGTACAAGCCCTAATTTTGTTATCCTCTTTACCAGAAAGTTGGAGCGGGACAGTTACTGTTGTTAGTGCTTTGGCGGGGAAGGCAAAGATCAAGTTTGATGAAGTCAGGGATCTGATTATCAGCGAAGAAATTCGCAGGAAGGCATCAGGTACTGCTTCTGGATCAGCTTTGAATACGAGTAGCAGGGGGAGGTCAGACTCTAAGAAGTCGAATCGTGGCAGATCGAAGTCTAGAGGGAAGGATAAACCCAAAGACAAGAGCAGGATCAAGTGTTGGAATTGTGATGAAAACGGTCATTACAAGAGTGAATGTAAGGCACCGTTGAAAGATAAATCAGCGAATTCAGCCAGTGAAGATATTGCAGACGCGTTGACTCTGAGCGATTCAATGACAGGAACCACTGCAGATGCATCGATTCTGAGCATGAGCAGTCCATTGGAGTCTTGGGTGTTAGACTCTGAAGCTTCGTTTCATTCATGCAGCAGTGCTGATATATTGGATCGCTACACCTCTGGAGATTTCGGAAAAGTCTATCTTGCTGATGATGAGGCTTTGAAAATCGTGAGGAAGGGTGATGTGCCAATCAAGGCGCCGAACGGATCTGTGTTGCAGTTGTATGGAGTAAGGCATATTCCTGGTCTGAAGAGAAACATGCTTTCTATTGGACAGTTGGATGACGATGGTTATGAAGTAACCTTCGGCTGTAACAGCTGAAAGATAACAAAAGGAGCTATGGTGGTAGCTCGAGGAAAGAAGGAGGGGACGCTGTACATGACGAGCAACGTCCGTGATAGCATTGCCATTGCAGGAGTAAATTGTGATGCAGACTTGTGGCACTGTCGTCTGGGCCACATGAGTCAGAAAGGGATGAAAGTGCTATGCTCGAAGGGTTTGCTGCCAGGTCTCAAGTCCGTTGAGATCAGATTGTGTGAAGACTGCGTGTTCGGGAAGCAGAAAAGGGTGAGTTTTGCGAAGGGTGGCAGAACCTTGAAGAAGCAGAAGTTGGAGTTGATCCACAGTGACTTATGGGGACTAGCACCTGTGACATCTCTGGGTGGAGCGTCATACTACATGACCTTCATTGACGATGCTACAAGAAATGTATGGGTCTATTTTCTAAAGCAAAAGTCTGATGCATTTGACTCTTTCAGAAAGTGGAAGGCTCTACTAGAAACTGAGACAGGTCTTAAAGTGAAGTGTTTGAGATCTGATAATGGTGGGGAGTATGAGCTTCGTGAGTTCAAGGAGTTCTGTGCTGAGAATGGAATTCGCATGGAGAAAACCTTGAAAGGAACCCCTTAAGAGAACGGCGTCGCTGAACGTATGAACAGGACCCTGAATGAACGTGCTAGGAGCATGAGGCTGAAGTTTGGACTTCCGAAGATGTTCTGGACGGATGCAGTCAATACTGCTGCATTCTTGATCAACCGAGGGCCATCTACTCCCTTGGAGAATGGGATTCCAGAGGAGGCTTGGAGTGGCAAAGAGGTAAGTCTGTCCTTTCTTCAGATATTTGGGTGCGTTTTATATGTTCATATTGCTCCTATTGAGAGAAGCAAGCTGGATGCAAAGTCTGTCAAGTGCACATTTATTGGATATGGTGGTGATGATTTCGGATATCGGTTCTGGGATGACCAGAACAGAAAGGTTATTCGCAGTCGAGACGTCGTGTTCAATGAGCTGGTGATGTACAAGGATAGTCTGGGTGCATCAGAAACAGCTAGTACAAGACCTGAGGTTGTGGAGTTAGATATCTCAAACTCGGGTGGGAGCAAGATGGTTCGTAACGACTAGGAGGCTGTTGAGGAGGAGCTAAGAACCCCAGTGATTCCGCTGCGGAGGTCCACCAGAGAGCGTGGATCGCCTAATAGATTTTCGCCTTCAAACTACTATCTGTTGTTGACTGATGGTGGTGAGCCAGAGTGTTATGCAGAGGCATCTCGTGGAGAATATGTGAGCAAGTGGAAGCTCGCAATGGATGATGAGATAGATTCGTTGTTGACCAACGGAACCTGGGAGCAAGTTGAGCTTCCAGTAGGCAAGAAGGCATTGCATAACAAGTGGGCTTACAGATTCAAGGAGGAGGCGAATAGAAGGAAGCGTTACAAAGCAAGGCTGGTTGTGACGCGAAAGACTCGCAAGGTCTTGCAGTTGATGAAGATTCGTGGAACTGAGAATCCTGCAGACATGCTGACTAAGGTTGTGACCTTAGAGAAGTTGAAGCTTTGTATGGCTTCAACTGACCTTGATAACTGAGTTGAAGGCCAGGCACTACTACCAGATATGGGTTGATGAGGAGGACAATTATGATTGGATCAGTCTCCAAGTGGGAGATTATTGGATTATGGAGCCTGAAGCATAAAGGAAGTATGCATAAAGGCAGAGAAGGCAACTGGGAGGAGCCGCCGGGTCGCGGTAGGACTGGACGCCCCGCGGTGGGCGTCGGTTTTGCAGTGAATGGCAACTGAGAGTTGCCGCCGGGTCGCGGTGGTACTGACGCCCCGCGGTGGATGCCCCACGATGGAAGCCGCCGCCCCGTGGTGGGGGCCGCCGCCCCGCGGTGGGGGCCGCCGCCCCGCGGTGGGGGCCGCCGCCCCGCGGTGGGGGCCGCCGCCCCGCGGTGGGGGCCGCCGCCCCGCGGTGGGGGCCGCCGCCCCGCGGTGGGCGCTGGGCCGTTTCTCGCGTGTTGAGTTTTTTGGGCCCATTAGGTTTAATCCGTGTTTGTTATATAACCCTGGTTGATCAATTATAATCTTTTAAGTCGTTGTAAGTCGTCATCACAATATTGAGAGAAAAAAATACCCTGACTTGGTAGTGCCCCCAAACGTAGTCAATTCTTTGATGAACTGGGTTAACAATTCTCGTGTTCTTTGTTTCGTTTTTCCTTCGTTACTATGTTCGAATCCTAACAGTAGAGTAAGCTTGAAATGGATTAGGAGGAAAGGGGAGACTGTGTAAAATAGTTTGGATCGAAAGACAATTTGGAAAATCCATGGATGGAGCAAGAGGAAAAGTTCTAAGAGGAAAATCTTATTACGCAAGAAAGCAAATAACAGACATATAAAGGAGCCACAGCTAACCGGCTAAAGCAAGAAAAATAGACTGATACAACAAGTACCCGGTAACAACAATAACAAACTAATGCTGACATGGCAAAATAATATTCAACACGATATAATATTCAACATCCTCCCCTCAAGTTGGAAGGTCGACGAGACCCAACTTGACCGAAAGAAACTGATGAGCCTGCTTGCCAAGAGCCTTAGTCATGATATCTGCAATTTGGAGCTGTGTAGGAACATAAGAAGTCTGCAGGAACCCAGATTGTATCTTGCTACGAGTAAAATGAGCATCAATCTCAAGGTGCTTAGTCCTCTCATGGAAGCATGGATTCGCAGCAATCTGTTGAGCAACTTTATTATCACAAAACAATGTGATAGGCAATGGTACCTCTACCTCCAAATCATGAAGAACATAGCTAGTCCATACCAACTCAACTGTTGTAGCAGCCATGCTCCTGTATTCGGCCTCTGCTGAAGACCTACTCACTGTCTTTTGCTTCTTTGTTTTCCAAGCAACTAAAGAATGCCCCAAGAACACGCAATAACCCGACAATGATCTCCTAGTTGTGAGACAAGCTGCCCAATCCGCATCAGAAAATCCTGTGACCTTCAACCCCCGTTGTACAGGATAAAACAGACCCTTCGTAACTGTACCCTTCAAATATCGCAAAACCTGCAACATGGCCTGAAAATGTGGTTGTCTAGGCTGGCTCACATACTGTGACAAATGCTGAACGGCATAGGAAATGTCTGGTCGAGTCAATGCTAAATACAAGAGTCTGCCCACAATCCTTCTGTATTGTTCTCCATCTGATAACAGAACGCCTTCACTTAATTGCAATTTCAATCCAGTAGGAAAAGGGAAAGAAACCTCCTTAGCATTCTCCATCTGGGCAGCCTTTAAAGTGTCTCGAATATACTTTTGCTGACTGAGATAGGTGCCATGAGCATCTCGAAAGATTTCCATACCAAGGAAATATTTGGCTATGCCCAAGTCTTTGATAGTGAATTTAGCATGTAAAGCATCCTTCACCCACTGAATTTTACTTAAATCATTTCCAGTGATTAGTATATCATCCACATATACCAATACAACCAAGAATGACTTCAATTTGCTTCTAACGAACAAGGAATAATCATTGGTCGATTGCTAAAAACCCAATGACAGCAGGAAGTGTGACAACTCCTGATTCCATTGCCGGGAGGCCTGTTTTAACCCATACAAGGACCTCTTTAACTTACAAACTGCATTCCCTGTAGGTTTAGTAAATCCATCAGGCACCTTCATGTAAATATCCTCTTCCAGATACCCATGAAGGAAGGCATTATTTACATCCAACTGATGTAAATGCCATTGCTGTGCAGTAGCCAAAGCTATCACAATTCTGACTGTAGGCAACTTTTCCACTGGATTGAAGGTATGCTTGTAGTCTTTCCCCAACTTCTGATTGAAGCCCTTTACAACCAACCGAGCCTTGTATCTTTCTATAGTCCCATCTGGCCTGAACTTGATCTTATAAACCCACTTTGACCCAATAGCAGTATGACCATGAGGCAGAGAAGTGAGCTCCCAAGTGCCATTTTCCTCCAAAGCCTTCAATTCCTTTGCCATGGCTTCTTTCCACTCAGGCTTCCCTTGAGCATCTCTATAAGTCACTGGTTCATTTATACTTAAAACCTGTGATAATGAGGCAAAGTAGCTTACATTATCATCTGCACAGTCTGGTTCCTGTGTCACAGTCAGCACATAGTCAGAGAACCACCTTGGTTCTCTTCTAACTCTATCTGATCTTCTTATAGGCTCAGGAACAACATCTCTTGAAGCAACTTCCTCTGTTCTGATTACAGACCCTGATTCAACAACATCTGAAGACTCATGCTCAACTGGCTGATCTGTGATGATATCTGCAGCATTCTCTGTCTCCTGCCTGTAAGGCTCAACTCCCATCACATCATCTTCATCATCAAATAGGGTTGGTGACGGACCATTACTCTGATGTATTAAATCAGAGTCGGTGACCTCTTTAAAAGGAAACCTATCTTCATAAAACACCACATCCCTGCTAAATACCAACTCCCTTTTGTTAATGTCAAATAATTTATATCCCTTTTGGTTTGCTGGATAACCCAAAAGGATACATTTTCGCCCTCTAGGATCCATTTTATCTCTTCCTCTTCTAAGAGTTGCTGCATAGCATAAACATCCTATAGTCTTCAAATGATCATAACCTGGCTTTCGTTCAAATAACACCTCAAAGGGTGTTTTCCAGTTGATGCTAACAAGGGGCATCTTATTGACAAGGTATGTGGCTGACAACACACACTCTCCCCAAAATTCCTTAGGCAACTTGGCATGAACACTGAGAGCCCTTGCTGTATCCAACAAATGCATGTGTTTCCGTTCAACTACACCATTCTGCTGAGGAGTATAGGACATAGTTCTCTGATGTATGATTCCCAGGCTAGAGAAATATAATTTGCAAGCATGATTCACTACTTCTGAACCATTATCTGTTCGAACCATCTTCACAATCTTATGAAACTGTGTTTGCACCATAGCAATAAATCCCTTAACTGTATCTGCAACCTGAGATTTATTGTGTAAGAGATATGTCCAAGTGGCCCTAGACTTATCATCCACAACAGTAAAGAAGTATCTCTCACCACTGATATTTGCAACACCAAAAGGGCCCCACAAATCCATATGTATTAAATCAAAACAATGTAAAGACTTAGTTTGACTTAATTTAAATGTTAATCTGTGGAACTTAGCCACTGAGCAAGTGTCACAAAACATATCAGTTACATCATTATGAGGAAAACCAGTAACATGAGTCAATTTGCTAAATGAGACATGTCCCAGCCTTTCATGCAATCTCCTTGCCTCCGAACTGCTGACTGTGGTTAAGCAAGCTTCATTTCTATCATTCCCTGTACTGCATCCAGATGCTAATTTGTAGAGGCCTCCACACTCCTTCCCAACTGCCACAATCTCTTTATTCAAAAGGTCCTGTAATTCACAAGAATTCTGATAAAAAACTGCTCTCATGTGCTTCTGTTTGATCAACTTACTCACCGAGAGTAAGTTGAATTTAAAATCTGGTACCAATAACACATTAGTAATAGCAAATCCTGGTCTCACAACAACACTTCCAGTCTGCTTCACACATGTTACTGACCCATCAGGCAGTTTGACTCGAATAGGAGAAGGCAACATCCTCAAATCAAACAATCTATCAGCATAAGGACTCATATGATCAGTGGCCCCTGAATCCAAGATCCACTCATGCTTACATGAAGAATGTGAGGCAAAATTCAGATAAGATATACCTGTATAATTGGCTGACGAAGTGCTTGCTGGCTGCTTGCCTTTGTGCATCCTCATCATCTCCATGTACAAGGCTTGTACAAAATCTGGATCCATCTTGAATTTCCCTCCATTAGATCCCTCATCAGCAACCAGTGGTGTCTCAGGAACACCTTGATCTTGAACAACATTAGCTGCTGCTTTTGAGGCTTTCTTGTTCCTTTTCCCTTTGTACCAGTCAGGGTAACCGATCACTTCAAAACATGCCTCAGCCAAGTGTCCATCCTGATTACAAACTGTACAATGCCTCTTCTCTCCAGCATTTGTTTTTCTCCATTCCTTCTTTTGACCTGTCTGTGTGCCATTAGCTTTCAACATGAAAGCTGTGGGTTCAGTCACCACACTTGTTATCTGTTTCTGTTTCTCTACTTGCAGCACTAAATAGTATGCTCGATTAAGTGTAGGTACATGATCCATGGACACTATTTGACTTTTAACATTATCGTAATCAGAATTCAAATTCACCAGAAAATGCAACACCTTATCCTGATTATCAAGCTCCATGACTCTCTTCATCACCTTACATGTGCATTTGTTCAAGTTCCCACAAATACAAGGTGGTATACCATTCAAACATTGCAGCTCATCCCAGCAACGTTTTAGTTTAGTATAATAACTTATGACAGAGAGATTTCCCTGCACAATCTTCATTAACTCTTGTTTCAATTGAAACAACATGGGCACATTATTCTGACTATACCTCTCAATGATCTCCTTCCATAGATCTTTGGCAGAATGAGTTAAGATGAAGGAATTGGATACCTCTGGAACCATCGAGCTCAATATCCAGCATGACACCATCTCATCGCACCTAATCCAGCGCGATAAGTCTTTGGAAGCATCCTCTGGTCTTGGTATGGATCCATCCAAAATTCCTAGTTTCATCTTCGCTCCTAGAGCTCGCCTCAGCTGCCTGCTCCATGTGACGAAATTAGTGCCGTCGAAGAGCATCTGAGTAATTTGCGCATTCGGATTCTCCGAATTGGACATAGAAAGTGGATCTCCGGAAGAAATCGCACTCAATTGCTCTTCAGTCATTGCGCGAAGTCAGAAAAGCAATTCGGCTGGGCTAAGAACGATTAACAAAGATAATCTCAGCTAGGTCACTCGACCTACACTTTCCTCTCTCAAAATTATCTATCTGTGAGCTCTGATACCATGTAAAATAGTTTGGATCGAAAGACAATTTGGAAACTCCATGGATGGAGCAAGAGGAAAAGTTCTAAGAGGAAAATCTTATTACGCAAGAAAGCAAATAACAGACATATAAAGGAGCCACAGCTAACCGGCTAAAGCAAGAAAAATAGACTGATACAACAAGTACCCGGTAACAACAATAACAAACTAATGCTGACATGGCAAAATAATATTCAACACGATATAATATTCAACAGACTGCAAACCTTCAAATCAGTAACACAATCAAACCAAATACCGTGGATTTAATCAAATTTTAAGAAATAAACAAACATATAAAGCCGACTGGTATCAAAAAATTACAGGCACAAAGTCAGCTGATTGAGTTTAAAGTTCCAGATGAGATTATGGTTGTTACAGCAAGAGTTTAGTTTGTCCAAAATATCAATAGTATAGCAGTCAAGCACATAGACAAGACAACTAGCACCTTTAGTAGAGATCTTAATGTAAGTATAAAGGTCATCAGCATAGAACTTAAAGAAAATGTTATAAACGAGATGAAACTCACTCAGGTTGTGGTGGTTACAGTAATAGTTTAGCTCTCTGGGGGTGTAGTAGTTCCAGTAAAAGTTAAGCTGAAATGTATAGGACCTAACATATTGAAAAAAAATCCATAATGCTGAGATCCAAGCAGGTATGAACTAATAAAAGTTTATAATTGTAGGTGTTATGCCATATACATTGAGTCCGAGCTTTAGCTTTCAAAGTACTAATAGAAGGAAGGCAAGTCTTGTTAAGGTTATACGACTCTCCTTTATGAGTTTTGACACCCAAAGGAGGAGAAATCTCAGTAATTTTGTTTTCCTTGTTGTTAACATCCATGTTAATGGCTTGTGAAGCCAGATAGAGTAGGGTTTTAGAGAGAGTTTTCTTCCCCATATCCAAGGATAGGAGAGTAGTTACAGGGACAAGATGATATATAAAGTTTTACAGATATGAGCAGTAGAGACACCTAGCATCTAAACAAAGGTTTTTGTGAATTTTGGAAAGAAGATGACTATAAAAGACAGAGTACCACGTTCCCAATTATAGCTTAGGGTGACACTAATACAAAAAGGGAGGTAAACCTCGCTATTTTTACTCCGGTTTAATAAAACCGGGGTAATAAAGATATCCGGTCCCCGATTACTAGTAAAATCGGAATAACAAAGATATTGGATCGCGGTTTATAACGAATAAATGTGGTCCGGATATAATTTTTTTAAAAAAAATCCCGGACCGCAGTTTCTTGGACAACCGGGGTACCGTGAATATCTCGGATCGCGGTTAGTCACAAATAACCGTGGTTCGGGTGTAATTTTTAATTTTTTATATTTTTAAAAAATATCCTGGACCACAGTTGTTTTATATAACCGGGTTCACGTTTTTTTATTTTGCAAAAGAAAAAACTCGCGGCTCGTAGGCTCATCTCCATCCTCTTAATTCTCTGCTCCGCTCCTGTAACTTACCCTAGCCTCCGCGCCGCGCAGTTTCGCCTCCCCTTCTTGGCCGACTCGCTGCGCGCCCCACTCGCTTCCGCCGGTCCAACCACCAGGAGCTCGCAGGCTCTCCTCCGTCTTCCTCATTCTCTGTTTGCCGCTCCTGGATGTCAGCTTAGCCTCCGCGCTGCGCAGGCTCGCCTCCCCTTCTCGGCCAACTCGTCGCGCGCCCCACTCGCTTCCGCCGGTCCAACCATCAGGAGCTCCGCCAGTCCAACCCCCGGTAAGTCATCCCCTCTCTCCCTCTTTCAACTCCCTAAATAGGCTAAAAAAAGGATAGTTATTGAATAGGCAATCATCGTATTACATAGAGCTTGTAGATCTATTTCCCTTTGTCATGTAGGAACTAATGCTTCTTCAACAAGATTGTGTGGCTAGCATGTAAAAGCAAGTTCATATTGGCAATTTTAAAAGTAAAAGATGATATTTCAATCTGAGAAGAGAGGTGGTAAATACAAGAAGCCGGATGGCTGAATTGGAAGTGCATAGGATGCTTAGAAATGGCAAAAAACTATTGACATATGTTTGAGTTACTTTTCATTAAGTATAATCTACAAAGAAGGAGATGACAAGTTATGTCCAGAGAATTCTCATAAAAGAACAGGTCTAAACTATCATATTGATGGTATAAGAAGCATTACAGTACCTCACTGAGTACGCAACCAACCCAGCTATTACCAATATCATCCAGTTATGGATTTGATTTTCAAGCTTTAATTGGATTTGCTGAATCCGTAGTAAATTTCTTTTCATATGTCATCCAGATGAAACAAATGGTGAACTAGCTGAAATCTAATTCTGTAGGTTATATTTAAATCAGGGTTAGGCAAATTTCTGAGTGGTGATTATATAATTGAAGTTTATGTATAGTTTAATCTTTGACATTTGTGTTATTGTCTTCTGATTCTGTTTATGCAATTTGGTGATATGGGTTATGTAGTTTTTGTGTTGTGAATGCAGTTATGGAGAACCAAGTTGTTGATGACATTCAAGCTAGTTACAGTCTTCCTCCATGAAGCTAGTCATGCTGTTGCTTGTAAACTCACTTGTGGTCATGTAAGTTGACAATTTCTCATATCAAGTAGAGATAATTTTGGAGGGCATGAGGATTTTCATATCTGTTGGATTGCACATGATATGTTTGATTTAATGTGGCATTTAAGTTTAATGAACATGGGTATGAAATGATAAAAGTTTTTATTTGAAGGAGCTGCTGGGTATGCACAACTCTTGTTTAATGAACATTGGTATGAAATGAAAGACAAGAGTTTTGTTTAACACCAAAACATCATATGCAGATTTTGTTTGAAAGAGCTGTAGAGTTTTGTTTGAAGGAGCTGTTGGGTATGAAATGAACATTGGTACTTTACCATCTGGTATGTAATGGTATGTCTGAACACTGCACAGTTATTGATATGCCTTTCAAATTACTATTTTGTAACCTTTTAATTTCATCATTATCTCAGAATTAGTCTAGCTGTTTGTTCAGTTCAGGCTTGCCCTCAGACTCTTACACACCAACTTACACGTGTCCCATATTTGCAGAAGATTGGGTTGTGTGTTGTGAATGATGATGTTGTAATTGTTTTTGTTATCTTGTTGGTCAGCTGCTCTGTCCTATAGACCTCAGCTTCAACTCAATTTCTCTTTTTATCTTAATCGATTTGCATTTTTTATAACAAAAAGTATTTGTTGATGTAGGAAATGTATATCATTATTTTTATACTCTTCATTTTTGATGTTTCATATAATGTTTGTGAACTCAGCTTATAGCCAAAGTGAGTTTGCCCAGCTAAAACCTGTAGATTAATAATTTCTTTTATAGTTCTGTAAGATAATATAGTTGAGATTCTATGAACAAAGGAATAGATTAGAAAGGAGACAACAAGGTTAGACTTCAATCATATTACACGATTTTAATATGTCTTTTCCCTATTTCTGGGGGTTGCTTTTATGTTGATCTTGTCCACACAAACTTCAAATGGAAGAGATTGTTGTAGTAAAATATATATTTTTAAAAAGGATTTTTACCCCGTTTTTTACAAAAAAACCGGGGTCCCATTTTTTACAAAAAAACCGGGGTCCCATTTTTTTTTTAAAAAAGAAAATTTACCTTTTTTTTTTAAAAAAAAAACGGGTCTCGATTTAAAAAAAAGAAGTTTTACCTCGGGTTCGAGATCCGGACCTCGGTTACAAAAAACCGGGGTCCAAATCTCGGACCTCGCCGAAAACAATCCCGTTTTTCGAACCGCGGTCTAGAGTGGAAAAAAACCGGGGTTCGAGTCCTTGTTCTGTACTAGTGTGACCAGTATGTAAAAGTGGAAGTAAGAATTAGGGTTAGAGGAGAGAGTACACCTGAGTACCTGATTATATAATATTATATTAATATAAACCATATAAATTTGTATATATTTTATTATAAAATATTAATCATATACTCATAATATTAGTAAAAATGAAGAAAATTTGAACAATATTGTTCACATGTATCATAATAAATTTGTAGAAACTAAAAGAGAAATATTATGCTGAAGTGATATATTATCACACCAACATATAATATTATAAGATATATAATTGAACATACAAAAAAATAAAATATTTAGTGAAAAATATGGATAAGCTTTTTTTTGTAAAAATGATCTTTTTGATTAAAAATCGTGTTTTATCAATTCAATATAAACAATTATAAAATTTTATATAACAATTAATAATTAAGCTTTTAATAAATGTAAATAATTTTAAGAAATTATCAAATTCATCAATTTATTTCAATGTACATTTATATTATCTTTGAGTGATCTTTGCTAAGCAATGAGCTTCTACATGTTAACGTTGATTAAATTTGCTCAATGCTTAAAAATAATTGTTGTTCAGGGAAATATAAGTTGTAACACCCCCGATTTATTGTCGGGAATGCCACACGCCAGTGACCTCAGACGTTGCTGTCCGATGTCACCCTAGGCTTTAATCGGAACAATTAAACTTAAATAAACATATTAAATAACGAAATGTTAAACAACGGAAGACATTGTATAAGTGAAACTCAACCTTTTATTAAAAGATCTCTAATCAAACGAGAGTAGCGTTTACACAACAGAGTAAAATTTCAGCGAAAGACTTTAAATTACACAGCGGAAGACTTTTCAGAATCAACCTATGACATCGCTAGGTTATAAAGATATATTAAAGTAATATTTAACAACTTAAAACACTGACACTTAAATCTTCGTCTGCAAGCCTCTTCTTCTTCAACTGGTTACTTCGACTTCGGGAACCAACCACTGATGTGCTGTATAGGACGGATGACACCAGCCAACCATGCAAGGAATAAAACCCGGTTGGTTAGTCTAATGAAAGACTATGCAAGGGTGAAAACAGAATGGTTCTAGTGATTGTAACCGTTTACTATCATTGTTCCTCGAATAATAACCGAGGAACGATATATAACCCGGTACTTTCACGAAATGATTTATTATTAAGATATGTACTGAAGAGAAGACTTCCAAAGGAAATGAGCCTTATGGGAAACGTATGAAGAGAAGACTCCAAAAGATTGAGTCTTACAGGAAATTATGACAACTGTTTGAGAACGTTAAAGTTTCACACAAGCGTTTAAAAGCGACTTGACTATTTGGGTCCACGACCAACCTCACCGCTTAATGCGAATTCAGATTAGGAAGGTGGACTTACTCTAATCGAAGCTCAGACGAGTTTCCACGTTGTACTTCTCGCCCAAGGTTCATTAATTATGTGCCTAACCGCACTTATCATATTTAATTCCAAAATGATTATTACTGTTAAGGCTTTTAATATTATTTCGAGTAACTACGAACCTTTATGATTTTGAGTAACTACGAACTTTTATGATTTTGAGTAACTACGAACCTTTAATACACATGGTGACATTACGTCCACCCAAATTGCACTAGCAAGGTGCTTAACACTTCAGATCCTTATAGATGGATAAGAAGCAATGGGTCATTACCAGAAGAGAAATATAAAGAAACGACTATCCTTACAAGGAATATCGGTCCTACAAATACTCGTGCTATTCTAGCATTAAAGTTCACATTTAAATTCACAAAAAAACTATTACGGTCATTAACAAGTATAATAACGTTGTTTCTAGCAATATATACAATCTATCATAGTATCATATTTTAATCACATTATTTATAAAATCTGTTCCCAAACGAAAACAACAGTTCACTCTAATTTAATTAACAATTAAAAGCAATTGATAATTAATAGAACATGGAATGATTAAGCAAGAGCGAACCGCCACTTGCCTTAGTCTAGACGAGACGACTACTGATGATCTCCTTTCCGGGAGTATGGCCCATGCTTCAGATAGCTCTAGCAAGGCTATGAGTCCACGCGCGATCCGACAGATAACGGTATAAACTGACAAAATAATTAATATTAATTAATTTATTTTGACGAACTCAAATACTTAAATTCAATAAATTTTTATGATTTATAAATCATAAAAATATTAATTGAATTTTTCTAAAGAGAGATACGGATAAAAGTGGGTCGAAATTATACCGATCGATCGAACTCGGGGTTAAATCTGGACAGAAAGGTATTGGGCTTCTCGGCCCAACTCACAAGCTGGCAAAGGGGGGTGGCCCACCCTTCTTCTTCTTCTACCTCCCACGTACAGAAGCAGCGAGGCAACAACGACGACGAAGGGCAGCTCGTCGGGAAGGGTTTCTCCGCCTCGTCGCCGGTGGCTCGCCTTTGCCGGGGAGAGCAGTAGCAACGGCTGGTGGCGACAACAGCGACGCGAAGCAACAACAACCCTTCACAGTGGTGGCTTGCCTTTGCCGGGACGGAGTAACAGTAGCAACAACCCGCAGCGGCAACAACAGCTCGGCGCGATTCTGGGCAGTAGCAGCCGAGCACGACAGCAACCACAACGGACAGCAACACACGCAGGGACTCGCCGGCGGGAAGATGCGGCCGAGCAAGGGAACGGAGATGGCGACGCAGGGGAAGGCGATGGGTGCCCAACAACCTCCAGATCGGGCTCCTTATAAAGGCCAAGGAGGAAGCAGCTCGCTTGACCCATCGACAGGTGCCCCGACCGGGATTGCACACGGGGGAGTATCGTGGCAGGCGTGCAAAAGTTGTGGGGAAATGGTTTTGGTATGGGTTTTTAAACCCCGGAAATTATATGTTTGTATCCAAACAAATATTCTAAGTCCCGAAAATACATTGAATGTATTTTATATCACTCAAGGAATTATTACGGAGATCAAGGATGTTACAGAAAATCCGAACTCCTCTGAAAGCGAAATAATTACCGAACGAAGGTTGGGAAAATTACCCAAATATCCTTACTAAAAATGAGGGGTATTATATCACTACCCCCTTAAGAAAAGTTTCGTCCCCGAAACTTGCATTGATAACGAGGAAACGGTCTCACTACCAAACTTACTACCTAAACTTAATATCCTTAGTAATCTTATCACTGACATTGTTCCCAGGAAATCGATCTGTCTCTTTGATAGACGTTACTTTGTAGGGCGTAACTAAGAGTTGTTAGAGGGTTATTGCTGCCATTCGGGTAGATTTAGACACATTCTTGTGGCATGGTGTTTGGGGGCGAAGATTGGTGTTTTGGTGGTGTTTTGAGCTTATTGGAGTATATTTGGAGATTCGGGATATGGAGCCACCAAGGAGCAGATTAGGAGCTGAAGAAGTGATGAGGAGAGGAGCAGTGGCTACACAACGTAACCGCGACCGCGGGCCCACAGGCCGCGATCGCGGGTCCAGGCGGATCCCAGCCGGGAGCAGGCCAAGCCGAGATCTATCATTTTCTACTTTTTAGTATTTTATTATTATCTATTCTTTTTCTGTAGGATCATTATTTCCTATTTTCTATTTATTTCCTTTTCCTTGTTATTATTTTCCCTAATGGGCTTAGGAACTTGTTAGGCCCATATTAGTTCTCTTTTCTATTTAACCTAGGAAGAGAGCTCATTCTAGGGAGACTCTCATATCAGGTTTTAGTTTTACATCATCGTTATTTTCTCAAGACTATGGAAGGCTAAGCACTTTTGCTTAGTCTGGCAATGGAAGCTTAAGTTTTGATTATTGGTTGTGAGGTTATGTTCCCTTTCTTAATTCCTATTGATCTATATCTCTTCTCTTAAGCAGAATATCATTGAATAATTATTGATTTGTCTAGACAGGCCATCTAGGTTTATTGATTGTTACTCATATTGCTATGACTAGGAAACTGTTGGGCTAACGTCCTGGTCTGGAGTGGCAAGCATAGGTTTTATTTGCTTTGGTGGATTTTATCTATGTAGAGATTTGATTACATGTTGAATGCTTCTGGTTGAGGTGTTATGTGTATCCTGGTTAATTCTTATGTTCATTGCTGCCTTTGGGTTGAATCACTAGTGATGCTAGGGTTATTCATTGGTAAGGGTTCTTAGGGATGGTTTCCTTATTAATCTACACAAGATCGGGATAGGAATAATCATAGGAAGGAATTGGAAGTAATCTAGGATCAACCAACCAAAACTTAAGTGGAAATTGCCTGGCTAAGTGTTTTCTCACATTTGATTGCATACTATTTATTCTGTTTTATTTTCTACTTGATTAAAGCCTAAAAAAAAACCCTTTTGTTACTATTGTTCGATTGGTATTCAATTTGTGACAGGAATATAGACGCTTGTGATTCTCTTGGGATTTCGACCCTTGCTTGCTTACTATACTAGTTTGGAAGTTGAGGTTTACTTTGATTTGGCATAACGACCTTAGGCCACGTCACTCTTCAATCACACCATTATCCCACATATCTCCATATATTACACCTGTAGCAACTCGTAGCTATATCCACAAGGTCATGATTACCTTATGATAGTATCCTCAAAAATTATTGCAACCGATTTGCTATACCTTAAGCATGAGAATACACGTTACTCCTTCCACTTTTCCATTTATAACTTCTCTCAGAGTACGTACCTTATCTGCCTTATATTCCATTATCAGATCTTAGTGGTCTTGAGACATCGTATTTCCTAATTCTTTTAAGTGTATACTCCACAATTCCATTACTCATCATAATCGGGTTTGGCCCTTATGCCAATTCTAACTTGGTGTCCTTTCGGTAGCGATTTAGCCTGTTCCTTTAATTATTCTGTAACTTAAACCTTTAAGATTCCTTAACTTTCTCCAAACATAATCATCATGCTTTTATTCTTATGTTCCTCGAAACGAATCACATGAGGCATTATTCTTAATTCCTTAAAGTATCATATTGCTAACTGATTCATTACCAACAAAATCAATCACTTATGTCCTAGTCCTTCAATAGATATACACGAGTAACAATTGTTACCTTACTCCTTAAACACACATAAGACAAATTTATTTACTAAATCCTTTAGTTTATCGAAATCATCAACATAACCTATCCTTAAACTGTAATCTTTCCATTTAAGTAGCCTACTCCCAACACAATAGCTTCATAGCTTAATCTCTTCCAAAAAGAGTTGTACCATAAGCCTTATAGATGACTGTGATACCCCGTATTTCTGTAAGGTTATTTTGGGAATTTTGGGGATTTTCCCGAACACCCGTTTTGTACGTCGGATTTAATTCAGGAAGTTTGAGACATTCTGTAATGTGCTCAATATCTGTAATATTTTTCTAAGTGAAATAAAATACAGACGACGTACTTTGGATCTTGATACTCGTTCGTGTACGATTATTTTTATCCCGAGTTAAGTCGACATCGTCCAAAAGCTGAGAAGGGAAAAGCCACGGTGGCGGCGACCGCCGCAATTAAGGCGGCGACCGTCGCGAAGGGCTCGAGGCAACAGTGCCCTCGTCTTCTAGCTGGGCGCGAAGACCAGAAAACGGCGACCGCCGCATTAAGGGCGGCGACCGCCATAAGTTGCCCGCCGTAGTGGTTTTGTGAGGCGGCGACCTGGGTGAAACGCGGCGACCGCCGCGAGCTAGCTAGGGGGTAATACACAGTGGTCGCAGACGAGCCTCTGGCAGCGCCGATTTAGCCCTGCTATGCCGCGTCTAGGCCATCATTGTGCTCCCTTGTGATCTGGCTATAAAAGGAGAGGCTTGGGGGTCGGATTCGAGCACAAATCAAAGCTCAACCCTCAAATTTCTCTCTCGCCGAAATTGTTGTGCCTCGCCGGATTTCTTGGAGGTGATCGCCGGTGTTGTGTGGTGTTGTTCCAGTGGCCCTTGTGAAGCTTTTGGGTAGCCTTTGAAGTTTAGAACCCAAAGCAAGTCGAAAGGAGGCCAAGTCGCGTACCATTTGGTGAGTTTTTCTCGCCGTTCTGTTTCGGGAATCTTCACGGTGACCGCCGTGTTCATGGCGGCGACCGCCGTGATGAACCGCGGCGCCCGCTGCAATTAACCTGGCGACCGCCGCCAGAGGGCAAAATGCCTATTTTGGCCTCGGCATGCTGATCGTCTTTCGGGCGTCGTTCCTTTCGATTTCTTTCGTTCGTGCTCGTTTATGTCAAATATAACTTAGGGTTTCTTTATGGGTCGATTCGAAGGAATCTGTGTGCCAGATCTGTTCCTGTGTCGAGCCCGGAATCCCGTCGTTAGGCTTGTTCCAACTCTGCGGATTAAGGCAAGTGGCGGTTCGCTCTTGCTCATCGTTCCATATTTACATTAATTATCAGTTGTTTATCTGAGTAATTAATTTGAAATGATTATTGTGTTTATCTGGATCTGGATTTGGCTTTATAAACTGTTTTGGAAACTGTAATAATGATATTATAATAGGTTGTATATCTGTTAGAACAACGCTATTATTTATGTTCGCCTTGAGGGCAATGACATTATCATAGGTTGTATATCTGTTAGAACAACGCAATTATATGTGATAATTACCGTGATGGTATTGTTGTGAATTTAATCTTAATGCTAGAATATCATGTGGATTAATAGGAAAGCTAATCCAAGTAAGGATTAGCCGTTTCTATTATCTCTATGTTTAAGTTGATTGCCTGGATGGCTTTAATATGAATAATTGCGGTGTTAGAATGTTTAGTTAGCATGAGTGTTCGCAGGAACGCTAATCCAAGTAAGGATTAGTCGTTTCTTTTTAACTTAATGTTCGTAGGAACGCTAATCCAAGTAAGGATTTATCGTTTCTTTAAATCGTAATACTCCTCGGGTTAATTTCTGAATAATAATTTAAGGGTCATGACCTATGCTTCCTATCCACCTTTAAGGATCTGAAGTGTTTAAGCGCCTTGCTAGCGCAATTAGGTGAACATAATTGTCACCCTGTGTATTAAGCACCTAGCTAGTGCAATTGGGATGGACATAACTGTCACCCTGTAAATTAAAGTGTAAGCACTGTGGCAATGTAATTTGGGTGAACGTAAGGTCACCTTGTGTAATAATAACTTTTGTTGTTCTCAGAATAATATTAAGCCCCGTGTGTGTGTTTGTGTGTTGTATAGTTTGGGTCGACATTATGGTCACCCTAAGTTTTAAAACTTTGTTGCCGCGCTTAATAATATTAATATATTTCAGTGATGTGTGTTTTATAATTTAATAAGATAATGTGCCCGAGTGCACAAGATTAATATATCTTCGGCGAGTAGTGCAGCTAAGTAGATAGTGCAGCTAGGAAAGCTCGTCTTGACTTTTGAGCAGAGTACGTTCTCTTTCCAATTTGGATTCGCTGTATGCGGTGAGGTTGGTTGTGAACCGAAACATCTAAGTCAGCTTTTAAATCATTAATGTCTGTTTCTTTAAACGTTCCAGATTTGTCATATTTCCTTAAGACTCACTTCCGTTGGAGTCTTCTTTTGGGTCGATTTCTGTGAAGATTCAGTCTTCTAGAATCTTCTCTTGTGCATGCCTTTTGTCATATTCAAGTATAGTATGGTGGTTGACTAACGTACTCGACTTTTATTCGAGAGACGAGGAGTCTAACCTAATACGACTACTTTGAACCTTCTGCTTTGTACCCTTGCATAGTCTATTCAGTAGACTAACCAACCGCAATTGTTCTCTGCATGGTTGGCTGGTGTCATCTGTTCGATTCGGCACATCAGATAGAGCGAAGATATGAGGAGACTAGATTGACTATGAAGACGACGGCTGTTTTTGGATGTTTTAATAATTATCTTTTAATCAGGTTGAGATCCTTGGGCAGGTAATCATTACGATCACAACCCTTTTTGTAATATTTCAAGAAAGACTTCCGCTGTAACTTATTTACTCTGTTATATATTTAAAAGACTTCCGCTGTACTTTGTTTAAACTCTGTGTTTGTCCTATTCGGGATTGGGATGTAATCCCGGGACTCATGTTTTATATGAATAAAGTTATCATTTTGTATTATTGTGTTTCATGATTGGTATTTAAACGGTAAAGCCTTGGGTGATCTCGGTAAGGAACACTGAGGTCAATGGCGGTAATACCTTTCCAAATGGGTTAATATTTGGGGGTGTTACAGTTGTGGTATCAGAGCTAAAGTTTTTAAAACGGGTTGGGTATTTGAAAACCATTTACTCGTTTTCGATTGAAAGGTATTTTCAAAAGGCTCTGAGTTTAAAAATAAAAACGGTGTTTTCATTTTCAACCGTTCATAGTCATGTCTTCTGTATAGTCTGATATAGTAAGCTTGCTTCTATGTCTAGAAAGACTAATTCCTTTCCCGTTGCCCCGCTTGATATGGGTGCATTCTATTCTCTTCAGAGGAACCCGAGAGAAGTCGAGGTGGTTTCGCCATCTCCAGTTAGGCTTGATTCCAGTTCGCTCGTTATGATTTGAGGTTGTAGAACCTAGTATCTCAGTTTCAGTTCACCAATAGAAAATTACCAAGTTGATTTATTCTAAGTTGATTTTATTACAATAAGTATATCAGAATGATATTAATATGATAAAATCCTTGGGATTTGATCGGTAAACAGATGGTGAACACAAGGAACGTTATCCGTGCTGGTGCTGGGCCGAGTAATGACCCCAGACCAAATGCGAGGAATGCTACAGACCCAACAGGAGAGCGTGAGTCTGTCTTCAACAATAATCCAAGAGGCAATGACCAAGATCCGCCCAACGCACCGATGATGTTTGATGCTGCATCAGTTGAGGCAATTCGAGGAATTGTCATGCAAGCAATCACAGATGTTATGCGACCAGTCATACCACAAGCACAAGGTGGTCCAGTTCCTCAGGCTATTCCTGAAGTTGAGGCGTCAGTGAAGCAAATACCTCAGATCAATATTGTCGGGAACAGAGGAGCTTACGGTCAAGCATTAAAAGTCGTGAGTTCAATGAGGCCTGACATCTACGACGGTATTGGAGAACCAGTCAGGGTGACATATTGGTTCTCTCATATGGAATGGTTGCTCCGGAACATTACTTGCACTGAGGCTGAGAAAGTACACATCGCCTCCCTTCAACTCAAGGATGTGGCTAGCGAATGGTGGGAGAGCACCGGTCTGGCAGATCATCCCGAGCTGAATTGGAGCATGTTTAAAACAAAGATGACTGACCGTTTCTTTTCCCGTGCTATGAGGGAGGAGAAGCATAAGGAATTTCTGTACCCGAAGACTGATGGGTTAAAGGTAACTGAGCTCGCAGCTAAGTTTAAGCACTTGTTGCAGTACGCGGGACCTGAGGTGTCAAGCGAAGAACAAAAGATCTGGTACTTCCATGGATGGATGAATCCAGAAATCAAGCCTCTAATGTTGCGTCACGGTTGTTCTACGTTAGAACAATATGTGGATGCAGCCTACAAGATAGAGGTCACATTGGAGGAGTCTGCCCATAAGAGGGAGAAGCAAGTTAAGGAAAAGGGTGGGCAACAGGATCACCAGGTTGGTTCATTCAAACGACCGGCATCACCTACCAAGTTTGAAAAGTCTGGTCGTGCTAAGACCGAGACAACTCAGTCTGACTCTGCCAGAGGCTCAGGTTGGAGCAGCGGAGTAATTCAGTGCCACAACTGTGGTGAAGTTGGGCATACAAAATTTAATTGCCAAAAGGACAGGAGAGTATGTCATAATTGTGGGAGAGAAGGCCACATAAAAGCATACTGCAAACTGAAGGGTCAGGGACCAATGCAGTCTTATCAGGCGTCAAATGTTGGCAGTGGGAAGAACCCAAGGCCAGAGGCATCTGCTCCTGAGCAGTCTATGGCTCGTAATAAAGGCAAAGCGCCTATGGGGTCTTCAGGCCAAGGGCAAGGACTCTTTGTAATGAGCCAAGCCAGCGAAGAAGAACCCTGATTCATTAAGTTGTATTTGTGTTAAGTCTTTCTTTAAGATTAAGGAGTAGCGACGTGTGTCGATAATCTCCGTGGTATCGTGATCTGGTTGTTCAACTTTTGTCAGTAATGTAAGGTTTGAATGATAATGAAGTGTTTCCTTGTTTTGGAAAGTTCAGAATGCGTTGTCGTTATGAATTAGTTGTTCATACGAAACCTCGTAAGTGTCGAAAACAGCTTATGCCAAGTAAGGATAAAGACTGTCGGACTTATGGTAGTAGAGTAGTATGGGCAACTTAGATATTCGTCCCCTATATGATTAATCACAAGGTCGACTCTACTGCTGTTTAAATCCAAATCCATTCCTAAGATTCTTCTTCATAAATAGAGTATGTCATCTATAAGGCTGGGTGCAACTCTTTGAGGAAGATTAAGTTGTAAGAGTTGTTGTGTTAAGAAGAAAGGTTTCAGTTGAAGACCGGGATATGTTAATGATCCAGATGCATTAAAGATTCAATAAAGAGAATTGTCTATTTACATCTAAGGAATAAAGTGGTAAGCGATATCCCATACGCTGAGTTCTTCCAAGCTTTATTAAGATATAAAGGATGAACTTGTGGAGTTATGTTCGGAGAGACTAAGAGCTATCTCTCATAAGTGAGTTGTGTTATAAGCATCGAGACGAGCAAATCATTTTCAGAATGATATCCTAAGGAAGTAAGAGTAAAATCTCTTGTGATCCATTTCAAGGATGAAGTGAATAAGGATATTGGATCCAGGTGGTAAGATTGGTGTTGAGGCAGGACCCTCATTGGCTTAATGCAAGTTTCGGGGTCGAAACTTCTTTTAAGCGGGAGGTGATGTGGTACCCCGTATTTCTGTAAGGTTATTTTGGGGATTTTCCCGAACACCCGTTTTGTACGTCGGATTTAATTCAGGAAGTTTGAGACATTCTGTAATGTGCTCAATATCTGTAATATTTTTCTAAGTGAAATAAAATACAGACGACGTACTTTGGATCTTGATACTCTTTCGTGTACGATTATTTTTATCCCGAGTTAAGTCGATATCGTCCAAAAGCTGAGAAGGGCAAAGCCACGGTGGCGACGACCGCCGCAATTAAGGCGGCGACCGCCGCGAAGGGCTCGAGGAAACAGTGCCCTCGTCTTCCAGCTGGGCGCGAAGACCAGAAAACGGCGACCACCGCATTAAGGGCGGCGACCGTCGTAAGTTGCCCGCCGTAGTGGTTTTGTGAGGCGGCGACCTGGGTGAAACGCAGTGACCGCCGCGAGCTAGCTAGGGGGTAATACACAGTGGTCGTAGACGAGCCTCTGGCAGCGCCGATTTAGCCCTGCTACGCCGCGTCTAGGCCATCATTGTGCTCCCTTGTGATCTGGCTATAAAAGGAGAGGCTTGAGGGTCGAATTCGAGCACAAATCAAAGCTCAACCCTCAAATTTCTCTCTCGCCGAAATTGTTGTGCCTCGCCGGATTTCTTGGAGGTGATCGCCGGTGTTGTTCCAGTGGCCCTTGTGAAGCTTTTGGGTAGCCTTTGAAGGTTAGAACCCAAAGCAAGTCGAAAGGAGGCCAAGTCGCGTACCATTTGGTGAGTTTTTCTCGCCGTTCTGTTTCGGGACTCTTCACGGCGACCGCCGTGTTCATGGCGGCGACCGCCGTGATGAACCGCGGCGCCCGCCGCAATTAACCTAGAGACCACCGCCAGAGGGCAAAATGCCTATTTTGGCCTCGGCCTTGGTGGTCGTCTTTCGGGCGTCGTTCCTTTCGATTTCTTTCGTTCGTGCTCATTTATGTCAAATATAACTTAGGGTTTCTTTATGGGTCGATTCGAAGGAATCTGTGTGCCAGATCTGTTCCTGTGTCGAGCCCGGAATCCCGTCGTTAGGCTTGTTCCAACTCTGCGGATTAAGGCAAGTGGCGGTTCGCTCTTGCTCATCGTTCCATATTTACATTAATTATCAGTTGTTTATCTGAGTAATTAATTTAGAATGATTACTGTGTTTATCTGGATTTGGTTTTATAAACTATTTTGGAAACTGTAATAATGATATTATAATAGGTTGTATATCTGTTAGAACAACGCTATTATTTATGTTCGCCTTGAGGGCAATGACATTATCATAGGTTGTATATTTGTTAGAACAACGCAATTATATGTGATAATTACCGTGATGATATTGTTGTGAATTTAATCTTAATGCTAGAATAGCATGTGTATTAATAGGAAAGCTAATCCAAGTAAGGATTAGCCGTTTCTATTATCTCTATGTTTAAGTTGATTGCCTGGATGACTTTAATATGAATAATTGATGTGTTAGACTGTTTAGTTAGCATGAGTGTTCGCAGGAACGCTAATCCAAATAAGGATTAGTCGTTTCTTTTTAACTTAATGTTCGTAGGAACGCTAATCCAAGTAAGGATTTGTCGTTTCTTTAAATCGTAATACTCCTCGGGTTAATTTCTGATTAATAATTTAAGGGTCATGACCTATGCTTCCTATCCACCTTTAAGGATCTGAAGTGTTTAAGCGCCTTGCTAGCGCAATTGGGTGAACATAATTGTCACCCTGTGTATTAAGCACCTAGCTAGTGCAATTGGGATGGACGTAATTGTCACCCTGTAAATTAAAGTGTAAGCACTGTGGCAGTGTAATTTGGGTGAACGTAAGGTCACCTTGTGTAATAATAACTTCTGTTGTTCTCAGAATAATATTAAGCCCCGTGTGTGTGTTTGTGTGTTGTATAGTTTGGGTCGACATTATGGTCACCCTGAGTTTTAAAACTTTGTTGCCGCGCTTAATAATATTAATATATTTCAGTGATGTGTGTTTTATAATTTAATAAGATAATGTGCCCGAGTGCACAAGATTAATATACCTTCGGCGAGTAGTGCAGCTAAGTAGATAGTGCAGCTAGGAAAGCTCGTCTTGACTTTTGATCAGAGTACGTTCTCTTTCCAATCTGGATTCGCTGTATGCGGTGAGGTTGGTTGTGAACCGAAACATCTAAGTCAGCTTTTAAATCATTAATGTCTGTTTCTTTAAACGTTCCAGATTTGTCATATTTCCTTAAGACTCACTTCCGTTGGAGTCTTCTTTTGGGTCGATTTTTGTGAAGATTCAGTCTTCTAGAATCTTCTCTTGTGCATGCCTTTTGTCATATTCAAGTATAGTATGGTGGTTGACTAACGTACTCGACTTTTATTCGAGAGACGAGGAGTCTAACCTAATACGACTACTTTGAACCTTCTACTTTGTACCCTTACATAGTCTATTCAGTAGACTAACCAACCGCAATTGTTCTCTGCATGGTTGGCTGGTGTCATCCGTTCGATTCGGCACATCAGATAGAGCAAAGATATGAGGAGACTAGATTGACTATGAAGACGACGGTTGTTTTTGGATGTTTTAATAATTATCTTTTAATCAGGTTGAGATCCTTGGGCAGGTGATCATTACGATCACAACCCTTTTTGTAATATTTCAAGAAAGACTTCCGCTGTAACTTATTTACTCTGTTATATATTGAAAAGACTTCTGCTGTACTTTGTTTAAACTTTGTGTTTGTCCTATTCGTATGACAAGTTGATCATAGATACTCATTCAAAATCTCATGCAATGGAAATTCCAATTCTTTTTCAGATATAACTAATAGCACAACCAGATACTATTAGCACTAACTAATTAAACAACCCTGAAACTATCAAGATTTAGTCTAACAGCAGCGTTACGGATAGGAATATAGTTGGATACAATTCTAGCATAAAACAACCAGCTTTTATCCTAGAATGTAAATCAGTTCTCTTCTGCATAAGACTAGCACAACCAGATACTAGTACGATGCAGTTGCTACTCTGAAATAGATATGCTCAACCAGTAACAATCTAAATCTAGCAATAGATCAATAACGACAAACCCTAGTTGCGTCCAAGATAGAGATTATCAATATCAATCATAAGCAAACAAGCAAGAGAATAGATAAAAACCATGCGATATATAAGGAACGAAAATCTCACAACTTTATCAAGACGAAAGCTTCAGCGTCTGACTAAGCCAGGGAGGCTTAGTTCTTCATAACAAAGTACGTAGAATGAAATTAGGGTTTAGAGAGATATCTCCAACAAGTCTCTCTCTCTACCCTTAAATACTAAAGGAAATAAAATCTGAAATTAACCTAAAATGAAATAATAAAACATAAATAAAATAATCCAATTAAAACATAAAAGGAAATCGTGACTCGGCGGGCTTCAGACACGACGGCGGGCTGGCATACTCCACGGCGGGCGCCGTAATCGCGGCGGGCGCCGCAATTACACGGCGGGCGCCATGACAATGTCGTAGCAAAGATTCCTGGATGGGAATTGGCGGCGGGCGCCGCAATGTTCACGGCGGGCGCCGTCGCTGTTCTTCGGTTCGGCTCCTGCGACACTTCCGTAGAAACTCCATAACTTTTGATTCCCAACTCGGATTGCGCTCATATTTTGAGGACTTGTAGTAGACTTCAAGATCTAACTCCTCGAATTAGAATCACTCCATTTGGACATCTGAGTAGAGATAACGAACCAATTGAATTCAGCCTACCGTTCTTCTACTCTTCATTGCACTCCCTTGACGTCTACTACTGGTGGCTTCCTCCTCAGTGTCTCATATGATCTCCAAAACTGCTCAAACACCTCCAAAAACACAAACTTCGCCCCCAAACACCATTCACATGAAACGTGATGAGCCAGCATTGAGTCGAGCCACGACGTTAACTACGGCGCTTCTCGGGAGGCAACCCGTTGATTAGGTAGTGTATTTCCCTTTCCCTTAGTCGATTTCAGTTGTTCTTCTTTTTGTTTTTGCATTTTGTGTCGAACTAACCTGCAGAAAGTGTAAAAAAAAGTGAAGAAGGAGTTCACGGCGCCCGCCACCAAACTTACGGCGCCCGCCACCAAAGCCTCACCAACATCATTGGCTACGGCATCCTGGCGGCGATCGCCGTTTAATCACGGCGACCGCCGCATTTACGGCGGCCGCCGCCCACCTTACGGTGCCCGCCGTTTCCACCTCCCTTCGACACTTTACTTACGGCAAATGACGGTGATCGCCGTTTAATCACAGCGATCGCCGCCATTCTCAGGTTCGATCCCTTCCTTTGAAAAAAAAAAATGGGCCCCGAAAAAACCTTAAACGGGGTGCAAAAGACGAAAAATAAATACCCCGAAAAAACCTTAAACGGGGAGAAAAAGTCAAAAAAGTCAAAAAAAAAACCTCTTTACCAGATCTGTAAATCCCTTTTTCCCTTTACCCAACTCTCTCTCCCTCACGGCACCCTCTCCAGCCCTACCCTTCCCTTACGGCGCCCGCCGCTCGCTTGCTCGCCCCCGCCGCCAGCCCGCTGCAAGCCTAGCCATACCAGGCCGCCGCCGCTGCTCGCCGCTGTGAATTTCTCAGTTTTCTGCGAATTATTCTTAGCGACGACCGCCGTACTCAACCCGGCGCCCGCCGCATTCAACACCGCGCCCGCCGTTTTTCTGTCTAGTGAATTATGTTCCCTTCTTCCGTTTTTAGTTGTTGTTGCTGCATTATTTGCGGGTATCCAACATGTTGAAACGTAGCTTTTCGTCCCGATCCCGCTCGAGATCGTCTGAGGTTGAGGAAACCCGTAAGAAAATTATCAAGAAAAAGACCATGATGACTACGTTGTTCTTTGACCCGGACACAATGAGGGCTCTTCATCTGTATGACTGCACTCATCAGTTATTTATTCAGTGTGGATTGGGTGGTTTTTACCATCTTGGGGCCCCAACTTTTCGCTCTTGGACGGAGGAATTCTTGATTAGTTTTGAGCATGTGGAGGAAGAGAGCAGGATTACTTTCACCTTGGCTGGCAGTAGGCATTCTATGTCGTATGCAGACATCGACGCTGCGCTTGGGATAACCAAGCCGCCGTCCCCCCAGGAGGAGTGGGAGGCAGCGAATGGGTATTTTAATTTCTGGTATCACTCCACAGGAACTGCAGTTTATGATCCTCAGGCAGGCGAGTGTAATTACAAGTGGTCCCATCCGTGCTTGAGGTTGATGCATAAGGTGATTCGGATGGCCTTTCATGGCCAGTCCGAGATTAACAAGGTTCCCTACCCTGACTTGGCGGCAGTTTGGAGCATGACACCTGAGTGCTCATTGGTGAAGGATTGGCGCTCCCTATTTCTTGCATGCTGCAGGAAATTTCAGCAGGACAAGCCCCACAAGATCGTTATTGGTGGGATGGTTTCTCTGTTAGGCATGCACCTGGGCATCGAGCTACCCGACCGCTCTCAGCAGCTCACCCCAGGATATACTTATGATTGGAAGCAGCTCAGGACCGCGAGTGTTTTGTCTAGGACTGGGCCTCAGATGTTCTGGTTATATGGTTCGAAAGGCTGCCACCGGCTCCCCATACCTTTCCATTTTGAGATGCCCTTTGGACCACGTTACCTGGACTTTGATGTGAGTCGTTACCGAGTGGGAGCTGGTGGTGGTCAGGTTGTAGGCACCTCTTCTACTGGTGCTTCTGCTGCTCCTGTGGAGGAGGCCGAGGATGAGGATGACGATACTGCGATGCCTGAGGCGTAGGCTGCTGCTGAGCCACATCCTGATTATCAGAGGCAGATGTGGGAGACGCTCCAGCATATGGACACCCGACAACAGTCCATGCAGTCAGACCTTGCTGACTACCGCCAGGAGGCGCGCGGTTACCACCAAGAGTTTGTTGAGTTCCGTCAGGAGGAACGGGATCACTACGCTGCACAGTCTTCTATGATACAGCAACACAATGACGACATCCAAGCCATGGAGGAGCAAATGAGACAGTGGAACCTATTCATGGGTTCCCAATATCCGGGATTTCCACCACCTCGGCAGTAGTGGTACATTTTTGACTCCCTCTATTTATTTATGTCTTCTTTCATTGAGGACAATGTCTCTTTCAAGTGTGGGGGAGTTGATTATGTATTTACTATTTCTATTATTCTGAAAGAAAAAAAAAGAGAAAAAAAAGAGCCACAAATAGAAAAAAAGCAAATATAAATCCTGGGATGGACTGAAAACCCGAAAGGGCGGTCCAGGTAAAAAGCAGGTAATCCGGCAGGCATTAGGCCTGGGCAAAAAAAATGGATTCAGAGTGATGTGAGGTGGTAAGTCCAACTTAGAAAAATGAAATGAGAGAGTTAGGTGAAAACCTGAAAAGGCGCCTAAGCAAAATGAGTGCAGAAAAACAAATTGAGTGTTCTAGGACTATCAATTTACCGGCGCAGGAGACATAAGTGGTGGAGTATAGGAGTGTTTCGGATAGGTTTTCACTTGGAGGAATAAGTTATAGTCATGGTGGTATTTTCTTCACTCTCTTTGATGATTATTGTTGATGGTTGGACTTGGATGTGTGTTTTGTTTGCTGCTGAGGAGTAGGTTGTGGTTGTTGCGTGCTTTGTTTGGTGATGTGTTGGTTGGTGTGTGCTGATTAGATGATAGTTTTTCTTGTGTTGGTTAGGGGATGGTGAGCTTTCATGTAGATGCTTTTACTCTTAGTTGTGAGCTTCTGTGCATGTTGATGATCTAGGACTTCATTGATGATGGGTGGTAGTTCTCTATCCACTCGAGACGAGTAGAGATTCAAGTGTGGGGGAGTTTGATATACACGATTATGTCGTGTGTATAGACGGAGTTTTAGCATTGTTTTAGTGGTGTTTTAGGGTACTTTGGAGGAGATTTGGAGTTTTGGCGAGGAGGTGATGAAGACTATTTTGGAGGCTTCTGGAGTTGCAGAGACGAAGGGGAGGAGAAGAGTTTACGGCGATTGCCACAGATGAGGCGGCGACCGCCGCCAATTCCCATCCAGGAACCTTTGCTACGACATTGTCACGGCGCCCGCCGTGTAATTGCGGCGCCCGCCGTGGAGTATGCCAGCCCGCCGTCGTGTCTGAAGCCCGCCGAGTCACGATTTCCTTTTATGTTTTAATTGGATTATTTTATTTATGTTTTATTATTTCATTTTAGGTTAATTTTAGATTTTATTTCCTTTAGTATTTAAGGGTAGAGATAGAGACTTGTTGGAGATATCTCTCTAAACCCTAATTTCATTCTACGTACTTTGGTATGAAGAACTAAGCCTCCCTGGCTTAGTCAGACGCTAAAGCTTTCGTCTTGATAAAGTTGTGAGATTTTCGTTCCTTATCTATCGCATGGTTTTTATCTATTCTCTTGCTTGTTTGCTTATGATTGATATTGATAATCTCTATCTTGGACGCAACTAGGGTTTGTCGTTATTGATCTATTGCTAGATTTAGATTGTTACTGGTTGAGCATATCTATTTCAGAGTAGCAACTGCATCGTACTAGTATCTGGTTGTGCTAGTCTTATGCAGAAGAGAACTGATTTACATTCTAGGATAAAAGCTGGTTGTTTTATGCTAGAATTGTATCCAACTATATTCCTATCCGTAACGCTGCTGTTAGACTAAATCTTGATAGTTTCAGGGTTGTTTAATTAGTTAGTGCTAATAGTATCTGGTTGTGCTATTAGTTATATCTGAAAAAGAATTGGAATTTCCATTGCATGAGATTTTGAATGATTATCTATGATCAACTTGTCATACGAATAGTGGATGTTGTTTGACTAAGTGGTTTTCCCATCACTGATTTCACAACTCTTTCGCTTGTTTACCTTTGCATGTTTAGAACTTACAAAACAAACAAAACCCCCCTTTGGTTACTTTGCTTTGACACATAATTTGCATACATAGACAGAATTCGCCTCCCTGTGGGTTCGACCTTTACTTACCTAAGACTACGGTTTAGGGTTTGTTTGGATATTTTGCATAGCAGTTTTTACACGACGAAAACCTGTTATCAATACCTTTCCAAATGGGTTAAGATTTGGGGGTGTTACAATGACACACTCACATAAAGTCCAAATATCGAACCTTGCAACCTTACAAAGTATCATAACTCCTTATTCCCTGAAAGTACAACTTACCAAATTCAATCACTTGGCCCAATTAGGTTTGGCCCATTCGCCCATTTCCTAACTTACATCCCAAAGGTTTGTTTAATTGTCTCAAATAACTTATTTCTAACTTAAGATCTTTATATTCCTCACACAATTTACTATCCATCCAAGAATTATTCATATCATTTCCTTATATTACCTCAAACGAACCTCAAATAGATCTTCCAAAATGATACCTATGATTTCGTACACTTAGTTGCTCCACAAGCTATAACTACTGGTCCTACACTGGCCATACTTACTTATAAATCCCATAACCATAACTCTTGGTTCCACCGTCTTACTCAAGATCGCAATAGGGGAAAACGAGTTCCTGATGGACTATCCTTCTTAATCTATGCATACAGCATGGACTCACAACTAGGTGTTCTGGAGTTTGCATTAATCCACCCTTATATACTTTTATCATAACGAATGTTCATGGTACACATATGAGAGATAACTCTTAATCTCATAGAGCATTAACCACACATAATTGTTCCTACACTCTAAGGAACTTTGGAGAAACTCTACTTACGAGATAACACCCGTCAACTCAGAAAGCAATTCATGTCATACAGATGTGACATTACTCCAGAAATGAATAAAGAATCTTAGGAATGGATCTAGTAAATAAGTAACACTCGAAGCTTGCAGAAGTTTGAAAACCACTTATTAATAACCTCATACTTTTAAATTTATACTTTTAAACTTTATATATTAACCTTAATAAAATAATTATTTAAGAAAAATTAGTTTCGTAAACTAGTGATACGATTTTCGCAAAACTCGTACCAAGATCAAAATCACACCTTTAAAGTTACAATCATAAACTTAATTTAATCGCTTATAACACGACATTTTATACACCAATTATAAATAGCTTTTGAAGTTCAAATAGCTAAATCATTTAAATTAAATTAAATTCCAAGAAATAATTAAAACTTTTACTTTTAACATCTAAATTCTCAAAATTCCTTTTTAATGGAAAATAGTTTGAAAATCGTTTCGAAATTAGTTTTTTTTTTCAAAAATTCTCAAACCTAACAATAGGCCAAGGATTTTAAAACTGTTGCTCTGATACCATAATTGTAACACCCCCGATTTATTGTCGGGAATGCCACACGCCAGTGACCTCAGACGTTGTTGTCCGATGTCACCCTAGGCTTTAATCGGAACAATTAAACTTAAATAAACATATTAAATAACGAAAGGTTAAACAACGGAAGACATTGTATAAGTGAAACTCAACCTTTTATTAAAAGATCTCTCATCAAACGAGAGTAGCGTTTACACAACAGAGTAAAATTTCAACGGAAGACTTTAAATTACACAGCGGAAGACTTTTAAGAATCAACCTATGACATCGCTAGGTTATAAAGATATATTAAAGTAATATTTAACAACTTAAAACACTGACACTTAAATCTTTGTCTACAAGCCTCTTCTTCTTCAACTGGTTACTTCGACTTCGGGAACCAACCAATGATGTGCCGTATAGGACGGATGACACCAGCCAACCATACAAGGAATAAAACCCGGTTGGTTAGTCTAAGGAAAGACTATGCAAGGGTGAAAACAGAATGGTTCTAGTGATTGTAACCGTTTACTATCATTGTTCCTCGAATAATAACCGAGGAACGATATATAACCCGGTACTTTCACGAAATGATTTATTATTAAGATATGTACTGAAGAGAAGACTCCCAAATGAAATGAGCCTTATGGGAAACGTATGAAGAGAAGACTCCAAAAGATTGAGTCTTACAGGAAATTATGACAACTGTTTGAGAACGTTAAAGTTTCACACAAGCGTTTAAAAGCAACTTGACTATTTGGGTCCACGACCAACCTCACCGCTTAGTGCGAATTCAGATTAGGAAGGTGGACTTACTCTAATCGAAGCCCATACGAGTTTCCACGTTGTACTTCTCGCCTAAGGTTCATTAATTATGTGCCTAACCGCACTTATCTTATTTAATTCCAAAACGATTATTACTGTTAAGGCTTTTAATATTATTTCGAGTAACTACGAACCTTTATGATTTCGAGTAACTACGAACTTTTATGATTTCGAGTAACTACGAACCTTTAATACACAGGGTGACATTACGTCCACCCAAATTACACTAGCAAGGTGCTTAACACTTCAGATCCTTATAGATGGATAAGAAGCAATGGGTCATTACCAGAAGAGAATTATAAAGAAACGACTATCCTTACAAGGAATATCGTTCCTACGAATACTCGTGTTATTCTATCATTAAAGTTCACATTTAAATTCACAACAAAACTATTACGGTCATTAACAAGTATAATAGCGTTGTTTCTAGCAATATATACAACCTATCATAGTATCATATTTTAATCACATTATTTATAAAATCTGTTCCCAAACGAAAACAACAGTCACTCCAATTTAATTAACAATTAAAAGTAATTGATAATTAATAGAACATGGAATGATTAAGCAAGAACGAACCGCCACTTGCCTTAGTCTAGACGAGACGACTACTGATGATCTCTTTTCCGGGAGTATGGCCTATGCTTCAGATAGCTCTAGTAAGGCTACGAGTCTACGCGCGATCCGATAAATAACGGTATAAACCGACAAAATAATTAATATCAATTAATTTATTTTGACGAACTCAATTACTTAAATTCAATAAATTTTTGATTTATAAATCATAAAAACATTAATTGAATTTTTCTAAAGAGAGATACGGATAAAAGTGGGTCGAAATTATACCGATCGATCGAACTCAGGGTTAAATCTGGACAAAAAGGTATTGGGCTTCTCGGCCCAACTCACAAGCTGGCAAAGGGGGGTGGCCCACCCTTCTTCTTCTTCTTCTACCTCCCACGTACAGAAGCAGCGAGGAAACAACGACGACGGAGGGCAGCTCGCCGGGAAGGGTTTCTCCGCCTCGTCGCCGGTGGCTCGCCTTTGCCGGGGAGAGCAGCAGTAACGCAGCAGCAGCGACTGGTGGCGACAACAGCGACGCGAATCAACAACAGCCCTTCACAGTGGTGGCTTGCCTTTGTCGGGACGGAGTAACAGCAGTAACGACCCGCGGCGGCGACACCAGCAGCAGCGGCGGAGCAACAGCAGCTCGGCGCGATTCTGGGCAGTAGCAGCCGAGCACGACAGCAACCACAACGGACAGCGACACGCATGGGCTCGTCGGCGGGAAGATGCGGCCGAGCAAGGGAACGAAGATGGCGACGTAGGGGAAGGAGATGGGTGCCCAACAACCTCCAGATCGGGCTCCTTATAAAGGCCAAGGAGGAAGCAGCTCGCTGGACCCATCGACAGGTGCCCCGACCGGGATTGCACACGGGGGAGTATCGTGGCAGGCGTGCAAAAGTTGTGGTGAAATGGTTTTGGTATGAGTTTTTAAACCTCAGAAATTATATCTTTGTATCCAAACAAATATTCTAAATCCCGAAAATACATCGAATGTATTTTATACCACTCAAAGAATTATTACGGAGATCAAGGATATTATAGAAAATCCGAACTCCTCTGAAAGCGAAATAATTACCGAACGAAGGTTGGGAAAATTACCCAAATATCCTTACTAAAAATGAGGGGTATTATATAAGTAACTTAAGAACACGAATAAAATAATTGCATGATATCATGAACAATAAACACATTTCTTACATCAAGTAAATAATATTTAAATTTAAAACTTTTGTTTGATTTCTATAATAAAAATAATACTCGAAACACTATAAAAATCTTATTAAGATTAATCTGTTGAAAATTTGCTAAAAGAAGTGACTAATGTATAAAGAATGAACAATAAACTACAACTTTGCATGTCAAAAAAGTTTATTATGATTAAGATGATTTGAGAAATGAATAATTTGATTGTGTTATGAAAATGAAGTACAATATTAATCATAAATTATATATAGCTAAATTTGTGAGTGTATTTATATATACGAGATTTTGGATGCATGGTTTTCGACCCAACTCATTTGATTCACTTTCTCTTTCATCGTATGGAATTGATGAGATCGTGAAAACAAAAATACATAATCAATTATAAATAGAAAAAAGGTATTTGATGTGTTACAGTATCAATATAAGTTATTTTATACTTATCTTGGTTTAAATTTACTTGAACGTACAAAATTTAATTTCCATAACGTTAGTTGAAGCTCGGCATATGACTTGATAAAGATCGTGAAATTGTAGTCGTATAAAAAAAAGCTAATTAAATATTAATGTATTAATAATTAATAATGAGATCTCAACTAATAAAATCAAATCAAATTTTTTTGCTAAATTAAATAAATTACAAAACATTTTGTAAGTAAAAAGTCAAATTCTTATGATTGTTGGCACACATTTTGTTAAGATTTATTTATTAAAACTTTTCTATGTAATTTGATATAATAACAAATTTAAAAAAAAATCATACTCTTGCACATAAATAAAGTGGGCCCAAAAGCGTTCTGGTGACTCGAAAGAGGATGAATTTAATATGTATATAGATTATATCGGAGTATTGATTTTGATGAGTCTCCTCATAGATTTCAAAGTATACTAATATCCTTTTAGGGATTTTTTTCTTAGTTCTTTAGTATTTACTTGAGTTTTTTACCCTCTTTTTGAATAATTTTTGAAAAATAAATCACAAATTTTAAAATTTAAATTAACATAGTTTTTTTTATCAACAATATTAAATTGAGAGATGTGATATAGTTGTAAATTATACTACTAATATTAAGATCTTTTAAACAAATATATGCAATTTCTAAATTTGATTCCAAATATCTCCATAAATTATCGATAATTAAGATCTTTGCTAACAAATATTGATATATTTAATATATGTAAAATGATTGCCTCAATATATACCTGTTTGTATTTGCTTAAAAATATGAAATATAAATATGATATCTTACGATGTAGTAAAAGATTAAGGTGATATCTATTGGAAAAAGATCACGTGAGGATGGATTAGTAGGGTAGGAATGAGGATGAATCAAGGCCATTCGTTCTTTTCCCTCTCCATCTAATCTTGGCCGTTCGTTCATTTTTTTCTGTTCGTTCGTTTTTCCCTGTTCGCTCGTTCGCTCGATAAAACAGATTTGAGGCTGCTCGCTGGTTCGTTTTTCCTTGTTCCCTCTCTTCTTCATGGTAATATGTTCTTCTTCGTGATAAAACCAATTCTTCATGGTAATCCGTTCGCTCGTTCTATCGGCCGATCCTTTCCGTCTTGCCGCCGGTGTGCTTTCTCTTCTTCGTGTTTGCTGTTTTTGTTTTATTCTCGTCGTTCTTAGTCGACATGGTTACTCCTTCTACTGATTCAGGTACAGATCTGTAATTTGTTGTTGATTTGTTTGTTGTTTAGGTATTTAGGCATTTAGGTATGTGCGTTTCAACAAAATTTCTCTGTTTTTGGGATTTAGGTATGTGCTTGGTTGAAATTAAGATATGTGTATTGCAATTTAATCAGATTCAAAATTCACTAAATTCAGTGCCTCATGCACTTTCTTACTAGTTCATGCATTTTGTTCATTGGTTCATGCACCTTTATTCTTTATTCCATGCACTTTATTCCAGTCAATGATGCACATAACCTAATCATTGTTGATTGTGTGACTATTGCATAGAACTAACTACCTCATGCACTTTACTCCATTTGTTCATGCACCTTTATTCATTGGGTCATGCACTTTCTTACAGTCAGTCATGCACTTATAAGCTCATGCACTTTACACAATTGGTTCATGCACCTTTATTCATTAGGCCATGCACTTTCTTTCCGTCATTCATGCACTTATAAGCTCATGCTCTATTATTAATTCCACTCTTTCTTTTGTCAGGAGATGAACATCAAATGAAGCATAATATTATATCTGTTTCCCCAAGTATTACCGCTGAATATATTATTCCTGAGTGCAATGATGCATTGAAGCCGTATCTTGGGCAGCTTTTCCCGACTCTTAATGACGCTATCACTTTTTACGAAGCTTATGCAGCGGCATGTGGTTTTACTGTTCGTGTTTGTTCTACCAAGAAAAACAAGGATGTACCGTCGACTGTTATTTGGTAGAATCTGTGCTGTTCAAAAAGTGGTTGCAAGTAATGAGTATCATTGTTCTTGCAATAATTTCCTCACTCTGGGCTTTCCTTGCCGACATATTTTCTTTGCCTTAAAGAATACTCATGCAACTGTCTTGCCTCCTACCCTCATCAACACTCGCTGGATGAAGCAAGCGATTCTACAACCAATTTTTGAAGTGGATGGTGCAGTGTATGATGCGAGTGTTCAAATTGATGAAAAGAAGAGGTTGTTGGCTGAAGTGATGACAAAAATGTACTCTTGTGTCGACATTGTTGGTGATGACATGGACAAATTGAAAGACTTTTTAGCTATTTTAAAGGAACAAAAGGCTGTACTCACAAGGTCACAAGTAGTTGATCCTTCTACCTCAACATCTGCTAGCAACTATAAGTTTGAGAAATTTGTAGGCCCGTTACCGGATCAAGTGAATGTCCATCCTCCCGAAATGGCAAAGAACAAGTTCAGGAAGATGCGCATTAGAAGTGGCCAAGAGGTTGGAATGGAAAATTCCAGGAAGAAGACAAGATTATGTACTCTTTGTAAAAGGTCGGAACACAACATCACGACTTGTCCTCAATATGTTAATTAGGTGTTTCAAATTTTATATATATTAAGATATTAAGAAATGCACTTATATATACTCAACCATGCACCAAAATACAGTGACTCATGCACTTTTCACAAATTCACGACTTGTCCTCAATATGTTAATTAGGTGTTTCAAATTTTATATGTATTCAGATATTAAGAAATGCACTTATATATACTCACTCATGCACCAAAATACAGTGACTCATGCACTTTTCACAAATTCACGACTTGCCCTCAATATGTTAATTAGGTGTTTCAAATTTTATATGTATTCAGATATTAATAACTCATGCACTTTTACATATTTTCTCATGCACCAACAAAACAATGACTCATGCACTTTCCACATACTACCCATGCACCAATACAAAATCACTAATTCTGTTCCATGTTCCAACACATATTAACTCATGCACTTTTTACAAATCAACTCATGCACCAGCACATAATAACTCATGCACTTTCCACATACTACCCATGCACTAATATAAAATCACTAATTCTATTCCAACACATAATAACTTAAGCACTTTCCACAAAATCACTAATTATGTTCCATGTTCCAACAAATAATAACTCATGCACTTTTGCATATTAACTCATGCACCAAAAAACAATGACTCATGCACTTTGTGTCAACGCTTGAATGAGCATTGATCTTTCAATGAGAAACATTCAAACAAACAAATACCTACTGTTTCTTTCCAGAAAAACTCATATACTTACAAATAACTACTGTTTCAAACCAAATTCCTACAACCATTACCTAAACTGTTCACTAGATTAGCCAAATTACATTGAAATATTCTTTTTCCCACGCCCACGCCCACGACCACGCACAGCTGCTACATTTCCAGCTTTCTTCTCTTGAATAATTTGTTCAACTCTAGCCTTCCTTTCATTAAACTCGCTGGTTAGGAGGGCATAACAATACTTGATCCTAAGCTTTGCCAACTGGCGTTTGTCTCCCGTATTCAGTTTAGAATTCCAGCTTGACAGTTCATTGCCCATATATGTCTCCATGTGTCTTAGTAGAAAGACCCCACAGTCAACTTTGTTTTTTCCATCCCTCCATTTCATTTGCAGCCTTTCACATGGGACATTTGCAATGTCTTCAATTGCTTTAGCTTTGGCTTCCATATCATTATTCATGAAGAAACTGACCATCATATGTCTCTGCACAAATAAAGCGGTTAAATTCTATCACATTTATGTATATGAAAACTTTTAATTGTTATAAAATTATTATATTCAATGTCTACTCACCAGAGTAGATGGTACTTTTCCATACTTGTCATCGCCCTCACTTGATGAGTTGTCTACGATATGGAGACTTGGGTTCTTGACATTTATTGCAATCAAATAGTAATGCCCATAGTTAAGAATTGGGCAAAAGAACTGTACAAGTAAAAGAAAAACAGATTGTAAGTTATCTAATAACAACATGGACTTACTCATGCACATTAATGCAGTTATCATGCACATATATCCACCCCCTCATGCACTCACAACTATTCCTTCAAATTAACTCATTGATTCACCCAGAAACAATAGTTCATGCACTCTACAAACAATACTTCATGCACCTGCAAGCATTGGTCCATGTACTTTTGAGCACTGTCTCATGCACCAACATACAAAACACTGTCTTATGCACCAACATAGAAACACTTACTCATGCACTCATATTCTCTGACTCATGCACACAGATATATTCATTCATGCGTCAAGAAACAAATTTACTTATGCACCAACGTTCATTAGCTTATGCACCTATAAACACTGTCTCATGTACCAATCCATTTTCAGTCATGCACCTATACAAATAGGCTCATGCATCTAAACACTCTTAACTCTTGCATCTACACACATGGTTACTCATGCACCAACACACACTAAGTCATGCACATAGAAACACTTACTCATGCACTCATATTCTCTTACTCATGCACACAGATATATTCATGCATCTAGATTCAAATTTACTTATGCACAACGTTCATTAGCTGATGCACCTATAAACACTTACTCATGCACCAATTCATTTTCAGTCATGCACCTATATAAATACGCTCATGAACTCTTGCATCTACACACATAGTTACTCATACACCATCACACACTAAGTCATGCACCTACAAACACTTACTCATGCACCAACACTCTTCAGTCATGCATCTACACACACATGTTAGAGCAAAAGCAGCGAGTCATGCACTTTTTAATGATCTATTATGCACAGACTTATATCCGGTCACATATATAGAAGCAAGTTCAAATCAGAGTATGTATTTAGTGAGAAATCTCTACATCTACCTTTGCATACTGTATAAAATGCATACCGAAATCACGACGATTCATCAACTGAACAACTGAAAATATACCTTGTGTTCCACTGGCAATCTTTGACCTCATTTTGTTGTTATTAGTTGTTGATTCTTCTTCTTTCTGTGTTTGATGTTGTTGCCGAAATCGCGACGATTCTTCTTCTTTCGCTGGTAATCGCCTTTTCTAGGGTTTAGGGTTTCGAATCGCTGAAAATCGCCTCGAAAATGCTTGAGTGTGCAGCGGAAGTTCGATTTGAGAAATTGAAAGAGAGAATCGAG
Source organism: Rheum nobile (assembly GCA_027886185.1). Lineage (NCBI taxonomy): Eukaryota > Viridiplantae > Streptophyta > Magnoliopsida > Caryophyllales > Polygonaceae > Rheum > Rheum nobile. The sequence goes on along the minus strand of WOAB01000072.1, from coordinate 2,165,086 downwards.
AAGAGAGCGAACAGTTTGTGGTTTGATTTGAGGAATTGAAGGAGAGAATCGAAAAGGAAGAGAGCAAACGGTTTTTTTGGGAGCCCGCTATTTTTCAATCCCAAAATCTTGATATTGCACGCGCGGGCCTACCTAGCTTCTGGCCTTTGGATGGACTCCATCCGTAGGATGGAGTCCATCCTTATTCCTTCTCTAAGAGGCCTTCCTCACCGGAATTTCACCCGTTTGATTTAAATTTTGTAAAGGTTGGATGATGTGATAATTTTAGAGTCCGATGTGTAGACAAATTCAATGTGAGGCCGAAAGGTCGGCGAGAGACCTCTCCTTTAGGAGCTCTAAAATGAGTAATAATAAAAGTTCAAAAATAGATACAAAAGAAAAGAAATATTAGACCGTAAATATCGAATTGAAAGTGCATAGAAAAAAAATTAGAGAAATTTTCAAATTACAAAATTTTAGTATTTTTTATTTCTAAATGCTAGTATCATAAAATTTGAAAGGAGATATGAACTAATATATAAGAATATAAGTCTTATTTTCAAAATAAATTTTAAAATACATAGATGAAGTACATTGTAAGTAAATATAAAATAAATTTGATATGATTTTACTGTATAATTATTTTCTTAACTACCTCAATTTATATTCTATTTTATGACTAAAAATACAGATTGTTATTATAAATATGTTTTTAACTTTGCATTTAAAAACTTAATGAATTTATTAATTTGCTTATATTATTCCATAAATTGGGCTCAGTTTCAAAATAATATTAAAGTTGTTTCACTTCCTTATCTTATATCTTTATAATTGACTTATTGGTGTATTACGTTTGCTTCAAAAATTAATTATGTTTTTTTTTATGTTTTTGAATAGTATTTACTTCATGTCTATTATAGCTCATATTTTCTTATTAATTCAAAATATATATTTATGATTATAAATATCAGTTAATTCAATCCACGAAATAATATTATTTATTTTTAAATTTTAAGTTGAGTTGAACTTTTGAAGATATTAAATTAATTTCAAAATTTGATAGATAAATTATCAATTAAAAATTAATTGAGATATCTTAAATTTAATTGTGTATGATAACAACTCCATAGATTTGTTAGCACACGAATTCTAGAAAAGTAAAATTATAAGATGATGTTAGGAAGATCTCGTAGGATTTGATGAGGTTAGTAAATTAAGATTTTGAAACTTATTAGTTTAATATATTTGTTATAATATATTTTTTGTTATAATATATTTACATGATCATAAATAAATATATATATTTGTTATAATATATATTTTTAATAAAATTGATAAGTTTATAAGTTCAAACTATAAAGTTAAATAAGTCTTAACAATAATTTTGAAAACAAAATTTGGGAAAGTGTTAACAATAATTTTAAAGACAAAATTTGGAGAAAAAAAAAACGTACATATGTATGTAGTATGCAACATTTTCACCCAAATCAAAATATTTTAATATGATAACTAATAATTACGTTAAATTGGAATTTTGTTTTGTTGAGATTTGTTTTTGTTAAGATTTGATATGGTTGTTTTAATATTAATATAAATAAATTGAAGTATATTGTTAATAAACAAAGTGGATTAACCACAAATTAACACCTAGAATTTGTGGGGCCAGAATGAATATAGTGACTCTAAATTCCTTTGCTTTAATATATATATATATATATATATATATATAGGGGATCATATAAGGAGTGTTGTTAGGGTGTAAAGTGGGGATAAATTCCAACCATTGGATTAGGGAGATCCTAGGGCTTAGATCCATCTCGTTTTTTTAAAGAGTAAGGGTGTTTTGGGTAATTCCCCTCATATTTCAGCTTCCTCTTCTCCCCTCATCACCTCCCCTGATCGTACAATGCCGCCATTGTTGAAGTACCTTCTCTAGCTTCCATGATTTTTGATCTTCTTCAATTTTCGTTTCTTCTCAACAAATCGAAATGTCTAGTGGTAAATTTCTTCGTTTTCTTCTTTGTTTCCTTATCCTATTCCCATTTTTTTTGCGATTTGTTTTACTTTGCTTTTCTCTGATTCAACTCTCAGTCACTTAATCTTCTGCTTAATCTTTGTTCCTCAGTTTGTGAATCGCTTCTCCATCTCAATTTCAATGATTTATATGTGCATTTGTTCTTTTCTCTTTCAAAATTGTGCTTCCTTCAATTTTCGTGATTAGTTTTGTGAAATCACTGTTCGATTGCTATTTTCTTATTGATTTTAACGTGAAAGTTTGATTTCTGATTAACTATGAGTCGTGCACTTCTTTTTTGTTCATCTCTTTCCTTGATCGTTCTCTATTTGTGAATTTTCTGTTTTTAGCTAACCATTGTGCCTTGATCTGTTATATTTCTTGTTTGTGCACTTTATTTCGTGGAAATATAATATTTGATATTAAGCATGCACTTCAGGTACTAATATATGCACAGTTAGAACTTATGTATGCACTTTTAGTATCCAGTCAATGAAATATAGCTTGCTATTTGTCACTAGTGATGCAATTATGTTGTGTACATACAAGTAAAGAAATTATTTTGCCAAATCAAGCATTCAACCAATATGGAATTTGAAATACCCCAAAATTTATATAAATGGTAAATAAAGATTTTTGGGGACTTTATAATATCAGAAAATGGGGAAAAGAAATCAGAAAAGGGGGGCAGATTCGGACGAAACCTTGTCTTCTTCTTCGGGAGAGCACAACGAAGAGAGGGAGATAGAGCCGCCTCCTATCGATTCCCGCTGGCGAGCTAGACCCGACCGCCTCTTGCCACCTCTTCCTTCCCCTGAGCGAGCCACGACCAGTTGCAGAAGAAGAGCCACGAGTCGTGGCTGCTGAAGGCCGAGAGCTGCTGTGCTGTTCGCTGCTGCTGCGTTTGGGTGTTGCTGTTGCCGGAGTTGCTGCTGCTGGGGGTTGATATTCCGGCGACAAAGAAGCCAGAACTGGGGGCGAGCTTCAGCAAACAACAAGGTAATTAAGGGGATGGGTTTCTCCTCGATCTGAATTTTTTTTAGGGATTCGGTTCTGCTAAGCTATGTGTGGACTAAATTGGCTGAATGGCAAGGATAATGTTCAGCAAATTAACCTCTGTTTTCGGCTGATTACTTTCTGAAATTGGTGGCTGAATTGAACGATTGTTTTGTTGTGTGCAGATTGTGTTGTTTATGCGCAGATCTGTATTTGGAAGACTGTGTTGTAGGTGTGCAGATCGTAGAGCTGTTGGTGCGTTTTGGGTTAATTGTGTGGGGGTTTGCTGATTTGGAAATTGAGGTATGAATTTAGGGTTTGAATTGGGGGTTTATTAGTTGTGGATTTGTATGAGTAATTAATGCCAGGGATTTGCTTGGATTGAATTCGCAGGTTCGTTCGAGTTGGTTGGAGATCTCTGAGGTCGTGGTTGTCGAGCTTGAGGCAAGATGATTCTTGCTAACCCTTCGTATATTTTATAAAATTACTTTTGTCCCTATATTGATTCAGTAATTGATTTAGCCTTGTCTGAGTAAATTAATTTGGATTATTAGTTGTGAAATTTCTTGGTTGAATATGTGTGTTTGTCGACACCTGTGTGTGTTGGCGGTTGTGTGTTGGATTGTGTGCATAATTATTGGTCGTGCATCGGATACCAGTTGTGTGTTTTGTTATTGGTCTTGTACTGGGTATTGATTGTTTGCTTGATTGTTGGCAGATATTGGTTATGTGCTGGATTATTGGATGTAGAATTACGTGGTTTGATAACAGGTTTTTGTCGTGTAAAAACTGCTATGCAAAATATCCAAACAAACCTTAAACCGTAGTCCTAGGTAAGTACAGGTCGAATCCACAGGGAGGCGAATTCTATCTTAATATGCAATTTGTATGTCAAACTAAAGTAACCAAAGGGTTTTTTTGTTTGTTTAATTAATCTAAGCATGCAAAGGCAAGAATAAACTAAAGATGAATGAATTCAGTAATGGGGAAAAAGCACTTAGTCAAACAACATCCACTATTCGTATGACAAGTTGATCATAGATACTCATTCAAATCTCATGCAATGGTAATTCCAATTCCTTTTCAGATATAACTAATAGCACAACCAGATACTATTAGCACTAACTAATTAAACAACCCTGAAACTATCAAGATTCAGTTTAACAGCAGCGTTACGGATAGGAATATAGTTGGATACAATTCTAGCATAAAACAACCAGATATTATCCTAGAATGTAAATCAATTCTCTTCTGCATAAGACTAGCACAACCAGTTACTAGTATGATGCAGTTGCTACTCTGAAATAGATATGCTCAACCAGTAACAATCTAGATCTAGCAATCAATCAATAACGATAAACCCTAGTTGCGTCCAAATAGAGATTATCAATATCAATCATAAACAACTTAAGCAAGAGAAAGATAAAAACCATGCAATAGATTAAGAATGAGAATCTCACAACTTTATCAAAACGAAAGCTTCAGCGTCTGACTAAGCCAGGGAGGCTTAGTTCTTCATAACAAGGTACGTAGAAATAAATTACGGTTTCAAGAGATGATCCAAGATTGGCAAACAAGCCTTTTCTCAACCCTTAAATACTAAAGGAAAATAAAGCTAAGTTAACCTAAAACGAAATAATAAAAAGTAATAAAATAATGCAAATAAAGAAACGGCGCGGCGGACTTCAGACATCGGCGGCGGTCGCCGCATCTCCCACGGCGGGCGCCGTAATCGCGGCGGGTGCCGCAATTAAACGGCGGGCGCCGTAATCACTTCGTAGCCAAGGTCGGTGGAAAGCCAATTGCGGCGGGCGCCGTAAGGTTCACGGCGGGCGCCGTAATTACGGCGGTCGCCGTCTTTGTACGGCGGGCGCCGTTCTTCGGTTCAGCTCCTGCGACACTTCCGTAAAAATGCCATAACTTTTGATTCCCAACTCGGATCGCGCTCATATTTTGAGGACTTGCATTAGACTTCAAAAGCTAACTCCTCGAATTGGAATCACTCCATTTGGACATCTGAGTAGAGAGAACGAACCAATTGAATTCAGCACATTGTTCTTCTACTCTTCATTGCACTCCCTTGGCGCCTACTACTGGTGGCTTCCTCCTCAGTGTCTCATATGATCTCCAAAACCGCTCAAACACCTCCAAAAACACCAACTTCGCCCCCAAACACCATACACATGAATGTGTCTAAATCTACCCGAATGGCACCAATAAATCCTCTAATGACTCTTACTTAAGCCCTACAAAGTAGTGCTTATCATGGTTGAATATATGTGTGTGTGTGTGTGTATGAATGTGTGGGTATGTTAGTAATTGTCTCGTGTTGTGTTTGATTGAATGTGATGTGGTAGTTGGTCATAACTAAATGTGAATTGATTGTTGTGGATTGATTGGATTATTGAATTTAAAGTTGCTTGGTTGATTATATATATGTGTGAATATGTGTTAATCATTGTCATTTGTGCTATTTGATTGAGTGTCAGTGTTGTGGTTGGATTGTCGTTGATTGGGGGTCGAAGGGTCAGGTGATGATCGTCTCACCAAACCTCGTAGGGAATCGCCTACGTTCTTAAGGGCCAAATATATTGAATCAGAGTTGGAGGGTCAGGTGATGATCGTCTCACCAAACCTCGTAGGGAGTAGCCTATGTTGTTATGGACCAGGGGTTGGATGGTAAGAGACCGTCCCTATCCGGATAGTTGGTTTTAGGTGATGAGTGTCTCACCGGTGGTGGGTTGGAATTGTCTCACCCGGTGATATGGTGGTGAGACGGAGGAGGGAGATATTATGTGTTAATTATGTGTTAAATGTTGATTGCGTACTTGATTAAGTGGTTTTGTGTTGGATGTTGGTTGTGTTTGTGAATATTGACTGTGTGTTTGGTTATTGGTTTTATGTTGGATATTGATTGCTGGCTAGTTTGACTTGTTGTTAAATATTAGCTATTGTAGCAAATGGTGATGTGGATTTATGCTGGTGGGGTTTGGTGGCAGTTAGTGGAGTATGAAGGTCGGTTGTGTGGATTGAATGTGCAGGTTGGTTTCCCATCTTGAGGGTGTGGGCCAACATGGGTTGAGTTTGAATGTATGAGTTACAGTCTATGTTAACGAACAGGCGGCACCGGAAGGGTGGCTGGCCTGGATCGTTGTTTTGTTATGTTGGTATTATGTGATGATTGTCTCGTTGATGCTTATGTGTTTGTTAATGTGAAGGTTAATTGGATGTGTTAGTGCAGTAGGGAGTTCAGTATAATTGATTAGTCTTGGTTGTAAGTCAGTAGTAAGATATATGCATATGTTTCATAGGGTTGATGATTGAGGTATTAGTATTGGAGAGAAAGTTGGATTGGATCGTTTTATTCGTTTATGCTCGTGATGATGTTGAGGTTGGATTGAAGAGGTTAGTATAGTGTAGAGTTGGATAAGAATGGGTAATTGATTGGTTATGTGGTAGTGGGTGTTTGTGTTTTGACGTGTGATTGGTCTTGGTTGGTTGATATGATTATGATATAGTTATGATATACATATGTATATATATAATGTGTGGCATGTTGTTATTTGGCATGAGTTGGTTGTTGTGATAATTCTCTGGTGTTAAACTGTTTTGGCTTGAGGAGTTTTGCCAGTCTTTCGTGAGACTGACCAACTTCGGTTTACGTGCCGCGGTTGGCTGGGGTATCGGGTCCCCCAGTCAATCAGGCTTTGTAGGTTTGCAACAACAAGCGGGTTCTGGATCACAGATGTGTCTTCACAGTTAAAGATTCAGTTTGCATCAGATTTGAAAATGTTGTTTTCGCTTCCGTTGTTTTGGATATAAATTGATGTATTAAACTGGTTGACAGGTTTAAGCGTTGTTTCAATCTTGAGCAGGGATTTTAATGTTGATGATTTTATGTATTGGAAGAGTTTTGGATTTCTTTTCTTTTAAAACCGCCTTATAGTCCTTCGGGACTATGGCACTGTAGCACCTGTGGCCCGGGGTGTTACAGGAATTGGTATCAGAGCATTTACGTTCAAAAAAATGTTTTTCAAAAGTTTGATGTGGAGAAGACCACTCGTTAAAACTGTGAGACAATCGTGTGATCAGAAGACCCTTGTTGTTACGTATAGGTAAGTTTGTATTTGATATATTTTATATGTGATGTTTAGTGTTGTTGAATAATTCTGTGATGTGTTTCCTGGTAAGTGGGACGTGTTGGAGATTAGAGGTAAGTGTGGGTGTGATAGAGGATGAAGTCGTTGGGCTTATCGTCAAGAGGTTGAGGCAACTAGTCTGGTAGTTGATGATTCGGTATGAAGTTGTTGTGTGCTGCTGTTACTGTCAAGAATGAGAAAGACAGATTGATGTTGGAAGTAGTAAGAAACAGAGAACTCGGTCTGCATCTGAAAAAGTGGGATATTACGACTATGGGTTCGGTTGAGTTGAGAAGCAGAATGTGTTTGTGACGACAGGAAGATGACAGTTACTGTAATAGCAGATAAGGGTTTAGTGCATGTGTTGGGAGTCATGATTCAGAGACTCTGGCAGAATTGTTGGTGTGATGACAACTATAAAATTGTTAAGAAAAGGTTATGCCGGTTATGTGTGTATGCTGAGATTGAAGGAGCAGATAGAGAAACTTGTGAAGTTAGGCTTTATTAGGTCAAGTGTTTCTCTTTGGGGTGCGTCTGTATTGCTGGGTAAAAAGAAGGATGATTCCTTTCGACTCTGCATGGATTATGAGGAGTTAAGTACTTGTTGGATAAATTGCAAAGAGCTGCAGTGTTTTCAAAGATTGACTTGAGATCAGGGTATTCTCAGCTTAAGGTTTGAGATGAGGATATATTCATGATACTGCCTTCAGAACTAAGGATGGTCACTATGAATTGGTTGTGATACCTTTCGGGTTGACTAATGCTTCCGCGGATTTCAAGGGTTTAAGGAACTGATGTTTTTAGAAAGTACTTGGATTATTGTGGTGATTTTTATTGATGATATTTTAGTATACTCTCGGAGTAAGAGGGGTTACGAGAACAACCTTAAAATGTTAGGGAAATTGGGAGTATTCTCGGATTGGCAGATTACTGCAGGCGATTGTGGATGAATTTTCTAAGGTTGTGTATGACTGAGAATTTTGAATGGAACAGGAGATGTCAGGAGCGAGTTTCGAAGAACTCAGGAAGTGTTTGATTTGTGCGTCAGTGTTAGTGTTACTGTAGGAAACAGAAGGATTTGTTAATTACAGTGATGTGTCTAAGCAGGATCTGGGTTGCATTCTAATGCAGAATGGGAAGGTTATTGCATATGTTTTTTTTGTCAGTTCAAATTGTATGAGAGAGAGTTGAACATGAGACAAAGATGGTTGCTAGAATTGATTCAGGATTGTGATAAAGATATTGTTTATCATTCAGAAGGGGCTAATGTGGTAGCTAATGCTTGAATAGGAAGTCGACTCTCAGTTGGTGAAAGGTGAAAGTAAAATTGGTTTAGGAAAGAGCGGACGCAGCTGAATGTGATGGGATGTTGAGTAAGATATCAATGAGATTGCTCAGGGAAGAGTGTTCAGATTTTTGTTCAGGAAGATGAAGCATTGTGATTTCAGATCGGTTATGTGTACCAGCTGATAAAGAGATTAGAGAGTTGATCCTCAAGCAAGGTCATTCCTTTGGTGAAAGTGTTATGGTCTAAGTACGGAACGGCAGAAGAAACTTGGGAATTGGACCAGACATGCGAGACATATATCCGAACCTGTTTGATCTTAGTTTCGAGGACGAAACTCCTATAAGGGAGGGAGAATGAAATACCCCAAAATTTATATAAATGGCAAAATGGTAAATAAAGATTTTTGGGGACTTTATAATATCAGAAAATGGGGAAAAGAAATCAGAAAAGGGGGGGCAGATTCGGACGAAGCCTTGTCTTCTTCTTCGGGAGAGCACAACGAAGAGAGGGAGATAGAGCCGCCTCCTGTCGATTCCCGCCGGCGAGCTAGACCCGGCCGCCTCTTGCCACCTCTTCCTTCCCCTGAGCGAGCCGTGGCCAGTTGCAGAAGAAGAGCCACGAGTCGCGGCTACTGAAGGCCGAGAGTTGCTGTGCTGTTCGCTGCTGCTGCGTTTGGGTGTTGCTGTTGCCGGAGTTGCTGCTGCTGGGGGTTGATATTCCGGCGACAAAGAAGCCAGAACCGGGGGCGAGCTTCAGCAAACAACAAGGTAATTAAGGGGATGGGTTTCTCCTCGATCTGAAATTTTTTTAGGGCTTCGGTTCTGCTAAGCTATGTGTGGACTAAATTGGCTGAATGGCAAGGATAATGTTCAGCAAATTAACCTCTGTTTTCGGCTGATTACTTTCTGAAATTGGTGGCTGAATTGAACGATTGTTTTGTTGTGTGCAGATTGTGTTGTTTGTGCGCAGATCTGTATTTGGCAGAGTGTGTTGTAGGTGTGTAGATCGTGGAGCTGTTGGTGCGTTTTGGGTTAATTGTGTGGGGGTTTGCTGATTTGGAAATTGAGGTATGAATTTAGGGTTTGAATTTGGGGTTTATTAGTTGTGGATTTGTATGAGTAATTAATGCCAGGGATTTGCTCGGATTGAATTCGCAGGTTCGTTCGAGTTGGTTGGTGATCTCTGAGGTCGTGGTTGTCGAGCTTGAGGCAAGATGATTCTTGCTAACCCTTCGTATATTTTATAAAATTACTTTTGTCCCTATATTGATTCAGTAATTGATTTAGCCTTGTCAGAGTAAATTAATTTGGATTATTAGTTGTGAAATTTCTTGGTTGAATATGTGTGTTTGTCGACACTTGTGTGTGTTGGCGGTTGTGTGTTGGATTGTGTGCATAATTATTGGTCGTGCATCAGATACCAGTTGTGTGTTTTGTTATTGGTCTTGTGTTGGGTATTGATTGTTTGCTTGATTGTTGGCAGATATTGGTTATGTGCTGGATGATTGGATGTAGAATTACGTGGTTGAATATATGTGTGTGTGTGTGTGTGTGAATGTGTGGGTATGTTAGTAATTGTCTCGTGTTGTGTTTGATTGAATGTGATGTGGTAGTTGGTCATAACTAAATGTGGATTGATTATTGTGGATTGATTGGATTATTGAATTTAAAGTTGCTTGGTTGATTATATATATGTGTGAATATCTGTTAATCGTTGTCGTTTGTGCTATTTGATTGAGTGTCAGTGTGGTGGTTGGATTGTCGTTGATTGGGGGTCGAAGGGTCAAGTGATGATCGTCTCACCAAACCTCGTAGGGAATCGCCTACGTTGTTAAGGGCCAAATATGTTGAATCAGAGTTGGAGGGTCAGGTGATGATCGTCTCACCAAACCTCGTAGGGAGTAGCCTATGTTGTTATGGACCAGGGGTTGGATGGTAAGAGACCGTCCCTATCCGGATAGTTGGTTTTAGGTGATGAGTGTCTCACCGGTGGTGGGTTGGAATTGTCTCACCCGGTGATGTGGTGGTGAGACGTAGGAGGGAGATATTATGTGTTAATTATGTGTTAAATGTTGATTGCATACTTGATTAAGTGGTTTTGTGTTGGATGTTGGTTGTGTTTGTGAATATTGACTGTGTGTTTGGTTATTGGTTTTATGTTGGATATTGATTGCTGGCTAGTTTGACTTGTTGTTAAATATTAGCTATTGTAGCAAATGGTGATGTGGATTTATGCTGGTGGGGTTTGGTGGCAGTTAGTGGAGTATGAAGGTTGGTTGTGTGGATTGAATGTGCAGGTTGGTTTCCCATCTTGAGGGTGTGGGCCAACATGGGTTGAGTTTGAATGTATGAGTTACAGTCTATGTTAACGAACAGGCGGCACCGGAAGGGTGGCTGGCCTGGATCGTTGTTTTGTTATGTTGGTATTATGTGATTATTGTCTCGTTGATGCTTATGTGTTTGTTAATGTGAAGGTTAATTGGATGTGTTAGTGCAGTAGGGAGTTCAGTATAATTGATTAGTCTTGGTTGTAAGTCAGTAGTAAGATATATGCATATGTTTCATAGGGTTGATGATTGAGGTATTAGTATTGGAGAGAAAGTTGGATTGGATCGTTTTATTCGTTTATGCTCGTGATGATGTTGAGGTTGGATTGAAGAGGTTAGTATAGTGTAGAGTTGGATAAGAATGGGTAATTGATTGGTTATGTGGTAGTGGGTGTTTGTGTTTTGATGTGTGATTGGTCTTGGTTGGTTGATATGATTATGATATAGTTATGATATATATATATATATATATATATATATATATATATATATAATGTGTGGCATGTTGTTATTTGGCATGAGTTGGTTGTTGTGATAATTCTCTGGTGTTAAACTGTTTTGGCTTGAGGAGTTTTGCCAGTCTTTCGTGAGACTGACTAACTTCGGTTTACGTGCCGCGGTTGGCTGGGGTATCGGGTCCCCCAGTCAATCAGGCTTTGCAGGTTTGCAGCAACAAGCGGGTTCTGGATCACAGATGTGTCTTCACAGTTAAAGATTCAGTTTGCATCAGATTTGAAAATGTTGTTTTCGCTTCCGTTGTTTTGGATATAAATTGATGTATTAAACTGGTTGACAGGTTTAAGCGTTGTTTCAATCTTGAGCAGGGATTTTAATGTTGATGATTTTATGTATTGGAAGAGTTTTGGATTTCTTTTCTTTTAAAACCGCCTTATAGTCCTTCGGGACTATGGCACTGTAGCACCTCTGGCCCGGGGTGTTACAGAATTTCACATGTCATACATTTTCCATGAATTTGTTGAGATTAGATTCAATTGTGTTTTGTGTATACAAGTAAAGATATTTTTTGAAATCTAATGAGGTTCAATACTTGTCAATTTCTTTTGTTTGCATGTTGTAGTCAAATACAAGAGCAACAAGTGACTAGTATGCGAGTTATGTTAATGATGCTTGCCAATTTCTTTAACTTTGTGGTTTTTTTGGAAGTGGTAGATTTTTTTTGTGAACACACAGTACACTTTTTTTCTTTCTTCATATGTACATTTTAGTTGAATTTCAAGTATTTCTTTTATTTATTGTCTTCAAAATAATGAGACCCTTCCTATATCTAGCTTCAAAATATTGTTATTACATGTGTCTTTGCTCAATCACGTAGAACAAGAGCACTAGTTTTTTGCAATTACAATTCAAAAACAAAAATAAAAAAACCAAATCCAAAAAACAACTTTACAAAATATATATGCACTCCAAGCTCTCGTATATGCACCCTAAGCACTTGTTTATGCACCATTGTGCAGTACGAAAGAGAACATCATTTATGGATATCAATGTCCACATACAAGACCCGCTGTAACAAGATGATAACACCATAAGCACATCTGATGACATACCTAGTAATTCATCCATTAGAAACAATAATAGCAAGTAATTCATCCATTCATTACATCCGCATCAACTATTTGTCTTTCCAACAAGTCAAGCAACTTTCTACATTGCTACATTAGCAAAATGTATGCTAAAAATATTCAAAATCAACATACATTGAACTAGGTTTTTAGAGCCGTCATTAGAGTTTAACTGCACATACATGCATAACCACAACATCAGGTTTATCAGCGTTTTACAAAATCAGTGCTGCATACATAGACAAAGTCATCCAATCAGCCATTCTTTATTGCTTTTCCTTTTGCATTCTTCGTTCTGTACCTCTTAACCATCTCTACTGCTTCATTCTTGACTTCACTATGTGTTGACATAATCATAACGTGCATATATCTGACCCTCAGGATATTAATGATCCTCTCATTATTTCCATCAACTATCCATGTCTGCCATCCTTACATGCCTGACCCCATGAAGGTCTCCATATGTCTCAAAGCATAAACTTTGGAATCTCCCTTGTTTTCAGAAACGCCCCATGGGATATCAGTTATAGTATTTTTCACATCATCACTTGACAATGCTTGTGCCTTCTTATGTAGCCTCGCCACCTATTCTCTTCAATGTTTTTTCACAACAACGACTTCAGTTTCTTGTGTCCTAGCCCTCTTTAATATCATCTTTGATGCCATTTTTTTTCGCGTGTTGCCCTATTTGATGCCATATAAATAGGTACAATATCAGAAACGACAATTTAAGAGCATTAAAATAACAATCATAATAATTTGACAATCATGGAAAATCCAGAGTTATACATGCACTTTTCTTCATAATACATGCACTCTAGTCAATTATCTATGCACATTAGGATTTTTTTGTTAAGGACATAATTTTTTTAATTAATTGACAATACTACCACATACAGAAGTGTGCACTTTGCGATATAAACATGCACTATTAGATGGAACTTATGCACTTTAGGGAAACAAAGTATCTTCTGAGTGCATAATTTGAGGACTCTAGCCAATTACATATACTCAAAACACATAATTTTTATATTGAAAAACTTGGTATCATTACCTCTCTTTTTTTTTTGTAAGGGAGTCCCCTCCTCTTATTCTTTGTCTTGTTCAGTGTCTAATGGTGTACCACTACCTGACTTTTTTTGCTTGCTTGGGGTCATGTAATTACCTCTTGCTTCCTGTCTCTGTTTCGTAGTCAAATAAGTTAGTGTCATTGTTTTTTATGTCAATAAAATGACATATATTTGTTTGGTATATAAACAACCCTACCTCTTTGGTGATTGTTGTCATCCCAAATTATCATAGTTGTATCCTTAAAGTACAATACTCTAGGTTTATTTTTAGTTTTTGTCCTTTCGTCTATTATTATATATCACATGAAAATGCACATCTTTTAGACACTAAAACATGCACTTTCCTAACATATTTATGCACACTAGAAGCTTAGTTGTGCATGAAAAAACAAGCGACCATATGAGATATCTACATATTTAGACATTTATTTATGCACTTTAAGTGTGTCACATTTGCACTTTTGTCATTTATTATCTAAAAAAAGCGTAAGAGAATTTTTTTGGTTATTCTTCATGCGAAATTTTTACAACCTTAAAGCAAAGTCAAACATTCATTCTCTGACAAGCACTCTGAAGGGATATTTGTGCACACAAACTGGAATCGTGATATTTTGTCAACTGAAATTCAGTACAAACCCTAAATAGACCTTTTTACTTGAACGTACTGCTAAATATGCATCAATCCATTTGAACAAGAGAACGAAACTGAAATTAAATGCTAGAAGAAGTTTTTTACCGCGTGCTTGAGGCGATTTCCCTTTCTTCGTCTTGCTTTCCTTCTCCATTACAATAATTTGTTCAAATCGAGAGAATGGGTGAAAATTTGGAGGAGAAGTGAAATTCTGTGGTGAAATTTGGAGAGAACTAGTGGAATCGAGATGTCGTAATGGAGGAGAACTGAAATTTCAGTTCTCCTCCATTACGACATCTCGATTCCACTAGTTCTCTCCAAATTTCACCACAAAATTTCACTTCTCCTCCAAATTTTCACCCATTCTCTCGATTTGAACAAATTATTGTAATTTAAGTACACTCTTTTCTTCTTTAGGAGGCAGATTGGAAGACACATGCATCTGGCTAGGTGCTTGTGTGATTCCCATCCAAACCATTGTTACTCTTGCTTGGGATTATTTTTCTTTCTTTGAATCTTTGATTGATTTTGAATTGAATTCTTGTGTTCTTCTTTCAATCTAGTTCTTCCTTCTTTGAGTTGAGTTTTGGTTGAGTTGCGAAAGGTGAAGGAAACCCAGATCTTGTCTCCAAGACGGGACCAAACATCAATCACGGTGAATGGAGTTTGTCATGTATTGTAACACCCCCAAATTTTCCTTTGAAAGTATTACCGCTAGTGACATCAGATTACACATCTGGGGTCACTCAAGGCTAAATCATTTCATAACAACTATATAATAACACAAACTTTATTAAATGGCAATAAATCTGCCCTAAATAATATTCCGTCGCAAATTACATTTTATCAAATACGAAATATTTATTACAACGGAAGTCTTGAAAATAATTAAAAACGCCATGACAGGTCTCGATCATGCGACCTTCGCTAGGATCTCAACCTTTGAAATCACAAACTTCAACTGCCTTCTCGTCGGGTCTATGCCTTCACTGATGCGGAAACTTACCTGATGTGTCATATGAGACGGATGACACCAGCCAACCATGCAAAGGAAAATAACCGGTTGGTTAGTCTAATGAAAGACTACGCAAGGGTACAAATAAAAAGGTTCTAAGTAGTCGTATTAGGTTACACCCGTCGCTTCTCGAATAATAGACGATGACGACAGTGAACCTCAACACTTTTATAGAAACATAAGAAGAAGAATGATCAAGAGAAGACTCCAAAGGAATTGAGTCTTATGGGAAACATATAAAGAGAAGACTCCAAAGAAGTTGAGTCTTATGGAAGCGTATGACAAGTGTTTGGGAACGTTTATAGTATTCACATAAGCTTTTAAAAACGACTTGATCATTTGGGTTCACGACCAACCTCACCGCGCAATGCGAATCCAGATTGAAAAGAAGACTTACTCTAACCGAAGTCCGGGCGGGTTCCAAGTTGTACTTCTCGCCCGAAGGTTCATTAATTATGTGCATAACCACACTTATCTTATTTAGTTACAAAACGCATATTCACGTTAAAGCTTTTATTGCATATCATCTCGATACGAGAGATATTTTGGGAATTAATCCCGAGTGTGTGCACCAGCTGTGTGCACCTACCCTGAATAAGGGTACAGTCATGACCAGATAGTACTAGGGCAAAATCCTTCTAATACCAGTTATAAAGAAACGACTAGATCTCGCAAGGTACATAACGTTTCTACGAATACTCATTCTAACTACACATGTAAGTTCATACATAAATCCACACCAAAACCATCACGGTAATATCATGTATAATAGCGTTGTTTCTAGCAATATATACAACCTATTATAGAATCATATTTTATCACATTGTTTTATTAAATTTGTTCCCAAACGAAAACAACACTTCATTCCAATTTAATTAACAATCAAGTAATTGATAACTAAAGGAAATATGGAATGATAAGCAAGAGAGAACCGCCACTTGCCTTAATCTAGGCGAATCGAAGATGTCGGGTTCCGAGTATCTGGAGACTGGAATCTGAGTACAGATTCCTACAACGACGAGATAAAAGACGGAACCCTAAGTTAGATACGATACGAACGAAACGAGGATACGAAACGAATAAACGATACAAACAAAAGGGAACAAGCCTAAGCCGTGGTTGCCAAAGCCATGATCGCACTTGCTCGGCAAGCCGCGGTCGCGGTTAGCACATCCGCGGTTGCGGAAATCTAGGCAGAGCTACGGTCGCGGAATTCATACCCGCGGTCGCGGTTCTCCCTTCCGACGACGGCTTTGGAGGCGCTCTGAGCTTACCAACGACGACGATGACGACGACTTTCGAACTTGGACGAAAGCTCACTACGACCACCACTTCCCGGCTCCACAAGGCTACCACGACCTCCGATGATGCTCCGGCGACCTCAAGAAACTCTGGCGACGACAAGAACGAGAGAGAGAGAGAGTTGATGGAGTTGTGGATGCAGAATTGGGTAGCTGAAGACCCCTATTTATAGGGTGGAGGAAGCCCAACGCCGAGCACTCTAAGCGATTAGCCTCCCCCACCGGCGAAACGCCGGCAATCGAAGCGACGAAACGCGGGGAAGAAGGAACAAGAAGGTGAACAGGGTTTCCGCGGTCGCGGTTTGGCTCTGGGCGAATCCGCGCCTGCGGATTCAATCCGCGGTCGCATAATTGCTGCGATCGCATTCCTTGGCCTCTGGTCGCGGGTCTCGTTCGAGGACATGCCAAATTCGATTATTTTTAGCACTCTCAAATACTTCATGACCCACAACTTTATTAAACGTATAATATTTCGTTCAAGAAATTATTACAGAGGTTACAGAAATTGCTCATCATGTCTTTCTTACAAAACAACAGTTCGGGACTTTTAGGGGTTATTACAATACCTCCCCCTTAAAAAAAAGTTTCGACCCCGAAACTAGGCCGAAAACAGCTCGGGAAAACGACTAAGCATATCAGACTCAGTCTCCCAGGTTTCCCAAGTTACCTCCTCAGATCCAGACTTGGACCAGAGGATCCGCACTAATGGTACCACCTTGTTCCTCAAGTGCTTCTCGCGGTGTTCGAGAATACACACAGGTCTCTCCTCGTAGGTACCATTTGCCTGAATCTCGATGTCCTCATAACTCAGCACATGAGACACATCTGGCACATACTTCCTTAGCAGAGACACGTGGAACACGTTATGCACTGAATGCGCCGACGGCGGCAATGCTAAACGGTATGTTAGAGATCCAACTCTATCAAGGATCTCAAACGGTCCCACGCAGCGAAGGTTGAGCTTCCTACGCTTGCCGAACCTGAACACACCCTTGGATGGCGACACCTTGACAAACACCTTGTCACCAACCACAAACTCGATATTTCTGCGCTTCAGATCAGCATAGGACTTTTGTTGACTCTGAGCTGTAAGCATCCACTGTCTGATCAAGGCAATGTCCGAGGCAGTCCTTTCGACTAACTCCTGTCCGAGCAAAATCTTGTCGGCGTTCTCATCCCAACAAATCGGAGATATGCACTTTCGACCGTACAAAGCTTCGAATGGAGCCATCTTGATGGTAGAATTCCAGCTATTGTTGTACGTGAATTCAATCAGACTTAAGTTGTTCTCCCAGATAGTCAGACGATCTAGTACACAAGCTCTCAGCATATCTTCTAGTGTCTGGATGGTCCTCTCACACTGTTCATCCGTCTGAGGATGAAGCGCAGTACTATACCTCAACTCAGTTCCCATGGCCTTGTGGAGTTCCTTCCAGAATCTCGACATGAATCGGCCATCACGATCCGATACAATGGTTTTTGGCGTACCATGCAAACGGACAATCTCGTGTAGGAAAACCTCTGATAGCCTTTGGGTTCCCCAAGTTGACTTGATGGCCACGAAATGAGCACTCTTCGTGAGCCGGTCAATGATCACCCATATGGCATCCTTCTGACTCTGAGTCTTCGGCAACCCCGTGATGAAGTCTATCGCAATATCCTCCCACTTTGTTAGGAAACGGAACTCTGGAACTTAGGTTCCCCTGAGAGTTCCGTTCCTCAGTTTCTCTACTTTTGAAGATGACAAATATTATGATACTAATGTTTTATCTCAAAGATGTGTTTTAAGGAACCACAGGAAATTACCTAAGGCAGGAAAGCCAAACAGAACAAGGGAACCAAAGGAACAAGACAGCTGAAGGAATCCAAAGGAACCCAAGTGTGCCCAGAAATGGAGCTTGCGACATTGCGATTCCTGAGAAATCTGGGAACACACAACGTCGGACAAAAGGTGTCGAAAACGACTTGTCCGAAGCTTCCAAAAGTCTGCCAAGGTCCAAGAGCTAAAGAACAAGATGCCTAGAGAACCTCTACCTCGGACAGAGACGATGAAAGCGACAGCACATGAAGACGTCGCTGTCCAACAGACGGTTCCCAAGCGGCCAGCTTACTCAACCTCAGACGAAAGCGTTTTGACAACGACACCACAAGGCTCGTCTGAGGTAGTTGACCAACCAAGAGAGATTCTGAGCTGCCTAGGTTGTTTGCACATGCCAAGAACAACGTGGATCAAGGAGAACCACTAATCCTAGGACAAGCTCAATCCGTGGGAACCAAGAGAGGATCGAGCTGCGAAGAATCCTCTATAAAAGGAAGACTAACCCAAGGGTTATCTTCATGCACTAAAACAAGAACTCACACTCATTAGCAAATATCTAGTGTGAACCTCCAAACAAAGATCATCAAAGCAAACCGAGATCAAGAGGAACCAGTCAAGGAAGAAGAGCTGAGTGCTAAGTTCCTGTGACTGTAAGTGATAGTTCCTAGGTGCGAAAGTCTGTTTCTTGGATTAATTATTGATTGTGTTAAGTTATCTAGGATTGTCTAACTGTGTGTAAGGCAAAGGAACTGTGTGTTCGTTCCTAGGATAAGCTGTAACCAAAAGAGATAAGAAATCAAGAAGTAGACTTTGAAATCCTTTCGAAAGAAAGGTAGTGGTTTTTATCCTGGATTGCTAGTTGGCAATCAAAGGTTTCCACTATAAGGAACTTGTCTTTTGCTTGATTGTTTATTTCCGCTGCGAAAGGAACTGAGAATCGTTATTCTGAGTTCCTTAAGTTTTTATCTAACAATCACGATCCTACAATTGGTATCAGAGCAGGAAAAGCTCTAGATCTTTGATAAGTTTGCAGATCATGTCTCAACCAAGCAAGTTTGAGCTAGGAATTTCCACCAACAAGCCACACCTTCGCAAGAAAGGAGAAGAAACATGGTGGGAAAAGTGCATGGAAAGCCACATCAAGACCAACGACTACCAATGTTGGAGGATAGTCGAAAATGGAGATGGCCACATCGATCTTACCATGAAGGAAGAAGACTGGAAACCAGAACATTATGTCATCATGGAGAAGAATGCCAAGGCAAGACAGTTCATCCTCAATGGATTGGACAGAGAGGACATGGACAAAGTCATAGGCATCAAGACGGCCAAGGAGATATGGAAAGCTCTCAAGGAGATGCATGAAGGAAGTGAGGAACTAAAGCAAAGCAGAAAGTTTGCTTTGGAAGGAGAATACCACACCTTCAAAATGATGGAAACTGAGACCATCTCAGAGTACTACTCTCGCTTCAACAGATTAATTGGAAAGTTGACGGCGGCGGGTGTTGATCTTGATGAAGTCTCCAAGTCCTTGGTGATTATCAATGGACTCAACTCCAAGTTCACCCTTCTCAAGGGAATCATGAAGAACACTCCAGGCATCCAATCCCTTCCCTTGACCCAAGTCATAGGGAAACTGGAAGTTGAAGAAGGAGAGCACACTAAAGCCAATGCCGATAAGAAACTAGAGAAAGGAATCGCCCTCAAGATCTCCAAAGCCTTCTCTAGGCTCGAGATGGAGGAAGAGAACTCAGACCTTGAAGAAGAAGAGGATGAACTAACAGCCCTCTTCACAAAGAACATCAAAAAATTCTTTGTGAAGGGAAGGTTCCAAAAGGGCAGTTCCTCTCACAATGGACCAAGAAGAGATCTCAAGGAAGTCTCCTGTTACGAGTGCAAGGAGAAGGGACACTACGCTAAGAACTGTCCCAACAAAGAAGAGTCCAAGGAAGAGGAAAGACCTCAAAGAAAGAAGGCTCTCGTAGCATCATGGGGAGAAGACTCAGATGAGGAACTGGATCTGAGTGGCTTCTTTGGAGGGAGATGTCTCATGGCAAAAGGAGACTCAAGCGACTCAGAAGACCTTGAGGTAACTTCTGACGATCTCTTAAAATCCCTATTTGATTGTGATAAGAAACAACTTCTTAATATCATAAAGAAACTAGGAAAGGAAACCAGTTCCCTTCAACAGAAACTAGATGACTGTGAAGATGAAATTGCTTGCTTGACTATCGAGAATTCTGTTTGGAGTAAGAAACTTGATGAAACTGAGAAAGACCTAGCTGAAACTCACTCCAAACTCATTGATATTAGAAATGTGCATGCTAGTCACCTTAAAATTTGCAATTCTTGTAATGAAACTAGCATAGACTCTGTCAAAGTTCCCTTGCATGCTAACCCACCTGGAAATGACATGCTTCAATCCATAATTGATAGGTTAGACATTCTCACTGATTCCATTAATGAAAAAACGATAAATCAAACTGTTTTTGTGAGACAATGACATGGAATAGGATATGTCAATAATAAAGGGAACAATGATGCTGAAGAAGAAAAGGCTAGGCGAGAACTTGTTGAGATGAATGAGAACCTCAGTATTGCTCTGGCCACTTCTCGTGATAGGAATCAATTCCTATTAGAGAAGATCATGGTCCTTGAGAACAAGGCTGAGGTTGCCAAACGTCTCAATGAAGGTTCTCAAAGTCCTAAGAAGGTACCAAAGGGAAAAGAAAAGATGATTCCTGAAAACCAATGGTTCACCAATTCCTTTGCTCACAAAAAATATATTGACATGGCCCATAGCAAGGTTAGAAACAATGTTGATTTTAACAAAAGGAAAACTGAAAAACCTTTTAGGCCAGGAAAAGGAAAATATGGACATGTTGTTTACAATCGTTTGTGTACCTATTGTGGTAAGAATGGTCATTACAACACTGATTGTGCTAAGAAAAGGAACTTTGAAAAGGAGAAAAGTACTCATTACCATGAAAGGAACCAGTTCCCTGGTTATTCACAGACTCGGAATGCTAATCCCCCCAGTAAAGCCAAGCTTTGCTGGGTTCAGAAATCTTAGTTCCCTTGTGTGCAGAAAGAAGAGAGGCAACCCCAACTATGGTACATTGACAGTGGTTGCTCATGCCATATGACCGGAAGAAGAAACCAAATGACCTCTCTTCAACTTCTCCAAGGAGGGAACATATCCTTTGGAGACAAAAGCAAAGGGAAAATCTGTGGAATAGGAACTGTGAAACTCAATGATCACATTCAGGTAAACAAAGTTCACCTTGTTGATAGTCTTGGTTTTGATCTAATAAGTGTGTCACAGCTGTGTGATCAAGGAGACAATGAAGTCAGATTTAGATCAAACGAATGCTCAGTTCTTGACTCCTCGGGACAAATCATCCTAAAAGGAAAGAGATTCAACAATGTTTACATTGTTGATCCATCCTTCGTCCCCAAGGAGAAACTGTGTCTCTCAACCGTGAATGACCAAGCTGAGTTATGGCACCAACGCCTCGGTCATGCTAGCACCAAGCTGATTCAAAAGCTACACGCAAAGGAACTAGTCAGAGGATTGCCAAAGCTGAGTGGTACATCTAAGGAACCATGCTCTGACTGTGTAAAAGGAAAACAGGCTTGTAGTTCCTTCAAATCCAAAAACATGATAAGCACCTCAAGGCCTCTTGAGCTCATCCACATGGATCTTTGTGGACCCATGAGAGTTCAAAGCCTAGGAGGGAACAAGTATATTTTTGTTATTGTCGATGACTTCTCTCGCTTTACTTGGACCATTTTCATTAAATCTAAAAGTGAAGTCATTGATCGCTTTAAAGATCTGGTTCCCTTGTTAGAAAAATCCCTTGATTGTTCACTTAATGCTATTCGGTCTGACCATGGTACCGAATTCGAAAATGGAGAATTTTTAACCTTTTGCAGTGAGCATGGCATTGATCACAACTTCTCTGTACCATACACTCCTCAACAGAATGGAGTAGTGGAGAGAAAGAATAGGACCTTGGAAGACATGGCTCGAACTATGTTGATCTCAAGTGGACTCTCCCAATCCTTTTGGGCTGAGGCGATCAACACAGCATGCTACATCATCAATAGAGCCATGCTTCGCCCTATCACAGAGAAGACACCCTATGAACTCCTAAGAGGAAGAGTTCCCAACATTTCTCATCTAAGGGTGTTCGGATGCAAGTTCTTTGTGCACAACAATGGGAAGGACAATCTTGGCAAGTTCGACCCAAGAAGTGATGAAGGAATCTTCATTGGATATGCCTCAGGCAGCAAGGCATACAAGGTCTTCAACAAAAGGACTAAAAAGGTAGAAGAAAGTGTTCATGTTATTTTTAATGAAAAATCACTCGGAAAGATTGTGCAGAACACCACCAGTTCCTTTGAAGATCCGTTTCCCAAGTCATCCCAAGAAGATCCAGATGAAGATGTCACTCCTCCCAGTTCCTGCCCTGCTGAACGAAACCCTCCAATGGCTCCTCCACCAGTTCCCATGGATAATGAACAACAATCCATTTCTGGGAACCGTGAGCATGACGACAATATCTGTGGAGACCTCAATGATTCAGCTTCCCATATGTTCTTCAATGGAGAAGGTGACCCCAACCAGGAAGCTGAATGCTCAACTCAGAATGTCTCCACATCAAATACTTTGGCTTCCAACAGAGAAAGAAGAGTCGTCAAGCCTCCAGTCAGGTATGAACATCTAGCTTTCTTTGCCTTTAATGCCTTTTTGTCTATTGTGGAACCAAAGAACATAGGTGAGGCACTGAAGGATACGGACTGGATCCAAGCCATGCAAGAGGAGCTTCATCAATTTGAAAGGAACAAAGTCTGGCATCTGGTTCCTCGCCCCAAGGATAAGCACATCATAGGAACCAGATGGGTTTTCAGAAACAAGCTAGATGATACAGGAGCTGTGATAAGGAACAAAGCAAGACTTGTGGCTCAAGGATACAATCAACAAGAAGGAATTGACTATGATGAAACCTATGCTCCAGTGGCAAGTATCGAAGCAATAAGGTTGTTGATTGCCTTCGCATCTCACAAAGGGTTCAAGTTGTTCCAAATGGATGTGAAGACAGCCTTCCTCAATGGAATTCTTCAAGAAGAAGTCTATGTCAAGCAACCTTCTGGTTTCGAAGACGACGATCATCCAGATCATGTCTACTTTCTAGACAAGGCACTCTATGGCCTCAAGCAAGCTCCCAGAGCTTGGTATGATCGTCTTGCCCAGTTCCTACTCTCAAATGGCTACAAGCGTGGAGTTATTGATAAGACTCTCTTCATCCTAGAAGAAGAAGGTAACATCTTAGTGGTTCAAATTTATGTTGATGATATCATTTTTGGTTCCACTAACCTGTCCCTTGTAGACAAGTTCAAAGACTTGATGAGCAGTGAATTTGAAATGAGTTTAATTGGGGAACTCACATTCTTCCTCGGATTACAAATCACTCAAAAGGAAGATGGTATTCAAATCCACCAACAGAAGTATGTCAGGGAACTACTGAGGAAGTTCAAAATGGATTCATGCAAGCCTCTCTCCACTCCCATATCCACCATTGCCCATCTGGATAAGGACCACTCGAGTCCTCTAGTGGAGGAGAAGCTCTATAGAGGTATGATAGGCTCACTCATGTACCTAACCGCTAGTCGACCAGACATTGTCTTTGATGTTGGCTTGTGTGCTAGGTTCCAATCTTGTCCGAGAGAAACCCACTTGGCTGCTGTAAAGAGAATACTTCGATATCTCAAGGGAACTGACGATCTCTGCATTTGGTACCCCAAAGAATGTCCCTTTGAGCTCATGGGTTTCACTGATGCTGATTATGCTGGATATTTTGTGGATAGAAAGAGCACTTCTGGAATGGCACAGTTCCTAGGCCCTTGCCTTGTGTCATGGGGATCAAAGAAACAAGTTTCAGTCTCCCTCTCCACCACAGAATCCGAGTACATTGCAGCTGCCTCTTGTTGTTCCCAACTTCTCTGGCTAAAGCAACAACTCGCGGACTTTGTTATGTCTTATGGCCCTCTCACTATCCTTTGTGACAACACTAGTGCTATAAACATTTCTAAGAATCTTGTGCATCATACTAGGACCAAGCATATTGACATTAGACATCATTTTCTTAGAGATCATGTTGAGAAGGGAAACATCATTATGAAATTTTGTAGAACTGAAGATCAAATTGTAGATATATTCACCAAGGCATTGAATAGAGTTCCTTTTGAGAACCTCAGATTGGAACTAGGAATGATTCCTATTACTCAGTAGTGACCTTAGTTCTGAGAATTCTTTCCGAGTTTCCCTGATTGACTAGTTTAAGATATTTAACTTGTTGAGTCTTGATGTCCTTGTGTTATATCTTTTGCTACAAACCCTTCTTGTCATAATGGTTTCTTATAAAGGCTTAGATAAATTTTTCTGGTTCGTTTCCTTTTGATTATCATTATTTCTCAACTCCTCATTGTTCAAATTTCTTTGATGGCCCAAAAGTCACAATCTGATCATATTTCTAACCCAACATTACAAGCTGAAATGATGATTGTGTACTAAGACCTACCCTTGCCTCATTGCTCAATTTCATTCTCTATGATCCATCTCTAAACCTTCTCTGAGAATTATTGTGCAATGCGATAAATAGTCTACCCTGATTCCTTGTATGGGAACGTACTGTTTTTGGTTCCTTTGTCCCCACCTACACCAAAGGTTCCTATACATTCCTCTAGCTCGCTGAAAATGTCGCCAGAAAAGAACCAGAACATCGCGTCTCTCCAACGGCTCGCTTGGCTCTCCCAGACGCTATTTATGGCATATTGGCAGGGATAAGGCATGTCTCATCAGTGGCAGACCTCCCTCTTCTCGGAATGGGTCATATTTTGAATTTAAATTAGCCGTTCCAAAAAGTTGCAACTCTCTTCAATGCTTCGGATTTGCCTTGATCTTCTCAACGGCTGGATTTGCTTCAACGGTCACCTCAGCTCTTGGCCATCCCAGATCTTCAACGCCCTTAAAGATGTGCTCAGTTGCTCTGAGTTGATCACACAAGCTCTCCATCTCTCTGATCTTCTACCTCTCTTTCTCTTCTCACAGCAATCCTCTTAGCTCCTCTCAAATGGCCAACCCTAACCCAATCGTTGTTATGGATGAAGAGGAAGCTGCTTTTCTTCAAGCATTTCACGAAAAGAAGGCTAAAGCCTCCTCCTCCAAGCCTGTTTCTGCCTCCACTTCTTCAAAATCCCTCCCCAAAGAAAACCCCGTGGCGAAACCTGCAGAGAAACCAGAACAGAAGCTTGAGAAACCACCAAAGGATAAGAAAAAGGTGGAAGAGGAACCAACCATGCCCAAAGAAGAGGAGCAAGCCATCACTTTGGCTTCAGAATCAGTCACAAAATCAGTTTCTGAAGGCGGATCGCATGATTCCTCTCCGGATAAATCCCTTCAAGAGATCCTTAGCCCCGAGCCTTCCCCGATCAGCCTCAAATCCAAAACTTCCAACCCAGGCCCCTCTGTCGCCACAACAATGCAACAAAGGAAGAGAAGCTCCCAAGCCATTGTTCCCTATGAAACCAAATCCACAAAAAGGGCCAAAACCACCACCCTCTCTGTCTCCTCTTCCTTCTCCAAAAGGAAGATCCTAAAACCACTCATTATCGGCAGAGAATTCTGGACCCAGGCGTTAGAAGAAGAGGATGAGGAACTCTATAGAGAAGCTTTGGATGAGTTTCACTCTCTGTTGCAGTTCCAAGGGTGGGACGAGATACTGTGCGAGCCTTTCTCTGCTTCCGACGAGGTTGTCCGGATGTTTTACCAGTCCATGGAATTTGTACCCCAGAAGGAGAACTCTCCTTGTCACGACGCCATTCTCATATGGAAGGGAACCAGCTTTCCCCTGTCCGCCAATCTAATCGCGTCTGCTCTAGGGATTGAGTCGAGGTCTGGGTTTGGCATTCTGCCTCAGAAGAAGGGATGGCCCAAGGGAAAGGGCTTCAAGTCCAAAGGAGCAATCGTCAAGAAAATTTATGATGGCGCATCCCCCTCATCTTTGGAGACGAAGGATCTCTCCATCACAAACCGGCTACTGCATTTTTGGATCACTCGCAACTTGGTTCCCAGGCAAGAGCACAAGAACGAAGTCCTCATCACCGACGCCATCTACATGGACAAAGTGCTCTCCGGATTTCAGTTGGATCTTCCCCGTATTGTGCTGGCTCACATGCAATTCTGTGCATCCCATGACTCCCATGCTTTACCCTTCCCTCACATCATCAAGAAGCTACTCTCCAACCTCAATCAGTACCCAGAAGACGCACCCGAGACTGCCTATAGCAAATGTCTTACCATGCACACAGTTCGGAAGCTGAAATCTAAGGAACAACAACCCAACCCTGCTGAAACAGAAGAAATCCCGCCTAAGGAAAAGGCGAGTTCCCAGGGCCGTTCTAGTTCCCACCCTCAGCAACCCCCCTCTTCAGACTCCTCTGCGATCCTCCTTGCGTTGAATCGTATTGAAAAAGCTATCTTGGAAGGCTCGACTGCCAACACGGTCGCCATCCATGATCAAGTAAGAGAGTTGGGGCGTATCAGTTCTGCTGTCGTCTGGTGGACGTTCTGCAGAAGGATTGGCAAGGTGCAATCAGTGCTCATCAGGCCGCGGGCCAAAATGTAGGAACCGACGACAAGGATGCAGAAGAAGAGGCCGTTACTATGCCATAGGAATGCTTGTTCTAGGTTCCCAGTGCTGCAACGCCACAGCGAGCTAGTAGTTTCCCTTAGGATCCTACTCTCCTCTTCTATCCCTTTTGTTGTCTTTCTTAAGATTGCTTTTGTTGTCTTCCTTGCTATCTGTTGTTTGTCTTGTCGGTTGTTTGTTGTTTGCTTGTGGTATTTTGTGTGTTTGATCAATGATAAGTGAAGTTTTTAATGATTATCTTCAGTTTCGTTCCCATGATCATTTGTCTTCGCCTTAAGTTTTCATTATGACATTTTATGGGCTTGCTGCAATCGCATATTCACTCCGATATCATGTTCTTAACTTATACTTAATATTTTCGATGATGTCAAAAGGGGGAAGAAAAGGATAGGAACCTTGAACTTTGGAGACTACTGAATTAATAGGAACTCTGAACTAGTTCTATTTCTAAGGGGGGATTTGAAATAAACTTGTTCACTTGCTTAGGGGGAATTTGCAACCATTGAATGTTCTATCACTAATCTGTAATGTTGTAAATCCCGTTATCTCAATATGGTCTCATAAGATTCAAAGTCCTATTATGTTGTCAGGTTCCTTGTATTTGTCATCATCAACAAGGGGGAAATTGTTAGGAAACGGAACTCTGGAACTTAGGTTCCCCTGAGAGTTCCGTTCCTCAGTTTCTCTACTTTTAAAGATGACAAATATTATGATACTAATGTTTTATCTCAAAGATGTGTTTTAAGGAACCACAGGAAATTACCTAAGGCAGGAAAGCCAAACAGAACAAGGGAACCAAAGGAACAAGACAGCTGAAGGAATCCAGAGGAACCCAGGTGTGCCCAGAAATGGAGCTTGCGACATTGCGATTCCCGAGAAATCTGGGAACACACAACCTCGGACAAAAGGTGTCGAAAACGACTTGTCCGAAGCTTCCAAAAGTCTGCCAAGGTCCAAGAGCTAAAGAACAAGATGCCTAGAGAACCTCTACATCGGACAGAGACGATGAAAGCGACAACACATGAAGACGTCGTTGTCCAACAGACGGTTCCCAAGCGGCTAACTTACTCAACCTCGGACGAAAGCGTTTTGACAACGACACCACAAGGCTCGTCTGAGGTAGTTGACCAACCAAGAGAGATTCTGAGCTGCCTAGGTTGTTTGCACATGCCAAGAACAACGTGGATCAAGGAGAACCACTAATCCTAGGGCAAGCTCAATCTGTGGGAACCAAGAGAGGATCGAGCTGCGAAGAATCCTCTATAAAAGGAAGACTAACTCAAGGGTTATCTTCATGCACTAAAACAAGAACTCACACTCATTAGCAAATATCTAGTGTGAACCGCCAAACAAAGATCATCAAAGCAAACCGAGATCAAGAGGAACCAGTCAAGGAAGAAGAGCTGAGTGCTAAGTTCATGTGACTGTAAGTGATAGTTCCTAGGTGCGAAAGTCTGTTTCTTGGATTAATTATTGATTGTGTTAAGTTATCTAGGATTGTCTAACTGTGTGTAAGGCAAAGGAACTGTGTGTTCGTTCCTAGGATAAGCTGTAACCAAAAGAGATAAGAAATCAAGAAGTAGACTTTGAAATCATTTCGAAAGAAAGGTAGTGGTTTTTATCCTGGATTGCTAGTTGGCAATCAAAGGTTTCCACTATAAGGAACTTGTCTTTTGCTTGATTGTTTATTTCCGCTGCGAAAGGAACTGAGAATCGTTATTCTGAGTTCCTTAAGTTTTTATCTAACAATCACGATCCTACACACTTCCATTCTGGCACTAGGAGAGGTTGCAATTCACCACTTGTTCTGCGGTGTTCTATCTTGACCTTCTGACAAGTCAAGCATTTCGCCACAAATTCTGCTACGTCCCACTTAATGTTGGGCCACCAGAATTTCTTTCTGATGTCTTTGTACATCTTACTGGATCCTGGATGTACAGAATAAGCTGACGAATGGGCCTCCTTCATTACCAATTGGCGAAGGCCATCTACGTCAGGCACACAGATCCGGTCTTGAAATCAGAGTGATCCATCATCTTGAATCACGAATCCGGGAGCTTTCCCATCCATCACTTCACTGCTTAACTTCACTAAGATCACATCATCAACCTGCTTCTCCTTGACCTGATCTAGTAGCGTAGCCTGAATCTCCAACATACTCAGGCATCCTCGACGCTGAGCATACAAGACATCAATCTCGCACAATCCTTGGTGCAGTTTGGTCTGAGCAGTGAGCAGAGCTACTACGGTCTCGTGCGGCGTCTTCCGGCTCAATGCATCGGCTACCACGTTAGCCTTGCCCGGATGATACAACAACTTGATGTCGTAGTCCTTGAGTATCTCCAACCAGCGACGTTGTCTCATATTCAACTCCTTCTGAGTGAACACATACTTGAGACTCTTGTGTTCGGTAAAGATCTGGCACCTAATACCATAGAGATAGTGTCTCCAAATCTTCAGCGCGAAAACCACAGCCGCTAACTCCAGATCATGCGTCGGATAGTTTGCTTTATAGGTATTCAATTGCCGAGATGCGTAGGCAATAACCTTTCCCTTTTTCATCAATACACATCCTAACCCATGCTTTGAAGCGTCACTATAGACCACATAACCATCAGTTCCTTCCGGTAGCGCCAAAACTGTTGCGGACGTTAGGCACTTTTTCAACTTCTGAAAACTTGCCTCGCACTTGTCGTCCCATATGAACTTCTTATGGACCTTGCGGAGCAACCCGGTCATGGGTAGAGCGATCTTTGAAAATCCCTCCACGAACCGTCTGTAATATCCTGCAAGTCCCAAGAAACTGCGCACCTTCTTCACGTTCTGAGGTTGCTTCCAGTTGGCTACCGCTTCGATCTTCTGAGGGTCAACCATAACCCTATTCTCGTTGATCACATGGCCTAAGAAAGCCACCTCCTTAATCCAGAAATCACATTTAGACAACTTTGCGTACAACTGATTCTGCCTAAGGATTGACAAGGTGATACGAAGATGCTCCTCGTGAGCCTCCTCGCTCGAAGAGTAGATCAGGATATCGTCGATGAATACCACCACGAACTTGTCCAAATACTGGTGGAAACATCTATGCATCAAATCCATAAAAACTGCCGGAGCATTGTAAGCCCAAATGACATGACTATGAACTCGTAGTGTCCATATCTCGTCCGGAATGCAGTCCTCAGAATATCTTCCTCACGAATCCTGAGCTGATGGTAACCAAATCTCAGATCGTTCTTGGAAAAGACCTTTGCTCCCTGTAGTTGATCCAACAGATCATCTATCCTGGGTAACAGATACTTATTCTTGATAGTGACCTTGTTCAACTCTCGATAGTCGATACAAAGTCTGAACGATCCATCTTTCTTTTTGACAAACAAGACGGGAGCGCCCCAAGGCGATGCACTCGGCCTTATATATCCTTTCTCAAGTAGGTCCTCGAGTTGTTTCTTCAACTCTTGCATCTCCGCTAGAGCCATCCGATAAGGTGCTTTAGAAATCGGCGTGGTTCCAAGCTCGAGATCAATAGTGAACTTCACATCACGGTTTGGGGGTAAACCATAAATCTCATCAGGAAAAACATCCGGATACTTGCATATGACCGGAACATCGAGAACTGAAGTCTCATCCTTCTTGGGCTTATCCAGATAGCACAGGTACCCGACAAAACCTTGTCGAAGTAGCTTACATACAGCCATCGCATTGATGAGCTTTCCGTTATCAGCGTCTGTACGACCCTTGAACTTGCACACAAACTGGCCCCCAGATGAAACTGTCACGGTCCTTGAGCTAAAATCGATTACAGCCCCATGATGCATCAGCCAATCCATCCCGAGAATGATGTCGTATGGAGCCATGGCTATACAGATTAAGTCGACATCGAACTTTCGACCTTGAATAGTAATCGAAAATTCCGACAAACGCTTGGTCCCTACTAATTGTTCACCATTTGGAAGGTTCACTACAAAAGGTTTGTAAGATTCATTGCACTTCAACCCTAACTTACTCACACAGTTCTCCGAAATAAAAGAATGAGTGCACACAGATGTAGAATGAAGGTATAGAGTACCTTGAGCAATTGGAGCATTTGGCCCGTCAGCCTCACTCATCTCATATAGCCGCTGACCCTGACCCACCGGAACAGCTAGGGCTTTCCCCTTGTTCTGAGCAGTAGTCTGCATAGAGGTACTCAGAGCTCCAACAGGCTTAAATCGGGGTCGGTTGTTATGGCTAACTGACGCTTGCTGCGACTCAGCCCCCTTCTGCCTCCTTTGAGGACAAAACATTTGCAAGTGTCCCTCTTTTCCGCATGCAAAACACGTCCTCTTGTCCTTCAGACACTCATTGCTCTTATGCCCCGGCGTGCCACAATTATAGCACTGAATCGGTTCTTGCCCTGGCCCAAGCGTTGAGTAGGACCTGACTGTGTTACCTCAGTTCTAGCCCGACCAGATTTGGCAAAATGCGACGGTGGCGCGGGTCGTTTAAACCCACTAGCCTGAGGCTGACTCTGCGCCGGTCTCTGGCGATTGTGATTCTTCGCTGACTCTTCCAGAGTCACCTCTAATTTATAAGCGGTATCCACATACTGATCCAGAGTAGAGCAGCCATGGCGCACCATCAACGACTTGATGTCTGGGTTCATCCACTCGTGGAAATGCCAGATCTTCTGCTCCTCACTCGACACTTCCGGACCAACATATTGCAACAAATGATTAAACTTAGCTGCAAGCTCAGTCACCTTCAACCCATCCGTCTTAGGGTAAAGGAACTCCTTATGCTTCTCTTCCCTCATAGCACGGGAAAAGAAATGGTCGGTCATCTTGGTTTTGAACATACCACTCAACCCGGGATGATCAGTTAAACTAGTGCTCTCCCACCATTCTCTAGCCACATCCTTAAGTTGAAGGGAAGCAATATGCACTTTCTCAGCCTCAGTGCAATCGACATTCCTAAACAACCGTTCCATCTGCAAGAACCAATACGCCACTCTGACTGGTTCTCCAGTACCATCATAGCTGTCAGGCCTCATTGAGCTTATGGCCTTCAAGGCTCGACCGTAGTTTCCTTTGTTCCTGACGGCATCGACCTGAGGTACATGATCCACTAGCTCCTCAAATTCAGGAATAACCTGAGGAACTGGACCACCTTGTGCCTGTGGTGCAACTGGCCGAATTATATCGGTGACCGCCTGCATAACAATCCCACGAATGACCTCTATGGCCGCAACGTCGAACACCACCTGAAGGATAGCCTGAAATTGGCCATTGCCTGCGGGGTTATTGTGAGAGACAGACTCGCTCTCATCCCCTTGATTAGCGGCGTTTCTCATATTCAGCCTTGAATTGTTACTCGGCCCAACACCAACACGGATTGTGTTTCTTGTGTTCACCATCTGTTTGTCGATCAATTTTCCAAGTATTTCACAACATTAATATCACACTTTAAAACTCACAATATATGTAATTGGTTTGGAGTAGATCAAACTAGCAAACTTTATTGATGAAATGAACTGAAACCGAGTTTGATTAGTTTTACAATTATCCTCCTAAGCAAGAAGACAAAATTGCTAGGAGGCTAAGGCTCTAAGACAACAAAACAGAACAACTAGAAAAGAGAATCACTAAGACATGCTACTGTCCCACCCTCAAGGTGCCTTGAAGAAATTCCTATACACGTCAGACCTTTGACACCTTCTCTTTGGAAGTGGACTGTTCTCGGGTTCCAGTGTCGACCCCCTCGAGTTACTAGGACCTGGAACACTCGGCTCCTCCCTAGGCATTAGAACACTTGGCCCTGCTCTGGGCACAGGAACACTCGGCCCTTACCCGGGTATAGGTGGGTAGCAAAACTTCTCTAGGAATCCTGGGCGAAAATCCGCCCTATTCACCTCGTAATGAGGGTTGAGAAGCAGCTTGGCCTGCCTGATGTTCTCCTGGAGCTCGCGGACGTCATCCAGCATACGGGAGAGACCGAGCTCAGTCTCGTAAGTCCGCTCCTCCATATCGTACAATGATTTTGTCCACTCCTCCATGCGCTCTACTAGCACTCGGGGCCTAGGCCCGGCCTGCTGGGTCGGAACCTCCCTCGGAGCATCCATCGATTCCCACGGCCTTTCCCGCATACGAGCTCGCTCAGTCATCATCTCCACATGGTGACGAGCCTCGGCGGAGATAGGCTGCGGGTCCATTGGTGCATCTAGCGGCTCGTACTCCGCCCAGTTGGCCCCGGATACCCCAAGCGCCTCCCATGCAGCAGGGGATAATGGTGCGTGCTCCTGAACTGGTGGATTCTCTAGACTAGGGAAGATGAACTGCATCCCCGGATCTTCCTCATCCACTAAAAGGTGCTCCAGACCATCCGAGTCATAATAGTACTCCTCGAGGTCCTCCTCGGGGTCCTCCTCTGGATCCTCCTCGGGAACCTCCTCCGGGTCTTCTTCCGGATCCTCCACCCGATCGGATACCAGCACTACTGACTCTACGAGGACGGTCTTCTCCTCCTTAGGTGGGCTACTCGGTTCTCCAACTTGTGTGCAGCTCGGAAGAACAGGAAAAACGAGCTCGGCCTGAGGTGGCGAAGCTATCTAGGCGCCCTTCCTACCCTTAAGCTGAGACACGAAGGAACCCATATCCTGCGAGGCGACGAGAAGGGATTAGTCTTTCTAAATATAGAAGATACTTTTTATATCAGACCGGAAAAGAAGACACGACTTGAATGGCAGAGGTTTCAAAATATCACATTTTACTCAAAGTATGATTTTGTTCAAATTTTTTGACTTTTGGAAAGAACCAACAAATTTCTTAACACAACGGGGAACGATTTATAAATTTTTTGTTTAAGGTAAAACGATTTGAAAACCCAAACCGGTTTAAAACTTTTAGCTCAGATACCAAATCTATAACACCCCTAAATTTCCCTTTGAAAGTATTACCACCAGTGACCTCAGATTACACATCCGGGGTCACCCAAGGCTAAATCATTTCATAACAACTATATAATAACACAAACTTTATTAAATGGCAATAAATCTGCCCCAAATAATATTCCGTCGCAAATTACATTTTACCAAATACGAAATATTTACTACAGCGGAAGTCTTGAAAATAATTAAAAACGCCATGACGGGTCTCGATCATGCGACCTTCGCCAGGATCTCAACCTTTGAAATCAAAAACTTCAACCGCTTTCTCGTCGGGTCTATGCCTTCACTGATGCGGAAACTTATCTGATGTGCCGTATGAGAGGGATGACACCAGCCAACCATGCAAAGGAAAATAACCGGTTGGTTAGTCTAATGAAAGACTACGCAAGGGTACAGATAAAAAGGTTCTAAGTAGTCGTATTAGGTTACACTCGTCGCTTCTCGAATAATAGCTGATGATGACAGTGAACCTCAACACTTCTACAGAAACATAAGAAGATGAAAGATGAAGAGAAGACTCTAAAAGAATTGAGTCTTATGGGAAACGTATGAAGAGAAGACTCCAAATAAGTTGAGTCTTATGGAAACGTATGACAAGTGTTTGGGAACGTTTATAGTTTTCACATAAGCTTTTAAAAACAACTTGATCATTTGGGTCCACGACCAACCTCACCGCGCAATGCGAATCCAGATTGGAAAGAAGACTTACTCTAACCGAAGTCCGGGCGGATTCCAAGTTATACTTCTCGCCCGAAGGTTCATTAATTATGTGCATAACCGCACTTATCTTATTTAGTTACAAAACACATATTCACATTAAAGATTTTATTGCATATCATCTCGATACGAGAGATATTTTGGGAATTAATCCCGAGTGTTGGCACCAGCTATGTGCACCTACCCTGAATAAGGGTACAGTCATGACCAGATAGTACTAGGGCAAAATCCTCCTAATACCAGTTATAAAGAAACGACTAGACCTCACAAGGTACATAGCGTTCCTACGAATACTCGTTCTAAATACACATGTAAGTTCATACATAAATCCACACCAAAACCATCACAGTAATATCATGTATAATAGCGTTGTTTCTAGCAATATATACAACCTATTATAGAATCATATTTTATCACATTGTTTTATTAAATTTGTTACCAAACGAAAAAAACACTTCATTCCAATTTAATTAACAATCAAGTAATTGATAACTAGACCTGAGCAAACGCGGGCCGGCCCGCCCGGCCCGCCCGCCAAATAATACGGGCCCGAATAAGGGTTTCAGCTCGAACGGGCCGTTTGGCCCGGCCCGTTCAGGCTTACGGGCCGGGCACAGTATGAGGGTTAAGCCCGAACGGGCCGCTCAGCCCGGCCCGCGGCCCGTATACATATTTAATTATATAAAAATATTTAAAAAATATTTAAAAAAAAACCTAACCTAGCTCGTTCACTCCATCTCACGCAGTCACGCCGCTCTCTGCCTCTCTTCTCTTTCACAGTTTCACTCCATCTCAGATCTCCTCATGCCGCTCCCCCTCCGACCAAGCGACCGCCGACCGCTCCGCCTCCGACCAGGCGACCATCTCTCGCATCTTCTGAGTTCCGACCGTCGACCATCTCTCGCATCTTCCGAGATCCGACCGCGAGTCGCATCAAATCCGATCTTGCCTCAAGACCCTTACGATCGCGCCGCGGCGCGATTCTGGTGTAGATTCATCGACGAAAAGGTAGGGTTAGGTTGAAATCGGTCAAAATTGGAAGCTTAAATTGATTTCATAAATTAGGTTGAACTAATTTGAGAGTGATTTGTGAATTGCATAAATTAGGTTACGGTTCCGGGGAGGAAGGCGATCATGGCATTCCGGGAGAAGAGAGGGAGAAGGCGGAGAAGGAAGCGCTTGAATCGCTGGAAACCCCAGAGAAGCAGCTGGAGGGGAAGAAATTCTTCGACGGGGAGGAATTTGGGGTTGTTGACATAGAGGCGATCGAGATTGCGGTGTGGACTCCGGCGTTGCAGGAAGCGGCGGGGAGGGAGTTTGTGACGGCGGAGAGATTCCCGTTGATTTGTAGGTGGGCGGAGGAGATTCAGAGATGCGGCGTTTTTAGGGAGAATCTGCCTTCTAAAGAACCATACTCGACTTTTACATATTTTAAAAACAGGTTTTATAGTATATTAATTGCGGGCTGCCCGCGGGCCGGCCTAGCCCGGATTTCCGGGCGGATAGGGTTTACAATTCCGTCCTGACAAACAGGTCGGGCCCGGCCCGCAAAATCGGACTCAAAAAATAGGCCCGGCCCGGACCCGGCTCGGGCCCGTATATGATCAGGTCTATTGATAACTAAAGGAAATGTGGAATGATAAGCAAGAGCGAACCGCCACTTGCCTTAATCTAGGCGAATCGAAGATGTCGGGTTTCGAGTATCTGGAGACTGAAATCTAAGTATGGATTCCTACGACGACGACGAGATAAAAGACGGAACCCTAAGTTAGATATGATACGAACGAAACGAGGATACGAAACGAATAAACGATACGAACGAAAGGGAACAAGCCTAAGCAGTGGCCGTGGTTGCCAAATCCACGATCGCGCTTGCTCGGCAAGCCGCGGTCGCGGTTATCACATCCGCGGTCACGGAAATCTAGGCAGAGCCGCGGTCGCGGAATTCATACCCGCGGTCGCGGTTCTCCCTTCCGACGACGGCTTTGGAGGCGTTCTGAGCTTACCAACGACGACGACGACTTCCGAACTTGGACGAAAGCTCACTACGACCACCACTTCCCGGCTCCACAAGGCTACCACGACCTTCGACGATGCTCCAACGACCTCAAGAAACTCCGGCGACGACAAGAACGAGAGAGAGAGAGTTGATGGAGCTGTGGATGCAGAATTGGGTAGCTGAAGACCCCTATTTATAGGGTGGAGGAAGCCCAACGCCGAGCACTCCAAGCGATTAGCCTCCCCCACCGGCGAAACGCCGGCAATCGAAGCGACGAAATGCGGGGAAGAAGGAACAAGAAGGCGAACAGGGTTTCTGCGGTCGTGGTTTGGCTCTGGGCGAATCCGCGCCCGCGGATTCAATCCGTGGTCGCGGAACTGCCGCGATCGCGTTCCTTGGCCTCTGGTCGCGGGTCTCGTTCAAGGACATGCCAAATTCTATTGTTTTTAGCACTCCAAAATACTTCATGACCCACAATTTTATTAAACGTATAATATTTCGTTCAAGAAATTATTACCAACGACAAGAAGGAGAGAGAGAGTTGATGGAGTTGTGGATGCAGAATTGGGTAGCTGAAGACCCCTATTTATAGGGTGGAGGAAGCCCAACGCCGAGCACTCCAAGCGATTAGCCTCCCCCACCGGCGAAACGCCGGCAATCGAAGCGACGAAATGCGGGGAAGAAGGAACAAGAAGGCGAACAGGGTTTCCGCGGTCGTGGTTTGGCTCTGGGCGAATCCGCGCCCGCGGATTCAATCCGTGGTCGCGGAACTGCCGCGATCGCGTTCCTTGGCCTCTGGTCGCGGGTCTCGTTCAAGGACATGCCAAATTCTATTGTTTTTAGCACTCCAAAATACTTCATGACCCACAATTTTATTAAACGTATAATATTTCGTTCAAGAAATTATTACCAACGACAAGAAGGAGAGAGAGAGTTGATGGAGTTGTGGATGCAGAATTGGGTAGCTGAAGACCCCTATTTATAGGGTGGAGGAAGCCCAACGCCGAGCACTCCAAGCGATTAGCCTCCCCCACCGGCGAAACGCCGCCAATCGAAGCGACGAAACGCGGGGAAGAAGGAAGAAGAAGGCGAACAGGGTTTCCGCGGTCGTGGTTTGGCTCTGGGCGAATCCGCGGGCACGGATTCAATCCGCGGTCGTGGAACTGTCGCGATCGCGTTCCTTGGCCTCTGGTCGTGGGTCTCGTTCGAGGACATGCCAAATTCTATTATTTTTAGCACTCCTAAATACTTCATGACCCACAATTTTATTAAACGTATAATATTTCGTTCAAGAAATTATTACAGAGGTTACAAAAATTGTCCATCATGTCTTTCTTACAAAACGACAGTTCGGGACTTTTAGGGGTTATTACATGTATCACATCCGATCAGTTATTTGATTGATTGGGATAGTTATAACCAGTATCATATTTACTTTATTAGGTGGTAATAGTTGGTTAATTTTATCATTGTTCTATTTTTTGTTCTCATCAATGTACTCACAAATGCAAGTGTTTAGATCAGTCCCGAGTTGGGGTGTGATGATGTCACATAAAGGTTCTTGGAGGATCCATCTGTTAGTGATAAAAGGCAGGATCGTGAAGTCTACAGTGCAAGGTGAAGCCCCCTAGACCTCCAAGGAATCGACAGCAAATTCCAGAAAATCTGGCTTGTCTTCAACTTGCTCGTTTTCTCTGGTCCGGTATCCGAATTGGGTGATTTTAAAGCCCAGTGTTAGATTCGGAAGTCTAGATGATTCCCTCAAAATTAGAGCATGAACGGATTGAGGAATCAGAAGTTATGCGGAGTATACTGAAGGGTCGCAGGCAGTTCAGCGAAGGAGGTGTTGATGATGATGGATCTGGTTTTCATGAAGTGGATGATGGTGATGAATAGATCTGGATGTGGGGATTGATTTGTGATGGAGATCGAAGGGATAAGTATCCTAGACTCACGTGGAT
This sequence comes from Rheum nobile, assembly GCA_027886185.1. Classification (NCBI taxonomy): domain Eukaryota; kingdom Viridiplantae; phylum Streptophyta; class Magnoliopsida; order Caryophyllales; family Polygonaceae; genus Rheum; species Rheum nobile. The sequence goes on along the minus strand of WOAB01000072.1, from coordinate 2,126,612 downwards.
ATGACTCACCACAAGAGAATAGAACAAGATCAAAGAGCATAGGGATATTACGCACCCTAAACTAGACGATCAAAAGCCCGATATTACACACGAGCAAAAGACTGAATTTTCTGGAAAAATTCAAAGGAGATATCTCTGGTTTTTTATTAAGCATCTGATCATTACAAAAGTCTCACGAGGCCTGCTTCAATAGGCATACAAAGTTGGAGTTTAAAACTCTTGAACTAGCCTAGTAAAAGCTTCCTCTAATTAGTGTCTTCTAGATCTAATAACTCTTAAACCGGAAGTCTTTTGAGCTTGTCCTTCTAGAACATGGTAGCTGGATGAGTTAAGTAGGCCTCCTCCAAAAATGGGCCCAAATGCACGAGGGAATTGAAATTGACCCCATGAGGAATGAAGGTACCTCACTCTGGCGCGGGTGCGAGTATGTCACTGGCTTGGCGCACTAGAACCACAGAGCACCCTTCACATTTGTTCGGCACTCCTTGGGTAATATGGCTTATTTTGAGTTATAATTAATTATAGACAAGCTATGGCTCGAGCAAAGTTGCCATGATGGTGGAGAATGTCGAGAAGGAACATGAAAACCCTAAAAAGTGCGCGCCTCTGGGAAGCCAGTTGGAGTTGGTTGAACATTTGACCATTTTCCTCGAACAACCTTGGTTGTGGGGCCTTCTTGGGTCTAGTGGAGCCTTGTGGCTCATTGGTTTGCGAGCCAAGTGGTGGCGGGGTCGGTGGAGTCGGGGTTGGAGTAGTTATGAGCGTCACCACCGAGAAAGGAGGCCCTAGAAGGTGCAAAGCAGCTTGAGGATCTTGGTCTTCTTGATCTTCTTGATTGACCCTAAGTAGGGTCACATCAGTTAGTCCAGAATTTTATTATTGTTCCATCGCCCACCTACCAAATGACACCTTTTTGAATTCGTTGTCGAATATCCATCTTTTTTTCCATTGTCATGAGCAATTTTCTTTTCTTTCACATCATAGAACATGGTTGTCTTTCAAATATTTTTTTCGAGATGATTATGACCTATAGGTTATTTAGCTCTGCCACAATTTTCCATATAAGTTTAAATTCCAAAGCATAGCTCATGTCTATAGATTTTCTTAGGCCAAGATCTCTTAGATAAGATTTTTGACATATTTTATTCCATCCAATCGGTGGCTCAAATGATGGTTCTTTGTTCTGAAAGAAAGATTTGTTAATTGGGCACCTTGGGTACTTTTCAAGAGGGATCATGTTCGTTATAGTTAATATCTCTTGGATTTGTTGTTTTTGTATGTTCGTTAATGCCTTTGTAACTTGAAATATTGATTTGTGGAAACCCAAATCTTTTTGTGATGCTTGTTGAAGCTCCCTTGCTAGGCTTTCTGCCCTAAAGATGAAGAGGAATGGTGATAGAGGGTCTCCTTGGCAAAGCCCCTTTCTAGTTTGAATATTTTGGTTGGTCCATTTTTTACTAGAACTAAGAAGGAAAATGTGGAGATGCATTCTTTAACACACATTATAAATGTATCACAAAAACCAAACTTTTTTAGCATTTCAAAGATAATTTCCACTCAATCTGGTCTGATGATTTTTCCATGTCTGTTTAATCGCAATATAGCCCTCTTCCCCTTTTCTTGATCTAAAGAACTGAAAGATTTCATGAGCAATGAAGATATTACCTTAAATGGCATAGTTTTCCAAGAGGGCCCTAAAGTAGAAGCGCAATCTTTTCCATTAATTATGTTTAATCTATCAATTAGGATTTTGAGATAATTTTATGAATAGTTGAGCATAGACTTATTGGTCTATAATTGTTCGCGAAGTTAGGGTTATCACATTTTGGTATGAGGGTAATGAATGTATGGTTTATTTGCTCAAGAATATTTCCAAAGAGAAAACGTTTTTGACTAACTGAATAAACCGATGGTCCAACAATGCTCTAATATTTTTTTGTAGAATTCGGTTGTCAGGCCATCTGACCCTGATGATTTACCTTGTTCAACTTCAAAGGTTGTATTCTTAATTTCTTCATTGGATACTTGTTTTGCTAATTTTGCATTTATCCTCTTGAGATATTTTTGTGTTTATAAGTGCTAGGTAGCCTAGTAGTAGATATCATTAATTGGGGCACTTTTGTATCTTTCAATGAAACCAACTCTAATCTCATTTCAGATATTTTGTTCTTCTACAATGGTGGTATCGTTTTGTGTTCTAGTTCTTCTAATGATTTTCATGTTTCATTTTCTAGTTGAAATTTTATGAAAGTAACTAGCATTTGTGTCATTGAATTTTATATGTTTTGTCTTTGCTCTTTTTTTGCTATAAGTCTTGTATGCCTTTCTGCTAATGAAGGATTCATACATTGACATAGAGTTTTTTGTATGGTAGTGAGTTCCTCTTCAATCCTGTGTAGCTATGTAAATATATTCGTAAAAATTACATTTGCTCCATTCCTTCGCTTTTCTTTTTAGGAGTTGAATTTTCTTTACTGAGTCATACATTGTTGAGACTGCGTAGTTTGTTCTCCAAGCTTGTTTCACAACATTTCTGAAATCTTTACGAGACATCCATTATTTTTCAAACATAAGTGGTTGGTTTTTATATGGAGTGGAGGTCGTAAGTTCAATCAAAATAGAGCAATGATCTGAAGATGTGAAAGAGTATTTTGTTGTTCTTATACCTGAATACCACTAGAGAATCTGGTGTTGAACAAGAGTTCGGTCGAATTTCTCATAGATCTTGTTAATTTCCATTTTAATTTTTCTCCATGCGAATTCGTTGCCTTGCGTCGGGATATGCAATAATTCACAATCATTTATCAAGTTATTAGTCAGTTTGACCTATTAGGATTCAACTAATTACCCCCACTCTTTTCAAATGGGTTTCGAATTGTGAAGTATTGGAAATCCCGACACAAGGAAAATAATTTGCATGAAGAAAAAATAAAATGGAACTTAACAATATCAACTAGCACAAAGAGTGCCATTAATCGCACAAAATTTGTAGTGGATTTAAACAACCGTGTTAAATATGATTTCGGGTTCCCGGTTTACCTTAACATCGCAAGGAACACACCTAAATATTCATAACAATAAAATTCGGACCACGATTCATGTACGAAACCGCGGAGCCTCATATTTTTCAATCTCGATTCACGGTTATATATGAAACGCGGTGTGACAATTTATTTATATATAAGTCGGATCGCAGTTGTACACTCAGAACGGGGTGCAAGTAATTCAATGAAATCTCGGAATGGGCTGAAGCCTGAAGTTGTAACAAAGTCCATATTTTTGCTTCTTCATCTCCCAAAAATTCAAACACAAAAAGAAAAGAATTGCCCTATTCCGTGTAGAATTAATAAAAAGAGATAAAAAAAGAAAAAGAAAAAAAGATCTTGTTTAGGGTTTCTGATAATGCGGCATCTTCTCTTTATCATCCATTCTAAAGATGTTTTCTTGTGTGTATTGAGTGTTTCTTCTCCCCACTTTGGAAAATGGGGATTATGGGAAGCAAATTTTGGTATTTTGCCTTGCTATGCTCTTCTTCTCTTATGGGTTTTCATCTGTTTACGCTTCTACTTTTCCTTCCGATGAGTTTCCTAAAGCTTCTAGATGCTCTCATTTGAACTTCCTTTCACTTCGTCTTTGTCTTTAATATGTGAATTTTATGTTTTAGTTTTCTAGAAATTATTAATGGGTTAATTTCAAATGTCGTCGCTAGGATGATAAACTTTGTCTCTCAAAACCACCACTATAATTGGTATATATCTCTTCAATGACACTTTCTCTTGCTCCTATGTTGAAAAAATTGGAGGCTAATGTGATCTTTTGATGCAGCTATTTCTAATCGTCCGATAATGAAGTTTGAGAGTGGATACAAAGTTGAGATTCTATATGATGGAAGAAATTAAGCTTGAGGTTGAGCATTATTTTGTGGAGGTTCTACCTAGTGAAGAACTTCTAATGTTGGACTTTGTTAATAGTAATCTTTACATGATCTCTTCTTCCTTTCTCAATGTAAGTGGGTTTTGCTCTTTAAATCACTAACACTTCATTCTTGGCTTGTTCTCTCTAATTTTGATTCATTTAGTGCTTTTTTTTTTTGTTATGCATGCAATTCAGTGATTCTACTTAACCTTTTTTTAGCCTTTTTGTTGTATCTGAATAGAAATTGAGTGCTATTTCTAGGGCCTATCAAAACTACCTTTAGCATTTTGTGTTTTTGTGACCCTAAAATATTCAGGTTCTTGCTGAAGATACATATTATGATCAATTAAGAAATATTTGTAAAGTGTCGTTTCTTATTAATTTAACTTCTTTATACTTCCACTCAAGATACTTTTATTCTTTATTTATTGATGATTTTAACAGATGTTGTATTGAAGATAATGACATATAGATGACCGAAATAAGAATATCCTCACATATTTGTTCAAATCAATTGGTATAATTGTATCAAATGGTATATTTTTTTTACTTCTCTTTAATCCTAACAACTTTTCTTGGTTTTTCTCCTTAAGACTTGCTAATCTTGTACAAGGAAGGCCGAAAGTCATTTTAGTGCTTATTGTTAGGCATGCAATTTTGTGATTCTAATTAACTTTTCATGTCTTTAATTTATGTAGACTTTTGATGAGATTATGTTTTTATAGTCCTATCAAAATGACCTTTAGAAATTGAGTATGCTGAAGTAAGCTATTACGAAGATGGCTATTATGATCAATTAAGAAACACTTAAATTAGCAAAGTTTCTAATTGACATAGCTGTTGTTTTTCTTTCTTTGTTTTTCAATATTGAAAATTTTAGCTTATTCATTGATATTGTATTAGGGATGAGCATAATTTGGTCTAGACCGGGTTTTTGGACCAGACCGGACCAAATGAAAATAGGTCCGGTCTTCGGTCCAAGAATTTTGGGATTTCGGTTCCGGTCCGATCTAAAAACCGGTCTGGACCGATTTTTTTTAAAAAAATTATTTATAAAATACTTATATAATTTAAATTATTTGTATATTATAAATGTATTTTAAAGTAATTATATATTTTTATATTAATATAGTACTATATATAATAAATAAATTTTAAAATATAATTTTTTAAATTTATTTTACAAGTTTTTTAAAATATTTAAAATTTGGTCAAAAACCGGTCCGAGGTGGACCGGACCGGTATTTTCTGGTCCGGTCTTCGATCCACACTTTTCTTGAATTTGGTTTTCAGTCCAATCTGATCCGGTTTTAGACCAAAGCTCATCCCTATAATGTATTCTAGATCATGAGATTTAGATGAGTTAAAAGGAACTTTCTCACATGGTTGTTCTAATCAAATGATATATTTGTATGCACGTGTGCATATGCTTTGTTTATGTTATATGGATTCTAAAATACAAGGTTCATGAAAGATCCGAGGCCTTGAAAGCGTCATCCCATGCCAACCCGATGACTTTCCAGGAGGTCATCCATTCTAGTTCTACTCCCGCCCTAACACGCTTAACTTCATAGTTCGTTGTCCTCACTTAAACCATGAACATGAAGAGGTCTTGTTGACATGGATAGCACTCTAATCCTTATGAGGGTAAATATGAATTAGTTATGATCAATCTCCGATTTGAACGAATCCTAAAACCATTTCCGATAATTTGTAAAAAATCAACAAATTCAGGGTCACAGATTAAGCGATGTCATTTTACAAAAAAACATAAAAAAACTATTTTAACACCAATTTAATCGATTCCAATTCCTACATTTTAATAACTTCTTAAATTTCACATATATAGAAAGGTTCAGTATGGAACATTCTGTGAAATTTCCTGTGACACTCCTAAATTACCTTAGGAATAGTACCACCAGTGACCTCGGAACGTATATCCGAAATCATCCAAGGCTTACAATATTGATCGCAAATACGAAATAATACGGATCAATCATATATTAATCCAAAAATGTCTTACAAACGACGTTGTGGAGAACCATAACTAGATCAATATCAAAGATAGTAGCGGAAGACTTAATGAAAAATACTAAAATTACATAATAGGTTATAACCCAAAATTTAACTTCAAGATCTTCAACGTTATTGTAAACAAAATAACAAAACAACAGCTGCCTTCAATGTCGGTATCTTGCTTCTCCACTCTTGGAAGAAAGACCTGATGTGTCGTATAGGACGGATGGCACCAGCCAACCATGTAAGGAAAATGAACGGTTGGTCAGTCTAATGAAAGACTACGCAAGGGTGAAAAAGGAATGATTTTGTAGTCGTATATAGTCACTAGCCTTGTTTTCTCAAATAAAACTCGATAAACGGTACATGACTACTATACTCCTACTGAAACAAAAGAAAATGCATGATTCAAGAGAAGACTCCAACTGAATTGAGTGTTATAGGAATGATATGTATTTGTTTGGGAACATTAATAATCATCACACAAGATCTTAAAAACGACTGCTTTGAGTATTTGGGTCATCGACCAACCTCACCGCATAATGCGATTCCAGATTGGAAAGGGAACTTACTTTAGACAGGAGCTCGAGCGGTTTCCACGTTGTACTTCTCGCCCGAAAGTATACTAATTATGTGCACAAAGGCACTTAAGTTATTTAATTTCAAAATGTGCATTTACGTTAAAGCTTTTATTTCACACCAATCTTGAAACGAGATATATCATGAGACGAATCCTGAATAACGACACTAGCTAAGTGCACCACCACTTATATTTGAATTAGGGTAGGTCATGAACAAAAGCATTGAGGCAATAATCCTCCTAATACCAAGTTATTAAGAAACAACTAAACCTCGCGAGGTATATAGCGTTCCTACGAATACTCGTGCTAACTAAGCATACAAGTCCACGCCAAATCCACACTAAAGTTCAACTAGCACCCTTTAATAATAATAATTCATATAAGGGTCGTCACTAGCAAAATATACAGCTTAGTATATAATTCATATTTATCCACACCATATATCACACAAGTTCCCAAACACAAATTAAGAATATTTATCATAACTTAATTAAAACAATTGATTAATTGTCAATTAAGAAAAATATGGAATAAATTGCACGAGTGAACCGCCACTTGCCTTAGGTTACGGTAGAGATAGAACAACGTAACAGAAGCAGTTGCCTTCAAACACCGAATTGGACTCCTACTTTGTTTTCGTTCCCAAAAGCAATTCCGAGACGTTCTAAATTCACACAGAAATAAATAATAATTAGATAATTTATTCAATAACGGAAATTGGACATAACTTGTCTCGGATTCTAATTAAGTTTATTTAAGTCTAAATAAATCAATTATTGAGGCTACATGATATACGATTATCTATACGATAATAAAAATCCTTTAGTCGTATATTCTAAATAATCATCACATAAATAATAAAATAATTTAATTTATTTACCACCTTATATAACATGATATACGATTATCGATACGTAATGTTAAGTATTAACAAGTTACAGCCTAAGATTATATCCTAAAATATGTTTAATTTAACACTCATAAAATTAAACTAACCCAATATATATCTAATTAACCCCAATTAGTAATACTAATCATGATTAATTAAAAAAATAAAAAAATAGATTTGGTCGTTTACAGAATTCGAGCCCGACGTCCCGTCGAAGAATGGCTCGATTAGACCTCGTCTGACTACCAATTGGCTTGTGGTTGGTGTCGTAACTGGAGATGTCCTAACGAAAGAGAATTTTACCCTGGAAGTTCCCAAAATTTTCTGGAAAATACCAAAACCTAATTCTCAAAATTGGATGAATTTCTACCATGGGTAAAGGGGTATTTATAGGGAAATTGAAGCTCTTAAAGATAGCTTTCCAACCCCGCAAGTTTCGGCTCAATCGGATCTCAAACGAGATCGAATTGTGAATTTTTATCCAAATTTTAAATATTCGGGTTGTTTATCTTTACCTATGAAATATCATTTTAGGTGGTTAAAAATCCCGATTTTGGTGGAATAGGATTTAGGATTAACATATCTTGAAGGCCTATGGGTTAATTGAAAGAAACAAGCCAAAATTTAGAGCCAAAACCATGAAAGGGAGCTTGAAAGCTTGGCTGGCTTGGGGAATAAGAAGGCAGTCGGCCTCCCTTATTTTTTGGCATAATTACACATTTTTTTTCAACTTTTTAATTTGGCAAAAATGCCCTTATTTTACTTTTCAAAAATTATAAAAATTGTCCAAACTTATATATAATCTTACCCAAAGTTTTTTTATATATATATATATATTCTTCCATAAATTTATGAAGAGTGAAGTTTTAATTTGAATTAATTCTTATAATTTGAATCAATTCTAAACTTAAGTTGTATATCCTTATAAACTTAACCTTATTTAAATCTTAATTAGCATTTTGTTAATCTTAATTTATATACGTTAGGTTAAAATTGGTAAGTCTAACTAGAATATCATTAACATAATATTAAGATAATTTTAAGTGCAGCTTGACTTAAAATGTAACATACTTATATGGAATAAAATTATGTTTAACTTATTTCCTTGGAATAATGTAACAAAAATTCATACCCTTTATTAAAAGTAAAATTACAATCATGTCATCATCTAAAAATAAGGGTTATTATATTTTCAGTCGTTAAAACTAGTTGATGTGTCAGATTTATAGGTTCATAAACTTTCCAACTCAATTTTTATTCTCAAAACATAACATAATGCTCATCATAATTTATGAAATTTATACTGTGAAAACTAACATACCAAACCAACCTAATGATCCATGAATCAATCAATTCCGACCACTCTATGTATTTTTTAGTTAAGTTCTCAAGTCAAAAGTACAATCGCAAATCCATAATACAACACCTCGGTCTATAAATTTTATCTCTCTCAAATGAATTGTGATTAACACCAAAGTTTGACATCATTCTATAAACACAGCCTGTAACCTAGCATAAAAGTTTCACGGTTTTATCTTCATTTTAACTTACCCTAATCCATTAAATACGAACTGATTTTGAAGCCCATATTTTCTCTAACAAAGACAGTTCAGTCACGAATTTTTATCTCACACAACTTAAATCCCATGACCACCAAATCTATTATATATATTAAAACTCTTTCCTTTTAAGCTCTTAGAACGCTTCTAAGCCCACCATATATACATGTTATTTTTTCATTCGTTCCTTTTTTAAAATTTTTATTTCACTTTAAATAAAAATCATTTATTAAATAAAAATTTATATGTAAAAATTTAGATTACAATTACTTTCAAAACCAATCAAAATTTAAAGTGACAAATAACATTGTAAATAAATTTAACCATAAATCTATATATCTATAAATATCTATAAAATCTTCACTTGATAGATTTCACATTTTCAAGATTTATTTACAAATTATTTATGAACTTGAAATAAATATATATTAAAGCTCTCTCATTTTGAGCTCTTAGAACGTTTTTGAGCCCACTATATCCACATGTCATTTTTTCATCCGTTCTTTTTTTTTAAAATTTTTTATTTCACTTTAAATAAAAACTGTTTATCAAATCAAAATTTATATGTAAATATTTAGATTACAATTACTTCCAAAACCAACCAAACTTTAAAGTAACAAATAACATTGTAAATAAATTAACCATCAATCTGTATATCTATATATATCTATAAAATCTTCACTTGATAGATTTCACATTTTCAAGATTTAATTACAAATTATTTATGAACTTGAAATAATTGATGATGAATAAAACATATATATGAAAATATCAATATACTATTCGAAACACTTCTGAGCCCACCATATCTACATGTCATTTTCCCATTCGTTCCTTTTATTTAATTTTTTATTTCACTTTAAATAAAAACCGTTTATCAAATCAAAATTTATATATAAATATTTAGATTACAATTACTTCCAAAACCAACCAAACTTTAAAGTGACAAATAACATTGTAAATAAATTTAACCATCAATCTATATATCTATATATATCTATAAAATCTTCACTTGATAGATTTCACATTTTCAAGGTTTAATTATAAATTATTTAAGAACTTGAAATAAATATATATTAAAACTCTCCTCTTTTGAGCTCTTAGAACACTTCTGGGCCCACCATATCCACATGTCATTTTTTCATCCATTCCTTTTTTTAATTTTTTATTTCACTTTAAATAAAAACCGTTTATCAAATCAAAATTTATATGTAAATATTTAGATTACATTTACTTCCAAAACCAACCAAACTTTAAAATGACAAATAACATTGTAAATAAATTTAACCATCAATCTATATATCTATATATATATCTATAAAATCTTCACTTTATAGATTTCACATTTTCAAGATTTAATTACAAATTATTTATGAACTTGAAATAATTGATGATGAATAAAAAATATATATGAAAATATCAATATACTATTTGAAATATAATTCAATTGGGTTTTATTTGATTCTCCAATTGAGTTAATTTAGTATATTAATAATTACGAATAAATATAAGTGGCCAACATATATATATAATAATAAAACAATGAGTAAATTAATATGATTTTATTTCAATAATATCATCTCAATGTCTAAAAATTGAACTGAATATTACAAAAGGTAAAAAAAAGCTAACAAAAGTAAAATTCTATCAACAAACTTAAGAAGTTTTAAAAAGAATATAGATCTAAACATATCATCACTGACATATTGTTGGAAGATTGACAAATAACATCGTACTAACCTATTAAATTGAAGAAAAAATAGTATATTTCGATTCATAACTTCAATCTCGGATACTATTTCACTCTAAATATACAAAAATAATATGTTCTTGAGAATTGGTTAAGTAACATGTTCAAAGTGTTGTATGCAACGTAGGATCTTTGATTCCTCAAGCTTGAATTCGATTCCTTCTCTTTCGTAGCCAAAGTGATGGCTTTCCTAGGGCTGAGATAACCCTCAAACGCGTTCAAAGTGATGAACGAAAGGATCAAAGAGATGATCACAAACACCGAAGAGACGATGACCAATTGCTCGAAGCGACGAGCTACGGGATAGACGATCCGTGGGATCGAAGAGTTGACGTTGGAACTCAAGGGAAGGAGCGTACTCAACTTTACTACTCAAATTCAACGTAAAGATTATAAACTAGGGTTTCAAGTCTTAAATAGCGACAAAAGATAATAATAAATTAAAAGAAGTCTTCGGAAATAAAGACGAGAAGACGAGCGCTTTGGACTCGTTTCTGCGGTCGCGGAAAATGTTTTGAATTAAGAAAGTCGTGGCAAATCCGCGATCGCGGAAATACTTATGCGGTCGCGGAATATTGTCTGTAACAGGTCTTCGCCAGAGTATCGTCCGCAGTCGCGGCCCAAGCATCCGCGGTCGCAGCCCAAGCTTCCGCGGTCGCGGCCGTGTTCTCTGCGGTCGCAAAGTGCTCCTGTGTCTGGCTCTCTTCGAGTGCACTCCCATTGTTCCCCCTTCGTCCTTCGCCGTCATCAAGGGGGTCATGGAGCTATCAACATCCTAATCACAACTTTGATCATCCATTACATACCCTAAATGGCTAAATCAATCATAAAACCTTTATGAACACTAATAATAATAATTAAATGAGAAATAGGATTTATACCATGATTGAATCCTAAAAAACGAGATGAAATCGAAGCGGGAAATGGTGTTGAAGGACTCACTGATGGCTGAAATATCTCGGTGGTGGTCCAAATTTAATGAAAATATTAGATGATTTGAAATTGACTTTGTTTAAGTAGGGTCGTGGGAGGAAGAGCGGCTGTGGGAGAATGAAGATAGGAGGACTGGAGGAGAGGTTTTTACCTAGACTAGGTGCTGGTTTGGTTGAACACAGAAAGTATAATTCTTATGAAGTTAATCTACTATATATCTACTAAACGCAAAGCCCGGCTACGCCACGTGGCACTCCAAGAATGCACCTAAATTTTTTTTGTCACGTGGCACTACTACATCAATTTGTACACGTGACAAATATTCCAATTTTTTTGGGTTTTGCCATTTTTACCTTGAATAAAGATCTGCCAGAATATGTATACAATATTATATTGTCCAAATTGTAAATTTTTGATCTGCCACGCTATTTTTGTCATCATATATTTCGTATAATCATAGAAAATATTTTCCACATAGTAACTAATTATTTTCAAATCGTAAATATATGATCTGCCACACTATGTATGGCTAAAAATAAACCTAATGTATGGCTAAAAATCGTAAATATATGATCTGCCATAATATGTATAAAAACCATGCAGATTTTTTATTATAATAGATGTTTAGAAAAAGCCTGCAACAAAATAAACAAATAGACATTTGTGTTCTTTGCATTAAACCATCAATGCAAAGAACAAAAAAATCATGATGCTGCTTGAAATTAGCTAAAAAAATTAAAAACCTGCATTGCCATACATACAAAATAAATGCTTGGCTGGAAACTAAAACAAATTACATGAAAACTGCATTGCCATACATACAAATAAAATAAAATGGTAAGAAATCTGCAATCTGCAATATATGAAATCTGCAATCTGCACGATTTGCAGATTTTATATATACTGCATTGCCATACATACAAATAAAATAAAATGGTAAGAAATATGCAATATATGAAATCTGCAATCTGCAATATATGAAATCTGCAATCTGGTCGATTTGCTGCAATATATACGAAATCTACAATATATGAAATCAAATCAATCTGCAATATATGAAATCTGCAATCTACACGATTTGCTGCAATATATATGAAATCTGCAATATATGAAATCAAATCAATGAAATCTGCAAGACACAATTTCATTCCAATTTCAACATGTACACAATACATTTACAGAATCAAACCAGTTCCATTAAGGCATGTACAATATGTGCACAATCAAATAAAATCATTATAATACATACCTTTAGGCCATATAAATAGAGAGGCTCTCCCAGAATTACAATCTAAAGCTTTGTTCTCCTGCACAAATCCATTTCGCTGCTTCTCCTGCACAGGCCATATAAATAGTGAGTTTCTTAAGAATTTCTTAGTTTGTTTATGTTTTTTTTTTAGATTTGATTTCGCATATTCTTCCATTGGGTCTAACTCCTTTCAATGTCATTAACCGATTGTACATACGAAATGTCATTAATATATATTTCTGCAATGCATTTTCAAAATTTTAGAGGAATTGATTTCGCATATTCGTCCATTGATTTCCTGAGCACTCATTAACCGATTGATTTCGCATATTATTCCATTGATTTCCTATTTCTGTTTTTTCTGCAACGAACTGTCATTGTATCTTGGAGTTTAAATCTTGAAACATGTAATTCAAAGTGTCGCAAATCAGTAATTACAATACAAGTTAATGAGCAATAAACATAGTCAAAATTTTAGTATAGGAAGCATACCTTTAGGTATTTCATTTTTATGCAATACCCATAATTGATTTTGTTAATTCTGAGTCCAACCCGAGCTCACACATGCGATTCCTATACCAAGAATAAGCAGTTAAGTACTGCATACATTTATAAAATAAAGTACAATAGTGATGTTAAGTTTCAAGAGATAGAACCATGACCTTATTGTATATCTTAATGCATATTAAGAGTTGTATCTTGGAAGTTAAATCTTTAAACCTGTAATTCATTGATTGTCGCAAATCAGTAATTACAATACAGGTAAATGAGGAAGTCTAAATTTTAGTATAGGAGGCATACCTTTAGGTCTTTCAGTTTAGGTTAATAACATTCCATATTAAGTGCCCGAGTCTGATCCCACATGGAATTCCTAGAATAAAATAAATAAGTTAAGTACATAATAGATTTATAGAGTAATTTAATATAGTATGATGTTAATTGTAAAGATAAATAACCATGACCTTTTTTTGGACATTGAATCAGAGTAGGAGATGTATCTTCGATTTTATATGTTCAAACCTGTAAATGCAAAATTTATTGAATCAGTCATCACACTAGAGTAGAAGATCATACATATAGGCTAAGTTTTTATGTCAGAAGTACTACCTTGGACAATATGAGCCAAAGTGACCTTAATATTGTGGCTATCTGACTTCCAGTTGAGAAGCATCTATAATTGCAAAAGTTTAAAAGTAAGTAATTTGAATATAAGTTAAGAAGACAAAAATCTAAAATGGAATGTCACAAGGACTACCTTGCATACTATGTGCAGAATGAAATTTAAATTCCCAAATGTAATATTCAGTGTTGTTATCAGGGACACCTCACGTGCTCACATGCAATGAGAGATAGGAAACAATTGCAAAGTTGAAATCAGATATTGTACGACAACAACATTGCCTACAGATCTAAGAAAAAGGTATTGTCTCTTATACATACATTGCAACATATATATTTCAACACTGATAGTTTTCCTTAATATATATATGATTACAGAGTTTCAAATTATAAATCATACCTGCACAAACATAAACAGACAGCTAAGAAAAATACTATCTAATTATAGGCAAAAAAGAATAAATATTTATTAAAGGACTGCAGAAAGCAAAATTTTATGAAATGATGAGTGATTTCATAAATAAACCTCAAAAAATTAAAAACTTGAGTCCTTTAGGGTTTAGGTTAACAGATCGTGATAATTAATGAACAAAACCTAAATAAACCTAAGACGAAGTTACATCACAAATTAATTGTTTTTCACTATTTGTTCCGCACATACAAAGTTATAGAAAATTTATTTGGCCGTATTAGCCCATATGTTTATTTCACTATCATTAATACATATAGTATATTCAATGGGTCAATAAGCCATTTAAAGTTTCTGAAACAATAAATTTGGCATTTGTCTTCAATCAATCAATTCATGCCATACAGTTATGAAAAAAAATCATGCCAAGAACATATATCAGACTTAAACAAAAAAGAATGAAACAAAAAAAAACAGATCTAACCAAACATGCATAGTCTTTTTCTAAAAGAATCTATGTGAAATTATATTATTTATAAGGTGTAAAATCAATGAACCAGAATAGAACGACTCATAAGAAATCATTGTTTTGATTCATATACTTAATGACAAAAAAATCAATATTATTCAGTAGAACGGGTGGAGGATTTCAACCCGAAGGGGTCGAGAGAGAGAGAGAGAGAGAGAGAGAGAGAGAGAGAGAGAGAGAGAGAGAGAGAGAGAGAGAGAGAGAGAGAGAGAGAGAGAGAGAGAGAGAGAGAGAGAGAGAGAGAGATGTTGAAGCTGTAAATAGAAATCTTCATGGTTCTGGAATGTTGAGAAGGAAAAAAAATATTTAAATCTAAAAAAAGGAGTGAGAGAAAGCGAAATAGCAAAATGAAATAAGGGAAGAGATAGGGTTTGCAAATGTATAGATGGATCTGGAAGCTTTGATTTATATTTTTTTTATAAAGCGAAATAGTAGATTGCAAATACCAATGTGAAGCCCATTAAACCAGTTGGAATTGGGCTTATAATATTTTTTCAGGTCTATGAGCCCATTTTAACATGTAATGGGCCAATAAGCCCATTACTTATTTTTTGTTTTAAAAAATAAACATATAACAAACTATTTAGTCGGTAGTAGTGAATTTTATATATAGCAGAGTGGGTCGGTTTGTTTTGTCGGACTTTACATATAAATAATTTTAAATTTGGGCCTAAAGCCCAAAATAACCCCATTAAAATTTAGCAGCCTAATTACAAGTATTAAGTATTAAATGGGCTAATAAATCCATTTAAAAGTGTATACTACATATCTTCGAATATTTGCCAGATATATAGGTTTGGGCCGCAAAAAGAATTTTGTCAATTTTTTAATTGGGCCTAAAAGCCCATTACAGTTTATGAATCAATATAAATTTTAATCAGTTGTATTAAATTTTACATATACATATTCGGCCGGACTTACAAATTATATATATACACATCAAAATTTAATGGGTCAATAAGCCTAGTACATAGAATGAAATAGATATGAAATAATTAGAAGCCAATTTAAATTTAGTTGTCACTTTGTTTCAGAAATCAATACTTATTTATGATACTCTTATATTTATATATAACATATTTTTTCAGAAACCAATTGGAAGCCCATTAAACAAATTGAGATTGCCTGATATTGTTATTTCTGGTTTATAAGCCCAATTAATACTATTAAACAAGTAATGGGCCAATAAACCCATTACTTAAATTTTTTTGGTCGAAAATTACTTAGTTTTTTTTTAAACAACAAATATATAAATCAGTTTTTAGTCTGTTGTACTACTTTTTAATTGGCCAATAAGCTCATTAAGTTTATAACACTTATTTAAAATGTAATTTGTTGTATTCAAATTTAATGGGCCTAGAAGCCCATAATATCCTACCAGCGTAAAAAAATATTACACTTTTCTAGAGGCTTCTTATCTGTAATTTTTTGTTGTTAAAGTAGTTTTTTTTTTCAAATCAATTTTTTAAACCGTATATGATTGAATCAATTCTGTAGTTTAATAAAAAAAATCATGACTCAGACTAAATCCAAAAACATTTATACAAAAAAAACACATAGGTTGTTATGTGAAAAAAATTAGTATATTGTATGGGCCAGTAAAAAGAAATCAAGACCAAATGAAATTAAAATCCCACATGAAAATTGATTGTAATACACCGAAAATCAAGACCTAATGAAATTAAAACAATGAACATAAGGCACTCGATTTTTTTTAAAGCACCAAAATAAAAAAGATGCAAGTAAATAGATATACAGATTACCTTCATGACGGTAGGAAGAGCGCCAGAGCCTCCTTATTCAAGGTACAATCCTCAGCAATGTCCAGAAGTCCTCATATCATCGTATGAAAAAAAAAATTATCAGTATATGCGAAAGTGATGAAGCAGGAAAAAAATCAACACACAATGAAATCCAAAATCACCCATAATATTGTTTGCTCAATTTTCAAAGTGAACAAGCCAGTCGAGCATTTAAAAAGGAATATGTAGCCGGAGATAGAGATAAATAGAGAGAGATGTTACATACCTTATTTTAATGAACACGAATGGTTAGATCTGTCAAAAAACTAGGGTTTAGGTAACCCTCCATTGTCAAGCTCTAGATCTCTGTTGGTGTCCTTTGGCGTCCTTTGCATGGTACACAGATAATTTAGAATAGATGTTGTTTTTCGATCTGAGAGAGAAAGTCGCTAGATCTAAAAGAGATTCTAGAGTAATCTCATGTTTTTTGTGGATATGTGAGTTCTAGGTCAAAGAAAGGAGGTTGTGCAATGTAGATATCCATCAAAGTGTTTTGTGTGAAAAAAAAACTCGGATCTAGAACCTCTAGATCAAAGTGTTTTTTATGAGCAACAAACTTCGATCTCGAAGATTTAAAAAAAAAACAAGACGAAGGCTTGGACGACATTTACAGAAAGAGCAAAATGGAAGGTTGAAAGTGGAAAGAAAATTGGCGATGGAACTAGAAAGATTGAAAGAGGAAAGACAGATCTTGAAACTTCAAGAAAAAGATAGAGAGAAACCGCAAACGGCAGAGAAATGAAATTGATGAAATGAGGAGAGTGATAGGGTAGGGTTTCCGGCTTCTTTTTTCTTATTTTATTTTTAATACAAAAGAAAATAAATAGTAAATGGACGAGATTTTGTATTTGGGGTTGGGCCATTTGGTTAGATCGAGACATGGTAATTGGGCCTTGAAGCCCATTAACTCATTTCGATTTCATCTATCCTATACCATTAAAACGTGGGCCCATTAGTCCATTTTGTATTTAAAAATATGTTTTTTTTAATTATATTAAAATAAATAATTAGTATGTACATTTTTTAAATTATTTACATTTGTTTATATATAATTATATAATTAAAATAAATGTTTAGTTTGTATATTTATTTATTTTATTTGGAATATAAATCTCAAAATTTCCAGTGACAGTATTATGGACGAATTAAACCAAAATAATATAATGTTGAGATTTGGTGGTATTAAAGAGAAATGACAAGGGACAAATTAAATTTAATAAAAATAATAACTTTTTACATAAACCGGGGTTTTTGAGTTGGGCGTCTATTTCACTTCTGGATGTATTCTACTTGGGCCTAAAAGCCCATTAAATCAATTCAAATTTGCATTAAAAATTTACAGTTTATAAAAATATGATTTGGGCCCATAAGTCAATTTAGTATTTACAAAATTGTATTATATTTTTTTTAAACTAAAATAAATAATTAAAATTGAATTTTATTTGGAATACTTATATTAAGTAGTTACACATGTTTATGTATTTTTATAATATTAAAATAATTGATTAGTATGTAGATTTATTTTTTAAACTTTGAATATATCTTAGATTGGCAGGGTGATTTTATTATGGACGAATTAACCCGACATAACAGAACGTTGAGATTGGCTGCTATTAGAGAGAAACGACAACGAACAAATTCAAATCGATCAGGTTAATAAATTGCATTCAATTCTTTGACATTTTTCCCGATAAATTGAAATATGAACTTTAATATAAATACTAATTATGCAGGATATATTCTCGAAGTTAGTCACAATTCTTTCGTTACTGATGGTATCCCTATGTCCGACATTTCAAATGGTTATTCTATAAAGTATCTCTTTACTTCGATTTGTCCATCTATATTGTAATCAGTGTTTGATGTTCGATAATACACTATATCTTTAATTTCATGATGCCGAAAAAAAATTAATGTCTAAAATAAACTTAACTATGTTTATAAATATTAATTTTTTTTTTGTTTTATATTGTTTCCTTATACGTAAAGTTTGTAAAACATATCCATCTATTTATGCAGTAAACCAGAATATTACACCGTCGGCTCCACATTTACCCCAAAGTGATCAAAACATTCATAATTCACTTTTACCTATTAGCTTTCCAGACGAAGAAAACTATGGTACAATTTTTTTGTTCTTACTATTTGTTTTATTAAGTATCAAAATTTATGTTGTGTTACTATCAATGATAAGTAGATTATGATATAACTATTTATTTGTAGTTCAATTGCACAATGTCATGCTTACAGAACAAAATCATCTGCACAATGTCCAACAAGGTATGTATTCTTAAAAGTGGTATGAAATAAGTGATTTATGTATTTATAATATTAGAAATTTATTTTCATGCACAAATTAGCTCGACAAAGTAGAAAATTGAGAATGAATGTGATAAGGCATAAGCGGGATGGAACACCGCTAATCGAATCAGGTTAGAACAAAATATATCATATTTAATTAAAATTTAAAATTAATGTAGATTTTGCTTAACCAAAATTTTATGCAGGCAATATACTTGGAAATATTAGCAACTCTATATTTACCCAAGCTACATCATTATCTATTACATTTTATGGTTAGTCATTAATGAAATTTATTATCTAATATACTTTTATACATGCATGGTCTTAAGTTCAAGGTTATTAATATCGATTAGTAGTTTTTTTTAAAAATAACTAATCGAATATATATTGAACCAATGACTCATCGATAATTAAAATATACTATTTTTAAAAATGTAAGAAAAAATAAACAAATTTCGTGCAAGACACGGGTATTACACTAGTTTTCATAAATTGTATTTCGTTATTGTATTTTCTAGGATTTTAAAAAATATGTTTGGTTAAAATTTAATTCTCATAAATTAAATTACTACATTTTGTTTGGTTGAAAGTCAAAATTAATGGAAATTTATATAAAATTACTCTTACAACCCTTATCCATTTGATTTAATAATCTGACTCATGAATAAATAAGAGATTTATAATCTAAAAAGAAAAAAAGTTATTTAAAATAAAAATGGTGAAAGTGTATCTTATCCACTCCCATCATGATAAGTGCAATTTCCCCATTTTGGAGGAAGTACAAATCGTGAAAATTTAACTTCTTGGATTTTTCTAATAAACTAAACACAACCAAACACATATATTGGAACAAACTTTCTGTGATTTTGAAATTCATGGGATTTTGACTGAAAACCAAACAAGACTAGGTTAATTAATTACCCATGTTAATTAAGAGAAAAGTTCAAATGAGAACAGCTCCCCGTGTCAGGACTCAGGATGCACCAAGCGCGTCCAAAAATTCGGCCCGGCCGAATTTTTCGCGAATTTTTCGGAAAATATTTTTCAAAAATTCGAATTTTTGCAAAAAAAATCGATTTTGTGTGCATATGAAATACACTGTTGTGTGCATATGTCAGAACGTATGTGTGCATATGTTAGGCTCGGTGTGTGCATGTGGTTTTCAGAATGTGTGCATGTCTGGGAACAGTTGTTAATGCTAGAGACATGTGTGCATATCAAATACACATCTGTGTGCATACGCGAAAAAGTGTATGTGCACATATAACCAACAAGGTGGATGATTTCCTGGGTATGAACACATGATTTCTGCGGTATGAACACATGATTCCTAGGCTTATATTTGATACGCACACGCACGTAGTGGATATGCACACAACAAGGTGGATGATATGCACACAATAGTCTATTTGACATGCACATAACGAGTATTTGATATGCACACATGGTTTGTGTGCATCAACACTTGAGACCATATGCACACACGAGGTATGCACACATGGTTTGTGTGCATCAACACTTGAGACCATATGCACACACGAGGTATGCACACGATAGTGTACTGGATGTGCACACAACATGTTATTTGGTATGCACACATGTTTTGTGTGCATCAACACTTCTTTCCATGTATGCACATTACTTGAGACCATATGCACACACGGGGTCTGCACACGATAGTATAATGGATGTGCACACGACAAGTTATTTGGTATGCACACACATGTGTGCATACCAACACTTGTTTTCGGGCATGCACACGACCCGAGACCATATGAACACACAGAGTATGCACACAGCAGTATAATTGATGTGCACACACATGTTATTTGATGTGCACACAAGTCCTCTAAGCATAAACAATATGTTAAAGGCATTCACAATTTCAGAAACCATATGCACACACACATAGTTACATATGCACACAATAGTGCATCTGATATGCACACACACGTTATATGATATGCACACAAAATCGATTTTTCTGGGAAAAATTTTGACTTGGAATTTTTTTTTGCCGAATTATTCGCGAAAAATTCGGCAATTGTACTGTAAGGCCGAATTGAAGCTTTTCCCTATAAGGGCGCATGCCTCCGCCACTGTTCACTCCGTTTTTTTTTGTTTTTCCCTCTAATTTTTTCCTCTTCTCTCATACATCCTCAATCCTATCATGAAACACCGTCCTCACCGGAACTGGACCCGTTAATTAATAGAAACCTCTAGTTTGACCAACCCAAATTAATTTTACACAAACACTTCATTAGCTTACACGGCCTACAAGGCCAAAAGCCAACCAAGTTCTATTTCAAAAAAATTCACGTATTGCACTTTACCCTAATATTTCAACGAGTCACAATTTTTTTCCTTCTATAATTAAGAATCAAGTTCCTCATTCCTAGACACCAACCTCTCTAGAGATGACGAAATTTAAACCAAAGTTGTAAAATGAAAACGCTCCCAAGTGAAACCCTAGAAAATTTTCGGCCTCCGCCGCCGCCCCTTGAATTTGGTGATGCATCATCTTCAACTGCATTTAGGTCATCTCTCAAGACCTTCACCTGAGTCTTGTATAGCGTGTAGCTTAGACTCCCTCTAGCAATCACTATTAAGCCTTTAATCAGCTTCCATCTCTTATCACCAATGTAACTGTGATAACCCTCTAGGTCCAAAGCATGAAGAGAAATCAAATCATACGCAGATCAGGTACATGTCGCACATTCTTTAGAGTCAACGTGCAACTCACATTTGTCTGAACACAAATGTCACCCATACCAATAATCTCTGTGTAGCTGGTGTTCCCCATCTTCACCTTGCCAAAGTCTCATGCTCTGTAGCTGGTGAATATCTCCTTTCTTGGTGTAGCATGATAGGATACAGCTGAGTCCACTATCCATTCTACACGAGAATTTGACTCATCACTGTGATCATCAAAACAGGAAAGAACAACAAGACCTTCTTCATCACTATATACAACTGTAGTGGTGTCCTCGTTGTAGAGACTATCAATCACTATACTCAAGGACATGACACCACTCGGTGCAGAGTTGTTGATGGACACAACCAGAGTCTCCCAAGTATCCGACAAAGAACTTAGAAGCAGCAAAGCTTGCAGCTCATCATCTAGAACCAACTTCATTCTATTCAGTTGATTCATTAGCTCCTGAAACTCACTCAGGTTCTAGGCAATAGACTTTCCATCTTTGTATTTCAGATTCACGATCTTTCTTATTACAAAGGCCTTACTCTGCTCTCACTTTCTCTCATACATGGATTCCAACTTCTTCCACAAAACCTGTGCATCTGTCTCATTACTGATATGGTGATAGACACTATGGTCTACCCACTGCCTGATGATTCCCACTGCCTTTCTGTGCAACTTCACCCAGTCATTATCTTTGATCTCATCTGGCCTGGCTGACCCTAACGCAATCGGATGAAACAGATATTTGCAGTACAAAATATCTTCCATCTTCTGATGCGGGAGCATCCGAGGTCTCACCTACGACGCCCCTAAAAGGAGATGGCCCACTCACAAGGGCTCGAGCCAAGCGTATGCAAGAGGAACTCGAGTGCTTGGTTAGCCTTCACGTCTCAAGGGAGCCGACCCTCGTTGAGGACTTCACCGAACCAATGCTAAGGACCGTGGTGACTTTTCGAGCCGAGCCATGCACGGGAGAATGAAGGCCACAAGAGACGGAGGCCCCAGCCACTGACTCGGCCAACAACACGGCCGAGTGCCCGGCCGAGTTCTCGCCCCAGAATGCTGACACGGCCAACAACTCGGCCGAGTTGTCAACCGAGTTGTTGGCTGTTTTTTTGGCCGAGTTGTGGGAAGGAGAGGGCTTTCTTGTGGGGGCCACTTGGGGACTTTCTTCCTTACTCTTTTAAGTGTATTTTAAGACCCTTTTAAGTGCCTTTGTGTGGGGCCTTTTGTTGGCTTGTTTGGCCTTTGTCTTAGGGTAGTATATAAGGCCTCTTGCTTGTCTTTTGTAGCACCTTTGGCTGAAATTATGTTGCTTCTTGCACAATGAAAATGAGAGCTCCATGGGAGTGTTTCTAAAGTGTTGATTCGACTAGCTTGGTTGCCCTTGCGTTGTGTCAATCTCTTCCATAAGATTGGTGCTCGTAGGCCTCACACGTGTCCTCCTCGTGCTCCTTGGATTCGTCCTTGTTGTGTGAGGTTGTAGAAGAAGGGGTTGATTGATATTCGGTATTGGTTCTTGGGAGACGACTTAGGGCTCCAAGGGTCTTACCCCTATTCAATTGGTTCTCTCTATATCCCTTTGTTTTTCTTGTTCTTGTTTCATTTGCTAACTTGTTCTTGTTGTGTTTCTCTTGTGTTTTATCTTCCACCTTCCCTTTGAGTCACTTGGCGTCTAGATCGGGTCACTCGCGGCTAATCCCCGCATCAAATTGGTATCAGAGCTCATCGACGCTGAGCCACCACCACTCAGCCAAGCCACCACCCTTGGTTAGCTCTTTTGAGTCTTCTTTTTCCATTTTCTTCTTTGTGTTCTTCATGTGTTCTTCTTGTTCTTCATGCTTTGTTGTTTTTAGTTTGTTTTGCTTGTGCTTGTGAATGTGTGATTTTTGTTGCCACTATCACCTCCTAAAATCGCCACCAACAAACCACCATCACCACCACCTTTCAGCCACCACTCAACCACCACCAAACCTCCTTCAAGGCTGCCGAAATTCAGCCCCAAAAAGACCATCATTTCAGCCCCCAAAACCCTCACCAACTCCCTTACTTTGTACCATCATTAGCCTTGTACCATACCCAAAAAGCCTCACCCACTCTTGTACATTCCTAGGCCATTACTATTCATATCATCTCATTCCTTTGAAAGTCAAGAAAGTGGGCAGCCAAACACTATTCCTACCTCCTAAATGTTGATGTTTGCACGTGTGATTACAAGAGAAAGGGAAAGAAAGTTGTGACTTGGTTTTATATCATCTTTTGCTTCAAAGTCAACTAGGAAGCAAGGCATATTTGTATTTCTATTGTAGTTACTAAGTCTTGCACGTTTTTATTCAAAACAAAAGAATATCAGAAAAGAAAAACAAAAACAAAAGCCAAAAAGAAAAGAAAAGAGAAAGGGCTTGTTCTTGTTCTAGTTCTTGTTCTTGTATGAAGACATTGATTATTGTTGATCATATGCTATCATCTTCAAGTGTTTGTTGACCTCTACAAGCCCCATCCCAAGCTTGATATCCTATAAGACCTTGATTGCCTAAACACATTCCATATCATTGGCAACTTGATCATGTGTTTATGAGTATTAGTAGAACAAGCTAGGAATGACATTGCTTTGTTGAGTCTTCTAAACACATTTCCTTGTGTCTTCATTGTGTATCTTTATTGTGACTTCTTTCTTGATATCTTGAGTCCAATTGTGTGTGTCTTCTTTGAGCCTATCATTTTAAGTCCAAGAGCTATTCACTATTGGTTAAGTGTTGTCTAAGCTCACCAATGCTTATATGAAGTTTTTGTCCCTCTCAAGGCAACTCTACACTCCAAAATCTTGCATCGACATCAACAAGAGAGTGAGTGATCAAACACACGAGTGTAAACACTTGTGAGTTTGTTTTGATTTCACTAACCCTAACTTGTTTCTTGGAGTTTGTTGATCATGTATTATGTAGGAAGCCCATCACATGGAGGGTTCGGTGCCATGCCACCCGAGCACGAGATGCGCCGAGGAATTCCAAGGCGTTCCTATCATGAGGAGCCAAGGCGCACCTATGACGATGAAGAATGGGAGCAAGTGCCACATCTAGGCTTCCAAAGAAGGAGAGGCCAAGAGCAAGGGCAAGATGGTATTTGCAATACCATGGTGAGGATCCCATCTTTTGGAGGCGAAAGTGAACCATATGTGTACATGGAATGGGAGATCAAGATGTAACAAATATGGAGTTGCCACAACTTTCCCGAGCATAAAAAGGTACAACTCGCCGCCCTTGAATTCCATGATTATGCACTAACATGGTGGGATAATCTTGTGAAAGGAAGGAGAAGAGCCTTAGAAGCACCCGTGACAACTTGGGCTCAAATGAAGGCCTTGATGAGATATCGCTTTGTGCCTCAACATCTCATCCATGTTCTAGAGCAAAGGCAAGAGAAGTTGAGACAAAGATCAATGTGTGCCAATGAGACTTACAATGCTAGGCAAGTTGCAAGAGTTAGAGCAAATGTGTTTCAAGATGAAGAGACCACCATGGCTAGAAACCAAGGAGGAAGAGGTTCTAGTGGCCAGCCAAACTCTTGGAGAAGTGATAGCCAAAACCGAGGCTATCAACCATATGGCCAAGACTCCCCATAAGGAAGGGACAATGTAACCTTCTCAAGTCCTCATGTGGAGCCAAGGAGTAGTGCTCAACCAAGCTACTCCACTCCAAGCCTAAAGCCCCTAACCGTTGCTCCTAATGCTCCACGAACACCATTGGAGGAAATTTTGGGCATGCTTAAGGAAATATCAGCCAACCTTGATCGCTTGGTCAATATGATGGTGCCATTGGAGGCAAAAGCACCCGAGGAAGAAGTTGAAGCTAAGGATGTTAAGGAGCCCAAGCAAGAGAAGGAAGATATGCCAATGGAGACTAATGAAAGGGAAGTAACACTTATCTCCACCTTTTTGATTCCATCTCTTGAGTTTAAAAATGAGCATATCATTCCATATAGGACAATACACATGAAGAAATCAGTCCTTGCATTCAAAACTAGACCTTCTTATTGTGGACTGCATCTTGTTCATAATATGATCCTTATGTCCATATATGTGTGTTATGTTGATAGTTGCACTCCTAAGCTTGAACATAGAACTAGGAAAAAGAGTGGAATACTATTGGCATGCTTGTTTGGATATCATGTAGTCATTGGAAGGTTTATGCTTAAATTCTTACAATTGTGTGCACATGCTAGAGGGCCTTATTTTGTCATTGTTGTTATGCCTAAGCCCTCTAACAAAACTGAATTCATGACATGCCCAAAACTTCATGATGCATCTTATGTGACTAACCCTTTTATTGATCAAGTTGTGGAGTTGCATGGAATTTCTTGTGCTTTGATTTCAGGCGAAGAAGTGAGGCATGTGATCTACTCGAAGCTGAAACTCGGAGAAGTGCCCTTTGAGCCAGGAGATCAAGACAACTTACATGTGGTTGAATTGGCTCACCCCTTGCGGAAGGAAGACGAAAACATGGGCGTGCTTGATTCGAGGTCGAATCCTTTCCAAGAAGGGGAGAATGATGCGGGAGCATCCGAGGTCTCACCTACGACGCCCCCAAAAGGAGATGGCCTACTCACAAGGGCTCGAGCCAAGCGTATGCAAGAGGAACTCGAGAGCTTGGTTAGCCTTCACGTCTCAAGGGAGCCGACCCTCGTCGAGGACCTCACCGAACCAATGCTAAGGACCGTGGTGACTTTCCGAGCCGAGCCATGCGCGGGAGAATGAAGGCCACAAGAGACGGAGGCCCCAGCCACTGACTCGGCCAACAACACGGCCGAGTGCCCGGCCGAGTTCTCTCCCCAGAATGCTGACACGGCCAACAACTCGGCCGAGTTGTCAACCGAGTTGTTGGCTGTTTTTTTGGCCGAGTTGTGGGAAGGAGAGGGCTTTCTTGTGGGGGCCACTTGGGGACTTTCTTCCTTACTCTTTTAAGTGTATTTTAAGACCCTTTTAAGTGCCTTTGTGTGGGGCGTTTTGTTGGCTTGTTTGGCCTTTGTCTTAGGGTAGTATATAAGGCCTCTTGCTTGTCTTTTGTAGCATCTTTGGCTGAAATTATGTTGCTTCTTGCACAATGAAAATGAGAGCTCCATGGGAGTGTTTCTAAAGTGTTGATTCGACTAGCTTGGTTGCCCTTGTGTTGTGTCAATCTGTTCCATAAGATTGGTGCTCGTAGGCCTCACACGTGTCCTCCTCGTGCTCCTTGGATTCGTCCTTGTTGTGTGAGGTTGTAGAAGAAGGGGTTGATTGATATTCGGTATTGGTTCTTGGGAGACGACTTAGGGCTCCAAGGGTCTTACCCCTATTCAATTGGTTCTCTCTATATCCCTTTGTTTTTCTTGTTCTTGTTTCATTTGCTAACTTGTTCTTGTTGTGTTTCTCTTGTGTTTCATCTTCCACCTTCCCTTTGAGTCACTTGGCGTCTAGATCGGGCCACTCGTGGCTAATCCCCGCATCATCTTCGACTTCCAAATCGAGTAATTGGAAGACGTCAGCTTAATCATCGTACCCGCAAACTCCTCTGTCTTAGTCGCCATATCCTGACCCAAAACTCAAACTGAGCTCTCTCTGGCTCTGATACCACTTGTTGGGATTAATCACTATTCGGTCCCGCAAACGAATCAGCGAAAGCTCAAAATCAATGAACCTGCAGAACCTAGGTCTCTTTCCGGCAAACAAACAAAAACCAACCAGATCACAGAAACCAAACCACAATCAAGCAACACAACCACAACATAAATAATGCACAAAATCAACACAAGATTTAAGTGGGAAAAACCCTCCAAAGGAGAGGTAAAAAACCCACTGTCGCCCGCCAGAGCACGAAATCCACTAATCATCAAAACAAGTATAAGTGTTCACACAGATACCAATCTCACACAGGAGATAACAAGATATAGAGAATCAACTCAAGCAAATCTCCAATCTAACAATAAACACTTGTAACTATTGACTAGAACATCCAAGAAGGGCACCTACCAACAAACTCCAATTGTCAGCTTTCAGAAGCAAGAGACGAACGGATAATGATGTAGACAAGGAAAAACCTTCACTTTCTCCACCAATTTCTCTTCTCTCTTCTTCTTTCTCCCTCCTCTCTCTTGTGCTCCTTTGAAATCTCTCAAAATGGGAGCTGCTCACTAGGGCAAACTTTTTGCTCAAAAAATTTTCACACTCTCGTGCCTCACTCTCCTCCAAATTTGCTTTTATATGTGAAGCAAATGGGAGACCTTGGCTGGACAAACAAATGGGCCTTGGGCACAACAATCTCCCCCTCCAGCCCAGGGTAAGACGTCCATGTCGTCTCAGAACTTCACTTGCGCACCAGTCCCACCATCTTGGCGCATAACTGATGCTTGTCAACAGTCACCACTTTGGTGAACATATCAGCTGGATTCTTGTCTGTGTGAATCTTCTTCAAGCTCATATGATGATCACTCACAACATCTCGAATCCAATGGTATCTCACATCAATATGCTTTGTCCGACAATGGTATGTAGCATTCTTGCTCAAATCAAGAGCACTTTGACTATCACAGTTCACCACGTACTCTCCCTGCTTCAGACCCAGTTCTCGAAGGAATCTCTTCACCCAAAGCATATTTTTTCCTGCTTCTATCATGGCAATGTACTCTGCCT
The DNA here is from genome assembly GCA_027886185.1 of Rheum nobile. Classification (NCBI taxonomy): domain Eukaryota; kingdom Viridiplantae; phylum Streptophyta; class Magnoliopsida; order Caryophyllales; family Polygonaceae; genus Rheum; species Rheum nobile. Next base: position 2,098,192 of record WOAB01000072.1, on the reverse strand, counting down.
TTATCGTGGACAAAGCAACACACTTCTGCAACTTGGAATGCCACGAGATAGCTCCCCCTGCAAAAGTAAACAAGTACCCCGATGTCGACTTTCTACCATCGAGATCTCCTGCCATGTCTGAATCTGTGAAACCCTCAAGAATAGGTTTAGCTCCTCCAAAGCATAAGCTCATCTTGGAAGTACCTGTAATAACCCCTAAAAATCCCGAACTATCATTCTTGTATGAAAGGACATAATGGGAAATTTAAGTAATCTCTATGATCTCTATATAATCTTTTTGAACGTTATAGTATACATTGTTGGGTCTTAAAGTATTTTTAAGGGTACTAAAAATACATTTTAGCATAAGTCCGCGAGTTAAACCGCGACCAGAGGCCAACAGACGCGATCGCGGCATTTCCGCGACCGCGGAAGTGTTTCCGCGACCGCGGAAATGTTGTTCATCGTCCCCTTCGTTTCTTTCAACGTTTCGCCGGTTTGAATTTCCCCACATGTCGTAACTCCGCCGTTGAGGATGGTTGAATCGATTCATGTGTTCGGCGTTACACTCCTTTCAACCCTATAAATAGGGGTCTTCAGCGAGAGGAGATCTTCATCCTCAGCTGCAAATTCCCTTTCTTTCTCTCGTTCTTGCCTTTGCTAGAGTTCGTGCCCTCGCCGAAGTTTTTGCCGGAGTATTTGTGGTCGCCATAGTGCCCTTGAAGCTTGGAGTGGTGGTGAGCCCTCGTTCGAAGCCAAGGAGGTCGTTGCGTCGTCGGTAAGCTTCGAAGCCGAAGTCGGAGCCGCGTCGGAAGGGAGATCTGCGATCGTGGGGATGAGTTCCGCGACCGCGACGCTGCCCAGATTTCCGCGACCGCGGAAGCCGAAACCACAACCGCGGCTTGCCCTGGCAAGCGCGATCGTGGGTCGGACAACCCCGGTCACGGCTTTGGCTTTCGTTCCTTTCGATTCGTATCGTTTTCGTTCGTATCGTTTTGTCCGTATTGTGTCTAACCCAGGGTTTTGTCGTTGTTTCGTCGTTGTCGTAGGAATCCGTAACCAGATTCCAGTTTCCAGATCCCGAAACCCGACATCGTCAATTCAGCTAGATTAAGGCAAGTGGCGGTTCGTTCTTGCTTATCATTCCATATTTTCTTTAGTTATCAATTATTTCTGATTGTTAATTAAATTGGAATAAAGTGTTGTTTTCGTTTGGGAACAGATTTTTATAAAATGATATGATTAAAATATGATATTATAATAGGCTGTATATTGCTAGAAACAACGCTATTATTCATGTTGTTACCGTGATGGTATTGGTGTGGATTATTGTGTGAACTTAACGTGTAGTTAGAACGAGTATTCGTAGGAACGCTATGTGTCTTGCGAGGTCTAGTCGTTTCTTTATAACTGGTATTAGGAGGATTTTGCCCTAGTATTATGTGGTCATGACTGTACCCTTACTCAAGGTAGGTTCACATAACTGATGTCAACACTCGGAAGTTATTCCCATAATATCTCTCATACCGAGATGATATGCAATAAAAGCTTTAACGCGAATATACGTTTTGTAATTAAATAAGATAAGTGCGGTTATGCACATAATTAATGAACCTTCGGGCGAGAAGTACAACTTGGAACCCGCCCGGACTTCGGTTTGAGTAAGTCTTCTTTCCAATCTGGATTCGCATTGCGCGATGAGGTTAGTCGTGGACCAAAATGATCAAGTCGTTTTAAACGCTTGTGTGAAAACTATAACGTTCCCAAACACTTGTCATACTTTCCGAAAGACTCAATCTCTTGGAGTCTTCTCTTCATACGTTTCCCATAAGACTCAATCTTTTGGAGTCTTCTCTTGTTCATACCTCTTCTTAAGTTTCCGTAGAAGTGTTGGGGTTCACTGTCGTCATCAGTTATTATTCGAGAAGCGACGGGTGTAACCTAATACGACTACTTAGAACCTTTTCTATTTTACCCTTGCATAGTCTTTCATTAGACTAACCAACCAATTATTTTCCTTTCCATGGTTGGCTGGTGTCATCCGTCTCATACAGCACATCAGGTAAACGTCCCTTTCCATGAAGGCCAGAATACGATGATGAGGGCATATGACGTTTTAAAGAGTTTTTCAAGGTTGAAGATCCTAGGCGTGAGATCGCTCAGATCAAGACCCTTTATGGCATTTAATTATTCCAAAGACTTCTGCTGTGTTAAACAATTCTGTATTTGGTTTTGTATTTAATTGAGAACAGTTGTAAAACCACGATGTTGTTTGAATAATATTTGGGTGAATTTTATGATATTTAATAAAGTTTGAATTATTATATAGTTGTTATAAAATAGTTTAAGCCTTGGGTGACCCCAGATGTGTAATCTGAGGTCACTGGCGGTAATACTTTCAAGGGATTATTTGGGGGTGTTACAGATTTGGTATCAGAGCTAAAAGTTTTAAAACGGGTTGGGTTTTCAAATCGTTTTACCTAAAACATAAATTTTATAAACCATTTACCCGTTCGTGTTGAGAAATTGGTGGTTAATTCCAAAAGTCTAAAATTTTGAACGAAATCATACTTGAGTAAAATGTATTATTTTAAAATCTCTGCCATTCAAGTCGTGCCTTCTTTTCCAAGTCTAATATAGTAAGTTCGCTTCTATATTTAGAAAGACTAATCCATTCTCGTCGCCTCGCAGGATATGGACGAATTCGTATCGCAACTCAGGAGTAGGAAGGAAGCCGAGGTGATTCTGTCACCTCCAGTTGGGCTTGAGTTTCTGGTTTTCCCTAGATGCATTGAGGTCAGGGAGCCAAGTTGTCCACCCGAGGTGGTGAAGACCGTACTCAAAGAGTCGGTAGTGTTGGTGTCCGACGGGGCAAGGGGTCCCGAGGTGGAGCCCGAAGCAGACCCGAGAGAGGACACAGAGGAGGAGGAGTCGGCGGAGTATCATGGAGGGTACTACGACGATGACTTCGAGGTGGAGGAGGATCCCGAGGAAGACCCGAAAGAAGAGGAAGATCCGGAGGAAGAGGACCCTGAAGAGGACCTCGAGGAGTTCGGCTATGAGTCAGATGGCCTTGAGCATATGCTTGAGGACATGGAGCACCCGAGAATGCAGTCCATTTTCCCGAGTCCAGAGTTGCCGCATGATGAGGAGTACACGCCGTTGTCCCGTGCCGCTTGGGAGGCACTTGGGATTTCGGGTACCGACAGGAGGAGGTACGAGCCGCTGGATGCACCAGAGGACCCATAATTTATCCCCACACCGAGAAGGCCGATGGTGAGCCCTGCTTCTCGGCACGTGCTTCATCAGAGCGAGATGGTTTCCTTCGAGGCTCATCGCCAGGTGGAGGAGATGACTAAGCGTGCTCGCATGAGGGCAAGGCCTTGGGAAGCGATGGGTACCTCGAGGGTGGTTCCGACCCAACAGGCCAGGCCTAGGCCCCGAGTGCTTATTGAGCGTATGAAAGAGTGGACGAACGCCTTGTACGATATGGAGGAGAGGACTTACGAGACAGAACTCGGTCTCTCCCGTATGTTAGAGGACGTCCGCGAGCTCCAGGAGAACATCCGGTAGGCCAAGCTGCTACTCAACCCTCAGTACGAGGTGAACAGGGCGGATTTCCATATGGGATTCCTTGAGGAGTTTTGCTACCCACCAGTACCAGAGGGGGGGCCAAGTGTTCCTGTGTCCAGAGAAGGACCAAGTGTACTGAGGCCTAGGGAAGAGCCGTGTGCTCCGGGTCCTAGTAGGTCGAGGAGTCTGACACCGGAACCCGAGGATGGTCCACTTCCGAAGAAAAGATGTCAGTGGTCTAGTGGGTATAGGAAACTCTTCATGGCACCGTGAAGGAGGCAGTGTTGGGCCGTAGTGATTTCTTTTTAGTTGTTTTGTTTTTTTTAATTGTAGCCTCCTAGCAATTTTGTCTTCTCGCTTAGGAGGGCTTTCTTTTGTAAAAACTTATCGAATTTAGTTTTAGTTCACTGCATCAATAAAAGTTTACCAGTTTGATCTATTCCGAGTCTATTCTATGCGTTGTGCATTTTAAAAATGATATTAATGTTGTTAGATGCTTGGGAAATTGATCGGTAAACAGATGGTGAACACAAGAAACACTATTCGTACTGGTGTTGGGCCGAGCAACGACCCCAGGAGGAATCTAAGAAGCACCGCAAATCAGGGGGAAGAGAGCGAGTCTGTCTCTCACAACAACCCCGTCGACAATGGTCACGTGCGGGCTAATCCTCAAGTGGTATTTGACGCTGCGGCTATAGAAGCTATTCAGGGGATCGTTATGCAAGCGGTCACCGATATAATACGGCCAATTGCATCACAGGCACAAGGTGTGCCGGTTCCTCAAGTTATCCCTGGATTCGAGGAGCCAGTTATTCATGTGCCTCAAGATGACGCCGTCAGGAACAGAGGGAACTATGGCCGAGCTTTGAAGGTCATTAGTTCTATGAGGCCTGACAGCTATGACAGCAGGGGGGAACCAGTCAAAGTGGCATCTTGGTTCTCGCACATGGAGAGGTTGTTTAGAAACGTCGAGTGCACTGAGGCTGAAAAAGTGCATATTGCTTCCCTTCAACTGAAGGAGGTGGCTAGCAAATGATGAGAAAGCACTGGTCTAGCCGATCATCTTGGTCTGAACTGGGGAATGTTTAAGACGAAGATGACCGACCGTTTCTTTTCCCGTGCTATGAGGGAGGAGAAACATAAGGAGTTCCTTTATTCGAAGACGGATGGGTTGAAGGTGACTGAGCTTGCAGCCAAGTTTAATCATCTGTTGTAGTATGCTGGGCCGGAAGTGTCTAGTGAAGAGCAGAAGATCTTGCATTTCCACGAGTGGATGAACCCAGACATCAAGCCATTGATGGTGCGCCACGGGTGCTCTACTTTGGAGCAGTATGTGGACGCCTCTTATAAGCTTGAAGTGACTCTGGAGGAGTCGGCGAAGAAGCGCAATCGCCAGAGACCGGCGCAGAGCCAGCCTCAGGCAAGTGGGTTCAAGCGACCCGCGCCACCGTCTCACTTTGCCAAGTCTGGCCGGGCTAGAACGGAGGCAACACAAGCAGGTTCTACACAACACTCGGGTCAGGGCAAGAGCCCGATCCAGTGTTATAATTGTGGCACGCCGGGGCATAAAAGCAACGAATGTCCGAAGGACAAGAGAACGTGTTTTGCCTGCGGAAAGGAGGGGCATTTGCAGACATTTTGTCCGCAAAGGAGACAAAAGGGAGTTGAGTCACAACAAGGGTCTGTTAGTCACAACCATCGACCCCGATTCAAGCCGGTGGAGACTCCTAGCCCTTCGACGCAGACAACTGCCCATAACAAGGGGAAAGCCCCAGCTGCTTCGGGAGGTCAAGGTCAGCGGCTTTATGAGATGCGTGAGGCTGACGGACCGAATGCTCCGATTGCTCAAGGTACTTTATACCTCCATTCTACTTCTGTGTGTATATTGTTTGATTCGGGTGCCACTCATTCTTTCATTTTGGAGAATTGTGTGAGTAAGCTAGGCTTAGTGTGCAATGAGACTTCTGAGCCTTTTGTGGTGAATCTTCCAAATAGTGAACAATTGGTAGGAACTAAGCGTCTGTCAGAATTTCCGATTACCATTCAAGGTCGGAAGTTCGAAGCAGATTTGATCTGTATAGCCATGGCTCTATACAATATTATTCTCGGGATGGATTGGTTGACGCGTCATGGGGCGGTAATCGATTTCAGCTCAAGGATTGTGACAGTTTCATCAGGGGGCCAGTTTGTATGCAAGTTTAAGGGTCGTAATGACGCTGATAACGGAAAGCTCATCAATGCGATGGCTGCGTGTAAGCTACTTCGACAATGTTGTGTCGGGTACCTGTGATATCTAGATAAGCCCAAGAAGGATGAGACTTCAGTTCTTGATATTCCCGACATATGCGAGTATCCGGACGTTTTTCCGGAGGAGATTCCCGGGTTACCCCCAAATCGTGACGTGGAGTTCACTATTGACCTCGAGCCTGGTACCGCGCCGATTTCTAAGGCACCGTACTGGATGGCTCCCGCGGAGATGGAAGAGTTGAAGAAGCAACTCAAGGACCTTCTTGAGAAAGGGTATATAAGGCCGAGTGCAACGCCTTGGGGCGCTCCAGTCTTGTTTTTCAAGAAGAAGAATGGTTCGTTCCGACTTTGTATCGTCTATCGAGAGTTGAACAAGGTCACGATCAAGAATAAGTATCCGTTGCCTAGGATTGATGATCTGTTGGATCAACTACAGGGAGAAAAAGTCTTTTCCAAGATCGATCTGAGATCTGGTTACCATCAGCTCAGGATTCGTGAGGAAGATATTCCAAGGACTGTATTCTGGACGAGGTATGGACACTACGAGTTCGTAGTCATGCCATTTGGGCTTACTGATGCATATATGTTTCCACTAGTACCTGGATAAGTTTGTGGTGGTCTTCATCGATGATATTTTGATCTACTGCCCGAGCGAGGAGGCTCACGAGGAGCATCTTCGAATCACCTTGTCAGTCCTTAGACAAAATCAGATGTACGCAAAGTTGTCTAAGTGTGACTTATGGATTAAGGAAGTGGCTTTCTTAGGCCAAGTGATCAATGAGGATGGGGTTATGGTCGACCCTCAGAAGATTGAAGTGGTAGCCAACTGGAAGCGAGCTCAGAATGTGAAGGAGGTGCGCAATTTCTTGGGACTTGCAGGATATTACAGAGGGTTTGTGGAGGGATTTTCGAAGATCGCTCTACTAATGACCGGGTAGCTCCACAAGGTCCATAAGAAGTTTATGTGGGACGACAAGTGCGAGGCAAGTTTTTAGAAGTTGAAAAAGTGCTTGACGACGTCCGCACCAGTCTTGGCGCTACCGAAAGAAACTGACGGTTATGTGGTCTATAGTGACGCTTCAAAGCATGGGTTAGGATGTGTACTGATGCAAAAGGGAAAGGTTATTGCGTACGCATCTCAACAGTTGAAGACCTATGAAGCAAACTATCCAACACATGATCTGGAGTTAGCGGCTGTGGTTTTCGCATTGAAGATTTGGAGGCACTACCTCTATGGTGTTAGGTGTTAGGTGCCAGGTCTTTACCGACCATAAGAGTCTCAAGTATGTGTTCACTCAGAAGGAGTTGAATATGAGACAACGTCGCTGGTTGGAGCTACTCAAAGACTACGACATCGAGTTATTGTATCATCCGGGCAAGGCTAACGTGGTGGCCGATGCATTGAGCCGGAAGACGCCACACGAGACCATAGTAGCTCTACTCACTGCTCAGACCAAACTGAACCAAGGATTGTGTGAGATTGACGTCTTGTACGATCAATGTCGAGGATGCCTGAGTATGTTGGAGATTCAGGCTACGCTACTGGATCAGATCAAGGAGAAGCAGATTGATGATGTGATCTTAGTAAAGATAAGCAGTGAAGTGTCGGACGGGAAAGCTCCCGGATTCATGATTCAGGATGATGGATCACTCTGGTTTCAAGACCGGATTTGTGTGCCTGACGTGGATGGCCTTCGCCAGTTGGTGATGAAGGAGGCCCATTCGTCAGCTTATTCTGTACATCCAGGATCTAGTAAGATGTACAAAGACCTTAGGAAGAAATTCTGGTGGCCCAATATGAAGTGGGACGTAGCAGAATTTGTGGCGAAATACTTGACTTGTTAGAAGGTCAAGATAGAACACCGTAGACCAGGTGGTGAGTTGCTACCTCTCCCAGTACCAGAATGGAAGTGGGAGGATATCGCTATGGACTTCGTCATGGGGTTGCCGAAGACTCAGAGTCAAAAGGATGCCATATGGGTGATCATTGACAGACTCACGAAAAGTGCTCATTTCGTGGCCATCAAGTCAACATGGGGAACCCATAAGCTATCAGAAGTGTTCCTACACGAGATTGTCCGTTTGCATGGTACACCAAAGACCACTGTATCGGATCGTGACGGCCGATTCATGTCGAGATTCTGGAAGGAACTCCACAAGGCCATGGGAACTGAGTTGAGGTTTAGTACTGCGTTTCATCCTCAGACGGATGGATAGTCTAAGAGGACCATCCAGACACTGGAAGATATGCTGAGAGCTTGCGTACTAGATCGTCCAACCAGCTGGAAGAACAGCTTAAGTCTGATTGAATTCACGTACAAAAATAGCTGACATTCTACCATTAAGATGGCTCCATTCGAGGCTTTGTACGGTCGGAAGTGCAGATCTCCAATTTGTTGGGATGAGAATGCCGACAAGGTTCTGCTCGGACCAGAGTTAGTTGAAAGGACTGCCTCGGATATTGCTTTGATCAGACAGAGGATGCTGACAGCTCAGAGTCAACAGAAGTCTTACGCAGATCTGAAGCGCAGGAATGTCGAGTTTGAGGTTGGTGATAAGGTGTTTGTCAGAGTGTCGCCATCCAAGGGTGTGTTCAGGTTCGGCAAGCATGGGAAGCTTAACCCTCGCTACGTGCGACCGTTTGAGATCCTTGTCAGAGTGGGGTCTCTAGCGTATCGTTTAGCATTGCCGTCGTCGGCGCATCTAGTGCATAACGTGTTCCACGTGTCTAGTGCATAACGTGTTCCACATCGAGATTCAGGCAAATGGTACCTACGAGGAGATACATGTGCGTATTCTCGAACGCCGCGAGAAGCACTTGAGGAACAAGGTGGTACCATTAGTACGGATCCTCTGGTCCAAGTCTGGATCCGAGGAGGTAATTTGGGAAACCTGGGAGACTGAGGCTGATATGCCTAGTCGCTTTCCCGATCTGTTTTCGGCCTAGTTTCGGGGTCAAAACTTTTTTTTAAGGGGGAGGTAATGTAATAACCCCTAAAAGTCCCGAACTATCATTCTTGTATGAAAGGACATAATGGGCAATTTCTGTAATCTCTATGATCTCTATATAATCTTTTTGAACGTTATAGTATACGTTAAATACATTGTTGGGTCTTAAAGTATTTTTAAGGGTACTAAAAATACATTTTAGCATAAGTCCACGAGTGAAACCGCGACCAGAGGCCAACAGACGCGATCACGGCATTTCCGCGACTGCGGAAGTGTTTCCGCGACCGCGGAAATGTTGTTCATCGTCCCCTTCGTTTCTTTCAGCATTTCGCCGGTCCGAATTTCCCCACATGTCGTAACTCTGCCGTTGAGGATGGTTGAATCGATTCATGTGGCCGGCGTTACACTCCTTTCAACCCTATAAATAGGGGTCTTCAGCGAGAGGAGATCTTCATCCTCAGCTGCAAATTCCCTTTCTTTCTCTCGTTCTTGCCTTCGTCGGAGTTCGTGCCCTCGTCGGAGTTTTCGCCAGAGTCTTTGTGGTCGCCGTAGTGCCCTGGAAGCTTGGAGTGGTGGTGAGCCCTTGTTCGAAGCCAAGGAGGTCGCTGCGTCGTCGGTAAGCTTCAAAGCCGAAGTCGGAGCCGCATCGGAAGGGAGATCCGCGATCGCGGGGATGAGTTCCGCGACCGCGGCGCTGCCCAGATTTCCGCAACCGCGGAAGCCCAAACCGTGACCGCGGCTTGCCCTGGCAAGCGCGATCGTGGGTCGGACAACCCCGATCACGGCTTTGGCTTTCGTTCCTTTCGATTCGTATCGTTTTCCTTCGTATCGTTTCGTCTGTATTGTGTCTAACTCAGGGTTTCGTCGATGTTTCGTCATTGTCGTAGGAATCCGTAACCAGATTCCAGTTTCCAGATCCCAAAACCTGACATCGTCAATTCAGCTAGATTAAGGCAAGTGGCGGTTCACTCTTGCTTATCATCCCATATTTCCTTTAGTTATCAATTATTTCTGATTGTTAATTAAATTTGAATGAAGTGTTGTTTTCGTTTGGGAACAGATTTTTATAAAATGATATGATTAAAATATGATATTATAATAGGTTGTATATTGCTAGAAATAACGCTATTATTCCTGTTGTTACCGTGATGGTATTGGTGTGGATTATTGTGTGAACTTAACGTGTAGTTAGAACGAGTATTCGTAGGAATGCTATGTGCCTTGCGAGGTCTAGTCGTTTCTTTTTAACTGGTATTAGGAGGATTTTGCCCTAGTACTATCTGGTCATGACTGTACCCTTACTCAGGGTAGGTGAACACAGCTAGTGCCAACACTCGGAAGTTATTCCCATAATATCTCTCGTATCGAGATGATATGCAATAAAAGCTTTAACGCGAATATACGTTTTGTAATTAAATAAGATTAGTGCGGTTATGCACATAATTAATGAACCTTCGGGTGAGAAGTACAACTTGGAACCCGCCCGGACTTCGGTTTGAGTAAGTCTTCTTTCCAATCTGGATTCGCATTGCGCGGTGAGGTTGGTCGTGGACCCAAATGATCAAGTCGTTTTAAACGCTTGTGTGAAAACTATAACGTTCCCAAACACTTGTCATACTTTCTGAAAGACTCAATCTCTTGGAGTCTTCTCTTCATACATTTCCCATAAGACTCAATCTTTTGGAGTCTTCTCTTGTTCATACATCTTCTTAAGTTTCCGTAGAAGTGTTGGGGTTCATTGTCGTCATCGGTTATTATTCGAGAAGCGACGGGTGTAACCTAATACGACTACTTAGAACCTTTTCTATTTTACTCTTGCATAGTCTTTCATTAGACTAACCAACCGGTTATTTTCCTTTGCATGGTTGGCTGGTGTCATTCGTCTCATACGGCACATCAGGTAAACGTCCCTTTCCATGAAGGCCAGAATACGATGATGAGGGCAGATGACGTTTTAAAGAGTTTTCCAAGGTTGAAGATCCTAGGCGTGAGATCGCTCAGATCAAGACCCTTTATGGCATTTAATTATTCCAAAGACTTCCGCTGTGTTAAACAATTCTATATTTGGTTTTGTATTTAATTGAGAACAGTTGTAAAACCACGATGTTGGTTGAATAATGTTTGGGTGAATTTTATGATATTTAATAAAGTTTGCATTATTATATAGTTGTTATAAAATAGTTTAAGCCTTGGGTGACCCCAGATGTATAATCTGAGGTCAATGGCGGTAATACTTTCAAGGGATTATTTGGGGGTGTTACAGTACCTCTCAAGTACCTGAAGATCCACTTCACAACTTCCCAGTGATCTCTTCCAGGATTAGCAAGGAACCTACTAACGAGACCAACTACATGAGCTATATCTGGTCGTGTGCACTCTATAACATACATCAAACTACCAACTACTGATGAGTAAGGAATGAAGGCCATCTTATTCTTCTCTTTACCTGAAGACGGGCATGACTTCTTGCTCAATTTGAAATGGCTAGCAAGAGGAGTACTAACCGGCTTAGCATCTTCCATTTTGAACCTACTCAGAACCTTCTCAATATACTTCTCCTGTGACAACCATATCTTCCTGGCTTTCCTGTCACGAGTAATCTACATGCCCAATATATGGCGTGCTTGTCCCAAGTCTTTCATATCAAAGGAAGTGCTCAAATCCCGCGTCAAGGCATCAACTAGGGATTTCACTTGTCCCACAATGAGCATGTCATCCACATACCGAAGAAGAATGACAAACTTACCGTTTGTCTGACGTTTAAAGTAAACACAATGATCTGCACTTGTTCTGGTGTAGCCATGATCCATCATGAAGCTATCAAACTTCTTGTACCACTGTCTAGGAGCTTGCTTCAGCCCATATAAGCTCTTCTTCAGCTTGCAAACCAAGTGATCTTTCCCTTTTACTACAAACCCCTCTGGTTGCTCCATATAAATCTCCTCATCTAAATCACCGTGAAGAAATGCAGTTTTCACATCCAACTACTCGAGTTCAAGATCCATGCTTGCAGCTAAGCCAAGGATCACTCTGATGGAACTCATCTTGACAATAGGCGAGAAGATTTCATCAAAATCAACTCCCTTCTTCTGACTGAAGCCTTTCACAACTAGTTGGGCTTTGTACTTGACTAGTTTGTCTCCATCCATCTTTAGCCTGAACACCCACTTGTTTCTCAGAGCCTTTCTTCCTTTTGGAAGCTTCTCTAGCTCATATGTGTTGTTCTTTTTCAAAGAACTAAACTCCTCTTCCATGGCTTTCACCCACTGAGCTTTTTCTTTGTGGTTCTGTACTTCTTGAAAACTTCCAGGCTCGCCCTCTTCAGTAACTGCAACATACTCGGACGAGGGATATCTAGTGGACGGACGACGTTCTCTTTCTGACCTTCTGAGCTCATTTGTTTCTTCACTCTCTTCTGGCTCCCCCTGCTCAGAACCCTCACCAGTTTCAGCATCTGGCAAGACATCATCTGACGCAGGAATCTCATCTGTGCCATTCTCTGAAGAAGACTCATCACTTGTGTCATTTCCTTATGAATGAGAAGACAAGTAAACTGGAAGCTCATCAACTTCCTCTGGTGTCTCAGAATGTGACAACAACTTGTCTTCGTGAAAGATCACATCCCTGGACCTTATCTCCTTCTTCCTTTCTGGATCCCATAGCTTGTACCCAAAATTAGTATCTCCATAGCCTAGAAAAGTGCATGGAACTGCTCTATCGTTTAGCTTTTGCCTCTACTCTTTAGGCACATGCACAAATTCCTTACAACCAAAGACCCGCAAATGAGAGTACGAAATGTCTCTTCCAGACCAAACTCTCTCAGGAATATCAAAATCCAAAGCAGTTGATGGAGATCTATTCATCACATAGCAAGCAGTCATCACAGCTTCACCCCAAAATGGCTTAGGAAGATTCGCCATCTTCAGCATACATCTGGCCTTCTCCATGATGGTCCTATTGGTCCTTTCTGCAACGCCATTGTGTTGTGGAGTGCCCAGAGTTGTCTTCTCATGTCGAATGCCATGCTCCTGGCAATATTTCTGAAACTCCTGGGAAGTGTACTCGCCTCCATTATCACTGCGAAGGCATTTTAGAGAACGATCCTTCTCTCTCTCCACCATGGCATGAAATTGCTTGAAGCAATCAAGGACATGGTCTTTTGTTTTCAAAACAAACACCCAAACCTTTCGTGAAGCATCGTCAATAAAGGTCAGGAAATATCTACGACCACCAAGTGTGGGTACATCAATGGGACCACACACATCAGAATAAACCAGTTAAAGCAAATTCTTTTTTCTTTTAGAAGATTTGCTAAATGACACTCTAGTTTGTTTACCAAACAAACAATAATCACAAGGGCTCGGAGGAGTACCTTTGGCGGAAGGAATGAGGGACTTCTTCGCCAAAATCTGCAGTCCTTTCTCACTCATGTGAGCCAGCCGTTTATGCCATAAATTTGGTGATGCATCATCTTCAACTGCATTTAGGTCATCTCTCAAGACCTTCACCTGAGTCTTGTACAACGTGTAGCTTAGACTCCCTCTAGCAATCACCATTGAGCCTTTAATCAGCTTCCATCTCTTATCACCAATGTAACTGTGATAACCCTCTAGGTCCAAAGCATGAAGAGAAATCAAATTCATACACAGATCAGGTACATGTCGCACATTCTTCATAGTCAACGTGCAACTCACATTTGTCTGAACACAAATGTCACCCATACCAACAATCTCTGTGTAGCTGGTGTTCCCCATCTTCACCTTGCCAAAGTCTCTTGCTCTGTAGCTGATGAATATCTCCTTTCTTGGTGTAGCATGATAAGATACAAGTGAGTCCACTATTCATTCTACACGAGAATTTGACTCATCACTGTGATCATCAACACAGGAAAGAATAATAAGACCTTCTTCATCACTATACACAACTGCAGTGGTGTCCTTGTCGTCTTCTTTCTGATTCTTCTCTTCACTCATGCTCTTCTTCAAGGCATAGAAATTCTTCTTTATATGCCCTTCTTTGCCACAGAGAAAGCAAGTAAACTTTCCTTTACCCTGGGATGTTCCTCTATTCTGTGACTTCTCTCTGGATTTCCCACGTCTTTTTCTTTCCTTACTTCTCCCTCTGGACTTGTTCTCTGAAGTCGTCGCCAGAGTCTGTGAAGTGTTAGTGCCCATATCTTTCCTCCTAGTCCTCGTTGTAGAGACTATCAATCACGATACTCAAGGACATGACACCACTCGGTGCAGAGTTGTTGATGGACACAACCAGAGTCTCCCAAGTATCCGGCAAAGAACTCAGAAGCAGCAAAGCTTGCAGCTCATCATCTAGAACCAACTTCACTCTATTCAGCTGATTCACTAGCTCCTGAAACTCACTCAAGTGCTCGGCAATAGACTTTCCATCTTTGTATTTCGGATTCACGATCTTTCTTATTACAAAGGCCTTACTCTGCGCTTACTTTCTCTCATACATGGATTCCAGCTTCTTCCACAAAACATGTGCATCTGTCTCATTGCTGATATGGTGATAGACACTATTGTCTACCCACTGCCTGATGGTTCTCACTGCCTTTCTGTGCAACTTTACCCAGTCATTATCTTTGATCTTATCTGGCCTGGCCGACCCTAACGCAATCGGATGAAACAAATCTTTGTAGTACAAAATATCTTCGACTTCCAAATCGAGTAATTGGAAGACGTCAGCTTAATCATCATACCCGCAAACTCCTCTGTCTTAGTCGCCATATCCTGACCCAAAACTCAAACTGATCTCTCTCTGGCTCTGATACCACTTGTTGGGATCAATCACTATTCGGTCCCGCAAACGAATCAGCGGAAGCTCAAAATCAATGAACCTACGGCACCTAGGTCTCTTTTCGGCAAACAAACCAAAACCAACCAGATCACATAAACCAAACCACAATCAAGCAACACAACCACAACAGAAATAATGCACAAAATCAACACAAGATTTAAGTGGGAAAAAACCTCCTAAGGAGAGGTAAAAAACCCATTGTCGCCCTCCAGAGCACGAAATTCACTAATCATCAAAACAAGTATAAGTGTTCACACAGATACCAATCTCACACATGAGATAACAAGATATGGAGAATCAACTCAAGCAAATCTCCAATCTAACAACAAACACTTGTAACTAATGACTAGAACATCCAAGAAGGGAACCTACCAACAAACTCCAGTTGTCAGCTTCCGGAAGTAAGAGACGAACGGACAATGGTGTAGACAAGGAAAAACCTTCACTTTCTCCACCAATTTCTCTTCTCTCTTCTTCTTTCTCCCTCCTCTCTCTTGTGCTCTTTTGAAATCTCTCAAAATGGGGTCTGCTCACTAGGGCAAACTTTTTGCTCCAAAAATCTGCACACTCTCGTGCCTCTCTCTCCTCCAAATTTGCTTTTATATGTGAAGCAAATGGGAGACCTTGGTTGGACAAACAAATGGGCCTTGGGCACAACAGTATGGACTATAATCATATAATTGAGGTAGAGCATGGGGAGGATATGTTTCTCGATTCAGAATAGAGCTAATAACCTGAGAAGGGTTGCAAACAAAAGTTGGGTAACCTAAGGAGACAAGGTCAATAGGATCATGCATATGAGATTTCCCATTTCCCTTAGGATCATGATTCACAGTAGTAGGAGGGGTTTTTTTTTCTTTAGAAAATTAGGCCTAGAAGAAATGGGGTTCAGATTGGATTAATGAGCCAAGAGGCTACCCAACAAGCGAGCCTTAGTCTATTAGGCAAGACGCCCATCTTCTTGGGTTCCAACAAAATCATTTTGAAGACTTAGGGCTGGATATTGTTAATGAGGCAATCATGAAAGCTATGGTCATCATCACCACAATAGCCACATCCCTTAAAACAGTCCTCATCCAAAGTTTCATGGTTAAAATGGAACCATCCGAATCTAGAATTATGATATACTTCTTCAAATTAGGAATCTCAACATTAATGCAAAAACGAGCAAACTTTGTCTTATATTTATCATTTGAAACATCATCATGTTGAATAAAATAGCCAACATTATTCTTCCTAAAACTCATTTCTAGAGCAAGAGCATTGTAGAGGTGATAAGGGAGAAATACAATGCGGACCCAAAGATCAATATGCCTAACCTCCTCAAACACAGGTTGAAAATTAGGAGGATAAGGAAAGAGAACAACAAGTTTACCTTGGACATGATATAGTCTTTTTTGCCACATAAGACCTCCATATTCACGGTTTGCAAATGTGAAAAGTTCCAGAAATTTCCAACTCATTAAACTCAATATCTTATTCCCTTCAAAGCTTCCTTCATATTTCAAAGGATAGTAGTAGGATCAATAGTTGACCTAACTACTCGAAGTAGAAGGGAAAAGTGGGCGAGATAAATGATATGACTCTAGACATATGGGATATCATGGGCATTTGGAAGATGGGTGGTATAATTAAGCAAGGGTAGAATCTGATATATATGGAGGAGGTAAGAACATAGCTATAGGCATTTTCATGAGGATAAGTTTGAGAAAAAGTTTTGGAGTCAGTAGCCTGGGATGCATGTTGTTCTTGTGGATCACTATTGTGGAAGTTCTTAGAGCATAGGAGATGGCCTTCCAGAATAGAAGAAGAATTGGGGAACCATTTTCATGAGGATAAGTTTGAGAAAAATCCCAGCGATTTCGCCCTTTTTAATCCCGATTATGGAGGGGGTCAATGCGCAAGATCATCCTCTTAAATTCCCATGATTGAATTTGTCAAATCGTGCTCGAAATTGAGCCAATTCCACCATTGATGGGAGCTTGAAGCGCACGAACGATGGTTGGAGGTTGAAGAAGGCATTTTGCCTTATTGCACACGCCCCCAGACTGATGAGAAATAGGATCGTTATATTCTCAGTATCAAGGAAGTTTTGGCTTAAAATGCACACAAGACAACAGTGAAGATCGGTTCTTGAAGATGGCGATTTCGGTAGTGTGTTTGGGGCCGTTTTTTTGTTGGATCTTGGATCCATTTTTGAAAGGTATTCTTTGCTGGAAATTGAAAAGGATAAGTGGACAAGGATATCGTGGATATGATTCACTACTCAAGCCTTGAACAAGGACAAACAAATTAGAGATATGACTCACTCAAAGAAGCTTATCCATGCTCGATATTACGCACGAGCACACTCGAAGAATTGGAGACATTCTCTTGACAAAACACTCAGTTGAAGGCTTGATTCAGTTCATATTAGACGTGCCTACAATGGTAGAGAACATAAGGTATAAATAAAAGACAATAAAGAAACTAGAAACTCTTCACATAGCCTTGTCTTGATTCCTTGGGGAGAGGAATAGTTTGCAGCTCATTCATTGTATTGAGGAGAGAGATTAACCCCTTCATTTCATGCATACAATGCACTTATTAAATGATCAATATGATCTATATTTTATGGCCTCACGTTGGTGCTCCTTGGTCTTCTTCGGCATTGAATTAAATGAGACAATTTCTGGCAAGAGTTGAACTGTCGGCAGAGACTGGGATTTATGGGCCTGTTCGGGGCTGATTTTTTAATACCCCTCATTTTTAGTAAGGGTATTTGGGTATTTTCCCAAACCCTCGTCAATTATTCGGGACGCGTTAGGCGAAGTTCAGAATTTCTTTAGCTCGTGTTCGATCTCTGTATTATTTCCCTGAGAGGTATAAATACATTCGACGTATTTTCGGGGCTTAAAATATTTGTTTGGGTACAAATATTTAAGATCCGAGGTTTTAAACCCATGCCAAACCTTTTCCCCGGTAAACAGACGCGAAAAGGGCAATTCCGCGACCGCGGAATAATAGCTCCCAGAGGAGCTGGGCTTTGAATTTTCCGCGATCGCGGCAGAGCCCACCGCGACCGCGGAAATGTGCAGAGGGCACAGTCGGGCATGTGAGCCACGTGCTCGTCGTCGCCGTCGATCCCTCGCTCCACCGTTGATCTTGTCAGGCTGCTCTCTCTCCTTGGCCTATAAATGGGAGTCGATTCGGAGGGTTGAGAGCACTCCAAATCCCGATCTCTCTCCTAAGGTGCTTGTCGCCGGAGTTTGAGCTCTCGCCGGAATTCTTGAGGAGTCGCCGGAGCCCTCGACGGAGGTGGTGGTGGCCAAGGAGCAGTGCATTGGAGGCGCAAGGTGCCCAGGAGTGGAAGCCGCCGCGAATCGAGCCCTTCCGAGTCATCGCCGGTGAGTTTTTATCATTTTGGGTCGCCGGAGTTCTTAGCCGCGATCGCGGCTATGAACTGCCACGACCACGGCTGTGACAAGGCCGGCCGCGCCCGCGGCCGCAGCCTTTGGCACTCGCGGACACTCGTCCTCGACGACCGCGACCACGGCAGTGCCCACCGCGACCGCAGATTGCCTGGGCAATCGCGATCGTGGCCTTGAGGTATTGCCGATCTCGGTCGGGACTTTCGTTCCTTCGATTTGGTTCGTTCTTCCTTAGATTCGTATATTTTAGTTGTCGAATCTGACCAAGGGTTTCGTTGTGGGGTCGTTGTCCGTAGGAATCTGTAATCCGGTTCCCGTTCCCGTTCCGGACCCAGAAACCCGTCGTCGCTCAATCGTTCGTCTAGTCCAAGGCAAGTGGCGGTTCGCTCTTGCTTAATCATTCCATATTCTATTAATTATCTATTGCGTTTAATTGTTAATTAAATCGGAGTGAACTATTGTTTTCGTTTGGGAACATATTTTATAAATAACGTGATTAAAATATGTTATTATAGTAGGTTGTATATATTGCTAGAAACAACGTTATTATACTTGTTAATGACCGTAATGGTTTTGTTGTGGATTTAAATGTAAACTTTAATGCTAGATTAGCACGAGTATTCGTAGAAACGATAATTCCTTATGAGGATTAGTCGTTTCTTTATAACTCAGTAATAGTGGACCTAGTCTTTAAATGCTTTCCAGATATAAACTTTCGTAGTTACTCGATAACGTAAACTCTCGTAGTCACTCGAGACCATAAACTTTCGTAGTCACTCGAGACCATAAACTTTCGTAGTTACTCGAGATCGTAAAACCTTCGTAGTCACTCGATATCGTAACCTTCCGTAGTTACTCGTGATGATATATTTATATGATAAAAGCTTGTAACATAAATGTGCGTTTTGGAATTAAATAAGATAAGTGCAATTATGCACATAATTAATGAACCTTGGGCGAGAAGTACAACTTGGAACCTCGCCTGGACTTCGATTAGAGTAAATCCTCCTTCCAAATCTGAATTCGCATTACGCGGTGAGGTTGGTCGTGGACCCAAATGGTCAAGTCTTTTTAAACGCTTGTGTGAAATTATAATATTCCCAAACATTTGTCATACTTTCCCATAAGACTCAATCTTTTAGAGTCTTCTCTTCATACGTTTCCCTTAAGACCCAATTCCTTGGAGTCTTCTTTTAGTGCATGTCTAAACCTTAATCATTCCGTGAAAGTTTTGGGTTATATATCGTTCCTTCGTTTGTTATTCAAGGGACAATGATAGTAAACAGTTACGATCACTAGAACCATCTGTTTTCACCCTTGCATAGTCTTTCATTAGACTAACCAACCGGGTTTTATTCCTTGCATGGTTGGCTGGTGTCATCCGACCTATACGGCACATCAGTGGTCGATTCCCGATGACTCGAAGTAAACAAATTGAAGAAGAGACTTGCAGTCGCAGATTTAAATGCCGGTATTTCAAGATCATTAAGTATTACTTTAATATGTATTTTTATAACCTAGTCATGTATTAGGTTTATTCTTAAAGTCTTCCGCTGTGTAATTTATAAGTTTTCCGCTGGGATTTCACTCTGTTGTAAAACACTCCTCTCGTATTGGGAGAAATCTTTTAATAAAAGTATTGAGGTTTATATGAAAATGTCTTCCGTTGTTTAATCATTCGTTGTTTAACATGTTTATTTAAGATTAATTGTTCCGATTAAAGCCTTGGGTGACATCGGACAACAACGTCTGAGGTCACTGGCGTGTGGCACTACCGATATAAATCGGGGGTGTTATAATTATGGTATCAGAGCAACTGTTTTAAAATTCTTGGCCTATTATTAGGTTTGAGAATTTTCAAAAATTAATTTCGAAACTATTTTCAACCTATCTTCTATTTTGAAATAAATTTCGAGAGTTTTAATGTTAAATTTAAAAGTCTTAATTATTTCTTGGAATTTAATTTAAACTAATGTTTTAGCTATTTGAACTTCAAAAGCTATTTATAAGTGGTTTATAAAATGTCGTGATTGAATTAAGTTTATGATTGTAACCTTAAAAGTGCAATTTTTTTTTTCTTAATAAGAGTTTTGTGATAATCATATCACTAGTTTGAGGAACTAACTTCATAAATAACTATTTTTATATATAAGGTTTAAAGATATAATGTATAAAGTTGAAAATATAAGATTTAAGAGATTTTTCAAACTTCTGCAAGATTCAAGTTGTTACTTATTCCTTAGAGCCAGTCTTAGGAATATCATTTCTCCTTAGATGGAATGTCATTCAAAGGTTGACATTTCTCCTAGAGTTCCTTTCTAGTAAGTCAGAGAAGAAGTCGTTTCTGCGGTTAGTGGTGATGGGCTAGTCAGACTAATATAAAGTTATTAGTTTGGACCCTTATAATCTGTATCATAACGTATTTGACTAAAGTGTCATGATCAAGTTGGAAAAGTTCTAAATCAACGTTATGGTTCATCAGAAGATGGTGAACACAAGAAACACAGTCCGTGCTGATGCAGGACCGAGTAACAACCCAATGATGAATCTGAGGAGCGCCGCTAATCAAGGGGAAGAAAGCGAGTCTGTCTCTCACAATAACCCCGCATGCGTTGGCCAAGCACAGGCTAATCCTCCGGTAGTGTTGGATGCCGCGACCAAAGAAGCCATTCGTGGGTTTATTGTACAGACGGTCACCGACGTAATTCGGTCAATGGCACCGCAAGCACAAGGTTCCAGTTCCTCAGGTTATTCCTGAAGTTGAGGAGCCAGTGGATCACGTACCCCAGGTGGATGCCGTCAGGAACAGAGGAACTTACGGTCAAGCCTTGAAGGCCATGAGCTCAATGAGGCTTGACTGCTACGACGGTACTAGAGAATCGGTCAGAGTGGCGTATTGGTTCTCGCATATGGAACGGCTGTTCAGGAACGTGGATTGCACTGAGGCTGAGAAGGTGCACATCGCCTCCCTTCAACTCAAGGATGTGGCTAGCGAATGGTGGGAGAGCACTAGTTTAGCCGATCATCCCGAGTTGAATTGGGGTATGTTCAAAGAAAAGATGACTGACCGTTTTTTTTCCCGTGCTATGAGGGAGGAGAAACACAAGGAATTTCTATACCCTAAGACCGATGGGTTAAAGGTGACTGAGCTTGCAGCTAAGTTCAATCACTTGTTGCAATATGTTGGGCCAGAAGTGTCGAGCGAGGAACAAAAGATCTGGTACTTCCATGGATGGATGAATCCAGAAATCAAACCTCTAATGGTGCGTCACGGTTGTTCTACATTAGAGCAGGTATATGGATGCAATGATTATGGAAGTTAAGATCAAGTAGTGAGATTATGGTGAATCAGGTCCCATTAGTTTAGCGATGCAAGTTTCGGGGTCGAAACTTATTTTAAGGGGGTAGTGATGTAATACCCCTCAGTTTTAGTAAGGGTATTTGAGTATTTTCCCAAACCCTTGTCAATTATTCAGGATGCGTTAGGCGAAGTTCGGAATTTCCGTAGCTCGTGTTCGATCTCTGTATTATTTCCCTAAGAGGTATAAAATACATTCGACGTATTTTCGGGGCTTAAAATATTTGTTTGGGTACAAATATTTAAGATCCGGGGTTTTAAACCCATGCCAAACCTTTTCCCGGGTAAACAGACGCGAAAAGGGCAATTCCGCGACTGCGGAAGAATTTCCGCGACCGCATAATAATAGCTCCCAGAGGAGCTGGGCTTTGAATTTTCCGCGACCGTGGCAGAGCCCACCGCGACCGCAGAAATGTGCAGAGGGCACAGTCGGGCATGCGAGCCACGTGCTCGTCATCGCCGTCGATCCCTTGCTCCACCGTTGATCTTGTCAGGATGCTCTCTCTCCTTGGCCTATAAATGGGAGTCGATTCGGAGGGTTGAGAGCACTCCAAATCCCGATCTCTCTCCCAAGGTGCTTGTCGCCGGAGTTCGAGCTCTTGCCGGAATTCTTGAGGAGTGGCCGGAGCCCTCGACGGAGGTGGTGGTGGCCAAGGAGCAGTGCATTGGAGGCGCAAGGTGCCCAGGAGTGGAAGCCGCCGCGAATCGAGCCCTTCTGAGTCGTCGCCGGTGAGTTTTTATCTTTTTGGGTCGCCGGAGTTCTTAGCCGCGATCGCGGCTATGAACTGCCGCGACCGCGGTTGTGACAAGGCCGGCCGCGCCCGCGGCCGCTGCCTTTGGCACTCGTGGACACTCTTCCTCGACGACCACGACCGCGACAGTGCCCACCGCGACCGCGGATTGCCTGGGCAATCGTGATCGTGGCCTTGAGGTATTGCCGGTCTCGGTCGGGACTTTCGTTCCTTCGATTTGGTTCATTCTTCCTTAGATTCGTATATTTTAGTTGTCGAATCTGACCTAGGGTTTCGTTGTGGGGTAGTTGTCCGTAGGAATCTGTAATCCGGTTCCCGTTCCCGTTCCGGACCCAGAAACCCGGCGTCGCTCAATCGTTCGTCTAGTCTAAGGCAAGTGGCGGTTCGCTCTTGCTTAATCATTCCATATTCTATTAATTATCAATTGCTTTTAATTGTTAATTAAATCGGAGTGAACTGTTGTTTTTGTTTGGGAACAGATTTTATAAGTAACGTGATTGAAATATGTTATTATAGTAGGTTGTATATATTGCTAGAAACAACGCTATTATACTTGTTAATGACCGTAATGGTTTTGTTGTGGATTTAAATGTAAACTTTAATGCTAAATTAGCACGAGTATTCGTAGGAACGATAATTCCTTATGAGGATTAGTCGTTTCTTTATAACTCAGTAATAGTGGACCCAGTCTCTAAATGCTTTCCAGATATAAACTTTCGTAGTTACTCGATAACGTAAACTCTCGTAGTCACTCGAGACCATAAACTTTCGTAGTCACTCGAGACCATAAACTTTCGTAGTTACCCGAGGACTCGAAGTAAACAAATTGAAGAAGAGACTTGCAGTCGCAGATTTAAGTGACGGTATTTCAAGATCATTAAGTGTTACTTTAATATGTATTTTTATAACCTAGTCATGTATTAGGTTTATTCTTAAAGTCTTCCGCTGTGTAATTTATAAGTTTTCCGCCAGGATTTCACTCTGTTGTAAAACACTCCTCTCGTATTAGGAGAAATCTTTTAATAAAAGTATTGAGGTTTATATGAAAATGTCTTTCGCTGTTTAATCCTTTATTGTTTAACATGTTTATTTAAGATTAATTATTCCGATTAAAGCGTTGGGTGACATCGGACAGTAACGTCTGAGGTCACTGGCGTGTGGCACTATCGATATAAATCGGGGGTGTTATAGATTTCATGGAAGCAATTGTCATGAGAGTTGTATCCCTTTCTCTTAGCTTTCCAATGACTACTAATGGACCTCCATTGGACGTTCGTAGTTCCCAATAGAGCCAAAATACTGAGGAGGTGTCAGAGGGACAGATTCAGCGGTTTTATCACATTCCAACATTTGAACGATTCCTTTGTTTTTAGCTTTTGTTCTTCCTCAAATATGATGTCACCATAGTCATATCACAGACTTTTGGCCAAATTCCACATTTGCCCAAATTTCTAAAGTTGTGGCGAGAATGCCCTAGTTTCACTTTTCAAAATTCTAAAAATTACCCAACCTTATTTGTTTTAATATACTAAGTTTATATAATTATTTTAACCCAAAATTAAGGTGTAGAAAAATTAACTTAGGTTAAAATGAAGCTCATGCTTTAATTACTTAAAATTTTAACCATACTTAAAGCCCTTATTAATACTCGTTAATCTTGATTCAAGAATTCTAAGTTAAAATTGATAAGTTTTATTTAAATTTAAACTAACACAATGCTAGAATAAATTTAAATAACTCACAACTTAAAGTTGTAACAACTTAAGTTAATAATCTCTAATCTATTTCCCTTTTTGAAATAATGAAATAAATATCAAAATTCCTTTATTAGAAATAGATTTGGAAATTACATAAATAACTTTACTGAAAATGAGGGTTTTTACAAGAGTATACCCACAAGTAAACCCACATGCTTTAAGAGATAAGATTTAAGAAGAATAACATAACCGTAATAATGGCCACCCAAAGAAGGAGTTGGAAATCCTTGTTAGTTGTTGTGCTCCGGTAAAATTTGGGCTCCAGTAGAGAGGGAGAAGGCTCCACACCATAGTCAAGGACGCAAGGTAAATCTCAAGACAATAGAGGCCCCGTATGAAGACCATCAATTTTGATCGAGATCTAGAATCTCAGATAATTCAAGTGGCCAGTTTGAGGGGAGATCTCAGAACCTCGGGGGATCCGAGAGACACTCAGTTCTATTGGAATTTGAAGGGTTGTGTTAATGGAGATTTCAGTATTTAAGCTGATTTTGACGATAATTTGTGGGGTATGTTTAGGTTTAGGATTTGTAAAACACGGGAAAATTGGAAAAAAAAAAGGGAGAAAGTTAATAGATCTAATCATAAAGGGTTGGAATCGGTTAACTTTTGGTGTTGGATTGGGTAAGTGGATGGGTATGGTTGTTATAGAGGGAAAGTTTGCATTTTAACCATGAACCTTAACATACTAACACACGCACTTTAGCACTTTAGCATAATAAACATACAGTTTAGCTAAAACTAATATATGTCCTCGTACCTTGCACGTAATGATGAAAGTTGACCGGGTGGTGGATGGATGCAGTCATACGACCATCTGAGCCATTAATCAAACCACTCATCCGACCCATTCATTACCGTAGAACCCCCCACCTGTATCTGATCCACCATTATCCGTTCGGTATATGGGTGAACTGGATGAGATATACCGGTATCCTTTATTTTTCATCCTAACTTGCGAAAATGGTATATGAAATACATTGTAACATACCAGAATGAGGACATATTCCACTTACATCCAATATCTCACATACAAAACATAGATAGTCAAGTCAAACCCAACAATTCATGTATTTCAATATACCACTTACATACTACGATACAAACAACTTGAAGTATTGAACATCGCAAGAGAATAAGAGATATTGGGTTGGAAAAAAGAGCTTACATGCTTAGTATATATTATTTCTTATGAAAATAATATTATTCGGGTTAATCGGGTCGAGTGATCAGGTGGGTGACGGGTCGGGTGATGGGCTGGATGAACCCTGACTAGAATCCGACCCCCACTAAATTCGTTCACCAGTCATCTAATTATTACCCGATTTTATTCGGATTTTCATTTTTATATTCGGGGCGGATGTCCAGGTGGGTCGGGTGTTCACAAATAATTTCCATCCATACCTGCACGAGTATAGATACATATAAACTATATACTTAGCGTGCACAAATGTTACTATACAATGTACTATTCCCTAAAAGTGAATACGATATTGTAAGAATTAAGCTGATGTAGGATGCTAAAAATATGTGAATGATTAGCCTCTTTAAATATAAATATAATATATGTTATTAAAGTAAGAATTATTATGTTTAAGGAAATATGAAGTTTATTTTGCACATATGAGAATGATTTATTTGATATAAAGGTACAAATTTGCTGGCATATAAAATTTTAATACAATTCTTATAATGGAATATGTTCCTTATTATATAAAATAAAACATTTGAAGATTGATAATTTATAGAATAATGACAAATATTGATGAGTAAATGACACATAGGACATATATGTTGGCTCTAAGGCTGTTCATCGGTTGGTTTTTATTCGATTTTTAACCGAACCGAAACCGAACCGATTTATATTCGGTTTGGTTTTCGGTTCGCATAAAAAAAAATTCGGTTTTCGGTTCGATTTTGACTAAACTGATTAATTTTTAATATTAAAAAAAAACCTAAACCGGCTCATCTTTCTCTTCTTTCCTGAGTCCACTCCGCGCTGTCCTGTTTCATTTTCAATTTTTCATTCACGCCAACTTCTTCCAGTTCGGCCTCACATTCTTCAAATGTGAGTGCTTTTAAAATGTCATTGACTCGTTGTCTTGTGTATTTGATAGAAAATATAATTTATATAGTTGAACTAATCTCTTTCTGTTTTTCTTAATACAGATGTCGAGCTCTTAATCCAAAAGAAGGCGTGGAACGTTATCGCCAAAGCCCTCATCTAGCACTCGACAAGAGTCTCGAGACTTGCTACATTCACATGCATCCGAGAATTTGCCTGAGCTTGATTTTGTTGATGATGATTATGTGGAGGAAGAAGTTAAAAAGCTGCAAGTGAAGAGAGACATCCCGCCTAGTCAAAGTCCAAGAGGATACCGAAAAGGGCGGAGTACTGGAAACACTTTAAGGAAATTAAGGACAACAATGGAAATATAGCAAGGGCTAAATGCATTTATTGCAAGAGAAGTTATGCAGCAAATTCCACCAAAAATGGTACCGACAATTTGAACCGGCATTGAAAGTCTTGTTCAGAAAATCATGAGAACAAGAGCAAAGGTACCCAATCTAAACTTATTTTAGAACAAATTGATGAAGCTGGAAATTACAAGATGAAAAATTATGTTCTAGATCTAGAAGAGGTGAGAATGAAGTTGTCCAGATTAGTAATTGGAGAAGAGTTGCCATTCAATTTTGTGCAGAAGTTTCTTTTTAGGGCCCTATTTGCATTTGCATGTCCTACCTTCACTGTGCCATCACGTTCTACTGTCACTCGTGATTCTTATCAGATGTATATGGATGGACGAGATAAGTTAAAAATGTTTCTAAGGAAGAACTGTCAAAGAACTTGTTTGACTACTGATACATGGACTTCCAATCAAAAGCTGAATTATATGGGTTTGACTGCTCATTTTGTTGATAATGATTGGAATTTACAGAAGAGAATTCTTAACTTCTGTACAATTAGTGGTCATAAGGCTGATGAGATTGCTAGAGATGTTGAAGATTGTCTAAGGTCATGGAATTTATGTGATAAGATTTTTACACTGATAGTAGACAATGTGAGTGCAAACGATGTAGCTTGTGTTAAGTTGAAAGAGATGGTCATAGCAAGTGGTAGTAGCATTAATGGTGGAAAGAATCTGCACATGAGTTGTACTGTTCATATTGTTAATCGTATTGTGAGGGATGGTTTAAATGAACATATTGATTGCATTGATAAAGTTCGACTTGATGTAAAGTTTGTAAGGAGCTCTCATAGTAGCTAGACTATGCATGTTTAAGGAAGAAGTTAAAAAGCTGAAAATTGAATGTAAGTCTTCATTGGTATCTGATGTTCCTACTAGATGGAATTCAACTTATGTGATGTTGGGTGTTGCCTTGAAATTTAAACAAGTTTTTCATCGGTTAGAAATTCCAAGCAATGATGATGGTAGGCATATAGGACACATCTCTACAGAGGAGTGGGCTAAAATTGAGGTCATTGCCAGTTTCTTAAAAGAGTTCTATGATTTCACAAACTTGGTATTCGGGTCCTCTTATGTGACTGTGAGTAATGTATATTTGTACATTGGAGGAATTATGAGTTTGTTGAATCAAGCTGTGGAAAGTAGTGATCCAATCTGTCAATCTATGACTGTCCAAATGAAGAAGAAATGTGACAAGTATTGGGATGGAGTTGAGAAGATGAATTTGTTCATTTTTGTTGGGATTATGCTTGATCCAATATATAAGTTTGAGGGGTTGAAATTGGCACTTCAACGCTTATATGGTGAAGAGAAAGGATTGGAATTAGCCACAAACCTAAAGGGTTCTGCAAAGGAGATATTTGATGAGTACAGACTCATGTATGCTCTTTTGAGTTCTGGTGTTGGGTCCGTTAGGATGGGATCAGGATCCGGGATGTCTGTGGGGACAAGTATTGCAGTTGGTCCAATTGGCGGTCAATCAAGTTTTGTGAGAAATTTCACGTTTGATTTGATTAAGCTCAGTGAATCTGGTGGTGCAATGTACACAACAAAGTTTGATAGTTACTTTCATGAGCCAAATTGTCATGATTATGAGGTGTTGACATGGTGGAAAATGAATGGGATTCGATTCCCAATTCTTGCTAGAATAGCTCATGATGTGTTAGCCATTGTAGTTACTACAGTTCCATCCGAATAAGCCTTTAGCACATGAGGGTGTACTCTTGATCAGTTTCGTAGCTCATTGTCTCCTAAGATGATGTCTTTGACTTTGTAATTTTCTATGCAATTCAACTATATTTTATAATTCTGTTAACAAACTTTAATCATGTTCTTATTGTAATTATATGGTTGAAGCACTTATTTGCACACAAGATTGGATCCGTGCAGATATAAAGTCTCATGAAAAGGGTGAAAATGCATGGGATGAACTTCAACATTATATTGAGTCAGAGAAGGTTTCAGAAGGTATATACATCTTATTGTTTATGTTTTTGCAAGTTGTTTGTATAAAAAGGGTGAATATTTTTAATTAATGATGTTTCAACTTTAATTGTTCAATTTATTTGTTAGATATGGACAATACCCACTTTTAAAGTGATGATTGTGATGATCCAAGAAAAGAATTCCGTTTCGGGTTGCTTAGAAAAAAAGTATAAATTTCTAATTTAGTTTAAATTATTCATGAATTACTATGATGCTCTTAAGATTTATTTACGTTTATTCAATGAGTTCTAATTCAATATAGTTTTTGTGTGTTTAATAGGTGCTCTTGTTACTTGGTGAAGATTGAACATGCAGAGTGACGATTGGTGTAAGGATTTTGGGATTGTGAAGTTATGCAACTTTTTGTTTGAAGACAATGTGGATTCTATCATTATATGTTTAGACGTTTAGTATCTTGATTGTTAGATGGATTTAATTTTCAAACTCTTTTCATTTTTTCTAAAAATTCTATGTTTCGTATTTTGAATGTTAACTTGGTGGTTTTGGTTTTATTTGAAGACATGGCAAGTTTGTCTATTTAGTTTATATGTTATTATCGTTATATGTAAGTATCTGTAACAACTAACAAGTAAATCAAGTCCGAATTTGGCCTCCTCCGGTTCGGTTTTGGCCACATTCTGTTCGGTTTCGACCATGTTCGGTTCGGTTTCAGCCATTTTTGGTTCGGTTTCTGCCATTTTCGGTTTGGGTCAATTCGGTTTATTCGGTTCGGTTCATAACGATTGGGTTCAGTTAACATAATCTTAGAATTTCGGTTATTTCGATTTTAGCCGAACCGATCCAAAAAAAGCCGAAGCATAAGCCGAGCAACCAGACATATTCGGTTCGGTTTTCGATCCACTAAAAACCTATATTCGATTTTCGGTTCGGTTCAGTTATATTCGGTTCGGTTCGGTTTTGGACCGATGAACAACCCTAGTTCGGTTTGGTTCGATTTTGAGTAAAAAAATAAAAAGACAAACAGTAAGATTGATTTATATATAAAATTGCACAATTATTGTTGGGTTACAAAGAAAAGTATACAAAATTGAATATTTAAAAAAACATCATATATAAAGCCAAGAAAACTAACCTAATATCAAACCACATCACATACAACATTAAACTTGACACTCTTACAATCAAAAATTATTTAGTATATGTCCTAAATAACTCAACAAAATAATGATATATTATATATCCATAATATTTACTTTTTTGAATTTACATATCCTAAACTTGGAGTACTTAATTCATCATATGAACAAATTGAATTATTAGCCTATATTTTTATCACATTTTATGTAAAATTTGACCCGTTTCAAATTAAAACTATTTTATGTGCGATAATTTTGAGTTTGACGAGCTTATATACGTTTCTATTGTAAGCTTAATGTGACCCCTTCTGTATCCTTATAATTATTTCATAGATACCCAAATTACTTTTTTACCCCTAACCTTATCAACTTATATTACATGACGGGAATGATTAGTTAAGAATCATTTGTCCCATGAGAACGTGAAAATGACGCATGTACATGAATAAAATTATGTACAAAAGTGTGGCTTGTGTTTCGCGAGTGGGAGGTAAAGGCAACATTAACGCGCATGTTCTAGCGTTTTTTACACTCGCCCCGCCTTACTTCTAATAATAAATCATTTCAAATTTCTGTTATTCTTCACTTCAGTTTACTCTCTCTTGCTAAGGTGGTGTCAAGGCGATTTTACGAACAAATTGTCCAGCTAACTGATTCAATCACATCAACTCTCATTTTTCTTTCGTAATCTTCAAATCTACACTCTAAATCCTGTAAATGGCTAGAAATCAAAGTGATTCTCCATCTTATCCGTCTCAAGGTGAAATTATCGTATTCTAAAACTCAAGACATATGTGTTTGTTTGTTGATTTTGTAACATTTCAATTTTTTTGTTGGATAAGATTTTATATGTTGTTTTCATTTTCTCTTTTGTTCTTTCTGTGTTGAAGTTTGGTTTTGATATTCATATTTTTGTGTTTTAGTGATGACTGTTGTGTTGAGTTGATATTAAGTGTAATTCTTGTGTTTTTTGTGCACCAAATTCGTTTTGATTGTTTACCAAATTCACTTTGTTTGTGCACCACTATAAGTCTACTTGTTAACTAGTTCACTCTATGTTTGTGCACTAAATTTCTCATGTTGTACATTGTTTCCGTATTGCATTATGCACCTTTTATCAAATCATTTGTACACCACTAAGTACATGTTTTGTGCACTGACTCAAATTAATGCATAATGCAAAAAATAATCCTTTCACAAATTCAAGCGCACAAAGGCGAGATATAATGGTGCACAAAATAGTATATTTTGATGCATAAGTATTCAAAACTTGATGCATAAACATTTAAGAACAAAACAATGCACAATGTAATATATTGTGATGCACAAATCTATATCACTTTATGGACAAATTGTAAAATAGACCAGAGTGCACACAAATTCAAGGTGCACATATTGATACTCAAGTGGTGCATAGTGTATTTTATCGTGATGCACAAATATTTTATTACTTGGTGCACAACCTCAGTGCAAATATTTAATTATTTATGACGCATAAAGTCTCATTTCTATGTGTTATTTATGATGCATACAATCTCATGTAACTTTTGTTCACCAAATTAGTTTTATGAGTTTCACTTTCTTTGTGCATCACTATCATTTAACTTGTTTACCAGTTTACATTATTTTTGTACACCAACTTTTCTTTTGTTCTTCATCATATTTTATAAAGTTGTGCACATTAGTACTATATACTTGTCCACTAGTTAAATTGTCTGTGTGCACCACATTAGTAATTGTTGTGTATTACACTAGTATAAGGTATGCACCAACGTTCCATATTGTACCAATGTGCCATATTACTACTTTATTGTTTCTTGTTCACAAACTAGTATACCTTGTGCACCTTATTACTACATTTCAGTGCACCACATTGCTACTATATTTGTATTTAGTATATTCGCCGATGATTTTGTTTGTATCTTTTTATTGTTCATTTATTGTTATGCTATTGTACACCCCATTACTTTATCTTGTGCACTACAATACTTTATTTTGTGAACCACATTACTAAATTGTGTTTTTACTACATGCCTTTGTGATTTTGTGCACCACATTAGTGTATCCTATGCACCACATCACCATACATTTTGTGCACGACATCACTATATCTTTGTACACCATTTTGATTCTGTTATGCACCATTTTTTAAATTGTGTTCTTATTTATAGTATATGTACGAAGCAAACACTATTCTTCTTCGAAAAAGAAGGTGGTCTTTTCAGAAGAGAAATATACAAGTAGTCAAGCGGGCATATCAGATGATGTTGGCGAGGATGTAGTTCGTCTAATGCTCTAGCCGTGTTTGAAGTTGTTCAGCTTTCCACACATGACCCTGAAGTGCAGCTTGAAGTGCTTGAATCATTAAGAGTTTCTCTAGATGATGATCAGGATGCTCAAAGAGGTAATATATTGAATGGTTCAACTACACTTTTTAGTATAGAAAAGTTGTGATTACTAGTGATGATTTTTTTAATGTGTGAATTGCTTTGAGAGGAATGCAGAAAGGGAAAGAACTCAAGTGGTGGAGTTTCTATCACTTCTCCCGCCACTGAGACACGAAGAGTAATTTCTTGGTTTTTTAAATTCAGCATATTGTGCTTCGTAGTTTTTATAATCGTGTGCATTCATTGATCAATAAATTCCATTTTTGTTTTTTGTTTTTTGTAGGTAAATGTAAGGTCTCATTTGATACAATCCCTTCATCAAAGCTAAAAAGGAAATCATCTTCGGACACTTCTCGGCTAACTGTTGTTCCTATGTCCAAGGAAGCATGTAAAGTTGTTATGCCAGTGGATACGAAAAGGAAAGCCCCTAGTGGATGGCTTAAGGCAAGGGGCTCTCTATTTATACTTGTTGATGCTATTGGTGAGTTTAATGTAGCTTAGAGGGTTGCATTGGTCCGAATGGGTTTTAGACACTTGATATCTTAGAAGGTGAGGGAGTTGTCAGGCGCTCTGTGCCTGACAACTTCTTGCTTTCTATGGATGGGAAATGATTTTCCCAATATCCGGTAAAATGATATAGATGTCCAACATTATCTTGGGCTGTCGAAGGGACTAGTGAAGATTCTTCTTACGAATCAGACCGACTATTGTGTAGTTACCCAATGGAGGTCGAGGTATGCCAAAAAAGGTCTTGTCACACCAACTGTTATGAAGAATAAGCTTGTTGCAAACAAGGAAGTGATGCCAAGTTTTATTTGGATTTCATTGTTCTGTTTTACTCTATTGTTTTAGAGAGTAATGGGAATGGTTCGACAACTGCTAAGATTTTGAAGTGGATCAACTGGAATTTTATGGACCGGATGGAAGACTACGACTGGTGTGAGTTTGTTCATAAGAGGCTTTGTGAGCTAAGGGTTTCGGCTCCAAGTATAGCTTCATTTAGGGGTCCACTTATTTTTCTATTGGTTAGTTATTTACCTTTTTCCCCGTATCTTTATTTATTGTGCAACATGTGTATATTGTTTTGTGGAATGTAGTTTTTTTTCTTGTGCACCATGATTAAATACTTCTATGCACGATGATACAAGATTTGTTTATGTTGCATGGTGTATTTTTTGGTGCACCATGATGTTTCACATTTGTGCACCGTGGTATAATAGTTTATGCGCACACCATGATATAATAGTCTTGTGCGCCATTTTACAATGGTGTTGCGTTCCTCATTTTATAGTTTGTGGATGATTGTGTGAAGTATTATTACACCATTTTGTTTGTGCACCATTATATTTCATATTTGTGCACCATGATATTATACTTCTATGCACCATGATTCCTCAAATTCCACTCAATAAGCCACCAAAATTACCCACTTATCAAGTTTTTGGGATAAACATACTCAAAATAGATCTAAAAAATGTCAACATAAAGAAAATTAAATGGGTACACCATACATAACAATTTCAATTGAATTGCAAGTTTAAAGGAGTTCAACAATGATCCACTAGCAAATTTGGTCGTAGGCTCACACAATGGTTTGTGGTGGTGGTGGAGACAGTTGTGAAAGGAGAGGTTCGGCTTCCGATGGACTCCTGAACCATGGCCCTAAAATTTGTGGTGTCGTCGGTGGTCACAGCACAGTGGTTGGGTATTCCAGCTCACACTTAGGTTGGTGGTGGAGGTGGTGGTCGAGGATTCCGGCTCGCACCACACCAGGCCTCGTCTGGATTGAGGAAGACAGAGTAGACTATTGTGCGTCGAAGTAGCGCGGTGGTGGATAGGTGGTGGCGGAGAATGTGTTATAGTGCAGTAGATCTTAAGTATGGAATTGAAAAGAGGGGAGAAGAAGAGGAATAGTGGAAGTAAAAGAAAAGAAAATGATTTGGGAATTTTAATTGAAATGCCATATGGACTAATTCAAAAGATGGACTAGTAATTGGACTAACATGTTGGACTAGAGGATCCCCACCGTGTCTTGTTCACCATTTAGGAACTTTGTTGTGCACCATGATATAATAGTGTGTGCACCATCAAATGAAAAGGTTTTTCATCTGTATTATTAGCTTTGTACACCATAATATAAGAGTTGTATGCACTATAGTTAATTGTGCAGCACAATTATTTTTTGTTGTGCACTTGTATTGTTATTATTGTTCACCATTATAATATGTTTCTTTTATTTCTGAAGACTATGTAATATGACATAATGAGTTTGATGGGAGTGACTAGAGTACCCCCTAATGAACACCTACACCTCTGAGTACTTGAAGGTGTTGTTATAGATCCACCCAATGTTGCACCCCCTACTAAACTACAACAAGAACAAGCTCTTGTTGTTGATGAAGATGCTGAAATTGATGCTTGTTAGGGTGGGGATGTTGATCTTGATCTAGGCTACGATGCTAAGGGGAAAATATATTATCAGTACATCCGTGAGGATGCTTATATTGCCCGAATTATTGTTGAATGGATCAGAAAGTTCTACAAGCATATCAAGGATGCGCCGAGGAAGGTACCCGAGGCTTCCACATTGGTGAAGATCAACGAGGAATGTGAGAAGATCATCAACCGGAAGGATGTTTCTAATTCTCGGCGTCAATCTTCACAATCACAATATAACCATGACTAGTTCTTTTCGAATCCCGCTATTATCAAGTGCATAGAAGAGATTGAGGCAACCTTTTTTATGGCAATGGATGATCCAATTGAAGAAACTCAGATACCTTTTAGCGATGCATTTTACATGGAAAGGGATTCTCCCATGCACGACGTTGGGACTGCATATGAGGTTTCACATGGCAATGAGGAAGAGGAAGTGGATGTTGTTGTTGGTGAGGAAGAAACCACAAATGTGATTGCTAAAAGACATGAACCCGATGAAAGGAACAAAGAGGGTGAAGGAAAATAAGAAGTAGAGGAGAAAAAGGAATAGGACAAGAAAGAAGAGGAGAAGGATGATCAAGAGGACAATAAAGAAGAGGACAAGAAGGAAAGGGAGGATGATGATCAAGAAGACAAGAATGAAGGGGAGGATGAAGGAGGAGATAGCAAAACTGGGAAGATTAATGAAGGGGATGACCAAGATGGAGGTAACAAAGGATATGATCAAGGAAAAGAAGGAGAAGGATGAGATAGATGAAGACGTGGGGAAAGAAAAGGATGGGATGGAGGAGGCTAGAAGGAAAGACGATCAGAGGGAGGAGGATGCATCCAAGGGGGAAGAAAAGGAGGAGATCATTCAATCCCAAGTTTCTGAGAAGGATATGGATTCTGAAAAGACTATAACCGATGATGAAGAATCTCAAGAGCCACCAAAGTCTAAGAAATCGTCAGGTTCGGGATATTTCACCCCTCTTTGCTTTGACTTGGGGATTGATTTCACCCTTGATAAGGTTGTGAACATTGGAAAGGTACGAGTGCACCACCTGAATTTATGTTGTGCACTACTTTCTCTTTATTTTGTTCACCATAATTCTTGTAAGTTTTGTACAAGTGCACCGCATGAATTTATGTTGTGCATCACATCCTCCTTATTTTGTGCACTACTTCCCCTTTGTTTGTGAACCAAAACTGCACCACCTTAGCTTTTGCTGTGCACCTCATCCCCTTTACTTTGTGCGCTGTCGTTTTATTTAATTGTGCACTTGTGTTGATATAATTTTTATTTATATTATTTTGCAATTATATTTAATCAATTTCATTTTCTTTGATGCTTTTTTTTCTTTTTCTTGAGCTCTCTGTGAATGAAGAAGACCCCCCGCACCGCTTGTACATTGGGAATATTTAAAGGAGCCATTTTCAAAATTATATTTATATCTCTTAATGGGAATTGAAACAGTCGGCGTGCAATTGTAAAGCCAAATAATTATTGGTGATTATGTGAAATATTATCTTTATCACCACCAAATTCTTATATGTAAATTTTTCTTGAATTTTGGGGCTTTTAATGACTTCACATATGATATTGATGTAAGTCATAGGGGTTATCTTTCTTGATTTGAGATAGAGGTAGAAGAGCTTGAGAAAGACAATGATAACTTTTGTGAGGATAACGAGAGAGAGTTTTGGGTATTTTGACATGTATTTCCTTAGAGCAAAGTTTGATATGAGAATTTTGAATCAACAATTTAACTTAATCTTAATGAATCGACTTGATAATTTTAGGTATACATCCGTTTTGTGTCTCATTCACCTCTTTTTTTTTACCCTCGTCATTTTTAAGACAAGACCATGTTTGACTCTGGATATAATCAAGATGATGTATGGTTATATAATATTGTCTTCTTTTACCTCGAAAAGATAAGAGGATGTATTTCTTTGTGTTTTGTAGTTGCATCTAGCATATGAAATTACTAGACTGCCTACGTACCCCCTTTGTGAGGGATCAAGCCGTTCGTAGTTCTTTCTGAACCAATTTACCCTTTTTCTTCGTGCATTAAATGATGAAGTATATACCCACCTTCTAGGAAGGGTTGTTAAAATTTCAATCCAACAGCTATCATGTCCATGTTTATATTACCTTTTTTTATAAGCATCACCGAGATAACTTGAACCGACCTTCTAGGAAGGGTTGCCCAAGTCATTGTGACTATCATTTGCGAATAGGCTTTTAATTTTGATTTGAAATTTGCGACTAAATCCGAATTTCTTTGAGATCGAATTTCCTATGTATTCTTATTGGTACCGCACATGTCCGCCGCTTCTTAAGAACTTGCATCAACTAATTACAAATTCTTATTCTCATACCATTCCTTATTCCTAGTAGTTGATTCCTTTTTCTTACGCACATCATCTTCCTTCGATTTAGCTCTGTAATGGGTAATTTCCTAAGTAAGTAATTAACCTATAGTTTGGATTAATGTATAATAGCTTATGTTATTTTGAGAGTTAAGGAAGCCGGTGGGCTTGCAGCCCAAGTTGAAGAAACGGCCTAGTTGATCTCAGTTGCCCAGATTGATTGACCCGACCCGTTGAGGGAATCGGAGCTCCGCGTGCCTTAACCTGTGAGCTTAGTATATAAGCTCACAACCATTCTCTCTCTAGACAGCTCTTTGCTCTGCTTTTGCATTCGCCACACATTCGAGAGAGAGTTTCTAGGGTTTCAGTGAGAGCTTGCACAGACTCTTCGACGGTGGTTCGATTCAGCTGTTAACCGGTGAAACAAGGTTTGCTTCTGGTCATTCCAAGTCAAGACGGTGGTCTATCTTGGTGGTGGCTTTCTCTGGAGGTTCTCGTACGTGCTCTTGGGTGCTCTACTGTGGTTCAAAGGCTTGAGATCTATTGGTGACTGGGTTCAGGGAGTTTCTTCTGATCTTGTTTTGCTTCTGTTCTCGTTGATTGCATAAGTTGTATACTAGATCCAAACAGAACACTCTCTTGTAAATCTTTGTCTTACTTAGTGGATTTGGCTTCCTGTCTTGAGGCCACGAGGAGTAGGCTTTGTCCGAACCTCGCTAAAACTTCTTATGTTCTTTCATTTGTGTTCTCTGTGAATATCTTGCTTGATTCGAACAAATATGCTCATCAAATTGGTATCAGAGCCTTGTTTCCCCATCTTACATGCAATCTTATAATCTTGAGTGATTAGATCTGCATATCTAGGGTATGTGTTGCTCTGAGTATGATCTTGGCATCCTGCTTCCGCTCACTAGTCTTGTTCGAACTTGCTTTGTGTGATTGCATGTTTCTTCTACTTTTGTGTTCTTGAAACTGCATATCTTGATTTGTGACTCTTGATTACCTTCTTTAAATCTTGATGTCACTGTACTTTATGTAATTCTTGATCTTTAGGTTTCAGTGAAAGACTTACTCTCTGTGACCTAGACCTGTGATTACTTGTGTTGTGTGACCGTTGGTGTTACTTGAGATTCTTGAACATTGTGTTATTTCAAGCTATCTCTCTTTTGTGTACAATCTGTACTTATTTTCTTCATTCTTGCTTACTGTTAATTGATTAAAAATACCTACTGACTTGTGTGTTTTGCTAGGTACAATGACAGAGAATAACATAAGAATGAAGCCCTTTGATGGGACAACAGACTTTGCCATGTGGCAAGTGAAGATGAAGGCCATCCTCATAAAGGAAAAGTGCAGTAAAGTCATCAAGAAAGACTACCTGGCTGAGACATCAGCTGCAAGGAGGGTGGAGATGGACGAGCAAGCCCATTCAGAGATCCTCATAAGGCTATCTGATGAAGTGACTCGTCAAGTGGTAAAGTATACTACTACTAAAACTTTCTGGGATGCTTTAGAAGCATTGTATCTCTCTAAGTCTATGCCTTCTAGGATATCTCTATTGTGCAGATTATTTACATTTAAAATGGATGTTAATCTGACCCTTAATGATAACCTTGATAAATTCCTTAGGCTTACCCAAGACTTAGAAAGATGTGAGGATAACATAAAAGAGACTCATCAATCTGTTTTACTTTTGAATGCCTTGCCTGCTCAGTTTGATAACTTCAAAGATGTTATTCAATTTGGTAATGTAACTTTGACTAAGGCTAAGATCATAGAATCTATTACTCAAAAGAATTAGACCAAAAGTTTTTAAGACCAAGAATTCTGATAAGAAACCTGAGACTAAAGCTGAGGCTTTAATGGCTAATGGCAAACCAAAGAAAAAGTTTAAACAGAAAAAGGATAAGAGAAATGAGCCTTTCACCTCTTCTAATGAAAATGATAAAAAGAAGAAGTGCTTCTACTGTGGGAAGCTAGGTCATTTTATCAAGGACTGTCATAAAAAGAAGAAGGCTGACTCTAATAAGAATGAAAATGAAAACTCTGCTTCCTTGTTTGAGTCTCATGATTACTATGACTGTGAACTCCTTATGTGTTATGACTCTTCTATTGATGATGTTTGGATTCTTGACTCTGGCTATACCATGCATGCTACTCTTAACAAATCTTTCTTTATCTCTTTGATTGAGTTCAATGGTGGTAAAGTTATGTTAGGGGATCATAGTTCTCTTGCTATTAGGGGGGTAGGGAATGTCCCTCTATGCATGCATGATGGTAAAATAAGAGTTTTACAGAATGTTAGATGAGTGCCTGAATTAAGAAAAAATCTATTATCTGAATCTGCATTTGATGATCTTAAGTGTCATATTGTTACTCATAATGGTATAAGAGAAGTTATCAAAAATGGGACTACTGTTATTAAGGGAATTAAGAAGGGTGGACTATACCATGTTATAACTTCACCTGAATTAAATGTCTCCAAAATTGAGAACAACCTGACCTTAGATCAAACCAAGTTGTGGCATAATAGAATGAGACACATAGGAAATAAAGGCCTGAATTATCTGCATAAGCATGGTTTAATTAATAAAAAACCTACTAACTTGAGTTTCTGTGAAGATTGCATATTTGGAAAAAAGACTAATGATTCTTTCTCTAAATCTACTTATGTTGCTATCTCACCTCTTGAGTATGTGCACTCAGATTTGTGGGGTCCAGCATAGGTAAGTACTGTTGGAGGAAAAAGGTACTTCATATCCTTTATAGATCATTATTCTAGGAAAGTTTGGTTTTATTTGCTAAAAACTAAAGATGAGGCCTTTAATGCTTTCACTACCTGGAAATGTGTTGTTGAGAATCAATCTGGAAACAAACTCAAGTGTC
Organism: Rheum nobile; assembly: GCA_027886185.1. NCBI lineage: Eukaryota > Viridiplantae > Streptophyta > Magnoliopsida > Caryophyllales > Polygonaceae > Rheum > Rheum nobile. The sequence goes on along the minus strand of WOAB01000072.1, from coordinate 2,058,735 downwards.
TTAAGACTGATAATGGCCTAGAGTTTTGTAATCATGAGTTCAATGAGTATTGTCTTAAAAATGGGATTAAAAGGCACCTAACTGTGCCTGGAACTCCCTAACAAAATGGTACTGCTGAAAGAATGAATAGAACTTTGTTAGAAAAAGCTAGATGCATGCTAATAAGTTTTGGCTTAAAACACTCACTTTGGGGGAAAGCTGTTACTACATCAGCCTACCTTATTAATAGATCACCTTCATCTGTAATTGACTTCAAAATACCTCAAAAAATGTGGATAGGTAGAAAACCAAGCCTAGCTCTTTGGCTGCACTGCTTATGCCTAAATTGCTCAAGGAAAATTGAAGCCTAGAGCCCAAAAATGTGTTATATTGGGCTATCTAAAGGGTGTAAAAGGATACAAACTCCTCCTTTTACAGCCTCATGGATACAAGGTGATTATTGCTAGGAGTGTTACTTTTAATGAAAATGACTTTCATTTTAAGAAAATTCTAACAGCTGCCACTAAGAAGACCGGTACTCATGAAGATGAAGCTGAAGTAGAGACTTCTAGCAGGCAATTCTATGAGCCAGACCCAAATCTACTCCCAGCTGAAGAAGAGTTTGATCTTGGATAACTCTCTATGAGTCAAGGAGAGTCCAGTGTGTAACACCCCCGATTTATATCGGTAGTGCCACACGCCAGTGACCTCGGACGTTACCGTCCAAAGCCACCCTAGGCTTTAATCGGAACAATTAAACTTAAATGCGTATATATATTAAATGAAATATTAAACAGCGGAAGACATTTGTATGTGAAACTCAGCTCTTTTACTAAAAGATCTCTCATCAAACGAGAGTAGCGTCTTTACAACAGAGTAAAAATTTCAGCGGAAGACTTATAAATTACACAATGGAAGACTTTTAAGAATCAACCTATAACATTGCTAAGTTATAAAGATATATTAAATTAATCCTTAACAACTTAAAACACTGACACTTAAATCTTCGTCTGCAAGCCTCTTCTTCTTCGACTGGTTACTTTGACTTCGGGAACCAACCACTGATGTGCCGTATAGGATGGATGACACCAGCCAACCATGCAAGGAATAAAACCCGATTGGTTAGTCTAATGAAAGACTATGCAAGGGTGAAAACAGAATGGTTCTAGTGATCGCAACCGTTTACTATCATTGTCCCTCGAATAATAACCGAAGGAACGATATATAACCCAAAATTTCTACATAATGATTTAGTATTTAGATATGCTCTGAAAGGAAGATTCCAAAGGAATTGAGTCTTAAGGAAAAGTATGACAATTGTTTGGGAACGTTATAGTTTCATACAAGCGTTTAAAAACGACTTGATCATTTGGGTCTACGACCAACCTCACCGCACAATGCGAATTCAGATTGGAAAGAGAACTTACTCTAACCGAAGTCCAGGCGAGTTTCCAAGTTGTACTTCTCGCCCGAGGGTTCATTAATTATGTGCCTACCCGCACTTATCTTATCTTAATTTCAAAACGGATATACATGTTAAAGCTTTTTAATATGATCTCGAGTAACTACGAAAGTTTACGATATCGAGTGACTACGAAGGTTTACGATCTCGAGTGACTACAAAAGTTTACGATCTCGAGTAACTATGAAAGTTTATGGTCTCGAATGACTACAAAAGTTTATGGTCTCGAGTGACTACGAAAGTTTATGATCTCGAGTGACTACGAAAGTTTACGATCTGGAAAGCATTTAGAGACTGGGTCCACTAATACTGAGTTATAAAGAAACGATTAATCCTCATAAGGAATTAGCGTTCCTACGAATACTCGTGCTAATCTAGCATTAAAGTTTACATTTAAATCCACAACAAAACCATTACGATCATTAACAAGTATAATAGCGTTGTTTCTAGCAATAAATACAACCTACTATAATATCATATTTTAATCACATTATTTATAAAATCTGTTCCCAAATGAAAACAACAGTTCACTCCGATTTAATTAACAATTAAAAGCAATTGATAATTAATTGAATATGGAATTATTAAGCAAGAGCGAACCGCCACTTGCCTTAGTATAGACGAACGATTGAGCGACGATGGGTTTCTGGGTTCGGAACGGGAACAAAAATTGGATTACAGATTCCTATGACAATGACCCATAACGAAACCCTAGGTTAGATTCGACAATAAAATGATACGAATCTAAGAAAGAACGAACGAAATCGAAAGAACGAAAGTCCCGCCAGAGACCGGATCGTCCAAGGCCACGATCGCGATTGCCAAAGCAATACGCGGTCGCGGGCGTCAAGGACAGCGGCCGCGGAAGCGGCCGGCCTTGTCACTGCCGCGGTTGCGGCCATGAACTCCGGTGACCCAAAATGGAGGAAACTCACTGGCGACGTCGCGAGAGGGCTCGATTCGAGGGGGCTTCGACTCCTGACCTCCTTGCGCCTCCAAAGCACCACTCCAAGGCTGCCACGACCACCGGCGAGAGCTCCGGCGACACCTCGAAACTCCGGCGAGGGAAGGAAAATGAGCGAGAGAGAGAGAGGAGATCAGATTTCGGTGCCCCTAAACCCTCAAGACTCGCCTCTATTTATAGCCAAGGAGAGGAGCTCTTCCCCGCCCAGATCAACGGCGAGTCAGGCGATCAACGGTGGCACGGACGACGAGCTCTGCAGACGAAGTGACACTGGCGTGTTGCACTTTTCCGCGGTCGTAGAATATTCCTGTGCCCAGCACTTTTGAGAGCCATTTTTCCGCGGTCGCGAAATTTCTTTCGCGGTCGCGGAATTGCCCTTTTCGCGTCTGTTTGCCCGGGAAAAGGTTTGGCGTGGGTTTGAACCCCGATTTATATATATTTGTACCCGAACAAATTTTCTAAGCCCCGAAAATACGTCTAATGAATATTCCAAGGCTCAGGGAATTACTACAGAGATCAAACATGTTACAGAAAATTCCGAACTTCGCCAAACGAGTCTTGCTTTCCCAACGAGGGTTGAAAAATTACCCAAATACCCTTACTAAAAATGAGGGGTATTACATCACTACCCTCTTAAAAGAAGTTTTGACCCCGAAACTAGCATTGCTAAACTAATGGGACCTGTTCCACCATAATCTCCTTACCTGATCTTAGTATCCTTAATCATCTCATCCTTGTACTTGCTCCTAGGAAAACGATCTGTTTCCTCAACCATACCACTATCTCACATAGCCTACTTCCACATACTATTCTTGTAATAACTCGTGACCATCCTCAAGGTCATAATTATCTTAGGATAATTGTCTCCTAAAATCATCGCACTAGTCTGGCTATACCTTAAGCATGAGATTATACATATTTCTCTTTCACCTTTCTCTAAACTTCTCCTAAAGTATGTACCTTATCTTCCTTAAGTCGATATCCTTGAATAAATTTGGTTTCTGTAACCTATATCACCAAAATCGACTATTTCTCGATCATGATTCTTCTCGTAACATATTGCCTACATTCCTTTCTCTTACTAGAACAGATATGATCATCCACAAGATTACCATTGCCTTAACCAGAGTATCCATTACAATCTCCAATATAACCTCATTGTTATGACCTATTCCTCCTAAAGACCTTGATGTCCTTAATTAGAAGAATACAACATCTTTCCACTAACTTCCTTTCGACAATCCAATCCTCAAGTACATACATAGAATTCAACTATACCTCAACTTAGTACTTCCCCTTGTCATATAGACCTTACTCCTTACATACACGGTTCACCTATTACATTGGTTACCTTACTCACATTTGGCCCTTGTGCCATATCTTTAACTCAAAATCTTCACTCCTGTGATCCCACAATTACTCACACCACAACCTATGTCCGGTTATCTCAATATAATTTAATAATCCATTCCACATGTTATACTCTTATCTTGCCCAAACGTGCCATACGATCACCTTAATAAACGTGGGTCACCTTTTCCTCAAGTCTACTTAATATCTACATACTTACTTCATACCACATTATTGACCTCCAAACCGCAACAACTCTTTACCGGTCGAGTTTGCTATTCACCCAAAAATCCTTAAGTAACCAGTTGTAATCATATGATTTATTATCCCAAATCGAGCACCCTTTTGCTTTACGGATATTTACCATTTATCCAAGATTACCTTAACATAATCCATTATTCAATTTCTAACTTAAGCCTTTAAGGTTCCTCAATTCTATTTACTCAAAAATACCATATTGATGAACGATGCCTTGCCATCAAAATCACTCACTTTACGTCATAATCCTTCAATGAGTACATACAAGTAACACTGTCACTTCACTCCTTAAACGTACATACGACCATTCTCTCCACTAAATCCTTTTAATTTATCGGAATCATCAACATAACCTATCCTTAAACTGTAATCTTTCCATTTAAGTGGCCTCCTTCTAACACAGTAACTTCACAACTTAGTCTTCTCCAAATAATTGCACCATAAGCCTTCTAACTGACAAACTCATATAAAATCCAAATATCAAACCTTACAACCTTACAAGTATCATAACTCCTTATTCCCTGATCGTACAACCTACCAATTTCAATCATTTGGTCCACTTAGATTTGGCTCAGCCGCCCTTTTCCTGACTCACATCCCAAAGGTTTGTTTAACTGACTCAAATAACTTATCTCTAACTTAAGATCCTTATAGTCCTCACACAATCTACTATCCCAATTAAAGCAACCCCTTTTGCATTACGGATACTTACTATCTCTCCAAGACTTAATCACATCATTTCCTGATGGGCCTCAAAACGAAACTTCGAATAGATCTTCCAAAATAATACCTATGACTTTGTACATTTGGCTTTTCAAAAAGCTTTAACCATTGGTCCTACACTGGTCGTACCCACTTATAAATCTCATAACCATAACTCTGGACTCTAAAGTCTCACCCAAGGTCGTAATAGAGGAAACGAGTTCCCTATGAACCATCCCTCTTATACATTCATTCCCTTCTAAAAAATCTATCCACATCAATGCCTACATCATGACCTCATAACTAGGCATTCTGGACTTCGCCTTAGTCCATCCCTACATACTTTTACCAGAGCAAATGTTCAGGGTACACGTATGAGATTTAGTTCTTAAATCTCATAGAGCATTAACCACACACATTTGTTCCTACACCCTAAGAAATTTTGGAAAACTCAGCTTACGAGATAACGCTCGTCCGCTCAACAAAGGGAGTAACTAATGTCATACCGTTGTGACATTACTCCAAGAACAAAGATAGATTCCTAAGAATGGATCTAGGAATAAGTAACACTCGAAGCTTGCAGAAGTTTGAAAACCACTTATTAATAAACCTTATACTTTCAAACTTTATGCCTTTAAACTCTATATATTAACCTTAATAAAATAATTATTTAAGAAAAATTAATTTCGCAAACTAGTGATACGATTTTCGCAAAACTCTTACTAAGACAAAAATCACAACTTTTAAAGTTAAAATCATAAACTACCGTTTGGTTGCTTATACACACCATTTAAAACCAACTATAAATAACTTTTGAAGCCCAAATAGTTAAATCATTATTTTAAATTAAACTTCAAGAGGTAATTAAACTTTTAAAGTTAAAAATTTTAGATTCTGAAAACTCCTTAAAGGAAAATAGGTTGGAAATAAAAAAAAAATCGAAAATTCTCAAACCTAACAACTGGCCAAGAATTTTAAAAACCATTGCTTTTATACCATAACTGTAACACCCCTGATTTATATCGGTAGTGCCACACGCCAGTGACCTCGGACGTTACCGTCCAAAGCCACCCTAGGCTTTAATCAGAACAATTAAACTTAAATGCGTATATATATTAAATGAAATATTAAACAGCGGAAGACATTTGTATGTGAAACTCAGCTCTTTTATTAAAGGATCTCTCATCAAACGAGAGTAGCGTCTTTACAACAGAGTAAAAATTTCAGTGGAAGACTTATAAATTACACAGTGGAAGACTTTTAAGAATCAACCTATAACATCGCTAGGTTATAAAGATATATTAAAGTAATATTTAACAACTTAAAACACTGACACTTAAATCTTCGTCTGCAAGCCTCTTCTTCTTCGACTGGTTACTTTGACTTCGGAAACCAACCACTGATGTGCCGTATAGGACGGATGACACCAGCCAACCATGCAAGGAATAAAACCCGGTTGGTTAGTCTAATGAAAGACTATGCAAGGGTGAAAACAGAATGGTTGTAGTGATCGCAACCGTTTACTATCATTGTCCCTCGAATAATAACCGAAGGAACGATATATAACCCGAAATTTCCACGGAATGATTTAGTATTTAGATATGCTCTGAAAGGAAGATTCTAAAGGAATTGAGTCTTATGGAAAAGTATGACAATTGTTTGGGAACGTTATAGTTTCATACAAGCGTTTAAAAACGACTTGATCATTTGGGTCCACGACCAACCTCACCGCACAATGCGAATTCAGATTGGAAAGAGAACTTACTCTAACCGAAGTCCAGGCGAGTTTCCAAGTTGTACTTCTCGCCCGAGGGTTCATTAATTATGTGCCTACCCGCACTTATCTTATCTTAATTTCAAAACGGATATACATGTTAAAGCTTTTTAATATGATCTCGAGTAACTACGAAAGTTTACGATATCGAGTGACTATGAAGGTTTACGATCTCGAGTGACTACGAAAGTTTACGATCTCGAGTCACTACGAAAGTTGATGGTCTCGAATGACTACGAAAGTTTATGGTCTCGAGTGACTACGAAAGTTTATGATCTCGAGTGACTACGAAAGTTTACGATCTGGAAAACATTTAGAGACTGGGTCCACTAATACTGAGTTATAAAGAAACGATTAATCCTCGTAAGGAATTAGCGTTCCTACGAATACTCGTGCTAATCTAGCATTAAAGTTTACATTTAAATCCACAACAAAACCATTACGGTCATTAACAAGTATAATAGTGTTGTTTCTAGCAATATATATAACCTACTATAATATGATATTTTAATCACATTATTTATAAAATTTGTTCCCAAACGAAAACAACAGTTCACTCCGATTTAATTAACAATTAAAAGCAATTGATAATTAATTGAATATGGAATGATTAAGCAAGAGCGAACCACCATTTGCCTTAGTCTAGAGGAACGATTGAGCGACGACGGGTTTCTAGGTCCGGAACGGGAACAGAAATCGGATTACAGATTCCTATGACAACGACCCATAACGAAACCCTAGGTTACATCCGACAATAAAATGATACGAATCTAAGAAAGAACGAACAAAATCGAAAGAACGAAAGTCCCGCCCGAGACCGGATCGTCCAAGGCCATGATCGCTATTGCCAAAGAAATCCGCGGTCGTGACAGGGATTCCGCGGTTGCGGGCGTCGAGGACAGCGTCTGCGAGTGTCAAAGACAGCGGTCGCGGATGCGGCCGGCCTTGTCACTGCCGCAGTCGCGGCCATGAACTCCGGCGACCCAAAATGGAGGAAACTCACCGACGACGTCGCGAGAGGGCTCGAATTGAGGAGGATTCGACTCCTGACCTCCTTGCGCCTCCAAAGCACCACTCCAAGGCTGCCATGACCACCGGCGAGAGCTCCGACGACACCTCAAAACTCCGGTGAGGGAAGGAAAACGAGCGAGAGAGAGAGAGGAGATCAGATTTCGGTGCCCCTAAACCCTCTAGACTCGCCTCTATTTATAGCCAAGGAGAGGAGCTCCTCCCCGCCCAGATCAACGGGGAGTCAGGCGATCAACGGTGGCACGGACGACGAGCTCTGCAGACGAAGTGACACTGGCGTGTTGCACTTTTCCGCGGTCGCGGAACTTTTTCCGCGGTCGCAGAATATTCCTGTGCCCAGCTCTTCTGAGAGCCATTTTTCCGCGGTCGCGGAATTTCTTCCGCAGTCGCGGAATTGCCCTTTTCGCGTCTTTTTGCCCGGAAAAAGGTTTGGCGTGGGTTTGAACCCCAGATTATATATATTTGTACCCGAACAAATTTTCTAAGCCCCGAAAATACGTCTAATGAATATTCCAAGGCTCAGGGAATTACTACAGAGATCAAACACGTTACAGAAAATTCCGAACTTCGCCAAACGAGTCTTGCTTTCCCAACGAGGGTTGGAAAATTACCCTAATACCCTTACTAAAAATGAGGGGTATTACACAGTGAAGGAAGGACCATAGATCCCTCAAGTGAAGCAGAGGAATCCAGTGAAGGTCTAGAGGAGACAGGAAGTAACAATTCACAACAATTAGGGGACGGAAACAGGGAAGAAAACCTCATCCCTATTACTAATTCTCATTCTGTTGCTAGCTCTTCTAGTTTACCTAAGTCTAGTTCAGTAGAATTGCATGAAAATGAATCTGAAGTGCATGAAACTGAACCTAAAATTGAAACTACAGACTTAGACAATTACCAACTAACAAGAGATAGAGCTCCTAGAATGAGGATACCATGCAAGAAGTTTTCTTCTAATATTATTGAATTTGTTACTAGTTCTGTTGATATTGGTATTGTTGACTATGCCTTTATAGCTGCTGATGTGATTAAAAAACACACCTATACTCCTGATACATATGAGCAAGCTGTTAAGTGTTTAGACTCTAAGAAATGGCTTAGTGCTATGAATGAAGAGATGGAATCCATGAAAACAAATAAAACCTGGACTCTAGTTTCTAAACCTGACAATGCTAAACTCATTGCTTGTAAGTGGATTTATAAGATTAAAGAGGGTAATAGCCAAAATGATCCACCCAGATTTAAGGCTAGACTTGTGGCAAAAGGGTTTACCCAAAGAGAAGGAATAGACTATAACAACATATTTGCTCCTGTAGTTAAGTATAAAACTATGAGGCTGCTTCTTGCTATGTGTATTGTGTTTGATTGGGAACTGGAGCAAATGGATGTGAAAATTGCCTTTTTACATGGTGAATTAGATGAAACAATCTATATGAAACAGCCTAAGGGCTTCACTGATGAGAAAAAACCTAATCATGCTTGCCTTCTTAAGAAATCTATATATGGTTTAAAACAGTCTCCTAGACAGTGAAATATGAAATTTGATGCTTGCATGATTAAATTAGGTTTTACTAGAAGCAGTTATGACACATGCCTTTACTTCAATAACATTAAGTCTGCATCTCCCTTATATGTGCTTTTATATGTGGATGATATATTATTGATGTGTAGTTCTAAAGTCTTAGTCTCTGGTGTGAAAAAAGGACTTACAACTTCACTTTGATATGAAAGACTTAGGTCCTGCTCAGATGATCCTAGGGGTTAGAATTAAAAGAGATAGAAAAAGAAAATTAATGTGGTTATCTCAAAAAGATTATGTCCAAAAGGTCTTGGATAGATTCAATATGGATAACACTAAACCCACTTCTATACCCTTAGGAGGGCACCTAGAGCTGACCAAGAAGAGTTGTCCCAAGAACTAGTCAGATAGAGATGCTATGACGAAAATTCCTTATGATGTTGTTGTAGGCTCAGTTATGTATGCTATGTTGTGTACCCGACCTGACCTTGCCTTTGCCATCAGTGTCCTTAGTCGATTTATGTCAGATCCTGGTAGTGACCACTGGACAACTATGAAATATACTCTGAGATATATATGTGGAACTAAAAACTTGTGTTTAGTTTACTTTGAACATAGTAAGAAAAATGAGTTACTTGGCTATGTTGATTCTGATCATGCAAGTAATAAAGATAATAGGAAATCTACTACATCTTATTTCTTTACTTGAGCTAGTAACTGCATTTCTTGGAAGTCTCAACAACAGTCTGTTGTGGCTTTATCTTCTACTGAAGCTGAGTATATATCAGCTACTGAAGATGCTAAAGAAGCTACCTGGTTGACTGGTTTGTTGAATGAAATTCAGTGTGTTTCTTATGTTCCTACTCTGTATATGGATAGTCAAAGTGCTATGTATTTGTGTAGAGATCCTGTCTATCATGATAGAACAAAACATATTGATGTGAGTCACCATTTTTGATATAGGGTCGGACCCCTATGCTTCGATCTAGACACCAAGGCTCCAACACGATTCAAACAAAGAAGAAAGAAAGGTGAGAATTCGGTAATCAACAAGAACAAAGAAAGAACAAAGATAAAAAAGGTAAGAAGAACCGAAATGCAACAATGGTGAAACCCTTGACCTTGGTGAATCAAGAACCAAACCAAATGAGAGATCGACCCATCTCCTACAACTTCACACGAATGGCTAGGATGCCAAGGGCACGAAGAGGATGCTCGTGATGATCCGTGAACACCAAGCTCGAAGGAGTTGACACACACAAGATGATCCAAGCCAAGAACAACAACCGGTTTCCTATCAAAAGCTCTCTTTTGATTGAAACTGAAAAAAAAACGTTTTTTTTTAAATGTTCAAAATGATATCTAATTAAGAAAGGAAATGTTTTTCCAGCCTTTTATACCTCCTAAAGGCCGGTCCTACTAAGGGAAAAACAAGACATTAAAACGTGTCTTTAAACCACATAAAACCGGGAAAGGGAATTGTCTAAGAATGTCATGAAATGCTAATACAATCTTCAAGTATTCTCCTCAACACTCTTGAGGTCTTCATGCTCCGAGATGGTCACCATGGTCTTCAAATCTAGCTTAGGAGGTTCCTCTAACATCGTGGACTCCTTAGACAAGAGGAAGGTCACAACCTTGTCTAGCTCATGTTGAATCTCCTTATCCCTTGCTCGTGTGATGGCACCATCAAAGGTAGGCACTTGAGGTGACGTAGATGATCCCGCATCATCCTCTCCTTCTTGGAAAGGATTCGACCTCGAATCTTCTAGCTCCTCATCTTGTGCCTCATAAAGTGTCAAATCGCCCACATTGAAGGTAGGGCTAACTCCATACTCCTCGGGTAGCTCCAACACATAGGCATTGTCGCCCACCTTCCTTAGCACCTTGAAAGGTCCATCTCCACGTGATGAGAGCTTGGACTTGCGCTTGTCGGGGAAGCGCTCTTTCCTCAAATGAACCCAAACAAGATCTCCCGGTTGGAAGATAACTCGCCTACGTCCATGGTTAGCTTTGGAGGCGGTGTGCTCGGCCTTTTGTTGCAGCTTGATCCGAGTCCTCTTATGCAATTCCTTGATGTACTCCACATGTTTACCTGCATTAAAATCTGCTCGCTCCTTCATAGGCAACGGCGAAAGATCAAGTGGAGTTAAGGGGTTCAAACCATATACACACTCAAAAGGACTCAAAGATGTAGATGAATGCACGGCCCTATTGTATGCAAATTCTACATGTGGTAAGGCTTCTTCCCATGCCTTCAAATTCTTCCTAATAACAGCCCTTAAGAGGGTTGTGAGGGTTCGGTTAGTTACTTCCGTTTGACCATCCGTTTGAGGATGGCTAGAGGTAGAGAACAAGAGCCTCGTCCCTAGCTTTCCCCAAAGAGTCTTCCAAAAGTAACTAAGGAACTTCACATCCCTATCACTCACAATAGACTTAGGTACACCATGTAATCTAACTACTTCCCTAAAGAATAAGTTAGCAACATTAGTAGCATCATCGGTCTTATGGCAAGCAATAAAATGAGCCATTTTGGAGAATCTATCAACTACCACAAATATAGAATCTCTCCCCTTCTTAGTCCTAGGTAAGCCCACAATAAAGTCCATGCTAATATCCTCCCAAGGGGACGTGGGAATAGGCAAGGGTGTGTATAAGCCGTGTGGTTTCACTCTAGACTTAGCCTTAAGGCACTCTAAACATCTCTTCAACAAGTGCTCAACATCCCTAAGCATATGTGGCCAATAAAAGTGAGTGTGCAGCATGTGATATGTCTTATCTCTACCAAAGTGTCCCATTAAGCCTCCCTTATGGGCTTCCTTCACAAGTAATATCCTCAAAGAACACTTAGGAATACACACCTTATCAACCTTAAACAAGAATCCCTCAAACAAGTAAAACTTATCTAAAGAACCCTTAGCCACACAATGCTTATATGTAGTGCCGAAATCAATGTCATCCTCATACAACTCTTGAATGTAAGTAAAACCTAACACCTTAGAGTCTAATTGTGTGAGCAAAGCATGTCTCCTAGAAAGTGCATCAGCAACTACATTATCCTTCCCCTTTTTATACTTAATGACATATGGAAATGTCTCAATAAACTCCATCCATCTACCATGCCTCCTATCAAGTTTATCTTGACTCCTAAAGTGTTTTAAGGACTCATGATCAGTATGCAAGACAAACTCTCTAGGCCATAAGTAATGTTGCCATGTTTTAAGTACCCTAAACAATGCATATAGTTCTTTGTCATACGTAGAGTAATTTAAACATGCACCTTTCAGCTTTTCACTAAAGAAGGCAATAGGTTTACCTTCTTGCATTAGGACTCCTCCTATGCCAATGCCACTAGCATCACACTCCACTTCAAATGGCCGTGAGAAATCCGGGAGCACTAGAAGAGGTGCTTTGGTGAGCCTCCACTTCAGATTGTTGAAGGCCCTCTCTTGCGCCTCTCCCCACACAAAGGGAGCATGCTTCTTGGTGATCTTGGTCAAGGGGGCAGCAATGGTGCTGAAATCCTTGACAAACCTCCTATAGAAGCTTGCTAGCCCATGGAAGCTTCTCACATGGCCGATTGTAGTAGGTGTGGGCCAATCTTGAATGGCTTTTATCTTCTCCTCATCCACTTGCAGCCCTTGTGAACTCACTACAAAACCAAGAAAAGTGACCTTATTAGTGCAAAAATCACATTTCTTCAAGTTGGCATACAAGTGCTCTACTCGAAGGGTAGAAAGAACTTCCCTTAAATGCCTCTCGTGCTCCTCTAGGGACCTGCTATAGATTAGAATATCATCAAAATATACTACAACAAATTTCCCTATATAATTCCTCAAAACATAGTTCATTAATCTCATGAAAGTAGAAGGAGCATTAGTTAAGCCAAATGGCATCACAAGCCATTCATATAACCCAAACTTAGTCTTGAAGGCGGTTTTCCATTCATCTCCCTCCTTCATCCTAATTTGGTGGTAGCCACTCCTTAGATCTATCTTGGTGAAGAGTGTGGCACCAAAGAGCTCATCTAACATGTCGTCCAACCTTGGGATAGGGTGACGGTACTTGATAGTGATGTTGTTGATGGCCCTACAATCAACACACATCCTCCAAGTGTTGTCCTTCTTAGGCACTAATAGGACTGGCACGGCACATGGGGAAAGACTCTCTCTCACATAACCCTTATCTAGGAGGTTTTGTACTTGTGTTTGGATTTCCTCACACTCCTTAGGGTTCATTCTATAAGCTGGCCTATTGGGTAGGGTGGCACCGGGGATTAGGTCGATTTGGTGCTCTATTCCTCTCAATGGGGGTAGGCCGTGGGGTATGTCATCCGGGAACACATCCTTAAACTCTTCTAGAAGGGCTTGGATATTAGGTGGTAATGCAGCCAAGGTCTCTCCACCTAACATGGTTAGCTTCTTGCACAAAAGCATAAGGATAGTATCCAAAGTTAGGTACTCACCTTGGAGCTCACCTCTGGAGGCTAGCAAGACACTAGAAGGCTGCATTTCCAAGGCTTGGCGCGGCTTGGAGGGAGTGCTCACTTGCTGCCGTAGTGCTCCTTTGCCTTAGTTCTTCTCCTTCTCCTTGTCTTGACCCAAGTCCTTCTCCTTTTTCTTCTCAAAGGCCTCGGCAATCTGCATAGGGGACATTGGTTTTAATATGACATCCTTTCCTTTAAAAGAGAAAGAATACCTATTAGTAAATCCATCATGCATGACTCTCCTATCATATTGCCATGGACGGCCTAATAGCACATGACAAGCTTGCATGGGTACTACATCACATAAAATAGTATCCTCATAATGACCTAATGTGAATGTAATCTTAGCTTGCTTGTTTACTTTCAATTCCCCACAATCATTCATCCAATGTAATTTGTAAGGTCTAGGGTGATAAAATGTAGGAAGTTGTAACTTAGAGATCAATTCAGTACTAGCAATATTGCAACAACTACCTCCATCAATTATCACATTACAAACCTTCCCCTTTATTAAACACCTAGTATGAAATAGGTTTTCCCTTTGATTATCCTCACAAGGGGCAGGTTGTACATGCAAAGTCCTTTTACAAATTAAAGATTCCCCATGCTCAAACTCAATGCCATCATCATCACAAATTTCAGTTTCATGCTCGGCATTATCATTAACACAATCATCATCATTTTCATGCTCAGATTCAGATTCATAAAGTCCTAGATGATTAATCATGAGTGTTCTACTATTAGGGCAATCTTTCATCATGTGTCCTCTTCCTTGACACTTAAAACAAACCATATCCCTAGCTCTAGAAGTGGGGTTAGTAGTACTCCCTTTAGGCCCATTAGTGGGGGCAGTCGAGGTCCTTGGATTGAAGGGAGTCCCACTTGGTGGTGCGTTCCTTCTCAGCCCTCCTTGGTCCACATTTGGCGTCCTTTCCTTGTCCTTGGCAGTGGGGTGGTCTCGGCTAAAAGGTGGATAGCCACGGCTAGGTTGGCTTCTCCAATTGTTGGGGCCGCCAATGGTAGCCTTGCCTCCTTGGCTCCTAACTTGATTCCTCACCTTTAGGTTCCTCTCCACTTTGATCGCCAAGTGTAGCAAATCTGTCATATTGCCATAGGGATACAAATCGACTTCGTTAGCTAAAGAGGTATGGAGAACTCTAAGATACCTTGCCATAGTTGTCTCTTCATCCTCCACAACATTGGCTTTCACCATAGCCACTTGCATGGCGTTGTATGTTTCTTCAGCGGACATGGCTCCTTGCTTCAAGTTCTCAAGCCTTTGGCGAAGATCCCTAGTGTGATGTTGGGGTACAAATCGGACCCTCATCAAGGCCCTCATTTGCTCCCAAGTAGCTACGGCCGGATCTAGGGCTCTTCTCCTCTCCTTGATCAGCTTGTCCCACCAAATCAAGGCATATCGATTGAACTCTAGGGCAGCCAATTGAACCTTCTTGTACTCGGGGAAGTTGTGACATGACCAAATCTGCTCCACCTTGGTTTCTCATTCTTGGTAGGCATCCGGGTCACACTTGCCCTCAAAACTTGGTATCTTCACCTTGATGCGGCCAATACCATCTTGTTCAGGTTCTCGGCCTCGCCTTGGCTGATATCCTCTAGGCGCCTCGGCTCTCCAACCTTCCTCATCCATGTAGTCATCTTGGTACCCTTGAAACTCATTGAAAGCATTAGGAACAAAATGAGCTCTATGCATAGGAGAGTTAGGAAAAGAACCTTGCTCTCGGGGAGCATGTCCTCTAGGAGGATGAAATTGGCCGGCTCCTTGTGGGGTGCCATGGTGGGATGCAGCCAATTGGGTGGCGGACTGAGGTGGGGACTCTTGATTCCCGGCGGCCCTTGCGGCATTGTAGGTGGTTCGTTGGTCCGAAAGGGGTGCTCTTGATGGCTCAAGCGAAGGACCTCCAGCCTCCATATGAGTTCCCAAAGGAATGGTTGTAGGCGGTGGTGGCCGAGACTCCAAGGTGGCCATCCGGGACGACAAGCCAGCTAGGGTATCCGACATTTGCTTGAGCAAGCTAAACACCTCCGGATGTACCGGCTCGGAACTCCTAGATCGAGTTGGACTCACTGATTTGGACATGATCACAGACGACAAACACACAACTAGTTAAAGGTTAGAGAAAACAAAGAAGCTCTCCTCACAAATGTTTCACACTACGTGTTTGATCCTCTCTAGTGTTTCTCTCGTGTGTTTAATTCTCTCAAGCTCCAATGGTTGATGCAACTTCTGAAACGAGGTGATCTACACAAGGAAAACAAACAACAACCAAGTTAGGGTTAGCAAAAATCAGAAATCGCCTCACAAGTGTTTGGCTCTCTTGTGTTTGATTCTCACTTTCTCTTGTTGTTGGACGTTGGCTTCTTTGTAAGAAATCACCTTGTACAAATCAAAACCTCACGTGAACTTAGTGTAGTAGGATCACAAGATAAGCACAAGAGCTAATATGGTAGATAGCTCGGCTGAACTCAAAAAAATAAAATTGACTCAACAAAAGAGGAAACAAAGACTCTAGAATGGACTTACAAAGCACGAAATGTAATGCAATGCAATTGATGGGAGACTCAAATATTCTGAACTCAAGAGGGTCAAGAACACGTACCTTTTGCCTTGCCTTGACCTTGCAACAATGGAGTTAGAAGAGGATAGGCGTGGGGTAGTGTTTGTAGGGTTAGGGTAAGGCTTGAAGATGCCTTAGTGTGACTGTAGGAACCTCTTGAATTTGCTAGAAAATTCGGCTAAGTACAAACCTTGGTCTATAACATTTACAACTTAGGATAGTAAAGCATGTGTATGAAATTTAAAACAAGAGACAATCGCCTTTTTTTTTTTTTTTTTTTTTGACGATCTTTTTTTTTTTTTTTGATCACTGTTTTTTTTTTGTTTTTTTTTTTCTCAAAAATAAAATACACAAATAATGTACTAACCTAAGGTACTTGTATTAAAAGAATAGACTAAGAGTAGTGAATGTAAGGCTGCCGAATTTTCTTGCAATTTGAATTTGAATGGGCCGAGATTTGTGTTGAGATGTGGCTGGATTTTGTGTTGAAAAAGTCAAAGATATGGAGTGGGATTAGGAGGTGGGTTAGTGGTTATTTTCTTGGGATTTTCTTTTAATTGTAACCGAAAATGGGAAAGATAGTGGGTAGGGTTTCGGTTATCTTTGGACGTGGGAAGTTGGCTGATAATGGTGACTGGTGGCCGGAGTGCTAGTGGTTTCCGGCGGCTTAGGGTGGCAGAAACTCTTCAACTCCAAGATCACAAAGACAACACAAGCAAAAGACACACAAAGACTCAAGAAAATACCAAGAGGACACTAACCGGATTGTGTGCAAACACAAGCCAAAGGGAAGATGGCAATCCGGGGAGGCGCTGTGGCGGCGCCGGCGGCAGAGTTGGTGTCAACCGACTCTGATACCACTTGATATAGGGTCGGACCCCTATGCCTCGATCTAGACACCAAGGCTCCAACACGATTCAAACAAAGAAGAAAGAAAGGTGAGAATTCGGTAATCAACAAGAACAAAGAAAGAACAAAGATAAAAAAGGTAAGAAGAACCGAAATGCAACAATGGTGAAACCCTTGACCTTGGTGAATCAAGAACCAAACCAAATGAGAGATCGACCCATCTCCTACAACTTCACACGAATGGCTAGGATGCCAAGGGCACGAAGAGGATGCTCGTGATGATCCGTGAACACCAAGCTCGAAGGAGTTGACACACACAAGATGATCCAAGCCAAGAACAACAACCGGTTTCCTATCAAAAGCTCTCTTTTGATTGAAACTAAAAAAAAATGTTTTTTTTTAAATGTTCAAAATGATATCTAATTAAGAAAGGAAATGTTTTTCCAGCCTTTTATACCTCCTAAAGGCCGGTCCTACTAAGGGAAAAACAAGACATTAAAACGTGTCTTTAAACCACATAAAACCGGGAAAGGGAATTGTCTAAGAATGTCATGAAATGCTAATACAATCTTCAAGTATTCTCCTCAACACTCTTGAGGTCTTCATGCTCCGAGATGGTCACCATGGTCTTCAAATCTAGCTTAGGAGGTTCCTCTAACATCGTGGACTCCTTAGACAAGAGGAAGGTCACAACCTTGTCTAGCTCATGTTGAATCTCCTTAGCCCTTGCTCGTGTGATGGCACCATCAAAGGTAGGCACTTGAGGTGACGTAGATGATCCCGCATCAATTTTATTCGTGATCATGTTGAGAAAAAAAACAGATTATGATATGTAAAATTAAGGGTGATGACAATCCTGCAGATTTTGGAACCAAGATAGTGACAGCTGACAAGTTTGCATTTTGCAGGGACTTCCTGCATATTTGGGATGTTCCTTGATGAATATAGGTTCTTTGGCCGACGATGGTTGGTTGCCTGAAATCCACTCCTGCTCAGTAAATGGCAGTGTTCTACAGTTAGAGTTAGGCACTGTAAGACTTAGTAAATCAAGAGGGCATATTGTAATGGGTAATTTCCTAAGTAAGGAATTAACCTATAGTTTGGATTAATGTATAATAGCTTATGTTATTTTGAGAGTTAAGGAAGCCGGTGGGCTTGCAGCCCAAGTTGAAGAAACGGTCCAGTTGATTTCAGTTGCCCAGATTGATAGACTCGACCCGTTGAGGGAACCGGAGCTCTGCGTGCCTTAACCTGTGAGCTTAGTATATAAGCTCGCAACCATTCTCTCTCAAGATAGCTCTTTGCTCTGCTTTTGCATTCGCCACACATTCGAGAGAGAGTTTCTAGGGTTTCAGTGAGAGCTTGCACAGACTCTTCGACGGTGGTTTGATTGAGCTGTTCGCCGGTGAAGCAAGATTTGATTCTGGTGATTCCAAGTCAAGACGCTGGTCTATCTTGGTGGTGGCTTTCTCTGGTGGTTCTCGTACGTGCTCCTGGGTGCTCGACTGTGGTTCAAAGGCTTGAGATCTGTTGGCGACTGGGTTCAGGGAGTTTCTTCTGATCTTGTTTTGCTTCTGTTCTCGTTGATTGCATAAGCTGTATACTAGATCCAAACAGAACACTCTCTTGTAAATCTTTGTCTTACTTAGTGGATTTGGCTTCCTGTCTTGAGGCCATGAGGAGTAGGCTTTGTCCAAACCTCGTTAAAACTTCTTGTGTTCTTTCATTTCTGTTCTCTGTGAATATCTTGCTTGATTCGAACAAATATGCTCATCAAGCTCCTATTAGTTTTACACCACCTTAGATTGCTTCCAGTATCAGCAAGTAAGTTACTTTCTTTTGCCATCTTTTAGCTTATGGTGCTACCACTTTGTTTCTCTCATAACGTACACATCAACTAAGGTTTTATGATTTATTTTATAGGAATTGTTATTAAATTGTGGTTTTGGAATAAACTGGGGTTAGATGGAAAAGTAAATCTCGATTAATATTGATTATATCAACTTTGAAAAAAATCAGAGTATTGGAAGAGAAACTGTACAGTTCGGAGTTGGGGTGATTTGGGTAAGTTATTTTGCTTAGATAATTGTGAAATTTTTATGGAAGATTACTAGTTATGTTTATATAACTCTCTGAACATTTGGTAATAAATAGAGTTGAGTCGAGGAAAATACAATTCATAAAGTCGGACAGTGTTTTTCGGATTTCTAAATTAAGTGATGGACTTTCAAAAATTATAAATAATTATGTAGATGAAATTAGAAGACCACTGAGTATTCGTTAGAAAGTTTATGTTTTGTACTATATCATGATATTTTTGATAGAATTTTGATGGATTTGTAAGATGGTTAAAACCGAGGAAATTGTGATTGAGGGTTGTGTGTTGAATCCTAAAATGTCCTGGCTTGCATGAATAATGAAGTTAGAAAGATAATGAAGTTACGTTTATCATCAAGTTCGTTATGTAATTTGTGGAGGTCATTATATAATTTGTTGAGAATTTGTAAGGAAACTATTGCGTTAGGGAACTTAACATTTTAGCTTATTTCTAAGTTATTGATTGGTTGTAATGTTTGGGTTCACTAAATATTATTGGGGATTAATCTGGATTGCTTGCTATTCATTAGGTTCCTAATATTGTTCGTGCTTACTCCTTTTCTTTTGGTGTTGGATATTTACAGTTGAGGTAAGTTCTTTAGGACTTACTCAGCTTTCGATTCTTATATGCGCTAGACTTGTAAACGGGATATGTGGGGCCGTATTTTGGTAGACGACCCTAAATGTTAAGTGTTTTTTGAAATGATTTTATGATTGGTTTCAATTTGGTTTTCACCGGTATGGTTATGGGCATGGGGTAAGTCATTCAGGATGGAACCCATAGGTATAACCATACGGCGAGGTGGGGCCCCTTCTCAAAATATTAAATGTTTTGACAAGTGATCATTGTGGGGCCCCTTAGTCGGGGTTAGAAGTTAGATGTTTGGAAAATAGAGAACGAGTAGAGTTGCACATTGATCGTTGTGCCTGGATTGAGGCCGTAGGGTGCCATGATTGGTGATTGACCCAAGTTATGAGTTGGTTGTTGAACGATCTGACTTACGATATAATTATAGATCGATTTGTGTTATGATATGATTGGTAATTGATTGGAGATGTGATATGTTTGTTGATGAATTCGAGTTGATATATGCTTGTGAACTATTGTACTATTAATGTCCATCTTTGTTATCACGATTCGATTATTGAGTATATTGATAGCCTGACTGCTTGATGTGATACAGGTTCCCATCAAGCTACAAGAACAAGCCAAGGGACGAGCCAAGCCTAGAAGAGTGACTACGCAACCACCGACATGCTTCAAGCTAGGGTTTCTCAAGACCACCAAACCAACATCGTCCAAATTGAGTCATTCTAGTTCCAAACATCAAGATGGCTCATTCAAGGAAACCCTACCAAGTTGGAAGCCAATTGAAGAAGGAGTGCCTAGAGAAGACACCAAGGGCTTCATGCTACGGCTCCGGCAAGCCCATGTGAAAGGAGCCACAAATAAGATGATGATCCACACCACTTTCCCCGCACAAGACATAGTCCGTAATCATTTGTGATGCTAAGGAACCTATGGAAACCAGGTTGGCCTTGGGAAGTGAAAAAGGGCTTGGATAAGTCGAGTCCAGAAGGCCCAGCCACGGCATCGGTGAATACAACATGCGGGCCATATTTTGTCCAAAGGCACAATTTGGATTCCATCGTGAGTTTGGGCTGAATTTTCGGTATGTTGGATTCCATGGGCTTATTTAACTTGTCTCCAAATTGCAGACCCAACAGAGCTCTAAAGAGGGCGTGCGAATTTACATAACAATTAGGGTTTTCGATTTTGTCCAGAGGCGAAATTTAAATCCATTCGTGCGTTTGGGCAACTTTTTGGATATGTTTGGTTTCATGGGCTTATATAGCTCGTGTCCAAATTCATGGACCAATGGATCTCTGTGGAGGGAGAACGACCCGTCCCAAATTTACTAAAAATTAGGGTTTTGTGGAGATATTTGGTTATTGAAGACTTTTGTAATATCCCACTTAAAATATAATGGTAAAATAGTAATTTTAATGTGTTAAAAATAAAAGTTATGAAATTTATTTTATTTCTTTTAGATGAATAATTTAGATTTTCATGAACTTAGTTTCAAAGGTTGGGTCAATATAATTTCGTACAAATTATCAAACGGGTTATAATAGTATAGTGTTGAAATAAATAAATAAATATAACAAAGAATATTATTTTAGAATTTTAAATAACAACAAAGGTCATAAGAATTATTATGCTATCATAAAGGGATAAAGTAATAATTGTCCTAAGTATGTTATTTCTTTAAGCTAAGAATGGTATAAATTATGATTAAACTTATGTTAATTATAATTTATATAAAACTTATAAATTTTAACTTAGAATATTTAAATCAAGTTTAACAAATTTTTGTTAAGGATTTAAGTATGGTTAAAGTTATAAGAAAAATAACTTTAACTTATTTTAACATAATTTACATTTATATATATTTTAACTTTAGGTTATAATTATTTTACAAACATAAAATATTAACAATATTAAGTTTGGGCAATTTTTATAATTTATGAAAAGTTAAAAAGGGCATTTTTTCCAAAAGCCCAATGGCGGAATTCACAAGCTCATCGGATCCGATCGAGCCCATTGAAGGCTGGGCATTGAAGACAATCATATCCTCTACGTAACCCACCATTTAAGTGGATTAAAAGAGGACGAAAAATCCGGGATTATGCCCAAATCGTATCTCGTCGGATTTAGGGCTTAATTCACATCGACTCCAAATTGATCCGATTTGGATTCAATTGGGACAAATTAATAGGTGGGTTTAAGTTGGGTATATCCACCTATATCAAACCCCTATAAATACCTGTCCAAATCAATGATCTAAGGCACCCGATTTCGATCAAAATCACTTAGAACCCTATAAATCTCTACCAACATGTTCATCCTTAAAATTTGAGAGTTGTGGAGCTTTGTTCGAGCAAAGGATGGCACCACTAGTTGCATCTGGAAGTTCTCTATCAAAGCCCTATCAAGCCCCAGTCGTGCAACCGCCGGAGCACCTCCAATTTGGCCGGAAACCGCCGGGTGTCACTTCGTCAGTTTTGGGTATTTGTTTGGCTCCGATTTGATTTTCCTTTTATTTTTTTATATTATTATTTAGACTAATTAGGATTAGTTTAAGTTATCCTTGGTTGCTAAATAATAACAGGGGAGTAATCTGAATTTATAAAAAATAAACTTAATTAATTAGATTTTTTTTATAATATTATCTTATATTATGAATGGGTAAATAATAACAATTCATTTAGATAACATTTTGAGTTAGAAAATTTGAGGATTATAAATAAATTATTTTACTAATTTATTTATGATATGATTATTTGGAATATACGACTAATCAATTTTTAAACATATAAATAATTATTTAATAAAAAATCCTTAAAATTGATTTATTTAAGAGATAAATAAAATCAATTGGAAACCGAGACATTGTATCCTTCACATATTGATATTGAACAAATTATCTAATATAATTTATTCATTGTGTATGATTTGGGTACGTCTCAGATTGGTATTTGGAACGGGAATAAAGCAAGGAGCTGATTTGCTTTTCGAAAGCAACCATCTCCAAAACGCCGTTCGTTTTTCTCCGCAATTAAAGGCAAGTGACGGTTCTCTCTTGATAATTTATTCCATATTTTTCTTAATTGACAATTAATCTATTGTCTTATCTAAGTTGGGATAAATAGTCTTAATTTATCGTTTAGGAACTTGTGTGTTAACGTGTTGTATAAAATGAACCTTTTTATTAGGTTGTATATATGCTAGCTATAACCCTTATATATATGTATATATTATTGGGTGCTAGATAATAATTGGTGTGGATTGTTGTGCATTGGTGTGGATATAATTGCTAGTTAGCACGAGTATTCGTAGGAACGTAATTTACCTTGCGAGGTTTAGCTGTTTCTTTATAACTTGGTATTAGGAGGATAAATGTCCTAATACTTTTGGTCATGACCTACCCTTATTTTAAATAACTGGTGGTGCACTTAGCTAGTTCTGAAATTCGGGATTCGTCCCATATTTTATATCTCATTGCGAGATTGGTGTGGATTAAAAAATTTAACGTAAATACGCATTTTGAAATTAAATAAGATAAGTGCAGTTTTGCGCATAATTAATATACCTTCGGGCGAGAAGTACAACGTGGAGCCCGCCCGATCTCTTGTCCAAAGTAAGTCCCATTTCCAATCTGGATTCGCATTACGCGATGAGGTTGGTCGAGGACCCAAATACTTAACGAGATGTTTTTAAAACTTTGTGTGGTAATATAACGTTCCCAAACAAATTCATGTAATTTCCCATAAGACTCAATCCATTAGGGTCTTCTCTTTAATCATACCTCTTCATTCTTTTCGGTAGAAGTTCATAGTCATATACCGTTTACCGAGTTTAATTCAGGAAACAAGGGTAGTGATTATATACGACTACGAGAACCAATCTGTTTTTACCCTTGCATAGTCTTTCATTAGACTAACCAACCGTTTCTATCCCTTGCATGGTTGGTTGGTGTCATCCGTTCTATACGGCACATCATAGGTTGGTCCCAGACGATTCGAAGTAACCGATCGAAGACGAAGACTTGTAGTTGAGGGTTGTGTCTTAAGTAGTAGTAATTTAAAGGTGTGTGTGTTTTGAAATAAATTGTAATGCTTATATAAATTAGTTATGTAATTAGGGTTTCTTTAAAAAGTGTTCCGCTGTAAATTCACTTTGTTGTATTACCGTCATTCTCATTTTACGAGAGAAACTTTAGTAAAAAGAATTGAGTTTGCTTTACACAAGTCTTCCACTACTCTATTATTATTTAACGTTTATTTGTCTATTTTAAGCTTAATTATTCCGATTAAAGCCTAGGGTGACTTTGGATTTTACAGTCTACGGTCACTAGCGTGTGACACTACCGACGTAAGTCGGGGGTGTTACAACTTTGCCTTTTTTCATTGTAGTTAAGCTTTAATTAATTGAAATTACAAAACCTTGAGTGTCTTGAATTAACTTTGAGCTTCCGGTCTTGAGAGTTTGTCTTGGTGAGTCATATTGAATTCAACTTACTCGGTTTTGGTGAGTCATATCCAAAACAGTTGTGAAATGTAGGTGCGTAATATCCGTTGTCAATCAACAAAACCGCTTTTTAAATCTATTGGTGTATCATATCCAGTATATCCAAATTACCTATCCCTTTTGTCATAAAACCAAAATTCCACAAAATAACCCTTTTGTCACGTTCTTGACGGCGATCCAAGACTTGTTCAACACGAGGCATTGGAGGATGACTTTCCTTGAACTATAGAGAAGATCCATAAGCGAAAACGAATCATTTGGTATCAGTGCTTGATCAAGGTAAAAGTCTAAATCATCGCTTGTCTTAATGTCAAACTTAAGATTGTGTGTTTAACAAGCATCGCCATTCTTGCCCTAATTTTTGTGCCCAACCTTGAGTGTGAATTTTTGTGTGAGAGAAGCCTTGCGAGTACCCAAAAAGCTTGAAAGAAAGCCTTTGAAAGAACCTCATCAAGAGAGGTCGTTGCCTTGATCCCTAAGACGAGACCCTTAAAACCGTGCATCACCAAGTGCGATCCAACCAACCTTGTGAGCGTAACATTGTGAGAACCCTGCCGTGAGAAAGCTAAGGCATAGGAATTTGGAGTAAACTGCCCTAGGAAACCTTAGCAAGAGAGAGGAAGAGAGGGCACCTTGCGCGCCAAGCCAAGGGGCACTTTCCCTTGCGTCGTAGGTGCCTTGCGCACCACACCTTGCCCACATCCCATCAAAGCTTGCCAAATCCTATCCCCAACCATGAAATCTTATCTTGTTTTTACTTGCACCTTAAGATAAGTTTTATTCATGCTTTATATATTTAGATAAGATTTAGTTAGATATTTGTGTATATCTTTTAGTTAGTTAAGATTTCTTGTTATCTTTTTGGATTACATCTTATCTTGTTTTTCTAGATCTTTTCTATTCCATTTTTAAATAAAAAAGAGAGGCCAAAGGGAGAAGCACAAGGGTTAGTAACCCTAACCGTACAAAAAAAATGAATGAAAAGAGGGACCCTTGCTATAGCTTGAGAAAGCCCAAAGGGACCCTTGCTATTAGCTTGAAAGAGCCCAAGAAAACCAAAAAAAGTCCTTCTTTTTAGCAAGGGTCAAGATTATCTAATGGATTTAAATATATCTTAAACTTTATTTTATCTACATATATCTTGCTTGATAAGATTTTGACTTTGGTGCATATCCTTTCTATCCAAGCTTGCCGTGGACCTAACCCTAGTCGAACACAACTTGTGTTTATTTTTAATAACTTCCGTGGTCCTTTTCCTTGTTCTTGCGAGATATTATCTTGATTGAACTAACCCTAGTATCAAGTTAAGGTTTTTAGAGAAAGACTACAAGGACACGACCAACCTAGAGGGAGAAAAGTGTGTTCCAAGAAAAGATTTCCCCTTTCCCCTTTCCCATTTCCTTGTTTTCGTGCTTCTAAATCATGTCACAGAGGGACTTCCTTTGTTTTTGTGCATATGGTGCTTCCTATTGGGGGGCCCGACGACTTGACCATCATGACTTCAACACCCACACGAGGTACGTACAAGCCTGAACTCTCTTCTCATGACTCTTAATGTTATTCTTCTTCTAATCCTTACGTGTGTTAGGCAAAAAATGTTAAAAAGAAACGAACCATGCACAAACACATCTTATTTGAGTTTTTTTAAAGTTCGACCCTTTTCTGTATATCCTTATAATTCCAATAATATAGATACGTTGGATATTTTAGGTATTTTGAAAGATTTGGGCTGCACCTGAATTTTAGTAGGTTGCCTACGTACCTTCATAAGAAGGATCAAGCCTTACGTAGTTCAGAGTCTTAAATTTGGATTTAATTTTGAGAATTTGGGTTTGATTTACACGCATAAGAGGTTGAAGTTTAAATCCAACTTCAAGGATGGGTTGCCCAAACTTCGAACCAACTATCATATGCATGTGTTTTAGTAATTTTCATGCATCACCGAAATAACTTAAACCCATCTTCTAGGAAGGGTTGCTCAAATCATTTCGACTATTATTTAAAAGAGATCAAATTGTATGTAGTTCTAAAATAGAACCAATTTAGTTTAACTTGGTTTTCATTTGAGATTTGCGACTATACTCGATAAATATATTATATTTTGATATCGAGTTCATACGTAGCACTTAAAGGCGTCAAGTCTTTGCATAGTTAAAACAAGAATATTTATCTCAAATTTTGGTTGAAATTTTATTTATGACTGAATTCGATATATATTTGAGTTTGATATCGAATTTTTTACATATCCGTTTGCCATGAAATAAAATTAACGTAGTTCTAGGAAGAACAAGTCTTCAAATTGGATGACTGACCCAGCAAAAATAACTAGTGAATGAATTTTCATGAGCTTAATTTCTATTTCAAGTAAACTACATTTTTCACTTAGGAGATATGCTTATGATCTAGGCATTTTGGTGGACTAAGTTTACTATTTGCAAGCTTTGCCCTCAAATGAAAATTATAGGCGTAATAGCAAGGATACCAAATTTTTGTTATCAACTTGCAAAAAACCCATATTTTAAAAAGTATTGCAAAAGTACCAACTTTTTGTACTTTTTGTGGTATTTTTGCTATTATTGAGGGTAGAATTTAACTTTTCTTTTCAATTGAATATCCTTAAAAGTTGACTAATATATTCTCCAAAAAAGATAAAAGAAATCCTTAATATCTCTTTAATCACTTTCTCCCTCCCGGTGGCAGCCCTATCACATCAACCTTCAAGTATGTCTTCCTTGAACTGTGCCTTAATTAAAATTGGCGGGCAAGTTTCCCTCCAAAAGAAAATTATTCATCTCCTTCAACCCTTAATCCCTGCAGCGTAGCTCACGTGACAAAAATCCCTGAATATTCCTGGAGAACTTCAAAGCAGCCTGACTCTAGCACTTACTCCACGTGAGATATTTCACACCTGATATTTCACACCTGACTCCCTCCATTAAAGCTTGAATGGGTAAGTAAACTCTCCTGAAAAACAATCGATTTTTCCCCTCTGTATACGTGAAGTTCAAAAACCTTCTTTATTTGTAGGTACGAAAGTAGTGTATGTGAAGTTCATTAGTGGTGGAGAATGGAAACAATAAGGAAAAAGGTGGTTGTATGAGGGTGATAGAACAGTGAAAGCCATGTTGCTTTCCCCTGACATGGACTTGGCTACACTGCGCAACAAATGTACTGAGAAGAATCCATTTGATGAAGAGAATTTGTTTGTGCAATACATTTATCAAAATAAACCAGAACTTCCACCGATCGTTATAAATGATGACGACGATCTTGATGCGTTCAAGTTCTTGAACAACTGTGGAGAAAATTCATCAGAGTGAAATATTGAGCTGTACACCAACCTTTTGAACAATGAAGAGATTCGAAGTGAAAGGGCTGAACATCGTACTCTTCCTTCTCCAACAGCTCCACCACCAACTCAGAGCCAAGACAATAGAGACTTTTTCAGGTCGTTTTTTGCAAAAGACAGAGCACCCGACACTGACGTCAGGTCAGTTGATGAAATTATTGAAGCTGACAACGAAGCAGAGTTAAGGAGATTAAAAAGGGATGAAGTGAGGGGGAAAGACAAGAGAAAGTGTCCCATGATACTGGAAGACATTATATCATTGAGCAGCGATGATGAGGACATTGAAGCTACTACATCAAGAAACAAAGGAAATGAGAAAATGAATGATTATGCCAATAGTGGAGATTCTTTGGAGGATGAAATAGGAGATGGTTTTGATTACGGGGGCTGTTATCAATCAGGTGATGATGATCGTGTTGATGGTGGTGATGGTTTAGGGTATACTTCAGGTGATGCTTCAGGTGATGATGTAAATACTGTTGGTCTAGATGATGTGTGGAAGGAAATAAATGGCAATGAGGGAACACACAACGAGGAGCAAATAGAGGAGGACCAAGAAGAAGAGATTGATGTTGATGAAGACATGCTTAGAGAGATTGAAAAGAGGTAATATCCAGCGGAGAGGGACATGCAACGCATGTTAGTTGAAGATGAGGAAACAAGTGAAAACAAGTCCTCATATCCAACAATGAAGGTTGGTCAGATCTTCAATTCTAAGGAAGAGTTCAAAGCTGCACTCTTTTCCCTGACAATGGAAAATTTCTATGAGATGCGTGTGAAGAGGTCGGACAAGTCCAATTATGATATTGAATGTGTTGAAGACAAATGCACTTTCATTTGCCGTGGCTCATTGTATCGAGAAACATCCTTGTTTATAGTGCGACAATATGTTGCGGATCATACCTGTGGCATGAGAGTAAACCACAATCATCACAAAGGAGCAACTTCTCGGCTGATTGTCGAGAAAGTACTTCACAAGTATGTTTTTCTTGCATTTGAACAGTTTTTGTTATCAAAGGCCAATATGAATGCATTTATAGATTCACTTTGTGACATCTCAGGTTTTTAAACGGCCGTAAAGGCCTCAGTGCTTCAGAAATTCAGGATTTCATGTTAGAGCATGTGATAAGGACAAGCTACTACAAAGCCAATCGAGCGCGACTCTTGGCCCAGGACATGGCACATGGTACAGCTGAGGATAGCTATAAGGCAATGTACTCTTACATGCACATGTTAGAGAAATCTAATCCGGGAACATACACGAGAATAGTCAGAGATGCTGACCAACGCTTCAAGTATGTCTTCTGGACTTTAGATCCATGGATATGGGCAGCGCCACACCTGAAAAAGGTCAGTCTTCAGTCTCATTGTTGTCACAGTCAGGACGTATAGTTACTTTGTCAGGTCAAACGCCTATATGACTGCATGTGTGACAAACAGAACAAGAATCATAAGTCAGTCCATATAATGTTGTTTTCAAAGCTTAACATTCTGATGTCAGGGCAAATTATGAGAACATAGTTTTGCGTGTGTAGGTAATATCAGTTGACGACACTCACTTGACAGCCATGTTCAAAGGGATACTTCTCCTGGCTATGGAACAAGATGGAAACGGCCAAATATATCCACTTGTTGTTGCCATTGTTAACAGTAAGAACGATGATGCATGGTCATTTTTCTTCAGTGAATTGAGGGTTGTTGTTCTGATCATCCTGAGTTGTATTTCGTGTCTGACCGTCATGTTAGTATTGGGAAGGGTCTGAGAAATAGCTATCATTTCGCTAAGCATGGACATTGCATATATCACATATACCAAAAATTCAAGAGGAAGTTTGGCTGGCAAGACCTCTTCGGCATATTCAAAAAAGCTGCTCAGGCTTACACAATAGTTGAGTTCAATCATCAATTTGCTCAAATAACAGCTGCATCTCCAAAGATTGGTCAATATCTAAAAGAAGCTGGAGTTAAAAACTGGGCGAGGGCGCATTTTCATGGGAACAGGTTTAACATCATGACAAGCAACAATGCCGAATGTCTTAATGGCCTGTGGAAAACACAGCGTCAGTGGCCTATTATTGCTCTGTTTGATGCGATTCTTGAGACCATTTCTAAATGGTTTTGTGAAAGAAGGGAAACGACTTCAAAATGGAACCAATATTTGTCACCCTCTGTGTATACGCTGGTAGAAGTGAACTATAGAAGGTCAGCTAAGATGAGTGTTCGAAGACTTAGCCAGTTTGAAGTAGAGGTCATGCAAGGAACTATCAGATACTCAGTGAACCTTAATGCTCGTACATGTGATTGTAACATGTTCCAGATTGATAAACTTCCATGTGCTCATGCCATAGCGGTTGCAAGTGATAGGGGAGTGCGACTCACTGATCTCGTCCATCCCATGTTCAAGAACGACTGCATGAGAGAAGTCTACAAGGAAACTGTGCATCTTGTTCCTCCCACAGGCCGATGGTCAGTTCTTGAAGTTGTGTCATCCATCAGATGCTATGCACCAAAAGTAAAACGTCCTCCTGGAAGGCCACATATTAACCGATACAGGGCGACGTGGGAGAGGAACTATTCTAGGAAGAGGCGGTGTTCTTATTGCGGCAACCAAGGCCACAAAAAGCAGTACTGTAGGAGGAGAAGGACTGACGAAGGATTATAGGAAGAGAATGGGTTAGTGTTTTTTTGTTTAGAATTGTCACCATGTTGGTGTTTTTTGGGCGTTTATGCTGGTAAACGTGGTCGCATAAATATTGAGTCAGTTGTTGTTGGGTGCTTGAAAAGATGTATGGTTTAAGTCTCTATAGTCTTAAACCACACCTCTTTTTATGGGGGTTCCCCTTTTGGCTGGGATATAAACTTGATAAATTCAATCTTTGATTAAAAGTTGATTACTTCTTATCTTTGTAAAACTCACAAGAACAAACTGTAAAACCCTAGGACACCCTGTAAAACAACGTATATGTCCTGACATGATCATTTGCGTGACGAAAACCTAATACATAAACACGACCTGTAACTGTAAAACTCCAGGACGCCCTGTAACACTACGTATATGTCCTGACATGATCATCTGCGCGAAGAGCATATCACTATAAAAGTAAAACACGTCCTGTAAACCTTCAATACGTCCTAATAACCTACATCTAAAAACCTAATACATAAACACAATCATCTGCGAAACCATTTGAGTTAATAGGATTTGAACCTTAGTCTATAAACTTAATACATAAATACAATCCACTGCGAAGTCTATAATTCTTCATATGAACCCTATAATGTTTTGAATCATGTTTTTAAAACACAATCATCTACGGTTTGTCCTGAAAACGCTTGCATATGATCAAAAATCATAAACGCATCCCCACACATACTCAGAGATTACATTGTTATGAAAACATTATCCAGATATTATATTGTTCAACTTTACAAAAACGTGCCCTTGGCAAGGCATTCCCACACACAAAACAAAAAAACTAGCATCGCAAAGTTCATACAAAAGGAGGGAAGATTAAAAACGCACCCATCCAGCTAGGTAGCGCGCCATCAGATCTCCCCTTAAGAACTCAGCATGCTCCAACACCCTTTTTATGTTGATTTCATTGAAGACGGTGTCCCATTCAATATGCCAAAAAAACAAAGCATCTTAGGCACATCACTTGCACATAGGAAGAAAATATACAAGAAAACCCTTACCAGTCTGAACCTAAGCTTTATCCGGCTCAGTTCTTCTTCGGTCTGAGCACCTGCTGGATTCAATGCAACAAGCTCCCGCCTCAGGCAGACCAAATCCTTAATCAAAGCATCCAACTCTAAATCTCTCACGACAATGTCGCGAGAGTAGCTCTCAAATACGGCCTCGCTCATTATCCGCCCTCCAAGATGATCCATAACATCCCGTGCAGCTTACAGAAGGTCATATACATCAGCATACACGCCAGTGACAAATTGATGTTCTGCGGCCATGGATTCAGAATATAGAGTTTGTAGAGAAGATTTGGGAAAGTGGGAGTATTTGAAGAACCAAGAGAGGGTGGGAGTATTTGAAGAAACTTGGTAGGAAGATTTGGGAAAGTAAGGGTCTTTCAGGGAAAATTAAAAGGGGTCAAATCGGATATGCATTGGATAGGAACTCACTTATATCAATATAACCTGATAAACCTGAATACGTACTGTAAAAAGCTAAATATGGCCTGAGAAATTGGAATAAGACAAACACTATATATGTTGTTATTGCTCTGACTTCAATTAACTGGACGCGAGTGAGACAAACTATAAGACCTGAAAAACTATATATCTTAGAAACAGAACAAGCATTAAAAGTCAGTCCGTATATGGTTGTTTGCAAAGCCTATAACTACGTTGTCAGGGCAAATATTGAGTCTGTAGAGAAGCAAGAGAGAGCGTGGGAGTATTTGAAGAACTTTGCTAGAGAGCCTGGGAGTATTTTAAGAACCTTGCTAGAGAGCCTGAGAGTATTTTAAGAACCTTGGTAGAGAGTAAGGGTCTTTTAGGGAAAATTAAGAGGGGTCAAATCGGATATGCATTGGAAAAGAACTCACTTATTTCAATATAACCTGACAAACCTGAATACGTACTGTAAAAAGCTAAATATGGCCTGAGAAACTGGAATAAGGAAAAAAACTATATATGTTGTTATTGCTCTGACTTCAATTAACAGGGCGCGAGTGAGACAAACTAAAAGCCAGTCCTGAAAATTTTTATATCTTAGAAACAGAACAAGCATTAAAAGCCAGTCCTTATATGGTTGTTTGCAAAGCCTATAACTACGTTGTGAGGGCAAAATTATGAGTCTGTAGAGAAGCAAGAGAGAGCGTGGGAGTATTTGAAGAACTTTGCTAGAGAGCCTGGGAGTATTTTAAGAACCTTGCTAGAGAGCCTGGGAGTATTTAAGAACCTTGGTAGAGAGTAAGGGTCTTTCAGGGAAAATTAAGAGGGGTCAAATCAGATATGCATTGGAAAGGAACTCACTTATTTCAATATAACCTGACAAACCTGAATACGTACCGTAAAAGACTATATATTAGGAGATATGTTGTTATTTCTCTGACTTCAATTAAGTGTATGAAGTAATAAGTATTTACAAATTCGATTTTTTTATGTTAGGGTGGTTTGTTCCGCATATATGTTGTTATTGCTCTGATATATTAGAAGATGTGTCCTGAAAAAGTTACATTTGTCCTGAATAAGCATGTTGACATATTCGATAATGTTTTTGCTCTGAAATGTTAATGCCTTTGCCCTGAACATCAGTTTCTGAATTATGAAAATGTTATATTTGTCATGAAAACGCATGAACCTTATTATGAAAATGTTAATGCCTTTGCCCTGGACAAATGATCTTATTTATTATCAGTCCAAAACAACACATAAGCTTAATAATTTCCAAGTAGACACCCAAACACATAAGAAACAACATGAAAAATACTAAGAAACACCATTAAAACTACATCCCCACGGTCCTTTCCACGGCCACGCAAATAATGGCATCCTCACGGCCATCACTGGGGCAGTACAACATCGGCTTGATCACGAACCACGTACACTTTCACTCCGGCTACCTTCTCGCCGAGGCGGACGAGATCCGCACCGTCGCCATTTGTCTGTAGCGGTTGAAGGTATCGCTGCCCGGACTCTGGGACCTGTTAAAAAAAAATCGACTATGTACCGGCATACCTCGACATGCTACTGATCATCCCATGGAGGGGCCAAATTTCCATCTTGTTTTTCGGCACCTTGAGGAGTCTAGTGCTCCCCCCCGTGTAGACATGGGTAGTTAACAAGGCCATATCGCCGATGGTGGGGGATAATTCCCCATCCCAATATACCTGCAGGAAGACCTTAATGAACGAGTCAGTCATGTTGCGAAACCATTTTTGGAGTTTGAGAGAGGAGTTTTAGAGAGATTTGGGACTTTTAGAGTAAGGGAGGATTTGTGAGTGGTTTGCACAAGGCATAAACGATTTTTATACACAAAGATGAGTGTGGAGTAGAGTTAATGACGGGGTGAAATCGGATATGCATTAGAAACGAACTCACTTATTTCAATAAAACTGACAAACCTGAATACGTATTGTAAAAGACTTGATATGGCCTGAGAAACTTGAATAATGAAAAAACTATATATATTGTTAAGAGGGGTCAAATCGGATATGCATTGAAAATGATCACTTTGGCGAAGATTTATTCAAAAGCTTAGGTTTTTGTACTTAAAATGACCTGACAAATCTGAGTACGTATTGTAAGACTTCAATATGGCCTGACTTCAGTCAAAATTTTGCAAAGATTTGGTTTTATTCGAGAACTTACCCCGCCATTTTATGGAAGTTTTATGGAAGTTTTAAAACTGTTTTAAAGACTATTTTTTCGGTTTAAAAACCCTTTAAATGTAGAAAATATTAGGTTGGTTAATGTGGAAGTTTTTAAACCGTTTTTTACCATTTTATAGACGTTTGAAAAAGTGTTTTGTTTATTTCAAATCCGCCCTAACTCCTAATTCTCCTATGGTGTATCCTGCTCTGGCTATGCAAAAGTAAAGTTGGAGAATATTGACTCAAATCTGCATGTAAGAAAAGGATTGCTTGAAAAAGCTTTTGTTTATGTACAAAAAACTGATAAAGATGATGACCTGACACACATCACATCAGCATTGACATTTTATTTCATTTCTCTTTCTTTAATAAAAACAAAAAAAACAAGTACAAATTCATATTTGCACAGAAGAAAAAGAAAGAACATCGAAGAGGAGAAAGAGGAACACCCTCTTCGAAAAGAGAGGAATCGAGAGTAACATCTTATAGCAAACGAGAGGAAATTATACGATGACAAAAGGCTAGACACAAGGAAGCTCATCTGCCAATTCAAATTCGTGGAGGAGAGGGCACGAAGCCGGTGAATCATCAACTCGAAGATGTTTCCATGGCCTCCCTGCAACAATACAAACTTGCAAATACACTCAAAATTCGGGAAAACAGTTCTATGGGTGTCCATTATTATAGGTAATATTGAATTTGAATTTTAGGGTTTTGATTTAGGATTTTGGTTATACATTTAGGGTTCTGATTTGAGGCCTTTTCAATTAGGGTATAATTGGGGGGTTTTGAATTTGGTGCAAAATATGAATTTGTACTTGTTGGTACTTCAATTGGGATTTCATTTAGACTTAAACTAAGTTCAAGGACGATTTCACTGATAGTTGATTGGCTTAATTTTGTATTCAACCATAGGCAGGTCAGGATTGCAAATACTTCAAATGGGTGGATGGTCAAGCTTATGATTTTAGAGCCAATGAGACTATTGAAACCGTAAGAGTTGTTGAAGATCACGGGACAACCTCTACGCTTATTTACCCACATCATTCGACTTCAAGCAATGACATTATGAATATCAAAACAGAAAATTTAGTGTTGAAAGTTGTACTTGGTGTGGTGGTACTTGTGGTGTTAGTTGTTGTGTTGGTTGTCCAATTTGTAACCTTGTTGGTTAAAGTATGATAATTAGTCATAAGCATATGTTTAGCAAGACAATGTATTCTGTAGGGTCCTTCATAATGCTATGTACTTGAGGTGGTGGTACTGTCCTCCTTATGTGCATACCTGTAAATTGCTT
Organism: Rheum nobile; assembly: GCA_027886185.1. Lineage (NCBI taxonomy): Eukaryota > Viridiplantae > Streptophyta > Magnoliopsida > Caryophyllales > Polygonaceae > Rheum > Rheum nobile. The sequence continues at coordinate 2,023,620 of WOAB01000072.1, read as the reverse complement.
GAAATGCTTAGGTTTGTGAACTGCAAATGACCTGACAAATCGGGTCCCTCGCTTGTAAAACGAGCATAAGTCCTGACTTAAGCACCATCTTGTTTGAAAAGCTTAGGTTTACGTATTGAAAATGACCTGACAAACTGGGTTTTTTGCATGTAAAACAAGAATATGTCCTGACGTAAGCACCATTTTGCTTGAAAACATCCTGGAAATTGTCATCACAAAACTTTGTTAACATCCTGAAAACACGATCTTCCAAATTCAAATACAATTACCACATGTCTTCCTTGCCGAATGGTTCCCAACAAATTAATGTCTTTAAATAAATGTCTTTAAACACCATCCCAACGACATCTAAAAATACTATGAGCCATTTGATTTCTGTGTCCATCTATGAATTTGTCGGACGCAAGATCCATGTTTGTCATGCCAAGCATCAACAACTCAATGTGCTTCAAGGTGTAGACCCCACAATCTCCTCTGCAAGATGTACAAAAGCAGTTAGAATGTATATCAATTGTAGTTTGATAAGGATTAATCATTGCATTAATACACATATACTTACCCGCGCTTGTTCTGCTTAATGTTATCACGACGAGACACATACATTGGCTTGTCCAATAATGGTTCACATCTCTTTGCCAGTGGCTCGTACATCTTGACATATCTTTGAACAGTTTGAATGACGGGCTGGATCATCTCGAAAATTTCCTTGTCTGAGTATAGATCCACATTGCAATCATACACCGTCACACCCCAGTCGCATATTTCAATTTCTAAGGCAAACCAGTGGGACTCTGTGATGTTGAAGGGCGCATATATGCGTTCCGCATCATCCCATCTCTTGCCATAATCAGCCGGACATGCACCCATCATGTAATTAATCCATGCATCCTCACCTTTGCATGGAAAGTCCTTCTGGAAGCGATTGAACTCAGAGTTGACCAGGGTTTGCCAAAATGTGTCAAGCACAACCACCTTCGAAAACCGCTCCGAATCCTCTGAAATCCTTTGACGATAAAGGAACATCATTTGCTCCAGATGCTGTAATGGTGCAACAATGTTAATGTATCCACTGAAAATGATGTTACAAATGCATAATATTTTGAAAGGATGTATTGGAATATTACCTCACTGACCAACCAGTCCTTTGGGGCAAACAATTTCTTAAAGAACTTCTTATCCAATGCTTGCCCACTTGGTCCAATTCGGGGTTCAATACTGCATGATGGTACATATGCATTTGAATAATAAACAAGGCAATATATCAGTTTGTCAGTCCATAAGGAATCATTTTAGTACATATACAGGCAATATATAAGTTTGTCAGTCCATAAGGAATCATTTTTCGGTCATATTAAGTTGAGTAGAATGGTTAAGTTACTAACCTCTCACTTTGCATCCACTTTACCAGGTCTGTCATCCCTTCCACCTTGCTATTTTTGGTAATCTTTTTTGCCAATTTCTGCTCATCCATATTGCGGAAGGGTGATTTTGTCGCCGCAGCAAGCTCGCGAGTGCGACTTGGATATGTCTTTTTCTGCACTTGGCGACCCTTCCTTGGTCTCCCCTTCCTCTGCACTTTGGACTCCTTGGTCTCCCTTTCATCATCCCCCATGTCATCACAATCAGCCTTTGATACCTTCTCACCTTGTAATTCAGTCCCAGCCTCAACACCTCGCTCATCAGTCTTGGTACCTCCCTCCACAAGATCTCCCTTTGATTCCTCCATAACTCCTTCATCAACCTTGTTGAGTCCCTCCACATCTCCCTTTGGTTCCTCCACAACTTGGTCATCAACCTTGGTCCCTCCCTCCACATCATCTCCCTTTGCTACCTCCTCAGCATCCACACCTCCGTCATCAATCTTGCTACCTCCCTCCACAACGTCTTCCTTTGGTTCCTCCAGAATTTCGTCCTCAACCTTGCTGAGTCCCTCCATAACTCCGTCATGCAGACCCTCATCAGACACTGCTTTTGTTGCCACCTCATCTTGTGTTGCCACCACAGTCCCATCATTAACCAACTCCTCATTAAGCAACTCCTTGCTGAGCCCCTCCTCATCTTGTGGTGTTGCCTCATTAACCAACTCTTCATTTTCCTCATTTACCCCCTCCTCAGTTGTTAGCCCCCGTAGTATTGATGCCGTTCGAATAAGAACTGACAGTGAATCTGTTGCATCCCCTTGAAGTTTTTGCTCGTTTACAATTGCAACATCTTCACCCGCCTCTTCCTGACAACCTACATTATCTGCAGCATAAGCATATGAGGGCGATCCAACCTTCTTCACCTCCCATTGTCCACCAATTACCACAACTGCACCATCATCTTGCTCTCCATCCATCGTCTCCTGAAACGATGATATATGGTCTGAAATAAGCAAATATTTTTTGAAATGTCCACAAATGGACTGAAATGTGCACAAATTGACTGAAATGTGCATATATGGACTGAACTGTGCATATATGGACTGAACTGTCTCCTGAAACGATGATATATGGTCTGAAATAAGGAAATATTTTTTGAAATGTGCACAAATAGACTGAAGTGTGCATATATGGACTGAACTGTGTATATATAAATTGAAAAAGTTAGGCATACCTCATCAGACTCTCCCTCTTTGGACTCATTCCCTTTGGACTCATTCTCTTCATCATCTTCAGACTCTGACTTTTCCTCTTCTTCATCTTCATGCTCTGGCTCATCACTCTGATATGTTGACTTCACCTCCCTCGTGCTCTTCTGGTGTTGTGTAATGTTGGGTTCCACATCACTTTTAACCTCCCTAGACTCTGGCTCCTGGTGTTCTCTAATGTCTTGATCACTTTCATCACTGGATGAAGAGGCTACTGTTCTAGGATCTTTGCCTTTTATGAACTTCTTTAACTCAAGGACTTCCTCCCTTAACAGATCATGCTTTTCATTCAGAGTATGCATCGTTTCAAGCAATTCATTCAAACAACACATCAATTGCCTTTGGTCAAAACCCTCAATGTTTCAGCTTGCCCTCCCTTACCAACTCCCTTGTCCTTTTTACCAGCCCTTTTTTTTTGGCTTCAGCTGCTTAACAATCTGATCCAAGGATTTGTGTCCTTCCTCCTCCGGGAAGTAATAGCTTTCTCCCAAGTCCTCTCCGTCCTCCTCAACAAGGATCTGTTTAACAGCGAAAGTCCCCTCTAGGGCATCAGAAATCAAATCCAAGCTTGGCCTACTCGTTTTAAGCAACCTCACACCTCGGGGCTGCATAACTTTATTCAGCTTTTGGGCAAACATTTTGCCAATATGGGGCACTGCCTCATACAACCATATCTGAAACAAACAAAATTGGAATAAAACCACAATTATGACCAGAGGTATTAACCTTTCTCACTTTTACATATTCAACTACCAACACATTACCTGAAACACCATCGGGAAATTCCTTATGGTGTATCCTGCTCTGGCATTGTCTGAACGTGCAAGTGCAGCCTTAACTGACTCCATTCTTGTGTCCAAAGCAGAAGACAGACTTTGATGGAAGTCAATATATGCACTCCTACCCCATGGGAAATTATTGAAACGATCCAAGTCTTGGGTCAATTTCACATGTAGGGGTCTGACCTTCCTCTTCTTATCACCCCCCAGTACAACACCCTCAAGAATTAACAACAAGGCCATCTTCAGCTTGAATACATTTTCCTCCCGATACGATAAGAACTTGGTTAAAAGGTTAGCAATGGTAATACTCCTCACACCAAAACAATCAAAGACTGCCTTCTTATCCTCCACAGTGTCCTCCTGATCGGGCATCCCACAATTCAGTCATGTTATTAGCCTAAACTCCTCTATTGAAAACCTACATGGTTGTCCACCACGATTGTAATACCCCTCATTTTAGTAAGGGTATTTGGGTAATTTCCCAACCCTCGTTCTGTAATTGTGACGCGTTTGGCAAAATTCGGAGATTCTGTAACTCGTATAATCTCTGTAATAATTCTTTGAGGCGTTATAATATACATTCGATGTATTATTGAGGCTGGGAATATTTTTATGGATACGAGTATTCAATGTTGGGGATGAATCCACGTGTAAAACCTTTCCTAGAGGTCCCGGATGCGCGAGTGGCATTTCCGCGACTGTGGAAGAATTTCCGCGATCGTGGAAACCTGTTCATCGTCTTCTTCCAGAAGCTCGGCGTTTCGCCGGTTCGGAGGCCGCCATTACGACGGGGGAGGCCGATCGATTCTTCTGGCCGACATTACTCCCCTTCTCACCTTATAAATAGGGCCTTCAGCCCTCAGATTCTCCATCCACAGTGCTCTCGATCTCTCTTTCCTTCTCTCGTTCCCTTGTCGCCGGAGTTCGTGCCATCGTCGGAAGCTTGCCGGAGTTCTCGCCGGAATTGGTGGTGTTCCCCTAGTGCCTTGGAAGCCTGGAGTTGTAGCATCATTGTTCGAAGCCGAGGAACATCGTAGTCTTTCGGTGAGCCTTATGCCGATTTAGGGCCGCGTCAGGGAGGGATCCGCGATCGCGGATATGAACACCGCGACCGCGGATGGTGCCCAGAAATCCGCGACCGCGGAATCCAAAACAGCGACCGCGGCTTGCCTTAGCAAGCGCGATCGTGGCTTTGGATGAGCCGGTCACGGATGGGACCCTCGTTCCTTTCGTTTCCGTTCGTTTCTTTAGATTCATATTATTATTCATATCGAATCTAACCTAGGGTTTCGTCGTGGGTTCGTTGTCGTCGTAGGAATCCGTAACCAGATTCCGTTTCCAGTTCCTAGATATCCGAACCCGACAATCTATGTTCGTCTCGATTAAGGCAAGTGGCGGTTCGCTCTTGCTTATCATTCCATGTTTTCGTTAATTATCAATTATCTTAATTGTTAATTAAATTGGGATGAAGTGTTGTTTTCGTTTGGGGAACAGATTTTATAAATGTGTGATTTAAAATGCGATATTATTATAGGTTGTACATACTACTAGAAACAACGCTATTATATCTGTTATTACCGTGATGGTATTGGTGTGGACTTTATGTGCGAACTTAATATATAGTTAGAACGAGTATTCGTAGGAATGCTATGTATCTCATTGTGAGTACTGGTTGTTTCTTTATAACCGTGGTGCGTAGGATGTCCAAGCCCTAACACCCTTCCCTGGTCATGACCTACCCCTATCCGAGTATAGGGGTGGTGCACACGGCACAAACATTCGGGAAATGCTCCCAAGATATCTCTCGTATCGAGATGATATATTTATATGATAAAAGCTGTAACATGAATATACGTTTTGGAATTAAATAAGATAAGTGTGATTATGCACATAATTAATATACCCTCGGGCGAGGAGTCAACGTGGAAACCGCCCGGACTTCAATTAAAGTAAGTCCTCCTTCCAAATCTGAATTCGCATGGCGCGGTGAGGTTGGTCGTGGACCCAAATGGTCAAGTCATTTTAAACGCTTGTGTGAAATTATAACGTTCCCAAACACTTGTCATACTTTCCGATAAGACTCGATCTTTTGGAGTCTTCTCTTCATACGTTCCCGTAAAACTCAATCTTTTGGAGTCTTCTCTTGTTCATACTGTTTCGTATATTTCCGTAGGAGTGTTGAGGTTCACTGTCGTCATCGGTTATTATTCGAGAAACGACAGGTGTAACCTAATACGACTACTTATAACCTTTTTGTTTTACCCTTGCATAGTCTTTCATTAGACTAACCAACCGGTTTATTTCCCTTGCATGGTTGGCTGGTGTCATCCGTCTCATACGGCACATCAAGAAAACTTCTCTTCCCTGAAGGCTAGTACGCGACGATGAAGGCAGATGGTGTTTTTAAGAGTTTTCTCAAGATTGAAGATCCTAGGCGTGTGATCGCACTGATCAAGACCATTATGAAATTTATTAAAAGACTTCCGTTGTATTGAAACAATTCTGTATTTTGGATGTATTTGGGATTTACAGATGTAATCCGTGACTTTGGTTTGAATAAACTTTATGATATTTGATATGATTGGTGTTATTTTATGGTTATTATAAAATGATTAAGCCTTGGGTGACTTCAGATGGGTAATCTGAGGTCACTGGCGGTAATACTTTCAAGGTTATATTTGGGGGTGTTACAAAGATCATACCATGTCTTAAACTGCTTTTTTGTGTCTAGTTGCCTAAACAATACATGGTGAATCAACTGTACAGACAATTTCAAGTTTTTCATAATTTTTATAATTGGGCCAAAGGGGCCCTGCAGAACTGTGTGCCAGTCTGTTCGAGTTAGGGTGTTCTCAATACAATTCAGATATTGAAGCCTTGAGTTCTGATTTATCCGACCATAAAATAACTCTTCAGAATTCCACTTGTACATTATCAATAAAGAATGACATTCACAAATATCTGAATGGTAAGAATGACTTTCATATTCACATAAAAGAAAGAAAGGCACCATCTTACTTTGTCAGGTAAAGATATATGTTTTTCAGAATAAAAAATATTTTGTCAGACTACTTTTTTGTTTGTGAGGCCAAATGGAAGTTGTTCAGACAAGTCTTTACCCTAGACTATAACTTACAATTTTGTATCAACATGAATCAGGCTACTATGACATTCTAACACTCTAACCACACAACAAATACATAACATTCATATTGACATAGACCCGAAAACTTACTTTGTCAGGTCAGATAATTGGTTTTGTCAGAACACATTTTCGTTTGTCAGGCCATATGGATGTCAAGAGTTTAGGCTACTATGACTTTTCCAGACCACTCCATGCTCTGTTTTTTACAGACTAAATCATGCTCTGTTTATCCAGACCCTAAACCTAGCATGCATCACAAATTTTAGACAAAATATTGCTTTTTTCAGGTAGGTCAAGAGTTAGAGAAGACCACTAACCCCGCCAACCGAATTCGATGGCTCCTTCCTCGACCTCTTGGCTTTTGGTTCTTCAGCCTCCAAGATTCTCGGTTTCTTCTTCTGCACCGATACGACTGGACACGGTGGTTCTTCTTCCTCCGACGAGCTGTAGGCTCTCTTCATTCTGCCACTCGACACAATAGCCGCCTTCGCATTCGCCGGATGTTCTTCGCTTTCCTCAACCCTCTTTCTCCTCGAAAGTGTAGAAGCCTTCGCCTTCGCCTTCTCGACTCTGGCTTTCGCAGACTGCAAACCTCTTGTTTTCACCATTCTTGATCTGGGGATTTAGTAAGGGCTTCAGAAAGGGTTATTCAAAAGGGCTTCACAAAGGGCTTCGCCTTCACGACTTTGGGGATTTAGGATTTGGTTTCACGAATACGATTCAGGGATGAAAGGAAAAAGCGAGAGCGCCGAAAAGTTTTTGGGGAAGAAACGCATTGAAAGGATGAACTGCTACCGGTTGAACAGGTACTTGATTAGGCTACTGATACAACCGTTTAAAATTAACTGCTTCTTTAAACATCTCCAAAACACTTTTATGTTTTTTGAAAAAGTTTTATTCATAATTCATTTTACCTTTTTAGTTTTGAAAAGTGTTGCAACTTTATGGTACTTTTGCAATACTTTTCAGAAGTTGGTATTTTTGCAAGAAGCCTTTCAAATGTTGGTATGTTTTACAATTACGCCAAAATTATATATGCATGAAGTTTTCTTCCAACATGCAAAGAAGCTATTTTGATCTTACAAATCTTCATGTTTTAAGCCATTTCTTTAGAAAGATAATTATTAATATCAATCACCCCTCTATAAAAGTTTTATTCATGTTTATCAACATGTGTTAGACATATAAAGAATTAAGCTTGAAACATGAATATATATAATAGAGAATTTGGCATAACCCTGAGTACTTCAATGACACCAAGCTTAAAATCCAATTTGCAAATTGCCAAGTTGGAGAGTGTTCAACACTTTACGTGGGTGTTATAACAAATTTATTGGCTTATTGCCGAAACAAAACTATGTAATTCTCCACTATATGCATGTCGCCTTTAGCTTTGCAAATGAGCAATCTCAATTTTGTCTTTAGTTCATCCATCTTCATATATATGAAGAGAAGCCGTAACTTTTTTGGCCAACCATAATAATTTAGCATCTAAGGTGATTTTCTAACCATATAAAATCAAGTTTGTCTCCTTTTCATTTTAGCACATATAGAACGTGGATTCTGAGGCTTTTAAATCCTAACCAATTTAAGTAGCGTAGTACCAAGTGATCTTCCCAACTACGAGTTTTTTTTTATATATATATAAATATATCATTTGGACCCTTTTTAATTTTTGCAATTAGGAGATTTTTGTGTAGTTGCTAGACCCATTTAAATCTTGGCCACAACGAGTTTATATCTAGCATTCGGATCGGTTTGAATTCTCACAATTACGGGATTTTACGTGGCGGTTAGATCCGTTTGAATCTCCTATAGGGATTTAGATGCTTAAAGCGGAATTTCATGAAAACGTTTTTCCCAACATCTAACCAAGGATCTCATGCATAAACTAAATAGATCATAGATAGGAAGAATCAATTACCTCTTTGATGCGTGTTTCAATCTACTTGAATGGAGATATTAGAGCCTCACGTGTGACTCCTCTATTTGGTCCACCTCAGCTTGGATCTGGATCACATAGGACTCGGTTGCTAGAGCGAGGAACGAAGGCGAACGAGGGAGAACTCCAGAGAGAAGGAGGCTAGGCAGCCGAGTATGTGTGTGTTTTTTATTAGGGTTTTCTCCTACAAAGCCTTCATTTTATAATACCATATGTAGATATATTATTTCCTAAATTAATATATCTTTTATCATGAGTAATAACTCTTTATTACTAATACGCCTTATCTCCCAAGTTATATCATATACTTTATATAATATGTCTCCCAATAAACTGATCCAGTCAATAAACTCTAAGGGTGTGACCTCGTAGGACCCAGTAATAATAGCAATAGACTTTATAACATATAGTCCATAAATCATAGTTGGCTTCTAGCAAAGCACTATGACTACCTAAGATAACCGGATTATGAATCTCCATAAATGGTCCCACTTCATAAATAGTAATTGCACCTTTGATTAAAGGATACAATTCCTTCAATCTCCCACTTGTCCTTAAAACAAGTGTGCAATGTTAAAATTCCTTTTGTCACTTAGTGTCTTATTTGACTATATGATTAAACTCATCTTTTCCACCAAATACGTTTCTTGAACTCTTGAGATCAAACTGTCAGTACAGATGATTACTAATAATCCATCTGAGCATGGCCATGCATTTTCACAGTTCTCACTCTTCAAGTGGACGAGACACCAATCCTTTCCTAATGTATCGTGGTATACACGGAATAGGAGGACATATTCAATCTTGTAAGACTACAACTCCCACTTAAGTTTTGGCAATCCCAATCACTGCTTTTATAACTGCCTGTTACGGTTAGCGTTTGACAGCGTCAAAGACATACCAACAGTCAAATGATAACTATATCATACTCATGTCTAAGGAACTCACTAATCATGAATAATCCTAGAACTCCGCAGTAAAGTCCCGAGGAGTCCTAAGATCGGTATGTCCGATATGTATCGGTATACACATCTATGTAACTGATTAGACATCTCTATGTCCCTATAACACATGAAACCCGGTGTTATCAATCAATCTCACAATATGGTCTTTTGATTAAGTCTTGTATCCAAGTTAACGACTTAGACCATGGACTTCTAACAATTTTATAATTTCAGTTCACTTAATGGGGTTTCATTCACCAAAACAGTTTTGATGAGCCCATTTGATAATTATTAAATTGTTTGGATACTTTATCTAATCCCAAGCAATGATTAAATAATAATATGAAACTCATATATATAAGTAAAGCATAAATGTCTATAATAGCAATAAACATGGTTTATCATAAAACAAACAATGTCTCAAAAGAACTCTCTGATGTGCTTGAGTCCCTTGGCCCGAGTGTGACTGTCATTCTTGGGCCTAGACATGGGCTTGGTCAAAGGATCTACAATGTTGTCGTCTGTGTGCACTTTGCACATCCTCACATCTCCTCTATCAACATAGTGTCGGATTAAGTGATACTTCTGCAGAACGTGTCTGGACTTGGAGCTAGAGCTAGGTTCCTTGGCTTGAGCAATGGCGCCATTGTTGTCACAATAAACGTAAATAGCTCTAGAAGAGCTAGGAACAACACCAAGCTCAGCTATGAACTGCCTAATCCAGACAGCCTCTTTAGCTGCTTCACTAGCAGCAATGTACTCTGCCTCCGTTGTAGAGTCTGCTACTGTCCCTTGCTCAAGCTCTTCCAGCTGACGGCTCCTCCATTCAGAATGAAGACGTATCCAGACTGATATTCAAAATCGTCTCTGTCTGTCTGGAAACTCGCATCAGTATAGCCCTTGACGACCAACTCGTCATCACCTCCAAATATCAAGAGATCATCCCTAGTCCTTCGTAAGTACTTCAAGATGTTCTTGGCTGCACACCAATGTGCATCACCTGGGTTTGATTGGTACCTGCTATACATACTCAAAGCATATGCAACATCTGGGCGAGTACAAGTCATTGCATACATGATGGATCCTATGGCTGAGGCATAGGGAATCCTGCTCATCCTCTCAGTTTCACCAGGTGTCTTAGGACATTGGCTCTTGCTGAGATGTAAGCCATGCTGCATAGGCAGGAACCCTTTCTTAGAGTTTATCATATTGAATCTATCAAGGACCTTATCTATATAAGTTCCCTGACTCAGACCAATAAGTCTCTTAGATCTATCTCTATAGATCTTAATACCTAGTATGTACTCAACCTCTCCCAAGTCCTTTATTGAGAAATACTTCTTAAGCCACTCCGTAACTGTCTCCAGCATAGGAATGTCATTCTTAATGAGTAATATGTCACCCATATATAGAACTAGGAAGGCCACTTTGCTCCCACTAAACTTCTTGTAGACACAGGGCTCTTCTTCGCTTCTGATGAAGTCAAACTTTTTGACCACTTCATCAAAACGAAGATTCCAACTCCTAGATGCTTGCTTAAGTCCATAAATGGACTTCTTAAGCTTGCATATTCTCCTAGGGTTTTCTGGATCCTCAAAACCTTCTGGTTGCCTCATGTATACATCCTCTTCTAAATATCCATTTACAAAAGAGGTCTTGACATCCATTTGTCAAATCTCATAATCATAATAAGCGGCAATCGCTAGGAGTATACTAATGGACTTGATCATAAAGACCGGTGCGAACGTTTCATCATAGTCAGTACCATGAACCTGTCTAAATCATTTGGCAACTAGTCTTGCCTTATAGACAGAAACGTTTCCATCCTTGTATGTCTTGATTTTAAAGACTCATTTGCATCCAATGGGTTTTACCCCATCAGACAAATCTATCAAGTCCCAGACTTGATTCTCAGACATGGAGTCCATTTCGGATTTCATGGCTACCAGCCATTTCTTGGAGTCGGGGTCCGCCATTACTTGCTTATAGGTCGCAGGCTCGCCGTTCTCTAAAAGTAGAACGTCAATACTAGCAGTTAAGACGTAATCCTCATATCGTCTAGGCTGCTGCCTTGGCCTGTTTGATCTCCAAAGTGGTCCAACAATAGGAGAGACTTCAACAGAAGGGTTGACCACATCATTATGCGAGACCTCAGGTGCTTCATATACTTGAGGAATTGCATCTTGAATCTGGGCAGTTTCCCTTTGAGAAGGTACGCCTCCAAAGTCAAGTTCCTCAGTGACATCGTCTATGTCCTCGTGTTGTTGGGTTTGTTGCTCAGCTTGAATCTCATCAAGCTGAACATTTCTCCCACTTGGCTTCTTGGAAAAGAAATCCTTTTCCAAAAAGACACTATCCCGAGCAACAAACACTTTGTTCTCAACGGGATTGTAGAAATAATATTCCCTTGTTTCTTTGGGGTAACCTATAAAGAAGCATTTGTCTGATTTGGGTACTAGCTTATCAGATAATAAACGCTTGACATAAGCCTCACATCCCCAGACCTTCAGAAATGACAAGCTATTAACTTTTTCATACCATATCTCATGTGGTGTCTTGTCAAGTAATCGTGATGGAGTCCTGTTTAGTGTCAACGTAACAGTGGTGAGGGCATATCCCCAAAAGGATGTAGGAAGATCAGCATAGCTCATCATTGAGCGGACCATGTCTACCAATGTCCTGTTTCTCCTCTCAGATACGCCATTCAGTTGTGGCGTGCCTGGTGGAGTCAGTTGTGTTAGAATGCCACAACTTCTCAAGTGATGGTCGAATTCTTGGCTCAGGTATTTGCCCCCTCGATCTGATCGGAGTGCCTTTATCTTATTGCCAGTTTGTGTCTCAACTTCATTCTGGAATTCTTTGAACTTTTCAAAGGACTCAGATTTATGCTTCATTAAGTAGATATACCCATATCTACTAAAATCATCAGTAAATGTAATGAAGTATCGATAGCCTCTCCTCTCTTCTGTGTTCATATGTCCACACACATCGGTATGTATGAGAGCTAAGAGCTCAATAGTCCTTTCACTTGTACCAGTGAAAGGTGACCTTGTCATTTTGCCCATCAGACATGACTCACATGTTTCAAATGATTCTAAATCAAATGACTTTAGGCTACCAACTGTTTGGAGTTCCTTCATGCGTTTGATGCTAATGTGACCCAAGCGACAATGCCATAGATTGGCTTCACTTATATCATTCGACTTTTGCCTCTTTGTATCAACGTTATAAATTTCAGATTTGAGATCAAGTATGTATAGTCCACCACTACTCATATGGGCTCGAGCATAGAAAATGTCATTCTTATAAATGGAAAAACATTCCTTAATGACAAAATCATAACCCTCAAGGTTCAAAACTGAAATTGAAATCAAATTCTTAGTAATATAAGGAACAAAATAACAATTATAAAGTTCTAAAACTAAGCCAAAAGGTAGAGGTAGACTATAATCTCCAATGGCAAGTGCAACAACCCTTGCTCCATTTCCAACGCGCAGATCTATCTCACCCTTCTGCAACCGTCTCCTATTTCTTAGTCCTTGCACATTCGAAATAATGTGAGAACCACATCCGGAATCTAATATCCAAGAATGAGACTTGGTTGATAAGATTTCAGTAACGTAAATACCTGAAGTGGAGACTGTTCCCCTCTTCTTTTCTTCCAAGTATTTGTGACGTGCCTTATCCTCATCAGATGAGGTGGCAGTCAGCTCTGGGATGGGGGTTTCAAGGACATCCTCTTGTCCCTCAGACCTGAGACTGATTCTCATACGTCTTTTCCAATCAAGGAAATTTGTGTCGTTCAACTTGTTTTTTTTTCAACAATTGAGCGGAGAGTGAAATTATGCTCGACATGCAAGAACTTAAAATTTAGACAAACTATAAATAGTAAGTTATTGCACTTTCTACTCAATTAAATTGTCCATTTTGAGTAAAATGATTCTAAGATCCTATCTTAGATGAAACTCGAGCGTACTAAGGCACTTCCCCAAGTCTAATGTAATCAAGGTAAGTAAACTCTTACTAATTATAACACCTTATAACTCTTGGTTGATGGTCACATCTTATGTAAGACTCATTCTTATACCTCAAGATAAAAAACTAAGCCTTTTGGTCTCTTGTTGAGTGTAACCATATCAAGGCAGCATGCCCCTATTAGACATATTAGAATACCCGCATTATCCCAAGGTCAAGGAAGGACACCTCGCTAGTGTGATACCCCGTATTTTTGTAAGGTTATTTTGGGAATTTTGGAATTTTCTCGAGTACCCGTTTAGTACGTCAGATTTAATTCAGGTAGCTTGAGACATTCTGTAATGTGCTCTGTATCTGTAAAAATTTTCTCAGTGAAATAAAATACAGACGACGTGCTTCGGATGTTTATACGTGTTCGCATACGATAATTTTTATCCCGGGTTAATGTCTTGCTCGTTCAAAAGCTGAATGAGCGGGAAAGGCAAAAACGGCGACCGCCGTACACTAACGGCGCCCGCCGTCGCTGAGCCCGAGGTGTCAGGCCGTCGTCTCCTACTCTGGGCTCGCCAGGGCTAAGAACGGCGACCGCCGTAATTATGTCGCCCGCCGCGGCCTGCCGTAGGCAAAGTTGCGGCGCCCGCCGTGATTACCCAGAAGTCATTACCCGTTGGTCGCCAGTGAGCTCTGGCCGTGCCGATCTAGCCCTGCTCGGCCTCGTCTAGGGTGATGATGATGTTCCCATTGCTTTGGCTATAAAAGGAGGTGTTGGGGGAAGGGTTTTGAGCCATCCCAGCACCAAATCTCTGCCAAAATTTCGCCTCGTCGGAGTGTTAGTTTCACCGGATTTAGGAAGCTTCGTTGGTGTCGGTTGGTGGTGTTTCCAGAAGCCCTTGTGAAGCCTTTTGGTTGCCTTTGGAGGTTGGAACCCAGGCAAGGCAAAAAGGGGTCGAAACGCGCATCATTTGGGTGAGTTTTTCTCTCGTTCTGTAGTCGGAGTTCTTCACGGCGACCGCCGTGTTCTTTACGGCGCCCGCCGTGATGAATGCGGTGACCGCCGCCAAGAACGGCGACCGCCGCCAGTGCCCAGAATGCCTTCGTGGCTTTGGCTTGGTTGGTTGTCGTCGTGGCGTCTTTCCTTTCGATTTCTTTCGCCGTTTTTAGATTCGTACTGTTGTTATGTCGAATCTAACTTAGGGTTCCTTATATGGGTCGACTCGAAGGTCATTGTGCTGTCAGAGCTATACCCGTGTCGAGCCCGGAATCTCGTCGTTGTTGTTAGGCTTGTTTCTATTCTGTGGATTAAGGCAAGTGGCGGTTCGCTCTTGCTCATCATTTCCATATTTACATTGATTATCAGTTATTTCAATTGATTAATTAATTTGGAACGATTATTACTGTGTTCATCTGGAAGTGATTTATAAACTGTTTTGAAAATCATATAATAGGTTGTATATCTGTTAGAACAACGCTATTATCTGTGATCGCCTTTCGGGCCTTTATGTGGATTTATTCTGTAACTATAATTGTGTTGTACATGTGTGGTTAGCACTGTAGTTAGGAATGTACTCAGACTTCGTCCGGTTGTTTCTTTATAATCTGGTATCGGGGTGGCTCGTCTCCATCTGGTACTATTCTAAGATCATGATCGGTCTCTTTCACAAGTGTGTAGAGACAGGACACTTAGCTGGTGTGACAAACCTTCCGGTGTACATCACTCTCGACAAAACGTATACTAAGATGTGTCGTCCCAATGGTGGGGTACACATGTAAAAGTCTAATAATGTGATGTGTGGTTTGTAATATAAATCAGATAAGTGCTACTCGACGCACATAATTAATAAACCTTCGGCGAGTAGTACAACTAAGTTATAGTGCAGCTAGGAAAACTCGTCTCGACTTTGATCATAGTACGTTCTCTTTCCAATCTGGACTCGCTGTATGCGGTGAGGTTGGTCGTGAACCGAAGCATCTCAGTCAACTTTTAAATCATTGTTGTATGATTCTGTAAACATTCCAGATTTGTCATAATTCCTTAAAGACTCATTTCTGTTGGAGTCTTCTTTCGAGTCGATTTCTGTGAAGATTCAGTCTTCCAGAATCTTCTCTTGTGCATACCTCTTGTTATTCCAGTAGGAGTATGATGGTTGACTATCGTCATCGGTTGTTATTCGAGAAGCGATGAGTCTAACCTAATACGACTGCTTCGAACCATTCTGCTTTGTACCCTTGCTAGTCTATTCAAGTAGACTAACCCACGAACTTTGTTCTCTGCATGTGGGCTGGTGTCATCCGTTCGATTCGGCACATCAGATAGAAAGTAGCTCAGAAGAATAGAAGGACTATGGAGTCGACGGTGGTTTTCAAATGTTTAAGTTATTTCGTTAATCAGGTTGAGATCTTTTGGACAATGACTTTGGTTGTAATGTACTTTATAAGACTTCCGCTGTATTTGGTTTAAACTCGGTGTTAGCCTATTCGGGATTGGGTTGTAATCCCGTAACTCATGTTTCTTTGACAATGTTATGTTTTGCAATTGAATGCTTTGATCATTATGTATCATTTGTATTTCATAAATTGTATTTAAATGGTAAAGCCTTGGGTGATCTCCGTAATGAACACTGGGGTCACTGGCGGTAATACATTTCCAAAAGGGTTAAGTTTTGGGGGTGTTACAGCTAGGGCGAAAACTATCCAACGAATTCCAAGGGCCTCATGGTTATGATATGGAAAGGCATTACCTCAATATTCTTTTAAGGGACTTAAGCATGCAATGGTTGTCTATCTACAAGTGAACTAAACAGCATAAACAGACAAGCAAGCATGCAAAGTGGGAAATAGTAAAGCATTCAAGTAATGCAATAATAAATAATTAAATTTGTGATCCTAGTATGGCCCCTAAAGAGATCTAATCTTCAATGGTCTTGACCTTCTTGGATCACCATCCTTTAGTCTTCATAGGATCTTCTTCTTCTTGTCTTACATATAATTGAAATAAACTCTCTTGCAGATATTAAATTACAAAAATACATAACGATACGCAGATCGTATACAAGAAAAAACATAACGATACACATATCGTATTTATCTATCCTAATATGGGCCATACTAGTCACCGCATGCAATAATATCATATTATTAAATATACATGCAATAATAACATATAAAATTTCATCTAAATGAAACATGTAATTAATCCAAAATAAAAGCATAAACAATTAATCATATTAACTATTTAATATAGAAACAAATTTCTTATTATTTTAATTCAATTAAATTGTGTATGGAATTAATGTCTTATATTAATCATTAATTTGCTAAAATATGATGAATCTAATATTCCAAGATAATATTTAATTATGGTAACTCAAAATTTTACCAAATAAGATATCAAAATATCTAAAAATAATTAAATCTTTATTTACCAAATAACATATCAAATATCTTATTGAATAAAATAAATCTAATTTATTAAGATAGGATATCAAATATCTTATCTTGTTTTGGTAAATAATATCTTTTTAGGATAATTCTATCCAATTAGGAATTTTTCTCAAAAACACAAAACCCTAATAACCATCAGTTGTGACTCGCAGCCGCGACCGCGATCGCGGTTTTGTTGTTGTTGCTATAGCCACCAGCAGCCGCGATCGCGGGTAAAACTGCGATCGGGGTTTTGCTCTAGTCAGTAGCCACAGTAATGAAACCGCGGTCATGGTTTTTGGACCGCGATCGCGGTTTGCCCTCTGCTTCTGAATCTGTATTCGAAGTCAGTCACTGCGGCACCACATAATAAAACTGTGGTTGCGGTTTTTGGACCGCAATCGCGATTTTGCCCTCTGGCCGCCAAGATGGTCCCGAACCATCTACACCGCGTAATTCCGGTGCTTCTCCCACTTAAAAGTTATAACGTTTACAACTCTTTGGTAGGACAACTTATGGTAATGGTTTTTCATAAAATTCAGGCTTTTTGATTCATAATTTAAGCATGAAAAATCAGATTTTACATGTTCGTTCATAATCTATACAACAAATTTGCATAAACTAATCAAAAGAATCAACTCTAGGGCAAAATAGCATGAAAATTTCAAAAATTCAGCAACTATACCCACGTGAATAGACACGAATTTTAGCCTCCAAAAATCAATTTTTTTTCGTTTTAATCATGCAAATTAATCCATACAATCAATCTCTACATAATTGAATCAAAATAATCATGAACATGCATCAAAATTAAAGACTTTAAATTTGATCTAATCAATTTATGCAAGAGGCAACTGATACCACTGTATGGGCCAGATTTAGATCCTTAAAGCGGAATTTCAGGAAAACATTTTTCCTAACATCTAACCAAGGATCTTATGCATAAACTAAATAGATCATAGATAGGAAGAATCAATTACCTCTTTGATGCGTGTTTCAATCTACTTGAATGGAGAGATTAGAGCATCACGTGTGACTCCTCTATTTGGTCCACCCGAGCTTGGATCTGGATCACCTAGGACTCGGTTACTAGAGCGAGGAACGAAGGCGAACGATGGAGAACTCCAGGGAGAAGGAGGCAGCCGAGTATGTGTGTGTTTTTTATTAGGGTTTTCTCCTAGAAAGCCCTCATTTTATAATACCATATGTAGATATATTGTTTCCTAAATTAATATATCTTTTATCATGAGTAATAACTCTTTATTACTAATACGCCTTATCTCCCAAGTTATATCATATATAACTTTATATCATATATTTTATATAATATGTCTCCCAATAAACTGATCCAGTCCATAAACTCTAAGGGTGTGACCTCGTATGACCCGGTAATAATAGCAATATACTTTATAACATATCGTCCATAAATCATAGTTGACTTCTAGCAAAACACTATGACTACCTAAGATAACCGGATTATGAATCTCCATAAATGGTCTCACTTCATAATTAGTAATTGCACATTTGATTAAAGGACACAATTCCTTCATCTTCACCAATACGAGTTTATATGTAGTGTTCGGATCGATCCGTTTGTATCCTCACAACTACGAGTTTGTTGTAGCGGTGAAATGATGTGTTTCAAATCGACTACATGTCTTTAATGTAGCGGAGAAACAATGTGTTTCAAGCCAGCTACGTGTCTTCATTGTAATGCGATACGGTATGTTTCAACCCAACTACAAGTCTCCTATTTTTTGCTTGATTGAAGCAAACGTATAATATGTTTGCATATAAGAGAAATTTACAAGGGAAAGAAATTATATACCAAGAACAAAACCGATCGCCTATGAATTCCCCTGCACCGCTTGTACGTTGGTACTTAAAACAAGATTAGGAATTGTAAAATTTCCAAACGGTGGCTATTAAACTGCACCATTAATCTGGGAACAATTAAAGGAGCTGTTTTCAACATTATATTTATATCTCTTAATGATAATTGCAAACAGGCGGCATGCAATTGTAAAGCCAAATAATTATTGGTGATTATGTGAAATGTTATCTTTATCACCACAAAAATCTTGTATGTAAAAAGAGAAGAGCATATCAACTTCTTTGTGGACCGTCACACGTGTTATGTATCCGTTCAAGTGAAGTATAGTGTAGCACAAGAGTACTAATATATGATGATCAAATTTTCATTATTAATATTATTAATACTTGTGCTTAAGATTCATGGAAATTTACCCTTCAACAGTTGCCCCCCAAACTTCGTATGTGTGAATTTTATAACGCGTATATGGTTAGAAATGATTTGGCTTTATAGGAATTTGAAAACTCGTTCCTATGAGGCTTAAGTCACAAGCTCATAGCTGTATAATCCACAACTTGTTTGCGACTACCAAAAATGGATTGAGTATATATATATTTATGACTTTCCTTTGGTATATCATTTATGCTTTTGACTTTGGGGACTTAGGTCATATGTGTCATTGACTTTTTAGCCATTCGGTCATTTTTGCAAACAAGGATTTGGCTATGAGGCTTTATGCCATAGATGTCGATTTCTTTCGACTACCTTTATGGTAAAATTTTGAGGATATAATATCTCATAAGATGATTGCATCATAATACCCATACCATGTGACAACTTTTCTTTTGAATTTTGGGGCTTTTAATGACTGCACATTTGATATTGATGTAAGTCATAAGAGTATTCTATCTTTATTTGAGATAGATGTTGAAGAGCTTGAGAGAGACAATGATTACTTTTGTGAGGATAACGAGAGGGAGTTTTGGGTATTTTTACATGTATTTCCTTGGAGGAAAGTTTAATATGAGAATTTTTAATCAACAATTTAACTTGATCTTGATGATTCGACTTGAGAATTTTAGGTATACATCAACTTTGTGTCTCATTCACCTATTTTTTTTACCCTCGTCATTTTTAAGACAAGACCATATTTGACTGTTGATATAACCAAGATGATGGATGGTTATATGATATTTTCTTCTTTTACCTCAAAAAGACAAGAGGATGTTTTTCTTTGTTTTTGTAGTTGCATCTAGCATATGACTTTACTAGACTGCCTACGTACCCCTATGTGAGGGATCAAGCCGTTTCTAGTTTTTTTTAAACCAATTTACCCTTTTTTTCATGCATCAAAGGATGAAATGTAAACCCACCTTCTAGGAAGGGTTGTTAAAATTTCAATACAACTGCTATCATGTGCATGTTTATATTGCATTTTTTATACGCATCACCGAGATAACTTGAACTCATCTTCTAGAAAGGGTTGCACAATTCATTTCGACTATCATTTGCGCATAGGCTTTTAATTTTGATTTGAAATTTGCGAATGAATCCGAATTTATTTGAGATCAATTTTCCTACGTACCCTTATTGGGATCAAGTCTTTAACATAGTTCTTGTACAATTGTTAACCTTTATTTTCCAATATCAGCGGCATGGTTTGGACCATCTTGATGCGGTCCGGTGAATCGTCCTTGTGGCTTCACTTTTCGAGGTTATCATCATTTGGAGCTCTTTCATAGAGCTAGGGATCTTAAAACTTTGCCTCGAAGGAGACATTGTCTTCTCCAACTTGGGAATCCTTATATTTTTGGACGAGGAAACTTGATTGATTCTTCCTCTTGATCCTCCATTTCTTGTACTTTTAGATTTGATCCCTCTCATTTTTAGGCCCATCAACTTTCTCGAGTCTTTCAAACACAGATGATCAAGGTGATCCCATTGTGGATGTTGTGTCAAGCCTTTCAAACACCGACACTCGATGAGCAGTTACTTTTTACTAGTCGAATCATTTCTTGTTCCATTGGCTTTATGAAACTTGCTTTCAAAAGTCTCCTTTCATTGGAAACTTGCAAGTTGTTGAGAACACCCTCATTGAGAAATTGTCTTTGAGCTTTACATTAGAAAAGGGTCTTGAGTTTCGCACTATAATATTGTGCTTCTTTTGTTTTCTTAGACATGAAGGCATGGTGGAAGGATTAGAGGTTTCACCTCGTAGCACCACCCTCTTGTTCTCACTTTTTCTTTCTCCAAAGTATCGGTGAATGACCAGTGTTTTCTTTGAGATTGATTGGTCAATCTTTTGAAAAGGAAAAGTATCACGAAGATCATGGAATTTTTCCCTGACCATGCCCTTGTATTTTTGTGCGCATTTGATCACCTCATATCGAGAAAGTTCAATAACATCTTCATCATCCTCGACACAAGAAATCATGAAAAACTAGGCAACTTCTTCTCCATCGATCGAATCATCATCATGATCTAAGGAGTTGTCATTGAGAACATCTTGACGATAAAGTCCTTCAAGGTGAAACGAACTCTTTAAGATTGAATGTATTCATCATCAGAATCAATTTTAGGCTTCTTTTCTTTTATACCTTTTTTTCATTTCTTTCTTGTGTTTCTTGCTCCTCCTTTTGTCAGGTTCTTTTTCACCCGTCATGGAGCATGAAGGATAAGCATTTGAAATTAGTGGTGATATAGGGAGCGCATCCACATCTTCTACTATTGAAATTTTGTTTGTTGAAGCAGATGTGCCTTTGAACTTGCCCTCTCAATCTCCCCTTCATTGATCATCATTTCTATGATATACTTTAAGACATAAAAATCTTGGATTAAATGACCAATAATGCGATGATATGGGCATTACATTGGGTCATCCGTCATAGTTGCTTCATTGGAACTTTTTGGCTCGGGAAGTGTTAGAGCATTAGCAACCATAATCTCATCAAAGATCCCTTGAACATCATCATTATCAAAGGGATACTTCTTTTGCTTTCTCTCATGAAAAGTGAGCCTTTTAGCAGGCTCTTTGGCTTTACTCTTATTTTGGATTTTGAAATTACCCTCATTAGAGAATTGGCCATTTTGTATTATGGCAGTCGTCATAGACTCGTTTTCATTTTGTGACTTTTTCCCACCATTTGCATGAGTCCGGTGAATTCCAATTTCACGTCGAGCAAGTTGGCGTTCGACATTACAAGCCTTTGATACCAAAGCATCAAAAGATAGTGGTTCACCACTACCTACATGTACGGCTAGCTCAAGGAGAAAGTTATTTATGCACATTTGAACACATGCTACCTCGCTAAAGGTTTTCGGGGATTTGAAGCCTTAGACTTCTCCATCTTTCTATGAAGTCATTTGAAGATTCATCATTCCTTTGATGAGTGTTTGCAAGGTTTATGATAGAAACCTTCGCCTTTGTGCTCACAAACTGAGGAAGGAATACCATTTGCAGTTCATAATGATTGAACAAATTGACTAATCAATAAGGAATCACTTAGAGCCGTTTCTCCGCATGCAAGTAAAATTGAGCAAGGTGCTCATGTGGTGACCCATAGATTCCGTCAAACATGTCGAAGTTAGGTCTTTTGTATCTCAAAAAAAATGGCACAAAATCAAAGTGTGCGGGATATAGTTTCCAATACCCCATCATAGATGGGTTTTGGGAAACTTGAAATTCTTTGATCTTTTGGGCAATGATCTCCCAGATTTCTTGAGGAGATATGCTTATTGCCCCATTTAGGTTTGAGGTACCACTTTGGCCTTCATCATTTACTCTCACTTCGTTTTGCCTACTTTCTTGGGCATGACTAGCAACTTGAGCATACAGATTGTCGATTTAATCATCTTTTTCATCTAGTCTTCTTCGCATTTCTTGAATTTGTTCTTCAATGCTAGAAGTATTAGTGGCCCATACGGGCATATCATACATCTATTCTTGAGTGGTGATCTTGCCAAAGATTAGTGGAAATTCCTCTTCTTTAAATGACGAACTTCCATCTCCATATAATGGAGAACCCATATATATCCCACTAGCTCATTTTCTTTAGGCATTGAAGAAGTTGATGGAGTCGACGGTTAAGAAACCACCTTTGCATAGGGTATCTCCTTTGCTCTTGACCTTGTATCTAGGCCAATATGATTTTCAGATTTGACCCATTGAGGAATCAAACCATTTGAATCGGAAGTGTGTTCACCATCTTCAAAATATTGTGATATCATATTTGCTTTTGAAGCCTTTGATTGAATTTCTCCCTTTCCATTTTCCAAGTAAGTGGTCATATTGACTTGTTCCACTCAGTCAAGGTTAATAAGAATTGACCCGATCAAAACTTGCCTCAAGTTGTTAACACAAGAATTTATGGCATGTCTCGCCGGTGCTTCAAGATCCTTGGCGGCTTTTCTTATGATGGCCTTATCTAACTGCAAAGCTGGAGAGCAAGCTAGTTTAGCCATGTGATTTGCTTTCTGGCGCTTTGACCCATTCTTGCGACCCCTCCTTTTTCGGGATTGCCTAGTCCTGTTGTTGATCGGAGGAGCTTGAATAGGTACTTGATGCAACCTACCATTAGCCTTGATGACTTGGATGGTTGGTCCTTGAAACTTTCCCACTCGAGGTTTCATGCCTTGTTGACTTGAAGACAAGGCTTGCTTCTTTGGCAGCCATTTGGTGCTTGCCCCCTCTCCTAGGTGTTGAAGAGGTCCATAGTGGTTGTCAAAAGGTCCATAGTGGCATCTCAAGCAATGTTGAAAACCACCTTGAAGGATTGTTGATGACCCAACAACCACCCTTGTCAATGAAGGTAGCAGATAGCTGATTGAAGTTGAGGATAGCTCTTGGTGCCATTTTTCTTGCATAAAAAATAAAGAGCAAGTGTTAGTATCCATATTACGAAAATTGCAATAAAAGAAAAGTGTCCCACCGGGAGTACCAAAAATATGTTAGGCAAAAGTTGTTAAAAGAAAACAACCATGCACAAACACAACTTATTTGAGTTTCTTTTTTTAAAGTTTGACCCTTATTTGTATATCCTTATAATTGGAATAATATAGATACTTTGGAGATTTTAGGTATTTTAAATGATTTGGGCTGCACCCAAATTTTATTGGGTTGCCTAGGTACCTTCATAAGAAGGATCAAACCTTACGTAGTTCAGAGTCTTAAATTTGGATTTAGTTTTGAGAATTTAGGTTTGATTTACACGTACTAGAGGTTAAAGTTTAAATCCACCTTCTATGAAGGGTTGCCCAAACTTCGAACCAACTATCATATGCATGTGTTTTAGTTATTTTCATGCATCACCGAAATAACTTAAATCCACCTTCTAGGAATGGCTGCTCAAATCACTCCGACTATCATTTGCATATAATATAATTCTGTATTTATTTTATTTTGTTTTGAGATTGTGATTGAACTCAATGAGCATTTGCTTTGTATCGAGTTTCCTAAGTACCCTTTTATAAGAGATCAAATCGTACATAGTTCAAAAATAGAACCAATTTATTCTAACTTGGTTTTCATTTGAGATTTGCGATTGTACTCGATATATATGATGTTTTTATATCGAGTTCCTACGTAGCCCTTAATGGCGTCAAGTCTTTGCATAGTTCTAACTAGAATATTTATCTCAATTTATGGTTGAAATTTTAGTTTTGACTGAATCCGATATATATTTGAGTTTGATATCAAATTTCCTATGTATCAGTTTGTCACGGAATCAAGGCCACGTAATTCTAGGAAGAACGTACATGTCTACAAATTGGACCATCGACCCACCAAAAATAACTAGTGAAAAAAATTTTAGAGCTTATTTTCAATTTCATGTAAACTCACATTTTTCACTTAGGAGATATGCTTATGTTCTAGGCATTTTGATGGAATAAGTTTACTGTTTGGAAGCTTTGCACTGAACTGAAAATTATATGTGCATGAAGTTTGTTTCCAACATGCAAAGAAGCTACTTTGATCTTATAACTTTTAAGCAATGTATGAAGAGTCAAATCTTCAAGTTTTAAGCAATTTCTTTAGAGATATTGTTGGATCGTTAAAGTTATGTCTGAGGGAGCGTTTGTTCCCACAAAAGGTGCAGCGGAATAATATTGCAAGAAAGACAGTAATTAGAACTCACGATGTATAGTGGAAACCTCAATCAGTCAAATAACTAATCAGGGAAAAACCACTACCTTCAAGCTTCTCGCTTGAAAGGATTTTTAAGAGTCTACTTGTCTTATTGATTTCTTGATCGATTACACTTGTAGCCTGGACTTCAAACCCTAGACTTCCCACCTAGATTTGAATCTCTTCTACAACGAGAACACGAGCTCACTCTTCTAAGACTAACAAACGCTTCACTTTTCTTTTCTCTCAATGAAATGCTCTGAGTTCGTACCTAAGAAATGAGTCTCACACTTCTATTTTTACAACTCGAAAATCTTACTAACAAGATAAGATATCTCTCTCTAATTTCAGCAATAAGAAGATAATTAACTTTATTTGATAAGATAAAATCCTAACCAAATATATTATCTAAGGAAAGATTTCCTAAGATAATATAATCGGAATAAGATAATATATTTCTCTCTCCAAATCTTCCAATCGGCGTGATCTACCCGATTTTCCTTTTCATCAACCGCATGATCTTCAAAGATAGTATTTATAATCTTCATGCTTGATTTCTTCATTCCATTCGCAGCTTGATGTTTTGTTCGGCACTGATGTTCCTTGTTAGGTAACAAAGCGTATGGAGAAAGCTTTGTTCCCTCTGCACTCCTGCGCTGCAATGGTTCCCTGTGACAACTTTGTTTGTTCCTGAAACACTTAGATACCAGATTAGTTGAATGTTTGTTACCATCAAAACCTAAGGAATTCAACAAATTCCCCCTTTTTGATGTTGACAAACATCCTTAACAAAATAACACACATATGAGATACCGACATTAGCATGAGGAAAGTTTTCCCCTTTTAGACATAATAGTTCCCCCTCAGAGAAAGTACAGATAGAACATGATTAGTTCCCCCTTAGTTAAACTACCCATCATTGTCCCCCTTTTGGCATCATAAAAAACCTAAAGAAAAGTGCAGAAGGAAAAATGAGCATATCCGAATAAACAAGCAACCCCTTTTTCATTAACGAAAAGAAACAAAGACAACTACATGGACAACAACAAAATAAGCAAAGAAAGATGAATCAAGCACCACTGGTGCCTACAGAGGGAGCCGAAGTATGAATATCAATTAAAGCAGTCACTTCCTCCATAAGACGCCTTTGTTGTTCTGTCAATAGAGATATTGCACGGGACAAACTCCTCATGGCCATTCATATATCAGGTTCATCTTTTTGTTCCCCCTCAGAGTTTGCACCTTCAGACTCTTCCTCATCCACATCAGCTTCCATCTCAGGTTCAACCTTGACCCAGCCAACACCTTCTTGCAACACAAACTACTTGTGCAGGTTACTAGCATCCAACCGCCGGTAGAAGAAAGATTCATTGGTCCCCTCTTTGTATACCTTGTGGTATTCCATTTTTTTTTTAACAACACAAGGGAGCGGTAGGGTAACCTTGTTGAAGTCACCATATAGATATGAGGAGAGAAACCATGAGAATCTTTTTTCATATCTTTTCAAGTAACAATGATAATGCTCCCAATCCTCTTCTTTCCTTCTTTTTCCAAAGATCATAGCCAAGAAGATATCTTCCAAATATAAATCTTGTAAAAGATTCTGTCCAAATCCATCAAAGCCTACAAAATCTCGAGCGTAACAAACATCATGCAACCATCACATCAATCCTAAATGCACATAACACTTCCCAAGTAGTTGCAGACCATCATTACACATCATACCTGTCAAATCCCAGCCACAAACCACATAGGCGACAATTCATTTTCTCGACTTTCCGAAAAAGTAGAAGAGTGTGATGCAGGGGTAACGTTACTAGAGAGGGTACAAAGAACATCATACAGAATCATATATGAGAACTTTTAATAATGTTTAATCATGAATGAGAGGCTCCCAGTTATGGATGATTAGAGGGGCTCATAATGAGCATCAAGCATGATGGCTAGGGAAAGCTATAGAGTCAACAATCATTTGGGATTATAATGAGGGATCAATGCATCAAGTTGACTCTTTTGGGCCGAAAGAAAATTGTTTAATGTATTATAATGATAGCATAGATGATCATGCAAGACATTTTGCAAATTAGTGAAGCACAAGCAAGAAGCTAAGCATGTTGTTCATACAATGATCAAACGAAAGATTGCAAATCAAGACACGACACTTACACAACCACAAATTACCAAGTAATTTAGCCAGTCATCGGGGGAACACAATAGGTAGACAGTTCGAAGGGTTCCCTATTCAGTGCCTTGGTGAAATTGTCAGCGATTTGATCCTTGGTTCCACAGAAATCCATGGACACCAACCCTTTCTCCACACAATCACGTAAGAAGTGATGTCTTATCTCGATATGCTTGGTACGTGAGTGTTACACATGATTCTTGGAGATATTTATAGCACTAGTATTGTAACAAAGAATACGAATATAGTCAAGAAGAATACCATAGTCACTGAGTTGTTGCTTGAGCCATAAGAGTTGAGTACAACAAGCTGCGGCGGCTATGTATTCGGCTTCTGCAGTTGACAAGGCAACTAAATTATGCTTTTTCGACCCCCAGGAAACCAAACATGGCCCAAGGAACTGAGCCATTCCTGATATAGATTTTCTATCCACTTTGTTCCCTACGAAGTCGGCATCTGTGTATCCAACTAAATCAAAGTTGCCACCCCTTGAATACCATAAACAAAGATCGTTTGTTCCCTTCAAGTATCTCAGAATCCTTTTCACTGCTTTAAGGTGTGTCTCCTTGGGATCAGCCTGCAATCGAGCACACAGACATACACTATACATAATATCAGGTCTTCTAGCAGTTAGATAAAGAAGCAAACCTATGATTCCTCGATATAGTGTTGGATCAACTCCCTTTTCATGCTTATCCTTTCCCATTGGATTATTGGGAGATATGGGAGTTGTGAAGCGCTTTGCGTCATAAATTCCAAACTTCTTGATACACTCTCGGAGATACTTCCGCTGATGAACTCTTGTTCCATCTTCTCCCTGAGAGACTTGAAGACCCAAGAAGAACTTTAGTTCCCCAACCATGCTCATCTCAAATTCACTAGCCATAAGACTTGAGCATTTTTGGACCAGTTTATCATCATTAGTCCAAAGATGATGTCATCCACATAAACCTGCACAACGAGAGTGTTCTTTCCTTCCTTCAGAAGGAATAGAGTCTTGTCGACCTTCCTACGAGTGTGACCATGAGACAGAATGAACTGAGAGAGCCTATCATACCAGGCCCTTGGAGCCAACTTAAGACCATAAAATTCCTTGTCAAGAATATAGACATGATCAGATTGAGAGGCGTCTTCAAATCCAGGGGTTTGCTCCACATAGACCTTGTAATAACCCCTAAAAGTCCTAACTTTTGTTTTGTAAGCAAGAGGTTTTAGGCTTATTCTGTAAACTCTATAAGAACCATTTGAACGTATTGATATACGTTTAATAAAGATATTTGGGTCTTAAAGTATTTAAGGAGTGCTAAAAATAGAATTTAGCAAAGACCGCGATCAAGACCCGCGAGCAAAGTCTAAGAAACGCGAGTGCGGCAGTTCCGCGACCGCGGTTTTGAATCCGCGGGTGTGGTTTTTCCTCTGAGCAAACCGCGACCGCGGAAAACTCGGATCGTCGTCTTCCTCTTCTTCCAGAAGGCCGACGCTCGTAATTTCCCCTCAAGCCCGAACGGCGGGGAGCTGGATTGGTTGGGTTGCCGGCGTTGAGGTGAACTCCTCCTTCTTTAAGCCTATAAATTGGAAGTTATGGCATCGATCTCATCATTCTCAAGCTTTAACGTGAATGTGCATTTTAGAATTAAATAAGATAAGTGCTTTTACGCACATAATTAATATATCCTCGGGCGAGGAGTACAACGTGGAAACCGCTCGGACTCTTGTTAGAGTAAGTCTTCTTTTCAATCTGGATTCGCATTGCGCGGTGAGGTTGGTCGTGGACCCAAATAATCAAGGTCGTATTTTAAACTTCTATGAAAACTTAACGTTCCCAAATAATTGTCATACATTTCCTATAAGACTCAATTCCTTTAGAGTCTTCTCTTCATACGTTTCCCATAAGACTCAATTCCTTTGGAGTCTTCTCTTCGATCATTCCTTTTCCTGTGTTTTCGTAGAAGTATTGGAGTTCACATCGTGTATCGGCTATTATTCGAGAAGCGATGGTTGTAACTTGATACGACTACTTAGAACCATTTTATTTGTACCCTTGCATAGTCTTTCATTAGACTAACCAACCGGTTTTTATTCCTTGCATGGTTGGCTGGTGTCATCCGTCTCATACGGCACATAAGGTAAATTTCCTTAACTGTGAAGGTCAGATTTCCGACGTTGAAGGCAGTTGATATTTTTGTGTTTTCCTAAGGTTGAAGATCCTGGCGTAAGATCGCACGGTTCAAAACCCCTTTGTGGCATTTTATTTATTTATTTATTTCAAAGACATCCGCTGTAATAAACGCATTCTGTATTTGGTTTGGTTATCAGTTGTAACTTATGACGTCGGTATAAACATTATTGGGTCAACTTTCATGTTATTTAATAAAGTTTAAATTATTTTATCATTTGTTATAAAAATAGTAAGCCTTGGGTGACCCCAGGTGTGTATTCTGAGGTCACTGGCGGTAATATTTCCAAAGGTATTTTAGGGGTGTTACAGATTTGGTATCAGAGCCAAAAGTTTTTAAAATGATTTAAGTTTTCAAATCGTTTTATTTAAAACAAAACTTTGTAAACCGTTCTTCGTTCGTGGTAAAGAAATTAATTGAGTATTTCAAAAGACAAGTCAAAGATTTAAACAAGATTATACTTTTGAGTAAAATTTTATACTTTGAAACCTCTGTCGTTGCAGTCGTGCCTTCTTCTTCTCTCTAATATAGAAAGTTAGCTTCTATATTTAGAAAGTTCTAACTCTCCCTCGTCACCTCGCAGGCAATGGGTGTTGTTGTATCACAACTGAAGGGAAGGAGGGACGCTGAGGTAGCTCTGCCACCTAAGGCCGAGCTTGAGTCCCCTATTCTTCTAGAGTGGGCTCTAGTCGGGGATGCGGTTAGTCCTCAAGAGGAGGAGAAGACCGTTCTCCAGGAGTCGGTGGTTCTCATATCCGACAAGATGGAGGATCCCGATGAAGACCCCGAGGAAGACCCCGAGGAGGATGCTGAGGAAGACCCAGAAGAGGACCCCGAAGAGGATCCTGAGGAGGACCCTGATAAGGACCTCGAGGATTATGATGTTGATCTGGGTCTGGAGCACCTGCTTGTGGATGGAGAAGATCCGGGAATGCAATTCATCTTCCCTAGCCCGGAGATGCCACCATTTCCAGAGTACACACCCTTGTCCCCTACTACTTGGGAGGCACTTGGGGTGTCCGGTGCTGATAGGGTGGAGTATGAGCCATTGGATGCGCCAGTGGGTCCGCATCCTACCCACGCACCCAGAGAGCCGGTGATGAGCCCTACTTCTCGTCACGTGCACCATCAGAGTGAGATGGCTTCTGCCGAGGCTCGTCGCCAGGTGGAAGAGATGACGGAGCAAGCTCGTAGGCAGACAAGACCGTGGGGATCGTTAGAGGCTTCTATGGACGTTTCCACTCAGCAGGCAAGGGTCAGGCCCC
Source organism: Rheum nobile (assembly GCA_027886185.1). Classification (NCBI taxonomy): domain Eukaryota; kingdom Viridiplantae; phylum Streptophyta; class Magnoliopsida; order Caryophyllales; family Polygonaceae; genus Rheum; species Rheum nobile. The sequence goes on along the minus strand of WOAB01000072.1, from coordinate 1,993,222 downwards.
GTGTGCTAGTTCAGCACATGGGTGAGTGGATGGACTCGCTATACGCTATGGAGGAGCGGGCTTACGATGTTGAGTCCAGTCTCTCTCTCATGCTGGATGATGTCCACGAGCTTCAGGAGAACATTAGGCAGGCAAAGCAACTGGTCAACCCGCACTACGAGCTGGATGTGGCGGATTTTCACCCAGGGTTCTTGGATCGGTTTTGCTATCCACTTGTGCCTAGGGGGGAGCCAAGCGTTCCGATGCCTAGGGAGGAGCCAAGTGTTTCGGGTCCTAGTAGCTCGAGGAGACCGGTTCCGGAACCAGATGACAGGTCACCTCCGAAGAGATGTTGGATGGCTGATGAGTACAGGAATCTCTTCAAGGCACCTCGAGGGGGACAATAGCAAGTTGTAGTGATCATTTCTCATGGTTTTGTGTTTCGTTGTTTTTAGAGCATTAGCCTCCTAACAGTTTTGTCTCATCGTTTAGGAAGGTTATTGTAAGACTTATAAAACATGATTTCAGTTCTTGTTATCAATTAAGTTGCCGGTTTAATCTACTCTGAATCAATTACATCTATTGTGTGTCTTTAAATGTTATATTAATTTCATGGAGTATTTTAATAATTTGATCGGCAAACAGATGGTGAACACAAGGAACACAACCCGTGCGGGTGCTGGACTGAGTAACAACCCTAGGTTGAACCTGAGAAGTGCTGCTAATCAGGGGGATGAGAGCGAATCGGCCTCTCATAATAACCCAACAGGAAATAGCCATGTTCAGGCTAACCTTCAGGTTGTCTTTGATGCTGCGGCCATCGAGGCCATTCGAAGAATCGTTGTGCATGATGTCACGGAGATAGTTTGGCCAGTTGTACAACAAGCACAAGGTGTCCTAGTCCCTCAGGTTGTCCCTGAATTTGAGGAGCCAGTGGACTCGGTACCTCCGATCGATACCGTGAGGAATGGAGGGAATTACGGTCGGGCCTTGAATGCCATTAGCTCGATGAGGCGTGAAAGCTATGACGGTACCAGAGAACCAGTCCGAGTGGCGTATTGTTTCTCACATATGGAACGGTTATTCAAGAACGTCGCTTGCACTGAAGCTCAGAAGGTGCACATTGCCTCCCTTCAACTAAAGGACGTGGCTAGTGAATGGTGGGAGAGCACCAGACTAGCTGATCATCCCACGCTGAACTGGGATATGTTCAAGACAAAGATGACTAACCGTTTCTTTTCTCGTGCCATGAGGGAGGAGAAACGTAAGGAGTTCCTTTACCCCAAGACTGATGGGCTGAAGGTGACTGAGCTTGCTGCAAAGTTTAACCACCTATTGCAGTATGATGAACCGGAAGTGTCGAGCGAGGAGCAGAAAATCTGGCATTTCCATGAGTGGATGAACCCGGATATCAAGCCGTTGATGGTGCGCCATGGCTGCTCTACTCTGGAGTAGTATGTAGATGCCGCCTACAAGCTGGAAGTGACTCTAGAGGAGTCGGCAAAGAAGCGTAATCGCCAGAGACCGGCGCAGAGCCAGCCTCAGGCTAGTGGGTTTAAACGACCCGCACCGCCATCACACTTTGCCAAGTCTGGTCGGGCAAGAACTGAGTTGATACAGTCTGGTCCTACTCAATGCTCGGGCCAGAGCAAGAACCCGATTCAGTGCTATAACTGCGGAACGCCGGGGCATAAGAGCAATGAGTGCACGAAGGGTAAGAGGACGTGCTTTGCATGCAGGAAGGAGGGGCATTTGCAGATTTTTTGTCCTCAATGGAGGCAGAAGGAGGTTGAGTCGCAACAAGGGTCAGTTAGCCATAACAACCGACCCCGATTCAAGCTTGTAGGGACTCCTAGCACTTCGATGCAGACGACTGCTCAAAACAAGGGAAAGGCCCCAGCTGCTCCAGCGGGTCAGGGTCAGCGGTTGTACGAGATGCGTGAGGCTGACGGACCCAACACTCCGATTGCCCAAGGTACTCTATACCTTCACTCTACATCTGTGTGCATATTGTTTGATTCGGGTGCCACTCATTCTTTTATTTCGGAGAAGTGTGTAAGTAAGTTCAGGTTGAAGTGCAATGAATCTTGCGAACCATTTGTGGTGAACCTTCCCAATGGTGAGAAATTAGTAGGGACCAAGTGATTGTCAGAATTTCCGATTACCATTCAAGGTCGAATGTTTGAAGCAAACTTGATCTGTATAGCCATGGCTCCATATGACCTCATTCTCGGGATGGACTGGCTGACGCGTCATGGGGCGGTAATCGATTTCAGCTCAAGGACAATGACAGTTTCATCTGGGGGCCAGTTTGTGTGTAAGTTCAAGGGTCGTAATGATGCTGATAACGGAAAGCTTATCAATGCGATGGCTGCGTGTAAGCTACTTCGACAAGGTTGTGTCGGGTACTTGTGCTATCTGGATAAACCCAAGAAGGATGAGACTTCAGTTCATGATGTTCCTGTTATATGCGAGTATCCGAATGTTTTTCCTGATGAGATTCCCGGTTTACCCCCGAATCGTGACGTAGAGTTCACTATTGATCTAGAGCTTGGAACCTCGCCGATTTCTAAAGCACCGTATCGGATGGCTCCAGCGGAGATGCAAGAGTTGAAGAAACAACTTGAGGAGCTACTTGAGAAAGGATATATAAGGTCGAGTGCATTGCCTTGGGGCGCTCCTGTCTTGTTTGTCAAGAAAAAGGATGGTTCGTTCAGACTTTGTATTGACTATCGCTCTTGAACAAGGTCACCATCAAGAATAAGTATCCGTTGCCTAGGATAGATGATCTTTTAGATCAACTGCATGGAGCAAAAGTCTTTTCCAAGATCGATTTGAGGTCTGGTTACCATCAGCTCAGGATTCGTGAGGAAGATATCCCGAGGACTGCGTTCCGGACGAGATATGGAAACTACGAGTTCGTAGTCATTCCATTTGGGCTTACAAATGCTCCGGTAGTTTTCATGGATCTGATGCACAGATGTTTCCATCAGTATCTGGACAAGTTTGTGGTGGTGTTTATCGACGATATCCTAATCTACTCTCCGAATGAGGAGGCTCACGAGGACCATCTTCGTATCACATTGTCGGTTCTTAGACAAAATCAGTTGTATGCTAAGTTGTCTAAATGTGACTTCTAGATTAAGGAAGTGGCTTTCTTAGGCCATGTGATTAATGAGAATGGGGTGATGGTCGACCCTCAGAAGATCAAAGCGGTAGCCGACTGGAAGCGACCTCAGAACGTGAAGATGTTGCGTAATTTCTTGGGACTTACAGGTTATTATAGACGGTTCGTGGAGGGATTTTCAAAGATTGATCTACCCATGACCGGGTTGCTCCGCAAGGTCCACAAGAAGTTCATATGGGATGACAAGTGCGAGGCAAGTTTTCAGAAGTTGAAAAAGTGCCTGATATCCGCACCAGTTCTGGCACTACCAGATGGATCTGATGGTTATGTGGTCTATAGTGACGCTTCAAAGCATGGGTTATGATGTGTATTAATGCAAAAGGGAAAGGTTATTGCATACGCATCTTGGCAATTGAAGCCCTATGAAGCGAACTATCGGACGCATGATCTGGAGTTAGCGGCTGTGGTTTTCGCGCTAAAGATTTGGAGGCACTATCTTTACGGTGTTAGATGCCAGATCTTTACCGACCACAAGAGTCTCAAGTATGTGTTCACTCAGAAGGAGTTGATTATGAGGCAACATCGCTGGTTAGAGCTACTCAAGGATTACGACATCGAGTTGTTGTATCATCCGGGCAAGGCTAACATGGTAGCCAATGCTTTGATCCGAAAGACGCCGCACGAGACCGTAGTAGCTCTGCTCACTGCTCAAACCAAACTGCAGCAAGGATTGTGTGAGATTGATGTCTTGTATGATCAATGTCGAGGATACCTGAGTATGTTGGAGATTCAGGCTACGTTACTCGATCATACCAGGGAGAAGCAGGTAGATGATTTGATCTTAATGAAGTTAAGTAGCGAAGTGATGGATGGGAAAGCTCCGAGATTCATGATTCAAGATGATGGGTCACTCTGGATTCAGGACTGGATCTGTGTGCCTGACATAGATGGCCTTCGTCAATTTGTAATGAAGGAGGCCCATTCGTCAGCTTATCTTGTACATCCAGGATCCAGCAAGATGTACAAAGACCTCAGAAAGAAATTCTGGTGGCTCAACATGAAGTGGGATGTAGCAGAATTTGTGGCGAGATGCTTGACTTGTCATAAGGTCAAGATTGAACACCGCAGAGCAGGTGGTGAATTGCAACCTCTCCCAGTGCCAGAATGGAAGTGGGAGGATATTGCGATGGACTTCGTCACGGGGTTGCCGAAGACTTAGAGCCATAAGGATGCCATAGGGTGATCGTTGACCGGCTCACGAAGAGTGCTCATTTCGTGGCCATGAAGTCAACATGGGGAACCCAGAGGCTATCATAAGTTTTCCTACACGAGATTGTCCGGTTGCATGGTACGCCAAAAAACATTGTGTCGGATCGTGATGGCCGATTCATGTCGAGGTTCTAGAAGGAACTCCACAAGGCCATGGGAACTGAGTTGAGGTTCAGTACTGCGTTTCATCCTCAGACGGATGAGCAGTCTAAGAGGACCATTCAGACACTAGAGGATATGCTGAGAGCTTGTGTGCTGGATCATTCGACCAGCTGGGAGAAAAACTTAAGTCTGATTGAATTCACGTACAATAATAGCTGGCATTCCACCATCAAGGTGGCTCCATTCGAGGCCTTGTACGGTCGAAAGTGCAGATCTCTGATTTGTTGGGATGAGAATGCCGACAAGATTCTACTCGGACCGGAGTTAGTCGAAAGGATTGCCTCGGATATTGCCTTGATCAGACAGAGGATTCTTATAGCTCAGAGTCCACAGAAGTCTTATGCTGATTTGAAGCGCATGAATGTTGAGTTTGAGGTAGGTGACAAGGTGTTTGTCAGGGTGTCGCCATCCAAGGGTGTGTTTAGGTTCGGCAAGCGTGGGAAGCTGAACCCTCGCTACATGGGACCGTTTGAGATCCTTGACAGAGTAGGATCTCTAGCATACCGTTTGGCATTGCCGCCGTCGGCACATCCTGTGCATAACGTGTTTCACGTGTCCCTGTTGAGGAAGTATGTGCCAGATAAGTCTCATGTGCTGAGTTATGACGACATCAAGATTCAGGCAAATGGTACATATGAGGAGAGACATGTGCGTATTCTCGAATGCCGCGAGAAGCACTTGCGGAACAAGGTGGTACCATTAGTACGAATCCTCTGGTCCAAGTCAGGATCTGAGAAGGTGACTTGGAAAACCTGGGATACTGAGTCTGATATGCTAAGTCATTTTCCCGAGCTGTTTTCGGCCTAGTTTCGGGGTCGAAACTTTTTTTTAAGGGGGAGGTATTGTAATAACCCATAAAAGTCCCAACTTTCGTTTTGTAAGCAAGACATGTTAGGCTTATTCTGTAAACTCTGTAAGAACCATTTGAACGTATTGATATACGTTTAAAAAAGATATTTGGGTCTTAAAGTATTTAAGGAGTGCTAAAAATAGAATTTAGCAAAGACCGCAATCAAGACCCGCGAGCAAAGTCTGAGAAATGCGAGTACGGCAGTTCCGCAACCGCGGTTTTGAATCCACGGGCGCGGTTTTGCCTCTGGGCAAACCGCGATCGCGGTTCTGAAACCGCGACCGCGCAAAACTCGGATCGTCGTCTTCCTCTTCTTCCAGAAGGCCGACGCTCGGAATTTCCCCTCGTGCCCGAACGGCGGGGAGCTTGATCAGTTGGGTTGCCGGCGTTGAGGTGAACTCCTCCTTCTCTGAGCCTATAAATTGGAGGTTGTGGCATCGATCTCCTCCATCATTCTCAAGCTTCCCCTTCCTCTCGTTTAAAGTTGTTGTGTTCAACGGAGTCATCGTCGCCGGAGCCAAAGTCGTCGCCGGAGGAAATCCTTAGAGTGGTGGTGGTGCGCAGTGGTTCAGAAGCGAAGATACGAAGTCGTCGTCGTCGGTATGACCTCGAAAGCTCGAATAAGCTCGCATCGGGATGGAGTTCCGCGATTGCGGCTCCTCCACCGCGACCGCGGCTGGGATGAGACTCACGACCCGGGTTGGGCGCAAATCCGCGATTGCGGTTTTGCCCACAAGGCCGCGATCACTCTATGCCATCCGCGACCGCGGCACTGGCTTCTTTCCTTCATTTCGCTTCGTCTTTTCGTATCGTATCTAACTTAGGGTTTCGTCTTATAACTCGTCATCATCGTAGGAAACCGTGCTCAAGTGCAAGTTTCCAGATCTCGGAACCCGATCTCTCGTTCGTCTAGCTAAGGCAAGTGGCGGTTTGCTCTTGCTCATTATTCCATGTTTCCCTTGATTGTCAATTATTTAATTGTCTAATTAAGCTGGGATAAGGTTGTTGTTTTATGTTTGGGAACAGATTTGATAAAACGATGTGTTAAAATATGGATTTATAATAGGTTGTATATATTACTAGAAACAATGCTATTATATATTTCTATATGATATTATCGTAATGGATTTTGGTGTGGATTTATATGTGAACTTACATTCTTAGTTTGCACGAGTATTCGTAGGAACGCTATGTACCTTGCGAGGTCTAGTCGTTTCTTTATAACTGGTATTAGGAGGATTTTGCCCTAGTACTTCTGGTCATGACTGTACCCTTATTCAAGGGTATGTGCACTTAGCTAGTGCCAACATTCGGGATTCTTTCCCCGGAAATATCTCTCGTATCGAGATGATGTGAATTAAAAGTTTTAACGTGAATGTGCGTTTTGGAATTAAATAAGATAAGTGCTTTTACGCACATATTTAATATAACCTCGGGCGAGGAATACAACGTTGAAACCGTCCGGACTCTTGTTAGAGTAAGTCTTCTTTCCAATCTGGATTCACATTGCGCGGTGAGGTTGGTCGTGGACCCAAATAATCAAGGTCGTGTTTTAAACTTCTGTGAAAACTTAAAGTTCCCAAACAATTGTCATACGTTTCCTATAAGACTCAATTTCTTTGGAGTCTTCTCTTCATACGTTTCCCATAAGACTCAATTCCTTTGGAGTCTTCACTTCGATCATTCCTTTTCTTGTGTTTACGTAGAAGTATTGGAGTTCACATCGTGTATCGGCTATTATTCGAGAAGCGATGGTTGTAACTTGATACGACTACTTAGAACCTTTTTATTTGTACCCTTGCATAGTCTTTCATTAGACTAACCAACCGTTATTTTTCCTTTGCATGGTTGGCTGGTGTCATCCGTCTCATACGGCACATCAGGTAAATTTCCTCAACTGTGAAGGCCAGATTTTCGACGTTGAAGGCAGTTGATAATTTTGTGTTTTCCTAAGGTTGAAGATCCTAGCGTAAGATCGCACGGTTCAAAACCCCTCTGTGGCATTTTATTTATTTATTTATTTCAAAGACTTCCGCTGTAATAAACGCATTATGTATTTGGTTTGGTTATCAGTTGTAACTTATGACGTCGGTATAAACATTATTAGGTCAACTTTCATGATATTTAATAAAGTTTAAATTATTATATCATTTGTTATAAAAATGGTAAGCCTTGGGTGACCCCAGGTGTGTATTCTGAGGTCACTGACGGTAATATTTCCAAAGGTATTTTTGGGGTGTTATAAAATCATGGAGAAGAACTGCAAGGCTGCCTTGCTCATCAACAATGCTCTTAATCAACAAGATGTGCAAAAACTTCAATCTTGTGAATCTGCCAATGCTAAGTGGCTTGCCCTGGAACAGATGTACATGGGAAGCAAGGATCATCGTGAAATTGATCGTTTCACAACCAAGAAGGACTTCTACAAGTTCAAGATGAAGAACATGAAGAAGTGAGTTCTTGCCAGGCTAGGTATGAGACAATCACCTTAAACTTGACTGCTCACTTAATCAAGGATGAAGAAATCCTTCCTGATGAGAAGATCCTTATCATTATTGATGGTCTTTCTCATCGTCATGCGATGACCAATGCCATTTTGAAAGAGAATCCCAACACTGTCAAACTGACGTTCCATGAGGTTTTTAGCAAGATTCATGATATGACTATGCATATGGCCAGTGAAGTGCCCACCCCTCGAGAGGAACCAAAGCCACCCATGGCCGAGACTGCCGAAGCCGAGGCAAACCCTAAATCTGCGCCGGGCCACAAATGGAGCATGGAGACTTCATCAGGCACACCTCCACTTCCCTCGGACACCAAGACCCCCACAGTACCTATGGCATCACCCAAGACCAGTGGGGTCCCCAGTGCCGAGCCATTGCACCCATTGTCGGGCCCCAGGGTTAGCCATACATTTGCGGCCGCACGTGAAGAGGAGCGAAGGCACGAGCTCACACCTGGCACCATCACCCGAGCCCGAGCTCATCTACTACACCACCAACTCAAGAGAGGCTTAATGACCCTAGGAGTGCCGAACCAAGTCAAACCCTGCCTGGTCTTGTGCCTTGAAGCCGCCCCCGGAATTCTCGGTGCCGGCCACGCCCGGCTTGACTTTCAAAAGAGGCCCATTTAAAGACCGATTGATTTCTTGCTTTGATATTGTGAATTTCAGACATTCTGGTATTTATTTTTAAATTCCCTAAAATGCCTACTAATTATGTTAAGAAAGTGGGCACGTTTTTAGGATAGTGGTCATTTTAGTGATTTTTCTTTAATTTCCTTTAGTAACCGGTTGTTAGCTATACTAGGGCAAACACTTTGGGATAGTTTGGCCACGTTGAATTTGAATCAAGAACAGCAGAATTTCAGTTTCTAAAAAGCTCTCTTTGTTCCTTCAAACTTGTGAGTCAAATCGAGTTTGTTTGCCTTGAGAGATTCGAGTGAGTCACATCTCAATTTCTCTAGGTCGCTTTCTCTTGTCTACTGTGTTATATATAGGCATAAGAAGGTACTTATCCTTCATCTCCCATCATCCACAACAACCGTCGTCCATCCCCATCAACACTTGCCGAGGGTTCACCTATTCTTGCTTGTTGGAGATCATCCGATTTCTACATCAAAGGGGGCAAATCCTTGCACCGAGGCTCCATAGATCCGAGGGCATAACAATTCAGAAGTATGATAATGAAGAAAAGGCTGGAAGAAACAAAGATCACAAGAACAAAGGAATTGCTTTGATGGTCGAACAGGCTATTGACAGGATTGAGAATGATCTTGTTGATAATGATGGCTCTCATGATCCTGAAGTTGTGTTTCTAACAAGAGTCATGTGTTGCCATTACAACAAAGGTCGGAACAACAAAAATGCAAACCATGGCGAAACTCGTGACATCAAAGACATCACCTGTTACAACTGTAATGCGAAGGGTCACTATTCTAGCTCATGCCCAAAGCCCAAGAAATCAAGAAAAACTTCTGGGAATGATGAGAAGAAAGCTTTCATTGCTGCTTGGGGTAATGAGGATGACTCAGATGGTGAAGAGCCTGAAGCTTGGGGTGGTGAGATGTGTGCAATGGCTCTCAATGACTCTACTACTCTGCCTTAGGATCCTGAGGTAAATCCTGAAACATTTTTTAAATCTCTTGTGAATTATGATAAGAAATCACTGATTGCTCTCATAAGGGAAATGTATTCTGAAATTTTGAAAACACAAGAGGAACTTGCTAACTCTGAAGATGAGTGTAGTAGTTTAAAAGAAAACATGTCTAACACTGCTAGTAGCTCAATTATTCCTTGTTCTTCATGTGATGCTAATCGTGAGGAACGCAATCCAACGTGGCCGGCACCGAGCGGTCTTTAAATGGGCCTCTTTTGAAAGTCAAGCCGGGCGTGGCCGGCACCGAGAATTCCGGGGGCGGCTTCAAGGCACAAGACCAGGCAGGGTTTGACTTGGTTCGGCACTCCTATTTAAAGACCAACTCAAGGAAAGCAATCCAACGTTCCTTGTCCAGAACGTGCTAAGCAACGCAAGAGTGTTGTTCCCAACAGGAAGTATGTTCAAATGGATCAATTCAAGTTGTGTTGGTAATGTGGGGACAACAAACATTTGCAGAGAGACTGTGAAAAGAAAAAGAAGTTCTCCGAAGAGCACACAAAGAGAAGGAACAGTAGGAGCAATAATATGAACTTGAATGACTTCTATGATGATTCACATATGCATAATCATAATCATGCTAGATCTAGGAAGAAAACTGTTGTCATTAATTGTGCTATTCCTAAGGAACAATTGCATTATGTGTCTCCACCAGGTAAGGCTAAGCTTGCCTGGGTCGCCAAACCTTAACTTTTCTGTGCAGGTTGAAGTGAGGAGGAACGAGAAGTGGTACATTGATAGTGCTTGATCATGCCACATGATCGGAAAAGAAGATCAACTCACCTCACTTCACAAACACTCCAGAGGGAGCGTGGCCCTTGGAGACAAGAGATGCATAGAAATCATTGGAACAGGCGAAACAAAACTAAACTCCATCATTACGGTAAGAGAGGTAAGTTTAGTTCATGAACTTGGTTTTAGTTTGTTAAGTGTTGCACAGCTTTGCGACCAAGGGAACAACAAGACGGTCTTTACTTCACAAGAATGCTATGTCAAAAATCGTGAAACCAAGAACATCATTCTAAGAGGAGTCAGATTCAAAGATGTGTACATTGTGGACAAAAATTTCAAGCAGAAGGAAGTTCTATGCTTTGCGTCCATTGCTGATGAGATGGAACTGTGGCACAGAAGGCTTGGACATGCTAATCTTCGATTAATTCACAAACTTCATGCAAAGGAACATGTTCGTAATCTCCCAAATGTTTGATCTGAGTTCCATGGTGTATGTGATGCTTGTGTGAAAGGGAAACAGACCCACGCCTCATTCAAGTTAAAGCCTGATGTTACAACTTCTCATCCTCTGGAACTGATCCATATGGATCTCTGTGATCCCATGAGGATAAGAAGTCATGGTGGGAACATGTATGTTTTCATAATTGTCGATGATTATTCTAGATTCACTTGGATAATTTTTCTGTCTTCAAAGGATGAAGTCTTCCCGCATTCGAGACGTTCATCAAGAAGGTGGAAACCAGTTTGGGAAAGAAGCTGAAAGCTATAGGGTGCGACCATAGAATGAAGTTTGAGAACTCTATGTTCTTCAACTTCTGTGAGAAAATGGAGTGTCGCATGATTTCTCCGCGCCTAGGACACCATAACAGAATGGGGTTGTGGAACGGAAGAACATGACTCTAGAAGACATGGCTAGAACTCTCCTCATTGCAAGCAATCTTCCAAGGATTTTCTGGGCAGAATCCATCAATACTGCTTGTTATATCCTCAATCGTGCCATGCTTCGTCCCTTATTGAATAAAACTGCTTATGAACTAATAAGGGATCGCAAGCGAATGTTTCCCACTTGCGTGCTTTTGGATACAGGTGTTACATTCACAACAATGGGAAGGATAACTTAGGGAAGTTTGACCCACGAAGTGATGAAGGGATCTTTTTGGGATATGCAAAGGCAAGCAAGGCTTACAGAGTTTACAACAAGAACTCACGCAAAATCGAAGAAAGCATCCACGTTGTCTTTGATGAGAACTCCAAAGGTGCCAGTGGTGAGTTAGAGACAACGTTCCCTGAGGAAAGTTATCCAAGAATGCAAAGAGAGGATTCCGATGATGAAGGCAATGGTCCTTCATCTAGACCTAGTCCAAGTCGTGGGAACGGTGCTCCTAATGCTGATAGTGATTCTCCATCCTCTCAAGACCCTTCCAGTCCTGATGACTCCCACAATGATGATACTCCAACCAATTATGCACAAGACGCAGACGTTCCCTCAACATCTACTGATGATTGAATAATAGTTGCGGCTCCAACTAACTCTGAATTTGTTGTCACTGTTCCATCTGGAAACTTCTGTTGATGATATTATTGATGACTCCCTGAGTAATGCTGAAGGAACGAACCCAATTGAAGGTGCTCCATTGCCTTCATCTTCGACGAACGACTCCGAGACACAACATGACGATCCATCCCTTATCGTGTCAAAGAGTGTTCGAATCCAAAAGGCTCACCCCACTGATAATCTCATCACTCCCTTTGGTGAAAGAGGTTTGCGTTCTAAATTGAATATGTTATGTGCGTTCCATGCTTTTATTTCTCTTGTAGAACCCAAGACTATCAAAGAAGCATTAAAGGAACCTGATTGGATCGTAGCTATGCAAGAAGAGTTACATCAGTTTGAGAGGAACAAAGTTTGGCGTCTCGTTCCTTTGCCCCGCAACAAGCATGCAATTGGCACTCGCTAGGTGTTTAGGAACAAGCTAGATGACTCGGGGGTGGTCACAAGGAACAAGGCAAGGCTGGTTGTACAAGGATATAATCAACAAGAGGGGATAGACTATGATGAGACTTATGCTCCAGTGGCTCGCATTGAAGCTATTTGTCTTCTCATCGCCTATGCTGCACACAAGGACTTCACACTATATCAAATGGACGTCAAAACCACATTCCTGAACGGATATCTTCAAGAGGAAGTATATGTGAAGCAACCTCCAGGCTTTGAGGATGTCAACTTTACTTCGCATGTGTATGCTCTGGATAAGGCACTGTATGGTCTTAAGCAAGCTCCTCGTGCTTGGTATGATAGACTTGCACAGTTCCTTCTCTCAAATGGCTATCGTAGAGTAACAATTGACAAGACCTCGTTCCTTCTGGAACAAGAAGGTAAAATTCTGGTTGTTCAAGTGTATGTTGATGATATTATTTTGTGTTCCACAAACCCTGCTCTTGTAGAGAAATTAAAAAATCTTATGAGTAGTGAGTTTGAGATGAGTATGATTAGGGAATTGTCCTTTTTCCTCAGATTACAAGTCACTCAAACTAAGGAAGGAACGAAGATCCATCAACAAAAGTACATCAAGGAGTTGTTGAAAAAATATGGTATGGATACTGCAAAACCCATCGTTACTCCTATTTCTCCTAACACTCGCTTGGATGCAGATTTGAATGGAACAAATGTTGATCCCACTATTTATAGAGGAATGATTGGTTCTCTCCTCTATCTCACGGCCAGTCATCCAGATATTTTGTTTAGTGTGTGTCTCTGTGCTAGATTGCAGGCCAATCCGAAGGACTCACACTTGAAGGAAGTAAAACGAATCTTTCGTTACCTCAAAAGAATAGACCATCTCTGTCTATGGTATCCCAAGAACTGTGATTTCAACCTTGTTGGATTCACTGACGTTGACTTTGCTGGGCACGTAGTGGATCGCAAAAGCACCTCGGGAACGGCACAGTTCCTTGGTCCCTGTCGTGTCTCATGGGGATCCAAGAAGCAAAACTCTGTGGCCCTTTCCACTGTAGAAGCCGAGTACGTTGCTGCAACAAGTTGGTGTGCTCAAGTAATGTGGCTCAAACAACAATTGGAGGACTTTGGTATGTATCTTGGCACCGTTCCCGTTATGTGTGATAATACTAGTGCCATTAACTTTTCGAAAAATCCAGTTCATCATTCACGTACTAAGCACATTGACATTCGTCATCATTTTCTTCGTGATAATGTTGACATGGGTTTCATTAGAATGGAACATTACAGGACTGAAAATCAAGTAGCCGACATCTTCACCAAAGCACTAGACAAAGGCCCATTCGAGCATCTTCGGTTGCTCCTTGGCATGATCTCTCTGAATTGAGGAATTTCACACCCACTATTCCCTCAATGCTTGGCTAATTTGGTTCACAGATATCATGAAGTATCTTGCTTAAACTGCCTTTTCTTGGTCTTGCTATTTCATGATTTTTGTATGCTTGAATTGCTAAGTCTTAGGGTCTAGCATCTTTATCTTTTGATTTGTGTTAATTACTTGATTGCATGCTAACATCTTATTGTGTTAATTACTTAATTACTTGATTCCCTATGATCCTTGTTTGATAAACATTTTTACTGGGAATAATTATCTGAGTTGTGATTCTCCCTACCATATGTTTGGATATACTATATTTTGTGTGAACCCAACTATGAAATATCCAAACAAGCCTCGCAAACACTCTTGGTCTCAGGGGAACGAAGATCGTTGCTCAAATTAAGGGGGAATAGTGGTAGTGGAATGTTGAAACTCATTTAGTGACTGCATTTATTGAGGCTGTAGGTGAACGTTGGAACGACTATCTGTGAGATTTGACCGCTCTGTTGTAGGAACGGCGATGCGGTAAACGGAGTAAAAAGTGGCCGTTACTAGAGGAGAGAGAAAAGATATCATGATGGCTTTTTGGCAAGTCGGTTGGGATTTTCTTTAGAAAGATTTTATCTTCTAAAGATATTCTCTTTCCTATAAATACTTGCCTTTTCATCACAAGTTCCTCACCACCATTCTCACTTGCCTCTCTGCTCTTTTAAATCTTTGTGTAATATCTTCGAGCTCTCTCTCATCATCCATGGACTCTCCAAGCAAGATGCTCTCCACCGACAAGATGTCCGATGCCGAGATGGATGCTTACATCCTCCAATTGCAACAGGCCAAGGCCGCCCGCACTACACCTTCAAACCCTGGCGTGTCGGCATTTGTTCTTGAGGTTGCTCAGGCTGCCGTCCAACAAGTTGTCGATCCCTCTGCTTCGACATCGACACCAACTCCGCCTCCCTCCGCTTCATCCCCGTTGAAGGCCCATGATCTCAATCTTGTGCTTGCAATGGTTTCTATGGAGGAACAGACACATCCTCAACCTCATGACGAAGAAGAAGTCTCTTCCCCCTACAAGGATAGAATTGAGGAGGAGGAACAATCCATGAAGTCTATTGAGGAGGAACTGGGGGTAAGGCCTGCATCTTTGGCGCCGTCTCCAACTCGCAAGCGGAAATTGGTTGATCTCACTGCGACCGCTCAGGAGGAGGAAGAAGAGGAGGAAGTTCAATTCTTGGAGCTTCATAAAGCTCCAACTACGCAGTCAACGCCGTCGAAATCAGGTCGCGATAAAACTTCCCCCAGACCGCTAAAGGCATGGCTCCATTCTGCTGCGCGGACTGAGAAGAAGAAGGCCAAAACTGATGGCAAAGGGAAATTGGAGCTTTCTGTTTTGACTTCTGCTCCAGACTTCACAGATGGTAAGAAAATTCTCCCGCCGCTTCTAATTCATGCAAGCTTATTTGCTGAGCACAAGGTGGACGATGTTTTGGAACTTCTGTGTTTCCAAGGATGGGAATGGCTCTGTTCCAACAGGGCAACTGTGAATGAGGTTCAGAATGCGAGAGTTCTACCACTACTATCATCTCTCCAAGGCGGATGCTATGTGTGGGTCGACAAAAATCGGTGGTGAAGACATGTCCTTCACACCCAAGGTAATCTCCTCGCTCCTCTCTGTTCCATTAGGTGGTTTCTTTGAGGTTCCTGCGAGTGAGGTCAATGAGGAAAAGTTGGCGTGTATGGAACGATTGTTTGGTTCAACCATTGGGGAACTGCACACTGAGAGACTGACATTGGCTCAGCGTGTGGCATTCTACATCATATCCAAGGCTCTAGCACCTCGTCAAAAGAAGCGCAACACCATCACTCTCTGTGATTTGTTTCTGCTTGATAGATTTTTTAGGAAGGAGAAAATCGATCTCCCTCGAGTGATTCTGTGCCACATGGAACGGTGCAAGGCTAAATCCCACTCATTGGCGTATCCAGGGCTGGTGAAAATGTTGCTTCTTCACGATAAGTCTTACCGTGAAGAAAATGAAGTTTCCCTGGGTAGTGAGTTGGATTTGTCTGCTATGGAGAAGATGAAGTTTAAGGGTGATTCGAAGGGAACGGGCACTGTGACTACGAAGAAAGCTGTTGGTGAAGGAACGTCTAAGGGAAATTCGGTTCAGCATCAGATTTTGGCTGAGCTTAAACAGTTGAACACCACCATGAAACTGCTCTTGGATCATTTCATGAGCAAGGATGAACAAGATGCTGAAGACCCTGAGACTTGAGTGTTCCCCGTCACTATCTAGCCCGTCTGACCCTCTGTTCTTGAATTTTAATGTAATTTATGTCTTTTACGTAGTTGTCCCTTATCTTTTGATAATAGTTGTCTAGGTTCCTTAGCTTTGTACTTCTGTCTACTTAATGAATGAAATTTGTTGATCATGATTTGCATGCTAGTTAAGACTTTGTGTTATTTTTGTGATCTTTTGATGATGCCAAAAGGGGGAAGTGTGGAAAATGTGAAACCCAATAAAGGGTTGATAACAGAAGCTAGTGCTAAGGAGAATGAAGAGGGTACTTGACGGTAAATCTTGCTACGTACATTCGGAGGGGGAACTATGTCAATATCTTGATCGTTGTATATGTTTGACTACATTTTATTGACTTCTTACTTTACAGTTTTGAGCATGCACATTTTGAAGGAGTTTGTCATCACCAAAAAGGGAGAAATTGTTGGAACGATGATATTCCCTCTAGTTTTGATGATGAAAAACTCAATTGCATTTGATGGTTTTTAGTGTGACTATGAGTTTCAGGAACTAGGTGAATAAAAGGAACGATACAAACCATGTGATGATTCAAAACAGAGATTGAAAGGAACAGAGAAGTCAACAATGGAACAACGCGCTGGAAGAAACGAGGAAATGTGATACGCAGTTGTGAAGAGGAGAAGAAAGGGAACATTGCCAAGGAACGAAGAGACACGCGCTGTTGCCCTTGCGATTTGTCGAATCTTTTATTTCCGGAAAGATATCTTGAAGAAACAACTTGGGCCGCAAGAGATAAAGTTGTTGAAGATTTTGTAGTTAGAAAAGATAAGAAAAGATTGTATAGGATTATTTTATTTTATTTTTCTTAAGTAAAACTAGGGTAAATCATTAGGATATCTAGACTATAAGAAAGGAAGTCATCAACTTCATTTGACAAGAGACTACGGCATTTCGACAGAGCTTAAGCATTCAGTGAAGAGAAAGAAGAAGAGAAGAAACACTTGCAAGTACGAAGCTTTGGTAATTCGAGTACTTGATAGGGTTTTGAGTGTCTTAGGTGTTGTTGGGAACGTTACAATAAGAAGTCTAGATATCTAGGAGTAAACTAGATTGAGAAACGACTTACTTGATTGTAATTCCAGGATCAATAACATAAGTATACATTTGAAATCCTACTAGGGAAACCTAGGGGTAGAGGTTTTTCTCAGTCAACTAGTTGGTTGATTGAATTTTCCTCTCTATAGAACATCGCTATTGTTACTCAGTTTTCTATTAAAATATTCCGCTGCCCAAGGAATAGTTCTACCATTCCTTGTATTGACACACTCGATTCTACAGTATCCTCACAACTATGAGTTTGTTGTAGAGGTGAAACGATGTGTTTCAAACCAACTATGGGTCTTCGATGTAGCGGCAAAACAATGCGTTTCAACGCAACTATGGGTCTCGATTGTAGCAGCGAAATGGTAAGTTTGAAGCTAACTACGGGTCTCCCATGTTTTTCTTGATTGAAGACAATCATATAATATGTTAACATATAAGAGAAATTTACAAGGGAAAACAATTATATACCAAGAACAAACCGATGCCTATGAATTCCCCCCCCCCCCCCCCCCCCCCCCCCCCTCTCTTTCTCTTGGCTTTTACCTATATATGTTTGCCTATTGTACGTATGCTCTCTCTTCTTCTTTTTTTCGAGCTCTCTGGGAATGAAGAAGATCCCTCTGCATCGCTTGTACGTTGGTACTTATAACAAGATTAAGAATGGCAAAATTTCTAAACCGTGGCTATTAAACTGCACCATCATTAATTTGGGAATATATGAAGGAACCGTTTCTAACATTATATTTATATGGCTTAGTGGGAATTGCAAACAGCCGGCGTACAATTGTAAAGCCAAATATAGATTGGTGATTATGTGAAATATTATCTTTGTCGACTCTCTCGAATTACACGTGAAGGTGGAACGTATCCTTCACCTCTAGGATTCAAACCTTGTATTCCCTTGGTGGTACCTATCCAAGACGAGACAAGTCGTTCAAGCTATGTTGTGGAACCTATCCAGGTAGTGTTGAATGCTTATCCCTTATGTTCTATGGAAATCTCAAACGAAGTCTTCAAGAATCTACGATTGAGCACCGATCAAGTGTCTTGCCAACTTACCTCAAGCACCGACATGAACAAAGATCCATTGAATCCTCATCAAATAGTCACCCCTATTTGTTCAAATTCAACCCCCACTTCCACAAACATAATTTACTTACTGCTAGATCTTGTCATACCAGCCTTCCATTTTCAACAAACAAACAAAAGCAATCAATTGACGCTTGTTATGGTATCAACAATAACATATTCAATTAATCTTGTACTCTTTTAATTTATCATTCCAACTTCAATGCACTTTAGACGATGATTCCTTCGGAACTTTACAGTTTCTGATGTTATGAGCCACTCTTTTATAGTTGCCGCATCTCCTTACCTTGGGCCTACTCCTCTCCCACCCTCACTGGAATATGTTCTTTCTTGTTCTTCCAGGGGTGCTCCTCACTGACGGCGGAAGGCAGATTAATTCTTTAAGTGATGGTAGAATATCCGATGGTTCAACGAGGGGAAGTGCATGCAACGTCTCTTGGTACACCCGTTTGACCTAGTCCGTCCCAGACACATGATTCACTAGATCTTCCAGTTCAATGCCCCTACCCGTTGCCAGAGCTATGGCATGCCCGCACAGTACTTGTTTTAATTGGAATTCCTTGCAATCGCAGGTTTGTGCAAAAAGATTCACAACTACTCGTGATCTTCCATGCACCACGTTGGACTCAAACTCACTTCGCCTATGCACAGTCATTTTCAGTGATTCATAGTAACTTAGCCATAGTTCAGTGTGCACGGTAGACGTGACCAACTGGTCCCATAATGCAATAGCTTCCCTCCTTTCACAAAACCACTCAGCCAACTTCCCTCATTTCTACGTTCTTCGTTGTCATGATGTTGAACCTATTTCCAATAAAGTGTGCCCTTGTCCAGTTCTAAACACCTACATCACGAAGGTATTGTCCAATTCTTGGCCACTCCGCAGACAATTGTGCAAAGTAAAAAGTGAACTCGGTTATTGTGTATGCCTGCACAACCTTGTTGAACGACAATAGGTCTCCCCTACCATATTTTGCCCTGAAGTTCTGATATATATGGTAGGTACATAAATCATGTTTGGAAAATATGTAGTTGTTCCTTATCCCCTTACCAATGCTTCCATAACGATTAGATATAAAACATAGTTCAGGCTCATCTTCCAAAGTGACTCTCAATCCTTTGAAAAAAAGGACCAGGATTCCTCACTCTCACTGTCCACAACAGCAACTGCCAAACTGTATATTTGACCATTCTCGTTTTGTGTCGAGGTCAATAAAAGAATACCCCTAAAAATAGCACTAAGGTGAGTGCCATCCACCAATATAAGCTACAATGAATGAGAGCACAATAATACTACATACATCCCTAGCCAAAGTATACATCTATCTTGTCTATTGTTATTTGACATTACTAACTGTTACAAAACATTAAACCTCCTAAATTCTGCTGATAACAGGTTTTTGTCGTGTAAAAACTGCTATGCAAAATATCCAAACAAACCCTAAACCGTAGTCCTAGGTAAGTAAAGGTCGAATCCACAGGGAGGCGAATTCTATCTAAATATGCAATTCGTATGTCAATCAAAGTAACCAAAGGGGGGTTTTGTGAGTTTTAGTAATCTAAGCATGCAAAAGTAAACAAGCGAAAGAGTTGTGAAATCAGTGATGGGAAAAGCACTCAGTCAAACAACATCCACTATTCGTATGACAAGTTGATCATAGATACTCATTCAAAATCTCATGCAATGGTGATTCCAATTCTTTTTCAAATATAACCAATAGCACAACCAGATACTATTAGCACTAACTAATTAAACAACCCTGAAACTATCAAGATTCAGTTTAACAGCAGCTTTATGGATAGGAATATAGTTGGATACAATTCTAGCATAAAACAACCAGCTTTTATCCTAGAATGTAAATCAGTTCTCTTCTGCATAAGACTAGCACAACCAGATACTAGTACGATGCAGTTGCTACTCTGAAATAGATATGCTCAACCAGTAACAATCTAAATCTAGCAATAGATCAATAACAACAAACCCTAGTTGATCAGACTAAAGAATATCAATATCAATCATAAGCAATCAAGCGAGAGAGAAGATAAATTCCATGCAATAGATTAAGAGTAAGAGTCTCACAACTAAATCACAACGAAATCTTCAGCGTCTAACTAAGCAAGGGAGGCTTAGTTCTTCATAGCAAGTACGTAGAATAGAAAAGTGAAATTAGGGTTTCGAGAGATAGTTGACGATTGGCAAAAAGCCTTTTCTCTACCCTAATATACTAAAGGAAATAAAATCTAAATTAACCTAAAACAAAATAATAAAATAATACTAATTAAGCAAACAAGCCTTTTCGTTCAGCACTTGCTCTCGGCCTCTTCAATTCTCGCGAGCAGACACGGCCCAACCCAACCAACAGCAATGCGGCGGCCCATCTCCAATAGCAGCAGCTCGGCGGCCCAATTCAACCAGCAGCAACGCATAAATCCAATTCAAATCATCATCGCCTACATCAGCGTGACATCACGCTTCATTCTTCAATTCTCCAGCTTCAATTTGACGTGGGTACTGTTTCTTCATTTTGGCCCACTTTCCTCAATTTGGGCCTTTCCTTCCATCATGGGCCTTTCATTTAAAAGCAAAGTCACGTGGCACATGTAATCAGCAAACTTCGCCCCCATACGCCATGTACATGAATGTGTCTAAATCTATCCGAATGACACCAATAAAACCTCTAATGACTCTTACTTAAGCCCTACAAAGTAGTGCTTATCATATGCACTTACCATTTTTCACAATATCAAAACTTTCAAAACTAACTACTTCTTAACTTCATTATATGCCATAAAATTCCTCACCCAAGTTTTAGTAAATAAACCTAAACTCTTCTAATTATAACCGTCTATTGTTGTATTAAATCATCCTAATTTTTTTAATATATATAATGCATTACTTAACTACAAATCAGACAAAAAACTTTCAAACCAGCGAATAAGTACACAATTTAACTCCATCATACCTTATTGAATAGTGGCATTGCCCTAATCGATGCACCAAAACTCTAGTAAACATACTTGAACCTTTCGTTTTCATCTCTCAGTATCCTCATGTGGATATCTGGATTAACTTGTTTTAGCATGTACATGTACGAATACATGTGCTTGTAACTAAGCTCTTCTATACCATGGGCCATATCTTCTACTTTCTTGCTCGATATGCCTTGTGATAGCTTATTTCACTCCCATTTTCCTCGTCACTTTTTGAATTGCACAAGGTCTTAGCCCCTCCCCCCGTCTAAATACATGTCATGCACAAAAACATAATTGATTCCATGCAAATCATATGTGTCCCTTTTTGTATGGCATGAGGCCTTAGAAGCGCAATACTGTGCCAACTCGAGGACTTCCCAAGAGGTCACCCATTCCAGTACTACTATTGCCCTAGCACGCTTAAGTTCAGAGTTCTTTGTTCTCACACGAACCTTGAAAAGAAGAGATACTGTTGAAATAGGCAGCACTTTAAATCCTTATAAGGGATCACCAAACTGGGGTGTGACAATCACCCTCACTTAAACCCTTGAGGACCTCGTCAAGGCCCAAAGACCGCCCTCTGGGTGAAGCAACCGCCTTCAAGGCCAAGTCCACTCATAACCCAAAGTCGGCTCTGTTACCATTTGTAAGCCCCGATGCCTTAGAAGCGCCATCACATGCCAACCCGGGGACTTCCCAGGAGGTTACCCATCCCGGTACTACTCTTGTCCTGGCACACTTAACTTCAGAGTTCTTTATCCTCACTTGAACTCTGAAAATGAAGAGCTCTTGTTGACATGGTAGCATTTTTAATCCTTATAAGGGATCCCAAATCCGGAGTGTTACACTTTTTATGTGCATCTAACATTAATTCATGTTTTGTTACTTCCTAAGGAAGAATTTTTTCATTAATTAAACTTGCGGTAGCTTCCTTGTGGTTGTTGTGCCTTACTCTTAGCCCACAACTATGCACATGATTGATGTTGCGCACAACAAACAATGATGTGTCACCAAGTACTAACCTCCGACACATGAAGTTGCATTCCTTCAGTATGCACCAAAGCGAATACATTTTTGTGTTAGACCTCCTCACATCCAACTGGAAGTAATTGTTCAATGGCATTTCTTTTACGGCATCCTTGAACTCTTTCTTTGAGGAGAACGTATCTCCAATCTTCATTCCCTTTTCACCTTCCCCGTCAAAAGACCGTCGTGTTGATCGACAATTGGCCTTTTACCACGAGCTTTTGCAAAAGTGTAATATTGTTCTTCTATCTCTTGCACCATATCTTATTCCTCCTCATTCCAGTCCTCTTCCTCCATGGTTGTGTCATGCATGGCATTCTCATATTGTGCTTCCTCATATGCATCTCATTCCCCATTGTTTTCATCTTCACTGACTTCTTCTACACTTTCTTCACTCTCATATTATTTCCTAACTCATCTCTTACTTATTGCATTAGTTGAAGTTTGTTCATCATTGCTGCTCAGCGAAACTACTTCAACAATTTTGCATTTACTTTCACTTTGGATGGTAAGCCTGAACTCGTCAGCATTAATCCTGATCGGTTGAAAACTTACGTTGTCCATGTCATTTGTGAGTATCTCATCAAGCGTCCTATCATCGCCCCAATTTATCTTGTCCAGTTGAATACTTTATGTGTTTTGTAACCTCACATGCCCTGCATACTTATGTTGCGTTTGAGTTAACCGAGGCAGAGTTAGATTGACTCTCGTCTCCACAACCGCCTCTATTTCTTAAAACTGACGGCTCAAGTCACACCTTTCATCAATCGCCTCCCTCAACCTTTCCTTCATTCTTAAATACGAGTACTTCACTATTGGGCAAACTGATTCGTTCATGTTCATATTCAAAAGCTTGAAGGCTTCCAGATCATCATCCTCTATTATCTCCATTGGTGGGAATATTTCCTTTGCGGGACTTACATACTTCAACAGAATAGCTAAGTATTCAAGATCGAATCCAATCTTCTTCCCGACTATATGAACCAGGGTAGAATAGTCTACATCTAATAGTATAAGGAGTTCCTTGGATTTTCTTGCCCCTTCGTAAGACCACCTATCGACACTCATCTTCCACTCACCACCACGTATCATACTTATATACATAGACTTTCTAACTACAGTGATACGAATAAGTTTCGTTATTGACCAAAAAATAGAAACATCCATAAAATTTCACATTGATACATAAGAATTCACATTTGGACGGTTACTTACCCATCGTTGCTTGTATAAGGAACCTCTTGTTCCACTATTTCGATTGAAAAGGTTACTTCTTCAATGAACTTCAAGACCAGAATTTGGAATGTCTGGTGGCAGGGTGAATATTCAATGAGATAAGGTAATGAGGATCAATGAACAAGATTACATGGCAGACTTGATCCCCAAGTAGTAAGTACGGCTGTCAAGTGGAGGATGGAGGAAAATGCAGCGCCAACACCCTAGCCTCCCGCCAAAACCCTACCTGATTAGGAGTCTTATTAGTATCGTTAATCTCCTGCTTATGTTTTTCTTTTCCCTTTTCTCTTCATAATTTTTCTTCCTTTTCCACTTTAAATTTATTAAAAGAAAAGGTAAATTCATTCCTTACAGAATTCCAAATCTAGACAACTTTTCCTCTTCTTGCAAACCATGAAAAGGTGCGCTACTTGATAGGACAAAACCCTATCCATAAGCATATGGGATCAGTTGTAGCTTTTCAAGTATCTTTCCCACGAGGACTATGTATTATCAATTGTAACTTTGATTGTAAACTAAGCCAAAAAGAAGGGAATCCTATTGAACTAATACCTAATGAACAAGAAACAAATTACAAAAGATGGTTGTAATCAATGAAGGGAAGATTCTAGGACCGGGTGTTACGCCCCATCAACTAACTAATAATTTTTCAACACTGCCAATTTATGAGGTGGTTTAACAAGCTAGTAGCACAACCAAGGAGGTGAGGCACACAACTTAGTTAGCGTGACATGGGTCACAACCTTGCCCCGCGTTAGTGTCGGGAATCGATGTTAGCGATGACCCGAGCAAGCAGTTGAGGCTAGCTGGTGATGTAGCTGCTAGCTTGGAGACGCCATACGCCCTTGAGACATGCGTGATGCTGCATAAGCACGCGCGACACACGTGGACCTGGCATGCGCACGCCTGGCTCGCGCCAGAAACACAAGCGGCCGCCTGGCTCCTTGCGACTAGGGCACGACGCTTGTCCGCCACAAGTAGGTCGCGACGTAGCTTTTTGGGCCAATGGATTCATGGCACATATGAAGGCTAGCAACTTAGTATTATCCTATTTTAGAGACCTAGGTTAGGTGGTTTACTTGGGCATCAAGTAAGCTATGTATATAAATAGCTTTATTGGCATTCATGTAAAGAGTTTAGTTCACTTTTTTAGTTCCCTTATGATCTTGTAAGGCTGTTGCCTATTATCATAATCAAAACGAGTGAGACACATTCACAAAATCCTTTTATGTTCGATTTTCTGTTTCGTTCCTCAAAGTAGGTTGATTTAGTTACGTTGTTCTTGTGTTGAACGTCGTTTCTAAGGCCAGATGCATCTTGATTGAGTCAAGGTCACTACAAGTGGTATTAGTGCTTCGGTTGCGAGTCCGAGGATCATTTGATTAGGACAAATAGAAGAAGCATCGAAGATGAAAAGGCATCTCGAGGGAAGAATCAAGAGCCCTTCTCTATGCTTGAGATTCGCGTGGTGGTCCTTGAAGAGAAGGTTTTGCAAGTCATAGACTTCATTAACATCGTGGGATTCCAAGTTGAGAAGAACACCAGTGATCTGAGCTCTCTCGAGTCTCACATATTCGAGAGGTTGGGAAATCTATGCGACATCGTCGACAACATGGTGATTAAGGCCGAAGACCAGAAGAAGGCCTATGATGAGTCAATGGAGGGACTATGTGGTCAAGTTAAACGTCTTCAGGCCGCCCTAGAGCATTTGACTACTAGCCAGGTCCCCATGCAAGGTAAAGTCGCCCCAGTGATAGCGGTTGCCCCATGAGTCGGGACAAGCCGAACGAGGTTCAAGGGGTCCGCGATGCCAAGGAAATTTACAATTATCTTTGGCAAGTCGAGCGGTACTTTGATTCTGTTAATGTGACCGAGGAGAAGGATAAAATCAACCTTGGTACCATGTATCTCACTAATATGGCCATGATGTGGTGGAGACGGACGCATGCCGAGATGCAATGCGGCGAGGTGACCATCAAGACATGGGCATAGTTTAAGGTAGAGTTGATGATCAATTCTACCCTTAAAACGTCGTATATGAGGCTCGAAAAAAGCTCTGTGAGCTGAATTATACGGGTTCAATTCGGGACTATTTGAGGGAATTCACTAATATTGAGTTGTAGATTCCCACCATGGACCAAGACGAGCTTTTCTTCTTCTTTCTTCACGGCTTGCAGAATTGGGCACGTCTAGAACTTTGACGGTCAGATGTTAAGACACTTAAGGAGGTGTTTGCCGCCACTGAGTCACTCACAGATTATTACAAGAGAGATTCCTCAAAGAAAAGATAGCCACATAATCAAGGTAGTGATCAAATAAAGAAAGCTTATAAGTCCAATGGGAAGAAACCTGAAGACCATGCTAGTAAGCGACAATAATATGATGACAAAAAGAAGCAGGCTGCACCGAAGATGGGGTGTTTCTTTTGTAAAGGGCCCCATCACATGATAGATTGCCCTCGGTACAGGAAACTTGCCAGGATCCATGAAGATCTGGAGTCATCAAAGTCGTCGGGAGTCGACGATCAAAGACAACAAGTAGGTTCGTTGTAGCTCCTTAGTGCGGTGCAAAAGGAGGTGTTGAAGACAAATCCAATTCCTATGGGGTTTATGTTTGTGGAGTTGCGCATCAATGGGCAGGCAGTGGACGCACCAATTGATACCGGTGCCTCGCATAA
This sequence comes from Rheum nobile, assembly GCA_027886185.1. Lineage (NCBI taxonomy): Eukaryota > Viridiplantae > Streptophyta > Magnoliopsida > Caryophyllales > Polygonaceae > Rheum > Rheum nobile. Next base: position 1,967,251 of record WOAB01000072.1, on the reverse strand, counting down.
CTTCTTGCGCCCTGACATAGCCCAAATGTTTAGGCTAGATCTAGTGAAGGGAGTTGACACATTAAAAACCGTCAACTATAAGGAGCAACCTGTGGTGCAGGTTTCCCGAGACGTTCTCATCCAACTCGAAGAGTGGTCTGGTAAGCTTGATTTCTCAGTTGCTCCTACGGATGACTTCGGTGCGTTTTAGGTATGGATGGGATGAGGTGCATTAACCTTGTGCCCATGCCATACCTTAACTATATGGTTGTCATTGGAAAAGGGGGTGCCATGTTTGGTGCCCGCCAAGATGAAGGCCATGGGAGACTCAATGATATCCGCGATGCAACTGATCAAGGGAGTCAAGAATGGAGAGCCGACTTATTTGGCCACGATGAGTTCGTGTGAAGCTTGTGACCAAGAGGAGATTCCTCCATAGATTGAGGCGGTCCTCAAGGAGAATGATGACATGATGTTGCCTAAGATGCCGCCAACTCTACCACCCCGTCGAGAGATCGACCATCAAATAGAGTTGGAGCCCGGCACACTGCCACCAGCCCAGGCGCCCTATAGAATGGCCCCTCCTTAGCTCAAGGAGCTTCAGAGGCAACTTGATAATCTGCTGAGAGCCGGCCAAGTGCGCCCATCCAAGGCACCCTACGGTGCCCCCGTGTTGTTTCAGCGGAAGCACGATGATTCGTTGAGGCTTTGTATTGACTATCGGGCGCTCAACAAGGTAACTATTAAAAATAAGTACCCCATTCCTTTGATTGAGGATCTGTTTGACAGATTGGGGAAGGCTCAGTGGTTCTCGAAAATGGACTTACAATCCGGATACCATCAAGTCCGGATCGCTGACGGGGATGAGCCGAAGACCACTTGTGTTACCAGATACGGTGCTTTCGAATGGCTTGTGATTCCATTTGGATTGACCAATGCCCCAGCCATGATGTTTACATTGATGAACCGAGTCTTTCATTCATTTCTGCACATGTTCGTGGTTGTGTATCTTGATGACATTGTGGCCTATAGTGATTCCCTTGTGGATCACATTGTGCATTTGAGGAGCGCTTTCAAAGTGCTTCTGGACAGTCCACTTTATGTCAAGAAGGGGAAGTGCACGTTTGCCCAACATGAGGTGCACTTTCTTGGCCATATCATCGGAAACGGGACCTTACGCATGGACCCGACCAAGATCCAAGCCATCATTGAATGGGAGGTGCCGACAAAGGTGCCTGAGCACAGGGCTTCTCTTCCAAAGCGGCGCCCCTGACGAACATGTTGAAAAAGGAGACGAAGTGGGCTTGGAATGACCGGTTCCAAGCGGCGTTTGATGTCATAAAGAATGTCATGATCGAGGAGACAACATTGGTTTATCCATATTTCACCAAGGTATTTGAAGTTTATATTGATGCTTTTGATTTTTCCATAGGTGGAGAGGAAGAATACAGTGCAAGAGAAAGAGATGACGGCGGTGGTCCATTGTCTCCGCACCTGGAGGCATTACTTGCTCCGCACTCATTTCACAGTCTACACCAACAATGTGGCTACGCGCTATTTTCAAACTCAAAAAAAGTTCAGCCTAAAGCAAGCCAGATGGCAGGACTTCTTGGCAGAGTTTGATTTTGAGTCGGTGTACAAGACGGGACGGTCAAATGTGGTGGCCAATGCTTTGAGTAGAAGGGCCGATTTGGATGCCATCATAACGACCTAAACGGACTTGCTTGAGAGCATCCGGGCGGGACTTGAGGTAGACCCCGCGGTGAGTAGTTTGAAGAAACTCGCCGAGGAAGGAGACACTAGAGAATTCTGGCTCAAAGATGGTCTGCTTTTTACTAAAGGCAGGCACATCTTTGTCCCCAGGTTCAGCGGCATACGCAAGGCCTTGATCCGGGAATGCCATGACACACCTTGGGTGGGACATCCAGGGCAACGACGGACTCGAGCACTAGTCGAGGCAAAGTACTATTGGCCAAGGATGCGGGACAACATCGATCAATATGTTCTGACTTATTTGGTATGCCAACAAGATAAGAGTGAGCGCCGGTTGCCAGCCATGCTGCTTGATCCCTTTCCCATTCCAGAGAGACCATGTAAAGGCGTTTCCATGGACTTCATCACTGGCTTTACCAAATCTGTGGACATGGGGGCTATTATGGTGGTTGATGATCGCCTCTCTAAGTATGTGGTCTTCATCCCCACACCATTGTAGTGCACCATGGCCGATGTGGCGCGCTTGTTTTTCAAGAATGTTGTTAAGCTCTGGGAACTGCCAAAGAGCATTGTCAGTGACCGGGACTCAAGGTTCACTAGCAAGTTGTGGACTGAATTGTTCAAACTTCTAGGTACAGACTTACATTTCTCAACGGCATTTCATCCCCAAACTAATGGTCAGACGAAGCGCATCAATGCGTTGTTGGAGTGCTACCTCCGACATTATGCCAGCTCCAACCATAAGGAGTGGGTGAAGCTTGTTGATATAGCCTAGTTCTCCTACAACTTAAAAAAATCTGAGTTCACTAGGAAGAGTCCCTTTAATATTGCAACTGGCCGTCAGCCGTTGACGTCGCATACCTTGCCAGCGGGCGGGGACACTTCAATCCCGACCGCTGGGGCACTAGCCTAGTCATGGAACAAGCAAATAAAGGGGCCCTTCGAGATTAAGCTCTTACACTTCAAGCCCGGCCGCTGAAGCATATGAAGAAGTGTGCCGATACAAGAAGGCACCCATCTGATTATAGGGTCGGAGATTTGGCCATGATTAAGCTCTTACAGCAGCAATTGAAATCCATTTGATAGGTGAACAAGGGGTTTCTAAGACGCTATGAGGGGCCCTTTGAGATCTTGGCCAAGATAGGTAAGGTGCCCTATAAGCTTGCATTGCCCACCAACCAGAAAATACACCCGGTGGTCCATGTAAGTATGCTTAAACCCTTCCATCCCGACACTGAGGAGCCAAGTCATGGGGTGCCCCATCAACTCACCCACGTATGAAGGCCAACAACTTAGTATTATCCCATTTGGGAGACTTAGCTTAAGGGGGTTCCTTGGGCATCAAGTAGGCTATGTATAAAATTAGTTGTAAGGTTGTTTCCTATTATCATAATCAAAACGAGTGTGACGCATTCACAAAATCCTTGTGTGTTCGATTTTCTATTTCGTTCCTCAAAGTAGGCTGACTTAGTTATGTTGTTCTTGTGTTGAACGTCGTTTTCTAAGGTTAGACGCATCTTGATTGAGTAAAGGTCGTTACACCAAGGATCTCTACAATAATGTCTCGGTAAACTTACTAGATATATGTTTGAAAATTGCATGAACTTGTATAAGGGTAAGCTATCTAAAATATACTAACTTCTGTCAGATGATAATAGACGTGCCTAACTTCCAACTAACAATCGCTTTCGCGTAGAGCTAATCAACTCTAGACCCTTTGGACACTTAGAATATAGGGATAAACTGAGTTAACATTCACCGTCGCATTCCCCTAAGTCCAGCTAAACCTAGGGTTTCTATGATAGCTTAGTACTCCACAAGAGTAGCTAAGTTGTTGTCGCATATACAACACTCATGTTCAATTCCTTGTAGTCTGATAAAAATAATCTCCTGTCGGTTTCATACTCTATCTGAGTTATCTATTAAGCTTATCTCATGTCGGTTCTAAACCTAATAGAAATATAATCAACTTTCATCAATTGCATTAAGAACTCTAGAATCGAATCAAACAAAGTGTCAAGGTTCAATTTAGGCAAATATCATATCAAGTCTACCTACACATTGTTGGGACCACCCAACCCTAGAAATACAGAATTTGCCAGACATTCTTTGAGAAATAATCAAAAATATCTTAAGAACAAAGAAAATCATTCAACTAGATTAGACGAAGAAAGTACTTGATTAGATTAGGGAAACAATCTCCAATCTTGCATAAATCTTCAAAAGAAACTCCAAAACACCCTATGGCTAGAACGGCGATCTAGAAGATGAAAGAAGCGGTCTGAAACCCCCCCCCCCCCCTAGAAAATTATGAAAATGTTTATGAAAATAGCATTGGGTTGAAGCCCAAAAGTTCAAAAAAAGACAAAGTGCATGGACCAAGTCACAGTTCGAGTAATTGGAACTACACGAACTGCTATTTTACAAAGAGTTTCTCCATGAAATATGCAGTTGAGTGCACAGTCAAATGGTTACTCGTGCAATTAAAAGTGCACGGCCTCCTTCGCATATAGAAACAAATGCACGATCCATGCATTTAAGCGCACAGACCAGTGGTACTCCGTGTAGTCTCTTAATATATGTGTCCGACGCGTTTTTTAGCTTCTTTGTCCATGTGGGTCTTGTTTTTGGCTCGACTTTGTCTCGCTCCGGCCTGAATAGCTCAACTTATCACGTCCATGCTACCATTGCTCATGAGATGTGACTCCAATGCCTACCATTCTACTTGAAACACGCAATAAAAACTAGCATAGACATCTATGCTAAGGAAAACAATGGAACTAACTCATAAATGCCGAATAACAAACATGAAATAAGCAAAACTAAGGCCTAAATGCTTGTCTCAAACATGTATGAAATAGATGTTATCACTATTCTTGCATACCAAATAAAAAAAGTTGTATATTCTTGCAAATGCCCCATATATATGTGTTTTTATTGTTGTTTAACTTCAATTCATTACATTCTTCTTGTCACTTGATTTACAAACGAATGAGGCAATTTTTGTATTTGGAGGAGTTCGGCCTCAAGCTACAAAATCTTATCTTTGCGGTGCTTAACAATATATTTACCCCATTAAGACAGCTTCCCAAGTGTGTTCGATAGCTGTTCAATCGTGGACAAACCATCCCTATTCGCCCAAGAGTCCCACACAATATTCCCACATTGAACATCGTCCAACCTGAAGGAATTGTGTCCTTTAATCAAAGGTGCAATTACTGATTATGAAGTGGGACCATTTATGGAGATATTTAATCTGGTGATTTTAGGTAGTCATAGTGCTTTGCTAAAAGCCAACTATGATTTATAGACTATATGTTATAAAGTATGTCATAAAGTCTGTTGCTATTATTATCGGATCCTACGAGGTCACACCCTTAGAGTTTGGACTGGATCAGTTTAATGGGGGACATATTATATAAGGTATATGATATAAAGTTATATATGATATAACTTGGGAGATAAGGTTTGTTAATAATAAAGAGTTATTATTAATAATAAAAGATATACTTATTTAGGAAATAAGATATCTACACCTGATATTATAAAAGGAGGGCTTTTAGGAAAAGCCCAGAACCCTAATTCACTTGAGAAGTACGGCTGCCTCCTTCTCCCTCTCTCTCCCTTCGTTCGCCTTCGATCCTCGCTCTAGCAACCGAGTCCTAGGTGATCCAGATTCAAGCTCGGGTGGACCAAATAGAGGAGTCACATGTGAGGCTCTATTCTCTCCATTCCAGCAGATTGAAACACGCATCAAGAGATATTTGATTCTTCCTATCTATGATCTATTTGGTTTATGCATGAGATCCTTGGTTAGATGTTAGGAAATCGTTTCCTGAAATTCCGCTTTACGCATCTAAAATCCCTACAGTGGTATCAATTGCCTCTTGCATAAATTGATTAGATCAAGTTCAAAGTTTTAAAATTTGATGCATGTTCATGATTGTCTTGATTCAAATTAAGTGGAAAATTGATATATAGGTTAATTTGCATGATTAAAATTATGATTTTAATTGATTGGATTAGTAAAGTTGAAGAACTTTATGAACAAATATGCATGTAAAATTGTTCTACACATACTTGATTCATGTGATTTAATTATGCAAGAGATGTGATTTTTTGACATGTTTTAAATCATTAGATGAAGATTTGATTTTCATAAGATGAATCAACTACCCAAATTTCGTTTTTGTTAAATTCTGAATTTTTATAAAATTGTTCGATGACTGTACCTGTTTCCGAATTGTTCGGTGAATTTTTATGAAATTGTTCATCAGATGGATTAGTCAAATTATGTGATCCTGCGAATTGTTCGGTGATTTGGGGTACCTGTTTCCGAACAAATATCCAAACAATCATATCTACAATATCCTATCTACTTGAGAATATGATATTTAGCTTTAATTGTTAAAGCACTGTTGATATAATTCTATGCCTAAATAACAATCTTGGAAAGCGGATAAGATATAATAGAATTGTGCTGATTGTTGGGATATCCTCTGTACTTGATTTTATAAGATATCACATTCTACTTTAATTCCGAACAATCTTATCTTAGAATATGATATTATGTTTTAGAATATGATATCATGCTTTAATTGTTAACGCTTTCGGCTTTCCAGAATTGTTCGGATCACGGTCCTGCGGTGGCTGGTTCGGGCCGGACCCGGGTTGGCCCGCATGGACTGCATGGTTCAGTGGGAGCGGGATGGTCTGGGTTTGACTCGGGCGCGACTCGTTCCGGTTGGGTAGATTTGGTGTTTTAGGATAATTTCCTAAAATATAAGATAAGATCTTATTTATTTAATTGGATAATATTTGATATCATCTAAATTATATAATTTCCTAAAAGTTGTTAGGATAGATTCCCACTAGATAAAGATAAGGATATTTGATATCTTATCTTGTTTATGCATATCTTATCCAATATTGCATGTTAATGATTAATTATGATTAATTCTATATATTATTTTTAATTTGAATTAAGAATTTGATATTAAATTATTCATATCATGAGATGATTTATTTAATTTGATATAGTTTTATTTAAATTAGTTAAATCGGTTATTACTATTAATTAGATTAATATTATTTATAATATTTGATATTATTATAACATGCATGTTTTATGATATTATGATATTATTGCTTGCATGAGGTGACTAGTATGGCCCACAATAGGATACATAAATACGGTCTGCGTACCGTTATGTTTTTCTTGTACACGATATGCATATCGTTATGTATTTTTGTAATTTAAATTTTTGCAAGAGAGTTTATTCCAATTATATGTAAGACAAGAAGAAGAAGATCCTAAGAAGACCAAAGGATGGAGATCCATGGAGGGTACTAAGGATGGAGATCCAGGAGTAACAAGACCCATGAAGATTAGATCTTTAATTTTGGTTTTTAGGGGCTATACTAGGATCACATTTATTACTGCATTACTTGAATGCTTTATTTCCCACTTTTCATGCTTGCTTGTTTGTTTATGCTATTTTGTTCACTAGTAAATAAACAATCATTGCTTGCTTAAGTCCCTTAACAGAATATTGAGATCATGCCTTTCCATATCATAACCATGAGGCCCTTGGAATTCGTTGGATAGTTTTCGCCCTAGCGAGGTGTCCTTCCTTGACCTTGGGATAGTGCGGGTATGTCTAATAGGGGCATACTGCCTTGGTATGGTTACACTCAATAAGAGACCAAAAGGCTCAGTTTTGGATCTTGAGGCATAAGGATGAGTCTTACATAAGATGTGGCCATCAACCAAGAGTTATAAGGTGTTATAATTAGTAAAGGAGTTTACTTACCTTGATTACATGAGACTTGGGGAAGTGCCCTAGTACGCTCGAGTTTTATCTAAGATAGGATCTTGGAATCATTTTACTCACAAGGGACAACATAATTGAGTAGAATGTGCAATAACTTACTGTTTATAGCTGGTCTAAATTTTAAAGTTTTTGCATGTCAAGCATAATTTATCTGCATGTTTTATTCCGTTTTTGTAGTTACCATGTCTTCTGAACACCTCAAATTCACTCTTCGCTCAATAGTTGAGAAAAACCGTTTGAACGACAAGAATTTCCTTGATTGGGAAAGGAATCTGAGAATTATTCTCAGGCCTGAGGGACAAGAGGATGTCCTTGAAACCCCCATCCCAGAGCTGACTGCCACCTCATCTGATGAAGAAAAGGCACGTCAAGAAAATATGCGAACGGGAAATGCAAGTCACTTGCCTAATGCTGGCTGCTATGGAACCTACTCTTCAACAAAGGTTTGAAGCACAGGATGCTCATACCATTATGAAGAATCTTAGAGATCTCTTCAAGGAGCAAGCCAGAATTGAGAGGTACTTGACCCTCAAGTCCATATTGCAATGCAAGCTCGAGAAAGGGAAACCAGTTGGGCCACTTGTTTACAACATGATAGGCTTGTTTGACAAGATGGCTCGACTGGGTAACCCTTACAATGTTGAGACAGCTACAGATATGATCTTATACTCCCTGCATGATGGATTTGCCCATTTTAGGCAGATGTATCACATGGGAGCTATGAGCAAGACTCTCAACGAGCTGCACGTGATGCTCAAAACAGCTGAGCAAAACGTCATGGTTGACCCATTGAAGGAAGTTCTAATGGTCAAGGGAAAAGGGTTTAAGAAAGGGCCCCAGAAGAAGCAACAACACCAAGGGAAGGGCAAGCAAGCTGCCCAACCCCAGGGGAACACCCCTAAGGTGAAAGTGGTTGCTGAGCACGAATGCTTCTACTGCAAGGCTAAGGGGCACTGCAAGAGAAACTGCCCCAAGTACCTAGAAGACAAGAAGAGGGGAACAGTCTCCACTTCAGGTATTCCCGTTATTGAAATCTTATCAACTAAGTCTCATTCTTGGGTATTAGATACCGGATGTGGTTCTCACATTATTTCGAATGTGCAGGGACCAACAAATAGGAGACGGTTGCAGAAGGATGAGATAGATCTGCGCGTTGGAAATTGAGAAAGGGTTGTTGCACTTGCCATTGAAGATTATAGTCTACCTCCACTTTCTAGCTTAGTTTTAGAACTTTATAATTGTTATTTTGTTCCTTCTATTACTAAGTATTTGATTTCAATTTCAGTTTTGAACCTTGAGGGTGATGATTTTGTCATTAACAATTGATTTTTCATTTATAAGAATGACATTTTCTATGCTCAAGCCCATATGAGTAGTAATGGACTATACATACTGGATATCAAATCTGAAAATTATAACGTTGATCTTCCTACATCCTTTTGGGGATATGCCCTCACCACTAATGCGTTCACACTAAACAGAACTCCGTCACGATCAGTTGACAAGACACCATATGAGATATGGTATGAAAAAGTTCCTAGCTTGTCACTTCTGAAGGTCTGGGGATGCAAGGCTTATGTAAAGCGTTTACTACCTAAGCTAGTACCCAAATCAGACAAATGCTTCTTTATAGGTTATCCCAAGGAACAAGGGGATATTAATTCTACAATTCCGCTGAGAATAAATTGTTTGTTGCTCGGGATAGTGTCTTTTTGGAAAAGGATTTATTTTCCAAGAAGCCAAGTGGGAGAAATGTTCAGCTTGATGAGATTCAAGCTGAGCAACAAACCCAACAACACGAGGACATAGATGATGTCACTGAGGAACTTGACTTTGGAGGCGTACCTTCTCAAAGGAAAACCGCCCAGATTCAAGATGCAATTCTTCAAGTTGATGAAGCACTTGAGGTCCCGCATACAAATGTGGTCAACCCAACAGCTGAAGTCTCTCCTATTGTTGGACCACTTTGGAGATCAGACAAGCTAAGGCAGTAGCCTAGACGTTATGAGGATTACGTCTTGACTGCTAGCATTGACGTTCTACTTTTAGAGAATGGTGAGTCTACGACCTATAAGCAAATGATGGCGGACCCCGACTCCGAGAAATGGCTGGTAGCCATGAAATCCGAAATGGAATCCATGACTGGGAATCAAGTATGTGACTTGATAGATTTGCATGATGGGGTAAAACCTATTGGATGCAAATGGGTCTTTGAGATCAAGACTGACAAGGATGGAAACGTTTCTGTCTATAAGGCAAGACTAGTTGCAAAAGAATTTAGACAGGTTCATGGTACTGACTATGATGAAACGTTCGCATCGGTCGTTATGATCAGGTCCATCAGGATACTCCTAGCGATTGCCGCTTATTATGATTATGAGATTTGGCAAATCCTAGGAGAATATGCAAGCTTAAGAAGTCCATCTATGGACTTAAACAAGCATCCAGGAGTTGGAATCTTCGTTTTGATGAAGTGGTCAAAAAGTTTGATTTCATCAGATGCGAAGAAGAGCCCTGTGTCTACAAGAAGTTTAGTGGGAGCAAAGTGGACTTCCTAGTTCTGTATGTGGATGACATACTACTCATTGGGAATGACATTCCTATGCTGGAGACAGTTAAGAAGTGGCTTAAGAAGTACTTCTCAATGAATGACTTGGGAGAGGCTGAGTATATATTAGGCATTAAGATCTATAGAGATAGATCTAAGAGACTTATTGGTCTGAGTCAGGGAACTTATGTAGATAAGGTCCTTGAGAGATTCAATATGCTGGACTCTAAGAAAGGATTCTTGCCTATGCAGCATGACTTATATCTCAACAAGAGCCAGTGTTCTGAGACACATGGTGAGGCTGAAAGGATAAGCAGGATTCCCTATGCCTCAGCCATAGGATCCATCATGTATGCAATGACTTGTACTCACCTAGATGTTGCATATGCTTTGAGTATGTGTAGAAGATACCAATCAAACCCGGGTGATGCACATTAGTGTGCAGCCAAGAACATCCTGGAGTACTTACGAAGGACTAGGGATGATCTCTTGATATTTGGAGGTGATAACGAGCTGGTCGTCAATGGCTATATTGATGCAAGTTTTCAGACAGACATAAATGATTTTGAATCTCAGTCTGGATATGTCTTCATTCTGAATGAAGGAGCCATCAGTTGGAGGAGTTCCAAATCCAGACATGTTCTACGGAAGTACCATATGATCAAACACTATGTTGATAGTGGAGATGTGAGGATGTGTAAAGTGCACACAAACGACAACATTGCAGATCCTTTTGACCAAGACCATGTCTAGGCCCAAGTATGATAGTCATACTAGGGCCAAAGGACTCAAACACACTAGAGAGTTCTTTTGAGACATTGTTTGTTTTATGATAAACCTTGTTTATTATTACAAACATTTATGCTTGACTTATATATGAGTTTCATATTATTATTTAATCATTACTTGGGATTAGATAAAGTATCCAAACAATTTAATAGTTATCAAATGGGCTCATCAAAACTGTTTTGGTGAATGAAACCTCATTAAGTGAACTGAAATTATAAAATTGTTAGAAGTCCATGGTCTAAGTTGTTAACTTGGATACAAATGACTTGATCAAAAGACCATATGTGAGATTGATTGATAACACCGGGTTTCATGTGTTATAGGGACATGGAGATGTCTAATCGATTACATAAATGTGTATACTGATACACATCGGACAAACCGATCTTAGGACTTCTCGGGACTTTACTACGGAGTTCTAGGATTATTCATGATTAGTGAGTTCCTTAGACATGAGTATGATATAGTTATCATTTGACTGCTGGTATGTCTTTGACGCTGTCAAACGCTGACCGTAACAGGCAGTTATAAAGGCAGTGATTGGGATTGCCAAAAGTTGAGTGGGAGCTGTAGTCGTACAAGATTGAATATGTCCTCCTATTCCGTGTATACCATGATATATTTGGAAAGGATTGGTGTCTCGGCCACTTGAAGAGTGAGAACTGTGAAAACGCATGGCCATGCTCGGATGGATTATTAGTAATCATCCGTACTGACAGTTTGATCTCAAGAGTTCAAGAAACATATTTGACGGTAAAGATGAGTTTCATCATATAGTCAGATAAGACACTAAGTGACAAAGGAATTTTAACATTGCACACTTGTTTTAAGGACAAGTGGGAGATTGAAGGAATTGTGTCCTTTAATCAAAGGTGCAATTACTGATTATGAAGTGGGACCATTTATGGAGATATTTAATCTGGTGATTTTAGGTAGTCATAGTGCTTTGCTAGAAGCCAACTATGATTTATAGACTATATGTTATAAAGTATGTCATAAAGTCTGTTGCTATTATTATCGGATCCTACGAGGTCACACCCTTAGAGTTTGGACTGGATCAGTTTAATGGGGGACATATTATATAAGGTATATGATATAAAGTTATATATGATATAACTTGGGAGATAAGGTTTGTTAATAATAAAGAGTTATTATTAATAATAAAAGATATACTTATTTAGGAAATAAGATATCTACACCTGATATTATAAAAGGAGGGCTTTTAGGAAAAGCCCAGAACCATAATTCACTTGAGAAGTATGGTTGCCTCCTTCTCCCTCTCTCTCCCTTCGTTCGCCTTCGATCCTCGCTCTAGCAACCGAGTCCTAGGTGATCCAGATTCAAGATCGGGTGGACCAAATAGAGGAGTCACACGTGAGGCTCTATTCTCTCCATTCCAGCAGATTGAAACACGCATCAAGAGGTATTTGATTCTTCCTATCTATGATCTATTTGGTTTATGCATGAGATCCTTGGTTAGATGTTAGAAAATCGTTTCCTGAAATTCCGCTTTACGCATCTAAAATCCCTACACAACCACCAAGTTTCAAACCGAGGCCCTTTCATACCGGTGGTAGCGTGGGTGAAGGGGTTTAGAATCAAGAAGAATGGCATTATGATCCGAGCAATACCTTGGAAAGTGACGAACAAAATAGGAGTTATAACGATTACACCACCAATCTGAAGCCAAGAAACAATCAAGTCTTTCTCGGATAAGATTGATGGATGTTCTTCCCCTTCCCCGCATAAACGTCGAACCCGACCACCCCAAATCAATCAAACCACAGTCCTCCAGCATAGAGTGGAAGGCAGACATATCAGCGTAGTGTTCGATATTAACTTAGTAACAAAAAAAGTTAGTGTTCATTATTTGATTTATTGTTGTATAATTTTAACTAATACAAAGTATGAACTTGATAGTGATATTAATTAGTGTTACACATAAGTAACGTTTCCTAGATTTAGCAAATTTAGCCTCATAAAATTTTGTAAAGATGTTTTTTTATGCCTAGGGTTTTTTCGTAGGCAAGGGTTTTCATAGCCTACGCAAATGCATTTAGTTCGTGTACTGATTCTAATTAGTTCACGTACTGATTCCAATTTAGTTCTGGTACTAAATCTAATTTAGTTTTCGTACTTATTCCAATTTAGTTCCTATACTAATTCAAATTTAGTATGTGCTTATTCATGTTTATTATGCGTACGTATTAATTCCTTTGTGGTACTTATTGACTTTTTTTTTTTTTTGCATAGGCATTTCCCATTGAAGATTATTCAACAAACTTCAAATTTGATAATTGGTTCTCCGCTAAGGATTCCTTGATTTATTGGGCTCGTAATATGACTCACACAAAAAATATGGTGCTCATTTTACTAAAATCATTGGCGAGAAGTAAAACTCAATATGGCAAGGTGATTTTAATTAGTATGTGAAAGATATGGAGAATCTACACTACCACAAAAATGCTATTTTAACCCGTGATATAATAATCCGGACGTCATATATCCGATATAATAGGGGCTAAAAACATTTAAAAAAAAAATTCTTTTTAATTTTATCATAATTATAGCAAATAACCCGAATGTAAGACAACACGCCCGAGTTATATGAGTACACATCACTTTGAGCTAGGGCTGGGACTTTGTACCCGAAGAACTGACCCGAACCGCTCAATTCGGTTCGGTTCGGTTCGGTTATGAGTAACAAATTATGCGATTTGGCTGCGGTTCGGTTCTTAGGGCAAAATTACGGTTCGGGTACGGTTCTTGTTATTTCGTTTTCACCTGGAACCGATTTACCGAATATATATACCTCTTGTAATTTTTTTCACCATTTTCCTAATTCCTCACCGCCACTCTCTCGAGCCCTAAACCTAAATCCTCTCAACCCCTCTCAATCCCTCTCAATCTCTTCCAAATTCTTCCCAATTGTTCATCAATTGATTCAATTGTTCAATCCAGCCCTAATTCGAGACCTTATTCGTTCAAATCCCCAAATTCAAAGCCCCAATTTGAAAGCCCCTAATCGATTTCGTTGAAATGACAGAAGCGTCAAACACACCAATTTGACTCGAAGAGCTGTCTGGTTCAGATTCGACTAGTTCAAGTGATAGCGAGGAACAAAGTCAACAAACCACTGTTGCCGCTGCTGTTGCAATCAAAGCTTCGAAGGCGAAGGCGAAGTCGATTATTCCAACTCGACCTTCGAAGAGAAAGAGGGAGAGGAAGGTTGTTCAGTTGCGCTCGAAGGTCTGGGAGCATTTCAACAAATTTGATGAGACAATAATTACTGAGGTCGATGGAGTCAACAAGCAAGTCGGGTTAACAAAGAAAGCTGAGTGTCTACACTGCAAGACAGTCCTTGCTTGTGATGCTAGAGGTAATGGTACTTCATCTCTTAAGAAGCATATTGAAATTCATTGCAAGGCTTATCCTGGTAGCTTAGGTTGTGTGTCTTTGGAGGATGGGAAACAAGGTCATTTGAGTTCTGAATTGGTTGAAGGTTTTAAGAATTTAACTACTAGGGTATGGTCACAAGAAGCTTGTATAGATGATGCAACTAGGATGATTGTGATTGATGAATTGCCATTTAGTGCTATAGAGAGGTCTGGATTCAAGCATTTCTGTGAAGTTGTTGTTCCTAGGTTAGTCTTGCCTTGTAGGAAGACAATTGTTAAGAATTTTCTAAGGATGTATGAGGAAAATAAGCTAGAGTTAAAGAAGGAATTGCAGTCAGTATCAGTTTGTCTAACAACTGATACTTGGACAAGCTGTCAAAACATTAACTACATGGTGATCACTGCACATTTTATTGATTTTAGTTGGACAATGCACAAAAGAATCCTTAAGTTTTGTGTTATTTCAAACCATAGTGGGAATACAATTGGGAAAATCCTTGAGGATTCATTAATTGAGTGGGGAATTGAGAGGGTGCTAACTATTTCAGTGGACAATGCTTCTCCAAATAAGCATGCTATTGATTATGTTAGGAGGAGGATGTTAGGTTGGGATAGGAGGCCCTTATGTGGAGGAGATTTTCTGCATGTCAGATGTCTTCCTCATGTCATCAATTTAATTGTGAAGTCTGGTTTGAGAGAGATGGAAAGCTCAGTTGCTGCAATAAGAAATGCCATTAGGTTTGTTAGGAGTTCTGCTGCTAGGACAGAGGCATTTAAGAAGTGTGTGGAGAAGGACAAGATTGAATGCAAGAAGATTTGCTTTCTTGATGTCCCAACAAGATGAAATTCAAGCTACATGATGTTGGACATTGCTATAGAATTGAAGAAGGCTTTTCAGAGGATGGCAGATGATGATCCATTGAATTACAGAAGCTATTTAAATGAGGAAGAGGAGTTAGATGATGAAGAACAGGAAACTCAAGCTCAGAGGCCAGGAAAAAAGAGAGTTGGGCCACCTAAGGATGTAGATTGGGAAAAGGCAGAGTGTTTTGTCAATTTTCTTAGGGTTTTCTTCCAAGTCACAGTGAATTTGAGTGCTTCACTTGAGCCAACTGCACATTCTGCATTCCATGACATAGTGAGCATCAAAGCTGAGCTAGAGGACTTGTCTACCAACCCACCAGATGAAAACAGTAGTGAAGTTGATCACATCTTGTATGACATGTCAAAGAAGATGATAACAAAATTCAACAAGTATTTTAGCACTCTGGATGACATCAATTCACTCTTCCTGGTAGCTCTAGTTCTTGATCCAAGATACAAGCTCAAGTACTTGGAGAGACAAGTTGAAAGGATGTTAAACATGGAGAAGGCTGAGGTTAAGAAAAGGGCAGACAACTTGAAAGATTTATTGATTAGGCTTTGTGACCAGTATGAGAATTCTATGGGTGGTGGGAGTTCACAAAAGTCTAGAAATTCAGAGACTTCAGTTGGGAATGAAATAAGTAGTAAGGGAAGAAGGAATGCAAAGGAAAAGGTGGTGTGTACTGGAAAGAAGAAGGCTATGTTAGAGGATTGGGACAAACAACTTGAAGAAGGTGAAGACTTGGTTGTAGGTCATGAAGTAGATAGGTATTTGCTTGATCCTATTGAGAAGCCTAAAGCTGGAGCTAAATTCAAGATAACACACTGGTGGAGGGATAATGGGAGCAAGTATCCATTGCTGCAAGCTATTGCTAGAGATGTGTTGGCAATTCAAGTGTCCACAGTGGCTAGTGAATCAAGTTTTAGCACTGGTAAGAGGGTAATTGATCCTTACAGAAGCTCAATGACGCCTAAAACTGTTGAGGCCTTGATTTGTTTCCAGAATTGGTTGAAGAGTGACAGCATTATTGGATTGGAATATATCCCAACCATTGAAGAAATGGAATTTTATGAGGAAGTTGAAAAAGGTGACAGCATTATTTGTTATACTGTTTTATTCATTTATTGTTTTAAGTTTTAACTTATAATTATTTAATAATTCTTCTGAACTTGTGAATTGTGATTTGTAGAGAGGCAAGAAGAAGTCAGACAAGAAGTTATAAACAATATCAATAACACTATAGCTGAAGACAATGAGGACAGTGACCAAAATCCTAGGGCTGTGAATTCTGGAAGAGTTTCTACAACTTCAGATGCATCCAAGATTTCAGATCCTCCACCAACAAAGAAAAAGAAGGTCTCAAAGAATGCAAGTGGAACTGGAAAGGCAGCAAGGGCTTCACAAAGGAACAAATAAAGTCTAATAAAGGCTCGGGTATGTGTCTATTGCTTTATTTACTTTATTAGCTATTAGTTAATTTAGTTTAATGAATTGAGCTAGATGAATGGTTGAAATGTTGAATTACAATTGAGTCAAGACATCATGGATTGTTGTTGTCTTGCTGACAGCAAGACAAAACAATACATTGAGTAATGAAGCTGTTAAATCTGTTGGTTCACTTGTTGGCTTGTTGCTGTCATGAATATTCAATATGTTGGTTCACTTGTTGCAGATGAAGACCTGAAGTTGTTGTTGTCTTGGTGACTTCAAGCTATTGGATTGTTGCTGACTTGCTGTAGTCATTTTGAATCTAGATTGTTATACTTGATGAATTGATGACATGATGTTTTAATGTCTGTGTGGTATTTGAACAAAGTCATGAACAAGTTCTTCATGAAACAATGCTGTAATCTTGAATTTGGATGTTATTTTAGATATTTTCTATTACTTAAAATAACCGAGAAACCGACTATAGGAACCGAAATAATTTCAGTTCGGGTTTAAGGAAACAAATTCAAGAACCGAACCCGATCAAAAAAATTTGTTTACCCTGCGGGTAGGCTGTTTTTTTTTATATACCCGAAAGTTCCCAGCCCTACTTTGAGCAATATATGAGAATAACTCAGGCATTTTTTTGCTTGTTATATCCGGGTTATTATGTTGTATTATTGAAGAAAACAACCCGGATCTTGTTTTATGGAACACGCCAGGGGTATTTTGTTATATAATTTCGAAGTACAAACATAAAATATCCCGGATATCTCTACATCCGGTTTAAATAGTAAAGTTTTTCATATTATAGATGTCAGATTTTTATAGATTCGGGATATTTGCGAATTTTGAAAAGCATGTCTTATCACCTCTACACCCTTGCCCGATACAATATTCTATACCCTAATTTTGCGTTTCATCATCTGTGTTCTTCAGTTCGCGATTTTCTTCATCTGCTCCTGTTGGAACCCTCAATCTCTTTTTAGATTGCTTCATCTGTTGCACTTCTGTTGGTCTTCTTCTTCTTTTTCAAATCCTTCCTTCAATTCCATTGGTAAGGGATTTCATGTTCTTTTTTGAATACTTTCAGTTCTACCCAAAATTAAACAAGTTCAATCCAAATCGATTCAAGGATGCATCTCGATAACCTTGAAGGAGGATTCGTACAGATGAAAAATTACTTCACCGGAAGAGGTGAAGAGATGGTGGACGTCGGTGGAGGATGAGTCTACGGATACCGGCTTCCTATGTCACCGACGACTTATGACCTACCGGTGCCAACGAGGATCTTCAGCGACTATTTTGGTGGATCGACGTTCTCTTCTTGCTTTCATTTTGAACTCTTTCACTCTCTTCCACCTCTCCCATCCTAATCTTCGGGTGGTTCCTGTTCGACTAGAGGAGGGTCCTGCTGCACTGGAGGAGGGCCTTGAGGGGCGAGAAGATGATCCTCAATGGGAGGCAGTCATTGTTTGACCGAACGAGGGTCCTACTTCACTAGAGGAGGGTCGCGCTGCACTAGAGGAAGGTCTTGCTAGACAGGAAGATGGCCTGCTGGAC
The DNA here is from genome assembly GCA_027886185.1 of Rheum nobile. NCBI lineage: Eukaryota > Viridiplantae > Streptophyta > Magnoliopsida > Caryophyllales > Polygonaceae > Rheum > Rheum nobile. The sequence goes on along the minus strand of WOAB01000072.1, from coordinate 1,949,134 downwards.
TGGAAGAGGGGCCTATACGGGTGGAGGATCCTATGCGAGAGGAGTATCATCCTAGGCTAGTGGAGGTTGTCAAAGGATGGTCCTCCGACATCCATACCATGTACTGATCATTTTGGAGACTTTTTGCTGAACTCAATTACCTCCATGATAATGAGATCGATAAAGGAATAATCGCGCTTGTCCTGGGTGACCTCTCCCTCATTGCGCTCGGCCTCACTAACATATCCATGCCAGTGGCTGGAACTGCATCAAAATTTGAATCTCTAAACCAGTAGAGCTCTGGGAATGTCTAGATGGGAGATGTGTGGACTGATGATCATCATTATGCATGTTAGATACCTCAACGGCCAGTCCAGGGAGGCTAAAACTGGCCGAGAATGAGCTCGAGCAGCAACCTTAGCCGAACGAGCATAACGAGTCACCGACCTACCGTGCGTCCTGGATTTCACTACTGCATGTATCAAATTAAATATTTTAACAAATAGGTTCCAATTTATCCCACTTTCTAAAAATTTAGTTACAACTTTGCTTTCATGTTGGCCCAATATTGCAACCTAACCTTTTATTCGCATAAAACCAACTAAACCAACACGAATTATAACAAAATTCAAGAGAATAAGCCAACCACCTATAATCAAATATATGCGATTTTAATTCTGATATGGAACTAGATGATCTTGATAAAATCAATGTGTAACGTCTAAACCTTGTTGATCCTTAATAGATTATGTAGTAATTTCACAATCACATAAAACCAGCTAGTAACCTTTAAACCCTTATAAATCATGATCCTTACATTAGCAGACTTCAATATGCTGAGGATGCAACTTCAAATTGACAGATCGACTTGAACTTTTATAAAAATATTGTCATCACAACTCTAGCCTATTTGCTTGCAAGTTGCAACAATTGGTTGGTATTAGTTTATTTGGCCATAGAAGATGATCATAAAACTCGTTTGATCAATTATATTATTTCCAAACACATGAAAATAATCAACATAAATTTCGCATTTAGGCATAAAGTATGACACATAGAGCGTGTTTGGGGCATCTGAATGAGATCAAATCCCTCATTTCCAAAGTGTTTCACAGAAACAAGTGTAAATTCTAATTTCCATAAATCAAGAACACCAACACTTATTCAAACAAATATCATTAAAATTATCGAATAATGCAAATCCCTCAAAATGAAACGTAGTTTAAAAAAAATGATTATTTTGTCTGAATTCGCAAAAATTGTTCTAATACATACCAAATTCAACCCTATTCTACTTTTATATACATAGAATCAACAAATCCATCACTAATTTAAACAATCTTCATCAAAATAACCTAAAACTTTTACAGAACCCCAAATTGAAAACAAAGTTCATAATTGAAGTCAGATCATGAGGCGAAGAAAACGACTTACCAAATGGACGCCACCGACATGTTATCCACCGTCGGTGCCCTCTTTACTACCGCGTGAACCACCTCTTGATTTCATCATGAAATGAGATCCCACCAGGCAAATAAGTCGTCGCCAAACGAGATCCACTATCAACAACTTGAGCATGCCGGCAACAGCATGAGTATGCCGCCAATCACCGTAGAGAAAGAAGAGTAGTATCGGTACGCCTGACCTCATCACGCCGCCTTTTGGTGTCGGCTGTGGGACTGGTAGAGTCGAGGAAGGGGTTGGAATAGTGGAAAGGGATATGGTTGGCACCGTAAAGAATTTCCAAAAAAAAAAAATACAAAACTTGTATTAAGTGTATACAAGGTTACTTTTCTGATTTTTGGAAAACAAAATTTCACACAAGGGCTTTTTAGTCTAACCATAATTTTGGTAAAAATACCATAAAGTTGTGTGTATAAATATCATCATCCTTAATTAAGGTTGGTAGGGTGATATTAGGGGGTGGTGCAAAGAAAATTAATATATCTAAGTGTGATCATGTGATTTTCCTTTATGTGAAGTAATTAGACTCAATGTCTATGGATTGGGTTGGTCGCTTATATGATTGATAGGATGTGAGACTATTGACGAGATCGAGTCGATGTTTTGGCGGCTTGATGCTTGAGGGGAATATGAATTAAGCGCCGCACTTGCTTTTGATTTTTTTCACGTGGGTTAGGGACAAACCTAATTTGTAGGAGGGCATATTTGCGAGCCAAAAATAAGTTATTGTATTATTTAAATTTGATCTTTATGTTTTTTTATTGTTATGTGTTGTTACTATAGTTTCGGGGACAAAATTATTTCTTTATGAGTGTATGTAGTATCAGAGTGTTTAGTCGAAATTCATTATCTAGTAATTTCCCTTTTATAGTAAGCTTTATATTTAGCTTGTTTCAGCTTTAGATAATTTTAACAACTATGTTATTAGATACTCACGTCGAGGTTATATACAATGAGTTCAATTTATTTGGGGAATAGATATTTGATCGAATGATATTTTACAAATTAAGAGTTTGGATCATATAGGGAGAGTTATTTGGGTGTAAAGTGGGGAGTGTTTTGGATCGTCGGATTGAGTTGATCAAAAGATTATCATATGGTGGCATAATTGTAAATTCTACCACTTTTTATTTCTTTTTCCTCTTTTGCTCCCTCCTTCTCCATCAATTGTTTGTGTGCTTGCCAATCGAACAGCAACCCGTCCGCCATTGCAATCTGCTTAGCTTGCCTTGTTGCTTCACTCTCGGCACCATGGATCAATGTATTCACTTGTTCTCTTGATTCCTTCTTGTTATTCGTTGATTTTGATTTGTCTACGAAATTCGTTATCTTCTCCGTCGAATTTTTTTTCTTGTTCTTAAATTAGGGTTTGTTCGTGAAATTTCTGAATTCCTTCATTCAATTCCTTCGTTCAATTATATTATATGAGATTTCGTTCAATTCTTTCGATCAATTGCTTTGTTCAATTTGTGTTTTGCTTCATTCAATTCCTTTGTTCAATTGTTTCGTTCAATTAAGAGTGGTGAGAAGAAATCTGACATTCATTGCTTGATTTAGTTAAATCAATTTGGACCTAAAAGTGATGAAAGGAATAGGGATGTTCTACACTTGTATAACCATATTTGTAACTTTTGGTATCAGGAGTTGGAAGGATGACATCTGAGACTCAACATGGCTTTAGATAGAGCTCGCTCTCCCCCTTCATCAGTGGATCCTAACTCAGAGAAGTTAGTGGAAGAGACTCAAGAGAGTGAAATTCTTTCTGAAGTGAGCTCTTGAAAAACACATGCTTAAAAGTTCTTGGACAAACTTGAAGAAGGATCTCTGGTGACAACTACACAACAACAATTGGTTGGCTTCCCTTCCTTTTAAGGCTAGTGATTTCTTGCCTTGTGGATAATTGTGGCTTGTTTGACAAAGAGGATTTTGGAGTGTTAATGGGTGTGACAAACCTCGCAATCTTAAGGTATTTGTGTGACGTGGGATAACTGTCATGGTGGCAATTGACTGGCAAAATTCATTATTTCATTTAACCTTAGATTGTGTATGCAGTTCTGAATAGCATAATTTCAATTGAATATGTATTTGTTTGTTGTTTTGGCGAGGGAGAATTAAAAGGTTACATTTTAAATGTCTATTTAGCATTAACCATTAATATGTTGTCACATTCAGTTTAGATAAATAATACAGACGAAACCATATCCAATATAGAGGTAGATGGATCAATCAGTCAACCCACAAATCAAGCTCAAGAGTCACACTAACACCATATGCATAATCTCTCACAACAATAGTAAATGCAAGTCCAAGAGAATTATTTAAATTAAATCATTTAAATCTGGGATAAATTCAGATGTTCCAATACCACAAGATTTCTCCCCAACAATGGTAAAGAAGAATAAGATCAGAGGGCTGAGTGGAAACAAACAATCAAAAGGCACAAGGGAGGGGGTTGAGAATTTATTTACGCGCTTATAAAAAAACGAACAAAAACATCAAGTTTGCAACAGCTAATACAAAGGTTGTGTTTTGAGTAGCAGCCATATCTTCTTCCATTGTATTATTACTTTATGTGTCTTCTTCCTCCCCATTCTTATCTTTTCCCTCTTCTTCACTCATAGTGTTCTGCCTAACATGTTCTTTCTCATGCTGTACTTTAGTCTCATTATCTTCCCTAGTCTCGTCTGTATCATCAGTTTCATCAATCTGACTGACATGTAGCTCATTATCTTCTTCTGAGCTATCTGTGTCATCGGGTATGAGCTTCTCCCTTTTATGTGCATCACTGATTGGAGGCAAACAAAATTGGTTGAGTTGACCCTTTGGAGATGGTGTTGGTGGCAACTTCAACCTGACTCTTAATCCCGTTGGGGATGGTGTAGGGCTTTGCTCTTGTCTTGGCCTCTTCTTTTCATTTAGTCTCTGTGTATAGGAACAAAAGATTAGTTCTGATGATAAAACAACAGTAAATAATTCTAGAATCAGAAACCGAACACATCAATATAAAGATAGAAAGACAATTGTCATAATTATGCACATAAAGATCTTATTTAAGAACTCTTATACATAATTCGTGCACTTTAGAAATCAATTCATTAATGTCTTTTTAGCAGAAGATTTTGCTTTATACACATTAATCTTAATTATGCACAAACAACTCGTATTAAAGCATTGTTATAAATAATTCATGCACTTTTTTGTGGAAGATTTTGTTTATGCACAGATATATCTTAATTGTGCACATACAACTCTTCTTAAAGCATTGCTATATATAATTCATGCACTCTAGAAATCAATTCTTAATGAATTAAACCAATGGGTTAATCTTTGCTGAAACCAAGTGCAAGCAGAACAGCTAGTGTACATAATTCATGCACATAAAGCTCTTATTCATGTTGAGAAAGCTCTTATTCGTGCACAAAAAGCTCCATATCCTAATTTGGTTATCAATCATCAAAATGGCAGCAAAATAAACTTCGTTGAAACCAAGTGCAAACACAATGGTTAGTTTATATAATTCATGCACAAAAAGGTCTTATTCATGCACATAAAGCTCTTATTCAAAATGATAGCAAATTAAACTCTGAACAGTCAACTATCAAAAGTTTTCTTGCAGATGTGATTGCTTTCCATTCGATGTCTATTGATCTATCAAGATCTATCCTCTATGTAAATTGCATAATCGAAATTTCCCCAAGCTATCTAAGTGTAATAGAAGAAAGGACAATTATCGTCTAAAGAAATGGAAATTTTTTTGAAAGGAAAGAAGTGGATCGATCAGGAAATCCTCCCAAAATAATAGCAAAAGAAGGGATCCTCAACTCCAGCTCATGTGTAGATAAGTTTTAAAAGGAAATCTCATCAAGCTCAAATTATTTCTAGCACTGAGCAAAAATTAACACTACTCAACCAGACACACAATTTCAGCAAGATTTGTAAGAGGAACGAATGAGCCTATAAATCGAAATCCATCATCGAACCTCAGTTGAATGCTACCCCTACGCTGTAGCGCGCAAGTAATCGAACGACATTCAATTGAAACCCTTCTCAATCGGTGAAAAGTACCAACAAGAAAGAGTACAAAAACCTATACAATCAAATCATAAAGCAGAATGAACGATCCTTAATTAGGAGATAAGTCTGTAGGTATTGGAAATACCATTCAGTTTGGTTTCCGGGAAAATATATGTGACAACTTTCGGTGGTCGTTTGATAATTCTTTGGGAATTTACAAGTAACTTGTAATTCGTGAGAGTCACGATTTCATAGGGTTTTGAGGTGTTAATTAGCTTTACATGTTAAGTGTCCCTTAGGAAAGCTCTTGGTGATTAATTATGATTTGTTAACATTCTGTAGGTGAGTAAGTGTACATGATTACTTTTCTTCGTACTCGTCCTCATACGAGATAAGTTCTTTCGATACTTACTTAGCTTTCGATTCTTCTATGCCATAAACTTAAAGGCGGGGTTTGTAGGGCCGTATTTTGGGACATGGTACTCCCTAGTTAGTTATTGTTTTAAAATTATTTTGGCGATTGTTTGCATTGGTTTTCACTTGAATGGTTATGTGCATGGGGTAAGTCGTTGAGGAAGTGACCCATGGGTATAACCATGCGGCTAGGAGGGACCCCTTCTCAAAATTATAAAAGTTTTGGTGGGTGCTCTAGTAGAGGTTCAATCAGGGTTAGACATTGATGGTTTGATAATGTGCAACATGTAGAGTTGCACGCTAACCGTTTTGTGCCATGAGTTGAGTCTGGACGACACGTGATTGGTTTGATATTTGAGTTATGTTCGATAGTTGTTGTTGAGAGGTTGGTGGGAGTTATGTTGGATGATTGTAAATTCAAAGATGTTTAACAATGTATTTATTATTTGGATATCCTATAGTTATATATATTGACATTATTTTAGTATATTTTTGGTTGTGATTTTTCTCTTACACGCTTTCTCTTGCTTCTTTGGTTCTTATTGGGATCGTTAGCTAACTTGATGATAATGTTGTATTTTGGGTATGATGTTGTTATGAATGGCGCTCAAGGGAACACATCATGGTAAAATGATGGTTTACATCGACATGATGTGCCTTAGGATGGGTTTATACTGTTAGCTCATTGGTGCCTAAATTTAATCGATTTTATATGATTGTCAAGGAACGTTCTTTGTCTTAAGAACTATTGATATGTATTGATGGTTTCGAGTTGCCCATCATTTCTTAGGTTATCCAATAAATATTGCATTCATGTTGGTCCTTAAAATGAATTTTGTTTGACAATAATAAGTTTGATTATTTTCGTTATTTTTCTTGCGTTCTTTTGTTGGAAATTTCAATTTAGTGATTTTGTTGTCATGTTAGGTCGGGTGAGCCCAAGTGTGGTCCACGAACGAGTAGTACCTCGGGATCCGGGACAGGGTATTATAGAGGGATTGAGTTGTTGTGAGAGATTGAGTGGTTATGGAAGATAAGGTTGGATTAAGGATATAAGATACAGAGATATTAAGGATAATCTTGGCAGGGAGATCTTGCAGGGTCTAATGACAGGATCTTGAGAAATTTAGGTTGAGGATAGCGAGAGAGAATACGACCCACTCATCTTTTATGGGTCTATCAGGGTTAGGCCGTGATGATAGGGTTTTGTAGGTAAATCGGTGCTCAAGAAATTGAACATGTGTCGAGTAGTACCTCGCTCTGCCTCGACTCCGGGCGCCCCAACGTCGCCATCCATGGCCCCAGTGCCTAGCGCTTCAGTGCCTAGCGCTTCAGCGCCGGAGGCACCACTCTAGCGCCCCAATGCTTCCCCCATGGCAACGCCAGTGCCGGCTCTGCCTCGATGATGTGACACTCCCAGCGTCGCTCTTTGCGACTCCCCGACTCCGCTTGCTTGAGACGCCAACGTTGGCCCTTCCACAAGGCCAACACCTATCCTAGGACTTAGCTTATTTTGAGTTTATATTGCTATTAGTAGAACATGCCGTTTTTACTTAGTTATTTATGTCATTTTCCATTTTGGGCGTGTGCTCCACTTATGTCGAATGGGCTACCCATGCCGAGAGCTCTAAAGCCTATTTAACCCACCCTCAGCTTCATTTGTAAAGGTTACGTTCATTTTTAGTTCAATATTGAAGTTTGAGAGCATTTCTCCTCCATTGAACTTGGGCGTCAAACACTTGTTCTATGTATCTTTTCAATCAAACCCGAGATCATCACATTGATCTTGACTCAAGGACTTATCACGTTGAGTTCTCCTTCGAAGCTGCCTCGCCCTTCATCACGTTGAAGGCTCACTTCTTCTTCCCCGACTTCCTCACGTACGACACCGAGACACCGGTGAAACCTCTATCAAGTGGTGTTGCGATCTCTTCTCGATCTAGATCCACTCTCTGACGGCGAACTTGACTCATCTAAGGCCAAGGACACATCAATTGGTCGTGATACAAAATAATAGGAAGAGGATGACATTATTGTCTATGACACCTCAGGAAATTTTCGCATGACCAGGTGAAAAGAAACAGGGTGAAAGCGCTCGAGGACTCTGCAAGCAACGCTGCAGCGCCCGATGCCAACGTCAACGCCAGCATTGTAACGCTCGACACCACCGCCATAGACGCTACCTGCAGCGCGCATGCCAAGCGCCAGTCCCCTAGCGTAAATGCCGGTCCTCGGCCAATGCCAAGCGTAGGCAGTCCAGCCCGCAACGCCAATGCACCAATAACCAGCGCCAACCAAGCGAGTACCCACTCCAACAGCACCAAGGCCAAGCCAGCGCATGGCTCCACGACACCAGCGCCTAGCCTAGCCCCCGATGCCACAGCTCCGGCCAACAAAGGTTGTTGTGAGAACCGGCTCGTGTTGGCTCGACACTAGGAGTTGACTCCTGCCATTCAGGGAAGGTCGCCTTGCTTTCTACTTGTTCCTAAATCATGTTATTCTTTTGAAAAGGAGCATGTTGATCTCCCTTCTTGTATTGCTTCCTTGTTATAGGACTTCAGGATGTCATGCCAGATGATTTGCTCGTAGGACTCTCACCACTTCGTGGGATAGAGACCAAGGAATTGCCCAACCGTGCGGCCTACCATGCCAACCCTGAAGAGACCAAGGAGTTGCAGCGCTAGGTGTAGGAACTCATGGATCGAGGCTACGTAAAAGAGAGCCTTAGCCCTTGCGCCGTGCTCGTGATATTGGTGCCTAAGAAGGATGGTTCTTGGAGGATGTGCTTAGTGATCAGCGCTACTTTATAGGGTTTAACTAGGAGTTGTTACCAGAGTTTTAGGTACCGTTTGGATGTGTTTAGAGCATAAATGTAAGAGAATGGAGTTGAGGAGTAGAAGTATTGATTTGGTGGTTTCAAGTGTTTAAATGAAGACTTAAGAAGATGGAGGAGAAAGCCACAAGAGAAGACCGAAGAATGAGCTGAAGAGAAGCTACAAAAGGTTTTCCGCGGTCGCGGAACAAGACGAGGCGAGAAGAGCAACACATAAGACGCGAGGCTTTACAATAAGTTTTCCGCGGTCGCGGAAATTCTTCCGCCATCGCGGAAACTGTTCATCAGCGCGGAGCGGGATTTTCGTCTTGTTTCATCCGAAGATATTATTTTATTTTATTTCCTTTTCTTTTATTTCGTTTATTTCGTGATTTTCTTTTAGATATTATTTGTTATCTTTTTAGAATTAGGTTTTGCAAGGGTTTTATAACCTAGTTTTCCCGGCAGCCTCTTTTCATCATTCAGACATTATTCAATTTGAAGTTTTTATGTTTCCAAGACTATGAAGAACTAAGCAACCTTTGCTTAGTCTAACGATTGAAGCCTTCGTTTGTATTTGGTTGTGAGATTATAACTGTATTTCCTTTCCTTTGATTATATCTCTTCTCTTTGTGCTTATTCCTATTGATTCTTGCTGATTTGATTGGCCTGATCATCTAGTTGATATTAGTAATTGTCTATTGCTAGGGTTTGGTTATTTCTAGTTGAAATCCCTTATCTTGTGTAGCAAACATGATATTTTAGGACTAGTTGGACTAGTTTATTGTGAAGAGAATTGATTATGTGTTAAATGCTGCGAGTTGTGGTGTTGCATGTATCCTGGTTAATTCCTATGTTTCGTGCTGCTATTGTTCTAAATCTTGATAGTTTCTTATGCGTTCGATAGTTAGGGTTACCAGGACTAGTTGGACTGATAACTATTTCAGAATAGGGACAGGAATATTCATAGGAAGGAATAGAGATAATCTATGATCAATCAATCAAATGAATGGTGGATATTTGTCTGGCTAAGTTACTTTTTCCAATTGATTTCAACCTTTGTTTTGATTTACTTTGTTATTTGCAAACAAAACCAAAAACCCCCCTTTTGTTACTATTGACATACAACTGTTGCACTTAGAAAGATTGCAACCTCCCTGTGAGATTCGACCCTTGCTTGCCTACTATACTTAGTTAGGTTTTTAAGGATTACTTTGATAGGCATAATGACTTTATCCATATCAAATTTGGAGTCGTTGCCGGGAAGGCAAGTTTTAATTTTTCTTTATGTTTGTTTGTGTGCCAACTTTTGTGTGGACCTATCTTATGGTCCACACCCGTGCTACTGACTCCCCACTGTTAGCCTGTGATACAGAAATCGAGAGGACACTCTCTAGGAACCACAGGATAAACAAATCTTTGTGCTTTGATAACCCGTGCTTTGAGATGGTTGAAGAAGCACCGACTCTGAGGCAGTTGACTGCCTCGAATCTGCAGCAGCAACCGCTTGCGGTGTAATTCCCTGAGCTAGCGGATGCTATGAACTTCGAGCTCAAATCTGGGCTGATCCATTTACTACCCCAGTTCCATGGGATGAGTGGAGAAGACCCCAACAAGCATCTGTCTGAGTTCCATGCCGTCTGCACCAGCATGAAGCCAAGAGGCGTTACTGAGGACCAGATCAAGCTGAGGGCCTTTCCTTTCTCTCTAAAGGATGCGGCCAATGATTGGTTCTACTATCTGGCCCTAGGGAGCATTGATACATGGGCTAAGATGAAGAAAGCCTTCCTGGAGAAGTACTTCCCTGCGACCAAGCTCAACAGCCTGAAGAGGAATATCAGCAATAGCGAACAGCAGGCTGCTGAGACGTTGTACGAGTACTATGAGAGATTCAAGAGGCTGATTTCTAGTTGTCCCTACCATGGGTATTCAGACCAAGACCTTGTACTTTATTTGTACGGTGGCCTTCTTGACGACGAGCGTAGGATGGTGAATGCAGCCTGTGGAGGAAATATTTTGAATAAGACGCCTGTTACAGCGTTTGAGATTTTCTTTGAGCTATCTGAGGGCTCAAGACAGTTCAGCAAGAGGGCGAGCGCCCAATTAGTCAAGGCTGCAGACTCTCAGCCATCATCCTCACTACTTTCTGAGATGGCTGAAATGAAGGAGATGATGAGGAGATACATGATGAAGGGTGGCCAACAGCAAGTCATGTCTTGTTGGATATGCTATGACACGATGCATCCTACTGATGCATGTCCCACGCTGCAGGAGCCCACTGCTGAGGTGAATGCTATAGGAGGTTTCAGTCCTCCTAGACCGAGATATGACCCGTACTCCAGCACGTACAATCCAAGGTGGAGAGATCACCCCAATTTGAGATACGGAAATCAGCAGAACCCTCTTCAAGGCCAGGATAATCAAGAGTATCACCAGAGGCCACCACAGTTCCTACCGTGCCCACAACAATTTCAGCAACCTGGGGGTCAACAACAACAATTTAGAACTCCATATGACCAAAGACCTCAAGGCCAGAGCTCAAGTTCATCTATGTCCAGTGATGACATGATCAAATCTCTCACCCAGAGCGTATCAACGTTGGCCAACACTATGGCCCAACAAAATCAAGAGATGGGGTCACAAATCCAAACGGTGGTCCAGCAACATAAGACCCTCGCTCAAAGTGTTATAACGTTGGCCACCACTATGGTCCACCAAAATCAAGAGATGCGATCAAGTATTCAGAACTTGGAGAAGCAAGTGGGGCAAATCTCCATCGCAGTGAGCAGACTAGAAGCCCGAGACTCGGGAAAACTACCATCTCAAACGGTAGTCAACCCGAGGGAGAACGTTTGTGCAATGACGCTGAGAAGCGGTACACAAGTGAAAGAAAGTCGAGGCCAATAGAAAGATTTCCGCGACCGCGGAGAGGAAGGCCGCGATCGCGGAATTTCTCTTGGAGACGAGACGAAAATCGGTGATTTTCCGTGACCGCGGACAGATTTCCGTGATCGCGGAAAAGTTTCTGGGGCCCAAGAATCCCTAGACGAAGAACTGCGACCGCGAGTCCAAAGCCGTGATCGCGGTTTTGCCTCTGATGTCCACGATGATTATGTGTGCCCCAATTTTCCTCCACTCAGTTCACTAAAGCCACCCGCTCCATTCCCTGAGGCTCTGAAGGACACGAGAAGGCTGGAGAATGACAAGGAGTTATTCGAGACCTTTAGCAATTGCGAGGTAAATATCCCTTTGATCAAGCTCGTTAAAAGCATCTCTCGCTATGCCAAATTCTTGAAGGATCTGTGCAAAATAAAGAAGAAGAAAGTAGTGAAGGAAAAGAAGAAGGTCAAAGTCAGTGAAAATGTCTCCGCTATGCTGCAAAAGTGGTTGCCTAAGAAGTGCAGTGTTCCAGGCATGTTCAATATAGGAGGCACCATGTTCGACAAAGCCATGCTGGATTTAGGTGCCTCTATCAATGTTTTACATCTCTCGCTGTATGAATCTTTAGAGGTGGGGCCATTACAGAAGACTGGGATAGTGATCCAACTGGCGGATAATTCATATGTGTATCCCAAAGGAGTGGTGCAGGATGTGCTGGTAGCGGTTGACAAGTTGATTTTCCCTGCGGATTTCTTTGTCATGGATACGGGGCAAGATAAATACGCAACCCCTGTGATGCTGGGAAGGTCGTTCATGAACACGGTAAATACCAAGATTGATGTGAGTAGTGGTTCACTCACAATGGAGTTTGATGGGGCGAGGGTCGGATTCAACATTGGCGATGCAAAGAGACACCCTCCTGATGATAACCCCGAGTGTTCGGTTGATGTGAGCAACCCAAGTTGAGTGGGAGAGCACCAAGTCGAGCTACGACAATAACCAAGGCGCTGCTCGGGAGGCAACCCGAGGTATGAAATTATTTTCTTGTCTCTTCCTTTCTAGCTTTTATTATTGTTGTTTCATTTTGGTTTCGTTTTTTGTTTTGTTTTGTTTTTAGACTAACTTGTAGGTAGGAGACCCGAGCTAATTCGAAGACGGTGTTTAACTCGCACCAGAAACTTTATTGCGGGCGCGGAAATACCACTTTAAGTCCCCTAACTCTAAAAAAAAAGTTTTACCGAAGGCTAGCTGTCCGAGTTTTACACTGAGAAACGGTGTGCATCATGCTGCCAAGGAGGAGACACATTCACCCCACATTTTTAATTGGCACCGATGATGGCCCGACATTCGACAGCTGACGAGGAGGAACACCAGAGCCCACATCACGATTACATTCGGGCTCCCATTCGGTGTTCGTTGAAGGCCCGTGCAACCCCGGTTCTTTGATGTACCACTACACCTTACAGTGGATTTATTTGGTTGCACGTGCAGTTTATTGGAGAAGGACCGCGCAACACCTGCGACATGTTCTTTCATTGTTTTACCGCCAGCCCCAACATCCACATCCAGGCCACCTCGGCGACGGTTGTGAGTACTTTTTTGCTTTTCCCTGTGCTTCATCTTTTTGTCTTTCATTACATTGAGGACAATGCAATGTTTAAGCATGGGGGAGTGTTCTATACTTGCTAGTCATTTGAGGAGAAAGAAAAAAAGAAAAAAAAATAATGAAAAAGAAAGAGTCAAAAAATTGAAAAAAGATAAAAATAAAATCATGAGATAAGTCGAAAACCCGAGAGGGCGGCTTAGGTAATAAGCAGGTGGCTTGGACCAGTATTAGGCTGGGGTAATATAAGGTCAAGAGTGATGTGAATTTTTGTGAGCCCATCTATTGAAAAATGAAATGAGTGGTTTGGTGAAAACCCGAAAGGGCGCCTTGGCAAAATGAGTGAAAAGAAGAAGAGTGATTATTAGGATTACTTATTTTTCCTGGCGTGGTGACATAAGAAGAGGTGATATAAGGAGGATTCGGGTAGGTCACTCTGGGAGGCATAAGAAGATAGATGGAGGCTAGGATTAGATTTTTAAGCTTGTATGTTGGTGTGTTGTGCTTATTGTGTTGGTGCCTTGGAGATTCATGATTAGGTGCAGTTCTTAGTGGAGATGATTTTGCTGTGCTTCCTGAGACCTTGGGTATTTGATTGGAGGAGTAGGTTTATATTAGCTTACTCGAGGACGAGTAATGTTTAAGCATGGGGGAATTTGATCAGCGCTACTTTGTAGGGTTTAACTAGGAGTTGTTACCGTAGTTTTAGGTACCGTTTGGATGTGTTTAGAGCATAAATGTAAGAGAATGGAGTTGAGGAGTAGAAGTATTGATTTGGTGGTTTTAAGTGTTTAAATGAAGACTTAAGAAGATAGAGGAGAAAACCACAAGATAAGACCGAAGAAGGAGCTGAAGAGAAGCTACAGAAGGTTTTCCGCGGTCGTGGAAGTCACTGCCACGGTCGCGGAACAAGACGAGGCAAGAAGAGCAACACATCAGACACGAGGCTTTACAGTAAGTTTTCCGCGGTCGCGGAAATTCTTCCGCGATCGCGGAAACTGTTCATCAGCGCGGAGAGGGATTTTCGTCTTGTTTCATCCGAAGATATTATTTTATTTTATTTCCTTTTCTTTTATTTTGTTATTTCCTTTTAGATATTATTTGTTATCTTTTTAGAATTAGGTTTTGCGAGGGTTTTATAACCTAGTTTTCCTAGCAGCCTCTTTTCATCATTCAAACATGATTCAATTTGAAGTATTTACGTTTCCAAGACTATGAAGAACTAAGCAACATTTGCTTAGTCCGACGATTGAATCCTTCGTTTGTATTTGGTTGTGAGATTATAACTATATTTCCTTTCCTTTGATTATATCTCTTCTCTTTGTGCTTATTCCTATTGATTCTTGCTGATTTGACTGGCCTGATCATCTAGTTGATATTAGTAATTGTCTATTGCTAGGGTTTGGTTATTTCTATTTGAAATCCCTTATCTTGTGTAGGAAACATGATATTCTAGGACTAGTTGGACTAGTTTATTGTGAAGAGAATTGATTATGTGTTAAATGCTGCGAGTTGTGGTGTTGCATGTATCCTGGTTAATTCCTATACTTTGTGCTGCTATTGTTCTAAATCTTGATAGTTTCTTGTGCGTTCGATAGTTAGGGTTACCAGGACTAGTTGGACTGATAACTATTTCAGAATAGGGACATGAATATTCATAGGAAGGAATAGAGATAATCTAGGATCAATCAATCAAATGAATGGTGGATATTTGTCTGGCTAAGTTACTTTTCCCAATTGATTTCAACATTTGTTTTGATTTACTTTGTTATTTGCAAACAAAACCAAAAACCCCCCTTTTGTTACTATTGACATACGACTGTTGCACTTAGAAAGATTGCTACCTCCTTGTGGGATTCGACTCTTGCTTGCCTACTATACTTAGTTAGGTTTTTAAGGATTACTTTGATATGCATAACGACTTAGCCCTATCACTTAGACTGACGTGCCATCAACCAAATCACCATCAAATACCGCCATCCAATCCCTCGCCTCGATGATATGTTAGAGGAGATGCATGGTGCCATATTGTTCTCAAAGATTGACTTGAAGAGTGGCTACCACCAAATTCGAATGAAAGAAGACGACGAGTGGAAGACGGCGTTTAAGACCAAGTACGGTCTTTATAAGTGGCTTGTCATGCCATTGAGGCTCACCAATGCCCCGAGCACTTTCATGCGCCTCATGAACCATGTTTTGAGGGATGTTTTGGGGAAGTTTGTTGTTGTATACTTTGATGACATTTTGGTGTATCCTCGTAGTCTAGAGGAGTATGTAGAACGCCTTAGGCAAGTGTTAGAGTTCCTTAGGAAAGAGCAGCTGCATGCCAACTTAGGCAAATGTCGATTCTGCTCCGACACTACCATTTTTTTAGGCATTGTAGTGTCCAAGGATGGTCTATGCGTGGATGAGGAAAAGGTATGCGCCATTAGCGAGTGGCCTACGCCAACCACCCCCACCATGGTTCGATCATTTATGGGGTTGGCGGGTTTCTACTGATGCTTTGTGCGAGAGTTTAGCACAATCGCCACGCCTTTGCATGATCTTACCAAGAAGGGTACCACGATCGAGTGGCTTGACACTCACGAGGCAGCCTTCCAAGCACTTAAAGACAGGCTATGCAATGTGCCTCTACTCAAGCTACCTGACTTCACCAATACTTTCGAGGTGGAGTGTGATGCGTCCAACTTTGGCGTTGGAGGTGTCTTGTTGCAAGAGTGTCAGCCAATCGCTTACTTTAGTGGGAAGCTCACCGGCACTACCCTCAACTACCCAACATATGACAAGGAGTTCTAAGCTCTAATCCAGGTGTTGCAGACATGGCAACATTATTTGTGACCAAAGGAGTTTGTGTTCCACTCTGATCACGCTGCTCTGGCCTACTTGAAGAAACAAGCAACACTAGGTCGGCGCCATGTCCGGTCGGTCGAGTTCATGGAAACCTTCTTGTATGTGGTGATTCACAAGAAAGGTAAGGAGAATGTGGTAGCCGACGCCATTTCTCGGAGGTATCTTCTGTTGACTCATCATGATGCTAAGGTTCTAGGTTTTAGGTTGATTTAAGACTTATATTTGCTTGATGGTCATTTGAAGTCTATTTTTGAAACCTGCCTAGCCAAGGGTGAGTTTGAGAGTTTCTTTATGGATGATGACTACATATACAAGGCCGGGAAACATAGCATTACATGATCTTTCATAAGGCAACTCCTCATCAAGGAGGTTCATGAGGGCCGTGGACATTTTGGTATTGCCAAGACCTTAACCTCCCTTAGAGAGCATTTTTATTAGCACTACATGACTAGGCATGTCACACGGTTTTGCAAGAGTTTTGTGACTTGTCAAAGAGCCAAGGGTAGATCGACTCCTAGTGGTCTTTACACCCCTTTGCCTATACCCGAGGGCCCCTAGGAAGACTTGTCTATGGATTTTGTGACGGGGTTGCCTACTTCAAATAAGGGGAGAGACTCAATCTTTGTAATAGTGGATAGATTTACCAAGATGGCACACTTCATCCCTTGTAGGACTATAAACAATGCTACAGACATAGCCAACCTATTCTTTGAGCATGTTGTGAGATTATATGGGATTCCATGGACCATAGTGATTGACCGGTATGTGAAGTTTGTGAGCCAGTTTTGGAGGACTCTACGGGAAAGCTAGGTACCAACCTTCTATTTTCTACTATCTACCTCCCACAAACCTATGGCCAGACCGAGGTGACCAATAGGACACTAGGAGCTCTTCTTAGAACCATGCTTAGGTGCAACCCTTGCCGTTGGGAAGACTTACTCCCTTTTGTTGAGTTTTCCTATAACAGGTCCAGACACTCGGCGACAAAGCTCACACCATTTGGGGCGGTGTATAGAAGGAATCTGCTCACTCCGCTAGACCTTGTGTCATACCCATTGCATGACACGGAGAACCTCCAAGGAGCTAGGAGGGCAAAGTTTGTCTAGGAGTTGCACCGTCGGACATGGAGCTAGCTCGAGCGCCGCGCTTAGCAGTACGCGCCAGCACAACAAAGGCCGACGATGCGTTGTCTTTGCCTCGGGCGAGCTACAAGGTGGAGCTTCCGGATGAATATGGAACTTACAATGTGGCGGACCTCTCGCCATACATTCCGCAGAAATTTGGAGATGGTGAATCGGGGACGCTTCACAGCCAAGAAGGGTAGAGTGATGCGACCTTTCCCACCATGACAACAAAGGAGGAGGAAGATGCCATGAGCTTGCGCTCAAATGTCCTCGTGACTCGGGCTCATGCCAATGGCCATCACCCAAGCCATCCAATCCCTTGTGGCCCGCATCTTCGCTAGTTCCTACACCCCCATGGCATCGGCGTCGCTCTTGTCCTCGCTTCCATCGCAGCCCCAGAGCGACCGCTCTAGCGCCCTAACGCTTCCTACATGGCATCGCTAGTGCTAGTTCTGCCTCGATGCCGTGACACTCCCAGTGTTGCTCTCTAAATGAAACATGAAAAAAAGAATTTTATATCTTTTTTTGTACAAGCAAACACTAGAATCCTTGTACTTTATATCTTGATCTACTTTAAGAGGTGAATTTCATCACTACATCTTGAAAATAATACGCGAGTTCCATGTACACTACATTTTGCTTCTATGTACACTACACTTTTGTACGCAAGATTCTTGCGTACGCCAAATTCTTACGTATGCCAGATATATGCGTAGAAATATAGTCGTTGGAAGTGGTTTTACGGTTGGTTTTTGAATTATCTCCTACGCAAGTATTAGTGTACGCCCTATGCAAGTATTAGCGTATGCCAAAATTTTGCGTACCAATTAAAAGTAGTCGTTGGAATTAGTCATTAGAAGTAGCTTGTGGGAAATTTGAAACCTGGTCTCCTATGCCAGAATCTTGCGTATGCCAATATCTAGCGCAGAGGGCCAAGTTTCAAAATTCCCACCTGCAAATTCCAACGGCTACTTTTACTTGGTATACAATATTCTTGCGTACATCAAGTTGTTGCGTAGCCCAATGGCCATAAGTCCAACGGACAAATTTTCCATCTATAAATACTCAAACTCATTGATCCAAATTCCACACACGAATACAATGGCAAATAGCGGAAACAGATATTGGAGTAGTGAAGAAGATGATGAAGAATTCAACCCCAATATTTTCGCGGTTAGAAATGCATAATTGTTCGTAATAGGCTAGATAGTTGCGTTATATAGATATGAGTTAAGTATGGGTGATTAAAACCTCTTCTAGAAATGCAGATATTGTTTTGTTTTAGTATTACTGTTGTAGTTTTGTTAGTATTTATTATTAAATATTTAGCGTTATGTAGATATTGTATGTGTAGTTATGAATTAGTAGTTCTTTAAGTATAGAAATTGAGGTATTGTTTTGTTATAGTATTACTATTGTAGTTTTGTTAGTATATTATAGCGGTATGGAGATATTATATGTGTAATAATGAATTTGTAGTTCTTTATGTTTAGAAATAGAGATATTTTTATTTTAGGGGTATGTCATTAGATGAAAATGGATATATTAGGGTGTTTGAAGAAGTGAATAACGTTAGGGGAAAGATTATGGATCTAAATTTCAACTAATCAAAAGTGAGATAGCCGAGAGGAATTGATTGATTGGGCTCAAAAGTGGGGCAAAGATTTGATGATGGTACCAGTCATTCGCCGAAGTAATGTCAAACATGTTAGTTAATTTGACGTGCGAGAACTTTGGTGAATATAGATCGGGGGGAAGAAACTTAGTGAAGAATATTCGGAGGAGGCTATTGTGGTATGTCTTGAAACTAGCTCGAAGAAGTCCGAGTGCACATTTGAGTTGTACGGTGTTCTAATGGAGAAGAAGCCAGGAGTAGAGATTCGGAAATGGATCTTGAATGTGTTGAACGGGCAGCATAACCATAAGCTTATGACTACCTTCCTTGGGCTTGCATACATGGGCTGAATTACCCCGGATGAGCAGCACGTTGTCAAGTGGTTCGGCAGTAGGTTCAATCTGTCGAGTGTTATTGTTGCAGAGTTGAGAAGCTTCTATCCCAAAAGTTGTCAAGTGGATATCCTATTTTTTGCTAACCCTCACTTGTTGCACTTATTGAAGATGTTTCCGTACGTGGTAGTTATCGACGCCACATACAAGACATATAGGTATGTAATGGCTTTGTGTCGTAATATTTATTACAATTTAATATAGTAGTAATGTCTATCATCTAAGATTGCTTATATTCTTTTGTTTTCTTACATTCATCCTTAGGTATAACATGCCTTTGGTGGAGATTGTTGGTTTTACATGCACTCACAAGACGTTCAACATCGCTTATGCATTTACGCGGGAGGAAGATGTTTTGAATTATGCGCTCATAATGCAAAAAGTTCTGTATTTGTTTGAAGAAGCGGGAGCATGGTTATTAAAATCTAGATCCGGATCTTAAAATCCTAAGATTTTACAATCCAAGGTAGGGTGTTTGATCCGGATCTATTACTAAAATCTATCAATGTCAAAATCTAACTCTGGATCTTACAGGATCTCAAAGGATCAGTAGAATCTTACGATTCTAAGATCCGAGTAAGATCCTAACGTTGAACTTATACGAGCTACTAACACCCCGTTTGAGAGCCCAATTTGTCCAAATTCCCACCTCTCTCATACTTACGCTCTCTATATATATGTATCTCCCATGTAGTCACGCTCGAAATCCCAAAATTCCACTCATGCGTGATAAAAACTAAAGCAACCCTTATAATGTTTGTTCAAAATCTTCATGTCTCATTTATGCATGTCCTAAATCCAATTAGTTTTGACAATGTAGAGTATATGGATTGAGTTTCGGTGAATCAATGGTCCATTGTATCAATGTTCTAAGTTTAATATTTAAATTATTAAATATCTATTTATATTTTTGTTAAATGACGTTCATATTTTATTATTAATTTAACTTTTATTTGTTTACAAAATTTTACGACTTTACGATCCGATCCAGAGGGTCCCCTGTGATCCGATCCTAAAATCCCGATTTTAATAACCTTGAGCGGGAGTAATGATGACAACCATAACGACTGATCGAGAGAAGTTCCTCATCAATGCAATTTGGATAGTTTTTAAAGGTCATGTTAAACACCTTTTGTGTTGGGTGCATATCAAACACAACATCGAGGCATATGCGAATCCAATGTTGAAGTCAATGACTTTTACAACTAATATTGAAGACTTTGGTGTTCAACCACAAAGGAAATCTACGAAGAGAGGCTCCAAGGACTGAGGAAATCGTGGAAGAGCGGCCTTGTTCGATTCATTGAGAACTTGTGGCTTAATTCTTACAAAGAAAACATAGTCATAACGTGGACGGATAATCATCTTCACTTCTTCACGAGGACTTCAAACAGGTATCCTTTTTTCAATTGTTTAGTTGTTTATTGGGTCTCGGCTCCGGCGGCGCCTGAGGAATAGACTGCTTGTACCCAAACTAGCGAGGCAGCGGTCGGGCAAGTATAGCTCTCGCACGTCAAAATACTCAATGACGCCTCGATATAGCTACAAAGCGCACTTGGGATCGTTGAAGTTTAACACGCCCCACGGTTTCCACCAAACCTAAAATAAAAAAAATAGCAGTGTGAGATGACCAAAAAATAATTGAAAAAATGTAAATTTAAAGGTCACGCCTGAAATTACCTCACAAAACTTCATGGTGTCGAGCACCTGACACAGGGAGGTGAAGCGTGATCGCGGAAGACGTGAAAGTAGGTTTAGGGTTTAGGGTTAAGATTGTCCACCATGGCTTCCCGGTCAGGTGAAGCGTGATCGTGGAAGGTGTGAAAGTAGGACTAGATCCACGTCTGTAGACAAACATATAATTGTTAGCATTTTTAAATTGTAAACCGTAAAACCCAAAAAATTAAATTATTACCCTTAAAGCAACAGACATTTGGCGAATCCATGTGCATGATCCGACGATGCCTGACCCAATTTCCGGTACAGATGGGCCAGGACACCAACACCCCAAGCGTAGCGGTCGATGCGATAGTGGTCGAGGAGGAGCGACATATACTTCGCCTTCACTTTCTGCCAGGGCTTGTTTGTGAACACGGTACTGCCCAACACCATGAGCAAGTACATCGAAGTTATATGACCCTCATCCCTGAAATTAGTAATATTAATTTAGTTATAGTATGTATATAAAGAATGTAATTAAAAACTGTAATATTAATTAAATTACAAATATGTCACTTCTCAACAGCTTGCACCGATTCTTCAAAGCTGTATTGATCGCAATACCGCTAGATGAAATACAAATAAAATAAAATATATTAATATAATCAGTAACATTGTAATTAAAGTATATATTTAATACATGATAAATATATAAAACTTATTACATAAGGCCATTTACGCGACGGCACCGAAATCGAGCCCAAGCATCTCTGATAGGGCGACAAATAGATCGGCATCCGTCATATCCAAGGCTACCGCCGTCCCGTCAATGGGGATCTCCAAAATGTGGAACACGTCATGGAGTGTGATCGTGATCTCTCCCTATGTAAAATGGACGGAGGTCATGTCTCGATGCCACCGCTCTACGAACAACAAAATAAGCACGGGGTCCATCCGGCGGAACTCTAGGGATCCTGCCTCTGGAATTCGTGAATGGACGCAAAATGCGGATGGTGGGTGTAGGGTTTCAGTATCTTCCTCAACTGAAACTCAATAAAATCAAAAATTTGTTAATTACAATAATAAAATATTTAATTACATATTTGATCTAATGAAATATTTAATAAAATATGTACTGGATCAGGATCCATGAGTGACAGGAGAGGCTGGAGCGTAAGTCGCTCCGTAGGCGTCCAAATACGGCGAGCGACGTGGGTCAGATATGAAACATGGATACGGCGTGACCGGGGCCCTCCTGGCATCCAAACCTTCTCTTGCTGCCCCCCCTCGGGAGTCGCACCTGGCTCGGGAGGGGTCTCGCTGCCTCAGGAACAGGTTTCGCTGCATCGGGAACGGCTCCCACAACATTGGGAACGAGTCAGCGAGGCGTATCGTCCCTCCCTAGATCATCTGTTATAGAAACTGGAGGGGCCTTGATGCTCGTAACATAGTCCCGCTCCAAGGCTGTTGTCAGGGCCTGCTCGTCAACGTCGGTTTCGGGCATGGATATGTCGCTACTATTGTCCTTGGGATCCGACATGTCTGCATCGTCGCCGGTCCCGCCCTCTTGAGCGGCAGGTAGTCGCGGAACAAATCCGCCGCACTAGGAGAGCCGTGCTGGGCTGATATTATGATCCGCTGTTGTCCGAGCCTATGGGACCCTCTTTACCATTGTCTCACTTATATACTATAGTATTTCATCAAATTTCATATAGTTACACTTATGTACTATAGTATTTCATTAAGTCTAGTATACTTAGACTTATATACTATAGTATTTCATTATATTTCATATAGTTACACTTAAGTACTATAGTATTTCATTAAGTCTAGTATACTTAGACTTATGTACTATACTATATAAGTGTAACTATATATATAAGTCTAAGTATACTAGACTTATGTACTATAGTATATAAGTGTAACTATATAAAATTTAATGAATTACAATAGTACATAAGTATAACTATATGAAATATAATAAAATACTATAGTATATAAGTGTAACTATACGAAATTTAATGAAATACTATACTATATAAGTGTAACTATATGAAATATAATGAAATACTATAATATATAATGTAACTATATGAAATATAATGAAATACTATAATATAGTATAAATATATGAAATATAATAAAATACTATAGTATATAAAGTTTTTATTCTCGATTTTTGGCTTTTTGGAGGGGAAAACGATATCCGTTTTGGATGAATTTTATATTTACGGACTCGTATTAAAATTTTATACAAAATTATGGTAGAAAAATGCAAAAAATACCAAAAAAATCACTAAAATGTGCTATATGCCGGGCACCAAATTGTAAAAAAAATGGATAGGAAGGCTTCGTTTTTTGGGCTTTTGGAGGGGCAAACGATGTCCATTTTAGACGAATTTTATATGTACGGACTCGTATTGAAATTCTCTATATGATTATGGAAAAGAAAAAAAAAGTGCAATTTTTGTTTTTTGGGTGCGCGTAAGCTACGCGCATAGGTAACCTTTCATAGGTGTGTCACAAACTTTTCAAAAATGCCCATTGTACCCCTGTGCTGCTATGCTACGCGCACGATACCGTGCTGCTATGCTACGCACACAGTTTCGATTTAGACACGAAACCGCGTGCATATAGCCACTGCCTAAAAAAAAACTAAAATCATATTATAAAATGAGAATCAGAGAACCTCATTTGCTTCCTTTTTCCGGTGTTGACATTGGCCGGAGCCCACCGGAATTGTGCCCGGAAAAGTACCCGGCGCCACTTTATAAAATGAGTTCCAACAAAAGACCCTCGTCTCGTGGTGGAGATCTTTGAAGCGTACCTTTCAAAGCAAGTTAATACTGCTGCTAACAAGGATTGAACAATATTCGCTCTTGCAATGCTAACTCATCCAAAAAGGAAATCTATTGTAAGTATGCAGTCTAAGTGTGACTTGATTGCAATTAATTTGTGCAGATGTTAATATGGTTGTTGATCTTGCTGCTTAGCCAAACTTGAAATATTTGCTATATGCTTCTCTATAACAATGTTTTATTTGCATTGTGGCTTTTGAATCACCATATTCTGATCAGAGAGTGCATTTTTATGTGAATTACATTCCCAAGACAACAATTTTATTAATGTATTGATCTTTCTCTTGCATTTAAATTTATATAAAGAGTGCGGTTCCGGTGCGGAGCACTCTTCCCGTGCGGACGTGCGGACATGCACTATAGGGCCTTATTTGTGCACTTTTGGACCTTATTTGTGCACTTTTGCAAAAATTTTGAAAAATGCTTGGAAAAAAATTTGAAAAAGAAAATTTAAATTTTTTTTTTTTTTTGAAAAAGTGCACAAATAAGACGTTAAAGTGCACAAATAAGACCCAAAAGTGCATGCTCCGCACGTCCGCACGGGAAGAGTGCTCCGCATATGATCCAAACTATTATATATGACTACAGCCATAAATGTCTCCATTCATCAACGAAGTGTGGGAAGATTTGCAGGTTCTAACAAACTTAGGACTGGCACATATACATCTGAGTTTGAGCTCTTGTCTTATTTTATCAACCGCGTCATTTCATTTTGACATCTTGTCTTATTTAAAGACACCTGCTCAATTAATTAAAGATAAAGACATAATATAACCCATGAGAATCGGAGAACCTCATTTGTAATTCACATGTATACTAGATATACAAGATACACCATTTATGATCAAACAAAATAACGTCGTTGACATTCAATTAAGGTTGATAGGAAAAGTCTCACTTGTTAACATGATATTTAAGACTGAAAGTTTCAAACAAAATGATGTCATTGACATTCAATTTAGGTTGACAGGAAAATTCTCACTTGTCGACGAGATATTAAGACTGAAAGTTTCAAGTGATTCAGTCTTAAAATTACCGCCAACGACGAGTGATAATTTTTCTGTCAAACTTAGTTGAATTTCAGTGACATTATTTTATAACGTCGGGATTGAATTACTTGAACTTTTCAATCTTAAATTTCCTGTCAACAACTAGGAATTTTTCTATTTTTAAAACTCTTGTCGATAAGTGAGATTTTTCCTATCATCTTTAATTAAATGTCAATGACATTATTTTCTTTGAAATTGAAAGGTAACAATTGAAATTGAAAGGTCGAGACTGAACTTACAATTAGAGTGGAGAGTCGATGGGGATTATCAAGTGACAATACTTTTTTGGAGTATCTTGTTTGTAGCTTGCATTTACATTGTGGAAAGTAAGACTATAATCAAATACTTTTTTGGAGTATCTTGTTTGTAGCTTGCATTTACATTGTGGAAAGTAAGACTATAATCAATGTAGGGAGTATTAATCTATATATGAATGTAGGGAGTATTAAATACAACATCGCATTGTACATTTACTATAATAAAAGACTAGTATACTCGTTATAAATTGAGGATATCCTGCATCCATGTTTAGCATATAAAGCTTTCTATGTGGATGTTAATTTGTGTTCCGAACCACTCACTTCAACAGCTTAATTAGTCAAACCTCCAAATCCCAGTTTCGTCAGAACTATAGCTCAAGAAATTGAAGGAAATCAAAATAGAACAAGTGATCTAAGAGGCTTAATTAAGCTTTCTCGTGTTCCAAATTGATTCAGAATAAGACACAATACCTTAAATTGAATAAAATCTAATCATAAGTATACCTTGAATTAGTCTTATATATCCTTCCACCAGTAGAAAATTATCATGTTATAGTTAGAGAATTATCATGTCAACCCATGATGATATTATTTGAAACCTTACGTCCCCTTTCACCGACTGATAACTTTCATGTCGACTTAAACAATAAAAACATAATTTTCTTTTCAAAAACAGTTGGTTTTAGAATTCTTGTCATATACTAATAATTTTCCAGTTGAGCTTCAAACGCAGTCTATGGCGCTCTCAAACTTCGTCTATACTACTTGACAATCCCGAAACTAAGCTATCTTCCAATCTGTTTTCCCTTCTAATGAGATCTGTGTAAATCAAGTGGTTCTCATACAACCAAAGGGCTCAAATGAAATAAAAATGACTCAAGCACCTTGCGATGGTTACAAACTTTGAAGATTAAATAATCTCTTCATTTGTCCTCTACTGAAGCTTCTCCTTGAACTTCAATAATTTTGTCGTTTGGCAAAGTTAGTGCGAATTGTAGCTATGGTGATTGATGGAACGCGCTATTTGTGAATACCACTAAACGTGTGGAATCACCGCGTTCATTCCTTAATGTCTCTTAACCGACAAGCGAGGCCCTTGTTCAAGTCATACCCAGCCCTAGAAAGATCGCGATGATTGTTTGCATGTTGTGATGTCACCCGTCCAATGGAACGAGGCCACAGCTCAACCGCCATTGGATGTCGCCTTACTCGCGTACGACACGTCACTCCATTCAAGTCACCGTTGGTTGACACGTCTCTGCTCTTTGCCAGCAATCACAAGCAGGACTCGAATAGTATAAATAGTCTTAAGGCTTCATTTTTTAGAGACCTTTGGTGGAATTGCCCATTTTTTTGGGAGAAAACGAGAGGTCTGTGTATGGTTCTCGTGTAAAGATTTGTTGAAATGTAATCGCCATTAGAATTATCGCGTTGATTATGAATAAAATGTCCTTTTTACAAGTCTCTGGTCCATCGCTTGGAAGATCGCGTTTATTTTTTGGGATAGTCTATGTCGTGGCGAATCTATATTTTAAACAACTCAAATGCATGGGAACTATCCCTGGCACCAACCGTGGGGACCTGTCCTCACATTAGGTCGACTAGACTATCCCAGATAAGCCACCGCGTTCTTCTTAACGGGTGAGATCCCCTAAGCTCGCTTGGGGCTGCCACCGCGTTCTTCTTAACGGGTGAGATCCCCCAAGCTCGCTTGGGGCTGCCACCGCGTTCTTCTTAACGGGTGAGATCCCTCAAGCTCGCTTGGGACTACCACCGTGTTCTTCTTAACGGGTGAGATCCCCCAAGCGAGCTTGGGGTTGCCACCGCGCTCTGTTCGTTAAGGACTATCAATAAAGAAAATTTAGAAGTTCAAAAGTGTGCTTATCATTCATTCGCATATCGTACTAATTGTTTCGTGCAATAACATACATGAAGAAAAATTGAAGAAAGTCTACAAGTTGCCAGTGGAAATCAAGAGGCATCGCGATCCTCAAGCAAGGCTGCATTAGTTGTCGCGGCATTTGCATCTATGTCCATAGTCTGGTCATCTCCCTCGGCGGGGTCTTTGATTGGAGGCTCGCCAAAGAGATCTGTATAATCAGGAGTGAAATAAACAATCCTGGAATCAATCTCGCCGAACTTCGCCACTGCCTGTCTGACTCCAATTCTTATTCCTTGTTCCCAATGGGGTCCCACCTCGTTAGCTACCTTGATCTGATAGTCCTCCGACTTGAGATAATCGGTGACAACGCGTTCTGCCCTAGCGTGCCACTTTCCTGCCTCAAGGTTTGATGTATCGCGATGCGTTTTGAGCTCAACTATCTTCTCATCCTTCTCAGACACGGCCTGTTGTAAATATTCAACCTTCTTCTTAAGAGACGCATTCTCTTCTTGAAGCTTTACCGCATTGGAAATGGCTTTGTCACGTTCCGCCGCGGACTGCTCGACTTGCTTAGTCAATGTTGCCACCTTAGCGCGAGCCTCTTTTTCCTCGCGGATTCCTTTGCATTTTGTCTCTAAAGCATTGCAGTACGATGTTGTTGCCATCATACTAAGACGAGCCTACGAAATCAAGCAAGTATAGTAATGTTAAGAACTAAAGTTGATATGGCAAGATTCAAAGGCAAGCGAAAGATCGCGTACCATTTCCATGTATTTCATAGCCTCGAACTGAAGAAATGGCGCGGGCAGGGAAGTTAGCCACTCCTTCTCTTTGGCACACACGTCACTTGGAATGCCTAGCTTATGCATATCCTCCACAGAAGGCCCAGGCGCGGCGAAACTGGTTTTCCCCGAAGTACAAATAAGAGCAGGATCAGCGCTGCTCTCAAACCTTGATCTCTTGCCTTCTCGGCTTTCTTGAGAAGTGTCATCACGCTTCTTGCCGCGCTGATCCGTCTCTACTATGCCAGCTAGAGGTAGCGAGGAAGCTGTAGCCTTGCGTGTGATCATCACGTCAGAAACAGGTGCCAATACTTGCTCCCCTCCGGCCTAGTCATCTGTTGCTCCCGTCGCTGATGTTGATCGCGATGGAGTCCCCGCGATCTTCTTGGCTCTCTTCAGTAGGAAATCGGATTTCACCATCCCTGAGAATGCCAAACTAGGTTAGTACAGCGCGAGAAAATAAAAAATAGGAAAAAAACGGATAATCACCCGACTCATCGCGTTCCGCCGAATGCGGTAAACTCAACCCTGCTTTCTCTAAATTCTCCTGAGTAATCAAGCGTTTGTAGTCAGGGGCATCTCCTTCGTTGCGAAATCGAGCTTTACACGCGTCAATCTCCTTCTGATCTGGCTTGTCAGGACGCATGAAAGGACCCGGAAACAACTTATAGTTAAAGGCTGAATGAGAGGAGCACCCCGCTAAGAACCATTTGTCCCTCCATTTGCCTACGTTGGAAGGCTTACTGATGACATGCAAGGTAGGACGACTAAGGTTGCATAAGCCCTTGTCATACTTCAAGGTGAAAAGCTTGAGCATATGATGCGCGTCGGGAGTGGGACCAGAGTGATAGCATCGCATCGTGTATCCGCTAAGGTATCTCCACACATTGGGATATAGCTGAGTAGGATTAAGGTTGAGAAGCCACAGGAATTCGCGATAAAAATTAGGCAGAGGAAGGCGAAACCCAGCCTCAACGCTGGCTACGAAGACGACCATGCAATTCCGGTATCGCGCCATGGAAGTTCCTCCTTTTTCAGGAAGGCAGAGCTCTGTCCCAATCGGCCAAGGAATTGATCGCGCTAAATCTTCCAAGGTGGAGAGCGAGACACTTGTGGTCATTCCATAACTTTGCATGTCTTTCCCTGGACGATTCTTCATCATGGGGATCTCATCTAAAA
This sequence comes from Rheum nobile, assembly GCA_027886185.1. Taxonomy (NCBI): domain Eukaryota; kingdom Viridiplantae; phylum Streptophyta; class Magnoliopsida; order Caryophyllales; family Polygonaceae; genus Rheum; species Rheum nobile. Next base: position 1,920,318 of record WOAB01000072.1, on the reverse strand, counting down.
TCACCACGGGAATTGGGAGAGGATCGGCATTCAAGCGATGGCTCGCGAAGCTATCCGAACTTCGCGGTGCCTCGTCTTGGGGATTGCTTTGAGAGACGTTTGCCACAGGAGAGTAGGAAACCACACCCTTTCCCTTCACCTTCTCAACCCGCATCACTCGCCCCTGTGAAGCAGCTTCTTCTCTAGTCTGACGCGATGATTCACTCGAAGATGAAGACGTGGTCTCGGATTCGGGACTCGAGGCGGACTCATGCTCTCTGTACGCGTTCTCTACTGCTCTGCCATAAGCATCATCACTCCCTGAGTTCGTTTCGCTTGACATGATGAAAAGGTGTGGAAGGACGATTGCGCGTGATAAAACAAGTCCTCTCTCAAAAGGAGATAAAATAATTTAGTCACAAGGAACGAAAAAGAACGTGCGCAATCAAGACAAGGCAAATGAAGGTCTCTAGAAAAAGAACACGATCAACAAGAAGTCTAGACGAGCGAAGGTGTCAAAGGATCTGGAAGCAGAATTTGAAGAGTTGGGTTAAAAAAGGAAAAAGAAAGAGAATAAAGAAGTTCTAGAGTGAAGTGTGACAGCAAATCCCTACACTCCACGGCCTACGAGAACTCGTTGGATCAGGTTATTCAACCTTTCCCCCGTGTCCCTATTTTCAGCTTCTTAGGGGAATACCCATTGGCACTACCACCACCGCCATTGTTACCCAGAAAAGCGAGAAACAAGAAGATGAAGCGACGAAAGAGAGAGAAGAAGAAGATAGTGCAGTCACAAGCGAGAACACTGAAAAATCAAGCGAAAAATAAGGTGCGATCAAAATTAGAAGACAAAGAAAGCCGGATTACCTGGGCAATTTCAGGAAGAACGATGCACGAAAAGTGTTTGCCGACGAAGAAGCGGAGGAGGAAACTCAAGCGGCTCAGAGTATTGCCAGAAGGAGAGAGAAGGGGAAAGGTGAAGTGAGAGGTTTCCCGCCTCTATGCCCTCTTATATAATGGAGTAACTGGGCCAAATTAATTAAGGCCCATTAAGCAAAAGCCCAACCTAGTTGAGCTGAACCGAAGCATCCTGAAGGTAGCTCGTGAAGTAAAGTAAATAAATGCGGTTATCCAACACGTTCTCCATGTATTGCCTTGATGACTTTACACGATCATCATCAAGTCAAGGGGCTGTGATGGAACGCGCTATTTGTGAATAACACTGAACGCGTGGAATCACCGCGTTGATTCCTTCATGTCTCTCAACCGACAAGTGAGGCCCTTTTTCAAGTCATACCCAGCTAGACATGTGCAAACACGGGCCGGCCCGCCCGCCCGTCAGGAATTACGGGCCCAGATAAGGATTTCGGCCCGAACGGGCCAGTTGGCCCGGCCCGTTCGGGCTGGCGGGCCGGGCCCGGTAACAGGGTCAAGCCCGTACGGGCCGCTCGGCCCGGCCCGTGGCCCGTATAAAATTTTAGTTATATAAAAATATATTTAAAAAATACATTAAAAAAATAAATATAGCCTAAAAAATACATTAAAAAAAATATTTTAACGAATACCAAAATATTTAAAAAAATATAGTAAAAAAATAATTTTAAAATATGTTATATGACATGCGGGCCGGCCCGCAGGCCAGGCCGGCCCACAGGCCAGGCCGGCCTGCACTTCCGGGCGGGCACGGTTAGCATGTTGGGCCCAACAAACGGGCTCGGCCCGGCCCGGGCCCGCAAAAAACGGGCTCGAAATTTGGCTCAGGCACGGCCCGACCCGACCCGCATTTGTACAGGTCTATACCCAGCCCTGGAAAGATCGCGATGATTGTTTGCATGTTGTGATGTCACCCGCCCAATGGAACGAGGCCACAGCTCAACCGCAATTGGATGTCGCCTTACTCGTGTACGACACGTCACTCCATGCAAGTCACCGTTGGTTGACACCTCTCTGCTCTTTGACAGCAATCACAAGCAATATTTGAACACTATAAATAGTCTTGAGGCTTCATTTTTTAAAGACCTTTGGTGGAATTGCCCATTTTTTTGGGAGAAAACGAGAGGTTTGTGTATGGTTCTTGTGTAAAGATTTGTTGAAATGTAATCGCGATTAAAATTATCGCGTTGATTATGAATAAAATGTCTTTTTTACAAGTCTTTGGTCCATCGCTTGGAAGATCGCGTTTATTTTTTGGGATAGTCTATGTCGTGGCGAATCTATATTTTAAACAGCTCAAATGCACGGGAACCATCAATGATGACATTAACTAATGTGGAATCATGACATTAAATGTGTGTACTTTATATCATAGAATGTGAATTATCCCGTCATAGCATCATATTATTAGTTGATGCTAATAAACAAATCATCACCCAACAAAGGAACTAAGCAAAGAGAATTATCATGTCATAGACTTTGAATTATCTCGTCAGTGTAAAAAAAGTATCATTGATATTATTTCTAATTCGATTCAAGTAAATATATAGAGGCGGGCTGTTATTGATTGTTATTCGGCCCGGTTTTTTTGGTGTCGTAGGGGAGGGATTGACCTTTCTAACGCATATTCAGTCGTACCGGCATGGCCCCACTGATTTGTTTTCGATCAAAGCATCAAGCAGCGCAACCCGGTTCTACTTGACTAAGCCCCGTGCTCGTTTAAGGAGGGAGTTTTACCTAACTACCTTTTTGATAACAAGGCGACGAGAGTTGACCCGACATTCATTAGTTTTGAATGGAGAATGAAGAGTGCCCTGCCCCAGCAAACACCTACTCCTATCAAAATGAAAAGTGTGACTTTACTAAACAAGCAAGAAAAGCCCTTTCTATGTTATTAGTAAAGCGCTAACGCGCGCCCCTGCAATCAAACTCATGTTTCGCCGACAACCTTACTAATAGAAAGGGCTCTCAAACAACCTATCTTACTAATAAGAATAAAGAAAGGGGCCCCATCTAAGCTAAGCCCTATCGTTGTAAAGCTACAGCTCGAAAGCCGGCCTTACCTTCTATTCTATTAGTAAAGGGCGTTTAGGCTTGACTAATAAATTATATAGGGCTTTTCTCGCTTCTTGCTTTCTTCTCATGCTTGAGCGCATTAATAGAATACATATCAAGTGCGACAAGCGCTTGCCTTGAGTTTTCAATAAGGTTCGCGCTAGGCGCTCTCCTTTTTTGCTTCTTCGATTTTGCAGTTGGTAAAGACCCACCCCCTCTTTCACTTGGTAAAGACCCACACACATTAAATAAATTTATGACTTGGATTTTGAAAGCATATATAAGGTCATGTATTTTTTTGAATGATAAGACAATACCACCTATGCGATTTTTATGTTCAATCTTTATCTTAATCTCTCAAAAAATATCGTCAATGGAATTACATCGGAAACTAGCTACACTCTTTCCTTGTACCGGAGTCTCCAAGAAGTAAAATTTACTTTGAAATTCAAGTTTAAAATTAGCTTTACTTGATGAGCATTGACAATAAGATTGTCAACCTTAAATATCTTTCTTGTCACCCTAAACACAAGAAGTACGTAACAAAGAAAGAATCTCTCAAATGAAGCAGATCATAGTCTAGGCAAGCATATCCAACATTGGCAGTAAAGTTCCCATATGATCTGATCTAGGGATACAACTAAACACAATTACAATTAGAAAATTTCTGAAGTTGGTTACAACTATAGTGTGGAATTCAAGTAGACAGATATTGAATTTGGTTAATTTTTGGAGTTGGTTTAAGTACTAAGCAACAACAAACAACCAACGACATTTGAAAACTGTTTCGGGTTCGATGGAGATTACGAAGTCTAGAATTACGAAGTCTGAAGATCCACGATTCAAAAGTTGAAAATTTGACAATGTTCATTTGAACTAAATGAAAAAGTGCAATCTTAGGTTGACATGAAAATCACCAGTCAATGACATGAAAATAAGAACTTAAGGTTCACATTAATAGGAAAATTATCAATCGATGATATGGGTTGACAAGGTAATTGCGGGTCAATGCCAGGATAACTTTCTAATGTGACACTAAAATTACAAAAAGAAGAAATGAGGTGTGTGACATATCATGTCAACACCTTTAGTCGGGCCTGGAAGAGGCAAAGTGGCATCGACAACCCTCAAACTGGAAGAGGAGCCCAAAAATGCATCCTAAAGGTTCTTAGCAGTATCAAAAACATCCTTGGCCTCGACAAAGACAACCTCAAAAAGCCTCTGATTCCTTGCACGCTAGATGTTGAATGCAACCACTGCCCAATATTGAATCTCGCCCAATGTTGAATGCAACACACGCCACATTTATGGACTTCGGGAAGCAGGCTCTACACTTTAATTGTCGTTGGACATGAAAACAGAGCATGTAGAGTTGTCTCGGGTTGCCCACACACACCGCAACAATTGTCATATGTTACCTTACAGAGCCTAAAAAGCGTAGTGTTACTTTCACACAAAATCAATGTAAATATCTTTCCCTTGACATGTACAATAGCCAATCTTGATCTTAATGCAATTGGAACTTATACAACTATGGGTTTAAGTCGTTATAGCACGGGTTGTGGGTGTAGGAGTAAATGAGAAACAACTACAATCCACCGCGAATGTTTGCACATAGCAGATTCCAAATGCAGAAAACAACATCACCTAAAGCTCAGTTTGAGTTGTTGTCCCAACAATATTATGACATTATATAAATTGTTGTGTCATGCATAAATTGCACTAGTCAATGGACTTAACTAAAATCATTCATTCACTACATGCAAACTACCACACTCTGTACTCATGTTTTAATGGTGTAAATTCGCACAATCCCCTGATCACACTAAAACCACTGACGAGTACACTTGAATCACCAACACATCCAACATGAAGTTAGAGACATAGTACCAGTTAGAAAGAGTGCCAAAGTAAAGATACCTTGACCCCAATCCAAAGATAACAATTCTCACTTTTCGAGTTATGATGCACTAAGATTTGGAAAGACGATGGCCTCAAACGAATGAACAAGGTAGTACTACATACCCTTGTTGACCTAATTTGCCTCTAGGACTTGTCAAGTTGATGCTCAAGGTGTTCAAGATCCTTAGTTCCATGTTGCTCAAGTCCTATCCACCTCATCTATACTTGAATCATGAGTATCGATCAACGACCACTCCTCATGTTCCCTGTTGGTTATGTGCAATTGAAGCATGTTTTGTGTCCATAAGTATATCATTACTTTTGACCGCAAAAAAATCAAGTGTAGATGGTATATAATTGTAATTAGCAAGAGAAATAGCTCTATATCTCTGTTTCCTTGCAGAAAATTAAGTACAAAGCTCCGTAAACTTGAAATCACTAGAGCAATAATACACAAACAGATGAAAAATTCTTCAGCTAAGTAGGAAGGGATAAAGAAAAGGGATGAAACCAGCTAAGTCGGACTTTGAGGCATACTAAATATGGTCTTTGTGACTTTATTGCGCAGTATGAAGGCAAGTTCCTCACTTATAATCTAAACAATAACCCTCAATATATTTGAACCCTAAACCCTCGATCAATTTGAATAAGAACCCTCAATCAATTTGAGTAGATAGAAAACCAAGTATTGGGAGGGTAAAAGCAAGAGAAGTTTGTTTACTTTGAAACTGTTGTAGTCCTCTTTCACTTTCAATTGCACATCTTTCCTAGTATTGATAGAACCTATAAACATTTTCAAGAATAGACCTGATATACAAAACTAAACGAACGAATCACTCTTTTGTTTTATCCCTTATATATCTAAACATACTACCCAGAGTAATTGCACAACAAACCTTGTGCTTTGCTTGGAAGAAAGGAAGATGCATCTCCATCAACAAGGATGCAGTTAGCTCCGTCCAGTTCGTCTTCCAACCATACAATAATCGTAGTAGCAAACTAAATAAATGAATCCTTACAGAAGAATCTTGCAACCAACCCCTCAATGGATCACATCAAACTGAAAACCCTAAAATTGAAGCCAAAAGAAGAAGAACGGTCAGAGAGAGAGAAACCTTCTTGGCGAGCTTGGGGTCCAAAACATTATCAAACACGAGAGAATCAATGGAGGAGCGGGGCTTGGGAATGGCCAAATCGAGAGCGAAAACAAAATGGCAAAGAGATTTGCGGAGCTTGGGAATCCTGCAATTCCTTGGCCTGCTCGACAACAGTCGCTACTTCCTCCTCAACCTTTCTCGCTCTGCTACTATCAGAATCCTCCATTGATGCGTCAAACCCCGAGATTCGCGAAAAAACACCTCAAATTGATCAATCAATCACTCGATTTCTTACCGGCGATTCATTTGAGTCCAGGAGAGGTGGTTGCCGATCTCGACCGGGGTGGTTTTCGATCTCCACGGCGGCGACAATTGACTTCAAGAGAGTTTAGAAGTAATGATTTTTTTTTACTGATTTATCTTATTTCTAGTTTTTAGAATTAAAATATTTCACTTTTTATTTTTATTTTTTTGGAAATAAAAACATTTTTCAGCTTTTTATATTTAAAAGAAAAAATAAATAGAAATTATATGGGTACCTAAATTTGGTAAATCCAACTTCCAAATGATTATTTTTTCAAAAAGGCCTATTTATATTATGAATTGTTTATTCAATAATTTTTTTATTTATTTCCAATTCTTTTTAGTTCATTTTCCAAATTAAATACATTTTCAATATTTCAAATATTTCATAAATAATTAATTTTTAATATAATTTTTTAAAATATTCAAAACAATTCTTAATTTAGTTAATTATTTCATTTCTATTTTTTTATATATTTAGTTCCAATTCCTAACTTATTAGAACAATTCCTCATTTTTTTTTTCATTTTCAATTTAATAAATTATTTCATTCAATTCTAAAATTACAACAAGAACATATTATCATTGCATAAATATCTATCAATTCTTTAACAAATCATAAATTATTGATACCTTAAAATCCTAAGAGAAGAATCCCTCAATAATCCTCTTTTCCTAATTCTCTTCCAAAAATGTACCCTTTCATCATTTTGTTTTACAAATTTATTTATTTACTTTTTAATGACTAAACTACCCTTAGTCTAATTACCCTAATTATAAATTTGTGTGTATTCTTTCCATTGTTAGATTACACAAACCGCTTCCACCATTGTTACTCATTTCCACTGAGGCCTTCTCCTTCGTACTTGTTTTCACGCCTCCATCACCGGCCAATCAGCCTTCACCGGACAACCAGCCTTCGCCGACCGTATATCATCGGCCTTCCGTTGTGCTTTTCCACTGTGGATCTTCCGCTATGCTTTTCCAGTGGCTTTATACTTATGTTAGTTTTGCTTTTGGTTTTAATTTTTGTTAGTTATGGCGTAGCATCTTGTTGCTGCGATTTAGTTTTGATTTGTTAGTTTTTATTTTAGTGTTGCTTTTAGCATCTTGTTGCGGTGCGATTTAGTTTTGATTTTGTTACTACGTGTATAATTAGAGTTCATTGTATAATTAGGGTAGCATTTTGTATAACTAGTGTTCATTATAAAAATGTTCTCGTGTAGCATTTATTAATGACTTACGGTAATTTATTTTGTGTAGCCTTTACCAATGCCTTATGATAATTTATTTTGTGTAGAATTTTAGTTTACACTCATTTGAAATTTTATTTCGTGTAGCATTTTAGCTTACACTAATTTGAAATGTTATTTCGTGTAACATATTATGTACTTTTGTGTATCATACTACAACATAAATTCGTGTAACCTATTAGTTTAAACTACTATATAATTTTTGTGTAATTATTATGTAATTTCGTGTATCATACTATAAAGTTTTTGTGTGACCTATTGGGTAACATATATAATTTTCGTGTAACCTATTTGTAAATTTGTGTAGCTACCATATAATTTTTGTGTAACCTATTTGCATTTTTCGTGTAACTTATTGTATGCTTACCATTAAAATTCTTGAATGTTTATCATTGTGTAGAGATTGTAAATTTTTCGTGTAACAAGAAAGCCAAAATTTTGTGTTGTATGCTTACCAAAATAATTTCTTTGTGTACGCTAATTTTTCGCGTAGCATACACGGTGGTGGTTTCGTGGTTATCATACAATGGCTTATGATAATTTATTTCGTGTAGCGTTTTAGTTTACACTATTTGAAATGTTATTTCGTGTAGCAATTAGCTTACACTACTTTGAAATTTTATTCGTGTAACTTATTAGTTTAAACTACAATATATATTTTGTATAATTATTATGTAATTTCGTGTATCATACTACAAAGTTTTTGTGTGACCTATTGTGTAACCTATATAATTTTTGTATAGCCTATTTGTAAATTTGTGTAGCTATCATATAACTTTCGTGTAACCGGCCATAAATTGATGTAACCTATTTGCAATTTTCGTATAACCTATTGTATGCCTACCATAAAAATTCTTGAATGCTTACCATAGTCCAGAGATTGTATAATTTTCGTGTAACAAGAAAGGCAAAAATTTATGTTGTATGCTTACCCAAAAATAACTCGTGTACACTAATTTTCCGTGTAGCATACACGGTGTGGTTTCGTGGTGATTGTGTGGTGTTCAAACTCTAATGGGGAAGATGAATAATGAGACTAAATATAAGTAATTGAGAGTTCTCCTATTTTTTGTGAAGCAATAAATTTAAAGAGGGGTATTTTAGTCTGATTACAGTAAAAATGGATTACTAATTCCCTATTTTTGGAACTCCATATTGAAATAGGTACACTTAAGTCTTTTTCCCAATTCCTAAATATCTATCATGCATATAATATATCAAAATGACATAATCATAATTACATTCATTCAATCTAATCCAAATTTATCATTGCATAAGATATCAAAATTATTTCATTCATGCCGTACAATGCAAACATTTCACGCATTAATCTAATCTAAACATTTCATACATATTCGCTATTTAAAACTAAATACCCTAAAATACATACGTAACAACATATTCTAAGTCCAATATCATAAAAGGAAATTCAAAATTCAAACATTTTCCAAATATATCATTTCAACAGAAATAATTATAAAAAATTGATTTCATTGTTACAGAATACATACCTGTCGCAAACCTCCTCCTCGTTCTGTCCCGACAGGCTTATCGTTGGAAGCCGAAGTGCAATGCATGCCACGAGTCCGAACGCTACCGGTCTGACGCCTCCGAACCCGATCCAGATTCTCGCGACCTCGACCACCGGCGTCCTCCACCAACACGGCCGTAGCCGGATCTACAGCCGCCGTTGGCGCGCCTCAACCACCATGTGCCTCAGCCGTCGCCGCCACCGTTGGACCGTCGGCGGCACCGCTGGCACGCCGCCACCACCGTCTACAACAGCTAGTCCACCACCACTGCTGGGGAGAGCCGCAACCACCACCACTGTCGCAGTTGTGCCGCCACCACCGTTGGGGACCGGCGCCATAATTGGACCGCAAACGTCGCCGGATTGCAGTTTTGGCATGAAATTAGGGGATTAGAAAGAGAAGATAGAGATTTTGGGGGAATCAAATTTTTTAAAAAAATATCACCGTCGCCGCTATTATCAAGGAAGAAGAAGATGAGCGAGGAGCACTCGTGCTCCTCTGTAACAATTTTTTTTAGAAAAATGTTTTTATGTATCCAAGGATATTACCCTTGTATGCAGTTATATGTCGTACGCCAGTTCTTTGCGTACAAAAGTGTAGTACAAAAAGTTGAAATATGTAGTGTATACAGAAACTGCATAATAATAGTAATAAGGATATTATAATTAATAAATGAAAAATTAATATTAAAATTGTATTGAATGCATCATCATTCTAATATATATAATGAAATCGGTAATCTAAGTAATAATGCGTATATAACATATCTAACATATGAGAGTGGAACATATAACAGGAAAACTTAGGGTGTAAAATAAAAAATAATGCTGCGTATTAGATTTAAGAAATTCATAGTTAAAATTTGATGACATAAAATCTTAAATTTGTAAATATAATGAACTTTTTCATTACTATTTTTAACTTTTTTGTGATTTTTTTTCAAAATTGTTTTGAACTATTTTTTCCCAATTGTTTTAATTGTATTTCAAAATTTTATTTTTTCAGAAATTAATATGATAAAAAAATATTATATTTTCCCCAAATTTTTTCCTCCAAAATCTTTTCCTCATTTTTCCTCCAAAAAAAAATTGTACAATGAATTTTACCATCTTAATCATGCACTTTAACATACTTACACATGCACTCAATTTTATCATACTAAACATGACTTTAACATATAAATGTACATCATAGATATTGCGCATGCACTTTAACATGCTAAATATGGAATTTAATACACTAATATATGTACATTAACATAATAAACACACACTAGATAAAATGTGCACTTTTGATATGCATGTTAAACATGCACATTTAAATATTACCACCTAAACTTTAGCATATTAAAGATAAAAAATTTATACTCCACGTGAGCATTAAAAAAAGTGTTCATATATGCAATTTGGGTTCTTATGGATACTCACTTTTGGTGCTTATATATCCATTTGAAATATAATTTCTATTTGTTTTTGTAACGGAAAACCGAATAAAAATATTTTTTCAATATAAAAAAACACTTATCAAAAAATTGAAATTAAACCAATAAATACAATATATTCAATTTTGTTACTCCAATCCTAGCCCACTTGATGTTAAAGACTCCTCTTCCAACGTCATTTAGGTCATTTCTTTGACAAGTTCCCTTGATCTTCCTATGCGTTGCTTTAGTTCACCACAAGAATGACTCGATCTTGATCTTGGGACCTTTGATGAGGCCAAGATATAACCAAACTAGATCTAAATTCTCTAAACACAATGAAGTTACAAGATCATCTAACTCTTAATGGAAATACGAACACAAGAAAGTAAGAGATTGTTTGCGACTTGAAAGAGTCAAGAATAACTTAGCCAAGTTATTCTCAATTTCAAATCAAATTTTCATCCAACGTAAATGATGTTTTTAAATAACAAAATACTAGGGTTTCAAGAGGCTTAAAACTTAATCTAACAAAAACACCCTAATGGCTCATTGATGAAGAAACTCAGAAGATAGTTCACAAATAACACCTTCAACGGACGGACCGTGTGAAATGCATGGAGGACAACGAGAAACATAGTCTAGTGCACGGGCTGTGCAGTGGAGTGTATTGAGGTCATGGTGGTTCACTAGGAACTGCACGGAGGGCTTCTTTACAATAGTTTTGCACGGACCGTGCACTTGGGTGCACGGACTAGGAAGGGGTTCGTGCACTTTGCCCAGTATGACCCGAGAGCGTATGCACAACCTGAGCATTGGGTGCATAGGTAGTTCACTCATAGTGGCTAAGCAAGTGGCTCTGGGGCTCGTCTATGGTCGTCGGGAGCCTCGCGAGGAGTGCACTCGTTGCTGTCTTGATCTTTATGACAATTGACCAAGTTATCAGACCATAAAAAGGTAATCGAATCAACTCGTCTAGGTCCTTCATAGTCAAGGTTGGGCATGTGCAATCACTCTCCCCCACTTGGCCTCAAATCGTCCTTGATTCGTCGTCCTCGTAGTCATCAGAACATAGGGGGTCCAAATAGCCACGTTGAAGGTGAAGTGAACACCATACTCGCCGAGAAGATCTAGGCGATAAGCATTGTTGCCAATCCACGTTGAAGGTGAAGTGAACACCATATCCTCTAGCAGCCTGGTTGAACTTCTGCTTAGTAGGAAACCTCTCCTTTTGGAAATTCAAACACACTAAGTCTCCTTCTTCAAAGATCATCCTCTTCTAACCCTTGCCAGCTTGAACATTATATTGGTGTGCTCGCCTTCCTAGCTGCAAGTGAGTCCTCTCATGGAGTTTCTGCACGAACTCAACCCACTCCTTAGCCTCAAAGTTCTCTTTCTCCTTCATTGGAAGTGGTGCCAAGTCCACGGTCATGTTGGGATTGCGTCCATACACCATCTCAAATGATTTCAACTTGGTTGCACTTGCACTATGAGTGGACATGTAATAAGGAAATTCAACAAAAGGCTAGTGTTGGATTCCAAGTTTTTATGATTCCAAACCTCCAAGCTTAATGTGTGTTAAGTGTTGTAGGGAAAGGTATAAGACTTGTCATTCTGATTACAAGTAATTGAATTTCAAAAGAATATCGGAAGTATTGATCGTGATTGATAATGTTCAGAGTACTGATCGTGATCGAGATCAACATAGTGATGTAGAGAACGAGCATATGCTCTGAAGATACAAGTCTTCTAAGAGGCAGAGGTCGTCCGTACAAAATAGCTGGAGCATAAGAAAATAAGTATAGTAGATATTTTTGTAATTGATGAGACAACTCTTAAACGAGTTATGCACCTCAGTTCGAACAAAATTCATATGCCTCAGTTCATACAAATGACCAACATCAAGATGCGCCCAAAGAAGAAGAGGAGCGGCTCGTGCTCCTCTTTAACAATTTTTTTTAGAAAAGGTTTTACGTATTTATGGATATTACCCTTTATGCAGGTATATGTCGTACGCCAGTTCTTTGCGTACAAAAGTATAGTGCGAAAAGTTGAAATATATACTGTATACAGAAACTACATAATAATAGTGATAATGATATTATAAATAATATATATATATATATATATAATTAATATTAAACATGTATTGAATGCATCATCATTCTAATATATATAATGAAATCGGTAATCTAAGTAACATTGCAAATATAACATATCTAACATATAAGAGTGGAACATATATCGGGAAAACTTAGGGGTGAAATTCCGATGAGAAAGGCCTCTTAGAGAAGGAATAAGGATGGACTCCATCCGTAGGATGGAGTCCATCCAAGGGCCAGAAACTAAGAAGCTAAGTGGGCCGGCCCACTCTCGCTTTTCGATTGAAAGTTAGCGGGCTCCTAAAACACTGTTCACTCTCGCTTTTCGATTGTCTTCTTCGTTCCCTGAAATCAAACCGTTCTCTCTCTCGTTCTTCTTCGCTCTCTTGCTCTCTTGCTCTCGCTCTCTTCTCGGTTCTCTCTCTCACTTTCACAAGTCGACCATCCGCTGCACAATCAAGCATTTCCCGAGTGATTTCTAGCGATTCGAAACATAAACCCTAGAAAAGGCGATTTTCACCGAATCAACAGAAGAGAAGAAGAATCGTCGCAACAAACTAGAACTCAGAAATACGAAGATTCAACAACAAAAGAAGAACAAAATGAGGTCAAAGATAGCAAGTGGAACACAAAGTATATTTCTCACTAAATACATAATCGCAAAAGGTCGATGTAGATATTTCTCACTAGATACATGCTTTGATTTGAAATATCTTCTATATATTAGACTGAATGTAAGTCTGTGCATAATAGATCAGTAAAAATATCTTCTATATATGTCACTCGCTGCTTTTGCTCTAACATGTGTGTGTAGATGCATCACTGAAGAGTGTTAGTGCATGAGTAAGTGTTTCTAGGCTCATGACTTAGTGTGTGATGGTGTTTGAGTACCTATGTGTGTATATGCAAGACTTCATGAGCCTATTTATATAGGTGCATGACTGAAAACGAATTGGTGCATGCGTAAGTGTTTATAGGTGCATCAGCTAATGAAGATGCATGAATATATCTGTGTGCATGAGTCAGACAATGTGAGTGCATGAGTAAGTGTTTCTATATGCATGACTTAGTTTGTGATGGTGTATAAGTAACTATATGTCTATGTGCCTTCCTCTTTCTATGGTTTATATGTGCATGAGTAATTATGTGAAGGTGCATGAGACAGTGTTTTATAGGTGCATGCCTTGTTATGTGGAAAGTGCATGAGTAATTATGTGTAGGTGCATGAGACAGTGTTTATAGGTGCATGACTTGTTATTTGTATGTGCATGAGCTAATGAAGATGCATGAATATATCTGTGTGCATGAGTTATAGAATATGAATGCATGAGTAAATTTGTTTCTAGGTGCATGACTTAGTTTGTGATGGTGTATGAGTAACTATATGTGTATGTGCCTTCCTCTTTCTATGCAAGTGCTTGAGTTAAGAGTGTGTAGATGCATGAGCCTAACATGTGGTTTTGTGAATAGTACTGTCTATTATGAATGATATATATATATGTGTGTGTGTATAATATGTAGGAAAAGGAAAGCATTGTGATGACAAAAATCCACCCGACATAGTCAAGGAGTTAAGATATGGTACATTAATCATTACTCAAACACAATCACCAAGCGAAACTCAAAACAAATCCAGGTCTCAGGCTAAAACAAAACAACTAGATCCAGTTACTACAAACACAACTTTGCCATCACCATCAATAACAAAAAGAGTAACAAGATCACAAAAATATATAGACACTGGTAAGTCAAATAGAAATATAAATGCATGAGTCAACTAGAAATACAAATACATGAGTAAAAAATAACTAAACTGCATGAGTTATTTCTTATTGGTGCATGAGTTATTTCTTTGTAATTTCTTGTTGGTGCATGAGTTGGTATGTTAGTTCATGACTCACTATCTAATATAGCATGAGTAAATTACTTCTTGGTGCATCAGTATGTTTTTGCACCAATGAACAACCACTCATGCACTTTAACAATATAGTCACAAGCACAAGCACTTGTATCTACAACATTTCAAACATACTTATGCACCAATGAAAAAGCACTCATGCATAAGTATGTTTGCAAAAGGTGCATGAATAACTGGTTGTGCTTGTGTGTTTAAAAATGTGTGCATGAACATATTCTTGTGCACTGTGAATTAACAGACATTGAAGACCAACCAATTGTGCACCCAGCCACAGTTCATGGAGATGCACCCCCTCCCACTCCTATGTTTGGTAAGCTATTGCTCGTTATATCTCTTAAAATTTTCATCGCCATGGATTTGTTAGTCAATATCTAATGCATTTTGAGTTTTGAATGCAGGGAAGAGAAAAAAGAGCATGGCAAAGCGCCCTCACTATTCAAAGAGGCCAAGGGTCTTGGACCAAGATCAGAGCGATAATGACGATATACCCATTGCTGAGATACTGCTGAAGATGGAAAGAAAAGCAGCAGAAGAGAGGGAGTATGCTCGTAAAAAGGCTGCTACAGACACAAAGGGCAAGGCCAGATTGGAGGAGGGTGAGCAGAACAATACAAAAAAAACACAGAAAAAGGTGAGAGGGGATAAAGAGAGTGTGGACAGTGTGTTTGTTGTAGAGTCCAAGATCCCAAAGTTGGGCAACAAAATGGGTATTAAAGAACTGAGGAAGGACTACCCCATGCTAGTTTGTAGAACATCCCCCTCTGTCATTTCATCCTACGTGCTTTCCCAGACTGATTTCACAGCCAATCAGAGAAATGCTCTGATGGAAATTGGCTTTGAGAGTATTGTACACTGGGACATAAAGGACATGCCTATGAGGCTAGGGCATTATGTCTGCAGTAGGTTTCACCCTCTAAACTCTACAATAAAACTCAGCGATGGGAGGAAGATACCCGTCACAGATACTGATGCCTATGATTATCTTGGCATTCCCAAGGGACAGGTTGAGATTGATTTGCCTAAGGCACTCACCAATGAGGAGGTTCTGCAGCAGTTGAAGGCTGATTTTGAGGGAAAGGAAATCAGAAATTTGACTGCAACCGACATCTTGAAGAAGATGAAAACATATGATGGAGGGATTTGGTTCAAAAGATATTTCATTCTGTTGTTTGTCAACACGATTGTTGAGTCTTATTCGAGTGGGAAAATAAATCTGAAGATTCTTCAATTGCTGGAGAATCTAGATCAAATAAGGAACTTTAACTGGAGCTCATTCCTCTACAAGGCCCTCATCAATTGCTCTGTTGCATGGGCAAATAAGAAACAAAAGACTTTTAATGGCAGCTTGCTTCTACTGCAGGTAAACATTCCCATTTTGGTGTTTTCATAACTGCATGAGTTAATGTGTGTATATGCATGACTGAAAATAGTGTTGGTGCATCACTTGTTGTGTCATAGTGCATGAGTAATTATGTGTGTAGGTGCAAGGGTTAAGAGTATATAGTGCATGAGTAATTATGTGTAGGTGCATGAGCCAGTGTTTATAGGTGCATAATGTTATATGACTGTGTGCATCATATAATATATCTGTGTGCATCTAGGAGCATGATTTAGTTTGTGATGGTGCATGAGTAACTACATGTCTATGTGCCTTGCTCTGTGTATGTAGGTGCTAGAGTTAGCATTGTGTAGATGCATGAGCCTACTTGTACAGGTGCATGACAGAAAATGTATTGGTGCATGAGTAAGTGTTTATAGGTGCATAATTTAATGAGTGCATAAGTAAATTTGTTTCTAGATGCATGAATATATATGTGTGCATGAGTCAGAGAATATGAGTGCATTGGTAAGGGCCGCTGAGTGCATGAGTCAATCATTATCTAGTAATATATGTGTCGGCTATACAAGAATTCTATGACTAATTTCTTTTTGAATTATGTTTTCCAGTTGATTTATGTGGATAGGTTGAAGTGGAAAGGTCTAAATGTCCACAGAAAATTCCCCATTATCAAGAACTGGACCACTAAAATGTTAAAAGATAGGGAGGATGAGGAAATACTGCATGGTGGGTTCGGGAATGGATTTCTCCTCAGTAGACCAACCTTCAAAGAACCTGCAGAGGCAAGCGCGACCAGGGAGGTTAATGAGCCAGAAGAGGCAGAGCTTGATGTTCCAACTGAACAAGCAAATGTCGTTCAAACGGATGAGCAGGTGAAATCTTTTATGGAGGAATACCTAAAAGAGATTGAAGGCATGGCTCATAGTGTTCGAGCTGTTTTGATGAAAAAAAAGCAAATCCCGGCACAACTGAAGAAAAATAGTGTCTTGCAGACTGTCAACAACTAGGCCGAAAAAATTATCAATGTCAAGCTTACCTCAACGATTCATGATGAGGTGTCTGAGGAGCAACCAACACAAGACACTGAGTTCTGGGATATAGCTGTGAAATGTATGGAGGAGGTTGAGAAAACACTTACTGAACAAAAAGAACACAGCGGGAACATGTTTATTCCCGGGTTTTCAGATCTCATCCATACAATCACAAAAGAGCATGATGATAATGGTGTGCAATATGAGGAAGTTGACAACATGGATATTGATGAAGAAGTTGTCATTTCTGACAAGGCTGTAGCTGGGGAAGACGTTGAGAAGGACGTTTGTAGAGGAGTGGATGTGGAGGATATTGTTGATAAGGGTAATGAGGGTAAGGACAAGGACAAAGATAAGCAGGCAGAAAATAGGAGGGTAAGTGACTCTACAAAAATATTTTATACATGATTCTCCATGAATAACATTAACATTTAGTGTATGATACTGATGCTTTTTCTTAATTATTGCAGATGGGTCCAGAAATCCCTAGTTTTGACTTGGGTCTGTCACCAATACAGGTAAAATCTACTTTAAAATTACTGTTGAGGGTGGTTTAGATGCATGAGCCTATTTATATAGGTGCATGACTGGAAGCTGATTGGTGCATGAGTAAGTGTTTATAGGTGCATAAGCTAAAGAACGTTGGTGCATAAGTAAATTTGGTCCTATATGCATGAATGTATCTGTGTGCATGAGGCAATATTAGAACCCACTAAGTGCATGAGTAAATATGTTATATAATTAACAAAAAATACTGTTTTTTGAAGGTGGAATTAGAAGGACAATTGGAGGCTGTTGTTGTAGAGGAACTTAACAAAGAAGTTGATGACAAAGAGGACAAGGAGAAGAAGGACAAGCAAATTGCTGACAAAAAGAACAAGGACAAGGAGGTGGAAGAGAGTGTACAACAACAAGAGGTGGATCAAGCAGGACAAGGACATCAAGAGAGCAATAAGAAAGTTGCTGGCAAAGAAGGGATTGTAACTCAAGAACAAAAGAGTACAAGCATGGAAGATATTGTATGAGTTAATGATTATTAGTGCATGAATGAATAATTATTGGTGCATCAATGAATGCTTGTTAGTGAATATTTGTTAATAACTGTCAGTGCATGAATGAATGCTTTTTGGTGCATCTGTGAATAACTAAATTCTGTGTGTATGTGTTGTAGGAGAACATCACCAAGGAAAAGTGCAGGATGATAATGTAGATAAGCAACCAAAAAAGGTATATAAAACAACATGTTTATCTCTGAATTATACATTGTCTAACTAAGTGTTATCCATTTCAAACAATTTCCTAATTAAAAAACTTGTGAATGTGGGGTTTGTCAGGTGAAATTTGTGTGCAGTTCTGAGCCAAAAGGTATATCTGATGCTACACCAGCAGAGAAAAGGAACATTTTTCCTTCTGAAAATACAATTTCACCATTTAAGGAGAGAGAGGTAAATATTTGTGAAAGAACAACAACCGATGAGAAGATCATTTACAATTGGATAACTGTTGAAGAAGGAGGGGAAGAGTAAGTACATATTTAATCATATGAATTTGTTTATAACATTTAATAACATGTACCTAGTTTACAAATTTATTTATTTTTTTGTTGCAGTGAAAAGGTTTTCCAAATGGTAGATACCACTCTCAAGAAAAACGACTTGATTTCATTGGCTGTAAATGCTCTAGTAGACAGTCTGTGCGTTGATGCATTTACAGTTATGTTAAATGAAAATGAAACATATAGGGGTCGTATGTCACCGTTGAGATTCTTTCTACCGTCATTGACTATGGTAAGACACAGCTTTGCAACAATATTATGTTAATTTGTGCTCTAATTTATCAATTTCCATTTTTTGTGTTCGCAGACTTTTGCTTGTGATGACACATCATACAGCATGGAGGAGAAATCTAGCCTATTCACAGATACAATGCTAGAAACATTTAATGGTGTCAAGGGTTTTAAGAATAAAAACTACACAATTAAAAATGTTGATGTGGTAATTATCTTAAACTCAGCTTTTACTGGTGCATTAGTATGTTCATCACACTGCACGAGGTTTTTATTATTGGTGCATGAGTTAGTATGTTAAAGTTCATGAGTGATTGTGTGATATTATGTTGGTCCATGAGACAGTTTTTGTATGGTGGTGCATGAGACTTTTTATTATTGGTGCATGAGTTAGTAGGTCAATGTTCATGAGTGATTGTGTGATTGTATGTTGGTGCATGAGACAATGTTTTGTATATTGGTGCATGAGGCAGTGCTCAAAAGTGCATGAACCAATGCTTGCAGGTGCATGAAATATTGTTTGTACAGTGCATGAACTATTCTTTCTGGGTGAATCAGTGAGTTAATTTGAAGGAATAGTTGTGAGTGCATGAGGGGGTGGATATATGTGCATGATAACTGCATTAATGTGCATGAGTAAGTCAATATTGATATTAGATAACTTACAATCTGTTTTTCTTTTACTTGTACAGTTCTTTTTCCCAGTTATTAGCCACGGGCATTACTATTTGATGGCAATAAATGTCAAGAACCCAAGTTTTCATATCATAGACAATTCATCAAGTGGGGACGATAACAAGTATGGAAAAGTACCATCTATTCTGGTGAGTAAACATTCAGTATAATGATTTTATAACAATTACAGCTTTTGATATACAGAAATGTTAATAGAATTTAACCGTTTTATTTGTGCAGAGACATTTGATGGTCAGTTTCTTAATGAATAATGATATGGAAGCCAAAGCTAAAGCAATTGAAGACATTGCAAATGTCCCATGTGAAAGGCTGCAAATGAAATGGAGGGATGCTAAAAACAAAGTTGACTGTGGGGTCTTTCTACTAAGACATATGGAGACATATATGGGCAATGGACTCTCAAGCTGGAATCCTAAACTGAATACGGGAGACAAACGCCAGTTGGCAAAGCTTAGGATCAAGTATTGCTACGCCCTCCTAACCAGCGAGTTTAATGAAAGGAAGGCCAGAGTTGAATAAATTATTCAAGAGAAGAAAGCTGGAAATGTAGCAGCTGTGCGTGGTCGTGGGCGTGGGCGTGTGAAAAAGAATGTTTGAATGTAATGTTGGCTAATCTAGTGAACATTTTAGGTAATGGTTCTACGAATTTAGGTAATATAGCAGATGTTTTCAAGAAACAGTAGGTGTATTTGTAAGTATCAGGTAATCCATCGGACAGTAGGCATTTGAACAGTTTATGAATGTTTCTCATTGAAAGTTCAATGCTCATTCAAGCGTTGCAATAAAGTGCATGAGTTAATATTTAAAAATGCACGAGTTATTATCTCCGACAGTTCAAGAGTCATTGTTTGTTGGTGCACCAGTTGATATGTAAAAGTGCATGAGTCACTGCATTTTGGTGCATGAGTGAGTATACATAAGTGTTTCTTAATATTGACGACAATATCTGAATACCTAATTTACAGAAAAGAGAAATAAAAGTGCATGAGTCACTGTATTTTGGTGCATGAGTGAGTATACATAAGTGCATTTCTTAATATATGAATACCTAATTAACAGAAAAGAGAAATAACAGTGCATGAGTCACTGTATTTTGGTGCATGAGTAATTATGCATAAGTGCATTTCCTACTATCTGAATACATATAAAATTTGAAACACCTAATTAACATATTGAGCACAAGTCGTGATGTTGTGTCCCGACCTTTTACAAAGAGTACATAATCTTGTCTTCTTTTTGGAATTTTCGATTCCAACCTCTTGACCGCTTCTAATGCGCATCTTCCTGAACTTGTTCTTTGCCATTTCCGGAGGATGGACATTCACTTGATCCGGTAACGGGCCTACAAATTTCTCAAACTTATAGTTGCTAGCTGATGTTGAGGCAGAAGGATCAACTACTTGTGACGTTGTGAGTGCAGCCTTTTGTTCCTTTAAAATAACTAAAAACTCTTTCAATTTGTCCATATCATCACCAACAATGTCGACACAAGCGTACATTTCTGTCATCACTTCAGCCAGCAGCGTCTTCTTTTCATCGATTTGAACACTCGCATCATACACTGCACCATCCACTTCAAAAATTGGTTGTAGAATCGCTTGCTTTGTCCAGCGAGTGTTGATGAGGGTAGGAGGTAAGACAGTTGCATGAGTATTCTTCAAAGCAAAGAAAATATGTCGGCAGGGAAAGCCCATAGTGAGGAAATTATTGCAAGAACAGTGATACTCATTGCTTGCAACAAATTTCTGAACAGCACAGATTCTGCCAAATTCGTCTTCAACCCTAAAGTGATGGATATCGGCATCTTTTTTCAGTTCATCAAGGCTGCAATGATACGTGCCACTAACAAACGCCTCCTGGACATCATAAAATGCATTGATAGTGTAAATAGCTGCTAGGTTCTTTTCAAACTGGTAAGGTGTCTTCATCCGTGGAGTGCAGGCAGCGGAATCCATATCACACTTTTTCTGATTATGCCGCTGCGATTCAATTGCACTGCTATACTGCATCATGAACACCACTAGGCTTGATTGAGACCCTATGAAATTTCCAAAAAAACTGTTTTGACTCTCGGACCTTGATGTCGTCCTCAATAAGGACGACATTCTCACATCATGAAAAAATGCAGGGATCCAATAACGCCGTAGCTCAAACATTACTCCTAGCCACTCATGCCCTTGGAAACCAAATTCTTCAAGAACCGAGAACCATTCATTTTCAAACTCAATTGGAGTGAGTTCGTCACTCCAAACAATCTTCTTGAACTTCTTTTGAAACGAATCAATGATAGAAGGATTTGTATTTGGAGGGAACTTAACCTTTTTAGCAACCTTCATCATTATATGCCACATGCACAAACGGTGGACAGAATGAGTAAACACTCGTTCAACAGCAGCCTTGACAGATATAGCTTGATCAGTTATAATGACATGAGGTTCATGGCCCATCGCCTTCTTGAAATTCTCAAATAACCACACATAAGAGTCAATGTCTTCATGCAAAAGCAAAGCAGCAGCAAATGTAATAGACCTCTTATGATTGTCCACTCCAGTAAATGGTATGAACACCATATTATATCTGCAATATGGGGTGCAAGAGTTTGAGCATGTTAGTGCATGAATGATTCAGTAAAGGTGCATGAAGCACCAGGTATAGGTGCATGAGCTGATGAGCGTAGGTGCATGAGTTACCCATTATAAATGCATGAGTTGATGAGCATAGGTGCATGAGTTACTCATTGCAGGTGCATGAGTTACTCAGGGCACATGGCGAAATCATTTGATCATACATAAATCAGATTACATAAGTAAAATGAATGAAAATAAAATTACCTAATCAACTGGTATGTAGCATCAGCCGACACTACATCACCGAAATAAGAGAAACTCTTCCGATTGATAGGATCACACCAAAACAAACGGCATAGCTGGCCCTCCTTGTTTACATCATAATCAAAATAATATGCATTGCAGCATTCTTTCTTCTTCAAAAAGTCATTGATGACCATTTGAGCATCACTGCCTTCCATGTATGAGTTCAAACCCCTCATAAAGTTCTTGAAGGCAACAACAGTGGCGCCTACGTTAGAATATGAACCCACTAGATTCTTGTACACTTTGTAACTCTTAGTGACACCAATGTTGGATTTAATACAGTTCATCATAATTTCTTGATGAAATGGAGTCACTTGCCTGTTCCCTTTTGAGAAAACCATATGAGACAGCTCCAACATAGCATGTGTATGACCATACTCCAATTTTGTAACACGGTAACCATCATTACCTTCGTACTTGAGCCAACACTTAGCTTCACAACCACATCTATTAGATATTCTCCTCCTTTTCACAACATCTCCATCTGTCGGGACAGCCTGGTTGAACTCGGAATATGGAGAGACAACTTTGTATCCTTCTCTGTTACAACAAAGGTGCTTCCAAATAACAGTCGGCGGTACATCCTTGTTGTTCTTGGTAGAACAAACACGAACAGTAAAACCACATGCCGCTGCATAAGCTTCGTAAAAGGCAATAGCATCGTTAAGAGTCGGGAAAAGCTGCCCAAGATACGGCTTCAATGAATCATTGCACTCCGGAATAATATATTCAGCGGTAATTCTTGGGGAAACAGATATAACATTATGCTTCATTTTATGCTCATCTCCTGACGAAAGAAAGAGTGAAATTAATAATAGAGTATGAGCTAATAAGTGCATGGCCTTATACATAAAGGTGCATGAAAGAGTGAATAAAGGTGCATGACTTATGGAAATAAAGTGCATGAGCTGCATAAACCAATGGAATAAGTGCATGAGCTTATAAGGGGGACTGTTGACTCAAAGAAAGTGCATGACCCAATGAATATAGGTGCATAAACAAATAAAGTAAGGTGCATGAGGTATTTATTTCTATGCAATATTCACACAATCAACAAGGATAAAGGTGCATGCACCAAGCACATACCTAAAAATGCAATACACAGATCTTATTTGCAATACCTAAAATTCAAAACTGACAAATTCAACCAAGCACATACCTAAATCCCAATAAACAGAGAAATTCTGCTGAAACACACATACATAAATGCCTAAATACCTAAAAAACAAATAAATCAACAACAAATTACAGATCTGTACCTGAATCAGTAGAAGGAGTAACCATGTCGACTAAGAACGACGAGACTAAAACGAAAACAGCAAGAAAAAGATAAGGCACACCGGCGGCAAGACGGAAACGATCGGGCGATGAAACGAGCGAACGGATTAGTTTTATCACGAAGAAGGATGCATTACCACAAAGAAGGATGGATTACAAGTAAAAACGAAACAGCAAGCAACCTGGAATCTGGTTTTTTGGAGCGAGCGAAGAGAAGGAATCTGGTTTTTTGGAGCGAGCGAAGAGAAGGAAGGCAGGGAACAGTGAAAATTAGAAGGAAAAAGAAAAAATCACGAACGACTACGATTAGATTGTGATGGAAAAGAACGAACGGCTGAGAAGCATCCTCATTCCTACCCTAATACCCTATCCTCACGTGATCTTTTTCCAAAACTTAGGGTGTAAAATAAAAAGTAATGCTACGTATTAGATTGAAGAAATTCATAGTTAAAATTTGATTACATAAAATCTTAAATTTGTAAATATAATGAACTTTTTTTTTAACTTTTTTGTGATTTTTTTTCAAAATTGTTTTGAACTATTTTTTCCCAATTTTTTTGATTGTTTTTCAATTTTTTTTTTCAGAAATAAAATTATAAAAAAATATTTTTATATTTTCCCCAATTTTTTTCCTCCAAAATATTTTCCTCATTTCTCCTCCAAAAAAAAAATTGTACCATGAATTTTACGATCTTAATCATGCAATTTAACATACTTACACATGCACTCAATTTTATCATACTAAACATTACTTTAAAATTCAAATGTACATTATAAATATTGAGCATGCACTTTAACATGCTAAACATGGAATGTAATATACTAATATATACACGTTAACATAAAAAAGACACATTAGATAAAATATGCACTTTTGATATGCATGTTAAACATGCACATTTAAATATTACCACTTGAACTTTTGCATATTAATGATAAATTTTTTATACTCCATGTGAGCATTAAAAAAAGTGTTTATATATGCAATTTGGGCTATTATAAATACACTTTTGGTGCTTATATATGCACTTCAAATAATTTTTTTTTTGTTTTTGTAATGAAAAAACCAAAAAAAAAAATTCGATATAAAAAAAAAATTATAAGAAAAAATTTGGAAATTATTTGGGAAAAAAAATCAAGGGAACAATTTACAAAAACTTTTCAAAAAAATTGAAAATAAACCAATAAACTACAATATTTTCAATTTTGTCACTCCAATCCTAACCCACTTGATGTGAAAGATTCCTCTTCCAATGTCATTTAGGTACCTTCTTGCCAGTCTTCTAACGTCATTTAGGTACCTTCTTTGGCTAGTTCCCTCGATCTCCCTATGAGTGGTTTTAGTTCACCACAAGAATGACTTGATCATGATCGTGGGACCTTTGATGAGGCCAAGATATAACCAAACCAGATCTGAATTATCTAAACAACGAAGTTACAAGATCACCTAACTCTTAATGGAAATACGAACACAAGAAAGCAAGAGATTGTTTGCGACTTGAAAGAGTCAAGAATAACTTAGTCAAGTTATTCTCAATTTCAAATATAATTTTCATCTAACGTAAATGATGTATTTAAATAAAAAAATACTAGGGTTTCAAGAGGCTTAAAACTTAATCTAACAAAAAGACCCTAATGGCTCACTGATGAAGAAACTCAAAGATAGTTCACAAAAAAACACCGTCAATGGACGGACCGTGCCGTGTGAAATGCACGGAGGACAACAGGAAACATAGACTAGTGCACGGGCCGTGCAGTGGAGTGTATGTTGGTCATGGTTGTTCACTAGGAACTGCACGGATGGCTTCTTTACAATAGTTTTGCACGGGCCGTGCACTAGGGTGCACAGACTAGGAATGGGTCTGTTCACTTTGCCCCGTATGGCCCGGGAGCGTATGCACAACCTGAGCATTTGGTGCATATGCAGTTCACTCGTAGTGGCTGAGCAAGTGATGAGCCTCGGCTCTAGGGCTCGTCTATGGTCGTCGGGAGCCTCGCGAGCAGTGCGCTCGTTGCTTTCTTGATCTTTATGGCTATTGACCGGGTTATCAGACCATCAAAAGGCAATCGAATCAACTCGTCTTGGTCCTTTGTAGTCATGGTTGGGCATGTGCAATCACTCTCCCCCACTTGGCCTCGAATCGTCCTTGATTCGTCGTCCTCGTAGTCATCAGAACATAGGGGGTCCAATTAGCCACGTTGAAGGTGAAGTGAACACCATACTAGCCGAGAAGATCTAGGCGGTAAGCATTGTCGCCAATCCACCTTGAAGGTGAAGTGAACATCATATCCTCTAGCATCCAGGTTGAACTTCTGCTTAGTAGGAAACCTCTCCTTTTGCAAATTCAACCACACCAAGTCTCCTTCTTCAAAGATCATCCTCTTCCGACCCTTGTCAGCTTGAATATTATATTGGTATGCTCGCCTTCCCAGCTGCAAGCGAGTACTCTCATGGAGTTTCTGCACGAACTCAGCCCACTCCTTAGCCTCAAGGTTCTCTTTCTCCTTCATTGGAAGCGATGTCAAGTCCATGAACACGTTAGGATTGCGTTCATACACCACCTCAAATGATTTCATCTTGGTTGCACTATGAGTGTACATGTAATATGATAATTTAACAAAAGGCAAGTGTTGGATTCCACGTTTTGATGATTCCAAACCTCCAAGCTTAATGTGTGTTAAGTGTTGCAGGGAAATGTATAAGACTTGTCATTCTGATTACAAGTAAATGAATTTTAGAAGAATATCGAAAGTATTGATCGTGATTGATAATGTTCAGAGTACTGATCGTGATCGAGATCAACGTAGTGATGGAGAGAACGAGCGTATGTTTTGAAGATACAAGTCTTCCAAGACGCAGAGGTCGTCCGTACAAAATAGCTGAAGCATAAGAAAATAAGTACATCAGATATTTTTGTAATAGCTGAGACAACTCTTAAACGAGTTATGCACCTCAGTTCGTACGAAATTCATACGCATCAGTTCATATAAATGACCAACATCAAGATGCGCCCAAAGAACGGTTTGCATCAGGACGCACCTCAAAGAAAGAAGATAACTGACCATTATGAGCAATAGCCATTAAAAGTGTCTAAGGAGGTATGCTCTCATTAGGCATGCGTTGACAAGCAATGCTAATCTGGTACACTTGGAAAAGAAGAATAAATATCTAGGTTTTGCTTGTTGTAATATCTATTTAAGTGGAGGGATTCCACTTATAGAGACATTAAAGCTTGAAGAGAAAAACTAAGAGAAATAGAAAAGAAGGATGGGTTAAAGTGTTTTGTTTCTTTGAGAGTGAGAGCAAATTACAAGTGGTGAAAGATAGTTAATCTAGGTGGGAAGTCTAGAGTTAACGTCCATGTCGTCATTATAATTGCTAAAAAAAATCAATAAGATAAGTACACTTGTTCTATATTCTTCAAGTGAGAAGTGTAAAGGTGATAAGCACTACTTTGTAGGGCTTAACTAAGAGTTATTAGAGGGTTTTATTGGTGCCATTCGGGTAGATTTAGACACATTCATGTGCATGGTGTTTGGGGGCGAAGATTGGTGTTTTGGTGGTGTTTTGAGCTTATTGGAGTACATTTGAAGATTCGGGATATGGAGCCACCAAGGAGTATGGAGTTAGAGAGGAGAAGTGTGGATTTGGTGGTCTGGAGAAGCAAATTGAAGATATCCATAGGAAGAGAAGTTGACCACTGAGGAGACGAAGAAGAACCAAGGAGAGAGTCCACACGAGAGTAGAAGAACAATGTGCTGAATTCAATTGATTCGTTCTCTCTACTCAGTTGTCCAAATGCAGTGATTCTAATTCGAGGAGTTAGATCTTGAAGTCTACTACAAGTCCCCAAAATATGAGCGCAATCCGAGTTGGGAATCAAAAGTTATTAAGTTTTTACGAAAGTGGTGCAGAAGTTGAAAATCGAGCATTAACCGCGATCGCGGGTCTTGGGCCGCGATCGCGGGTCATCAGCGCCGAAAGCTGCGTCTTTTCCTGAGTTTATCTTTTCAGACTTCTTTTTCCCTTTTTCTTATTTTTAATTTAGTTAGTTTCTTAATGGGCTAGGTCATTTTGTTAGAGCCCTATAAATACTTTCTTTTAACATTAGGGTTGGAATCTTTCACACTTTAGTTGCAATTTTCATTCATCGTTGTTTTCTTTTCCTTTGAAGTTTTCACCATGTCTATGAGGAGCTAAGCCTCTTTGGCTTAGTCCGGTAATGAAAGCATGAGTTTATTCATCTGGTTGTGAGGTTTTGTTCCTATCTATTTATTCCTATTGAGTTATATTATCTCTTCTAAGCTTATTCCATTGGATTTCATTAATTGCACTAGCCCGCGCAACTAGTTGTTATTGGTGATTTTCATATTGCTAGGATTAGGAAACTGTTGGGCTAACGTCCTATTCTGCTGTAGCAACTACAATTTACATACTCTGGTTGAAATTGTTCTATTGTAGGGAGAGATAATTACATGGTAAATGCATCTGAGCGAGCGTTCTGTGTATCCTGGTTAATTCTTATATGCATTGCTGCCTTTGGGTTGAACCTTTAGTGGTACTGATGCGGGAGCATCCGAGGCTTCACCCACGTGGCACACAAAGAAATATGGCTCACTCACAAGGGTTCGAGCCAAGCCATTGAGGAAGGAGATGGTCCACTCACAAAGGGCTCGAGCCAAGCGTATGCATGAGGAACTCAAGAACTTGGCGATCCTCCACGTTTCAAGGGAGCCCACCCTCGTCGAGTACTTCACGGAACCAATACCAAGGACCTTGGTGACATTCCGAGCCAAGCCTTGCGCGGGAGAATGAAGGCCACAAGAGACGGGGGCTTCAGCCACTGACTCGGCCCATAACAGGGCCGAGTGCCCAGCCGAGTTTTCGCCCCAGAATGCTGACACGGCCAACAACTCGGCCGAGTTGTCAACCGAGTTGTTGACTGTTTTGTTGGCCGAGTTGAGGGAAGTCCGGGGCTCTCTTGTGGGGGCCACTTGGGGACTTTCTTCCTTGTTCTTATAAGTGTATTTTAAGACCCTTTTAAGTGCCTTTGTGTGGGCCCTTTGTTGGCTTGTTTGGCCTTTGTCTCTAGGTAGTATTTAAGTCACTTTTGTGGTCTTCTTCAAACAACTTTTGATGATATGAAAATGTTGCTTTGAGCATATGAGCTTGAGAGCTCTCATGGGAGAGTGTTCTCCATGGTTGATTCGAACTTGCTAGGTTGCTCTTGCATTGTGTCAATTTCGTCTATGATCTTGGTGCTCCAAGGCTTCACTCGCCTCCTTCTCTTGCTCTTTGGACACGTCCATCGTTGTGGGAGATTGTAGAAGGAAAGGTCGTTTGTGCACATTGGTTTGGTTATTGGCGACATTGTTTGCTAAGGGTCTCTCCATTGCATCTTTCGGTTGTTCCTATATCCTTGTTTATTTCTTTGTTTCCTATCATTTGCTAACTTGTTCTCTTGTGTTTTCTCTTGTTTCCACCTCCATCTTCCATACGAGTCTCTTGGCGTCTAGATCGGGCCACTCGCGGCTAATCCCCGCATCAAATTGGTATCAGAGCCATCTCGACGCCGAGCCACCACCATCTCAGCCGAGCCACCACCTTTGGTTAGCTCCTTGAGTCTTCTTTTCCATTTTTCTTCTTTGTGTTCTTCCTTGTGTTCTTCATGTTCTTCTTGTTCTTCATGCTTTGTTGTGTTTAGTTTGTGATTGCTTATGCTTGTGTCTTGTGAACTTTGTTGCCCCACCACCCAACCACCATTACCTCCGAAAAACACCACCTCTCCACCACCAAAACCAGCTGCAAAACCCCTACCATTCTGCACGAAATTCAGCCCCAAAAACCAGCTGCAAAACCCACCCAAAATCTGCACAACCCACCTTCAAAACCACCTACAAACCCACCCCAAAATCCAGCTGCAAAGCCACGACCCTAAGCCCCCAAAAACAGATACTTTTCAGCCCCAAAAGCAGCTGCAATTCAGCCCCAAGACAGCACACAAAAGCTGCCCAAAAAGCCACCTACTCCCTTTTGTACTATCCTATGTTCTACTAAGTCAAATCACCTTTTGTTTGTTCCAAAAGTCAAAGAATAGAAGCTACCAATACTATTCCTACCTCCTAAAAGTTGTGATCTTGCACGTGTGACACCAAGGAAGGCAAGAAAATTTTGTGACTTTGCTCCATATCATCTTTGCTTCAATAGTGAACTAGTAAGCAAGACTTCTTTTATCTTCTCTTGTAATATTGTTGTCTTGCACGTTTTTTTTTTAATTCAAAAAAAAAATCAGAAAAAGAAAGAAAAGAATAGAAGAGCAAAAGCCAAAAAAAAAAAAAAAGAAAGAAAAAGGCTTGTTCTTGTTTTATTTCTTGTTCTTGTATGAAGACTTTGTGTATTCTTGATGTTATGTTGCTATCACCAAGTGATCTAAGCTCCAATTGCAAGTGATTTTGATCACCAAAAACAGTGAAGAACTCGGCCCCTCACTCGGCCGAGTCTTGAACCGAGTTGTGTTCTGAATTCCCGGTTTGCCTTGAACCTTATCCTTGAACCTCAAGCTTGATTGCCTACCATCTTACCACTCATTTTAATCCTTTGGCAACTTGTTTATGAGTTCATGAGTATTGGTAGGAACGAGCTAGGTATGACATTGCATTGTTGAATTTCCTAAACACGATTCTTTGTTGTGTCATTCTTCTTGTTGTTTGTCTCCTATTGTGTGTGTCTTTGAGCCCATCATTCGAAATCCAAGAGCTTTTTCTCTATTGGTTAAGTGTTGTCTAAGTTCACCAAGTTTATATGAAGTTTTTGTCCTTCTCAAGGCAACCTTACATTCTAAAGCTTGTATCGAATCAACAAGAGAGTGAGTGATCAAACACACGAGTGCAAACACTTGTGAGGTTGTTTTGATTTCACTAACCCTAACATGTTTCTTGGAGTTTGTTGATTATGTCTTACATAGGAAGTCCACCACATGGAGGGTCCAAACCAATGGCACCCGAGTTGTTCAACATGTTCAAGGCCATGTCGGACAACATTGCTATCTTGTCTAATCGGATGGTAGCATTAGAGACAAGAGTGCCCAAGCCCGCAGCCGTGCCCCAAGAGATGCACCGAGTGCCCATAGCCACCAACTTCCCCCGACGTAGAGATAAGCCTAATGCTCCTAACCATTATAATGAATTTTAGGAAATGCCAAGGCGTGCCTATCATGAGGAGCCAAGGCGAGCCTATGAAGATGAAGAGCAAAATGGAGTTGACAAGGTCAAGTGGAAGATTCCCTCTTTTGAAGGCCAATGTGATTCATATGTCTACATGGAATGGGAGGCCAAAATTGAACAAATATGGAGTTGTCACAACTTTCCCGAGCATAAAAAGGTACAACTCACCACCCTTGAATTCAATGGTTATGCACTAACATGGTGGGATAATCTTGTGAAAGAAAGGAAAAGAACCTTAGATGCACCTGTGACAACTTGGACTCAAATGAAGGCCTTGATGAGAGCTCGCTTTGTGCCTCGACACTACACACAATTGCTACCCTTAGCCAACAAAATTGAAAGACAAACTAAGCATAGGAACCAAGGAGGAAGAAGTTCAAGTGGTAGCCAAAACCGAGGCTATCATCCTCATATGGAGCAAGGGGAGCCAAGGAGGAGTTCTAAGCCAAGCCCCTCCCCGCCGAGCCTAAATCCCCTAGCCGACGCTCCTAATGCCTCCAAAGGAAGTACTCCTAACCCTTCTCCCGGAGCTAGAGATATCACATGTATTCAAGCCATGCTTGAGGAATTCAAGCCAAGAAGGAAGGAGGAGGTTCTTGCTATTGAACTAATGGTCATAGGAAAGGAGATTGAGCCAAAGGAAAAACAAAAGGATGTTGTAGAAACATCTCCTTCACCTACACAGATCAAGCATCGATTGCCCATCATTGTGCGTAGCTCATTCAAATCCTTGGCTACTCCATGGATGGACCGGACTCACATGGTTCCTTCAAGCTTGCCTTTCCTACTCCAAGAAGATGTTGAAGCTAAGGATGTTGAGCGGTCCAAGAAACCAATTTTCAATCAAGAGAAGAAGAATGTGCCAATGGAGACTAATGCAAGGGAAGTACCTCTTATCTCCACCTTTCTAATTCCATCTCTTGAGTTTGCAAATGAGAATGTCATTCCATATAGGACAATACACATGAAGAAATTAGTCCTTGCATGTAAAACTAGATATTCTTGTGTGCATCAAAGTTCTTTAGCACAATACATGTCTTGTGGAATGCATCTTGTTCACAACATGATCCTTATGTCCATACATGTGTGTTATATTGATCCTTGCGTCACTAAGCATGTACATCGGTCTAAGAAGAAGAGTGGAATAGTGTGTGCATGCTTGTTTGGATATCATGTAGTCATTGGAATATTTATGCTTAAATTCTTACAATTGTGTGCACATGCTAGAGGGCCTTATTTTGTCATTGTTGTTATGCCTAAGCCCTCTAACAAAACTGAATTCATGGCATGCCCAAAACTTCATGATGCATCTTATGTGACTAACCCCTGTATTGACCAAGTTGTGGAGTTGCATGGAGTTTCTAGTGCTTTGATTTCAGGACAAGAAGTGAGGTGTGTGCTCTACTCAAAGTTGGAGTCCGGAGAAGTGCCCTTTGAACCAGGAGATCAAGACGTCTCACATGTGGCTGATTTGGTTCATTCCTTGGTGGAGTGCATTCGGGAATTGCATGAGCGCACAAGGAACAAACTTCATGCCAAGGCGGAGCACAATGCAGTCAAGGCCAACAAAGAGCGCCGCCACTTGGTGTTTCACCCCGGAGAGGAGATGTGCCTTCCAAGAGGCGTCAATCCAAGCTTTCCCAAAAGGCGAAGTACAAGGCATACAAGCTTAGATTCGAGGTCGAATCTTTTCCAAGAAGGGGAGAATGATGCAGGAGCATCCGAGGCTTCACCCACGTGGCACACAAAGAAATATGGTTCACTCACAAGGGTTCGAGCCAAGCCATTGAGGAAGGAGATGGTCCACTCACAAAGGGCTCGAGCCAAGCGTATGCACGAGGAACTCAAGAACTTGGCGAGCCTCCACGTTTCAAGGGAGCCCACCCTCGTCGAGTACTTCATGGAACCAATACCAAGGACCTTGGTGACATTCCGAGCCAAGCCTTGCGCGGGAGAATGAAGGCCACAAGAGACGGGGGCTCTAGCCACTGACTCGGCCCACAACACGGCCGAGTGCCCAGCCGAGTTCTCGCCCCAGAATGCTGACACGGCCAACAACTCGGCCGAGTTGTCAACCGAGTTGTTGACTGTTTTGTTGGCCGAGTTGAGGGAAGTCCGGGGCTCTCTTGTGGGGGCCACTTGGGGACTTTCTTCCTTGTTCTTTTAAGTGTATTTTAAGACCCTTTTAAGTGCCTTTGTGTGGGCCCTTTGTTGGCTTGTTTGGCCTTTGTCTCTAGGTAGTATTTAAGTCACTTTTGTGGTCTTCTTCAAACAACTTTTGATGATATGAAAATGTTGCTTTGAGCACATGAGCTTGAGAGCTCTCATGGGAGAGTGTTCTCCATGGTTGATTCGAACTTGCTAGGTTACTCTTGCGTTGTGTCAATTTCGTCTATGATCTTGGTGCTCCAAGGCTTCACTCGCCTCCTTCTCTTGCTCTTTGGACACGTCCATCGTTGTGGGAGATTGTAGAAGGAAAGGTCGTTTGTGCACATTGGTTTGGTTATTGGCGACATTGTTTGCCAAGGGTCTCTCCATTGCATCTTTCGGTTGTTCCTATATCCTTGTTTATTTCTTTGTTTCCTATCATTTGCTAACTTGTTCTCTTGTGTTTTCTCTTGTTTCCACCTCCATCTTCCATACGAGTCTCTTGGCGTCTAGATCGGGCCACTCGCAGCTAATCCCCGCATCAGGTACTAGGGTTATTCATTGGTAAGGGTTCTTTATGGAAGGTTTCCCTCTAAATTTACATAAGATCAGGACAGGAATAACCGAATAGGAAGATAGGACTTAGTCTATGAACAACCTTTGAATGACTTATGTGGACATTACTTGGCTAAGTATTTTTCTCTCTTGATATTTCATCCATTCTACTTTGTTTTGTTTGTTTTGTTTGCAACCAACCAACTACAAAACCCCCCTCTTGTTACTATTGCATGCGAACAACACATAGATTAATCCCTTCCTCCCTGTGGATTCGACCCTTGCTTGCCCTAACTACTTGTTTAGGTTTGCTTGGATTTATTTCATTAGGTGATAAGACGACTATCCCCCCTATCAAATTGGCGCCGTTGCCGGGGAGGCAAGGCTTGATTTTCTCGTGTGTTTGTTTGTGTGCGTGTTACTTTGGTGTGGACCTATCTTACGGTCCACACCAGTGCTACTAATTTTTGTTTTTCCTTTTTGCTTTTGATACAAATATGAGTTTTTGGGGAGATCCACGAGATGACCTATACTCCTATTCATTCTCCCCAGAGAGAGGATATCACCCCTATTCGAGTGCAGCAGGACCAATCAGATCCTGCAGAATCTGTCACGCAACGCTGCACATCACCGATGATTGTCCAAGACTTCCCGCATTCGCAGCTATAATAAATGCACGAAGAGGTGTTGACTCGCATGGGCCGAGACATGAGCCATACTCACACCAACAACAGTTCAGTCCGTATGGAAATCAACCACCGTACAGGCAACCATATTCATATGGAGTCCAAGGACAGAACGCAAGTTTGTATGTGCCCGGTGCAGACGCACTCAACACTTTGACGCAAAGCATTGCAACCCTGGCTCAAAACATGTCCTCAATGAATACAACGATGGTTCAGAATGTTCCTTTGTTGGGAAAAAGAGTAGAAACGGTAGCCCAACAGCAGCAAGAGGCGACCCCCAGTATCCAGAGCCGACTGAACCAACTGAATCAAGTGTTGATGAAGTTGAAGTCCGAAATATCTCAAGTCCCTGCAGCAGAAAATACACAAGAGACTGTCTGTGCTGTGCCACTGAGGTGCGGGGCTGAGAACGAGGCTAAAAGGGTCGCTGAGGAGGAAGTCCAGGAGAGTATGGAGGTACCTCATGAAGAAAAAGAGGTCGAGAGCGAGAAAGAAGCCGACGAACAGGAACCGCGACCGCGACCTACCAACCGCGATCGCGGCTCCTTCGCTGAATTAAATTGGCCAGAAGTCGAGAGTAAACCGCGACCGCAGTCTGAAGACCGCGATCGCAGCCTGATCACTGTGGGAAATCTCGAGGATTTGACATCACCGCGACCTACCAACCGCGATCGCGGTTCTTCCCTAGAAGCGGCTGTTCGTCCCGAAATCGTCCCCGACCCTCTCAAAGATGCCTATGATGAGTATGTGCATCTAAACTCTCTCCCACTTGTCTTGCTGGACCCCGTTACACCCTTCCCTGTGGCTCTGAAGGACACCAGAATGGTGAAGAACAACAAAGGTTTATTTGACACCTTCAGTAGCCGCAAGGCAAATGTTCCTCTGGTCGCTCTGGCATACAGCACCCCTCGTTGCCCAGAATTTTTAAGGGTGTTGGGCAACATCAAGAAGAAGCCAAAAGGGAGGCACAAAAAGGAAGCATTGATCCAAGTGGCTGATTTTTATACGCTGGGCACGGGGCTGTACATACATGCAGCACCTGAGATGCTGGGCAGACCATTTCTGAAGATGGCAAGTGCATTCATAGATATGAACAACACTCCATCCATCACGAAGTGCAGGAGACTGGGGGCAATGCTCAACATGGAGCATATAAAGAGGCATCCGCCTGATCCAGGCTCCAGGAGTTTAGTTGTTGTGAGCAACCCTAGTTGAGGAGGATGAGTAGTATGTCAAGCCATGACAATAACTAAGGCGCTGTCCGGGAGGCAACCCGAGGTATGTATTTTTTTCCTTTGTCTTTCTTTCTTTGTTCTCGCATTGTTTTGGTGTGTTTTCGCTTTGTTTTTGTTTTTGTTTTCGACTACACCACGCAGGAAAGCCGAGAAGAAACCGCGACCGCGGCATAACACCCGCGATCGCGGCACAAAACCCGCGATCGCGGCACAAAACCCGCGATCGCGGGCCCACGGCGCGCCGCGAATTAGGGTTAGTAAAAAAAAAAAAAAGCCGTCCGTTACCCGCGATCGCGGCCTTCACTGCCGCGATCGCGGTTCCTCCACGGTGTTCCTTCCATGGCGATTTTTCCACGGCGGTTCTGAGGCGGTCTTTCTTCATCATGTTCGCGAGCAACAATCGGTGTACCCTTGATCCATCCATTGTTGTTGTTCCCTACGGTACGTCTTCACCTGTGCGTCACCACCTGTGCATACTGAGTTCGGAGTTCCAGCATTCCATGATTTATCTCTTGGGAAGTTCGACTGTTGAAGTGGTGATGAAGTTTATGGGGATCGCTACATCCCTGAGTACCTTCCTATTGACGAAGACTACCACCCCGGCGTACGCTCAGTGAGTTCTTTCTTTCTTCTCCTCAATTTTTTCTTTGTCTTCCATACATTGAGGACAATGCATGATTCAAGCATGGGTGAGTAGAAAGTACTTGCTATCCATCTTGTAACTTAGTTTCGATTTCAGCATTGTTATTTCCATTCAGCATTATCCATTGTTCGCATTCCCTTTTGAAAAAAAAAAATTAGAAAAAGTCAAAAAGCAAAAAAAAAAAAAAAAACATACATGAAAATCCTGGGACAAGTCGAAAACCCGAAAGGGCGGCTTAGGTAATAAGCAGGTGGCCCGGATCAGCGCTAGGCTGGGGTAAAAAGGTGTCTGAGTGACGTGAGCATATGTGAGCACATCTATGAAAAAAATATGAGCGGCTAGGATGAAAACCCGAAAGGGCTCCTAGGCAAAATGAGTGAAAAGAAGAGGAGTGATTTTAGGATCTCATTTTACCTGGAGGGGCGACATAAGAAGAGGAGACAAAGAAGGATTGTCGGGTAGGTCACTCTGGGAGGCATAAGGAGTCATAGATGGAGGCTAGGATTAGAGGTCACTTTACACCATTGGATGTCCGAGTTGAGCTTGGGGGAAGTACTCTGCTTGCCCTCAAGCTTGTTGAGTTGTGGATGTGTTGTAGATGAGATTGGTGCCAGGAGCTTGGCATGGGTTAGGTAACTCTTAGTTGGAGGATATGCTTCCTGAGACCTTGGGTGCTGCATTGGAGGAGTAGACTTTCTTTTAGTTTACTCGAGGACGAGCAAAGGTCTAAGCATGGGGGAGTTTGATAAGTACTACTTTGTAGGGCTTAACTAAGAGTTATTAGAGGGTTTTATTGGTGCCATTCGGGTAGATTTAGACACATTCATGTGCATGGTGTTTGGGGGCGAAGATTGGTGTTTTGGTGGTGTTTTGAGCTTATTGGAGTACATTTGAAGATTCGGGATATGGAGCCACCAAGGAGTATGGAGTTAGAGAGGAGAAGTATGGATTTTGTGGTCTGGAGAAGCAAATTGAAGATATCCAGAGGAAGAGAAGTTGACCACTGAGGAGACGAAGAAGAACCAAGGAGAGAGTCCACACGAGACTAGAAGAACAATGTTCTGAATTCAATTGATTCGTTCTCTCTACTCAGATGTCCAAATGCAGTGATTCCAATTCCAGGAGTTAGATCTTGAAGTCTACTACAAGTCCCCAAAATATGAGTGCAATCCGAGTTGGGAATCAAAAGTTATTAAGTTTTTACGAAAGTGGTGTAGAAGCTGAAAATCGAGCATTAACCGCGATCGCGGGTCTTGGGCCGCGATCGCGGGTCATCAGCACCGAAAGCTGCGTCTTTTCCTGAGCTTATCTTTTCAGATTTCTTTTTCCCTTTTTCTTATTTTTAATTTAGTTAGTTTCTTAATGGGCTAGGTCATTTTGTTAGAGCCCTATAAATACTTTCTTTTAGCATTAGGGTTGAAATCTTCCACACTTTAGTTGCAATTTTCATTCATCGTTGTTTTCTTTTCCTTTGAAGTTTTCACCATGTCTATGAGGAGCTAAGCCTCTTTGTCTTAGTCCGGTAATGGAAGCATGAGTTTATTCATCTGGTTGTGAGGTTTTGTTCCTATCTATTTATTCCTATTGAGTTATATTATCTCTTCTAAGCTTATTCCATTGGATTTCATTAATTGCACTAGCCCGCGCAACTAGTTGTTATTGGTGATTTTCATATTGCTAGGATTAGGAAACTGTTGGGCTAACGTCCTATTCTGCTGTAGCAACTACAATTTACATGCTCTGGTTGAAATTGTTCTATTGTAGGGAGAGATAATTACATGGTAAATGCATCTGAGCGAGCGTTCTGTGTATCCTGGTTAATTCTTATATGCATTGTTGCCTTTGGGTTGAACCTTTAGTGGTACTAGGGTTATTCATTGGTAAGGGTTCTTTGTGGAAGGTTTCCCTCTGAATTTACATAAGATCGGGACAGGAATAACCGAATAGGAAGATAGGACTTAATCTATGAACAACCTTTGAATGACTTATGTGGACATTACTTGGCTAAGTGTTTTTCTCTCTTGATATTTCATCCATTCTACTTTGTTTTGTTTGCAACGAACCAACTACAAAACCCCCCTCTTGTTACTATTGCATGCGAACAACACATAGATTAATCCCTTGCTTGCCCTAACTACTTGTTTAGGTTTGCTAGGATTTATTTGATTAGGTGATACGACGACTACCCCCCCTATCAAAAGGTAGTGGGTTTTCCCTAATTTACTAGTTCTTTAATTGGTGTTTTCACTTTAAGTACTTGGGTTCAAATAGTCATTACTTTATTCTTTACATTTCCACTGCGTAATCTAAAGGTTTCAGACCTCAGAACTAAACACTATCAGTGCAACAAATGGTATCAGAGCCTTGCTCTAGATTTGTGTTCTTAACTTGCAAGAAACAATGACAACGTTAAGTACTGTTATCAATGACTCTTTCTGGAAGCCTCCAATCTTAAAGGCTGGCTAGTTCGATTGGTGGGAGGTGCAAATCGAGACTCATGCGTGCTATCTTGATGGTCAGATATGGAAGATAATATAGAGGGGTTCGAAATTCTCTTTGGATGTCGAGGCCAAGAGAGAAAGTGGGTAGACTACACAAATGTTGACAATAAGATCCTTGAAAAGAACTATATGGCTTTCAAGATCCTTCACATGGCTCTTCAACCCTCTTATCTAAAGAAAGTACTCGGGTACTCGACAACTAAGTAAATATGGGATGCACGATCAAGATACTTCATCAAGGGAATGAAAACGTCAAAAAACAAGATTCTTTGTCTACAAAAAGAGTACAAATCTGTTTCACAAGGAAAAAGCGAAACCATCAAGGACTTTCACTCTCACTTTCAATGTCTTGTGAGTCAACTTGAGCTTCTTGGAGAAAGGGTACCAGATTGGAAGGTCACACACTACTTCTTTCAAGGTCTAAATGCAGGGTGGGATGCAGTTGCCACGACACTACAAGCTCCGCAAGATAACAATACTATCACCTTGGAAGACCAAAGCCCAAACATAGCTCTCAAAGTTAAGAAGGCTTTTGACTTAGCGCAAGATGATAGGGACGCCAACGAGGCTGATTAAAATGTTGCCTTTATTACAAGATCTATGAAGAGGTTGTTGAGTCATGGAAAAGGCAAAGTTAATGCTTTAGAAGTCAACAAAGACATGAAATATGTCATTTACTACCATTGTCAAAACAAAGGTCACTTCACGAAGAATTGCTTCAAGAAGAAGGCTGGTGACCCCCGCGCAAGAAAGCTATGGTTGATACTTGGTGAGAATCAGACTCTGACGATGAAACTGAGACTTGATCCAGAGACTTATGTCTAATGGCTGACGATACTACACCTGAGAAGAGTTTAGTGAAAACAATGTATTTTCTAAACTCAAAACCAAGTCTAATGATCATTTCATAACTCTTATTATAAAACTTTGTGATGAGGTTTATAAACTCTCTAAAAAGCATGAAGGAAAGGATGATACAATCACTAACTTGATTGCTACAACAAGTTTTGGTCTGAGAAAGTCATCAGGTGAGAGGGTGTAACATCTTCTTCTTCAAGAGGTTTGTGATACTTGCCTTTATTTAAAAGAAAAATATACTGCTCTAGAATCTGAGGTCACTAAGCTTGAATCTGAAAATTTTAATGCTTAAACTTGGAAATTTTAAGTTAGTCAATGTCCTTCAGAATACTAGATGTGAAATATAAACTAAGAAAGAGGCATCATTAGATGAGTATGTTGCCTCAAGAACTAGTTAGGATTACATGAAGCGATTTGTATTGACACAATTCTGTCTTGGATATATTGGTAATAACCATGGTTAAGGTACCAGTACCCCTATCTAGAAAGCTAAACTAAAAAAGGAAAACTACGTTCCTCTAAAGGTAGTGGTACCCAAACCACCTGCCAAAGGGCATTGTACATGTGGTCCTAAGACTTTCGCAAGACTTCAACCAAAAGGAAATGGGACGTGGTACTTAAACCAAAAGGAACACTCCATATGGCCAAGACATGAATAAAGTAGGAAACCTACACAAATCGGCTTTCAAGTTAGAAAGGACAAAAAACCCATACGGTCATGTTAGAGCAAGTATGTTAACCTAATATGTCATAGAGTGTGTTGACATTGTGGTTAAACAAGCCAATACAAGCAAGAGTGTCATCTCAAACTTGAGTATGAGGTGAATGCTCATGCTTGGAGAGAGAAACACTCAAGACCAGTTAAGAATGTAAAATCTTAAGGTCCTAAATCCAGATCTAAGATGGTCTGTGCTCATAAAAACTAATCCTTTAATCTCATAATGAATTGGGATGGCACTCTACCTTGTACCTAGATAGAGAATGTTCAAGTTACATGTCATGTAGAAGAAAAAAGTTTACCTCCATTTGTAGACACAACGGTGGTAACATAACCTTCAGGAATAAGAGCAAATGAGAGGTTTTTGGAATTGGCAAGGTAAGTATCTATGACCTAAACTTTGATGATAACGCAAATCTAGTTAACAATGTGCACTTTGATCTTCTAAGTGTAGGACAACTATGCGATGGTAGAAAGACCAAGTTAGTGTTCACTTCAAATTTTTTTTTGGGAGTGAACTACAAAAAGAATGATCATTTTCAATATCAAAATAAATGGAATTAGTGAAGTTCAAGAGGTAGGTACATGTAAGATCCTATTGATGGGGATTCGTGATAAAAATGTATAAAATGTTGATCCCAACTTCAATCTGGATGAGGAAAGATGTCCCACTTCGGTTTCTGAAGCCACTGAGTTATGGCACAAGTGATTTGGGCATGCTAGCCCACAGTTTCTGAGTAAGCTTTGCCAACATGACCTAGTGGTAGGTCTCCCTAATATTGATGCTCACAACGATGAGGTATGCGTTGCTTGTGTCAAAGGAAAACAAGTCAGATCCTCCTTTTAAATGAAAAAGAGAGGTAAGTACTTCTCGTCCTTTGGAACTAATTCATATGGATTTATGTGGTCCTATGAGGATAATGAGTCATGGTGGAAATCAATATGTCTTTGTGATTGTTGAGGATTACTCACGATATACTTACACCATGTTTTTAACTTCCAAAGATGAGACCATTGCAGAGTTTATGGTGTGGTTGAAAGCCATTGAGAGGAAGCTAGGAGTTTCCCTGATCGCTATACGCTCAAATCATGGTATTGAGTTTGAGAACGTGCACTTTCTTACTTCTTCTAAGAACATGAAGTAACTCATAACCTTTCAGCACCAAGGACACTACAACAAAATCGTCTTGTGGAAATGAAGAACAGAAACATGGAAGACATGTCTCGTACACTGCTAATAGCTAATGGTCTTCCATGAAATCTCTGGGCTGAAGCACTAAGTGCATCTTGCTATGTGCTGAGCCGGGCTACAATATGTTCACTACTAGGAAAGATGCCATATGAGCTAATCAGAGGAACAACGCCTAATGTCGTACTACTATGCACATTCAGATGCAAATGTTTTGTCCAAAACAATGGTAAGGACAACCTTGAATTTTTTTATCCTAGAACTGAGGAAGCTACCTTTGTTGTGTATTCTATGAATAGTAAGGCATAAAAGGTGTACAACAAAAGAACAATGAAGGTTGAAGAAAGTGTGCACGTCATATTTCATGATGCGACAATGGATGGTACCTCCATCATGAATCAAAATGATGGAGATGAAGGATTTAATATGGAACTAAGCAATGAAATGTTCAAGGCTCATTAGTTCCGTCACATGGTCCCACGCCTCCAAATGTAGGGGGAACATAATAGAATGACGAAGGATCTGACTCTCAAGAGGACTAAGACCCAAACGCTGAAGAGATAGTGTGTCCAAAAGGTGTCACAACTGCTCCAATCGATGATGAAGGTACTAGTATTCCGACACCAACCGATGAAGGTGTAGGACCAAGTTCTCGGTTGACAAATATAGGCGGTACTGACCTCTCATAGCTTCAGATAAGGAAGTATCAGTAGAAGAAAGATCATTGCGTCACAAACATCATCTTCAACTACACAAAAGGAACTCAGACCAAGTCCTATCTTCAAAACTTGTATGCCTTTAATGCTTTTATATCTATGTTAGAATCTATAACTGTACATGAAGAAGTTCTAATGGACCCAAACTAGCTAGGTTTTTTCCATGCAAGAAGAGCTTTATCAATCTAAAAGGAACAAGGTGTAGCGTTGAGTACCATGACCTAAGCATAGAACTGTTATAGCCATTAAGTGGGTATTCAGGACAAACTTGAAGATAAAGGTCAAGTAATAAAG
Source organism: Rheum nobile (assembly GCA_027886185.1). NCBI lineage: Eukaryota > Viridiplantae > Streptophyta > Magnoliopsida > Caryophyllales > Polygonaceae > Rheum > Rheum nobile. The sequence goes on along the minus strand of WOAB01000072.1, from coordinate 1,878,054 downwards.
AACAAAGCCAGACCAGTCGTGAAGGGATACAATCAACAAGAAAGCAACGACTACATCGAGACTTTTTCTCCAACTGCAAGGTCGGGAGCTATTCACTTTTTAATTGCTTGTGCTACTCACCATGGTTTCAAATTGCAACCGATGGACATCAAGAGTACCTTTATAAATTGCTTGCTCAAGGAAGAAGTCTATGTCGAGCAAACACATGGCTTTGAAGATTCCAATCACTCTGATCACTTTTACATCGCAAACAAGATATTGTATGGCTTAAAATAAGCTCCTAGAGCTTGTTATGAAAGGCTATCAGAAGTCCTCTTGTGAAATGGATCTATACGTGGTGAAATTGATAACACTACATTCCTGTTGAAAGAAGGAAAACATACTATGGTGGCACAAGTGTATGTTGATGACATCATATTTGGCTCTATCAATCCAGCCTTAGTGAAGAAGTTCACGACCCTCATGGAAAGTGAATTTGAGATGAGCATGGTAGGGGAACATAAATTTTTTCTTAAGACTTCAAGTAGTACAAGGAGAGGATGGGACAAAGGTGCATCAACAAAAGTACTTGAAGAGCGTTCGAAGAAGTTTGGAATGGACAACTCCAAACCTTTTGATTCCAATTTTTCCCAACACTTCAGTGGGAAAGGATAAAAAGGAGAAACGAATGGATCAAACTCTATATCGAGGGATTTTAGGGCCGTTACTCTATCTCACTGCTAGTAGACCTCATATCATGTGTAGTGTGTGCTTGTGTGCTCACTTTCAAGTAGATCTTAGAGAGTGACATCTAAAAGCAGTGAAGTAATCCGTACACTACCTCAATGGTTCTATTACTTTTAGTCTCTGTTACCCAAAAGGTTATGATGTAGACTTAGTGGGATACACCGACACTGATTTTAGTAGGAATAAGGTAGATAACAAGAGTACCTCTAACATGGATCACTTCCTAGGTGCTTGTCTCGTATCTTGGGGTTCAAAGAAGCAAAATTCAGTGGCATTATTGATCGCCGAGGTAGAGGTCATAGTTGTTGCAGGCTGTTGCACTAAACTCTTATGGCTAAAACAACAAGTCAATGACTATGGCATACTCTCTGGTAAGGTTACTATACACTTTGACAACAAGAATTCTATAAATATTTTGAAAAATCCAGTAAAGCACTCAAGCACTCAAGCACTAAGCATATTGATATAAGACATCAATTTTTACGGGATTGTGTAGAGAAAGGTCTATCTGTATGGACTTTTGAAGGAAAAATGATCAAATTGTGGAAATTATCACCAAGCCTCTCAATAGGGTGGAACATTTCGCATGGAGCTTGGTATGATCTCCCTTGACACTTACTCATCTCATCTATGGTACCCTCCGTGACTGTTTGAAATCCGACATTAGTCCTAGGAAGAACATTAGGCGTGCATATAGAATTACAACCACGATAAGTCAATTTTAGTTTTGTAACCTAGCTAGACCGATGTGTGTCCTTATACTTTCTCTACATGATTACGTGAAAAGCTTATTTGAGTATGGCATTGCGTGTTACTGGAAACCTAATTTTTCTATCCCAAAAGAATCATGTGTGAATGCCCATAGGAGCCTATTTATGTCATTCACAACTGGTGATTATTTACCTTGATCGAAAAATATAATTATCCATGTCAAAAAATTATTTTTAGTACTTGGTTTATTTTTAGTATTACTTCTAGTACAATACCCATAGTCATGTACACAACATTCTAAGGTAAGGTAAGGAAGCACAATAACATTTGCAAATGATTAGAAAAAATTGAAAAGAAAACGGAAGTAATAATGAATTAACAACACCCTCTCCGGAGTTCGCACTTTCAAGGAACCGTGGCTGTTTTTGTTAAAATAGATGGATGGAAGGGGTAAAATAAAAAAAATATAGGTGAACATTGGCTGCTTCAAGGAGATTTTATGGGATTTGATGACTTGCAAAATTAACAAGAAAACAAAAATCGGTACCGTTTGATTGCAAGTATTGATGTTTTATTGGTTTCCCAAGCTTAATGTGTGCTAAGAGTAACAACAAAAGGTGTTAGGGCCCTAGGACCGTCAACCCGTCTTTCTCTACTCCAATTATGATGTCGTCAACCGACACTTAGGGATCTCACCACCCGCCAGTAATGACGACCAACCAGGCCATCCGTGATCGTGAAACAACCAATCCAATAGAGGCAATACAATTGGAATCATTCGATGATGTCATTGAATGAAAGTGGCTCAAAAAATTCAGAAGTTGATATACAGAAAAGGGACAAGTTCAGTAAAATGCAATGTCCCAGAAAGGGGACAAGAGGATGGCCCAAATGCCAGGGGTGCCCAAGCCTATTGAACAAGAGGCAATGACTGCTACGTTGACTCACCCTTCATCGACGCCATTGCACATGTCAAGATTCCAAAAAGTACGCAGTTTATGACATGCCATCATACGACGGGAAAGGTGATCCCGACAAGCACATCTCGTTATACAAGCAGAAAAGGATGAAGAGCACGTTGCCTAAATACTTGAAAGAAGTCGTGATGTGCAAATGGTTTTGATCTATTCTAACAGGCTTTGCCTTGAAGTCGTTCATACACCTATCGAACGAGAGTATCTCCTCGTTCGCTAGACTAGTCAACTTGTTCAATACTTAGTTTGCTAGTAGTCGACAACTCCAAAAGCAATTCAGTGATCTCTATCGCGCTACCCAAAGCCTAGGGGGGACTCTAAGGAAGTACCTCATTAGGTTCAACAACGAACTAGTGTCGATATCTCATTGAAACACCCCAACCGACATAGAGGCACACATGCGGGGGACGATTTGAGAAGTCAGAACTATATCGCGATGTGACAAAGTACCATGTTAGACGGTCGAATATGTCTAATCTAAAGCCATGGCGTACATCCGATTGGAAGATGACGGTCTCGCATTAGAGAAATCGTAAGATCTATTGCGTCCAAGCTAACTCGTCAACAAAATCGAGACGCATTACAATCCCTATCCTCCACCAAAGCCCGACAACCAGACGGTCAACAACATCCAAGACAATGGATACGGCCTCTACAACAATTTGGGGCTCTATCCTCATCTCTACCACCACTCATTCGTCATCGACACCGCTGCAATACTCAACGCCATGGCCAAACTTGGCGAAGCTGCGAAGTGTCCTAGAAAGTAAGATAATCTCATGAACAGAAGAGTCGTCGATAAGTGGTGCAATTTCCACTGCAATGGATGACATAGAACCAAAGAACGCGTCGCAAAAATAAACGAAGTCGCTCACCTGCTTCAAATAGGCTATCTCAGTGGCTTACTAACAGATAGGGAAAAAGTGTCCTTGGATCGAGACAAGCAAGAAAAAGTGCCGCCTCCTCCTCCTCCTCCACATGTAACATCATGAATAGCATCTCAGGAGGGTCAAAACTATGTAGGACATCCGTGTCCGCGACTAAGCAAAACGCCAAACAGTTCGACTTCAACATACAAGTGACCGTCACCAAGGTGAAGTGCAAAAGTGTGCCCAACACGTTCCATGAGCCTAATAACGTCGCCGCAAAACATCACGACAAACTCTTCATATCCTATACAATAGGGAATCGTCTAGTGCCATACGTCCTAATCGACAACAACAACTCTGCAAAATCTCATGATGATCAAAACCCTCTATAGCCTTGGCCTCACCCTGATGGACATTATCAAGAAGTTGATCCCATTAGTGGGTTTCAGCGGTGAAGTCATCAAGTCACTGGGAGATCACACTAACTACTTACACGGGTGGAGTGAATCTTCAAGTCAAGTTCTTGATCATGGACTTCCATCCACCAGTCAACGTCATCCTTGGCCGCCCTTTGATACACATCAAGAGAGCAGTCCCATCGACGTATCATCAGACTATCAAGTTTCCCAACAAGTGGGGAATCCAAGAAATTAAAGGAGAACATAGGCTGGCGAAGGAATTTTAACAAATTCCATGAAGCCGACCGTCACCCAAAAGCACATCAAATTGCAAACAACATAGTAAATAACGGACTCTAGGATGAGGACGCACTACACAAACCCAGAGCCCGCCGAACTCGACTAGGTGATCTTAGAGCCTTGCAAACGTAGCCACATCGTGAAGATAGTATTAGACATACCTAGCAAAATCAGAAAGGATCTATTCGACTTTTTACATTCCCTGTCTGAGTGCTTTGCGTGGACACAAGAGGACATGACCGACATTAGTCCAAACATGATCATGCACAAAATTGATATGGATCCCCAACATCCGCCAGTCAAGCAAAATCGGAGGAAGTTCGCACCAAAAAGGAACAAGGTGATAGATGAAGAAGTATGAGCCTTGTTGGAGACCGATAAAATTTGATAAGCCCGTTATCCCGACTGGCTAGCTAACAATTTGGTAGTACAACATAAGAATGAAAAGTGGAGAGTCTAATTCGACTTCACCAATCTCAATAAGGCCTGCCCTAAAACTTTCTTTTCACTACCTCATATTGACGCGATGGTCGACGCCATCGCCGTCATGAGATGCTCACTTTCATGGATGCGTTCAGTGGCTACCACCAAATTCAGTTGAGTCCAGAACACCAAGAAAATAAATCCTTCAACACCAACTAGGGAATCTAGTGCTACAAGGTCATGTCATTTGGTCTGAAGAACGTCGGAGCCACATACCCAAGGTTAGTAAACAAGATGTTCAAGAACGAAATCGGCGATACTATGGAAGTCTACATCGACAACATGTTGGTTAAGTCGAGAAAGGCAATCAACCACATTTAACACCTTATGACAACCTTCAAGATCATGGAGAAGTACGACATGGGTCTGAACCCAACCAGGTTCTCATTCGGGGTCTCGTCGGGAAAAATCTTGGTACACGTGGTAACGCAACAGGGGATTGAAGCCAATCCCAACCAGATCAAAGCTATCTTTGATCCTCGATTCCCTCGATGCATCGAGGATGTCTAGAAGCTGACAGGAAAAGTCACCGCTCTAAACAGGTTCATCTCAAAGATGTGAGACATGAATCTTTTATTCTACGACATCTTGAAGAAAAACAAACCCTCTAAGTGGAAAAGCGAGCGTAAAGAAGCCTTGCAAGAATTGAAAAGGTACCTAGCCTCCCCACCACTTGCTTTGGCTTCATTGCAACATGTTGGGCCCAACAATAGCTCCAAGTTGTTTTGGGCTCAATGCAGCCATGAAACGAGAGTCCAAACAACTTCCACTCTGTACGATCTACACCCTCCGATCTGGGCACGACAGGCGAGGGCTAACGTGGCGAGGATCTCGCGGCGTGATGGGACGTCTCTGCGCCTTGATGATTCCCTCCATAAATCCGAAATAGGTTTTGATGGTTTCAATTCGTCTTCTCTCTTCGCCCTTTGCTTTGGTAGGTTCTCTGAGTTCTTTCAAAAAATTGCTTTCCGATTTCCCCCTCTTTCTATTCTGGAAATGGTTTCCAGTGATTCTTCCGAGTCGTCTGCTACTCACTCGAACTCGAGCAAGAACGAGGCTCCCCCCCTTTTCCTTTTGAAGGAGGATAATGCTTTGACGGGGACGCTGACGGAGGCAGAGCTGGAGCAGATCATCCAAGTCGGAGGTTTCCCTCTTGAGACGGTCGCGAGGTTGCCGCATCCGGACGAGAGCGCTGACGCTTGTTATGAGGGGTGCATTTGCTTTTATGCCTATCCATTTCATACGTTTCCTTTTTCTTTTCTTGTCAGGGATTTTCTGGCGACTCTGGCGCTTGTGCCGTGTCAGGTCATGCCACAAGCGTGGCATATCCTTAGGGTTTTGGATATGTTGAATTCTCAGTCTGGGGCCGGTTTTAATTTTGACGCCTTGTGGTACAACTACTCTCTGGGGTCGAAAAGTTCCTCTCGGGTCTAGTTGCGCATCCGTCCGGGTTGGAAGCCTTTGGTGGATAACCTTGACGTAAACGACCGTGGATGGGGGTCGAAGTTTTTCTTCGTCGAGTGTTCGTCTCTGGAGAAGGGGGGTGACTGTTCGTTTTTGCTGTCGGAGTGGTGAGTCGAGAGTATGTATTTAACTTCCTTTTGCCCAGCTTATGTGTTTTAACCTTTTGCTTAACTCTTCTTTTTTGTAGTCCCTGAAGCCGAAGATTTGGAAGTGGATGCTCAGTTGGAAGGTCTGACCAATATAATTCTTGGTATCCCTGCGTCGGAGCGGAAATTTGTGAACGTCAATCTGTTGTCTATCGCCCCTACCACTCATGATGTCATGTCGACTCTTTCAACATCCCGGGTTAAGTGTAAGTTTTTCGTTTGAGTCGTGTATCTTCCGTCGTGTGTTTGTATCTTATGTCTTGTCTAGTATGTCAGCGTCTCCAGCTGGTCGGTCAAGCGCTCGCTTGAAGGGAGTGTATGGGAAAGGTCTGATAGAGCAGAGGTTGTCAGCGGCTAGGGCTTCATCGAGTAAATCGACGCCGGCCGAGTCATCTCTTCCAGTCAAAGTCTGTTCAAAAAGGAAGACGGGTGTTTCTCCTAACACCGGGAAGGTTGTGGCGGATACCTTAAAGAAAAGGTCGGTGGTCGCTCATGGAGTCGAGAAGATCGATTCGGATGGTTGATCGATTGCCGATTTGTTCCATGCTCAGGATCCGACTTTGAAGTCTGAAGTCGATGGCGTTTCTCCCCTGGACTGCATCGGCGAGGTGGGGTGTTCTGCGTGGAAGGTAAGCCGTCTTGTCGAATCTTAAGTTCACATTTTTCTTTCTTGACAGGCTGGTTGGTCTTGAGTTTTTATTTTGTCTTTGTTTTTTCAGACTTTTCAATTTCTCTTGGGTGCGTACTCTGGGGTTAAGGAGATGGTTGCTAAGGCCGAGGATAGGGCTGCTAAGTCAGAGTCCGACCTGGCATCTCTGAAGACCAAGGTGGAAGGGGCTGAAAGCCGCTTCAAGGACGCTGAGCACCGCTTCGCTAGAGAGCTGAAGAGTTGCCAAGACGAGTTGGATGTTTGTCGAAGGGGGCTTAGCGAGAGTCAGACTGGTGTTGAGGAGAGGGTTAAGTAGGCTAAGATCGACGTTGGTCGGATCGCATGCGATGTAGGCGCTTTTTATGCGTTGAAGTTGCGTGTGGAGATGATTGAAGAGTTTAAAGAGGGCAAACAGGAGGCCTGGGACCTGAAGGCAGAAAATGAGACCATGGATACCCTGTTTCCGAAGGGGAATCCTGGTTCGGAGCTGTTCCAGCTGGCCGGCGTCGGAGAAGAGTCCCCAGACGAAAGCGCTGGTGAAGACGAGGTCCACTCTGACACCACCATGCCGATCGAGCCCCAACCTTCTTCCAACCCGACTCCTAATGAGGGTAACGCTGTGACTCCTGACTCTTGATTGTTTTCGTGAATGACTTGTGGTCCCACCTGTGCGTGGGTAGAAAATTTTCTGGTTTGGCGACCCGTCTACCATCGCGGGTCGCATAATATGTTTTTTAAGAACGCTTGAAGTCCTACATGTGTGTAGGCAGACAATATGTTTTGGCGACCCATCCATCATCGTGGGTCGTGTGGATGTAAAAAAGTTAGACTTTCTTTTATTGACGTAATCTGCTTTACAAAGGGTCGATCTTGTATTGTGTCTATGTGTTTTGTCGGACTCTTCTAGAGAAGGTAGTCGTGACGCCTTTGTTCTGTGTCGGATTTGCCCGTGTGCTCCGTCGAGTAGGGCTTTCTGCGTTTGTGTGAAAAGGGAGGCCTGCAAATGTATACGTTTGTGTTTAGTCATGACTTAGTGTTGTGCCGAAGAGGAAAGCAATATGTCTTTATTGCGTAGATGTAATAAGGTGTTTCGACCTTATGTTTTGTATAAGGCAGGCGGTGTGCCGGCGTGCCTCTGGTATTCATCTCCTCGTGTTTCGATCGATCGTGTAAGTGTAATATGAGCGCTTTTGTGTGACTGGATCCAACTTGTATGTCTTGGTTGTCCTGTACTTATGGTCAGAAGAACGTATCTTTGCTAGGCGTAAGTATTTAGGTTTATGAAATAGAATTGAGTTTGTAGCAACGAATAGCATACGAAAAGTGAGAGGATCTTAGTATCTTACTTTGTGGGTCTAGAAGTGATACAACTTCAGATGTGTAGCGTTCCAACTTCTTGGGATCGGTCGTCCGTCCTTATCCTCTAGCCGATATGCTCCCTATCCGACTACTTCTTTGATGAGGTAGGGACCTTCCCACTGAGGTGTGAGCTTTACATCTGTCGGATTCTTGGTGTTCTGGAATGTCTTTCTAAGGACCCAATCGCCAATTTTGAAGACTTTGGCTCGAACGTTCTTGTTGTAACTTCTTGCGACCTGCTGCTGGAACCTGACCATTCTAATTCTGGCTTTTTCCCTAGTCTCGTCCACCGTATCCAAGTTGTGTGCTAGCTTCGACGTCATTTTGCTCATTCGTTTGGAGGCTGTAACGGGCTGTCGGAACTAGTAATTCGGCGGGGATGACCGCTTCACTTCCGTAGACGAGGGAGAATGGTGATTGTCCGGTCGCGTTCTTTGGGGTGGTCCTGTCGGACTAGAGGATAAGGGGAAGTTTGTCTGCCCATTTTCCTTTAGGCCTTGTGAGGCGTTTCTTGAGGTTGTTGATGATGATTTTGTTGCTAGATTCGGCTTGTCCATTGGATTGCAGATATCGAAGAGTGGACGTGACCAGCTTGATGTTCCATTGGTCACAGAAGGCTCGAGTCTTATGACTGATAAATTGGGAGCCATTGTCGCATACGATTTCTGACGGGTCGCCAAATCTGCACAAAATATTGCATTTTATAAACGAAATGACATGTTGATCTTTTACCTCTCGGTAGGCTTCGGCTTCGACCCATTTGGAAAAATAGTCTATCATGGCGAGGAAGAAGACTAGTTGGCCCGACACAAGTGGGAGCTTTCCGACGATATCCATCCCCCATCTCATGAAGGGCCATGGTGCTAAAGTCGGATGGAGGAATTCCGAGGGTTGTCGTGGAACGGGTGCGTGTCGTTGGCAGGCATCGCACTTCTTGGTGTACTCCATTGCATCTTTGTTCATTGTGGGCCAATAGTATCCCGTTCGCAAGGCTTTCCCAGAGAGGCTTTGTCCCCCGGTATGATTGCCGCATTCTCCTTCATGTAACGATTGTAAGATGCGTCTGACTTCTGGAGTCTTGAAGCATCGTAGGAGTATCCCTGTGACAGATCTTTTGAACAAGACATCGCTTATAATGTCGAAGGAAAGAGCTCGTACCTTTAGCCTTTTTGCTTCCATCTTATCGTTGGGTAGGATGCCATCTTTCAGCCACTTGACGTAAGGTAGCATCGAGTCGTCATGATCGTTGACGATGTCTTCTTCTGGTCGATCGCCTACTTCTAGTGTGACAAGTTCTTCTAGCGGTGTATTCAGATCCTTGGGTGATCTTGGGACAGTTGGTGTTGTGACGTGTGCCAGTGGGATGTTTGGGAATTCCTTTGGGTCCAAGACGGACCCTAGGTTGGCTAATGCGTCAGCCTGAGCGTTGAGATCTCTGGGAACCTGTCTGATGTCGAACTTTTGGAATTGGTCGATTAGTTTCTTAACCACGTCCAGATAAGCTATCATTCTGTCATCCTCGGCGTTGTACGATCCTTGTATCTGATTTACGACTAAGAGGGAGTCGCAGATGACTTCGATTACTTGGACCCCTAGGTCGCGTGCCAGAATGATCCCAAATACGAGTGCTTCGTACTCAGCTTAGTTATTGGTCGTGTCCCATTCGCATCTTACGTCTTGGGCTATCTTGTCCCCTTGTGGTGATTTTAGCACGACTCCCAGCCCCGATCCTCTAGCATTCGACGCGCCGTCTGTGTAGAGCTCCCATTTACCTGTTTCCTCTGTTGTGCGCAATTGCGTTGCTTCTTCGACGGCTTCTTGTTCTAGTGTTGGGCTGAAATCGGCCACAAAGTCGGCCAGTGCTTGGGACTTGATCGCCGTCCTGGGCTCGTATTCGATATCGTAACCACTGAGGTATATGTCCTGTTTGGCCATTCATTCTGTGAACTCTGGTTTCCTCATGATTGCTCTCATGGGATGGTTAGTGTGGACAATTATAGTATGGGACTCGAAATAGGGTTTGAGTTTGTTTGACGCCATTACCAGTGATAGGACGAGTTTTTCCAATGTCGAGTACCTTGTCTCCGTCGGGAGTAGCGTTCGACTGACGTAGTAGATTGGCGGTTGCTTTCCGTCTTCTTCTCTGACCAGCACTGCGCTTATGGCGGATGTCGATACTGCTAGGTACAACAACAATGGTTCGTCGTCTTTAGGCTTTGCCAACAACAGGGGGCTAGCCAGGTACTTCTTTAGATCTTGAAATGCGACTTCATGTTCTTATGTTCATTGAAAGGACTTGTTCTTTTTGAGAGCATCGTGGAAGGGTTTGCACCTGTCTGACGACTTCGAGATGAACCTATTTAGAGTTGCTATTCGACCTGTCAGCTTTTGCACGTCCTTGACGCATCAGGGGGATCAGAGGTTGATGATAGTTTTGACCTGCTCTAGGCTGGCTTCTATCCCTCTTTGTGTCACCATGTACCCCAAGAATTTCCCTGATGAAAATCCGAAAGAGCATTTCATAGGATTTAGTTTCATGTTATATCTTTTTAGTACCTCGAAGCTGTCGCAGAGGTGATCGATGTGGTCCTTCTTTTTTTTTGACTTGACTAGCATGTCATTTATGTAGACTTCCATTGTGTCCCCAATATGATCTTTGAACATCTTGTTGACTAGTCGTTGATAAGTAGCCCCTGCATTTTTTAGTCCGAAGGGCATCACTTTATAACAATAAATACCTTGACTTGTGACGAATGCCGTTTTCTCTTGGTCTTCTGGTTCCATGAGGATCTGATTATAACCACTGAACGCGTCCATGAAGGATAGCATCTCGTGTCCTGCTGTCGCGTCGACCATGGCGTCGATATGGGGGAGTGGGAAGGAGTCCTTAGGACATGCTTGGTTAAGATCGGTGAAGTCGATGTAGACTCTCCACTTGCCATTTTTCTTTTGGACCACAACCACGTTGGCTAGCCACTCGGGGTAGTCGACTTCCCTTATCTTTCCTATTTCCAGTAGACTCTTGACTTCGTCGTCGATGATCTTATTCCCCTCGGGGGCGAATTTCCTGCGCTTCTGCTTTACAGGGGGTGAGATGGATCTACATTTAATTTATGAGTAATAATGTTTGGAGATATCCCGACCATGTCTTCATGCGACCACGCGAAGCAGTCAACATTAGATCGGAGGAAATTCAATATCCGTTGTCTGGTCGAGTTGTCCAGGTCCGACCGACCCTTACCATTTGGTTTGGCTTTGAAGGATCTAGGGCAATCTCATCGAGTTTTTCCATTTCTGGATCGATGTATCGATTAGGTCCTTCGCTGAACTGTGATTGCTACGCGATCTTTGCGACCGCGCTCTTCATGGAGGCGACGTAGCATTCTCTGGCCATCCTTTGGTCACCCTTGATCTCTTGGACTCCCCATTTGGTCGGGAACTTGATGGTCTGATGGTACGTAGAGGGTATAGCCTTCATCACGTTTATACAGGGCCTGCCAAGGATGCAGTTGAAGGGAGAAGGACAGTCTAAAACTAAGAACTTTACCTGTTGGTTTATCCCTCCGACGTACGTCGTAAGAATGATTTCGCCAATAGTGTGTTTGACTTCGCCGCTGAATCCAACTAGTGGAGTCGACTTCTTGATAAGATCATCTTCACTCAGACCTATACTTTTGAGGGTGTCGAAGGTCAAGAGATTGGTCGAACTTCTTGTATCGATTAGTACTCTACGTATCAAATAGTTTCCAATAGACATAGAGATTACCAGACCGTCGTGATGGTTTTCTGACCCGTCAGCGTCGGACTCGTCGAACGTGACCGTTGGGAGGTTAGAGACCTTGGTTTGTTTGAACTCTGATACTTCGGATTTATTGCCTTTTCTTTCTCTCGCATGTCTCTTGGCTGATCTCGTCGTTCCATGGTGGCCTTAGCTCGTTCTGAGATCACATCGCGTAAGAGACCTTGCGCGAGTAATCTGGCGACCTCCTTGCGTAATGCGCTGCATTCGTCCGTTGAGTGACCGTGGTCGCCATGGAAATCGCACCACCTGCTCATGTCTTTCTTGACATCTAGAACTAATCATGCTTGCTTACATGTACCTTGCTTCCCCTAAAGATGTCTTGGTCTTTCACTTCCTTGTTTTTCTTTGTGCAGTTTTGTGTGCTCTAAACCTATTTCTTGAAGTGCACTCAGATTCGAGGATGAATCTTTTTGAAGGGGGGGAGGATGATGTGATTCTGTCCCATCTTCAAGACTTGGACAAGCTCAACAAGGAGGAAGGCATGGAGGACCAGCCAAGGAGCAAGGTAGCAAGCCCAAGGATGAGGAGCCCAATGAAGAGGAGCCCAAGGAAGAGAAGGACAAGCCCATATGCATCACTCGAGCAAAGGCCAATTAGGAGCTCCAACGATCACTTGATCTAGGCCTCCTTTCTAATGGGCTTTTGGCAAGCAAGGAGGACGGCCCATCCACTCTCCTAATCACCAAAGAAGAGGCCTACAACAAGCCATCTAGGAGACTTCTTCTCCTTGATGACAATCTCGGTGCCAAACGAGACTTAAGGCACTTTTCAAGGGCCTTTTTAAGGCATTGATTGAATGACATTTTTAAGACATTGGTTTAGCATTTTATGCATGGTTTTAGGAGTTAATTTTCTGCAAACAATTGCTTGAGGGCCGGCTGCTAGGGTATAAGGTCGCCGTCACCCCTCATTTCTTCTTTAGCTTAATCTTGAATCAAACAAACACTCTCAAGAGAGATTTTCAGCCTTAAGCTCATGCTATTTTGCTTCTTTGTGAGTCATATCAAAGCAGCCAAATCGCTCCTTCAATCCCCTTGGTGAGTCATATCCAAGCTAGGTTCAAGAACCCTTGTTCAACGTGGTGAGTCACATCCATTGAGAGCAAGCTATCCCTCGGCACTTCCACCTTCCACCGCCGCCGTTTCCACCCTTCAAACTACACCTCATAAGCCACCCAACCAACACCAAGCGCCTCCCCCAACGCTTCCATGCCTCCCTCAAATCGCAACCCTAATCCACCCTCCACCGCTAGGGTTTCCACCGAAACCACCTTCACTTCCACCCCCGATATCTCGAGGCCCACGTGGGCACCACCAGGCCCCTTCTACACTACCAATCTCAACCTCATCCACCACTACTGCAGCCCAAGTCCGCCGCAAAACGACTCCAACGCCGCCCTACAGCCCGCTTCAAAGATTGCCTCCCCGGATTGTCGAAGGTTGTCAATCGGCCAAGCTCTTGCACCGAAGCTCATCCAAGTCGATCCTTGTCAAGTGGTATCAGAGCCACGCAAGGTTTGGCCATCAAATCTGTCTTTCTTAGTGCAATTTGTTCATTAGAAGTGCAAGCTTAGGTTATCTAGACTTTAACTTCCGATTTTGGTCTTGTTTTGTGCATTTCTCCATTGTTGTCTTGATCTTTTGCTTGCTTCGACTTTTGAACTTTCTGAGGTTGAAGGAGACCGTTGGAATGCTCAAAATCCAGTTACAAAACACAAAAAAAATGTTGCATAAGTCTGCCATCAATTGCTAGTTAATCACTTTCCTTATTTGGCTTTATTACCATATTTGCTAGCAATCAATATTTCCTCTTTGCAGCCAAACCTTTGCCACGACTTTTATCTCATCTTTGGTGTATATTCTTGCTTATCTAAGTTGCTGCATAAATCAAGCTCTGGACTTAGGTTAAGGGAATTTCACTTTCACATACTTTGTGGCTAAGACAACACCGAAATTGTGCAAAAAAGAGATTGTGACTTGAATTGTTCTCGAAATTTTTGTGGGACTTTGTTTGTTACTTCAGTATTGTATTAAGCTTCAGAACTTGTAGCTTGCTCAAAAAAAAAAAGAAAAAAAAGAAAAGAAAAGTGCTCAAGAAAAACCCGGTCTAAATAGGAGAGACCATAGAAAAAGTGAGCCATTGAAGAGCAAATTTTATTTTATTTTCTTTCTTTTGTTCTACGTGAGGTGTTGAATTGTTTGTGGTTGCTTGGGTGTGATAATGGTCGGTACCTTCCTTGCCTTTGCTTGTGGTTCCGACTTAGTAGTGAAAATATACACCAATTTTTGCCCTACCCACAAAACCTAGCTCGTAACCTCACTTGAGCTTGCTATTTCTTGTGAATACTTTGTTCTTGAAAATTTCAGATTGTGAGGACCCTTGTGTGTGCTCAAGGGACCATTTGCTTTGATTATCTTCTGGATGTGCTTTGAGTGCTTTTGCTAGGTCTATTATGGGAGACAACTCCAAGGAATCCGGTGGGGGCAAGACCGCCTTGACCATCAACGAGCCCCCCAACTTACAATCCCTAATGGAGGCTATTCAGGGGTGGGCAAGTAGACTTGATGTGCGCCTTCAAGAGACACAACAAAGAAGGCTTGAGGCCTCTCGACCGTGGCATTCCTCTACACCTAGTGCCACTTCCACCCTGCCAAAGGTGCAAGAGTATAAGTGTGAGTTGCCACCCTTGCAGCCTAGGAAATATGCTCCACCACCTCGGCCAAAGCAAGAAAATGAGGAACCGACTGAGCATGTAGAAGAAGAGCCTACGCAAAAGGAGGAGGAAGTTGAAGAACTATCTCTTTCATCTACAAAAGGAACACGTCCACCCATCATTGCCCGTAGCTCACTCAATTCTTTGGCTACTCCATGGATGGATGCAACATCTAAGGTTCCTTCATGTTTGCCATTCCTACTTCAAGAAGAGGTTGACGCTCAGGATGATAAGCCTTCCAAACTCAAGAGCACTTTAGACCATGACAAGAAGGATGTTCAATCCAAGGCTCATTCTAGGGGAGTATCACTTGACTCTACTCAGTTTCTTCTTTTCCCCTTGCATCAAACTGAATTCTTTTCAAGGGTTAGAGAGTCCCTAGTTCATGAATCTGTTTTTGAAGGTGAAACTAGATACTCATGCATACATCATAGTTCTCTTGTTCTATTCATGACTTGTGAGATACCTTTAGTTTGTGATCAACATGTATACAAGTCCTTGCATTCAGTTTTTGCATGTAGAACTAGACATTCATGTGGGCATCATTGTTCTCATTCACAATTCTTGTTTCATGATAAAAAAATGGTCCTATGCATTGCATTTGTTACAAAGTATGTCATGTGCATCTCATGTTCTATACTTAAGCACATCTTTAGGCTGAAGTTGGAAAATACTTGTGCATGGAAATTCATCCATGGATACTCAATGGAACTAATCATGCTTGCTTACATGTACCTTGCTTCCCCTAAAGATGTCTTGGTCTCTCACTTCCTTGTTTTTCTTTGTGCAGTTTTGTGTGCTCTAAACCTATTTCTTGAAGTGCACTCAGATTCGAGGATGAATCTTTTTGAAGGGGGGGAGGATGATGTGATTCTGTCCCATCTTCAAGACTTGGACAAGCTCAACAAGGAGGAAGGCATGGAGGACCAGCCAAGGAGCAAGGTAGCAAGCCCAAGGATGAGGAGCCTAAGGAAGAGAAGGACAAGCCCATATGCATCACTCGAGCAAAGGCCAATTAGGAGCTCCAACGATCACTTGATCTAGGCCTACTTTCTAATGGGCTTTTGGCAAGCAAGGAGGACGGCCCATCCACTCTCCTAATCACCAAAGAAGAGGCCTACAACAAGCCATCTAGGAGACTTCTTCTCCTTGATGACAATCTCGGTGCCAAACGAGACTTAAGGCACTTTTCAAGGGCCTTTTTAAGGCATTGATTGAATGACATTTTTAAGACATTGGTTTAGCATTTTATGCATGGTTTTAGGAGTTAATTTTCTGCAAACAATTGCTTGAGGGCCGGCTGCTAGGGTATAAGGTCGCCGTCACCCCTCATTTCTTCTTTAGCTTAATCTTGAATCAAACAAACACTCTCAAGAGAGATTTTCAGCCTTAAGCTCATGCTATTTTGCTTCTTTGTGAGTCATATCAAAGCAGCCAAATCGCTCCTTCAATCCCCTTGGTGAGTCATATCCAAGCTAGGTTCAAGAACCCTTGTTCAACGTGGTGAGTCACATCCATTGAGAGCAAGCTATCCCTCGGCACTTCCACCTTCCACCGCCGCCGTTTCCACCCTTCAAACTACACCTCATAAGCCACCCAACCAACACCAAGCGCCTCCCCCAACGCATTCACGCCTCCCTCAAATCTTAACCGTAATCCACCCTCCACCGCTAGGGTTTCCACCGAAACCACCTTCACTTCCACCCCCGATATCTCGAGGCCCACGTGGGCACCACCAGGCCCCTTCTACACTACCAATCTCAACCTCATCCACCACTACTGCAGCCCAAGTCCGCCGCAAAACGACTCCAACGCCGCCCTACAGCCCGCTTCAAAGATCGCCTCCCCGGATTGCCGAAGGTTGTCAATCGGCCAAGCTCTTGCACCGAAGCTCATCCAAGTCGATCCTTGTCAGGTACTTGGTGATCTCGTTGTAGAGGTTGCTATCTTTGATCAAACCTTGTCTGAAGGCTTCGATGGAGGTAGTGACATTGCAATGGGGGATCACGACTTTCTCCTTGTTGTAACTGTTAAGATAGCTTCAGAGAGATTCATTATACCTTTGGGTGATCCGATAGAGATCGCTTGACTACCTCTCGAGCCTCCGACTGCTAGCGAATTGGACTTTAAAAGAATTGACCAGGTCCACGAATGAAGTGATCGTACCTTGAGGCAAACGCATAAACCAGGTTAGTGCGGGACCCACGAGAGTCGTGCCGAAGCTTTTGCACATGACAGCCTCGCGGCTCTCCCTTGGAACAGACGCAGTCATTAATTTTTGTTTATAGAGAGAGATGTGACCGTCTAGATCGTTGGTGCCGTCGAAAGTCGTCATGCTAGGAAGGTTGAACTTTTTAGGGATCTCGACTCTTGCAATTTCTTTGATGAACGAAGATTCTTCATATCCGTCCGATGCCTCTTTCTCGATCGGTTGCAGAACTCTGGGAATTCTAGCGATGCGATCGTCGAGTGCCTTCATGTGCTGACTGAGCGTCTGTTGGACGAGGGCCAGGATATCGGGTGGATTGGTAACCTGCGGTTCGTCAATTCGGGTTCCTGTTGACCCGGTCGGTGTGGAGAAAGTAACATTGTTAGTCGAAAACGGATTGGCCAAAGGAGTTCGAGATGTACCCTCGGTATATCCGTGGCGTCGGACCCTTGGAGGAGTCAGCTTGGCGCTATCCATGTTAAGACGCGCCTGGATGTTGCTATGGACGGGCATTTGTCTGGATCCAGAGACCATTGATTGTACCTGCGATCTAAGAGACTCATTTTCACGAGTTAGTTGTGCAATCTCGGCCTTGGATTGGGTGGACAAGGCAGCCAAGGCTTCGGTCTTTTGGCGTTGCTGGGCGAGGTCATCTTGGAGGGTAGTCATTTTTTGGGCAAGCTCTTGGAGTTGGTTCAGAGTAGGGTTTTCGGTTGTGTTTCCTTGAGTTTGGGGGTCGTCTTCGAGGCGTGGTTCCTAGGTATTGGTAGGTGGGTTGACAGTCATATGGTTGGAGGATTTTTGAGATGGTGATCGGCAAGTTGCCCCACGGTGGCGCCAAATTGTTTTGGGGCGAAAAGATCAATCAACCTAAATCGCCTTTTCGAGAGCTGAGTAGATGAGTGTTGTTCGTAGACGTGTCGTATGTCGATCATTCTTTCACGGTCTATTTATGGTATTCTTTCCTTCGTCCGTTACCGTTTTTATGAGATTCTCCATTTATTCCTACATGTGATCTCCGGGATTCCGCTTTAATGGCGTCCTAATCTTGTATTTGATTGGGTTACCATTTGCTTTGGATCGAGCAGTTAATGTTCTGGGCGAAATTCTCGGGGTTGGTCGGATCCCATGCGTTCGAAGAACGTTTGACGTCTCTCTTCAGTCTTCTCGGCCTACTCCCTCACTTGAGTCTTGGCCAAATCCGCTTGCTTTGGCTTCATTGCAACATGTTGGGCCCAACAACAGTCATGGAAACGAAAGCAAGTGATCAATGCTATTTTGTAGCACATTTCTAGGGATTATTACCAGGTTTGAGGCACCATTTGGTGGGATTTTATGCACAATTGGAGATTATGGAGTTGGAGCAGAGAAGTGTGGTTTTGGTGGTCTGAAGGAGCTTATTGGAGACATGCAGAAGAAGAGAAATTGACCACCTGAGGAGACAAGCAAGATCCATGAAGAAACCACGTGAGAAGGCGGTGAAGTGAAGAAACCGCGACCAAGCCGCGGGGAGCAGAAGGCCGCGGCAAGATTTCCAAAGGAGATGGGAGATAGCAAAGAGGCCGCGACCGCGGCCCGAAGGCCGTGCCCGTAGCCAAATTATCGGAAATTAATTATGCACTTCGAGAGCAAACCGCGACCGCGGCCAAAAGGCCGCGACCGCGGCCATCAACGGGAGTCAGCCCGACGCGCTCCGAACTTCTGTTTTCTTTTTCTGTTTTTCCTTTTTCGTTGTTTTATTTAATTCTGAATATTAGTATTTTTCCTTTTTAGGGATGAGGTTTGTGATCTTGGGCTTTAGGTTAACTTATTTAACCTAACTCTCACAGCCTCCATTGAAGATTATAGTTGCACGATCGAGAGATCATCGTTTTCCACTTTAAACTTGATCTAATCAATTTATGCAAGAGGCAACTGATACCACTGTTGGGATTTTAGATGCGTAAAGCGGAATTTCAGGAAACGATTTCCTAACATCTAACCAAGGATCTCATGCATAAACCAAGTAGATCATAGATAGGAAGAATCAAATACCTCTTGATGCGTGTTTCAATCTGCTGGAATGGAGAGAATAGAGCCTCACGTGTGACTCCTCTATTTGGTCTACCCGAGCTTGAATCTGGATCACCTAGGACTCGGTTGCTAGAGCGAGGATCCAAGGCGAACAAGAGAGATTTGGGAGATGGTGGCAACCGTACTCTTGGTGTGAATTAGGGTTACGGGCATTTCCTAAAAGCCCTCCTTTTATATTGCCATGTGTAGATATCTTATTTCCTAAATAAGTATTTCTTTTATTATTAATAATAACACTTTATTATTAACAAGTCTTATCTCCCAAGTTATATCTTATATAACTTTATATTATATACTTTATATAATATGTCTCCCAACAACCTGATCCAGTCTAAACTCTAAGGGTGTGACCTCGTAGGACCCGATAACAATAGCAATAGACTTTATGACATACTCTATAACATATAGTCTATAAATCATAGTTGGCTTCTAGCAAAGCACTATGACTACCTAAAATCACCGGATTAAATATCTCCATAAATGATCCCACTTCATAATTAGTAATTGCACATTTGATTAAAGGACACAATTCCTTCATAAGTCAGTTAGCAAGCTTAGAAAATTCATCTTGTTCTATGCGTGTTGCTGTTGTTTGCCGTGGAAAAATATGCCTTGTTGTGTTGCGTTCGTGGCCTGCTGTGGGCTTTAAAATTTTCTGGGGTCTTCAATGAAATTTTCTTGCTGCAATTGTCCGTCACCCCTAGGAAGAAGACGAGCCCACCCAACAATTAATTAGTTGAATGCCTAGTGTCTCCCCATGTGCTTGTAACCGGTTGTCATTTGTTTTGTTTAATTAGTTTGTAGTTGTCAAGTTTGTTTTTGCTTCCACTAAGTTAATTAGCTAGTAGCTGATAAGCTCACCTTAATTAGCACCCATTTTCCCTTCAAATTGCAGCCTTAAAAAACCGAAAAACAGTGACCTTCCATTAGCTCCAAACCGTCCCATAATTCACCTTAATTAAGCTTGAAGTCTTGCAGCCGTTTGTGTGTCTTAGCCGAGTGCTTCCACTGATTTTGCATTAAAACCGT
Organism: Rheum nobile; assembly: GCA_027886185.1. Lineage (NCBI taxonomy): Eukaryota > Viridiplantae > Streptophyta > Magnoliopsida > Caryophyllales > Polygonaceae > Rheum > Rheum nobile. Next base: position 1,858,149 of record WOAB01000072.1, on the reverse strand, counting down.
GCTCTTGTGCTGCATGATGGAGTGTTGAATGTGTCTAATACCTTCTCATACAAGTCGAAGGCAAGCAAACTCAAGATAGCTACAAAACCCAGACTTGCACGTGTGATCCTACGAGATAGTGTATTATACATTAGGAAGACTAGCCCCTAGTGTATATTATTCTGAAATTAGGACCTTGTGCTTGAGTTTTATTGCAAAAAAAAAAGAATTGCTAAGCCGAGCCTAAAAGCAAGCACAAGACGTTGGCCCATTTCCTTGTAGTGGTTAAAAGACTCGGACTTGGCACCACCTTCAAAAAAAAAAGAAAAAAAAAAGAGGCCAAGCAAGACCAATAGGTTATATCTTACGGATCACACCCAAGGTCGACATTTTGAAGTTTTCTTGGTCTTTGTTTGGAGCGAATTGATTGGACAAGTAATTCGGGTTCGACACGAAGTCGTGTGTGGACTTGAGTTGCAATCTCTTTGAAGGCCTAGGAGTTTTCATTTCGAGTTAGGAACGCTTGCTTTCTACCTTAGCTTGACGTGAAACAAGGAAAAACGAGCCCTTTACGCGGCCTAAGGTCCATTGGTAAGTTTGGATTTGTGAGTCCTTGTGTGAGATGTTGTTCGCTGGACTGAGTTCTTGGTAAAGCGACTTCCAATGGAGTTCCGACGACAAGAGATCATGGAGATGTCTGAATTGGGTCGAATGCCAATAAGGGATTATCTTTACTTTCGGGATTATGGTGCTTCATGTAGGGAGATTCGACCACGTGTGTACCTTAACTCCAACACTCACACGAGCACCTACAAGGATTTTCGCAACCAAGGTAATAGACCAAGGAACATGCCTCCAAGGAGCCAATCTTATGGAGACTATGGCTATAGAGATGAAAAAAGATGGCACTCCCCAACAAGGTATCAAATTGTCCCTTCTTTTGAACCTTATTATCATTCTTCTTCTAACCCTTCCGTGCAGACCAAGGGAGTCTATGACTCACCAAAATCATGTTTTAGCACGTCCAAGGGTAGAAAAAGAGTGACCCTGTAGCCCCGAATTAGAACACGTGATATTGTGTGTGTTATGTGTGAAGGGCGAGGCCATTTGGCTGACATTTGCCCTAATCGCTACTACATATACAAGGGGAAGGATGATGAGATACCATGCTTAGAGAGAGATGTTGTCATGACTGCTTCATGTGAGTCCTCACCAAGAGTCCAAGCAACATGTGAAGAACTTCCACCAAGTTTGGATGAACCGAAGCCAACCAAAGAGCCTCTCCCAATGGCTAAACCAACCAAATGTGATGAAGAGCTCAAGGCAGAATTGTGTCAGCCTCCTATTATCATTGAAGAGGAGCTAAGGCCAAAAGAAAAAGAGGAGAAAACCTTGGAACCATCTCCAACTCCTCCAAGAAGCAATTTTCGGCCTACCATCAAACGAAGCTCATTAACTTCACTAGCTACTCCATGGACGGACCAGACACATATGGTTCCTTCAAGTTTGCCTTTCTTACTACAAGAAGAGGTCGAGACTAAGGATGAGAAGCCTCTTGAAAATTCTGTTTGTGGCCAAGAAGAGAAGGATGTTCCATTCAAGACTAACTCTAGGGGAGTATCTATTGGCCCTACTTTATCTATTCTTTTTCCCTTGCATCAAACTGAATATTTTTCAAGGGTTATAGAATGTCAAGTTCATGAAGTTGATTTTGTTGGTAGAACTAGAAATTCTTGCATCCATCATAGTTCTCTTGCTCAATTCATGACTTGTTGGATGCATCTAGTTCGTCATGAGCATGAATATAGGACATTGAAGATGTTGCATTTAGTTTTTGCATGTAGAACTAGGCATTCATGTGTGCATCATTGTTCTCATTCACAATTCTTGTGGAATGATAAAAAAAATGGTCCTATGCATTGCATTTGTTGCAAAGTATGTCATGTGCATCTCATGTTCTATACTTAAGAACATCTTTAGGCTGAAGTTGGGAAATACTTGTGCATGGAAATTCATCCATGGATACTCAATGGAACTAATCATGTTCGCTTACACGTACCCTGCTTTCCCAAAAGACATCTTGGTCCCTCATTTCCTTGTTTTTCTTTGTGCAGTATTGTGTGCTCTAAAGGTATTTCCTGAAATGCACTTGGATTCGAGGACGAATTCTTTTTAAGGAAGGGAGAATGATGTGACCCTGCCTAGGGTCAATCATAAAGATCGAGAAGATCAAGATGCGAAGCTTCACTGGACCCATGAAGGATGTGCAACCCATGATATCCGAGGGAAATTCATTTTGGCTAGAACAACTTGATCATGCCCCAACCATCCACAAGAAGGACGCACATCGCCTTGTTTTTCTCGTGCCTTTGATCTTCAAATATTCAAAACTTTATTATTAGTTATTATGCATGTTATCATGTAATAATGGGTTGTGTTAGATTTATTTTTCAGCTGATCATAACTCAAGAGTTATTGTAAGACTCTTCATCTTGCCAAGGCATACGAAAAGTTAGATAGGAGTTGGTTTTGTAAAGCCTATATAAAGGCTTTGTCTCCTTCATTTGTAATCACTTAAAGATCAATCAAAAACCAGTTTCTCTCTTGATAATTTTCCCAGAAATTTTCCCTAGCTTGTGCGTTATATCAAGCCTGCTCGTGCGTAATATCGAGCACCTATCTGATCTTCTCTTTTGAGTGAGTCATATCCCAAAGGTGTTGATCTCTTGTCTTCCTTGGTGGTGTGTCATATCCTCCATTGAAGTTCACTTATCCCTCACCTTCATCCAGATCCATCTTCATCGTCGACTCCATTTCATCCATCTCCCCTTCACGTTATTCATCCAAAGCAAATCTCTCTCGGATCTCCCTCGCCAAACCCTCTGCGACCTCTCAGGAGAATCTCCATAACATCCGATTCCTAGATCCAATCACTATCACATTTTGAGAGATGAAACTAAACTTCCCGATCTAACTCTGGGCTTTGGAATCATCCAATTTCGAGTCCCGACAAGAGAGAACGAGCCAGTTGAATCCAAGGTGGAATTCAGGAACCTTGATGACAATTCCTTGGAAGGTCTAGGAGCTTTGCCTTGCACCGTGGCACCCTCGATCCTTGCTCTCATCATATACTTTGGCAGTCATGGAAACGAAAGCAAGAACTGTCTTAGTGAGTGAAGAAGAGGGTGAACAAGTGCTCGTCTACTATGTGAACAAGATGTTGTTAGACGCAAAGACAAGGTACTCACCCATGGATAAGCTAACCCTAGCCTTTATCACGGCGTCCATCAAGCTGAAACATTACTACGAAGCCCACACTATCAAAGTAAGAATCAACTATCCCACAAGAACGTGATGACTAAATCAGAGTTATCTGGCAGAATGACGAAGTGGGTTGTACACCTTAGCGCTATGACATCCAATATGAGACGCGCACAACAATCAAGTCACAGGCTTTGACAGATTTTGTTGTTGATTTCTGTCCAATCTACAAAGAGGAGACCACATAAGAATTATTGCAAGTTAGTGACACCGTCCCCCCAGAAACGGACACTATACACCGACGACACTTTTAATTAGAATGATGTGGGACTAGGTGTTGTCCTAAAATTACCACAAGGGGATATGATAGCACAAGCCATGCGATGTAAATTAAAAGAAATAAACAACGAGGCAAAATATGAAGCGCTCGTGACTGACATCACCATTGCTAAGGAGACAGGCGTGAATAACCTAGAAGTAATCTACGATTCTATGCTAATCGTGAATCAAATCAATGGAGCGTACGCGGCTTGTGACTCGAAGATGAAAGCCTATTTAGAAGTCATCTGAGACATCATCAAATGCTTCGACTTGTTCAGCATTACGCAATTTCCCAGAGATACCAACGCAGAGTCCGACGCATTAGCCAATCTCGGGTCCGTCATCGATCCGAGAGAATAACAAAATATTCCCTATGTTGAGGTTCCCTCCATCAGCAAGCGGTCCAGCGAGTCAAACCTTATACATGTGAGTTACTCAAATAAATCTGAATCCTGGATTATACCATTCTATAATTTGCTCAAGCATGGGGAGTTACCACCCAACAAGAATGAGGCTCGACGACTTCGTGCCAAAGCGTCATCTTTTAGCCTCAAAGATGACATGTTACTCAAGTGGTCAACCACTGGATACTATCTATGGTGTCTTCGAGAAGACGAAGTCCAAAAGGTGTTACATGAACTCCATGATGGAGAATGCATCAATCACTCTAGTGGAGGGAACATAACATTCCACACCCACATAGTAGGATGTTTTTGGCCTACCATGAAGAAGGATGCTATCGACTATGCAAAGAAATGTGATGCCTATAAAAGACATAGTCCAATGTCTCATCAACCATATGAAGACCTACATCCAATCTCATCCCCTTGTCCTTTCATGAAGTGGGGTATGGACATTGTTGGAAAGCTACCAGTCACATGTGGTCAATGAGTTTTTATGCTGGCCATGATGTACTATTTCTCTAATTGGACCGAAGTCAAGGATTCAAAGAGATCAAGTACTCACACGTCATTTCTTCATTAGGAGAAACATCTTGAGTGGGTTAGGTGTCCCCGACATCATCGTGTGCGATAACGGATCTCAATTCATAAACAATTGGATGTATGGGTTTTGCACGGAGTTAGGCATCATGCTTGTCACGTCGACACCGCGCTACCCTCAAGACAATGTTCAAGCGGAGTCCAATAATAAAGTTATTATCAACAACTTGAAGAAAAAGGCTCAAGAAAGAAAAATGATTTTGGGAAGACAAATTGCCATCCATCCTATGGTCATATCGCACAACTTCGAAAACCGCTACAAGTAAAACACCTTTCCCTTTGGTATTTGACAATGAAGTTATTCTACTCGTCCAAGTGCAAATTCCCACAGCTCGCTACTGCCTCCTCACAGAAGAGAGGAATATGTCGCTTATGACGTTCATGTTAGACACCGTCGACGAGCTATGTGACAACGCTGCCACAAGGATGGAGAAATACTAATAAGAGGTCACAAGGAGTGTTTCAGACATCTCAACGTAATGATGAATGCATTTCAAGTTCGAGACTGGATTTTGAGCGTAGTGTTTCAGAATACAAGTGAAAAGAATGCTGGGAAGCCGGAACATACTTGGGAAGAACCCTACTAGATCACTAGTGTAGTTGGACATGCACTTACGAGTTGGCATATCTAAAAGGTGTGCCCGTCATCTGAAGCTAGAACACGACACACCTTAAGAAGTACCATTTCTAATCTAGCTTACATTCAATGTATGTTACTTATTGAAACTCGATTCATTAAATAAAAGCAAACGATTATTTTCATTACTCCTTTGCTACATTATCGCCCCTAAGGCTACGCCTTGTTGAGCTACATCCCAACCTTAGGCAATATTGACGTTGTTTCCTTGGAGCTCTGTCATGACGCCGCCTTCGTCCCCATCGACACTACTAGGCTATATCGATCACAACCTCGTTGGGGTAAGTCATGACACCATAGTTTATATCCATCACACCCCCTGTTGGGTTACGTCGTGACACCATAGGCTATATCAGTTATAGTCCCCGTTGAGTTATGCTATGACGCAATAGGCTAAACCAGTCACACTCCTCGTTGAGTTACGTCGTGACACCATTAGCAATATCGGTCATACTCCTTGAGTTACGTTGTGACGCTCTAGGCTATATGATAGGACAAAAACCTACCCATAAGCGTAAGGGATCAGTTGTAATTTTTCAAATATCGCTCTCACGAGGACTATGTAGTTTCGATTGTGACTTTAACTGGTAAGATAATCCAAAAGAAGGGAGTTTTGTTGAACTAATAAGTACTAAAAAATAAATAAATTGAAAAAGATGATTGTAATCAATGGAAGGGAAATTCTAGGACCAGGGATCTCTACAACAATGTCTTGGTAAACTTACTGGATATCTATCTAAAAATTGTATGAACTTGTTTGAAGGTAAACTATCTAAAGTATCTACTAACTCCTTTCAGATGATAATAGACGTGCCTAAATTCCAATTAACAATCGATGTCGTGCAAAGCTAATGAAATCTAGACCCTTTAGGCACTTAGAATCTAGGGATAAATTGAGTTAACATTCGTCGTTGCGTTCCGCTAAGTCAAGGTAAAGCTAGGGTTTTTATGATAGCTTAGTAGGCCACAAGAGTAATTAAATTGTTGTCACATAAATAACACTCAAGTTCAATTCATACTAGTCTAATAGGAATAATCTCTTGTCGATTTCATACCCTATCTGAGTTATATATTAAGGTTATCTCTTGTCCGTCACAAACCTAATAGAAATCTAATTAACCTTCATCAATCGCATTAAGAACTCTATAATTTAATCAGACAAAGTTTCAAGTTCAATTCAGGCAAATATCATAACCAAGTTGACTTACACATTGTTCGAATCACCCCTACCCTAGAAATATGGAATTTGCCAGACATAAATAGAGAAACAATCAAAAACATCTTAAGAACAAAGAAAATCATTCAACTGGATTAGAAGAAAAAAAATACTTGATCAAATCAAGGGAAAATATCTCCAATCTTGCAGAAATCTTCAAAACACAGTAGGGCTAGAATGGCGATGTACAAGATGAGAGAATAGGTCTGAAAAATCCCTAGAAAAGTCACGCGTGCACGGACTGTCAACATATCAGGCATATTATCTGAGAGGAGTGAACGGTTGAGTGCACGGACTACATACCAACCGTGCACATCAACTCAGAATTGTGCACGTTCTGTGCACTCAAGTGCACGGACTGCACACCAACCATTCATCAGACCATGCGTCTCAAAGATGAGAGATTTTGGTCCCATTTGAGCGGGATTTTGGACTCGGAGTAAAAAGATAAAGTGTAACCTGTCAAGTCAGCTTTCCAACACCCCCTTATTGACCCCGATATGATAACCGCAACTCCCGAACGAAGTGCAACAAGGCAGAGACGTCAAAATGTCAACTTCAGCCCGGATTTTAGCGTCACTTTGCTATAACATTTTTGGGGACAATGCTCTTCAAAACTAGCTTGTAAATACTCAGAGAGTACACCTTGACTCTTCAAATCTTCAACATTCATCTCCTAAGCTCGAAGGTTTTTCAAGGTGCCTGAAAATCATGCAAAACTTCAGTGTAGACATCTATAATAGAATCTTTACAACTAATGCTAGAAAACACCTAGGAAGTGCATGAGAAGACCCAATCCATACACAAAATGCATGACCTAAACATGTATGAAATGAATATTATCAAATTTCCCCAAGCTTAACCTTTGCTTGTCCTCAAGCAAGAGCAATGACTATCAAATCCACAAATTATGCAAAGGTTGTTTCTACTCAATAGATAGGTGAGCAAGACTACGCGAAAACATTCATTTGGCAAGTGCAATCATAACATGATTTTCAACTAGGAAAGAGATAAAGTTATTCTCTCCACTCCAAAACCGCACAAGGACAAAGAAATAAAGGCATTCACACTCTTTTGTCTAGGTTTGTGTTTCGCTCAATACTCAACTTTAAATGCTAAATCATGAGGACTTTATTAGGTTGTAATGAGGCTAAGGTGTAGAAGCATGGTGTGGATATATTTAGGTCATGTGGTGCTAAATCAATGAATAAAGAAGCTTTCCTAGATGACACCAAACTTCAAAAAAAACCACACAATCCGACTTTTACAACAATATAAGCTTGCCCTTTTATTCTAACTCGTGCTCTATTTTTTTCTTATAACTTTTCTCTTTTTTTCTCTTTTTTTTGGAAGATTAGAAATGACATTCAACTACTAATATATACAACCTCCCCCAATCTTGGCACAAATCCATACAAGCAAATCTAATTATCAATCCTAATCCCCGGTTGGGTCGGACAAATAAATAGGCTTCGGATTTATTTGTTGAGCTTCAAAAAGTAGGCACAAGAGAAATCAAGCAGATGGAAACATATATAGGTGGTCAAGGATTATTGGCTGAAAGAAAAATGTCTCAACCATATTAATTTCAAATACATGAGTCATAAACGCAGTCTTGAAAAATGTTCTAGTGCAAGTTCTAGAGTTAGCAAACAAAGAGAGATTCACACAAGAATAACATAAGGAATCTTTCATTTATAGTCCTTAGAAGGCCCAAAATCTCACCAACTTATTGTCTAGAGTTTTGGTCCTAACTAAACTCAATCAATGGTCACATGCTCGAGCCAAATGCCAAAAGTTTAAACTCTCATAGAAATTCTCACACAATTCAATTGCAATATCAACAACCAAAGCATATTAAGAGGATTCAAGTCATGCATTGCAAGAGAAGCAAAACAAGAGAGTCAGGCAAGGGAGTCAAATCCCACATCCATGAAGCAAGTATGCACTGCATGAAAACAACAACAAGAAGAAAAATAAATACATAAAAATAGATAAGAAAAAATATGCAACTAAATCTAGAATGACCTAATATGAGAATATGCAAGTTTAGATGTGAATTCCACGCCCCATGTTAAACCCTACATTGTCCCAATGTAGAAAAAATAACAAAAGCGGAAGAAAGTCACATCAAGAGTCTTGGGTTGCCTCCCAAGCAACGCTTGTTTTGGGTGTTTAGATCTACCTTCCATCGGTTTCAAGTACTCGGATCGGGAGGGTCGGTGGTACCTTGATTGATCAGATCAGACGAGACAACAAGCTTGAGACAATGACTCTACAAGTTGAATTTTTCGGAGTTTTTATGCCATAACTCAAATGTCCCACCTCTTAGTACTCGAGTCACCCAATACGGTCCTGACCATCTTGTTCCCTTAGGACCTGGAAACATGTTAGATTTTTCACGGGATAACAACACCATAATTTCACTCTTGAACTCAACTTTTGCTCTATTCTTCTTCCTTTTCTTGGGAGTTCCCCTTTTCATAACCATAATGGTTTCACCATTGTTCGAGTCCGGACCTCCCACAAATATATCAAGATCTCGAGCAATGTCGGATATGATCTTGTCATGTTCAGGATCAACTTTAATCTTACAACAGGTAGCTGTAATATGAGTTGGGGGAATGTCTTTGTATACCTCTAGGAAGTAATCCTTGAAATGATTATACTCAATCTTCTCCTCCCCTATTGTGAATGAATGTTTCCCATTCTTGACATCAGTTTTCGCCTCAACGGTGGCTAAAAATGGTCTCCTAAGGATGATGAGAGTCTTATCACTAAGCTCCATGTCAAGTATAACAAAATCTCCTGGTATGAAAAACTTCACCACTTTCATAAGAACATTTTTCATTATACCCACATGATGAGTAATAGACATATCAGCCATAATGAGACGCATCTTGGAGGAAACATGATCACCCAATTTCAGTTCTTTGTAGAATGAAAAGGCATAATATTGACACTAGACCCAAGATCACAAAGACAATTATATGTGAGATTGCCAAAATATACAGGGATAAAGAATTCACCAGGATCTTGTAATTTCCTTGGCATCTTCTCAGCATAATCCATTGTTAAGGCCATTGTCTCATAGTCTTCCAACCTTCTCTTCTTAATCAGAATCTCCTTTAGAAACTTAGCGTACGCATGCATTTGAGTGAGGACCTCTATGAAAGGTATGTCAATATACAACTTCTTCATTATCTCATTAAGCTTCACAAATTGATGCTTTTGTTGTATCTGAATCATTCTTTGAGGAAAAGGTAGAAGTGGCTTATTTGGTGGGGGAGCAACATACTTGGGTTCCTCTTCGTTTGGCTTCTCCATAGGATCCTTAGTTGCTTCTTTTTCTCTTGGACGGTGCTCCTCCAACGTTTTTTCGTCTCTCAAAGTGATAGCCTAGCCGTGCTCCTTGGGGTTGACCAGGAAGTTGACAGTCGGCCTAGGAACATTCATAGAAACTTGTGCCAACTAACTCTCAAAATTGTCCATCGTCTTAGACAAGCTCACAAAATCGTCAACCTTCTTAAACAAAGTTTCCATATAAGTTGCCATGTTTCCCTGAGTTATATTTGTTTTCCTCAACATGGACTATAGTGCAGAGTTCTCAAATGACTGAGCAAGAGGTTGATTCTGCGGTTGAGAGACTCTTGGTTGGAACCCAGAAGGTGGTCTTTACTAAGCCTCATCATTCTTGTAGAAGTTTAGATGATCCCTCTAACTAGGATTATAGGTATTAGAATACGGATCATTTCTGGGACCCTAGTTGAAGTTATTCATGTAGTTGACTTCTCCTTGAGACTCGTTATGGGAAGCAAAAAGATGACAAGAAGCAATAGTATGATCACCTTCTCCACAAAACTGACAGGCTATACCAAAAACAACCCATGTGGATTGTCCTGCACCCTTTGCTTGAGACTTTTTCACCAAATGATTCAATATTCTAATCCCCTAAGCCATTTCATCTATCTGAGCTTGATGGTGTGTCTCATAGTTAACCTCATACATCCCTGCAGACCTCTTGAAGATTGAAACAAAGCGAGTATCATTATAATAATGAGAGTGTTGAGTAGTACTCTTAATCAAGTTCCAAGCATCATCAACCACCATACTCATAATTCTACTACCTATTGAAGCATCAATGATTAACCTGATAGATCTATCAACAACATTGTAGAAGACATGCATTAAGCTCCATTTAGGGTGCCCATGATGGGGGTACAACATCAGTAGCTCTTTGAATCTCTCTCACCCTTCACATAGAGACTCTCCATCCTTCATCTAAAAGATAGTAATCTGAATTCTCATATCAGCAGTCTTCTTAGATGGGAAGTACTTGTTGAGGAAGACCTTGGCTAATTCATCCCACGTCCTTATGCAACCCTGAAGCTAGGCCTTGAACCAAGCCTTGGCCTTGCCTTGTAGAAAGAATGATAAAGAACGCAGAAGAAGCGCATCCTGGGACACCTCATGAATATTCACTGTGTCCATCAGCTCTGTAAAAGTACTCAGATGCTGGTGTGAATTCTCAAATGTTAGACCTCCAAACTGATTTTGTTGAACCATGTTGATTAGATAAGATTTAAGCAAAAAACTTCGGGCTTGCATTAGAGGTCGAACCACACCAAGAAAAGGACCTAGGTGATTTGGCAGCAAATAATCACCCAGCGTCATTGAGGCTACTTGAAGTTGTCAAACATTATTGTTCTCTTGCCCATCGTCAACCATTCCTTGTTCTCTAGTTTTGCATTGTTGCCTTCTTCTTAAGTGAAAAATATGCTCAGGTTCAAGATCGTAGTCGTTGAGATTACCAGCGTCTCGTGACTCTTTGCATCAAAAGAAAACAAGCCTGAAAGCAAAGACACATAAAACAAGATAAAAAATAAAACAAAAACTTAGTCAAACTAGTTGTAAGAAAACAACTGATACTAGCAATAGTCACAAGCAACGACGCCAAAAACTTGATAGGACAAAAACCTACCCACAAGCGTATGGGATCAATTGTAGCTTTTCAAGTATCGTTCCCATGAGAACTATGTAGTATCAATTATAACATTAATTGGCTAGCTAAACCAAAAGAAGGGAGTATTATTGAACTAATAACTACTAAACAAGAAACAAATTGCAAAAGATGATTGTAATTAATGGAAGAAAGTTTCTAGGACCAGGGATATCCACAACAATGTCTTGATAAACTTACTGGATATTTGTATCAAAATTGCCTGAAGGTAAACTATCTAAAGTATCTACAAATAGCAATCAATGTCGCACATATCTAATCAAATCTAGATCCTTTAGGCACATAGAATCATGGGATGAACTGAGTTAACATTCGCTAACGCGTTCTTGTAAGTCCAGATAAACCTAGGGTTTCTATGATAGCTTAGTAGTCCACAAGAGTAGTTAAATTATTGTCGCATAAATAACACTCAGGTTCAATTCATAATAGTCTGATTGGAATAATCTCCTATCAGTTTCATACCCTATCAGAGTTATCTATTAAGGTTATCTCTCGTCAGTCTGAAACCTCATAGAAATCTAATCAATCTTCATCAATCGCATTAAGAACTCTAGAATTGAAACAAATAAAGTTTCAGGGTTCAATTCGGGCAAATAGCATAACCAATTCTACCTACACATTGTTGGGATCACCTCAACCCTAGAAATATGGAATTAGCAAGTCATGTTTGGAGAAACAACCAAAAACATTTTAAGAACAAAGAAACTCATTCAACTAGATTAGAAGAAGAAAATACTTGATCAAATCCAGGGAAACAATCTCTAATCTTGTAGAAATATTCAAAAGAAACACCAAACCACACCATGGCTAGAATGGCAATGTAGAACATGAGAGAAGAGGTTTGAAAATCCCTACCAAAGTATATAAAAGTGTCTAAAACAGCATTGGGACGATGCCCATAAAATTCGGGAAAAATCACGCATACACGGACTGTCAATAGACCGTGCAGTGAAGTGCATGGAATGTACATTATCTGAGAAAACATGCATGGTCTGTGCACGGTCCGTGCACATCAACTGAGAGTTGTGTACGTTCCGTGCACTAAAGTACACGGACTGCACACCAACCATGCATGTCAAAGATATGTTTTTTTGGCCCCCTTCGAGTGGGATTTTGGACTCAGAATAAAAAGACAAAGTGTATCTTGTCGAGTAAGCTTTCCGAAATCACCTCAGTGACCCCAATACGATAACCACAAATCTCGAATGAAGTGAAGCAAGACAGAGAGGTCAAAATGTCAGTTTCAGTGCGTAGCCCATATTTTAGCGTTACTTTCCTATATAATTTTAGGGGTCAATGCTATTCAAAACTAGCTTGTACATACTCAGAGAGTACACCTTGACTCTTCAATCATTCATCTTCTAAGCTCGAAGGTTTTCAAGGTGCCTAAACATCTTGCAAAACTTGGGTGTAGACATCTATAGTAGGATCTTAACAATTAATGCTAGAAAATACCTAGGAAGTGCATGAGAAGATCCGATCGGTACACAAAATGCATGACCTGCACATGTATAAAATAGATGTTATCACTATGTCAGACACATCCCCGTTGGGATACGTCGTGATGCCATAGGCTAAATCGATCACAATCCTAGCTCGTTGGGTTATGTCGTGATGCCATAGGCTATATTAGTAACACTCTGTAAAACCCCCGACTTATGTCGATAGTGCCACACGCCAGTGACCTCAGACGTTACTGTCCAAAGTCACCCTAGGCTTTAATCGAAATAATTAAGCTTAAATAAGTAGATTAAATAACAAAAGATTAATCAACGGAAGACATTTTTAATGAAACTCAACCTTTTATTAAAAAGATCTCTCATTAGATGAGAATGACGATTTTATAACAGAGTGAATATTACAGCGGAAGACTTTTATAATAAACCCTATCACATGACCAATTTATTGAAATCTATATTAAAGTAATACTTAACAACCTTTAAGACATTGTCACTTAAATCTTCAACTACAAGATTATTCTTCGATTGGTTGCTTCAAGTCTTCGGGGACCAACCACTGATGTGCCGTATAGGACGGATGACACCAGTCAACCATGCAAGGAATAAAACCCGGTTGGTTAGTCTAATGAAAGACTATGCAAGGGTACAAACAGAATGGTTCAAGTGATCGTAACCGTTTACTATCATTGTCCCTCGAATAATAACCGAAGGGACAACACATAACCCGAAACTTTCACGGAATGACTAGAATTAGACATGCACTGAAAAGAAGACTCCAAAGGAATTGAGTCTTATGGGAAACGTATGACAAATGTTTGGGAACGTTAAGTTTTCACACAACTTTTAAAACATGACCTTGACAATTTGGGTCAACGACCAACCTCACCGCGCAATGCGAATCCAAATTGGAAAGAAGACTTACTTTAGCAAGAGTCCGGGCAGTTTCCACGTTGTACTCCTCGCCCGAGGGTTTATTAATTATGTGCATAACCGCACTTATCTTATTTACTTCCAAAACGCATGTTAACGTTGAAGCTTTTAATTTCACATCTCGTAATGAGACATTGGGAATAAATCCCTTAAGATTGGGAATACATCCCGAATATTGGCACCAGCTGAGTGCACCACCCCTATATTTAGATAGGGGTAGGTCATGACCACAAGAGTGTTAGGGCACTTACTTCCTAACACCGACGTTATAAAGAAACGACTAAATCCTCGAAAGGAATTAGCGTTCCTACGAATACTCGTGCTAATCTAGCATTTAAGTTTACATTTAAATCCATACCAAGATTCATTACAGTAATAACATATAACACTATATAATAGCGTTGTTTCTAGCAATATATACAACCTATTATAAAGTCAAATTTTAACACATCGTTTAATTAAATTTGTTCCCAAACAGAAAACAACAACTTTTATCCCATCTTAATTAACAATCAATTAATTGATAATCAAGGAAACATGGAATACTGAGCAAGAGCGAACCGCCACTTGCCTTAGTCTAGACGAATTGAAGATGTCGGCTTCCGAGTATCTGGAGACTGGAATCTGCGTACGGATTCCGACGACGACGACGACGAAACCAACGACGAAACCCTAGGTTAGATAAAATACGGACCAAACGATATGAACGAAAATGATTTGAATCGAAAGGAACAAAGGCTAAGCCATGGCCGTGGATGCCCAAGCCACGATCGCGCTTGCTAAGGCAAGCCGCGGTCGCGGATTGCACATCTGCGGTCGCGGAATTCATCCCCGTGGTCGCGGATCTCCTTTCCGACGCGACTCTCACTCGGCTTTGAAGCTCATCGACGACAAAGACGACGATGTTTTCTTCACCTCCTTGCAATGCCACCACTCCAAGCTTCCAAAGGCACTCCGGCGAACTCAAGAACTCTGGCGGAACACAAAATGAGAGGAAGAGAGGAGATTTGAGGTTATGGATGAAGATTCCAAAGCTGAAGACCCCTATTTATAGGGTAAGGGGAGTCCAACGCCGAGCAACTCAAATGCCTCGAGTCCCCCACCGACGACAGTTACAGACACGAGCGGAAATTCAAACCGGCGAACTCGGATAAGAACGATGAAAAGGACGAAGAACAGGGATCCGCGGTCGCGGAAACACTTCCGCGGTCGCGGAAATACCGCGAGCGCGTCCTTTGGTCGCGGATTTCGTTCAAGGGCATGCTAAATGTTTATTTTTAGCACTTCTAAAAATATTCTAAGACCCAATACGCTGACCCAATACCCTTTAAACGTATTTTATTATGTTCAAATAATCTTACTGAGATTACAAAAATTGCCCATTGCGTCTTACTTACAAAACGACAGTTTGAGACTTTTAGGGGTCATTACAATACTACCCCCTTAAAAGAAGTTTCGACCCCGAAACTTGACCGATAACAGCTTGGATAAGCGACCTTATTTTAAGTTACCCAACCTTATAAGTTTAACCATGCCTATCCCATTTAGCACTTTGTAAATTGGTTCAAGCATTTCTAAGTTAAAATATATAAGTTGGTTCAAATTATAGTTAACGTAAGGTTAACCATAATTTAGACCCTTCATAACTTTAAGGAATTTTATAACTTGTTTTTACCAATTATACATTTCACCATATTACCCTTATGGCAATCATGAGGGTTATTACATTACTACCCCCTTAAAAATAGTTTCGACCCCGAAACTAACATCACTAAGGTAGAGGTATCGGTTTCACGATTAACCTCACTACCTGAACTTAATATCCTTAATCATTTCATCCTTGAAATTGCTCCTAGGAAAACGATATGTTTTCTCAACCATACCATTATCTTGCATATTATATCTCCATGTGCTACACCTGTAATAACTCGTGACTATATCCACAAGGTCATAATTATCTTAGGATAATAGTCTCCAAAATCATCGCAATAGACTTGCTATACCTTAAGCATGAGAACACACATTTTTCTTTCAACTTTTCTCTTTATAAACCACTCTCAACGTTCATACCTTATCTTCCTTAAGTTGATATCTTAAATAAATTTGGTCTTCGTACTCTAAATCACCAAAGTTGAACTTATTTATTCGATCATGATTCCACCTACTACATACTGCCTTCGTCCATTACCCTTGTTAGAATTGATATGATCATCCACACGATTACGATTACCTTAATCAGAGTATCCATTATAGTGTCCAATATAATCTCGCTTTTATGCCCTATTCATGATAAAGATTTTGATGTCCTCCAGCAGAAGAATACAACATTTTTCTACCCACTTCCTTTCGATGATCAGATCCTCAAAGTACATCCATAACTCACTTATACTTCTAAACTTAGTACCTCTAATTGTCATATCGGCTTACTCTTTTACATATGCACCTCATTTATCTCATTATTTACCTTAATTAAGTTTGGCCCTTATGCCATCTTCTTAAATGATTCCTTAATTTCCCACAATTAACTGCATCCTATTCCTGTTTATCTCAACATGATTTAATAACCCATTCCACAAGATTATAACCTCGTTTTACCCAAATGTGTCATATGATAACCTTAATAGACGTAGGTCACTTTTTTCTCAAGTCCAGTCGATAACATCCATATACTTATTTTATGCCACACTATTTGATCCACCAAAATCATAACAACTTTTACCGGTTGAGTTTGTCATTCACTCATAAATCCTTAAACAACCAGTCGTCCTCACACGACTTATTATCCCAAATCAAGCACCCTTTTGCTTTACTGATATTTACTATTTATCCAAGACTTAATCACCTTAACACTTCTTGTATCATCATCTCATTATATCATTTCCTTAAGAATACCTCACAACGAAACCTCGAATAGGTCTTCCAAATTAAATCTTATGATTTCACACACTTAACTTTTCTAAAAACTTTTAATATTGGTCCCATAATGGACACACTCGTTATAAACCTCATGCACATAACTCTTGGGTTCTAAAGTTTACTCAAGATCGTATTAGAGTACGATCATTTTAGAGAAAACGGCTCCTTATGAAATATCTCTCTTACACATTTATTCACTTAAATATATAATTTATACAACTCACCCCATCTAATGCTCAGAGTATACACATGAGGAATAGCCTCAAACTCCATAGAGAATTACTACACACACCAAATCCTTCTCGCAAGGAATCCTTACAACATTATCCTCTTGAGACGATGCTCATGAATTCGAGCGAAGGGAACAAATAACGTCAATGCCCAACCTGACATTATTCCCGGAAAGTAGAGGGGTTCTTATGAATAGTTTCGACCTCGAAACTAGCGCTAACAAGGTAGGGAACAACCACACGTGTCCCACCCAACACTGTCCTTTATGAGTCCAAACAGTCTTTATCAACTCGTGACATGTGCTACTTTTGGCACTCAAGGATTCTCGTATGCACAACAACTTGCAATAGTAACGAATTTAGTAATTTCGAAACAAGGAAACACTTCTTTATTATTCAAAACATTATATTAAAACAACCGACAGAAAGTCGAACAGACAGATTACTAAACTATGAAGACTATAGACACAAGCCATCGCTCCTTATTCTTAAAAAGGCTCAATAAAATACAACTACTCGTTCAGGGTCTCATTCTCATTGGAGTGATGAATCACAAAGAGTCGTTGCCCCTGACCCGAAGACTCCATAGGTGCCTTGCCTTTATTACGAGCAATAGATTGCTCAGGAGCAGATGCTTCCGGCTTTGGGTTCTGCCTACTGCCAACATTTGAGGCTTGATATGACTGCGTTGGTCCTTGACCCTTCTGCCTGCAATATGTTTTCATGTGGCCTTCCCTCCCACAATTGTATCATACCCGCTTCTCTTTTGGCAATTAAAACTTTTATGCCCAGCCTCACCATAGTTGTGGCATTGAATCACTCTGCTACTCCAACATGAGCCTCTAGCGGAGTCAGACTGAGTCATCTCGGTCTTAGCACGACTAGACTTCTCAAACTTAGTGGGCGATGTCGGTCGCTTGAATGTATCAACCTGGCGATCTTGTTGCCTACCCCTTCCTTTATTCGGTTTCTCTCGCTTTCGGGCGGATTCTTCCAATGTGGCCTCTATTTTGTAGGCCGCATCCACATATTGCTCTAACGTAGAACAACCGTGACGCACCATCAGAGGTTTGATTTCTGGATTCATCCATCCATGGAAGCACCAAATCTTTTATTTTTCACTAGAAACTTCTGGTCCAACATATTGCAATAGGTGATTGAACTTAGCTGCAAGCTCAGTCACCTTCAACCCATCGGTCTTAGGGTAAAGGAACTCCTTATGCTTCTCCTCCCTCATAGCTTGGGAAAAGAAACAGTCAATCATCTTTGTTTTGAACATACCCTAGTTCAACCCGTGATGATCAGCTAGACCAGTGCCCTCCCACCATTCGCTAGCCACATCCTTAAGTTGAAGGGAGGCGATGTGCACTTTCTCAGCCTCAGTGCACTCGGCATTCCTAACCAACCGTTCCATATGTGAGAACCAATACACCACTCTGACTGGTTCTCCAGTACCATCATAACTGTCAGGCCTCATTGAGCTTATGGCCTTTAAGGCTCGACCGTAACTTCCTCTGTTTCTGACGGCATCGACTTGAGGTACATGATCCACTGGCTCCTCAAATTCAAAAATAACTTGAGGAACCGGAACACCCTGTGCTTGTGGTGCAACCGACCGAATCATCTCGGTGACCGCTTGCATAACGATCCCCCGAATGGCCTCTATGGCCGTAGCGTCGAACACCACCTGAGGGTTAGCCTGAACTTGGCCAATGCCTGCGAGGTTATTGTGAGAGACAGACTCGCTCTCCTCCCCCTGATTAGCGGCGCTTCTCAGATTCAGCCTTGGGTTGTTACTCGGCCCAGCTCCGGCACGGATTGTGTTTCTTGTGTTCACCATCTGTTGATGAACCATAACGTCCGTTTAGAACTTTTTCGACTTATACATGACACTTAGTCAATTACGTTATGATACGAATTATAAGGGTCTAAACTAATAACTTTATATCAGTCTGACTGGCCCTCCATCATTAACCGCAACACGATCTCCTTCCCTTTACTTGAGAATGGGTACTTTTTAGGAGAAACGTCAACCTTTAAATGACATTCAGCCTAAGGAGAAACGATATCCCTAAGAATGGATCTAAGGAATAAGTAACAATTCGAAGTTTGCCGAAGTTTGAAAACCACTTACTATTAAACTTTATGCTTTCAAACTTTATACTTCATACTTTTAAACCTTTTATATTTAACTTAACAAAATAATTATTTATAAAGTTAATTTCTCAAACTAATGATACTGTTATCAACTAAAGCCTTTACCAAGACCAAAAATCACACTTTTAAAGTTATAACCATAAACTTAAATTTGATCGTTTATATCACACTATTTATAAAAACAACTATAAATAACTATTAAAAGTTCTAATAGTTAAACCATTATTTTGAATTAAACTTTTAAGAAATCATTGAACTTTAAATTTAATACTAACATTTAAACTCTTGAAATTCCAAGAATAAAATAGTTTGAAAATAGTTTCGAAAAATAATTTTGAAAATTCTCAAACCTAACAATAGGCCAAGAATTTTAAAACCATTGCTCTGATACCATAAATATAACACCCCCGACTTATGTCGATAGTGCCACACGCTAGTGACCTCGGACGTTACTGTCCAAAGCCACCCTAGGCTTTATCGGAACAATTAAGCTTAAATAAGTAGATTAAATAACAAAAGATTAATCAGCGGAAGACATTTTTAATGAAACTCAACCTTTTATTAAAAATATCTCTCATTAGATGAGAATGACGATTTTACAACAGAGTGAATATTACAGCGAAAGACTTTTATAATAAACCCTATCACATGACCAATTTATTGGAATCTATATTAAAGTAATACTTAACAACCTTTAAGACATTGTCACTTAAATCTTCAACTGCAAGCTTCTTCTTCGATTGGTTGCTTCAAGTGTTCGGGGACCAACCACTAATGTGCCGTATAGGATGGATGACACTAGCCAACCATACAAGGAATAAAACCCGGTTGGTTAGTCTAATGAAAGACTATGCAAGGGTAAAAACATAATGGTTCAAGTGATCGTAACCGTTTACTATCATTGTCCCTCGAATAATAACCGAAGGGACGATACATAACCCGGAACTTTCACGGAATGGCTAGAATTAGACATGCACTGAAAAGAAGACTCCAAAGGAATTGACTCTTATGGGAAACGTATGACAAATATTTGAGAACGTTAAGTTTTCACACAACTTTTAAAACACGACCTTGACAATTTGGGTCAACGACCAACCTCACCGCGCAATGCGAATCCAGATTGGAAAGAAGACTTACTCTAGCAAGAGTCCGGGCGGTTTCCACATTGTACTCCTCGCCCGAGGGTTTATTAATTATGTGCATAACCGCACTTATCTTATTTACTTTCAAAACGCATATTAACGTTGAAGCTTTTAATTTCACATCTTGTAATGAGACATTGGGAATAAATCCCTTAAGATTGGGAATACATCCCGAATATTGGCACCGGCTGAGTGCACCACCCCTATATTTATATAGGGGTAGGTCATGACCATAAGAGCATTTACTTCCTAACACCGACGTTATAAATAAACGACTAAATCCTCGAAAGGAATTAGCGTTCCTACGAATACTCGTGCTAATCTAGCATTTAAGTTCACATTTAAATCCACACCAAGATTCATTACAGTAATAACATATAAGACTATATAATAGCGTTGTTTCTAGCAATATATACAACCTTGATCGCGGCCCATGTGGCTCCGCGCCCTTCAATCTCTCCGCGCCCGCAGAAAACTCTTGACATGCTCCGAGGCTCGCGATCGCGGCACCCATGCCCGCGATCGCGGTTAATGCTCGGCATTCTTGTCCTTTGCCTTGCACCAACTCGTCTCCTCTTCACTCCTTGGCGTCTTCTCTTGATGGCTTCCTTCCTCAATGTCTTCATGATAACCAAAGTAGCTCAAACACCTCCAAAAACACCAACTTCGCCTCCAAACGCCATACACAAGAATGTGTCTAAATCTACCCGAATGACACCAATAAAACCTCTAATAACTCTTAGTTAAGCCCTACAAAGTAGTTCTTATCAATGAGTTATGCTATGATGCCATAGGCCAAACAGGTCACACTTCACGCTGAGTTACATCGTGACGCCATTAGCTATATCGGTCACACTCCATGAGTTACGCCGTGATTCTCTATGCTATATTGATCACATCTCCTGTTGGGTTACGTCATGATGCCTTAGTCTATATCAGTAACACTCCCCTCTGAGTTACGCTGTGATACCTTAGGCTATATCAGTAACACTCCCCTCTGAGTTACGTTGTGACGCCATAGGCTAAACCTGTCACACTCCCCGTTGAGTTACGCCGTGATGCCATTAGCTATTTTGGTCACAATCCTTGAGTTACGCCTAGACGCTCCAAGCTAGATTGATTAAACCCCCCGTTGGGTTATGTGGTGATGCCATAAGCTAAATCGGTCATACTACTCGTTGAGTTACGTCGTGACACCATTAGCTATTTCGGTCGCAATCCTTTAGTTACACCGTGACTCTCTAGGCTATATTCATCACACCTTCCGCTAGGATACGTTGTGACCCATAGGCTATTTCTGATCTCACCTCGTGTTGGGTTACGTCCAATGTTCTAAAAGTCGCTAGGCGGGAGCTGGGCGGTGAGGGGGGGCCTAGCGCCTAGGCGGCTAGGCGGGGGCCTAGGCGGATTAAAAATTAATGCGTACTTCATGTAATTATTTGACTATGTTCTCCCAATTCCATAATGTTTATAAAACTATGTTGGATGAGATTTGATATTAAGTTATGGGCTTTATTTTTCAAAGTCTCACCCAAAACTATGTTCTATGCATCCTCCATCTACTAAGATGTTGCTGCTTCCACGACATATGAGTCTTCTTCTCGCCTAGGCGGGGTCCTAGGCGGTGAATGACCACCTAGCGCCTAGACGAGGCCTAGGTGGCCCTAGGCGGGGATTTTTAGAACACGCCGTGACGCCATAGGCTATATTAGTAACACTCCACGTTGAGTTACATTGTGACGCCATAGGCTAAACAGGTCACACTCCCCGTTCAGTTACGCCGTGACGCCATTAGCTATATCGGTCAAACACCTTAAGTTATGCCATGACGCTCCAGGCTATATAGATCACACCCCTTGCTGGGTTACGTTGTGACGCCATAGGCTATAGCAGTAACACTCCCCGCTAAGTTACGGTGACACGAAATAGGCTAAATTGGTCATACTCCCCGCTGTGTTACGCCATGAATCCATTTACTCTATCGATCACAGTCCTTGTGTCACGTCATGACACTCTAGGCTATATCGATCACACGCCCTATAGGGTTACGTCGTGACACCATAGGTTATATCGATCACGCAAGAACGCAATAAGCTAAACCGGTCACACTCCCTGTTGAGATACGTCGTGACGCCAGTACCTATATCGGTCACACTTCTTGAGTTGTGCTGTGACGCTCCAGGCTATATCAATCACACCTTCATCAGGTTACGTCGTGTCAGCTTAGGCTATATCAATAACACACCCCGCTGAGTTAAGCTGTGACGCCATAGGATAAACCGGTCAAACACCCCACTGAGTTACGCCGTGATGCCATTAGCTATATTGGTCACATTCCTTGAGTTACGCCTTGACACTCGATAATATATTTATCACACTCCCCATTGGGTTATGCCATGACTCCATATGCTAAATCGGTCACACTCCTCGTTGAGTTATGTCACGATGCCATTAACTATATCGTTCACAATCCTTGAGTTACATCTTGACACTCTAGGCCATATTGATCACACCCTCAGCTAGTTTATGTCGTGATGCCATAGGCTATGTTGATTGCACCTCCGTTAGGTTACGTCGTGACACCATAGGCTAAGTCAATAACCCTCCATGTTGAGTTATGCTGAGACGCCATAGGCTAAACAAGTCACACTCCTTGTTGAGTTGCGCCGTGACACCATTAGCTATATCGTTCACACTCCTTGAGTTACGCCATGGAACTCAAGACTATATCGATCACAGTCCCGCTAGTTTACGTTGTGACGCCATAAGCTACATAAGTAACACTGTTGCGGAGTTACGTTGTGACGCCATAGGCTAAGTCGGTCACACCCCTTGCTATGTAATGTCGTGACTCCATTAGCTATATCGGTCACACTCATTAAGTCACGTCATGACGCTCTAGCAAAATATGAAGAAAGCTACTGCTACTTAACCTTGTTCTCATGAAAAAGGGCAAAATATATTGTCAAGCCGTCCCGGAGGGTGGGCCAAAATGTTCAAACACCGTCCCACTACGGGCGAAGGTCACCATAACAAGTTTAAAAGTTCATATAAAGTTCATGAAGTGGCGGGACTTTTTGACTTGTTCTCCTCCACCCCGGGGTCTTGTTTGTCTGTAGGGTCCTACTCCTCTGCTTCTTCAGTGGCGTCCTTAAGCTTCCGGAACGTCATGCTTGGAAAGAGTGGCTAAGAGGGATATGCACCATGGAACGCCGTCCTTTGAGAAACAGCGTGTCAATCCTTGTGTGTGAAAATGGATACGTCTTCCATAGCCTCTACCCTTTCTAAACAGAGATAGTAGTCTTCAGCTTTATCAAGCTACACCGCCAGCTGCCCGCCTTCCTCCGTAGCAACCTTCTTCTCATCCCTAAGCCAGAACATCTCTTCCTCAAGTTGTTGTATCTTGCCTTGTTGATCCTTAACGGTTTAGGACAACTAAACGTGTTTGGAGGTGAGGGCCTCGATTGAGTTCTTGTGAACCGCGGCTTGGTTCTCCAAGATGTTAGTCTTCGTCGAGCGCCCCCTGTCGTGTCCCAGGCACACAACGTCACTTCAAGACCTTGTCGGATATGACTTTCAATAAAAGATATCAACAAAGCAAACATGACTTGATCCAAGCAAGATCGTCTTACTTGCCATTGCGCGGCAAGAGGTTCTCTAACTACGTCGATTGTGTTGATGCCCGTGTATTGCTTTTTGACCATCGGTGACCAAACGACCTGCATCATCTGCAGGAGCCGTCTCGCAGGGATCGCTGATGACGCAAAGAGTCGAGGAAGCTCCGACACGTTCAAATGAATGACAGATTTTCCTTGACTCTCTCATTCTTAACAGCAGATGTGAGCCTAGGCACATTGGGGACTTCTTCGGGGATTGCAAAAAATTCAGGAGCAGAGGAGCCCTCTCCAACTAGCTTCATCTTTTTCGCAATCTTCTCAGCCGTAGAGTCAGCCCGTCTATTCCTTGAAGTTGTGTACAAAATCAAGACAGTCATGTGTTAGAAGTAGTATCAACGTGTCGCAGGAAATAAAGATTGAAACAAGTGGATTTACACATCCTTGGAGGTGGTGTTGCATCGATTTCCTCAACCACGGGCACGGGGAAGGAAACCTCTGCAAATGTTCTCTATAACGTCGCTAGCTCAATGATCCTCTGAATGATTGTTTCAGATTGCTCCCCTGGTTGAACACCTTCTCGATTGATTGTCAAATAAAGAGAGTAAGAACGAAGTTAATCAGCATCAGAGGAAATAAGATAGGAATGGCATAAAATTACCCTCTTTATGCCATGCTTGACACAAGAAATTGCATTCTTCTCCCAAAGTGCTCTACATTACAAAGAAGAAGTGAGCGGACCAGTCACGATCATTCTTTGTCGTGTCGTTCACCAGAACAAGTTTTCTAGATCTAGACTTCATAGTGACGCGACGCTGTCCGCATATAGCAAGGAAATAGGAGTGAAGAAGATCCTAGATCGTAAAAGTATTCGGTCCAGGTTAAGAAAAACCCTCCAAGTTTGAGGAAGGATTTGACCGTTTCATATATCCAAGGCCATTAGAAAAGATCTTACAAGAGGCGATAAGGGGAGTTGATGAGCAATCGGGAATGGGTGTTTGAAATTGCAGATCCAACCTTTGTAGAAATTTAAAGGGAAGATGGACAAATCGTGAGCCATGACTTAGACGTTCTCGGGGAAGCCAACGATCGTAATAGAGGATCTAGGGTTGATGACGGAGGAGGCTTCTTGATAGGGTTTTGTAAGGATGTGCTTGGAAAAGAAAAGAAGACGGTCACCTTCAAGGTTTTGAGGGTCGACTAGAGTAGAGATGGCCTTTTCCGCCATTAGAGGAAAGCTTTGAAGGAAGTAAGAAGGGAAAAGAAGCACTAGTATAAACTTGGTGTTTTATCCCCCTTATTTTATCCCGATTGCGTGTGAAAGTGTCTTTAAAAAGCAATTTTGGACCTTTTATCACGGCCCGTTCACACGTCCGTGTTGAAAAAATAAAAGTAAAGAATGGTAGAAACTAATATACCCTAGTTTTTAGAGCACCGAGATCAAAATTGTTACCCATCTAACCTAGCTAAACCCATCAACTCGGACATCATCTATTCTTCCCTTCGATCAGTTGATCCTTTGCCTCCGCCTCTCGATCCAAAATTCTTATGGCATCCAAAATGTCACCCACACTCCTCGCAACCTTCACGGGCGTTGCTCCTGCAAGCCATAGCTCTGACCACGGATGACACGGCCTTGGAGTTAGACCATCACAACACAACCTTGGAAGAGAACCACCGCGGCAAGATCCTAGCAACAACGACGACATCTTGTCTCCGTCTCTCTCGCACTCGTCGATGTATTGTAGGGCAGAGCATCAACCCGCTATTGTATTGTTGCAAACCACCGATTTGGAGTAACTACTGAAAGACACTATAACCCTAATTTTGTGTATGTTCAGATTGTTTGAATTCGTACCACTGATCTTTTCGAATTTACAACATCGATTTTCTTTGAAGTAATTTTTTTTCGTTCATATTTGCTCTCCTAGTATGATAATTGTCTAATTTTGAATTTGGAAAGAGGCAGATAATTAGAAATTGTGCAAGTTAGTAACATATAAGGGAAGGGTTAGTATTGTATTTGGACCTAGGAATATTACGCGCGTGCCACTGGTACAAAATGGCAAGTTTACTATGGTTCCAAATGCATATATTACTACCGTTATGAACCGTAGTAAAAGTGGCGATTATAAAATTGTTTACCATGGTCGTCGTTTTACCACGGTTGTCGATTTACTATGGCTGTCTGGAACCAAAGTAAATATATAACCGTAGTAAATATACTACGGTCATTTACCACGGTCGTTGTTTTACTGCGGTTGTATATTTACTATGGTTCCACACAACCGTAGAAAAATGGCACATTTTTCATTCCCATTAAGACTCGTAGTAATAGTGACAACCGTGGTAATTGGACATGTCGCAAAGTTGTTTCAACCAAAGCAACCGTGGTAATTTTACATGTAGTTAAATTGTTTCAACCGTAGTAAAAGAAAATGAACCTTGTCAAATGTGCATTTAGTAAATTTGTTTAAAGCATAGTAAAAAGTAGTGATTCACGCGTAGAATTTTTTTTACAACCATAGTAAAATATCATCGGCGTTAATTTGTTATAACCGTAGTTATACTGTGTATGTCCCATTTATTAGGTCACTATTATAAACAATATGATAGATATATAAATCTGATCAAATTTTCTATCATTTACCTACGGCAAACAATTCCAATGTACATCCGACAACCATTCAAATATATCAAACATCGTTCATAATATTGATCATGTAACAACGTACTTATCTTGGTCACCAATTCAAAGTCGCTAATGAACAAATCACTAATATTCTATAAGCTAATTAATGTTTCCTAATAATATCACTTACACAATTTGACCAATTAAACGATGAACCTTTGCACAAAAGTAATCCATTGATCTCGAACCTCATCTAGCTTTTCGTTTGCTTCAGGACAACACTTGGTGCCAACCTTGTCAATCTGCATCAGTACAACATTCACATTAAAAACTGAATGGAACAAAGCAAGTTATGCTTCATATCAAATTTAAATTGTTTTGTTTTTTGACTGTTTTCTATTAGTTAAAATAAGAACAATACGAAAAATTAAACTAAGATGAATGCAAGAGGCGGCATATGACACATTCTTAATTCTTATATGACCCATTCTTGATTCTTGTACAATGTTTTGGATAAATGCATGAGGTTGCATATCATAAAAGTATAAGCAATTATTTAGAAACCATTCAATCATCCTACAAGGCATTTCATTTACAGTTAACCTAAATAACAAATATTGTCTACAAACAGACAAGCAAGTAATTCTGCCAAGAGGAATTTACAGCCAGGCTATGAGTAACCTTGAAAGATAATATACATCACATAAGACAACACCAAACACACTAAAATTTTTTAAAGAGCAATTCCATTCAATGTAAAAAATCACAATGATGTATTTGCAAGTTCAATCATAGATAAAAAAGGAGCCACAACTATCCAAAAGATTTTCTCTCAACAAATATGTCTCAAGAATAGAGAAAAATCTTGAATCTTCAGTGGAAAAAATAGGCTTATAAATATGGAGAGTGCTAAAGCATCAGAGAAGTACAATTGTACAAATGGAATGAGCAAAATCAGCACTATAATTTTTAAAAGGCCTACAGAGACACAAACTTGAAAAATCATAAGCTAATTACTTTAGCATCTTAACATATTAACAACAAAAGAATCCAAAATAGTAATAATATCCATCAGAATTCAGAGATAAAAGATGCAGGTTCAAATTTTAGAATAAACAACATAATACCAAAGCCCTAACACGAAGACATATAAACCACGATTGTTCATACAACTGTAGTAATTTAACGATGACAACAAAATTAATACAAAAAACCCAAAACCGTGGTAATTGTGTCCGTAGAGGAAGCCCCGTTTTGTACTAGTGCATCTCATCATTCCTTCAAATGAAAGTATAGGAACAAATGCAAATGCATGTCCTTTCATATAAAAAAGAAAGTTTTGCATGAAATAGGATCAAGGAAAACATGTAAATGGGAAGGAAGGTTTTACTGTAGGCAAAAGAGAAAGAAGAAAATTATTCAAACATCACAACTGTTCTAATTTTGCTCCTTGGTTGTAGATTGGTGGTCAGTGTTTTGTTTTATTGCTTCCCTAGAACTTGAGTTGCACTTGGGGACATGTTTCTTTGGCTGGTGTTTGTTGTTTGGCCGATGCAAAAGAAAATCGTTTCTTTGGGTTTATTCCTTGTGTTTCTTGTGGTCTTCATAAGAGCTAAGTAGTAAATTTGTATAATTTGGAAGAAGAGAATTAATTTTTGACTCCTGAGTTCATACCATGCATCTTTTTTTTAGCTTTATCTTCCAGAATTTATTCAAAATTCGACTTCTCAGCTTTTCTCCTTAATGTTCTTGATCCATTTATTCAATTGTTTTGTTTAGGTACTTAACATTTGGTCCTGAAATCTTTTTTGGGTCATATAACAAGTCATTTAATTTTTGTTAGAAAACTAAGTTTATTGAATGAAATTTAGTTAGGTGCTATGAGTTTCATGTGGCTAAAGTGACATTTAGTTTTCATCTAATTTGTCATTGATTTAGTTCCAATTTTTGTCTACTATGATAAATTTTTAAAAACTAAAATGGGCCTTAAAGTAAACTTTAGTTACATAGCTCTTGATTTTGATAATCCTAATGGATTAACATGTGTTAAGATACATAAATAATTCTGTTATATATGCATAGTGTTGACTTTTCCAATTAATGCCTTTAAATTGAAAAGAAACAAGCAATTTTTGTCAATAGTCAAATTAGTATTCATTTGAACAATGGATATGGAATGGATGGGAAAGAGTTGTTTGTCCCAAGAGTATGTTGACGGTGTCGAGGACTTACATTCAATTTTCCCTTGACCATGGTGTTGATCTTTAGAGGACACATTTTCCATGTGTGAAATGTTTTTTCATTAAGTGGATTAGTCTTGAATAAATAAGTGACCACCTTATCAATAATGGTAATTCTCAAGGCTACACACGATGCATCTCGATGTTCATCAAAGTCAGAGGCTACGTATGCTAGTGTTGCATATGACTTATTATAATTATGATGCGGGATGTTCAACACTTTAGCTCAGACAATGATATATCTAAGAACAAGAACCAAGGATAGATGAAGCTCACCACCAAGAGCATAAAGGCTGTGCCACCAACTCAAGGATAAAGGGCTCACTTGACTCACCACAAACCTAAATTTGATAAAAAGAATAAGATTTGGGTAGAAAACTCAGTTTTCTGAATATGATCTCAAAGGGGTGCTTAATATCATTCAAATATGCTGATAATACAAAGATTAGGCATTTATATATAGAGGAGCCTCAACACTAATGGGATTACACTTAAATTGCCTAGGAAATGCAAGATAATTCAAAATTATGCTCAGCCAACAACCAGAGTATTTAATGCATCAATCTTCCAAGGCAATTAGAAAAGATAAATAAAGTAAAAGTAGGAAATACACTCCCAAGGCTGCTAAGAAAATGTGATTATGAATCCCATCCAAGGAATTGCCAAGCTTGAGTCCATCTAAGAACAAGTGAAGTCGGGCGTGCGCACGCAGCTAGGGTTGGCCCTTTCCACCGAGCCGTCACCACCATGGGCGAGCTCTCTTGGGCCCCATCTTGAAGACATGCCAAGCTATGAAGATGGGCCAAATTTGAGGCTGAATGGACCAAAAGTGCTCGGAGAAGTGACCCAAGCTCCCACGACGTCGAGGTCGGTGCCGGTGTCCAAGTAGAAAGGCCGAGGCCAGTGGCGCTTTCTTGGAAATGGAGCTCTCTCATATTTGAAAGGCTGTATTTGGACATGTTTGTTAAGTCTTTTATTTCTTTTGAAAGTTAGTTATTTTATGGTTATTTTGCAGGACATATTTAAAGGCATTGTTGGCCTCTTTTGTTGGTTAGCTTGAATTTTGAATCAAACACTAGAACAACTTTGTTGTCTTCTCTCTTTGATAATTTGATCTTTGAATTGAATTGAAGCATTTAGTGAGTCACATCAAAGTGTTCATTTCTTTGGCTTGATTGAGAGTAGTGAGTCATATCTACAATCGGTTGGCCTCTTCTTGATTCCCTTGGTGACTTATATCCAAAGGAATTAAGTTGCCTATCCCCAAACTCCAGCCGTGCGTCATACATCATTCCTCCACAAAGCTTCCACTTTTGCTTCACCAACACATCAAACACCATCCTAGCCGTGACCTTGACCGAGTGTCTCTTCTCTCTAGTGATTTGGCTCGTTTCACCTTGCTAAAGAAGATCATTTTCAAGTGCGTAGCACATCATTTGGTATTAGAGATGTTTAAGGGGAAGGGTTCAACATTTGCTCATCTCCTTCCGATCTTTGCAAGTTCCATGGCGGCAAAGTGGTGTTCTCCTTGTTGTTGGTGCAAGGGTGGCAGAAACACCAAGGACTACCGTCTTGGCCAAGCCATCAAAATCCCAAGGAGGGCATGCAAGAGAGAGACCAATGGTGGGTAGAAACCACCGGTCGTGGGCGGCTAACCCAACACCTCGTCCACCATCCGAAAATCCTAACCACAATCCCACTAAGCCTTCCTTCAAACACACGACCCCAATAACCAACCTGAATTCTTTATTTTAGTTGGTTACTTGAATTAAAAAAAAAGAGCTGACAGTTAGAAGCCATTACCAAGATTTGCCCCACTTCCATATCTTTTCCTATATTTTCTCCAACAAATCTTAACCGCCCCATACACGCCCCACTTTCCCTTAGCCTGCCGCGGCCCACGTCCTACACGCAGCCTCCACAAAATCTTGGCAGTTGAAGGAGATCCCACCCACCTCCTAGGACCTCGACATTCCTCCAAGCCGGAATCTCCAGGACCAACAAATTTCCTCAGTCTCTTTTGACGTCAAACCATACCCAGCGACCATGTCCTCTCATAGCATAAGTGAAGGCCAACACACACGGTCTTCATCCCCTAAGGCTCTCACCTTCGACGATCTCCATACCGCCATAGCCGTCGTCGTTAGCTCCATCCGCTTGGAGCTTGTAGATTTGGTGGAAAAGAGGATGGAGAAGCAGCCAGAGGTAACAAGGCATATGATGACTCAAACTGGTCGCTTGAATGATCTTTCTGATGTCGGAACGTCACGAGTGCGTAATCCTTTACCAAGACAGGAGCCAATGCCCTACCCTCAAAATATGGATGATGAGGAAGATGAATCAGACGAGAGGCCCATACCACGGCGTCCCTATGTTCAACCATGGCCTATGGAGAGTCGAGGTCATATTGAAGGCAGACAAAGGCGCCAAGCACCACTCATGCAACCTCGAAGGGGTGTCGTGCACAATGCTCATAATGTGCGACGAAAACCAAGGCAACACATCTTCGGGGAGCCTGATTTTGATGCTCACTTTGGCCGGCATGATTATGAACCACCATCACCGGTTCATGGCATCAAGTTGTCGGTGCCAACCTTCGTCGGAACCACCGATGTTGAAGCCTAGTACGAGTGGGTGACTAACACTAAGGCCGTCTTTGAGTACTACCGTTATAGTGATGCCCATAGGGTGGTCGTAGCTCCAATCTACTTCACTGACTATGCTCATTCATGGTGGCAAGCTGAAAAGGAGGAAAGAGAGCTTCGTGGACTTGACCCTATCTCCACTTGGAAAGAGCTTAAAGACACCATGCACTATCGCTTTGTGCCGGAGAATTATATGGACCAAGTCTAAGGTCGGCTAGAGAGGCTCAAGCAAGGCAACAAGACTCCACTTGAGTACTACATGGAGTTAAGGCAACTCATTGCTCGTTCAGGCATGCATTTCCCCGAAAGGTTAATTGTCTCCAAATTCTCTAATGGTTTGAATGAAAATATTGGTTCTCTTGTTAGAGCACAAAGGTTTGGAGCCAATCCCGCCATTGAAGAGGTGTTGCACTATGCTAATCAAATGTATGAGAATCTGTAAAGGAAGAAGCCAAGCGGGGGTTCACGCACCTCCACATCCATTTCCTTTCCACAAGAACCCAAGGAGGAGGCTTCCAAAGCCACTTTAAAGAATCCATCCGTTACTCAAGGCATTGCTCGGACCCGAGACATCAAGTGCTTCAAGTGCCTTGGCCGAGGGCATTTTGCAAGGGATTGCCCTTCCCAAAAGCATGTACTTCTCAATGGTTATGAGGAGTATGAATCCGAAGATGAGAAAGAGGAGGAGAAACAAGGGGATATGGTGGAAGAGCAGATTGATTGCCATCCTCAAGAGGTGGCCGGAGAAGTGTTCTTCATTAACAAAGAGGAGCATGTAAGCATCAAGCAAGAGCCTCTAGACTATGATGCTGCATTTTGTGGTCAAGAGGAGACTGATTTGCTCAAGGAAGAACTCCTCCAAGATATACCGAGCATGAGTTACAATCCATGGGTTGATTATGATCAACGTGAGCTAGGGTTCCATTACACTTGTTTCATTGGAGGAAGCCTCATTCCTTTCATTCTTGTGATTGATAGTGTGAGTGATCAAAACATTTTGGCTGAGCATGTTGTTAAGCAATTGGCCATACCAACCAAGCCCCTAGTGTCGGCAATTGTGGTCGGTTGGATCAATGAGGAACACCGGATTTTGGTGGATAAGACCGTTGATGTTGTCATACGCCTAGGAGACTACACATATGTTGTGACTTGCGTGATTATGCCTAGCAAGCATAATGCATTGATTTTGGGCCGGTCATGGCAGTTTGATCATAATGTGTTGCATGAAGGGACAACCGTCATCACTTGATCCGGGATCCAAGGTGGCACGTGTTTGAGCCTATGAGTAGTAATGAGTTGAGGAGGGCCAAGGATATGGCTTATTAAATGATACAACAACTAAAGAAGGAATAAATTGGCACCAAGTGTAAGATGCCCCACGAGATGTATGCACCGTCAAAATCAGCTAAGAATGCCCTTCTTTGCTTTAAAGTTTATTGTCCTCTCATGCCTATATGTATTGTTTATAGTAGGGTGTTGATGAGAATCAAACCCCCCAAAGAGGTTTTTCTTCCCAAGAGAAGCTAGATCGTGGCCAAGCTAGGGTTCCCCCTTCACTCTTGAGCTTGGATGGCCTCCAATGGCCTTTGGGAGAGGTTCTCGGTCGTGGAAGGAGTGGAACGCCAAGGGAGCTCCGAGAGGGCCGGAGGACGGCCGAGGGGAGACGCGGCTGGCGGCGCTAGGCTTGTGGCCAAGGGAACCTCCTCTAGAGGTTCCTTGGCTGGACGAGAGGTGTTCCTACCGATTTGTATGCTTGCTTTGTGAGAATATGAGATTGAGGGGAAGAAGATGCAAGATTTGGAAGCTTGGAGTGAAAGAAATAAGCGGCGGCCTAAGGGAGATAAACTCAACCTTAGGCAATTCCACTTCTATATTCTTCACTAATGAACAAAGGAAGCCAATGATGGCTTATATAGTCAAGAGTTTTGGTGGGCTAGGAACCCATATGCAAATGGGTCCACACGCCCAACATGGAAAGACAAATACATGATTAATTAACAAAAGCGGAAAGGGGATAAAAGCCATAAGGCTTGGATATAGACGTGCACATAAATGCCTTGGAATTAAAGCATTGTTGATGCTTGCGTGTCGTGGCATTGATGAGCCGGTGTCTTGGTGGTCAAGTACCGGGACTCATCACTCTCCCCTTCTTAGCTTCGAAACGACCTCGCTTCGACGGTGTGGGAAGTCCGGGAGATGAAGGAAGTGTGGTAGCGCATCTCCCCTTCTTAAAGGTGAAGGTGGAGTGAAGGAGACCGCCACTAACACAAAGAAGCATGAGCATACGAGAGCCGTCGGGCGGCTCCTTAGGCACCACAAGTTGAGGGCCCTCATGGGCAAGCATGGTAGCCGACGGGATGGACCTACAACAATGTAACTCAACAAGAAAACGTGAGTCCATCCAAAGGCTCGTGGCTGGCCTACGGCTAAACCTAGGCAAGGAGTCAAGCCAAAGGTGAGGCACCAAATAGTAAACCCGAGTGGGGCCGATGGTGTGTAGGATGCCGTTAGGTGGCCACTCATGGAAAACCAAGAAAATAGGCATGCCCGGGGCAGTGAACGTCATTGTACAAGCAAGGGCATAGGGCATGAGGGGGGGATGGGATGCTTCAAGGGACATGGAGTCCCTCCCCTTCTTAGAGTTGGGCCTCCCCCGTATAAGAGACATGGAGGCAGCCCGCCTAAGAGTGGTGGGTGTGGGAAAGGGTACATTAAGATCGGGGTGGGTAGACCTAGAAACCACCAAAAGGAACACCTCATAAACTTTGGACCCTAAGTAAAGATGGTGAAACATCCTAGGCCAAGGGGGATCTAGTGTGTCGGCTGGAAGGAAGTAGCCCTCAACCTCAAAATAGGTCTCACCCGGAGGTTGTCCTAACATAGGGCACAAGGAGGGTGTTCTAGCCATGACATGATGTGTGTACATTCCTAAGGGGCCGTAGTCAACATGAAAAACCGGGTGCAAGGGCTGCCTAGGGAAGGTTCTAGGTATGTCTAGTGTGGGGCCTAAGAGAGAGTAGTCCTTATCCTCAAAAGAATTCCTAAATACCATTGGATAGTGGAGGACTCCAAGGACAACTCTAAGGTAAGGGGAATGCAACATTAACACATATGATGCACCAACATGGAAAATGGAGAATGTAAGAACACAAGGTCCAAGTTCTAGATGGAAGGCAATGATGCATGCACAAGTGATGCCACTACCCTTCAAAGTCTAAGTAGATGCCCCATGATATAACAATTAAGGCAATGAGCATACTTAGACATGGAGAGAATGACATACATTAAGGGAAACTTCTTGGACATGAATTGCGACATGGAACTATAATGCAAACAAGAGAACAAAGTCCTAGATGCAAAATAGTTTGTCAACATGCAAAGTGCTCTATCCAAGGAGGTGACATGAAACTCATGCAATGTGCTACTCAATAACATACGAAAGGAAAGAGAGAAGGGGGCCTCAACTTGGGTGGGAGGCGCCGAGGGCAACAATAGCGCCGACCAATGTGGTGAGAAGGCGCAGCCCGCCGTCGATGGTGCAGCCATGGGGCGCCACCCTCCCTGGTGGTTGGTCGATGGTGAGCCGCCAATAGGCGACAAGGGACTGCTCGCGGTGAAGGGTGGCGGCCAACCAAGTCGCGGTTGATCCAATGGCATGGCCATTCGAGCGGGCGAGGGCACGGATGTCGGGGCTTGTGCAGGCGCCGATGCCAACGGGGGTGCATGCTTCGGGGCCGCGGCGATTGGCGGCACCGGTGGCAGCGTCGGCGCGGACTTCGGGGTCGATGACAGTGCAACCATCGGGGCCGGCGGGGGCGCGAGCACCGGGGCTGGTGTGGGCACCGAGGCCGGAGCTGGAGCGGGTGCGGTAGGTGGTGCCACAGCCAGTGCGGGCGACGGGGAGGCGGTGGAGAAGTTGGCCACACGGTGCTCAATGACGGCCAACCTGGCGTCGGTGGGGGCCTCCTTCTCGCGGTTGTGCTCGGCCTCGGCAATTTCGGCCAAGCGTTGCTCTAGTGCGACCATCCGGGCGTCGATGGCCTTGGAAATCGCCTTCTCTCAGTGGAGGGCGGCTACGGCGACGCACAAGGCCTCCACTGATGTGACCATGGGTCCCATCAAGAGCTTCAAGAGAGCATGGACTTCCAAGATGGCTCAAGTATTAAAGATGGAGCTCAAGTCTCATCAAGGAGAGCCAAAGCCAAACCAAAGCAAGGCATTGGCCAAGACAAGGCCAAGGCGTCGGGTGCGCCGGGCACAAGCATCACCAAGGCCTACGTCCAAGATGACAAGGCAATCCCTGGTGCCATCACAAGGTCTAGGGCTAGGCGAGGATGTCCAAGAGCTAGGCGCGGACGAGGAACATGAGCTAGAGCTAGGCGAGGATGTCCAAGAGCTAGGCACGGATGAGGAGCAAGAGGAGCCACGCCAAGAGCTAGGCCAAGAGGAGAGCACAACGCCTAGTGCCAAGACAAGACGGCCGAGCGTGAAGAACCAAGGCGGCGCCGGCGACCCTATGCCCGGAGCCATCACTCGGTCAAGGGCTCGCCACCTCCTCCAGGACCTCAAGAAGGGGTTGGCGTGCCAAGGGCCCCTAAGCCAAGCCCGAGCCGACTTCTACACAAGTCTCCAAACCGGCGCCGAGAACACCGGCGCTTGCGGCCCGTGAAGAATCAAGCAAGGCGTCGAGCCATCCTGGACCACTTGGCTAGGCGGAATGAGTGTCGTGGGTTGGCACATGGACCATGCCACCTCATGCCAGGCCCATGGCATGGGAGTATTTTATTTATTAAATAATGGCCCAACTTAAGACTTTCCTTTTATGGCCACGTTTTTAGTATTTCTTGTTAGTAGGCCAAGTTCCGTATTTTTGTTATTTTTGTTGGAACTTTATGACAATATGTAGGCACTATATAAGTGCCTTCCAATGCCTGAAAAGGCACGCAAGATTAAAACGAATTTGCCTTGTCAAAACTCTCTCTCTTTCTTCTTTGCTTCCTTGCGTCAACTTTCTAAGTGTTGCCGAGTGAGTTCATCTCGCCAACTCTTCTTCATTCTCAACCAAGTCTGCATTGATTCTTCCCTTCCCTTGAAGAACTAGTTGTGAGCCATCATTTTCACGGCAACAACCAACATCCACAACAATCATCTCGCTGAAGTCCTCCCCGGAACTCTCAGCGACACCTCAGTAAAAGCACCATCACTTTCGTTTCCGTGATCCAATTGCGCTCAAATTTCGAGGCCGGATACTAGACTTCATTATCTAACTACTGCGGCTGGAATCATTCAATTTGGAGTTCGGACCAAGAAGAAAGACCCCATTGAAGTCAGGACAAATTCTGGAATCCTGCTGTCTTGAGTTCTTGTGTTCTGAGGCATCGACGAGCAAAGCTTGCACCGTGGCTTCACGATCCTTAGATCCTAACATTTGGGGTATTAGAGCCACGGTGCAAGCTTTGCTCGTCGATGCCTCAGAACACAAGAACTCAAGACAGCAGGATTCCAGAATTTGTCCTGACTTCAATGGGGTCTTTCTTCTTGCTCCGAACTCCACATTGAATAATTCCAGAGGCAGTAGTTAGATAATGAAGTCTAGTTTCTTTCCTCAACATTTGAGCGCAATTGGATCACGGAAACGAAAGTTATGTTGCTTTTACTGAGGTGTCGCTGAGAGTTTCGGGGAGGACTTCAGCGAGATGATTGTTGTGGATGTTGGTTGTTGGCGTGAAAATGATGGCTCACAACTAGTGCTTAAAGGGAAGGGAAGAATCGACACAGACTTGGTTGAGAAAGAAGAAGAGTTGGCGAGATGAACTCACTCGGCAACACTTAGAAATTTGACGCAAGGAAGCAAAGAAGAAAGAGAGAGAGTTTTGACAAGGCAAATTCGTTTTAATCTTGCGTGCCTTTTCAGGCATTGGAAGGAACTTATATAGTGCCTACATATTGTCATAAAGTGCCAACCAAAATAACAAAAATACGGAACTTGGCCTACTAACAAGAAATACTAAAAACGTGGCCATAAAAGGAAAGTCTTAAGTTGGGCCATTATTTAATAAATAAAATACTCCCATGCCATGGGCCTGGCATGAGGTGGCATGGTCCATGTGCCAACCCACGACACTCATTCCGCCTAGCCAAGTGGTCCAGGATGGCTCGGCGCATTGCCTGATTCTTCACGGGCCGCAAGCGCCGGTGTTCTCGGCGCCGGTTTGGAGACTTGTGTAGAAGTCGGCTCGGGCGTGGCTTAGGGGCCCTTGGCACGCCAACCCCTTCTTGAGGTCCTGGAGGAGGTGGCGAGCCCTTGACCGAGTGATGGCTCCGGGCATAGGGTCGCCGGCGCCGCCTTGGTTCTTCACGCTCGGCCGTCTTGTCTTGGCGCTAGGCGTTGTCCTCTCATCTTGGCCTAGCTCTTGGCGTGGCTCCTCGTCCGCGCCTAGCTCTTGGACATCCTCGCCTAGCTCCGGCTCATGTTCCTCATCCGCGCCTAGCTCTTGGACATCCTCGCCTAGCCCTAGACCTTGTGATGGCTCCAGGATTGCCTTGTCATCTTGGACGTAGGCCTTGCTGACGCTTGTGCCCGGCGCACCCGGCGCCTTGGCCTTGTCTTGGCCAATGCCTTGCTTTGGTTTGGCTTTGGCTCTCCTTGATGAGACTTGAGCTCCATCTTTAATACTTGAGCCATCTTGGAAGTCCAGGCTCTCTTGAAGCTCTTGATGGGACCCATGGTCACATCATCCTCTCCCCCTTCGAAAGGATTCGTCCTCGAATCCAAATGTGCTTCTAGAAAGAGCCTTAACTCACATGAATCTGCACAAACGCAAAGTATGGAAGTGAGGCACCAAGAAACATATAAGAAAGAAGAAAATGTAATAGCAAACCAACTTAGGTCTATAGAATGTCCATGAATGAACCTCCATGCACAACTATCGCCCAATCTCTTTCTAGATATATGCTTGATGATGGAACATGATATGCACATGACATATTTATCTACAAAGGTAATGTATCGAACAAGGTATCTAGCATGCAACAACAATTGTGAATGCGAGCTATGATGTATACATGCATACCTAGTTCTACATGCAAAAACCGAATTCAACACATGAGATTCTCTACCCCTAGAAAAATATTCATGTACAAGCAAAGGGGATAGAATAGGAAAATTAGCAACAAGTGATACTTCCCTTGTATTAGGCTCCATTGCCACACCCTTTTTCTCTTGGTTGAAAACTGATTTCTTGGGTTGTTCCACATCCTTAGCTTCAACTTCTTCCTGGAAGGGTTCTTCTTGTTGTAGAGACCCATTGCGAAAGCTCACTTGGACGACCTCTTCCTCACAAGAAGCATCTTCAACTTGGATTGACTCCTTGCAAGAACTCAGCTGGACGTCCTTTACGAAGACATCATCAACCAAAGCTTCACTCTCAAAGGAACTTTCATCCTTATAAGTGTAGTATTGGTTTGGGCAAATTTCAGCTAAGTGGCCTCTCCCTTCACATATGACACATACAATGTCATGTGTTCTAACCCGAGGTTGTGGGCTCACTCTTTCTCTTCCCTTGGACGTGCTAATTGATAAGTAAGGTGAGTCATAGACTCCCTTGGCCTGCACGGAAGGGTTAGAAGAACAAGAGTAGGAGTTGTTAAAATAAGGTGTAGGCTCGTACCTCTTGTATGAGTTGGCTTCTTGTTGAGCAAGATAGCGAGCCTCTTTATATGATGCTCCATGGGCCCGATAGTAGAAGAAGTCCTTTCGAGGCAGATGATCTTTGTAAGTTTGAGAGTTAGGATACACACCATAAGCTCGAAAGTAAAGATAATCCCTTTGTGATAATGAACCCAAGCTTGACATCTCCATTTTCTCTCCTTGCAAGGTTAGTAGCCAAAGCTACCACGTGTTGTGCTTCAAGGATCTTGCTTCTCTTTGGGATTCACCATCTCTAACCTTCACAAAACAAGCACACGACAACCACAAAATCTAAGAAAATTCCAACAGGGTATGTAACAAGTAAGATTGCCAAATTTGCCTAATTTAAATTAGGACTCGGAATCCAACAAGTTCTTGGGTTAGGGTGGCTCCTATATGCAAAATGACTCACAAAAATTGAAAATAAAGTGCACCTAAATCCTTGTCAAAAGCTTAAGTTAATTCACAACTCAAACAATTCTTGTAAGTACTTGTTTCCTATTACCACTTACTAATGTTAGCTCGAGCAAAAGGAATTACAACTTCACTTACAAACACAAAGATAGTGCACGACTTCTTCTATTTTTTTTTTATTTTGATTTGGCTTGCTCTTTTGTACAAGCTTTGCTCGTCGATGCCTCAGAACACAAGAACTCAAGACAGCAGGATTCCAGAATTTGTCCTGACTTCAATGGGGTCTTTCTTCTTGCTCCGAACTCCAAATTGAATGATTCCAGCGGCAGTAGTTAGATAATGAAGTCTAGTTTCTTTCCTCGAAATTTGAGCGCAATTGGATCACGGAAACGAAAGTTTTGGTGCTTTTACTGAGGTGTCGCTGAGAGTTCCGGGGAGGACTTCAGCGAGATGATTGTTGTGGATGTTGGTTGTTGGCGTGAAAATGATGGCTCACAACTAGTTCTTCAAGGGAAGGGAAGAATCGATGCAGACTTGGTTGAGAAAGAAGAAGAGTTGGCGAGATGAACTCACTCGGCAACACTTAGAAATTTGACGCAAGGAAGCAAAGAAGAAAGAGAGAGAGTTTTGACAAGGCAAATTCGTTTTAATCTTGCGTGCCTTTCCAGGCATTGGAAGGCACTTATATAGTGCCTATATATTGTCATAAAGTGCCAACCAAAATAACAAAAATACGGAACTTGGCCTACTAACAACAAAATACTAAAAACGTGGCCATAAAAGGAAAGTCTTAAGTTGGGCCATTATTTAATAAATAAAATACTCCCATGCCATGGGCCTGGCATGAGGTGGCATGGTCCATGTGCCAACCCACGACACTCATTCCGCCTAGCCAAGTGGTCCAGGATGGCTCGGCGCCTTGCTTGATTCTTCACGGGCCGCAAGCGCCGGTGTTCTCGGCGCCGGTTTGGAGACTTGTGTAGAAGTCGGCTCGGGCGTGGATTAGGGGCCCTTGGCACGCCAACCCCTTCTTGAGGTCCTGGAGGAGGTGGCGAGCCCTTGACCGAGTGATGGCTCCGGGCATAGGGTCGCCGGCGCCGCCTTGGTTCTTCACGCTCGACCGTCTTGTCTTGGCGCTAGGCGTTGTGCTCTCCTCTTGGCCTAGCTCTTGGCGTGGCTCCTCTTGCTCCTCGTCCGCGCCTAGCTCTTGGACATCCTCGCCTAGCTCCGGCTCATGTTCCTCGTCCGTGCCTAGCTCTTGGACATCCTCGCCTAGCCCTAGACCTTGTGATGGCACCAGGGATTGCCTTGTCATCTTGGACGTAGGCCTTGCTGATGCTTGTGCCCGGCGCACCCGGCGCCTTGGCCTTGTCTTGGCCAATGCCTTGCTTTGGTTTGGCTTTGGCTCTCCTTGATGAGACTTGAGCTCCATCTTTAATACTTGAGCCATCTTGGAAGTCCAGGCTCTCTTGAAGCTCTTGATGGGACCCATGGTCACATCATCCTCTCCCCCTTCGAAAGGATTCGTCCTCGAATCCAAATGTGCTTCTAGAAAGAGCCTTAACTCACATGAATCTGCACAAACGCAAAGTATGGAAGTGAGGCACCAAGAAACATATAAGAAAGAAGAAAATGTAATAGCAAACCAACTTAGGTCTATAGAATGTCCATGAATGAACCTCCATGCACAACTATCGCCCAATCTCTTTCTAGATATATGCTTGATGATGGAACATGATATGCACATGACATATTTATCTACAAAGGTAATGTATCGAACAAGGTATCTAGCATGCAACAACAATTGTGAATGCGAGCTATGATGTATACATGCATACCTAGTTCTACATGCAAAAACCGAATTCAACACATGAGATTCTCTACCCCTAGAAAAATATTCATGTACAAGCAAAGGGGATAGAATAGGAAAAGTAGCAACAAGTGATACTTCCCTTGTATTAGGCTCCATTGCCACACCCTTTTTCTCTTGGTTGAAAACTGATTTCTTGGGTTGTTCCACATCCTTAGCTTCAACTTCTTCCTGGAAGGGTTCTTCTTGTTGTAGAGACCCATTGCGAAAGCTCACTTGGACGACCTCTTCCTCATAAGAAGCATCTTCAACTTGGATTGACTCCTTGCAAGAACTCAGCTGGACGTCCTTTACGAAGACATCATCAACCAAAGCTTCACTCTCAAAGGAACTTTCATCCTTATAAGTGTAGTATTGGTTTGGGCAAATTTCAGCTAAGTGGCCTCTCCCTTCACATATGACACATACAATGTCATGTGTTCTAACCCGAGGTTGTGGGCTCACTCTTTCTCTTCCCTTGGACGTGCTAATTGATAAGTAAGGTGAGTCATAGACTCCCTTGGCCTGCACGGAAGGGTTAGAAGAACAAGAGTAGGAGTTGTTAAAATA
The DNA here is from genome assembly GCA_027886185.1 of Rheum nobile. Lineage (NCBI taxonomy): Eukaryota > Viridiplantae > Streptophyta > Magnoliopsida > Caryophyllales > Polygonaceae > Rheum > Rheum nobile. The sequence goes on along the minus strand of WOAB01000072.1, from coordinate 1,816,225 downwards.
AGGTGTAGGCTCGTACCTCTTGTATGAGTTGGCTTCTTGTTGAGCAAGATAGCGAGCCTCTTTATATGATGCTCCATGGGCCCGATAGTAGAAGAAGTCCTTTCGAGGCAGATGATCTTTGTAAGTTTGAGAGTTAGGATACACACCATAAGCTCGAAAGTAAAGATAATCCCTTTGTGATAATGAACCCAAGCTTGACATCTCCATTTTCTCTCCTTGCAAGGTTAGTAGCCAAAGCTACCACGTGTTGTGCTTCAAGGATCTTGCTTCTCTTTGGGATTCACCATCTCTAACCTTCACAAAACAAGCACACGACAGCCACAAAATCCAAGAAAATTCCAACAAGGTATGTAACAAGTAAGATTGCCAAATTTGCCTAATTTAAATTAGGACTCGGAATCCAACAAGTTTTTGGGTTAGGGTGGCTCCTATATGCAAAATGACTCACAAAAATTGAAAATAAAGTGCACCACAATCCTTGTCAAAAGCTTAAGTTAATTCACAACTCAAACAATTCTTGTAAGTACTTGTTTCCTATTACCACTTACTAATGTTAGCTCGAGCAAAAGGAATTACAACTTCACTTACAAACACAAAGATAGTGCACGACTTCTTCTCTTTTTTTTTTGATTTTGATTTGGCTTGCTCTTTTGTACAAGCTTTGCTCGTCGATGCCTCAGAACACAAGAACTCAAGACAGCAGGATTCCAGAATTTGTCCTGACTTCAATGGGGTCTTTCTTCTTGCTCCGAACTCCAAATTGAATGATTCCAGCGGCAGTAGTTAGATAATGAAGTCTAGTTTCTGTCCTCGAAATTTGAGCGCAATTGGATCACGGAAACGAAAGTTTTGGTGCTTTTACTGAGGTGTCGCTGAGAGTTCCGGGGAGGACTTCAGCGAGATGATTGTTGTGGATGTTGGTTGTTGGCGTGAAAATGATGGCTCACAACTAGTTCTTCAAGGGAAGGGAAGAATCGATGCAGACTTGGTTGAGAAAGAAGAAGAGTTGGCGAGATGAACTCACTCGGCAACACTTAGAAATTTGACGCAAGGAAGCAAAGAAGAAAGAGAGAGAGTTTTGACAAGGCAAATTCGTTTTAATCTTGCGTGCCTTTCCAGGCATTGGAAGGCACTTATATAGTGCCTATATATTGTCATAAAGTGCCAACCAAAATAACAAAAATACGGAACTTGGCCTACTAACAAGAAATACTAAACATGTGGCCATAAAAGGAAAGTCTTAAGTTGGGCCATTATTTAATAAATAAAATACTCCCATGCCATGGGCCTGGCATGAGGTGGCATGGTCCATGTGCCAACCCACGACACTCATTCCGCCTAGCCAAGTGGTCCAGGATGGCTCGGCGCCTTGCTTGATTCTTCACGGGCCGCAAGCGCCGGTGTTCTCGGCGCCGGTTTGGAGACTTGTGTAGAAGTTGGCTCGGGCGTGGATTAGGGGCCCTTGGCACGCCAACCCCTTCTTGAGGTCCTGGAGGAGGTGGCGAGCCCTTGACCGAGTGATGGCTCCGGGCATAGGGTCGCCGGCGCCGCCTTGGTTCTTCACGCTCGGCCGTCTTGTCTTGGCGCTAGGCGTTGTGCTCTCCTCTTGGCCTAGCTCTTGGCGTGGCTCCTCTTGCTCCTCGACCGCGCCTAGCTCTTGGACATCCTCGCCTAGCTCCGGCTCATGTTCCTCGTCCGTGCCTAGCTCTTGGACATCCTCGCCTAGCCCTAGACCTTGTGATGGCACCAGGGATTGCCTTGTCATCTTGGACGTAGGCCTTGCTGATGCTTGTGCCCGGCGCACCCGGCGCCTTGGCCTTGTCTTGGCCAATGCCTTGCTTTGGTTTGGCTTTGGCTCTCCTTGATGAGACTTGAGCTCCATCTTTAATACTTGAGCCATCTTGGAAGTCCAGGCTCTCTTGAAGCTCTTGATGGGACCCATGGTCACATCATCCGCGGTGGCTTCCTCACGGTGGGTGTTAGCCTCCTTGGCGCGGCTCTGCTTGGCAAGCCGCACGGCAATCAACTTGGGGCAAAGTGTGGGCGGTTGCCACCCCATATCATGGCCTTCGGCGCGGCGGGGAGCGCGTGGGCGTGGAAGCCAGCCCGGATCAAGACGGTCGAGCGGGTGTCGGGTCTGGCCTTGGGCGCGATCATGTCCTCGATGGAGCACATCTTCCCAAGCCTCCTCGACAAAGGACTCTTCATAGGCTCCAATTGCGCTCAAATTTCGAGGACAGAAACTAGACTTTATTATCTAACTACTGCCGCTGGAATCATTCAATTTGGAGTTCGGAGCAAGAAGAAAGACCCCATTGAAGTCAGGACAAATTCTGGAATCCTGCTGTCTTGAGTTCTTGTGTTCTGAGGCATCGACGAGCAAAGATTGCACCGTGGCTCAGATACCCCAAATGTTAGGATCTAAGGATCGTGAAGCCACGGTGCAAGCTTTGCTCGTCGATGCCTCAGAACACAAGAACTCAAGACAACAGGATTCCAGAATTTGTCCTGACTTCAATGGGGTCTTTCTTCTTGCTCCGAACTCCACATTGAATGATTCCAGCGGCAGTAGTTAGATAATGAAGTCTAGTTTCTGTCCTCGACATTTGAGCGCAATTGGATCACGGAAACGAAAGTTATGGTGCTTTTACTGAGGTGTCGCTGAGAGTTCCGGGGAGGACTTCAGCGAGATAATTGTTGTGGATGTTGGTTGTTGGCGTGAAAATGATGGCACACAACTAGTTCTTCAAGGGAAGGGAAGAATCGACGCAGACTTGGTTGAGAAAGAAGAAGAGTTGGCGAGATGAACTCACTCGGCAACACTTAGAAATTTGACGCAAGGAAGCAAAGAAGAAAGAGAGAGAGTTTTGACAAGGCAAATTCATTTTAATCTTGCGTGCCTTTTCAGGCATTGGAAGGCACTTATATAGTGCCTACATATTGTCATAAATTGCCAACAAAAATAACAAAAATACGGAACTTGGCCTACTAACAAGAAATACTAAAAATGTGGTCCTAAAAGAAAAGTCTTAAGTTGGGCCATTATTTAATAAATAAAATACTCCCATGCCATGGGCCTGGCATGAGGTGGCATGGTCCATGTGCCAACCCACGACACTCATTCCGCCTAGCCAAGTGGTCCAGGATGGCTCGGCGTCTTGCTTGATTCTTCACGGGCCGCAAGCGCCGGTGTTCTCGGCGCCGGTTTGGAGACTTGTGTAGAAGTCGGCTCGGGCGTGGCTTAGGGGCCCTTGGCACGCCAACCCCTTCTTGAGGTCCTGGAGGAGGTGCTGAGCCCTTGACCGAGTGATGGCTCCGGGCATAGGGTCGCTGGCGCCGCCTTGGTTCTTCACGCTCGGCCGTCTTGTCTTGGCGCTAGGCGTTGTGCTCTCCTCTTGGCCTAGCTCTTGGCGTGGCTCCTCTTGCTCCTCATCCGTGTCTAGCTCTTGGACATCCTCGCCTAGCTCCGGCTCATGTTCCTCGTCCGCGCCTAGCTCTTGGACATCCTCGCCTAGCCCTAGACCTTGTGATGGCACCATGGATTGCCTTGTCATCTTGGACGTAGGCCTTGGTGACGCTTGTGCCCGGCGCACCCGGCGCCTTGGCCTTGTCTTGGCCAATGCCTTGCTTTGGTTTGGCTTTGGCTCTCCTTGATGAGACTTGAGCTCCATCTTTAATAATTGAGCCATCTTGGAAGTCCAGGCTCTCTTGAAGCTCTTGATGGGACCCATGGTCACATCATCCTCTCCCCCTTCGAAAGGATTCGTCCTCGAATCCAAATGTGCTTCTAGAAAGAGCCTTAACTCACATGAATCTGCACAAACGCAAAGTATGGAAGTGAGGCACCAAGAAACATATAAGAAAGAAGAAAATGTAATAGCAAACCAACTTAGGTCTATAGAATGTCCATGAATGAACCTCCATGCACAACTATCGCCCAATCTCTTTCTAGATATATGCTTGATGATGGAACATGATATGCACATGACATATTTATCTACAAAGGTAATGTATCGAACAAGGTATCTAGCATGCAACAACAATTGTGAATGCGAGCTATGATGTATACATGCATACCTAGTTCTACATGCAAAAACCGAATTCAACACATGAGATTCTCTACCCCTAGAAAAATATTCATGTACAAGCAAAGGGGATAGAATAGGAAAAGTAGCAACAAGTGATACTTCCCTTGTATTAGGCTCCATTGCCACACCCTTTTTCTCTTGGTTGAAAACTGATTTCTTGGGTTGTTCCACATCCTTAGCTTCAACTTCTTCCTGGAAGGGTTCTTCTTGTTGTAGAGACCCATTGCGAAAGCTCACTTGGACGACCTCTTCCTCACAAGAAGCATCTTCAACTTGGATTGACTCCTTGCAAGAACTCAGCTGGACGTCCTTTACGAAGACATCATCAACCAAAGCTTCACTCTCAAAGGAACTTTCATCCTTATAAGTGTAGTATTGGTTTGGGCAAATTTCAGCTAAGTGGCCTCTCCCTTCACATATGACACATACAATGTCATGTGTTCTAACCCGAGGTTGTGGGCTCACTCTTTCTCTTCCCTTGGACGTGCTAATTGATAAGTAAGGTGAGTCATAGACTCCCTTGGCCTGCACGGAAGGGTTAGAAGAACAAGAGTAGGAGTTGTTAAAATAAGGTGTAGGCTCGTACCTCTTGTATGAGTTGGCTTCTTGTTGAGCAAGATAGCGAGCCTCTTTATATGATGCTCCATGGGCCCGATAGTAGAAGAAGTCCTTTCGAGGCAGATGATCTTTGTAAGTTTGAGAGTTAGGATACACACCATAAGCTCGAAAGTAAAGATAATCCCTTTGTGATAATGAACCCAAGCTTGACATCTCCATTTTCTCTCCTTGTAAGGTTAGTAGCCAAAGCTACCACGTGTTGTGCTTCAAGGATCTTGCTTCTCTTTGGGATTCACCATCTCTAACCTTCACAAAACAAGCACACGACAACCACAAAATCCAAGAAAATTCCAACAAGGTATGTAACAAGTAAGATTGCCAAATTTGCCTAATTTAAATTAGGACTCGGAATCCAACAAGTTCTTGGGTTAGGGTGGCTCCTATATGCAAAATGACTCACAAAAATTGAAAATAAAGTGCACCACAATCCTTGTCAAAAGCTTAAGTTAATTCACAACTCAAACAATTCTTGTAAGTACTTGTTTCCTATTACCACTTACTAATGTTAGCTCGAGCAAAAGGAATTACAACTTCACTTACAAACACAAAGATAGTGCACGACTTCTTCTATTTTTTTATTATTTTGATTTGGCTTGCTCTTTTGTACAAGCTTTGCTCGTCGATGCCTCAGAACACAAGAACTCAAGACAGCAGGATTCCAGAATTTGTCCTGACTTCAATGGGGTCTTTCTTCTTGCTCCGAACTCCAAATTGAATGATTCCAGCGGCAGTAGTTATATAATGAAGTCTAGTTTCTGTCCTCGAAATTTGAGCGCAATTGGATCACGGAAACGAAAGTTTTGGTGCTTTTACTGAGGTGTCGCTGAGAGTTCCGGGGAGGACTTCAGCGAGATGATTGTTGTGGATGTTGGTTGTTGGCGTGAAAATGATGGCTCACAACTAGTTCTTCAAGGGAAGGGAAGAATCGATGCAGACTTGGTTGAGAAAGAAGAAGAGTTGGCGAGATGAACTCACTCGGCAACACTTAGAAATTTGACGCAAGGAAGCAAAGAAGAAAGAGAGAGAGTTTTGACAAGGCAAATTCGTTTTAATCTTGCGTGCCTTTTCAGGCATTGGAAGGCACTTATATAATGCCTATATATTGTCATAAAGTGCCAACCAAAATAACAAAAATACGGAACTTGGCCTACTAACAAGAAATACTAAAAACGTGGCCATAAAAGGAAAGTTTTAAGTTGGGCCATTATTTAATAAATAAAATACTCCCATGCCATGGGCCTGGCATGAGGTGGCATGGTCCATGTGCCAACCCACGACACTCATTCCGCCTAGCCAAGTGGTCCAGGATGGCTCGGCGCCTTGCTTGATTCTTCACGGGCCGCAAGCGCCGGTGTTCTCGGCCCCGGTTTGGAGACTTGTGTAGAAGTCGGCTCGGGCGTGGCTTAGGGGCCCTTGGCACGCCAACCCCTTCTTGAGGTCATGGAGGAGGTGGCGAGCCCTTGACCGAGTGATGGCTCCGGGCATAGGGTCGCCGGCGCCGCCTTGGTTCTTCACGCTCGGTCGTCTTGTCTTGGCGCTAGGCGTTGTGCTCTCCTCTTGGCCTAGCTCTTGGCGTGGCTCCTCTTGCTCCTCGTCCACGCCTAGCTCTTGGACATCCTCCCCTAGCTCCGGCTCATGTTCCTCGTCCGCGCCTAGCTCTTGGACATCCTCGCCTAGCCCTAGACCTTGTGATGGCACCAGGGATTGCCTTGTCATCTTGGACGTAGGCCTTGCTGACGCTTGTGCCCAGCGCACCCGGCGCCTTGGCCTTGTCTTGGCCAATGCCTTGCTTTGGTTTGGCTTTGGCTCTCCTTGATGAGACTTGAGCTCCATCTTTAATACTTGAGCCATCTTGGAAGTCCAGGCTCTCTTGAAGCTCTTGATGGGACCCCTGGTCACATCATCCGCGGTGGCTTCCTCACGGTGGGTGTTAGCCTCCTTGGTACGGCTCTGCTTGGCAAGCCGCGCGGCAATCAACTCGGGGCAAAGTGTGGGCGGTTGCCACCCCATATCATGGCCTTCGGCACGGCGGGGAGTGCGTGGGGGTGGAAGCCAGCCCGGATCAAGACGGTCGAGCGGGTGTCGGGTCTGGCCTTGGGCGCGATCATGTCCTCGATGGAGCACATCTTCCCAAGCCTCCTCGACAAAGGACTCTTCATAGGCTCCGTAGGCGCCTTCCTCGTCATAGTCTCCAAAGGATTCCACGTCGAACTCGGTGAAACTATGAGCATAATGGCGACGACCCTCGTAGCCGGCTGCGGGCCTAGGCGCGGTGCGGGAATAAGAGCCTCCATACAAGGCCGTGGCGTAATGAGCTTGGCTTCGTGAGCGTCGGCCCGGTTGCAGTCGAGGAGGATAGAACCAATATGGCTCGTCCATGGCGACTCACCTAGCACAAGCGAGAGGCAACCCAAGTAAAAAGTCCCAAGCAATCAAAGCAATGCATACCAATAAAGAATGAGCAAGCGAAACCTAGGCAATCAAGTAATGACACTTAAGGAGGAAGCACACGAAATAATGCCTAAGACAACAACCACACACAAAGGAAAAAGCTCAAACAAGAGAGGCAAGGATGATAAGTATAGGTAAAATGAAAATTTGAAGGGGACTGGGGCACTTTCAATCCAATCCCAAATGTATCATCTAAGCTAATTAGCAAAAGCCAACTTGAACTTCGGATGATGAGCTAAGGCAATCATGGCCATTCGGCCACTCTATGGGTCCAACAAGAAGTGAAGTGTAGTGGCAAGGGACTAGAGGAATATGAGGAGGTAGGCTTAGGGGCCCAAGTTGCCAAGTGAGGGTGAGAGATCCCACCAAAGAGGTTGTGGCCCAATCGACAAGACAAGGAACTAGATGGACGACCCACTCCACTCCCTTTCTTTTTTCTTTTTTTGAATTTCGGTTTTTTTTTTTAATTGGGCCTTTTGCCTTTTCTTGGCCTCTTGACTTTCAAAAGGCTCTTTCTAACATAATGGGAGTGGTGGCCGAAATTGCAAGCTTCATGAGCAATAAACAAGACGTGGGGCCACAATAAAAGAAAATTGGAAATGGAAGGTGGTGGCAACAAGGTGGTGGTTTGTTTTGATTCTCCAAGTCCCTTTTTGGGGTGGAACAAGGAGGGAGACAAGAAGAAAAGGAAGATGTCTACTTTCCACAAATACTTCTACCACTATTGGAGTCCCCCACCAAGGAAGCTTCCTAGCCTTTTACCCACCTACAAATCAGCCAAGGTACAACTTGTCTTTTACCTAATTAGGCTAAATGAGACAAAAGGAACAAGAGGGAAAGTGGAAGTGGTCCCTTCCAAATTGGCCAATTCACAAGCAAGTGGAGGGAGATTTAAATTGCACAAACAAACACATGGCCGACTGGGGGTATGGGCTGGGCGGCAGTAGGGGTGGTGGTGGGTGGTGATACGGTGACAGGGGCGGTGGTTCGGTCGCCGAAGGTGGTGGTGGTCGCCGGAAAACTTTTTTTTATTTTTGAGCTTGTTTTTTGGAGGGGAAGGCAAGGCAACTAAACTAAACACTAAGCTAGCAAGGAAATACGGAAAACAAGGCATGGAAATGAGAAAAAACTGAGCATGCAAAACTAAACACAAAGACATGAAGAAACAAGAAACAAATTCAAGCTAGCAAGGAAGGAAATGAGCAAAAACACATGGTTGACATGGGAACAAGAAGAGAACTCATACAAGCTAAGGAAATGAGCATGAAAAACGAATTTGAGAGAGGAGAAATGGGACTTAGCTTGGGCTTTGGCTCTTGATACCAATTGATGAGAATCAAACCCCCAAAAGAGGTTTTTATTCCCAAGAGAAGCTAGATCGTGGCAAAGCTAGGGTTCCTCCTTCACTCTTGAGCTTGGATGGCCTCCAATAGCCTTTGGGAGAGGTTCTTGGTCGTGGAAGGGGTGGAACGCCAAGGGAGCGCCGAGAGGGCCGGAGGGCGGCCGAGGGGAGGCGCGGCTGGCGGCGCTAGCTTATGGCCAAGAGAACCTCCTCTAGAGGTTCCTTGGCTCGACGAGAGGTGTTCCTACCGATTTGTATGCTTGCTTTGTGAGAATATGAGATTGAGGGGAAGAAGATGCAAGATTTGGAAGCTTGAAGTGAAAGAAATAAGAGGCGGCCTAGGGGAGATAAAATCAACCTTAGGCAATGCCACTTCTATACTCTTCACTAATGAACAAAGGAAGCCAAGGATGGCTTATAAAGTCAAGGGTTTTGGTGGGCTAGGAACCCATATGCAAATGGGTCCACACGCCCAACATGGAAAGACAAATACATGATTAATTAACAAAAGTGGAAAGGGGATAAAAGCCATAAGGCTTGGATATGGACGTGCACATAAATGCCTTGGAATCGAAGAATTGTTGATGCTTGAGTGTCGTGGCATTGATGCGCCGGTGTCTTGGTGGTCAAGTACCGGGACTCATCAGGTGTATTCTTTATGCATGCAACATGTATTGGGAGGGTATTCGGGCATATTCTTATCATGTTTGGGTATAAAGGATAGGCTGTGGATTAAGAAGGAGAGTCCCCTCACATTTGTTTTCATGCATAATGGGCGGGCTGATGCACTTAAGCATTGGTTGCGAGAGAGTGACTATGTAGGGTGGTTTGAAGATCTAGAGTTCTATGTGTTTGCAAGAAGACCGTATGCAGATTCGGGGTCGAATCTTCCTCAAGAAGGGGAGGATGATGTGATTATGAATCCCATCCAAGGCATTGCCAAGCTTGAGTCCATCCAAGAGCAAGTGAATCCGGGCGCGCGCACGCAGCTAGGGTTGGCACATTCCACCAAGTCGTCACCACCATGGACAAGCTCTTTTGGGCCCCATCTTGAAGACATGCCAAGCTATGAAGATGGGCCAAATTTGAGGCTGAATGGACCACAAGTGCTTGGAGAAGTGACCCAAGCTCCCACAGTGTCGAGGCCGGCGCCAGCGTCCAAGTAGAAAGGCCGAGGCTAGTGGCGCATTCTTGGCAATGGAGCTCTCTCATATTGGAAAGGCTGTATTTGGACATGGTTGTTAAGTCTTTTATATCTTTTTTGTTAGTTATTTTATGGTTATTTTGTGGGACATATTTAAAGGCATTGTTGGCCTCTTTTGTTGGTTAGCTTGAATTTTGAATCAAACACTAGAACAACTTTGTTGTCTTCTCTCTTTGAGAATTTGATCTTTGAATTGAATTGAAGCATTTAGTGAGTCACATCTAAGTGTTCATTTATTTGCTTTGGTGAGTAACATACATTGCTTGGTTGATTTTGAGTAGTGAGTCATATCTATAATCGGTTGGCCTCTTCTTGATTCCATTGGTGAGTTATATCCTAAGGAATTAAGTTGCCTATCCCCAAACTCCAGCCGTGCGTCATACATCATTCCTCCACAAAGCTTCCACTTTTGCTTCACCAACACATCAAACACCATCCTAGTCGTGACCTTGACCGAGTGTCTCTTCTCTCTAGTCATTTGGCTTGTTTCACCTTGCTAAAGAAGATCCTTTATATGTGCGTAGCACATCATAAGTGCATGCTTATCTCTAATTCACATGTCCTCATCAATGCTCCAGCACATTAAGCCAAGTAAGAAGAGTGCAGCCAATCTGAGCATTACCGAGCAAAGGGGTGGTTATACATGCAAGTACATTCTGGAAGAATAGTACTTCTAGTTTAATATCTTGTCTCGGCTCGGGTTTAGGCATGCTACTCGGTTAAGCATCATTGTCACTTGCTCCCATACCAACCTCCTTGGGTTGTTTTGGATTTGCCGTCAAATCCTCAAGAAATTCATCTTCCAAGTATGGTGAAAGATCTCCAACATTAAAAGTTGCTGAAATTGACATATCTCCGAGGATTTCCAGCTTATAAGCATTATCACCAATGCGCTCAAGGACATTGAAAGGACCTTTTGATCGGGGCATGAGCTTGCTTTTCCTCTTGGAATGAAATCTCTTCTTATGAAGAGGCAACCAAACTAGATCACCGGGCTAGAAAATAGCCTTCTTGTGATGCTTATTACCCCGTTGCTTGTACATCTCATTGACATTCTCAATTCTGACTCGAATCTGCTCATGTAACTTCTTCAAGCACTCAGTAATAGGGGCCATATGGGAGCTAAAATTGTGAATAAACCTCCGGTAGAAAGAGGCTAACCCATGGAAGCTCCTCACATCAGAAATGGAATTAGGAGTTGGCCATGTGCAAATAGCTTTCACCTTGGACTTATCAACTGAAATTCCATCCTTGGACACCACATAACCAAGGAAGACAATGCTTAATGAAAAGAACTCACACTTCTCAAGCTTGGCATAAAGATGTTGCTTGCGCAAAACTGGGAATACTTGCTCAAGATGCTCCTTTTCATCCTTTGAATAGATAAGGATGTCATCAAAGTACACCACCACAAACTTTCCAATGAAAGATCTAAGCACCTTATTCATCAGCCTCTTGAAGGTACTTAGAGCATTTGATAATCCGAATGGCATTACCATCCACTCATAAAGGCCTCCCTTAGTCTTGAAGGTTGTCTTCCACTCATCTCTACCTCGAATTCTGATTTAGTGGTAGCCACTCCTCAAATCAACCTTGTAAAAGACTTGTGCACCATGGAGCTCGTCCAACGTATCATCAAGTCTAGGGATGGGGTACCTATACTTGACGGTAATGTTGTTGATAGCACGACTGTCCACACACATCTTCATAGTGCCATCCTTCTTAGGAAAAAGCAAGGCCGGAACTGAACAAGGACTCATGCTCTCTCATACATATCTCCCAGAATCAAGTCAATATGGTGCTCAATGGCTCGAATCAGAGGTAAACCTGTGGGCAAATCAGTAGGAAAAACATCTCCAAAATGAGTTAGTAAGGGCTGCACCAGGGGTTCAAGGTCATCTCCTCATTGCTTAAAGTTTGCTCAAGGATAAGCAAGATGAAAAAGGGCTTCCCACTCTGAATTTTTCTCTTTTCACTCAAGAATAGCTCTTTCTCACTTGTGTTTCCATTCCCGGGCTGGATTTTTTGGATTGGTGGGGCTAATGTGGTAAGGGTGATTTTCTTGTGAATGGTAATAAGGGAATAGGTGTTATGGAGACCATCATGTAAAACTCCTCTATCAAACTGCCATGGTCTCCCTAATAACAAATGACAAGCATCCATTGGAATAACATCACATAAAATCTCATCATGATATATCTTGCCAATTGAAAAAGAGATAAGGGCCTATTTTGTTACCGAAACGTCATTCCCTTTGTTCATCCATTGGAGCTTGTTAGGATGAGGATACTCCACCGTGGGAAGTTCAATCTTGCCAACGATCAAGGTTGAGGCCACATTAGTGCAACTCACACTGTCGATTATCATGTCACACACTTTGCCATTGATGGTGTAACGAGTGTCAAAGATATGCTCGCGTTGTTCCTCATTCTCCTTCGGTGATTCAATAGCATGAAGAACCCTTTTGATCATCAAGGATTCACCATAATCATTAGCTACCAAGGTCTCTTCCTGATCACCTCCTTGCTCTTCACAATCATTCTCAATCTCATGGTTGATCTCATTAACCTATCTTACGGTCATGGCTCTTTTGTTTGGACATTCAGCTTGAAAATTACCAAAACTATGACATTTGAAGCACTTCTTGCCATCAAACCTCTTAGAAACTTATTTAGCAACTTCCTTGCCCTTGCTCTTATCCTTCTCATATCATTGTGGCTGCTCAGAATTTGAAGAAGAACTTGCTCTAAATGGTTTTGAAAAAGTCTTTAGAGAAGAATCTCTTACCCGAAATCTGCTTCTCCACCTTAAGAGAAATTTTGACAACATCATCAAATGTCCAATAGGGCTGTAAATCCACCTTTTTAGCAATGGTGGAGGTCATGCCACCAATGTATCTAGCAATGGTTTGCTCAACTTCTTCATTCACTTCCGTGCACAACTTGAGTTGTTCAAACTCTCGTGTGTACTCTGCAATGCTGAATTGGCTTGCTTCAAATGGGTCATTTGAAGGTACAACTCTTGCTTGTAAGTGGATGGAAGAAAACGCTTGTCCATGAGCTTTTGCAGCTTAGCCCATGAGCGAATACTTCTCTTGCATTCTTTGGTGATTCAAGTGCTCATACCAAAGAGATGCATACTTCTTGAGCATAAGCACAACCACCTTAAAGCTCCTCTCATTAGATTATCCCTTAGCCTCAAAGACTCTCTTGATGGATTGCACCCATTCAAGATAATCTTCCGGGTTCAAGCTTCCATCAAACTCAGGCGGTTCAACCTTCACATCTCGAAATCATCATGTGCATGGTTTCTTCTCCCATGTCTCGGGCTGCTATGGTCAGAATCACTACTCTCGTCACTTCGTCCAGAAGTTTGGCTTTCCTCCTCACGATCTCTTTGTGCCGGGGGCCTTCCTCTACCATTCCCATCCCTTAAAAAGGGTGAGAATCTCTCCAATTTGCAGCTGAAGTTCATTGATTTGACGATCTCTCCCCTCATTTTGAGCTTGTTTGAGAGTCAAATTTCTGGGAACCGGATCACCCATGGTTGTTTTTGTGTTAAAAAGGTTCTTTTGGGGACTAGAAATGTGTTTGGGTTAGGGGTTCTTTATGGACTGAAAGTTTGAGATGTATTTAGGATGAAGTATTGAAGAAAATCATAGAAAACGAGCTGAAACGATCCTGATGTTCTAATACCAATTTGATGTGGGATGCTCAACACTTCAGCTCATACAAGGATAGATCTAAGAACAAGAACTAAGGATAGAAGAAGCTCACCACCAAGAGCATAAAGGTTGCGCCACCAACTAAAGGATAAAGGGCTAACTTGACACATCACAAGCCTAAACTTGATAAACACAACAAGATTTGGGTAAAAAACTCAGTTTTCTGAATATGACCTCAAAGGGGTGTTTAATATTATTCAAATCTGCTGAAAATACAAAGATTAGGCCTCCATATATAGAAGAGCCTCAATACCAACGGGATTACACTTAAATTGCCTAGGAAATGCAAGATAACTCAAAATTATGCTCAGCCAACAACCAGAGCATTTAATGCATCAATCTTCCAAGGCAACTAGAAAAGATAAATCAATTAAAAGTAGAAAATACACTCCCAAGGCTGCTAAGTGCATGTTTGTCTCTAATTTCCATGTCCTCGTCAATGCTCCGGCACATTAAGCCAAATAAGAAGAGTGCAGCCAATCTGAGCATTACCGAGCAAAGGGGTGGTTGTACATGCAAGTAAATTATGGAAGAATAGTACCATATTTAATATCTTGCCTGGACTCGGGTTTAGACATGTTACTCGGTTCAGCATCATTGTCACTTGCTCCCGCATCAAATTATCTAGATGTCGCATGCCCCAAGTGCCTGCTGTTCCGCCTGTCGTGCCATCTTCTATTCTTGTATACTTCGGTCAATTCAAAAAAGGTAACTTCTTTTGTTATTTAGGCACCAAAGAAAAGTATTATATTTTTGTTATTGATCTACTGTTCATAGTTGATTAGTTTGATCTACAACATCACTAGAAGATCCTTACAAGTTTATCTTTTTATAAGAAAATAGTTATTCTGACATGTAGTAAGCATTTTATATCTCTTGGCATGATTGCATTTATTAATTTGGAATGTGCTTATTGACATGACTCCTTAAATTGTTTCTAATATAGTTGTTTTGCGGTCTAGCTGATGGACTCAAGTATTTTCATCTAGTTGTGTCAATAGTCTATGGGTCTTCATATATCTATTGCTTATAGTATAAAAATATATGTGCTTGGAGCTAAATTACTTTTCCATTGTTAGTCAGACCATTAAGTACATCGTTTGTATATTGGCATATACATTATCTTGTTGCTTCTTATAATTACAAAGATGTTAATTCTCCAAACTTCTACTATATTTTTAGGCTCCACGTAAATGAAAAACATTTATATGTTCTTGTTTTCTGTTACCACAGGTTGTGAAAATGAAGTTTCCTTGTTGCATTTCCATCACAATTCCTCTATAACTTTTTATCCTAAGGGCATGCCCCTAACCCCCCCACCCATAATAAAAATCCAACTTGTCACATGCTTTATAGGTTCAGTTGGTCGTTGTCTTTTCTCGTACTTTTCACTGTGGTCCATTTGAAATCGTTCTAGTGAATACCCTTGGATTGGGGTGGTACGGTAATTGGCTGTAACTTTTCAAAATCTTTTTTGCTCTTCTTTCACAGTTGTTCTCATGTCTACTTCACATTAATTTTAATTCTCACATAAACTGTTGGCAAATTTGATGGTTTACTCATCTTTGTTGAGTTTTTCTATCACGGTGTGATTAAGCATACCATGAAAGACTTGTTTCCAGTCTTTTGTGTTTCAATAGCTTGGTGTAAATTTGTTTATAATGTGTAATTAGAACTAACTTGGCTTTATTTTCTTTATTAAATTGTCCAAGTCCTTCATTGCCAACAAAGGAATACAAGTTCTTCACAAGTCAATTCGTATTCCAAGTATTAACAGAACACATACTTAGTTATCTTCTTTGAGTTAGAGATAGCATTTTTTCCATCTAGGATATTGATTCGTACAATATATAGGTAAAATTTCGTATTACTCTATTATTTGGTCGTTCACATTCTAGATCCATGACTTTTTATGAAGAACATATAAAAATTTATTGTTTTGGCATATGATGGTGTATTGGTGTGTGATTAATTTGCTTACAATTTTGTCTTACTCTACATTCTTGTTTATGAGTTTGATTATGACAATTATTAATTGTGAGTGAAAATTATATAAAAGGATTAAGCAATAAACAAACTAATTAACCAAATAACATACAATATTATATCTCGGTTACTAATTAACCGAGATAAAAAACACATATTTTCTCGCACGAAATTAAGTTTTTCTCGCGGTTATAACCGTCATAAATACCTTGAATGAATGAATTTTCTCCTTTTTTATTCCGGTTTTAGACAATATATCCCGATTGTTAAACCGAGATATATTCCTTGATTGGAACGCAAGTATCCCCTATTTTATACCGGTTTCGGAGAGTATATATCATGGTTCGCAACCGTGATAAAAATTATATTTTATTACGATTCTATTCCCTATTCTTGTTTATTCCGCAACTAAAGAGGACGGTTCAAAACCGGGATAAATAAGGGCACGTAACTGAGATAAAAAAAAATTGTACTAGTGAAGTGTTTGTACTTGTGAAGAGTTGCAAAAGCGCATAGAAGTGTGAAGAAAAAGTGGAGCCTGTATTGTCTTAAATGGGAAAAAATGATGCAATTGAATTTGAAAAGATTTGATGTGATCTTAGAGTTGATTGGTGGACTTCGATTTCCAAGACGGTGTAATGAAGACGTTTCCCATGCTCAAGACGATTCGTCTGCCAAACGCCTTTAAGGTATTGTTAGGGACCTAGGATTGTGTCCACATATGAATCTGAAAGGCGTTAAGACATAGAGACACGGATCATTACCGGCGCTGTTAAAGGAAGGCGACATAGAGATGACCGTCACAGGGAGCTGCAAAGATTGAGCGTCAAGCAACATGACCAGGAAGATTGATATTGTTTCCTTATATGACATGCCTCACTCATGGAAGACAACGACAACTAGAAAGGCTCATGCGATAAAAGATTTAATGTGTTATGGAAATAATTTCCTTATTGATGTGATCCGACGGGTTCGGACCACGTTTGACGTGGATCTAGGCAGGAAAGCGGCCTCGAATCCTTCTCCTTAGTAACCGGGATAGGTAGCAACCAAGCGTGGGCTCGGTTACCGACTCTCTTGCTCTCAGCGGGGCCGAGTTGGGGCGAGAGGATCTCGCATGCGGAAGCTAGCGATGGAGGGATAGATTGTGTTTGTGAACCATGACGTGGTTCAATCGGGTCTAACCAGTTTTGTGACGCCGAGGCTTAAGGGAGGAGATGATCTCAACTGAGGCTTAAGCTTTAATTTCAACGTAACTAAAACGATTATAAGTTTTGGCTATATATAGCCAAAATAGTGCACGGCCTTGATGGGCCTTATTTAACCTAATGGGCCGAGTCCATACGCATATGGGCTCGCACACCAAAACAAGAATTAAGCTAAAACTAGTAACTACTAAATAAGTAACTACTAAAAACGGAAAGTATTGAAATACATAGAAAAGCTAATTAAATAGGCTTGTCGGATGCCACGGGGGACGCCACGATCTTGGTCTTCGGCGGCTCGCCGAAGCCTGGTTCAGGACTAGCCAAGAGCGCATCATTCTCCCTCCCTTAGATTCGAAGCGTCCTCGCTTCGAGCTGGTGTTGGCCAGGTAAAACACGCGCTCTGCAGCAAATGAGAGCGTTGTGTCTTTGTGTAGCTCGGGTCCGACTCTCGGCATCTCAAAATTCAATATGTAGGGCTCAGATTTGGGAGCGGTCTTGGCGTCGGGTGCCTTGGTCATCATCATCGCACGGAAGCTCGGATCTGGAGTCGACAACCTCAAAAGGGCCGGCGTAGGCACGTTGGGAACATCGGGCTTGCGCGCGGGCATGAAAGCATTGGGGTCGGGAGCGGGCACGCTGGGGCACGGACCCGCTGCCATTGACACGTGGGCGGGTGCACTAGGTACCGGGTTTGCAGCAACGGGCACGATGGCGGGTGCCCTGCAGGAAGGCACCTTGGGCACGAAAGTGGGCGCATCGAAGGCTGGCGCGCTGGAGCAATAAAGTGCGGCTATGGGCACAACAGTGGGTGCGCTGAAAGTCGGTGCGACAGGTGGCGCTACTGCGGGCTGCGGTGCGACTGGGCACACGAGTAGGCGCGTGTCAAGGACCCAGTCTGGAGGCGTGGGTTCGAACCTACGCGGAGCGGCCACGCTGTAGGGAGTGGGCGCGCTACGCATTGGTATTGGTGCGCGGGGGCGCTGAGGCGGCGGTGCGGGGGCGTAGTCGATGCGTGTCGGTGGGTCTCGTCGGTGCCGCGGTGGGGAGTCGTAGGCATAGTCGAAGTCGTAGATGCTGCGCCGGGGCGGTGGGATCCACTCCAGGTCGTAGTCGCGGGTGCGGCGCCGGGGCCAAGACATGTGGGAGCGGGGCGCCAAGTCGGAGCGTCAACGCGGCGGCGGGGGTCCATAGGCACGAGGCGGCGGGATCCAATCCGGGTCCGCTTCGCAACGAAGCTCGTTGTAGTACTGGGACCATCCATCAATGTCGTCGCCTTCATAGTCCCATTGGTGGGGCCAACAGGCCATGAAGTGGGCTCGGCTAAGGCTTAGGCGTGGGCCATGGTGTGGGTTCGGATGGGTTAGGGTAATGGGTAAGGCCGGATAGTTGGTTGTGATCTTTTTTTATCTTTTTTTTTTGGGATAAGGCCGTGAAAGAGGGGATTGGGTTGGATTTGTTTTGGCAACAAATAAACTTGTTCAAAGTTTCGGTTTAAATGGGAAAGATTGAGATTGGCCGAGATTTTGTGGGTAGTGGTTTTGGAAATTGGCAATCGGTTGAAAAAAAGGCAAAGATATGGTGAGAGGGGATTTTGTAATTAGAAGATACGGTGGATCGTAGTGGTTGAAATTTCAATTTGAAGTTTGAAAAGTCAAAGGTAAAAAAAAATGGCCACGATATGATACCGTACCAAGGTTTGGATTTGGATTTTTTTTGTTTTTGTTTTTGGTTTTGGATGGGGATTGCTACGGTGATGCAACAAAGGTGAGAGGCTGGTGGTGGTGGGTAGGGAGAAAGGAAAGAAAAGGAAAAACACATCTCGTATCCCTGGCGTTCTCATACTAGTTGATGTGATCCGACGGGTTCGGACCACGTTTGACGCGGATCTAGGCAGGAAAGTGGCCTCGAATCCTTCTCCTTAGTAACCGGGATAGGTAGCAACCAAGCGTGGGCTCGGTTACCGGCTCTCTTGCTCTCAGCGGGGCCGAGTTGGGGCGAGAGGATCTCGCAGGCGGAAGCTAGCGATGGAGGGATAGATTGTGTTTGTGAACCGTGACGTGGTTCAATCGGGTCTAACCAGTTTTGTGACGTCGAGGCTTAAGGGAGGAGATGATCTCAACTGAGGCTTAAGCTTTAATTTCAACGTAACTAAAACGATTACAAGTTTTGGCTATATATAGCCAAAATAGTGCACGGCCTTGATGGGCCTTATTTAACCTAATGGGCCGAGTCCATACGCATATGGGCTCGCACACCAAAACAAGAATTAAGCTAAAACTAGTAACTACTAAATAAGTAACTACTAAAAACGGAAAGTACTAAAATACATAGAAAAGCTAATTAAATAGGCTTGTCGGATGCCACGGGGGACGCCAGGTCTTGGTCTTCGGCGGCTCGCCGAAGCCTGGTTCAGGACTAGCCAAGAGCGCATCACTTATCCAATATAAGGAAATATTCTCTACCATGTTTGGTTATTTTATCTTAGGCTCCAGGCCAAGATATTATCTTACTTTTATGGTAAGATCCTATTCCTTGTAAAACTACCTTTAGACCTCTATATAAGGGGGTGTCACGACCTTGCAAGACATTGTCATTCAAGATATCACAATCATATTATCATACGATCTTACATCAAACAACGACCCTTACTTTCTCTCAAACATTCCATTCTTTTCTAGCTAATGTGCATTCCTTGACCACATACTCCAAAATCAAAGCGGATAGTGTCACAATACGAAATTTGCCCAAAACAAAAGGGATAGGACATGTTACTCTTATTAGGGGTAAATGTCTTTCAGAAGAATGTTGGAAGTACCGGCCATGAACGAGAATGTTGAGAGCACTGATCGTGATCGAGATGAACGAAGTGATCGTAAGAACAAGCATATGCTCTGAAGGTATAAGTCGTCCAAACATGTAGAGGTCACCCATACAAGATAGTTGGTGCATAATACAACAAGTACTAGAGATATTTTTGCAACCATCTAGATCAACTCTTACAAGATTTGTGTGCTTAAGTTTTTACACCAATGGTGCCCCTTAGTTCGTTCAGGAGACAAGATTAGAGAACTGAAAAAGTCAGGACGTGCTTAGACAAAGAAGACAAACTGACAATTCTAAGTGCTAGCCGTTAGAAGCATCTGAAGTGGTATGCGCTTTTGCTTACATTGAGGAGGAACACAAATATGGCAATGTTGGAGTAGAGGAAACACCCAAGTGTTGGCTGGTTGTAATGTCTATTTAAGTGGAAGGATTTTACTTAGAGAGACATTCAAGCTAAGAGAGAAAGGAATTCAAGTGTTTTGCATATTTGAAACTGGGAGATAGTTAAAAGTGGGGAAAGAGAGTTAATCTAGGTGGGAAGTCTTAGAATTAACGTCCAGGTTATCATTGTAATTTCTTGAGAAATCAATAAGATAAATACACTTGATGTGATCACCCCTATGATCAATCAAGAACAATAAGGCATAGGCCCAACAAGACCAAGCTCACCAAGCAACGCCCAATTGCTAGAGCAAGCACCGGAGCCCACGCTGTAATTCACTCCTCCGCGCAGCTCACTGAGCCAATCACCTCCAAATGACTTGGCTTCTCTTCCACAGTCTTCTAAGGACCAAATAAGCCTAGGTAAGTCAAGAGTTTTGGGGTAAAATGCAGTTGCGCCGACGCCTCCACTCACTAGAAGCCAAACGCTCGGCCTCACTAGGGCTCCTCCAAGTGTACACGACATCGACCACCCTCCAATCATAATCACTCGAGCCAAGGATCGTCAACTGGCCTTAGACCTTCAAATAAACGTTAGGAGCTCAGGTGTGCCGAGACAAATTGACTTTGACATGGTGGTTCTTCTCCAGCAAGTGTCCAGCATCGCCGACGTCGCACCAGTTTGACACAGCTTCACTCTCCATGGGCGCGTTTCAAATCCACTTGTGCGTTTTCCTTCAAATTTGGTGGAGAGACGTGTTACATCCCAAACCGACGTCAAAATCGTGGCCTTCTTGTCGGACAAGTGAAGAGTTGTTGTTGTCTTTACTAGGCTAGATCAAGAGTTGCATTTCTTGTCATTTTCATGCCTTTATATGCCGGCTATAGTTTCTCATCTTGTTATCTTCGTAAACCTTGGTTTTCTAATCGAGATTATTTGGAGAGATTCCAACAAAAAACTTTGTCTTCGTGAGTTTATCGAAGCCTTGTCTCTTTTGATTGTGGTGCGTTTATCCTCAACCAAAATTGATGACTTGTTCAAGGAGTTGTGGTGAGTTCATCCTCAACTACTAGGAGTTGTTACTGGTGTTTTGGGTACCATTTGGAGATGTTTAGAGCGTATTGTAGAGATTGGAGTTGAGAAGAAGAAGTGTGGATATGGTGGTTTGGAGAATCTTAAATGAAGACATTAAGAAGATGAGAAGAAACCACTTGAGAAAACCGAAGAGAGGACGAAGTTCAGAAGAGAAGAGGTGCTACAGAAGCAAAACCGCGGTCGCGGGGCTGAGGGCCGCGGTCGCCGAATCAACGCGAGGCAAAGGAGCAAGAAATCGAGAATCCGCGATCGCGGAAGTCCACAGCTTGGGCGCGGAAAAGTCGAGAGCAAAGCCGTTCAGAAGTTAATTTTCCGCAATCGCGGAAGCTTTCTCCGCGGTCGCGGAAACCCCATTCGTCAGCGTGTCCAAGTTTCCGAAGATTTACTTTTATTTTATTTATTACTTTTTCTTTTATTTCTTTATTCCGGTAGGATTATTTTAGTTTCCTTTTAGATTATGTTTGTGATCTTTGGTTTTAGGTTTAGCTAGTTTATTTAAACCTAGTTCCAACAGCCTCCATTCATAGAGTTTAGAATCTAAGTTTTTATTCCATTCAGTATTGTTTTCCCTTGAGTTATGAAGAACTAAGCACCCTTTGCTTAGTCCGACAATTGAAGCCTTCATTTGATATATGATTGTGAGGTTATAATTCTTTTCCTATTCCTTTGGATTATATATTTTCTCTTGAGCCTATTCCTATTGATTCTTATTGATTTGACTGGATTGATCACCTAGTTGATATTAGTAATTGTCTATTGCTAGGGTTTGGATATTTCGAGTTGAAATCCCTTATCTTGTGTATCAACCATGATATTCCAGGACTAGTTGGACTAGTTTATTATGAAAGAGAATTGATTATGTGTTAAATGTTGCGAGTTGTGGTGTTTCATGTATCCTGGTTAATTCCTATGCTCCATGCTACTATTGTTCTAAATCTTGATAGTTTCTCGTGCGTTCGATAGTAAGGGTTGTCAAGACTAGTTGGATTGGTAGCTAATTCAGAATAGGGACAAGAATAATCATAGGAAGGAATAGAGATAATCTAGGATCAATCAATCAAATGAATGGTGGATATTTGTTTGGCTAAGTACTTTTCCCCAATTGATTACAAAACCTTTGTTTTTACGTTTCTTTGTTTACTTGCAATTCAAACAACCAACCAATTCCCCCCTTTGTTACTTTGGCATACAAATTTACATTAAGAAAGATAACTCCTCCCTGTGGGATTCGACCCTTGCTTGCCTATTCTACTAATTTAGGTTTTTTTAAGGATTTTACTTTGATTGGGCATCACGACTTTAGCACCTATAAACTCTCAATCAGATCAAAACTAAGTTCTAACCAACCACTGAAATTCTGTCGAGAGAAGGTTCACTTCTACTTCAACTCAAGCACAACTTGGAGGGCGACTTCACCTTGATACTGAGTTCCTAATCGAGTCTGGGCTTCCATAAAGTGGTATCAGAGCCTCTTCACGGTAAGTCATAAAAAAAATTGACTTGTTGTTGGCTCAAAGGTTCTAGAAAAAGTAGTGCTCGAGATCCTTGTTGTTGCTCATTTCGTTGTGGAAATTCTGGATCACTTTCTTCTCTGCTTGTGTGTTGTGTTGATCGAATTTTTTTAGAGGTTGAAGACAACATTTTGTATGCCTAAACTTCAAAGATAAATACCTAAAAAAAAACCAAGAAATCCCAAGAGTTAGGCATCCTAAAGTGCTACCTATTCCGTTAAATTAACTTAGTGAGCTTCTTTATTAAGCCTACTAAATCGACTCATCCCCTTAAAAATTTTCATTGCACCTTGGTCAATGTCATAGGCCAACTGAATCTCTAAAAGTTGTTTGCAAAGTTCTTGCGCAGAATTGTCACATTTCTTGCATCTTGTAATTGCAATTGTGTATATCACTTTCTCTGGCCGTAAAAACTGAAAGTAAAAGTCGGACTTGACAAGAAAAATAAGTTGGACTTAGAAAAACTCATACTCAACGAAGAATAAAAAGAAAGAGTGGTCAAGCTTAGAAAAATTCAGATCCAACAAGAAAGAGAAGTCAAGCTAAGGTCGTGATTATAATTTTGTCTACACTGAAATTGTCTAGACTGATAATTTGGATCCAACAAGAAAGAGAAGTCAAGAGAAGTCAAGCTAAGGTCGTGATTATATTCTTGCCTTTCACGCCTTTTGTGAACTTAGGTTTGATTATATTTTGAGTTTAGACTTGCATACATGTTTGGCCGAGGTGTAATCCGTCTCTTTTTCATCCCAAAACTAGTTGAAGTAGACCACTCAAATTTCTGAAAATTTAAAATAACAACTTGTCTAGTCTTTGATCTTACTTGTTTGAGTGACGATACTTGTGTGAACCAAACATTGATTTGGTGTGAAGTTCTTTGTTAAAGTAGCTACGTACCTACCTTTCCTTCTGCATTTTTTCTTGTTTACTTTCCCTGTTTTAGTTGAGAAATCATGCAAGAAGATAAAGGAAAACATGCCATGACTAGCCTAAAGGGAAATGACAAGATGGTGTCAATGGCTGACATGCAAGTCATAGTGTGCTAAATGCAAGAAGACACCCAAGCCAAGAGGCTCGCTGAATCTAAGGAAGACTACGATCAAGCTAGGCAAGAACTTCTTGCATACCTAGAAGAGGGATTTGGTCTTCGTTCCGTGGAGAATCGTGAAGAGCACCAAGCATCCACCCTTGACCACGAACCCACCGAGGCTCTTCTAGACACGGGGCCTTCCAATCTGCCTGGACGTGATGTGTGGCTTCCACAACCAAATAGAAGGTCTCCATACTGTCAAGATGAGTATGATGATGCCATGTCACCACGAGCTCAAGGGCAGGACGCTCGTACTATTTTTTAGCGAGACCAAAGAGCACCTTACCAAACACCCCAAGTTACTTTGTTGATGTCGTGCTGTGTTCCTATTATATCCCAAGATCAAACAAGCCATAAAGGTTCCCCTCCACGAGACAATCCATATGACAACCGAGGCTTTCTCGATAAACATCACGAGAGGCCTCAAGGGAGGTAGCATCACCAAGGCGTAAAACTTGCTACTCAAACTGCTGCTGGTACTTCCGATGTTAAAGCATACCTTGATTGGGAGTCCAAAAATGAGGCATATTTTTATTACTATGGCTACAACGATGCAAAACATGTGGCCATAACAGCCATCAAATTCACCGACTTTGCCTATGCTTGGTGGAAGGAGGAAAAGAAAGAGCGACCTTACCACAACTGGAGCACATTAAGCGATGCACAAGGACCCCCGAAGATACCCTGACGTATAGGTTTGTGCCTGATGGCCCCCGACGAGCCCTCGTGCCCCCCTAGCGCACTCCCCTGACGCGCCCCCATGGCACGCGCCTGACGCGCCCCCATGGCACACCCATGGCGCACCCCCATGACCCTCCCCTGACGCGCCCCCATGGCACTCTCCTGACGCGCCCCATGGCGTGGCCCAGTAATCCGCCCCCATGGTGCGGCCACTGGCAGCGTGCTCCCTGGCAGCGGGTCCCCCTGGCAGCGCGCCCCCGTGTGGCACTCCCGGGTGTCACACGCCTATCCTTTTCCCTTGCTTTTATTTGTTTGTTTTATGCTTTGGAGTGTTGGTCACTTGTAGTGGACCCAACCCATTAACTTTAGGCACATGGCCTTTGCTTGTAAGACTTTTTAAAGCACCTTGTGTGCTACTTTGCAATCTAGGTTTAGTCAATGGTTTATTTGTGTAGAGTTTAGGTTTTCCTCGTCCCCTAAACCCTAGGCCTCACCCTAGTGGTTTGGGATCTCTTCCTTCCATCAATCTCTCTCACTCCCTCAATCCCTCTCTCACGCTTCAAGGGCCTCACACCCCCTATGCTTCCAGCTCAGTCGTGCCCCGCGTCTGAGCCCAGTCGCCGATGTGCTCCACTGTAGCCGCGCCCCAGTAACCTCACTTTGAGGTTATCTGGCCTTCTCGCTCCCTTGGTGGCACGCCCCCATAACACTTCCTTTTGAGGTTATTTCTAGCCGGCATCCAGAGCATCCAAAGGAAGAATCCATCCCAGAGAAGAAGAAGGAAGCCTTGCTTGAGCAATGGTCCGAGCCCACGCACCCGGAGCGCCTCCCCGCATGGGCGTTTCTCATCAACTGGTATCAGAGCTCAGGGGCCAAACTAAGTTACTTCCTTCTCACTTTCATTTCTTAGTTTCACTCATTTTCCCATTCCCCCTGCTTCCCCTTGCATTTCCCCCATTTTCTCTTATTTTTGTGCTTCTGCCACCACGCCACCACCACCGGCCACCGCAGCCTTGCGCACCTTGCCTCCATAGCTAGCCGCCACCTTCCCCTATATTTCCCATGTTAACCTAGCTATTTTGGGTGTTTCCAAGATCCAAGGCAAAAGGGGGACCATGACTAGCAAAAAGCCAAATTTACTTTTCCAAAACCCACCTTCCTTGTTTGTCCAAAAGGGGAAAGAAGACAAGACCACTTTTCCCTGTCTTGCCATGTGATCCTTCTAGGAAGCTTCCTAGTTGGTGGGTTTGTTACTTGTTCACTTGTGACCTTCATTTTTCCCTCCCTTTCCCAAGTCATCCTTTGCCACCCAAAAATTCAAATTTAATTGTCCAAGCTAGAGTGGAATTTTGATTTGTTGTGAAAGGTTGTAGCTTACTTGATCTTTTATTTCTTGTACCTTGGTGCCTTGATGTTTTGTTTGAGATCATGTCTTATCTAGGTGATCATGGCGCCCCTAGTTGGCGCCAACACCATGGCTCGAGGTTGCGCCTCTACACCTTTGACGGCTATGAAGACGATGAGGAATTTTCGATTTGGTTGCACCACACGGCGTATATGTTTCGCCATTCTGACTATGATTCTTATGAGCAAGTGCACTATGCCACCGGGTGCTTCACCGACTATGCTTGGGATTCATGGGTTTGGCTCAAAGGCGATCGTCGAAGGCGCGATTTGCACCTCATGGACATATGGACTCATCTTGTCTATGTCATGGATAGGCGGTATGCCCTCGAGTCCGTGCTTACGTGCAAGAGTATTTATGTCCATGCCGCACCTCGAGCGTTCCTATCGCACGCCCCCAGTGCGCCCCCAACACACACACAATGCGCTCCCAGTGCGCGCTCCCGTCGTACTCCTAGTGCGCGCTCCCATGGTGCCCACAACGCTCACAGAGAGCGCTGCCATTGTGCCCACACCGCTCCCAGAGTTCATTGCCATCGCACCCCAGTGCTCCCAGAGCGCGCTCCCATCGTGCCCACACCGCTCCTAGAGCGCGCTCTCATCGCGCCCACAACGTGCGCCCGCACGCTCCCAATGTCGTGCCAGCTCCAGCGCCATGCGCCATGCCAGCGCCCCGCACTGTGATCGCACCGATCCTCAGCCCGGTGCCCGTGCCCGCGCTCATCTTGTCACCCCGCACATCGCGCGCCCTAGCGCCCCGTGTGCTGCCGGCACCAGTGCCCGCGATCACACGTGTTCCTTCACTGCCGCGCCTCTTTGAATTGTCATGTTTTTTGAATTTTTAGGTTGTGGTGCCTAAGAAGCCGCCTAACCTTGACTCTCCACCGATACGCTCCCAGCCAATGGAACGCCTTCGTGCCCATGAAGGAGAGCATGCTGCACCTCTTCAGTTTGTCATGGATCGAGACCGGCAATGTGCTCCACTGAACAAGATGGTTTGACTCGAGTTCTTCTACCCCATGCTAGGGTCTCGGCATGGCAAAGGCACAAGCGCGAATCACTTGAGGACGACACCCTTATTGATAGGCGTTGTCGTGACACCTATACAAAATAATCCTAAACAAACCCAACTAATGTAGTCTGGTAAGTAAGGGTCGAATCCCACAGAGAATCAAATACTATTCCAATGATGTAATTGTATACCAACAAGTAACCAGGGGGTTTCTGATTTAAAAACAAAATAAGTAAAATAAATAAATAAAAACAAAGACTTGAAATCAAATTAGGGAAATAACTCAGCCAAACAAATATCCACACTTCAGATTGTTAGATCGATCATTGATTATTCCTAGTCCTTAATACTCATGAAAGTCCTAATCCCTGTTCTGAATTAGTTACCAGTCTAACCAGTCCCGATAACCCTAACTATTAAACAAATCCCTACTAACCTTCACGATTTAATTCAATAGCAGCAGGAAGTTCAGGAATAGATAGGTATATGCAAGTGTAGCAACCAGTCATACAATTGCATGCAATTAATTCTCTACACAAACTAAGGGATTTAGATTCTCAACCAGTATCCTCCAAGCCTTAGTAGTATGATCAATAGCAATCTCAACAGGTTCTATGGAAAAGGGGAATCAATAGCATAATACTAATTTCTCTAGGTTGTCAAGCTAGAGGGAACTACTATTAACAATCTATTTGATTTCCTAATCAACAAATCAAGGGGAATCGATATATGATCAATGAAATTAAGCACGAGAGAGAATTAAAACAATCATAGAAAGAGTAAAGGAATAAACTCACAATCCAATCAATCCAAAGGCTTCAATTGTCTGCCTGGGGAAAAGGTAAAAACAACGATGACTGAAACTAGGTCTGGATGGCGAACTCTCAAACCTAATGCTAAAGAGAGTATATATAGGGCTTCTAACAAATGACCTAGCCCAATAAGAAAAGAAACGGAATAAAATGAGAAAATAAGAAAAGAAAACAGAAAAGATAGATTCGAGAAAAGTCCGAACTTCCTGCGTTGATGACCCGCGATCGCGGCCCATGGACCGCGATCGCGGCCCCTTGTGGCTCCGCGCTCTTCACACTTCTCTGCGCCTGCAGATAATTCTCGACTTGCCCCGAGGAACCGTGGTCGCGGTTAATGCTCGGCCTTTACTCCTTGGCTTCGCCTCCAAACCTCTCGTCTTCACTTCCTTGGCGTCTTCTCTTGGTGGCTTCCTTCCTCAGTGTCTCCTATGATATCCAAGATAGCTCAAACACTTCCAAAAACACCAAACTTCGCCCCCAAATGCCATACACATGAATGTGTCTAAATCTACCCGAATGGAACCAATAAAACCCTCTAATAACTCTTAGTTAAGCCCTACAAAGTAGTGCTTATCAAACTCCCCCATGCTTAGACCTTTGCTCGTCCTCGAGTAAACTAATAAAGAGTCTACTCCTCCAATGCAGCACCCACGGTGTTAGGAAGCATGTCCTCCAACTAAGAGTCACCTAACCCATGCCAAGCTCCTGGCACCAATCTCATTCACAAAACATCCACAACTCAACCAACTTAAAGGGCAAGCAGAGTACTTCCCCTAAGCTTAACCCGGACATCCAATGGTGTGAGTAACCTCTAATCCTAGCCTCCATCTATGACTCCTTATGCATCCCAGAGTGACCTACCCGACAATCCTTCTTCGACTCCTCTTCTTATGCCGCCCCGTCGGTAAAATGAGATCCTAGAAAACTCTCCTCTTCTTTTCACTCATTTTGCCAAGGCGCCCTTTCGGGTTTTCACCAAGCCACTCATATCATTTTTTAATAGATGGGCTCACAATATACTCACATCACTCTTGACCTCATATTACCCCAGCCTAATACTGGTCCAAGCCACTTGCTTATTACCTAGGCCGCCCTTTCGGGTTTTCGACCTATCCCAGGATTTCTTATGTATGCCTTTTTTCAATATTTGGCTCTTTTCTTTTTATTCATCTCCTCAGCGACATAGCCAGTATAAAACTCTCCCATATGCTTAAATATTGCATTATCCTCAATGTAATGAAAGACAAAAGAATATAAGCACAGGGAAAAGCAAAAAATAACTCACAAACGTCGCCAAGATGCTTGGACACTTTCGTTGTTGTTGGTGGTATACACAATGTATGCACAGGTCTCCAGTGTTGGATGGGTGTCTTCATCAACTCCATCGTCTTCATTACCGTGCAACCAAAGGGAACCACTTGGTGTGTAGTGGTATAGCAAATACGTCGGGGTTGCACGGCCTTCAAAACCCACAAAAATGGGCCCAGATATGATCGTGGTGTGGGCCTCTAGTGGTCCTCCTCCTCAGCTGCCAATTGTAGGGCCATCATCGTTGTCAAATCAAGTGTAGGGCAGTGTATCCTCCGTGACAACATGATGCGCACCATCTCCATGGGGAACTCTGGACAGCTGGCCTGAGATGAACTTTTTTTTTTTATAATTCCGTTTAGTCATTTTTTTTCCGGATTTTTTTTTTCCGCCCCGTTTAAGGTTTTTTCGGGGAGTTATTAGTGCAGGGAAAGAGAGACTTACAATGGTGGTAAACACCTTCTTCAATAGGCATGGGGTCTCCTCCCTGCAGGTTAGTCGGAAACAAAAACAAAAACAAAACAAAACACACCAAAACAAATGCAAAAACAAGAAAAGAAAAGCATACCTCGGGTTGCCTCCCGGATAGCGCCTTAGTTATTGTCATGGCTTGACATTGTGCTACTGAGATCATGTAATATCACTCAATCCAGAACACATCACAGACTTACTATCAGGAGGGTGTTTCTTATGATCAAATATCTTAAATGTCACCCTATCACCCCCATACTTCACAGACACAATACCTCTACTCATAATGATTCGGATGTTAGCAGTCTTAAGAAAAGGCCTACCTAATAGTATAGGGGGCACATGCATATCATAACCAATGTCTAACACCACAAAATCCATAGGAAAAACTTTGGATCCTCAACTATTCCTTTCGGAAAAACTTTGGATCCATTCGCAAATTGAATAACTAAATCAGTTTCAAGCAAAGGTCCAAGATCTAGCAATTTATACACAGAGTAGGGTAACACATTAATAGATGAGCCCAATTCTATCATGCAATGATCAAACCTGGAGTAACCTATATCACAAGGAATACTAAACATGTCAGGGTCACTATACTTTTCAGGCAAATGTCTTCCGAATGCAGCAGACACATGTTCATTCAAGTTAATTACTCCTGTCAATTTCTTCCTTTTCCTAGGCCAGCATAAACATCTCATATATTTAGCAAATTTAGGCACAGCATGCATCAGATTAAGTAAAGGGAGATTTACCTCATGCTCACCTATGGAGTTGCGCGGTTCCATATTGAGCTCCGCCTTCTTCTTCACTTTTAGCCTCTTAGGAAGGTAAAGAGGTGACTTCTTAGGATCACAGGGTGGAGGAGTGTAATCAATAGGAATCACTTCTAAAGGGTATACGCCAAGAACTGATCCGCAAAATTTTGTCCAAACTTGCGGACGTTGGTTCTCGTCTTTCCGTTCTCGCTCATCCGTGGTCACGGTTCCTGAGCAAAAGGGCTCCTCTGCCTTTTCTCCTTTCAGTTGTGATATGCCCCTCACATTAGCCACTGGGGTCGGTTGGGGTGGTGGCCTTTCAAAATCCTGCTTCATATTTGCCATAACTTGAGTCAACCTTCCAAGCTGAGTTGCCAAACTTCCAACCTGAGTTGTTAGAAGTTGGATGTTGGAGTTTGTCTCCTGATGAATAGTCATCATGCTCTGCACAAGTGACTTGATGCTCTCCTCCATTGACGTGTATGAACTTTGGCTCGTCTCTTGAGGCTCAGGAAAGTACTGAGGCCAGCCTTGCTGCTGATAGTAAAAATCAAATGCTGCCATCTGTCTGGATTGAGATCTCAATGAAAACAATTAGTAACACAGGTGTGGACTGTAAGATAGGTCCACACAATAGTTGGTAAACAAACACACAATTAGAATAGTAAAATTGACTCCCCGGCAACGGCGCCAATTTGATAGGCGTTGTCGTGACACCTATACAAAATAATCCTAAACAAACCCAACTAATGTAGTCTGGTAAGTAAGGGTCGAATCCCACAGAGAATCAAATACTCTTCCAACGATGTAATTGTATACCAACAAGTAACCAGGGGGTTTCTGATTTAAAAATAAAATAAATAAATAAAAACAAAGACTTGAAATCAAATTAGGGAAATAACTCAGCCAAACAAATATCCACACTTCAGATTGATAGATCGATCATTGATTATTCCTAGTCCTCAATACTCATGAAAGTCCTAATCCATGTTCTGAATTAGTTACCAGTCCAACCAGTCCTGATAACCCTAACTATTAAACAAATCCCTACTAACCTTCACGATTTAAGTCAATAGCAGCAGGAAGTTCATGAATAGATAGGTACATGCAAGTGTAGCAACCAGTCATACAATTGCATGCAATTAATTCTCTACAAAAACTAAGGGATTTAGATTCTCAACCAGTATCCTCCAATCCTTAGTAGTATGATCAATAACAATCTCAACAGGTTGTATGGAAAAGGGGAATCAATAGCATAATACTAATTTCTCTAGGTTGTCAAGCTAGAGGGAACTACTATTAACAATCTATTTGATTTCCTAATCAACAAATCAAGGGTAATCGATATATGATCAATGAAATTAAGCACGAGAGAGAATTAAAACAATCATAGAAAGAGTAAAGGAATAAACTCACAATCCAATCAATCCAAAGGCTTCAATTGTCTGCCTGGGCAAAAGGTAAAAACAACGATGAATGAAACTAGGTCTGGATGGCGAACTCTCAAACCTAATGCTAAAGAGAGTATATATAGGGCTTCTAACAAATGACCTAGCTCAATAAGAAAAGAAACGGAATAAAATGAGAAAATAAGAAAAGAAAACAGAAAAGATAGATTCGGGAAAAGTCTGAACTTCCTACGTTGATGACCCGCGATCGCGGCCCCTTGTGGCTCCGCGCTCTTCACACTTCTCCGCCCCTGCAGATAATTCTCGACTTGCCCCGAGGAACCGCGATCGCGGCACCCTTGCCCGCGGTCGCGGTTAATGCTCGGCCTTTACTCCTTGGCTTCGCCTCCTAACCTCTCCTCTTCACTTCCTTGGCGTCTTCTCTTGGTGGCTTCCTTCCTCAGTGTCTCCTATGATATCCAAGATAGCTCAAACACTTCCAAAAACACCAAACTTCGCCCCCAAATGCCATACATATGAATGTGTCTAAATCTACCTGAATGGCACCAATAAAACCCTCTAATAACTCTTATTAAGCCCTACAAAGTAGTGCTTATCACTTATGCTTACGGCCTCTTTTGTTTATGGCGCGCTCCCCCACTCCACCTTCACCATTTAGAAGGGGAGACGCGCCATGGTGACTTTCCCGTGCTCCCTCCATCCGACACGCACGAAGCGAGGACGCTTCGCTGCTAAGAAGGGTGAGAATGATGGCCCCCAGGGAGCCATCGCGCCCCCATGGCGCCCCCCTGGCAAGCCCCCATGGCGCCCCCCTGGCGCGCCCCCATGGCACTCCCCTGATGTGCCCCCATGGAGCCTTCCTGACATGACCCATGGCACTCCCCCATAATGCCCCTTGGCGCGCCCCCATGGCACTCCCCTAACGCGCCCCCATGGCGCCCCCTGGCACGGCCCCTGTCAACACTTCCCCGTGGCAGCGCGTCTTCCTGGCAGCGCGCCCCCGTGTGGCACCCCCGGGTGTCACACGCCTATCCCTTTCCCTTACATTTATTTATTTGTTTCATGCTTGGGAGTGTTGGCCATTTGTAGTGGACCAAGCCCATTAACTTTAGGCCCATGGCCTTTGCTTGTAAGACTATTTAAAGCACCTTGTGTGCTACTTTGCAATCTAGGTTTAGTCAAAGGTTTAGTTGTGTAGAGTTGAGGTTTTCTGATGCGGGGATTAGCCGTGAGTGGCCCGATCTAGACGCCAAGAGACTCGAATGAAAGATGGAGGTGGAAACAAGAGAAACACAAAGGAAACAAGTTAGCAAATGAGAAGAAACAAAGAAATAAACAAGGATATAGGAACAACCGAAAGATGCAATGGAGAGACCCTTGGCAAACAATATCGCCAATAACCAAACCAATGTGCACAAACGACCTTTCCTTCTACAATCTCCCACAACGATGGACGTGTCCAAAGAGCAAGAGAAGGAGGCTTGTGAAGCCTTGGAGCACCAAGATCATAGAGGAAATTGACACAACGCAAGAGCAACCAAGCAAGTTTGAATCAACTTTGAGAAAACACTCCCATGGAGCTCTCAATCTTCATAATGCATAAAGCAAGGTTCATAACATGGGAAAAACTGAGTTACAAAGGAAGATAAAGGTCTTAAATAGGCTAAGGGGGCGGCCCATAAAAGCCCAACAAGAACCGAGACAAAAAGAGGCTAACTGAGGGAAACTCGGTCCCAGACCCGACCGAGTTTCAGGCCGCGTCAGGATAGCTGAGGGAAACTCGGCCCCAGACCCGGCCGAGTTTCAGGCCGCGTCAGGATAGCTGAGGGAAACTCGGCCCCAGACCCGGCCGAGTTTCAGGCCGAGTCAGGGCCCTCCAACCCTTGAGTGCTTTGTTCGTCTTGGCTCGATTTGGCTTGAAAGGTCACCAACGTCGTTAGCTTCGTCTCGGTGAAGTCTTCAACTTGGGCGGGTTCCCTTGAGACATGTTGGCTAGCCAAGTTCTCGAACTCTTCTTGCATGAGCTTGGCTTGAGCTCTTGTGAGTGGCCCACCTCCTCTTGTGGGCACCTTGGTTGAAGTCTTGGATGCTCCCGCATCATTCTCCCCTTCTTGAAAAGGATTCGACCTCGAATCATCGTCTTCCTCCTCGGAGAGATATGGGGTGAGGTCGGCGACATTGATTGTGGGGCTAACTCCATAATCGTCCGATAGCTCCAAGACGTAAGCATTGTCTCCAACACGGCGTAGTACTTTGAAGGGGCCATCTCCTCTTGGTGAAAGCTTGGACTTGCGCTTCTCGGGAAAACGCTCCTTCCTCAAATGCACCCACACAAGATCTCCGGGTTGAAACACCAAGCGGCGGCGCCCTTTGTTGGCCTTGGCTGCGTTGTGCGCCGCCTTGACATGAAGCTTGTCCCTCGTGCGCTCATGTAGCTCCTTGATGAACTCCAAATGTTTACCTGCATCAAAGCTTTCTCTATCCTTCATGGGGAAGGGGGTAAGATCAAGTGGGGTTATAGGATTCACACCATAAACACACTCAAAGGGGGTCAATTGGGTGGAGGAATGGATGGTTCTATTATAAGCAAACTCCACATGTGGTAAGGCATCTTCCCAAGCCTTGAGATTCTTCCTAATAATGGCTCTAAGAATGGTGGTTAAGGTCCTATTAGTCACCTCCGTTTGACCATCGGTTTGGGGGTGACTAGATGTAGAGAACAATAACCTAGTTCCTAGCTTGCTCCAAAGTGTCTTCCAAAATGAGCTAAGGAACTTCACATCCCGGTCACTTACTATAGTCCTAGGTACACCATGCAACCTAACAATCTCCCTAAAGAAAAGGCTAGCTACATTGGGTGCATCATCGGTCTTATGGCAAGCTATGAAGTGAGCCATCTTAGAGAAGCGATCAACAACCACAAAGATCGAATCTCTCCCCTTCTTAGTCCTAGGCAATCCTACAATAAAATCCATCGATATGTCCTCCCAAGGGGCTGTAGGAACGGGCAAAGGGCTATACAATCCATGGGGCTTTAGCCTAGACTTAGCCTTCAAACAATCCAAACACCTCTTCACTAGGTGCTCAACATCCCTAAGCATGTATGGCCAAAAGAAGTGAGTATGCAGCATGTGATGTGTTTTGTCCCTCCCAAAATGGTCCATCAATCCACCCCTATGGGCTTCCTCAACAAGCAACAATCGAAGGGAACATCGAGGTATGCACACTTTATCAACTTTGAACAAGAATTCATCAAACAAGTAATACTTATCCAATGAACCTTTTAGCACACAATGCTTGTAAATATCACCAAAATCCACATCATCCACATATAACTCTTTTATGTATGCAAATCCTAGAACCTTAGAGTCTAATGTGGTGAGTAATGCATGTCTCCTAGAAAGTGCATCGGCAACTACATTGTCCTTCCCTTTTTTGTACTTGATCACATAAGGAAAAGTCTCAATAAATTCCATCCATCTACCATGCCTCCTATCAAGTTTATCTTGACTCCTAAAGTGTTTTAAGGACTCATGATCGGTATGCAAAACAAACTCTCTAGGCCATAGGTAATGTTGCCATGTCTTAAGTACTCTAAACAATGCATAAAGTTCCTTGTCATATGTAGAGTAGTTTAGACATGCACCTTTCAATTTTTCACTAAAGAAGGCAATAGGCTTACCTTCTTGCATGAGCACTCCTCCAATGCCAATCCCACTAGCATCACATTCCACTTCAAAGGGCCGTGTGAAATCCGGGAGAGCTAACAATGGTGCTTGGGTTAGCTTCTCCTTCAAGTTGTTGAATGCTCTTTCTTGGGCTTCCTCCCATTTGAATGGACTGTTTTTCTTTGTAATCTCGGTTAAGGGGGCAGCAATGGTGCTAAAGTCCTTGACAAATCTCCTATAAAAGCTCGCTAGTCCATGGAAGCTCCTCACTTGGCTAATGGAAGTCGGTGTTGGCCAATCTTGAATTGCCTTGATCTTCTCTTCATCCACTTGCAGCCCTTGTGTACTCACTACAAAACCAAGAAAAATGACCTCACTAGTGTAAAAGTCACATTTCCTCAAGTTGGCATACAAGCGCTCTACTCTAAGAGTAGAAAGGACTTCCCTTATGTGCCTCTCATGCTCCTCTTGGGTCCTGCTGTAGATAAGAATGTCATCAAAGTATACTACAACAAATTTCCCAATATAGTTCCTCAAAATATAATTCATTAGTCTCATAAAAGTAGAGGGAGCATTTGTCAAACCAAATGGCATTACAAGCCACTCATAGAGCCCAAACTTCGTCTTGAAGGCTGTTTTCCATTCGTCTCCTTCCTTCACCCGGATTTGATGGTATCCACTCCTTAGATCAATCTTTGTGAAGATGGTGGCACCATAGAGCTCATCTAGCATGTCGTTCAACCTAGGAATGGGATGGCGGTACTTGATGGTGATGTTGTTGATGGCTCTACAATCAATACACATCCGCCATGTGTTGTCCTTCTTAGGCACAAGTAGGACCGGTACGGCACAAGGTGATAGGCTCTCTCGCACATAACCCTTATCTAGGAGTTCTTGCACTTGGTTTTGGATCTCTTGGCTCTCCTTAGGGTTCATCCTATAAGCGGGCCTATTGGGTAGGGTGGCACCGGGGATAAGGTCAATTTGGTGCTCTATGCCTCTCAATGGGGGTAGGCCATGGGGTATCTCATCCGGAAACACATCACTAAACTCCTCAAGAAGGGCTTGGATTCTAGGGGGTAGTGTAGCCTTGTCCTCTTCACTTAGCATGGTTAGTTCTTTGCACAAGAGCATAAGGGTGGTGTCTAGGGGTAGGTACATACCTTGTAGCTCACTCTTGGACGCTACTAAGACCCTTGAAGGTTGGGTGGCTAAAGCTTGGCTCGGTTTGGTCATGGATGGTGATTGGGTTTCCGAAGCCTTCCCCTCCTTCACATTCTCCTCTTCCCTTCTCGTGGCCTTTCTCTTCTCATACTCCTTTGCCACTTGAGATGGCGTCATAGGCTTGAGCACAATATATTTTCCATTGAAGGTGAAGGAATGGCGGTTGGTTAGACCATCATGCGTCACCTTCCTATCATATTGCCACGGATGACCTAGTAAGATATGACAAGCTTGCATAGGCACTACATCACACAAAATAGTATCTTCATAGTGCCCTAGTGTCATAGTGACCTTAACTTGCTTGGTAACCCTCAATTCAGCACAATCATTCATCCAGTGCAATCTATAAGGCCTAGTGTGACGAATTGTAGGAAGTTGTAATTTTTGAACCATTTCAGAACTAGCAATATTACAACAACTTCCTCCATCTATGATCATATTACACACCTTGCCTTTTACCAAACAACGAGTATGAAACAAATTTTCTCGTTGATTATCTTCACATGGGGCCAGTTTCACATGCATAGTTCTCCTAACAATCAATGACTCACCATGCTCATACTCAATTTCATTCTCATCATCCAAATCATTGTCATGCAGCTTATCATCATCACAAACATCATGCTCATCATCACATTCAGATTCAGATTCATAAAGTCCTAGGGAATTAATCATGAGAGTTCTAGTGTTAGGACATTCCCTAGCAACATGACCTCTACCTTGGCATTTATAACACACAATGTCTCTAGCTCTAGTGGGAGGGTTAGAAGT
The DNA here is from genome assembly GCA_027886185.1 of Rheum nobile. Classification (NCBI taxonomy): domain Eukaryota; kingdom Viridiplantae; phylum Streptophyta; class Magnoliopsida; order Caryophyllales; family Polygonaceae; genus Rheum; species Rheum nobile. The sequence goes on along the minus strand of WOAB01000072.1, from coordinate 1,779,185 downwards.
ACTCCCTTTGGGGCCATTGGAGGCCACGGCTGGCCTTGGGCTTGGTGCGGAGGGTGTTGGTTGAACATTCTTCTTTGGCCCTCCTTGCTCCCAATGAGGCTTGGATGGTTGCCCCTTGTCCTTTGCTTGAAAAGGCTCTCTTCCATAGGGTTGGTAGCCTCGGTTTTGATTTGGACCCTTCCAAGAGTTGGGCATCCCACTTTGCATTCTTCCTCCTTGGTACCTACCCTTATTTCTCTTCTCAATTTTGACGACTAAGTGGAGCAATTCTGTCATGGTAGCATATGGGAACATATCTATTTCATTAGCCAATTGAGAATTAAGACTCGAAGGTACCTAGCCATGGTGGTCTCTTCATCTTCATCCACGTTGGCCCTAACCATAGCAACTTGCATAGCATTTTAGGTCTCTTCGGCACTCATGAACCCTTGCTTCAAATTCTCTAGTCTTTGTCTTAGCTCTCGTGCATGGTGTTGTGGCACGAAACGAGCTCTCATCATGGCTTTCATTTGGTCCCATGTGGCCACGGCTGGATCAAGGGCTCGTCTCCTTTCTTTCACAACGTTATCCCACCAAATTAGTGCATAACCATTGAATTCAAGGGTGGCGAGTTGTACCTTCTTATGCTCGGGAAAATTGTGGCAACTCTAAATTTGTTCGATTTTTGTCTCCCAATCCATGTACACATCCGGATCACATTTGCCTTCAAAGGATGGGATCTTCACTTTGATTTTGCCAATACCATCTTGCTCGGGTTCTCGACCTCCTCTTCCTAGGTAGCCACGACGGGGCATAGGCTCCCATTCTTCATCTTCCCATTCCTCTTCCTCTTCATGGGTACGCCTTGGATCCTCATAATAGCCACGTCTTGGCTCCTCACGATAGGTGCGCCTTGACCCCTGAAATCTATTAAAAGGGTTAGGAGCAAAAGGTCTCCCTCCTTGCCCAGGGGAAGTGGTGGCCGCGGGCACTTGGTGCGCTTCGAGAGGCACGGTGTTGGAAGGTCCTCCCGGCTCGAGGTTGGAGCCTAGGGGCACGGATATGGGTGCGGTCGGCCTTGCCTCCAATGCTCCAATCCGGTGGGTCAATTGGGCGAGGTTGCCCGACATCGTCTTAAGCATGGTGAACATCTCGGGGGTCACCACGGGGGACCCTTCTTCGGTTGATGGGGTGTCATCACCTTCATTAGCCATGATCAAAAAACTCAAAGAAAACAAATTAGGGTTAGTGAAAACAAAGCAATCCTCACAAGTGTTTGATCACTCACTCTCTTGTTGATTCGATACAAGCTTTGGAATGTAAGGTTGCCTTGAGAGAGACAAAATCTTCAATAGAACTTGGTGAACTTAGACAACACAAACCAAAGGTGAGAATAACTCTTGGATCATAGAGAATGACAATGCAATTGGGTGGAACTAAAGTATGTGTTTGGACATGGAAATGAGCCCAAGGGACACACAATGGAAGCTCACACACAATTGGACCCAATACGATCACACAAGAAGACTCAATGAAAAAGTGTTTAGAAGACCCAACAAAGCAATGTTATATCTAGCATGTAATACCAATGCTCATGACTTGTGAACAATTGCCAATGATATGAAATGTGTTTAGGCAAGGTGAGTAGGGTATTAAGCTTGGGCTAGGATGATCAAGTCTTCAAGAACACTTAATGATATCAAGAAAAAGCAACAATAAACACATACACATTTGTCTTTCTTTTCTTCTTCCTTTTTTTTTTGATCTCGTTTTTTTTTTTTTTTTTTTTTTTTTGCTGACTTTCTTTCCCTTCTCTTTTTTTTTTGTAGGGAAAAACGTGCAATAACAAGAAAATAGAAGACAAGTGTGTGGGCTTTCTTTTCTTGGCTTCCCTTGGTTTTGGAAGAAATGGGCTGATTTGTGTGGGTATAGTGGGTGGCCGAAATAGGCTTCTCCTTTCTTCTCTTTGTGTTGACTTGGACCTCCTTGGAGCAAAGAAAATGCTGATTTTAGAGGCTAAAAAGGTGTGGGCCGAAATGGAAAGAGGGGAGAAAGAAGCTTGGATACTTGCCACTAATAGCAATAGGTAGCTTTCAAGCTCTCTTCCACATACAAGGCTGCAAAGGGTTGATTTTGGCACTTTCCCAATCTAACTAAGACAACCAAAGAGTGAAAGATAGAAAGCAATGTGGTCTTATGCCAAAATTGCACAAAATCACATGCACACTTTAAGCTTCAAGATTCAAACATTCAAAGGACATGGCTGGGAACGGATGGGGCTGGTGGTGGTGGCTGCTTGGTGGTGGTGGTGGTGGTGGCAAGGCGGTGGACAAGGCGGCGGAGGGTGGTCCGGTCGCCAGATTTTTTTTTTTTTGGTTTTTTGTTTAGATTTTGCGAGGCTTGTTGGTAGGGCTTTCTTTTTGGGTTTTTTTTGAAATGGTGATGGCAATATCAAGCAAGCAAAGTCCACAAATACACAAGCACAAGCAAAACAAGACTAGAAACAACAAAGCAAGAAAAACACAAGAAGAACACAAGAAATGGAAAGAAGGCTCAAATGAGCTAACCAAGGTGGTGGCTCGGCTGAGTGGTGGTGGCTCGGCGTCGAGATGGCTCTGATACCAATTTGATGCGGGGATTAGCCGCGAGTGGCCCGATCAAGACGCCAAGAGACTCGAATGGAAGATGGAGGTGGAAACAAGAGAAACACAAAGGAAACAAGTTAGCAAATGAGAAGAAACAAAGAAATAAACAAGGATATAGGAACAACCGAAAGATGCAGGAGAGACCCTTGGCAAACAATGTCGCCAATAACCAAACCAATGTGCACAAACGACCTTTCCTTCTACAATCTCCCACAACGATGGACGTGTCCAAAGAGCAAGAGAAGGAGGCTTGTGAAGCCTTGGAGCACCAAGATCATAGAGGAAATTGACACAACGCAAGAGCAACCAAGCAAGTTTGAATCAACTTTGAGAAAACACTCCCATGGAGCTCTCAATCTTCATAATGCATAAAGCAAGGTTCATAACATGGGAAAAACTGAGTTACAAAGGAAGCTAAAGGTCTTAAATAGGCTAAGGGGGCGGCCCATAAAAGCCCAACAAGAACCGAGACAAAAAGAGGCTAACTGAGGGAAACTCGGTCCCAGACCCGGCCGAGTTTCAGGCCACGTCAGGATAGTTGAGGGAAACTCGGCCCCAGACCCGGCCGAGTTTCAGGCCGCGTTAGGATAGCTGAGGGAAACTCGGCCCCAGACCCGGCCGAGTTTCAGGCCGAGTCAGGGCCCTCCAACCCTTGAGTGCTTTGTTCGTCTTGGCTCAGTTTGGCTTGAAAGGTCACCAACGTCGTTAGCTTCGTCTCGGTGAAGTCTTCAACTTGGGCGGGTTCCCTTGAGACATGTTGGCTAGCCAAGTTCTCGAACTCTTCTTGCATGAGCTTGGCTTGAGCTCTTGTGAGTGGCCCACCTCTTGCGGGTACCTTGGTTGAAGTCTTGGATGCTCCCGCATCATTTTCCTCCTCCCTTAAACCCTTGGTCTTAACCTAGTGGTTTGGGATCTCTTGCTTCAATCAATCTCTCTCACTCCCTCAATCTGTCTTTCACGCTTCAAGGGCCTTACGCCCCCATTGCTTCCAGCTCAGTCGCGCCCCGCGTCTGAGCCCAGTTGCCTCCGCGCTCCACTATAGCCACGCCCTAGTAACCTCACTTTGTGGTTATCTGGCCTTCGCTCTCCCTTGGTGGTTCGCCCCCACAACACCTCCTTTTGAGGTTATTTCCAGCCGGCATCCAGAGCATCCAATGGAAGAATCCAGCCCAGAGAAGAAGAAGGAAGCCTAGCTTGAGCCATGATCCGAGCCCACGCACCCGGAGCACCTCCCCACAGGGGCTTTTCTCATTAGTGTTAGCTGACTATGTTGATCGTGTCCAAGTCAAATTGGAGTGCATTAAGCATGGCACAAGGACCCCCGAAGAGTATTATAAAGAACTTAAACAATTGATATTTCGTTCGGGCATTTGTTTTCTCGATTGATATGCAATTTATAAGTTCATAAGTGGTTTGAATGGATGTTGCGTCTCATGTGGAGATGCAATGATTTATGACAGGTACACAAATTAATGAGGTCCTACATTATTCCACTCAAGTATACAACAACCTCCAGAAGAGGAAGACTTCTAGTACACCTCGGCCTTGGATCTCCCACGGCTCGTCTAGCTCCACTTATCAGCCTCTAAAGCGCCAAGAACAACACCCCTTATCCATTTCAAGTGCCAAAGAGAGATGACCAAACTCAGACAAGAAATGTCAACTACTACAAATGTATGGGTAGAGGTCACTATGCTCGTCATTGCCCCACTAGAAAGCAAGTTCTCCTCAATGAGCAAGTCTAGAATGAATCCAAGGATGAAGTCCTAGAAGAAGAGCAAGTTGAGGAAGAGGAAGACACACATGAAGTGGTGGTCACTGGTGAAGTGTTTGTGGTTAAAAGAACACTTATCGACAATGAATCTCTCTTTGCCAACTCAATGAGAAACAATTATCCACGCAAGATTCCACATCAGTGGTAAGGTATGCAACATGATCATAGATGGTAGTTCTTGCTGCAATATCATCGATCAAGAGGTGGTGACTCAATTCAACCTCAAAATCATGCCTCACCACCAACCTTACACTTTGAGTTGGTTGAATGCCAACACTCCACTTATGGTTAGCGAGCAAGCTATGGTTCACTTATCAATTGGGGGATACGAAGATGAAGTCTTGTGTGATGTTTTTCCCATGACAACACACCACTTTTATTTGGCTAGGCCATTGCAATATATTATGGAGTAATTCATCAAGGAGTAAGCAATGAGCTATCCTTCCATTTGAAGGGCAAAAGGATCACTCTTCACCCTCTTTCCCCTCATGAAATCATGGCTGACCATGTGGTCAATGAGCAAAAAAGAATGATGCAAGAGAAAGAGAAGAAAGGCAACGAAAAGAAGATGGCTATAGGCACTAACTCGGCTGCCTCAAACCTAATCCTTTTGGCCAAAGCTAGAGATGTAGATCACGCCATCCGAGGAAGTAACACTTGTTTCCTTTTACTCTATAAAGATACTTTACTTAATTCTCAAGAGTTGAGCGATCTACCCCCTCATATCTCTTCCTTGCTGCAGGAATTTGACGATCTCCTATGAAGAGATTCCAAATGGCCTCCCACCAATTTGAGGCATTCAACATCAAATAGACTTCATCCTAGGAGGGTCCTTGCCAAATCGAGCTGCACCGAGATGCCTATTGAACCAATCCATCTAAGACCATGGAGCTTCAATGGCAAGTGTAAGATTAGATGGAGAAGCGCTATGTTAGGGAGAGTTTGAGCCCATGTTCAGTCCCGGTGATCCTTGTGCCCAAGAAAGATGAATCTTGGTGCATGTGTATGGACTGTCGAGCCATAAATAACATCACCATAAAGTATAGGCATCTCATCCCACGCCTAGATGATATGCTTGATGAACAACATGGCTCCCATGTGTTTTTAAAGGTTGATTTGAAAAGTGGATATCACCAAATCCGCATGAAAGAAGGAGATGAGTGAAAGACAACCTTTAAGACAAAATATGGTTTGTAAGAGTGGTTGGTCATGCCTTTCGGATTAGCCAATGCTCCTAACACCTATATGCGTCTCAAGATAATGTTTTGCATGCTTTTCTTGGAAGTTTGTGGTTGTTTAGTTTGATAACATTTTGATCTATAGTCAAAATATGCAAGAGCATGATAAACCCCTTTGGCTAGTCCTTGAAGCGCTTAGAGAGCAACATCTTTTTGCTAACTTTAAGAAATGTCAACTTTTCTCGCATCATGTTGTCTTCCTTGGCTTTGTGGTATGCACAACAAATTTGGTAGCGTTATTTTCAGTCATGCACACTATCAAAGTAATCCTAATATGCAACTAGAGTATAGCATGCAAGTAGGGAATCGTACCCAAGGGAGTTAAAATGTCAATTTCAATGTAACTACTAATTTATCAACTTTAAAGAACAAATGGGGGGGGGGGTTTGGTTTTCTACTAAAACTACTCAATTGCAATAGCACAAAAATCAGATTAAACAATGGGAGAAAGAGTTTCACCTAGCAAGTTTCCACACATCAATTAACCAAGTTGTAATTCGGTTCATTTCATGTTCATCATAATCCTATGGATTTGTCCCAATTCTGATCTTATGTAAATTAACAAGCCAACCGGTCTTTACTAATTCTTATTAATTGAAAACCTAGAAGACCTCCTAAGTTGATTCAATCAATAGCATAGGGGATAAGATTAGTGGATTGCAAACAAAGACTCAACACCGCAAGTATGTAATGCAAATCAATTTCCTTCTCACAATTGAATTCAATATACCAATTTCATGCAATTGTGGTTGCTACAAGTGATTAGGCATTCCACCGTCTATCCCTATTCTAGCAATTAGAAAACTATAAAATCGAACTAGGATGTCAATCTAGCCAACAATATAGAGAACCGAATTATAATCAAGGAAATCAATACCAAATAACCAAAGGGACGAACAAGAGAAAAGAACCTTACAACCAAGTCAATCGAGTGCTTCCACGCCAGGCAAAACAAAGGTTTTAGTTCCAGTTCATGTTCTTCACACAAATCGAATCCAAAAGAGAAAACATGGTAAAACTAGAAATGGTTCTTGAGAGGGAGAGAAAAGAAAAAGGAGTAGAAGATGAGAGGAGAGAATTGGAAAAATCCGCCGGTCCCTCTCTGCACAAAAACGTGCCTTCTAAACCTTAACCGAAAATCACTTAAAGTCTCAATTAATTCAGAAAAACGAAACGTCAAGCAAATAAGGAAAAAGGGGAAAAATTCAGTCGCGCCGAAACCGCGACCAACCGCGATCGCTTCCGCTCGCGGTTTGTGCTCCAGCAGCTTCTGTTGGACTGGAGAATAACGGCGATCGCGGTACATCGCCCCACCTCGCGGTCTTCACTCCAGAAGCTTTTGTCTTCTGATCACCAGCTCTCCTACATAGCTTCGAGCTTCGTCTTCAACGCGTAAGTGCTTCCAAATCATCCACAATGTAGCTCCGCACCACAACCATCAACTTGGCTCCAAAACCCTGTCAAAGTCTCCTAAAATGTGCTAATAATCTCTAACTATGCCATACAGAATACGGCGTATCAAACTCCCCCATACTTAGACCTTACTCGTCTCGAGTAACTAAAGAGAAGCTACCCTCACCAAAATATGCATTCCAGGTCTCAGGAAATATGACGAACCTTGCTAGAGATTACAACAACTCAACAATAAACATCCCAACCAAAACAACAACCAAAAGAGCAATGCGAACAACAATCAAGAAGAACCCAACACACCTTATCCCTCCAAGTGGTAGCTTACCCGAATCCTCCTATACTCCGCCCCTTATGTCGCCACGCCAAGCAAGAAAATCCTAGATCACTCACACTCATTTTGCTTAGGCGCCCTCTCGGGTTTTCACCTAACCACTCATTGTTTTTCTTAGATGGGCTCACCAATCTCGCATCACTCCAAGACTCATTTTTGCCTCAACCTAATGTTGAGCGGGTCCTTCTTTTTGCCTATGCGGCCCTTTCGGGTTTTCCGCATATCCAATGATTTACTATGCCTTTTTTCATTTTTTCTGGCTTTTTTCTGTTTTTTTTTTTTTAATAGAAATGCTGAGATATGTACAATGTGAAGTATCATCCCCTCCCCCATACTTAAATGACGCATTATCCTCAATGTAATACAAAAGGACCTGAAATGATTGGGGAAGGAAGAAAAATACTCACTGTGGTGGTGGATAGTAGGGGCCAGCACCCCGGTAGTACTCCTCCTGAGCTCTCCTCATGGCAGCAATGTCCCTCTGGATGTCTCCTTGGGTGTGCTGCATCTCCTCCTGTGTCGCTTGGAACTCTCTCATGCTCCTCCCAAAATCAGAAAACTGAGCATACATATCATCTTGCCTCACCGACATACGGGCAAGCTGTGCAGCCATGTCGCCACTCCAATCGGATTCGTCATAAGAGTACTCATCATATCCTCTAGAAGGGCCTGCCTCATCAGTCATAGGGGCATGAACAGGCTCAACATGCTCGCCCTGCTCATCCTCCATCTCCTCATCATCCTGCACTGGCGCACCGGCCCCAAGTGGATCTGATGGCAACATGAAATCCCGGTAGCACGGACCAAACGGCATCGGTCTCGGTAGCCTCATCTTGTGAGTCCTGTCTGCTAGGGAGAGCCATGTGTATCCTTGAGTAGCATTTCCCTCCAAGAGATGTGTACGCCTCAATGTCTCCAAATCATATACATATGAACCAGTCAAAGGCGCGGGAAACTCATCAGCCCCGATACAAGCTCTTGCTATGAGGGTGATCATCCCCCCCATAGAGATCTTCCCAGTAGATCTCGACTGATGCTTTTGGCAGTTGCAGACAAATAGCTCGACCCAATCCGGAATGACATTACTCTGCGGGACCAAACTCCATAGTGTGGACAAATCCATTGCATTGATCTTGTTGACCTCGCCCTGACCAAAGAATGTCATGGCGAGGACCTTATGAGCAAGCCTCAGCGGAGGATGAGTGAGCTTGTAATTGTACTCACTACGGGATGGCACAAGCTCGTGCCCTGTTGCGGCGCGCCAGAAACTGAAATGACTCTGAATTGGGTCACTCCAATTTTCGGTACTCTCAGCTGTGACACCAAAAATAGCCTTCAAACTGGCATAACTCAGCTGATATTCTTTTCCCATCAAATGAAACCGGATAGACTCACCATCAACGTTATCAACCAGCGAGCACAGAAAATCACATGTGATCTCCTTATAGGTAGGAGCATTCCTACTCATGAAATCTCCCAATCCACCATGGGCAAGCAGCTGTAACAAACACTCTTCTAACCCGAGCACTCGCAAAGCATGAATATCAAAGAATTTCGTAACTAATATCGGCTTGCTAGTGAGGGTTTCCCTAATAGCCCGTTCTCGGGTGTTCAAATTCTTGCGCACTCCTCTAACCATGATCAATACGGTAATAATGCGAGAGAAGGGCAAAGAGCAACTCACAATCTGAAGTCTGTAGAATAAACCGCGAGTGGACGCGAGCAACGGCGATCGCGGTTTCTGATTGAAGTTTCTGGAGTGAAAACCGCGGGCGGAAGCGATCGCTGGGGGTCGCGGTTATTCGCGATCTGGCCTGATTCGCTCGCGTCGAGTCGCCGGTCTCCGTGAGGGTTGTAGCGCTCGCCGGTGGTCGCGGTTGAGTACAAGTTCGGTGGAGGCAAGACTTCTTGTCTCTTTTATGGGAGTAGGAGGGATTTTTGTGAGGAAGGTGTTTTGGAGTTTTTGAGGGTTGTGAAAATGGAGGTTTTTGTGGTGGTTGAGGGTGAGATCTTGTGAGAAGGGGATGGGGATATTGTGACCGAAATTCTGTTTTGTTTTTTTTTTGTTTTTTTTGTTTTTTTTTTTTTATATGAAGGAATGACTTACAGGGGGCAAAACCGCGAGTGACCGCGATCGCGGTTGGTCGCTGTTTTGGCTGCAGACTGCAGCTGAACCTGTGCTTCGGGCATCCTTCCCTAACCACAAACAAACTAAAAATGGCAGTTAAAAAGAACAAAAAAAAAATAGTCAAAAATAATTAAAGCATCACAAACCTCGGGTTGCCTCTCGAGAAGCGCCTTTTTTAACGTCGTGGCTCGACTCAATGCGGCTCAACTCAAACCTCGGTATTTGGCACCTCCAAACGTGCCTCCTCAAGAATTCCATTGTCGAAGCCCTCATGATACGGCTTCAGACGCTGTCCGTTCACCTTGAAAACCTTGTGCGTCTCCCCATCAAGTAAATCCACCGCTCCGTGGGGGAAAACTTGGGCAACGACATATGGTCCCGTCCATCTAGACCGGAGCTTTCCTGGAAAGAGCTTCAAGCGTGACTGAAATAAAAGGACTTTATCTCCGACTTTGAAGTTCTTCCTAAGAATGTTCTTGTCATGCCATGCCTTAGTCTTCTCCTTGTAGATGACGGCGTTGTCATAAGCCTCAAGACGCAGCTCTTCCAACTCATGCAGCTGTAACTTCCGAAATTCTCCAACTTCATCAACCTGCATATTGCACCTTTTCACGGCCCAAAAGGCCTTGTGCTCAAGCTCCACTGGAAGGTGACAACCTTTCCCAAAGACCAATCTATACGGAGACATCCCAATAGGAGTTTTATAGGCTGTTCGATAAGCCCACAAGGCATCGTCTAATCTCAAACTCCAATCTTTTCGACTAGGCCCGACAGTTTTCTCCAAGATTGTCTTGATCTCTCTATTGGACACTTCAGCTTGTCCATTTGTCTGTGGGTGATAGGCTGTAGAGATTCTTTGGGTGACATGGTATTTCCTCAATAGAGCACTCACGGTCTTGTTACAAAAGTGAGTGCCCCTATCACTTATTATGGCCTTCGGGATACCAAAACGAGCAAAAATGTTTGCCTTCAAGAAACCTGCTACAACTCGTGAATCATCAGTTTTGGTGGCCTTCGCTTCCACCCATTTGGAAACGTAGTCCACCGCAAGCAAAATGTATAGGTTCCCGTATGAACTAGGAAACGGTCCCATGAAGTCGATACCCCAAACATCGAAAATCTCACAAAAGATGATCGGTGCTTGTGGCATCTCATTCCTCCGGGACACATTCCCAAGTCGCTGGCATCTATCACAGGTCTTACAAAAGGCGTATGCATCCCGGAAGATGTGCGGCCAATAAAAACCTGCCTCTAGCACTTTCCTAGCTGTTTTGTTCGCCCCAAAATGTCCCCCACATGCATAGGAATGACAAAAAGTTAAGACCGAGTGTACCTCATTATCGGGGAGACAACGTCGTATGACTTGATCGTTACAGTGCCTCCAAAGATAAGGGTCATCCCACACATAGAATCTAGCATCACTTCGCAACTTGTCCCTTTGGGCCTTGGAATAGTTAGGTGGAAACTCTCCTGTGACGAGAAAGTTCACCAAATGAGCATACCATGGCTTGAAGGCTTTAAGCGCAAGAAGCATCTCCTCTTGAGCAACATCTGAATTCCTGTTGGTCTGGAAACCGCGAGGGACAGCGGGCCACGGCGATCGTGTTTTTGTTTCTGTCGTAGAGATGGAATCTGTCTGACTTTCTGGAGGATAATCGCGGGCAACGGCGATCGCGGGTGGTCGCGGTTTGGCTGCTGCAGTAACTCCAAATAGAGTGTCGTTAGGGAAATTTCCCTGAATATGCATTTGCATCTCAGGCTTGTCATCTCCTCCTATCAATCTGCTCAAGTGGTCAGCCACCAAATTTTCGGCTCCCTTTTTATCTCTAATCTCAATATCAAACTCACTCAACAACAAGATCCACCGAATCAGCCTTGGCTTGGCATCCTTCTTTGTCAACAAGTAGCGAAGCGCTGCGTGGTCGGTGTAGACGATCACTTTGGTCCCAAGAAGGTACTGCCTAAACTTTTCCAAGGCAAACACAATTGCTAGCATCTCCTTTTCGGTGGTAGTGTCGTTCCTTTGTGCTCCGTTCAAAGTCATGGAAGCATAATGAATCACATGGGACGCCCTTGCTTCCTTCTGTCCAAGAACTGCACCTACAGCAAAATCACTTGCATCACACATGATCTCAAAAGGGCGAGACCAATCCGGTGCCTAAATGATAGGGGCGCTAGTAAGACGTGCTTTCAACTCATCAAAGGCCGCTTTGCAAGATTCGCTCATCACGAAATCAACCTCCTTCTTCAGCAACTCACACAAGGGAGATGAAATCTTTGAAAAGTCCTTAATAAACCTGCGATAAAAACCCGCATGGCCTAAAAAGGAGCGCACTTCCCTCACGTTAGTAGGATAAGGCAATGTCTCAATCACATCTATTTTTGCCTTATCTACCTCAATACCTTTAGCCGACACAATATGTCCTAGCACAATTCCCTGTTCAACCATGAATTGGCACTTTTCTGAGTTAAGAACCAAGTTGGTTTCAATGCACCTTTTGAGCACTAGAGACAAATGATTCAAGCACGCATCAAAGCTGTCACCATGCACAGTGAAATCATCCATAAACACCTCAATGAAGTTTTCCACATACTCAGAGAAAATACTCATCATGCACCGCTGAAATGTCCCGGGGGCGTTACACAACCCAAATGGCATCCTTCGATATGCAAAGGTACCAAAAGGGCATGTGAACGTCGTCTTTTCTTGGTCCTCCGGTGCTATAGCAATCTGAAAATACCCTGAGTACCCATCAAGAAAACAATAGAAAGAGCGTCCGGCAAGTCGCTCAAGCATCTGGTCAATAAAGGGCAAGGGGAAGTGATCCTTTCTTGTTACCGCATTCAGCTTACGGTAATCTATACATACTCGCCATCCTGTTTGTAACCGGGTGGGGACCAACTCTCCCTGTTGATTCTCCATAAGCGAAATACCTCCCTTCTTGGGCACAACTTGTGTAGGACTCACCCACTTGCTATCAAAAATGGGGAAAATCATACCAGCTTGTAGGAGCTTCAACACCTCCTTCTTCACCACCTCAGTCATTGGTGGGTTAAGTCGTCTCTGAGGCTGCTTGATTGGCTTGGGATCTCCTTCTAGTAGAATTCTGTGCATACAAGTTGAGGGACTTATTCCTTTGATATCTGCAATCGTCCATCCCAAAGCTATCTTATGCTCCTTAAGCACCGCTACCAACTTCTCCTCGTGTTCTTTGGAAAGACTATTAGAGATGATGACCGGCAACGACTCCTCTTTCCCAAGAAATATGTACTTAAGATGCTTGGGCAGCTGCTTCAATTCAACTTCCGGTGCCTGCACAATAGAAGGTAGGAGCTTCTTGCTTGGCACTATTAGTTCCATGGGCCACTGCCCAAATGAGTATGAGAATACTTACCTTCAACATTCAAATGAGCCAAGACTACCTGCATGTTAGTGGACAAAGACAATTCTGCATGTGGATCCACTATATCATTCTCTATAATAGATCGCAACTCATCACAGCAAGTAATATCAAACACATCTTGAACTAAAGGCTCAATCACATCAATAGAACACAAGGAATGATCATCAATGGGATGTTTCATGGCATCATAAATGTTGTATTGCACTTTCTCCCCATCAAATTCCATTGTGAGTGTTCCACTATTCACATCAATTTTTGTTTGTGCTGTTTTCATGAAAGGCCTACCTAACAGTATAGGTGCCGCATACTTGTCATGTTCCATATCCAACACAAAAAAATCAGCAGGAAATATCAAATCACCTACCATGACAAGAACATCTTCAACTACTCCCTTCGGATACACAGTGGACCTATCAGCAAGTTGAACAACAATTTCGGTCTCATGCAAGGGTCCTAATCCTAGGGATTCATACAAGGAGAAAGGCAAAACATTGATAGATGCACCAAGATCAAGCATACATCTTTCAATTTTTGTATCACCTATCACACATGTAATGCTAAACATGCCTGGATCACCACACTTTTTAGGCATTCGCCTTTGAAACACCGCAGACACATGCTCACTAACTTTGACCTTTTGTTTCCCTTTCAATTTTTGATTCCTTTTAATAGTGCAGATTTCTTTCAAGAACTTAGCAAACCGAGGAATACTCTTAACCAATTTAAGCAAAGGAATATTTACCTGACACTTACTGAAGGTCTCGAATATCTCATTGTCACTCTCCGGTCTTCTAGTATCCTTCAACGCCTCAGGGAAAGGCGGGACCGGCTTCTGAGAGCAAAGCGGTGGAAAGCTCGGACGAACATAGTCATCAATGGGAGCTGGGTCCAAACCGCGGGTGAGGGCGGGTGGACGCGATCGCCGTGCCTGAGTGGTGGTTCCTGGCGCTGAACCGCGGGTGGCCGCGGGTGACCGCGATCGCCAGGGCTCCTTGGTGGTTTCTTGGTTGCCCTCTGGTGAATAACGGCGAGTGGCCGCGGGTGACCGCGATCGCCGCCGCTGTTCCAGTGGTTCATCATCTTCAAAACCGCGATCGCGGTAGGTCACCTCGGATCGCCGTTTCCTGTTTTCAGTTGGTTCAGAACCGTCTTGCACTTCACCCTGTTCAGCATAAGGGTTCAATAGCTTCCCACTCCTCAAGGTAATGGCACTCACATTCTCCCTCGGGTTGACTACCGTTTGTGACGGAAATTTTCCCGACACATTAGCCTCTAGATTACTCACAGATTGAGCAATTTGTGCCACTTGTCTCTCAAGATTCTGAATGGAAGACTTTGTTTCAGCATCCTTCTGCATAACCGACTGGGCCAATGACTTGATCATGTCTTCAGCTGACATGGTTTGTCTCGGGTTGTATTGTGGCCTCGGTTGTTATTGTTGTGGTTGCAAGAGATGAGGATTTTGAACATTTTGCTGGTTACTCCACCTCAGATTTGGATGATCTCTATACCCCGGGTTGTAGGTGTTAGAGAATGGATCATACTTTGGTCTTGGTTGCCATCCTCCTACAGCGTTTACCTCGGCATTTGACTCCTGAAGCGTTGGGCATAGATCATTCGGATGTCCCACTTCATTACAAATTCCACATGGTCGGGCTTGAGACGGAGTGCCATTCAGCATGAAGCACTTCATCATTTCCTTCAGCTCATTCACATTAGACTCAATCTTGGATGGAGAACTCACAGCCTTGAGACTCTCTCTCTTGCTAAATTGTCTTGAGCCCTCGGATAGCTCCTGAAACATCATGAAAGCTTGGGGAGGAGTTTTGTTCAGAATATTACCTCCACAAGCGGCATTCACCATTCTACGCTCCTCATCCAAGAGACCATTGAACAAGTAGAGGATGAGGTCCTGATCACTGTACCCATGATATGGGCAACTTGCACACAACCGCTTGAATCTCTCGTAGTACTCATATAAGCTTTCACCTCCTTGTTGTTCAATAGTAGCAATGGATCTCTTTAAACTATTCAGCTTTGTGGCCGGGAAGTATTTCTCAAGAAAAGCTTTCTTCATTTCGGCCCATGTCGTGATACTTCCTAGGGCAAGGTAATAGAGCCAATCATTTGCAGCATCCTTCAAAGTGAATCCAAATGCTCTCAACATGATGGTGTCAGCAGTGACACCTCTTGGCTTCATGCTAGAACATACCGCATGAAATTGCGCCAAGTGCTTGTTCGGGTCTTCTCCAGCAAGACCATGAAAGTGAGGCAGCTCATGAATCAATCCTGCCTTCAACTCAAAATTCACTCCTTCGGCTAACTCAGGAATAGTTATAGCCAAAGGCTGTTGCTCCAAGTTAGGAGCGGTAAGTTGTCTCAACGTTCTATCAGCCATCTCAATATGGTTCAGACGTTGACGGGCTGCTCTTTGGTTCCTCAAAAATGTCCGCTCAATTTCTGAATCACAATCAACAATGGAAGAATCAGTAGCACGGGTGTGAACCATACAAATGGTTCACACCAAAAGTTGATAAACAAACAATTACAAAGAAAAGAACAATTATTAACTCCCCGGCAACGGCGCCAAATTTAGTAGCGTTATTTTCAGTCGTGCACACTATCAAAGTAATCCTAATATGCAACTAGAGTATAGCATGCAAGTAGGGAATCGTACCCAAGGGAGTTAAAATGTCAATTTCAATGTAACTACTAATTTATCAACTTTAAAGAACAAATGGGGGGGGTTTGGTTTTCTACTAAAACTACTCAATTGCAATAGCACAAAAATCAGATTAAACAATGGGAGAAAGAGTTTCACCTAGCAAGTTTCCACACATCAATTAACCAAGTTGTAATTCGGTTCATTTCATGTTCATCATAATCCTATGGATTTGTCCCAATTCTGATCTTATGTAAATTAACAAGCCAACCGGTCTTTGCTAATTCTTATTAATTGAAAACCTAGAAGACCTCCTAAGTTGATTCAATCAATAGCATAGGGGATAAGATTAGTGGATTGCAAACAAAGACTCAACACCGCAAGTATGTAATGCAAATCAATTTCCTTCTCACAATTGAATTCAATATACCAATTTCATGCAATTGTGGTTGCTACAAGTTATTAGGGATTCCACCGTCTATCCCTATTCTAGCAATTAGAAAACTATAAAATCGAACTAGGATGTCAATCTAGCCAACAATATAGAGAACCGAATTATAATCAAGGAAATCAATACCAAATAACCAAAGGGACGAACAAGAGAAAAGAACCTTACAACCAAGTCAATCGAGTGCTTCCACGCCAGGCAAAACAAAGGTTTTAGTTCCGGTTCATGTTCTTCACACAAATCGAATCCAAAAGAGAAAACATGGTAAAACTAGAAATGGTTCTTGAGAGGGAGAGAAAAGAAAAAGGAGTAGAAGATGAGAGGAGAGAATTGGAAAAATCCGCCGGTCCCTCTCTGCACAAAAACGTGCCTTCTAAACCTTAACCGAAAATCACTTAAAGTCTCCATTAATTCAGAAAAACGAAACGTCAAGCAAATAAGGAAAAACGGGAAAAATTCAGTCGCGCCGAAACCGCGACCAACCGCGATCGCTTCCGCTCGCGGTTTGTGCTCCAGCAGCTTCTGTTGGACTGGAGAATAACGGCGATCGCGGTACATCGCCCCACCTCGCGGTCTTCACTCCAGAAGCTTTTGTCTTCTGATCACCAACTCTCCTACATAGCTTCGTCTTCAACGCGTAAGTGCTTCCAAATCATCCACAATGTAGCTCCGCACCACAACCATCAACTTGGCTCCAAAACCCTGTCAAAGTCTCCTAAAATGTGCTAATAATCTCTAACTACGCCATACAGAATACGGCGTATCAGGTATGCACAACAGGACTAGAGGTGGAGGAAGAGAAGGTTAAAGCCATTAGAGAGTGGCCAACACCGACCTCCATGACCCAAGTGAGGAGTTTCCAAGGGCTTGTCGAGTTCTACCGCTGGTTTATCAAGGATTTTAGCACTTTGGTTGCACCCCACACTTAGTTGACCAAGAAGAATGTGCCCTTCCTTTGGGGTACACCTTAAGAAGAAGCTTTCCAGGCCCTCAAGTCTAAGCTCACCAACACCCCCTTGCTTGTGTTGCCTGACTTCTCCAAGACATTCCATATTGAATGTGATGCCTCGGGTATTGGTCTAAGTGTTTATTGGTGCAAGAAGGACGAACTATAACTTTTTGTAGTGAGAAGTTGAGTGGAGTTGAGCTCAACTATCTCACTTATGACAAGGAATTACTAGCTTTGCTTTGAGTGCTTCACACTTGGCAACACTACCTCTTGCCCAAGGAATTTGTCATACACTCGGATCATAAAGCCCTCAAGTTCCTTCATGGCCAAAGCAATCTCAACAAGCGCAATGCTAGATGGGTTGAGTTCATAAAAGCCTTTACTTATGTCATCAAACACATGAAAGGTAAAGACAACATCGTGCCCATCCATTATGATGACGGTATACTCTCCTAACTACTCTTAAAGCTAAAATGCTTGGGTTTTCTTTCATGAGAGATTTGTATGCCCAAAATGCTGATTTTCAAGATGTATTTAGTGCTTGCATGACTAGGGTAGCATGGAACAATTCTTTCTTCATGATGGTTATCTTGTCAAAGGTAAATAATTATGTGTTCCAAGAGGATCTCTTAGCATATTATTTGTGCATGATCCTCACGAGGGTAGACTTTTGAGTCATTTTGGGGAATCTAAAACTTTGAGGATGATAAAAGAACATTTTAACTGGACACATGCTTAAAGATGTTGAGAAGTCTTGTGCTTCATGTATGACTTGCCTATGAGCCAACTATAAATTTCATCCCACGGCTTGTACTCTCCATTGCCTATTCCTCATGCTCCTTGGGAAGAAGTGTCAATGGATTTTTTGTTGGGCCTTCCTAGGTCCAAAAGAGGTCGCGACTCAGTTTTTGTTGTGGTGGACTAGTTCTCTAAGATGGTGCTTCATTGCTTGCCATAAAACCGACAATGCCTCCCATGTGGCGGATTTGTTCTTTAATAAAGTTGTAAGGCTTCATGCTGTGCCAAAGACCGTTGTGTCCGATTGAGATTTTTTCTTAGTTACTTTTGGGAAACTATTCGGTCTAAATTGGGCACCAAGCGACTTTTCTCCATCTCTTCTCATCCACAAACAGATGGCCAAACTGAGGTAGTAAACCAAACCCTTGGTGCTTTAATTCGATCTATGTTGAGCAGTAACTTACACATGTGGGAAGAGTGCCTTGCATTCATCGAGTTTGCCTACAATAGGACCATTCATTCAGTCACCAAAAAGTCTCCCTTTGAAGTGGTTCACAAGGAAAAGGCAAGACTGTCGAGGACTTTAACTCTCACTTTCAAGGTCATGTAAGCCAACTTGACTTTCTTGGAGAAAGACTACCAAATTCAAAGGTTACACACTACTTTCTTCAAAGTCTTAACACTCAAGGTAGGATGTTATTTCCATCGAACTGCTCAAGACTATAACCTTGGAAGACCTCATTGGAAAACTGGTGAGCAACGGTAGTGTACATCAAAGGAAGATGGCCATGAGAGAATTTGAAAATCCCATAATATAGCTCTCAAAGTCGGAAGGTGTTTGAGTTAGCATAAGATGATGGGGACAACAACGTTGCTGATGAAGATGCAACCCTTATTACAAGAGCTATGATGAGGTTGTGGACTCGTGGAAAAAGGCAAGGTAAAACTTCAAAAGTCAACCAAAACATGAAGAATGTCATTCGCTACCATTGTCAAGCCAAATGTCAATTCACGAAGAACTACTTCAAGAAGAAGGCGGATTTGTTCTTTAATGAAGTTGTAAGGCTTCATGATGTGCCAAAGACCGTTGTGTCCGATTGAGATGTGAAATTTCTTAGTTACTTTTGGGAAACTCTTCGGACTAAATTGGGCACCAAGCGACTTTTCTCCAGCGCTTGTCATCCTTAAACAGATGGCCAAAAAACCAAACCCTTGGTGCTTTATTTCGATCTATGTTGAGTAGTAACTTGCGCATGTGGGAAGAGTGCCTTGTATTCATCGAGTTTGCCTATAGTAGGACCATTCATTAAGTCACCAAAAAGTCTCCCTTTGAAGTGGTTCACAAGGAAAAGGCAAGACCGTCGAGGACTTTAACTCTCACTTTCAAGGTCATGTAAGCCAACTTGACTTTCTTGGAGAAAGACTACCAAATTCAAAGGTTACACACTACTTCCTTCAAGGTCTTAACACTCAAGGTGGGATGTTATTTCCATGTAACTACAAGATCAACAAAATATCAAGACTATCACCTTGGAAGACCTCATTGGAAAACTGGTGAGCAACGGTAGTGTACACCAAAGGAAGATGGCCTTGAGAGAATCTGAAAATCCCACAATATAGCTCTCAAAGTCGAAAGGTGTTTGAGTTAGCATAAGATGATGGGGATGACAACGTTGTTGATGAAGATGCAGCCCTTATTACAAGAGCTATGAAGAGGTTGTGGACTCGTGGAAAAGGCAAGGTAAAACTTCAAAAGTCAACAAAAACATGAAGAATGTCATTCGCTACCATTGTCAAGCCAAATGTCACTTTGCGAAGAACTACTTCAAGAAGAAGGCGGATTTGTTCTTTAATGAAGTTGTAAGGCTTCATGTTGTGCCAAAGACCGTTGTGTTCGATTGAGATGTGAAATTTCTTAGTTACTTTTGGGAAACTCTTCGGTCTAAATTGGGCACCAAGCGACTTTTCTCCATCGCTTGTCATCCACAAACAGATGGCCAAACTGAGGAAGTAAACCAAACCCTTGGTGCTTTACTTCGATCTATGTTGAGCAGTAACTTACACATGTGGGAAGAGTGCCTTGCATTCATCGAGTTTGCCTACAGTAGGACCATTCATTCAGTCACCAAAAAGTCTCCCTTTGAAGTGGTTCACAAGGAAAAGCCAAGACCGTCGAGGTAGTAAACCAAACCCTTGGTGCTTTACTTCGATCTATGTTGAGTAGTAACTTGCGCATGTGGGAAGAGTGCCTTGCATTCATCGAGTTTGCCTACAGTTGTAAGGCTTCGTTGTGCCAAAGACCGTTGTGTCCGATTGAGATGTGAAATTTCTTAGTTAATTTTGGGAAACTATTCGGTCTAAATTGGGCACCAAGGGATTTTTCTCCATCGCTTGTCATCCACAAACAGATGGCCAAACTGAGGTAGTAAACCAAACCCTTGGTGCTTTACTTCGATCTATGTTGAGTAGTAACTTGCGCATTTGGGAAGAGTGCCTTGCATTCATCGAGTTTGCCTACAGTAGGGCCATTCATTAAGTCACCAAAAAGTCTCCCTTTGAAGTGGTTCACAAGGAAAAGGCAAGACCGTCGAGGACTTTAACTCTCACTTTCAAGGTCACGTAAGCCAACTTGACTTTCTTGGAGAAAGACTACCAAATTCAAAGGTTACACACTACTTCCTTCAAGGTCTTAACACTTAAGGTGGGATGTTATTTCCATGGAACTACAAGATCAACAAAATATCAAGACTATCACCTTGGAAGACCTCATTGGAAAACTGGTGAGCAACGGTAGTGTACACCAAACGAAGATGGCCATGAGAAAATCTGAATATCCCACAATATAGCTCTCAAAGTCGGAAGGTGTTTGAGTTCGCATAAGATGATGGGGAGGACAACGTTGCTGATGAGGATGTAGCCCTTATTACAAGAGATATGAAGAGGTTGTGGACTCATGGAAAAAGGCAAGGTAAAACTTCAAAAGTCAACAAAAACATGAAGAATGTCATTCGCTACCATTGTCAAGCCAAATGTCACTTCACGAAGAACTACTTCAAGAAGAAGGCGGATTTGTTCTTTAATGAAGTTGTAAGGCTTCATGTTGTGCCAAAGACCGTTGTGTTCGAATGAGATGTGAAATTTCTTAGTTACTTTTGGGAAACTCTCCGGTCTAAATTGGGTACCAAGCGACTTTTCTCCATCGCTTGTCATCCACAAACAGATGGCCAAACTGAGGTAGTAAACCAAACCCTTGGTGCTTTACTTTGATCTATGTTGAGGAGTAACTTGCGCATGTGGGAAGAGTGTCTTGCATTCATCGAGTTTGCCTACAGTAGGACCATTCATTCAGTCACCAAAAAGTCTCCCTTTGAAGTGGTTCACAAGGAAAAGGCAAGACCGTCGAGGACTTTAACTCTCACTTTCAAGGTCATGTAAGCCAACTTGAGTTTCTTGGAGAAAGACAACCAAATTCAAAGGTTACACACTACTTCCTTCAAGGTCTTAACACTTAAGATGGGATGTTATTTCCATGGAACTGCAAGATCAACAAAATATGAAGACTATCACCTTGGAAGACCTCATTGGAAAACTGGTGAGGAACGGTAGTGTACACCAAAGGAAGATGGCCATGAGAGAATCTGAAAATCCCACAATATAGCTCTCAAAGTCGGAAGGTGTTTGAGTTAGCATAAGATGATAGGGACGACAACGTTGTTGATGAAGATGCAGCCCTTATTACAAGAGCTATGAAGAGGTTGTAGACTCGTGGAAAAAGGCAAGGTAAAATTCAAAAATCAACAAAAATATGAAGAATGTCATTCGCTACCATTGTCAAGCCAAATGTCACATCGCGAAGAACTACTTCAAGAAGAAAGCGGATTTGTTCTTTAATGAAGTTGTAAGGCTTCATTCTGTGCCAGTGACCCTAGTGTCCGATTGAGATGTGAAATTTCTTAGTTAGTTGTGGGAAACTATTCTGTCTAAATTGGGCACCAAGGGATTTTTCC
Organism: Rheum nobile; assembly: GCA_027886185.1. Classification (NCBI taxonomy): domain Eukaryota; kingdom Viridiplantae; phylum Streptophyta; class Magnoliopsida; order Caryophyllales; family Polygonaceae; genus Rheum; species Rheum nobile. The sequence continues at coordinate 1,757,469 of WOAB01000072.1, read as the reverse complement.
CCATCGCTTGTCATCCACAAATAGATGGCCAAATTGAAGTAGTAAACCAAACCCTTGGTGCTTTACTTCGATCTATGTTGAGCAGTAACTTGCGCATGTGGGAAGAGTGCCTTGCATTAATCAATTTTGCCTATAGTAGGATAATTCATTCCGTCACCAAAAAGTCTCCCTTTGAAGTGGTTCACAAGGAAAAGGCAAGACCGTCGAGGACTTTAACTCTCACTTTCAAGGTCATGAAAGCCAACTTGAGTTTCTTGGAGAAAGACAACCAAATTCAAAGGTTACACACTACTTCCTTCAAGGTCTTAACACTTAAGATGGGATGTTATTTCCATGGAACTGCAAGATCAACAAAATATCAAGACTATCACCTTGGAAGACCTCATTGGAAAACTGGTGAGGAACGGTAGTGTACACCAAAGGAAGATGGCCATGAGAGAATCTGAAAATCCCATAATATAGCTCTCAAAGTCGGAAGGTGTTTGAGTTAGCATAAGATGATAGGGACGACAACGTTGTTGATGAAGATGCAGCCCTTATTACAAGAGCTATGAAGAGGTTGTAGACTCGTGGAAAAAGGCAAGGTAAAATTCAAAAATCAACAAAAACATGAAGAATGTCATTCGCTACCATTGTCAAGCCAAATGTCACATCGCGAAGAACTACTTCAAGAAGAAAGCGGATTTGTTCTTTAATGAAGTTGTAAGGCTTCATTCTGTGCTAGTGACCGTTGTGTCCGATTGAGATGTGAAATTTCTTAGTTAGTTGTGGGAAACTATTCTGTCTAAATTGGGCACCAAGGGATTTTTCCCCATCGCTTGTCATCCACAAATAGATGGCCAAATTGAAGTAGTAAACCAAACCCTTGGTGCTTTACTTCGATCTATATTGAGCACTAACTTGCGCATGTGGGAAGAGTGCCTTGCATTAATCAATTTTGCCTATAGTAGGATAATTCATTCCGTCACCAAAAAGTCTCCCTTTGAAGTGGTTCACAAGGAAAAGGCAAGACCGTCGAGGACTTTAACTCTCACTTTCAAGGTCATGAAAGCCAACTTGACTTTCTTGGAGAAAGACTACCAAATTCAAAGGTTACACACTACTTCCTTCAAGGTCTTAACACTCAAGGTGGGATGTTATTTCCAAGGAACTGCAAGATCAACAAAATATCAAGACTATCACCTTGGAAGACCTCATTGGAAAACTGGTGAGCAACGGTAGCGTGCGCCAAAGGAAGATGGACATGAGAGAATCTGAAATTCCCACAATATAGCTCTCAAAGTCGGAATGTGTTTGAGTTAGCATAAGATGATGGGGACGACAACGTTGTTGATGAAGATGCATCCCTTATTACAAAAGCTATGAAGAGGTTGTGGACTCGTGGAAAAAGGCAAGGTAAAACTTCAAAAGTCAACAAAAACATGAAGAATGTCATTCGCTACCATTGTCAAGCCAAATGTCACTTCGCGAAGAACTACTTCAAAAAGAAGGCGGATTTGTTCTTTAATGAAGTTGTAAGGCTTCATGCTGTGCCAAAGACCGTTGTGTCCGATTGAGATGTGAAATTTCTTAGTTACTTTTGGGAAACTCTTCGGTCTAAATTGGGCACCAAGCGACTTTTCTCCATCACTTGTCATCCACAAACAGATGGCCAAACTGAGGTAGTAAACCAAACCCTTGGTGCTTTACTTCGATCTATGTTGAGTAGTAACTTGCGCATGTGGGAAGAGTGCCTTGCATTCATCGAGTTTGCCTACAGTAGGACCATTCATTCAGTCACCAAAAAGTCTCCATTTGAAGTGGTTCACAAGGAAAAGGCAAGACCGTCGAGGACTTTAACTCTCACTTTCAAGGTCATGTAAGCCAACTTGACTTTCTTGGAGAAAGACTACCAAATTCAAAGGTTACACACTACTTCCTTCAAGGTCTTAACACTCATGGTGGGATGTTATTTCCATGGAACTACAAGATCAACAAAATATCAAGACTATCACCTTGGAAGACCTCATTGGAAAACTGGTGAGCAACGGTAGTGTACACCAAACGAAGATGGCCATGAGAAAATCTGAAAATCCCACAATATAGCTCTCAAAGTCGGAAGGTGTTTGAGTTAGCATAAGATGATGGGGAGGACAACGTTGTTGATGAAGATGCAGCCCTTATTACAAGAGATATGAAGAGGTTGTGGACTCATGGAAAAAGGCAAGGTAAAACTTCAAAAGTCAACAAAAACATGAAGAATGTCATTCGCTACCATTGTCAAGCCAAATGTCACTTCGCGAAGAACTACTTCAAGAAGAAGGCGGATTTGTTCTTTAATGAAGTTGTAAGGCTTCATGTTGTGCCAAAGACCGATGTGTTCGAATGAGATGTGAAATTTCTTAGTTACTTTTGGGAAACTCTCCGGTCTAAATTGGGTACCAAGCGACTTTTCTCCATCGCTTGTCATCCACAAACAGATGGCCAAACTGAGGTAGTAAACCAAACCCTTGGTGCTTTACTTTGATCTATGTTGAGGAGTAACTTGCGCATGTGGGAAGAGTGTCTTGCATTCATCGAGTTTGCCTACAGTAGGACCATTCATTCAGTCACCAAAAAGTCTCCCTTTGAAGTGGTTCACAAGGAAAAGGCAAGACCGTCGAGGACTTTAACACTCACTTTCAAGGTCATGTAAGCCAACTTGACTTTCTTGGAGAAAGACTACCAAATTCAAAGGTTACACACTACTTCCTTCAAGGTCTTAACACTCAAGGTGGGATGTTATTTCCATGGAACTGCAAGATCAACAAAATATCAAGACTATCACCTTGGAAGACCTCATTGGAAAACTGGTGAGCAACGATAGCGTGCACCAAAGGAAGATGGACATGAGATAATCTGAAATTCCCACAATATAGCTCTCAAAGTCGGAATGTGTTTGAGTTAGCATAACATGATGGGGACGACAACGTTGTTGATGAAGATGCAGCCCTTATTACAAAATCTATGAAGAGGTTGTGGACTCGTGGAAAAAGGCAAGGTAAAACTTCAAAAGTCAACAAAAACATGAAGAATGTCATTCGCTACCATTGTCAAGCCAAATGTCACTTCGCGAAGAACTACTTCAAAAAGAAGGCGGATTTGTTCTTTAAAGAAGTTGTAAGGCTTCATGCTGTGCCAAAGACCGTTGTGTCCGATTGAGATGTGAAATTTCTTAGTTACTTTTGGGAAACTCTTCGGTCTAAATTGGGCACCAAGCGACTTTTCTCCATCACTTGTCATCCACAAACAGATGGCCAAACTGAGGTAGTAAACCAAACCCTTGGTGCTTTACTTCGATCTATGTTGAGTAGTAACTTGCGCATGTAGGAAGAGTGCCTTGCATTCATCGAGTTTGCCTACAGTAGGACCATTCATTCAGTCACCAAAAAGTCTCCATTTGAAGTGGTTCACAAGGAAAAGGCAAGACCGTCGAGGACTTTAACTCTCACTTTCAAGGTCATGTAAGCCAACTTGACTTTCTTGGAGAAAGACTACCAAATTCAAAGGTTACACACTACTTCCTTCAAGGTCTTAACACTCAAGGTGGGATGTTATTTCCATGGAACTACAAGATCAACAAAATATCAAGACTATCACCTTGGAAAACCTCATTGGAAAACTGGTGAGGAACGGTAGTGTACACCAAAGGAAGATGGCCATGACAGAATCTGAAAATCCCACAATATAGCTCTCAATGTCGGAAGGTGTTTGAGTTAGCATAAGAAGATAGGGAGGACAACGTTGTTGATGAAGATGCAGCCCTTATTACAAGAGCAACAAAATATCAAGACTACCAAATTCAACGGTAGTGTACACCAAACGAAGATGGCCATGAGAAAATCTGAAAATCCCACAATATAGCTCTCAAAGTCGGAAGGTGTTTGAGTTAGCATAAGATGATGGGGAGGACAACGTTGCTGATGAAGATGCAGCCCTTATTACAAGAGATGTAAAGAGGTTGTGGACTCATGGAAAAAGGCAAGGTAAAACTTCAAAAGTCAACAAAAACATGAAGAATGTCATTCGCTACCATTGTCAAGCCAAATGTCACTTCGCGAAGAACTACTTCAAGAAGAAGGCGGATTTGTTCTTTAATGAAGTTGTAAGGCTTCATGTTGTGCCAAAGACCGATGTGTTCGAATGAGATGTGAAATTTCTTAGTTACTTTTGGGAAACTCTCCGGTCTAAATTGGGTACCCAGCGACTTTTCTCCATCGCTTGTCATCCACAAACAGATGGCCAAACTGAGGTAGTAAACCAAACCCTTGGTGCTTTACTTTGATCTATGTTGAGGAGTAACTTGCGCATGTGGGAAGAGTGTCTTGCATTCATCGAGTTTGCCTACAGTAGGACCATTCATTCAGTCACCAAAAAGTCTCCCTTTGAAGTGGTTCACAAGGAAAAGGCAAGACCGTCGAGGACTTTAACTCTCACTTTCAAGGTCATGTAAGCCAACTTGAGTTTCTTGGAGAAAGACAACCAAATTCAAAGGTTACACACTACTTCCTTCAAGGTCTTAACACTTAAGGTGGGATGTTATTTCCATGGAACTGCAAGATCAACAAAATATCAAGACTATCACCTTGGAAAACCTCATTGGAAAACTGGTGAGGAACGGTAGTGTACACCAAAGGAAGATGGCCATGACAGAATCTGAAAATCCCACAATATAGCTCTCAATGTCGGAAGGTGTTTGAGTTAGCATAAGAAGATAGGGAGGACAACGTTGTTGATGAAGATGCAGCCCTTATTACAAGAGCACCAAAGGAAGGCAAGGTAAAATTCAAAAATTCATTCGCTACCATTGTTGATGATGATAGGGACGACAACATTGTTGATGATGATAGGGACGACAACGTTGTGGACTCGTGGAAAAAGGCAAGGTAAAATTCAAAAATCAACAAAAACATGAAGAATGTCATTCGCTACCATTGTCAAGCCAAATGTCACATCGCGAAGAACTACTTCAAGAAGAAAGCGGAATTGTTCTTTAATGAAGTTGTAAGGCTTCATTCTGTGCCAGTGACCGTTGTGTCCGATTGAGATGTGAAATTTCTTCGTTAGTTTTGGGAAACTATTCTGTCTAAATTGGGCACCAAGGGATTTTTCCCCATCGCTTGTCATCCACAAATAGATGGCCAAATTGAAGTAGTAAACCAAACCCTTGGTGCTTTACTTCGATCTATGTTGAGCAGTAACTTGCGCATGTGGGAAGAGTGCCTTGCATTAATCAATTTTGCCTATAGTAGGATAATTCATTCCGTCACCAAAAAGTCTCCCTTTGAAGTGGTTCACAAGGAAAAGGCAAGACCGACGAGGACTTTAACACTCACTTTCAAGGTCATGTAAGCCAACTTGACTTTCTTGGAGAAAGACTACCAAATTCAAAGGTTACACACTACTTCCTTCAAGGTCTTAACACTCAAGGTGGGATGTTATTTCCATGGAACTGCAAGATCAACAAAATATCAAGACTATCACCTTGGAAGACCTCATTGGAAAACTGGTGAGCAACGATAGCGTGCACCAAAGGAAGATGGACATGAGATAATCTGAAATTCCCACAATATAGCTCTCAAAGTCGGAATGTGTTTGAGTTAGCATAACATGATGGGGATGACAACGTTGTTGATGAAGATGCAGCCCTTATTACAAAATCTATGAAGAGGTTGTGGACTCGTGGAAAAAGGCAAGGTAAAACTTCAAAAGTCAACAAAAACATGAAGAATGTCATTCGCTACCATTGTCAAGCCAAATGTCACTTCGCGAAGAACTACTTCAAAAAGAAGGCGGATTTGTTCTTTAAAGAAGTTGTAAGGCTTCATGCTGTGCCAAAGACCGTTGTGTCCGATTGAGATGTGAAATTTCTTAGTTACTTTTGGGAAACTCTTCGGTCTAAATTGGGCACCAAGCGACTTTTCTCCATCACTTGTCATCCACAAACAGATGGCCAAACTGAGGTAGTAAACCAAACCCTTGGTGCTTTACTTTGATCTATGTTGAGTAGTAACTTGCGCATGTGGGAAGAGTGCCTTGCATTCATCGAGTTTGCCTACAGTAGGACCATTCATTCAGTCACCAAAAAGTCTCCATTTGAAGTGGTTCACAAGGAAAAGGCAAGACCGTCGAGGACTTTAACTCTCACTTTCAAGGTCATGTAAGCCAACTTGACTTTCTTGGAGAAAGACTACCAAATTCAAAGGTTACACACTACTTCCTTCAAGGTCTTAACACTCAAGGTGGGATGTTATTTCCATGGAACTACAAGATCAACAAAATATCAAGACTATCACCTTGGAAGACCTCATTGGAAAACTTGTGAGCAACGGTAGTGTACACCAAACAAAGATGGCCATGAGAAAATCTGAAAATCCCACAATATAGCTCTCAAAGTCGGAAGGTGTTTGAGTTAGCATAAGATGATGGGGACGACAATGTTGTTGATGAAGATGCAGCCCTTATTGCAAGAGATATGAAGGGGTTGTGGACTCATGGAAAAAGGCAAGGTAAAACTTCAAAAGTCAACAAAAACATGAAGAATGTCATTCGCTACCATTGTCAAGCCAAATGTCACTTCGCGAAGAACTACTTCAAGAAGAAGGGGGATTTGTTCTTTAATGAAGTTGTAAGGCTTCATGTTATGCCAAAGACCGTTGTGTTCGAATGAGATGTGAAATTTCTTAGTTACTTTTGGGAAACTCTCCGGTCTAAATTGGGCACCAAGCGACTTTTCTCCATCGCTTGTCATCCACAAACAGATGGCCAAACTGAGGTAGTAAACCAAACCCTTGGTGCTTTACTTTGATCTATGTTGAGCAGTAACTTACGCATGTGGGAAGAGTGCCTTGCATTCATCGAGTTTGCCTACAGTAGGACCATTCATCCAGTCACCAAAAAGTCTCCCTTTGAAGTGGTTCACAAGGAAAAGGCAAGACCGTCGAGGACTTTAACTCTCACTTTCAAGGTCATGTAAGCCAACTTGACTTTCTTGGAGAAAGACAACCAAATTCAAAGGTTACACACTACTTCCTTCAAGGTCTTAACAATTAAGGTGGGATGTTATTTCCATGGAACTGCAAGATCAACAAAATATCAAGACTATCACCTTGGAAGACCTTATTGGAAAACTGGTGAGGAACGGTAGTGTACACCAAAGGAAGATGGCCATGAGAGAATCTGAAAATCCCACAATATAGCTCTCAAAGTTGGAAGGTGTTTGAGTTAGCATAAGATGATAGGGACGACAACGTTGTTGATGAAGATGCAGCCCTTATTACAAGAGTTATGAAGAGGTTGTGGACTCGTTGAAAAAGGCAAGGTAAAATTCAAAAATCAACAAAAACATGAAGAATGTCATTCGCTACCATTGTCAAGCCAAATGTCACATCGCGAAGAACTACTTCAAGAAGAAGGCGGATTTGTTCTTTAATGAAGTTGTAAAGCTTCATTCTGTGCCAGTGACCGTTGTGTCTGATTGAGATGTAAAATTTCTTAGTTAGTTTTGGGAAACTATTCCGTCTAAATTGGGCACCAAGGGATTTTTCTCCATCGCTTGTCATCCACAAATAGATGGCCAAATTGAAGTAGTAAACCAGACTTTGGTTTACTACTTCGATCTATGTTGAGCAGTAACTTGCGCATGTGGGAAGAGTGCCTTGCATTCATCGAGTTTGCCTACAGTAGGACCATTCATTCAGTCACCAAAAAGTCTCCATTTGAAGTGGTTCACAAGGAAAAGGCAAGACCGTCGAGGACTTTAACTCTCACTTTCAAGGTCATGTAAGCCAACTTGACTTTCTTGGAGAAAGACTACCAAATTCAAAGGTTACACACTACTTCCTTCAAGGTCTTAACACTTAAGGTGGGATGTTATTTCCATGGAACTGCAAGATCAACAAAATATCAAGACTATCACCTTGGAAGACCTCATTGGAAAACTGGTGAGGAACGATAGTGTACACCAAAGGAAGATGGCCATGAGAGAATCTGAAAATCCCACAATATAGCTCTCAAAGTCGGAAGGTGTTTGAGTTAGCATAAGATGATAGGGACGACAACATTGTTGATGAAGATGCAGCCCTTATTACAAGAGCTATGAAGAGGTTGTGGACTCGTGGAAAAAGGCAAGGTAAAATTCAAAAATCAACAAAAACATGAAGAATGTCAATCGCTACCATTGTCAAGCCAAATGTCACATCGCGAAGAACTACTTCAAGAAGAAGGCGGATTTGTTCTTTAATGAAGTTGTAAAGCTTCATTCTGTGCCAGTGACCGTTGTGTCTGATTGAGATGTGAAATTTCTTAGTTAGTTTTGGGAAACTATTCCGTCTAAATTGGGCACCAAGGGATTTTTCTCCATCGCTTGTCATCCACAAATAGATGGCCAAATTGAAGTAGTAAACCAAACCCTTGGTGTTTTACTTCGATCTATGTTGAGCAGTAACTTGCGCATGTGGGAAGAGTGCCTTGCATTCATCGAGTTTGCCTACAGTAGGACCATTCATTCAGTCACCAAAAAGTCTCCATTTGAAGTGGTTCACAAGGAAAAGGCAAGACCGTCGAGGACTTTAACTCTCACTTTCAAGGTCATGTAAGCCAACTTGACTTTCTTGGAGAAAGACTACCAAATTCAAAGGTTACACATTACTTCCTTCAATGTCTTAACACTTAAGGTGGGATGTTATTTCCATGGAACTGCAAGATCAACAAAATGTCAAGACTATCACCTTGGAAGACCTCATTGGAAAACTGGTGAGGAACGGTAGTGTACACCAAAGGAAGATGGCCATGAGAGAATCTGAAAATCCCACAATATAGCTCTCAAAGTCGGAAGGTGTTTGAGTTAGCATAAGATGATAGGGACGACAACGTTGTTGATGAAGATGCAGCCCTTATTACAAGAGCTATGAAGAGGTTGTGGACTCGTGGAAAAAGGCAAGGTAAAATTCAAAAATCAAAAAAAACATGCAGAATGTCATTCGCTACCATTGTCAAGCCAAATGTCACATCGCGAAGAACTACTTCAAGAAGAAGGCGGATTTGTTCTTTAATGAAGTTGTAAGGCTTCATTCTGTGCTAGTGACCGTTGTGTCCGATTGAGATGGAAAATTTCTTAGTTAGTTTTGGGAAACTATTCCGTCTAAATTGGGCACCAAGGGATTTTTCTCCATCGCTTGTCATCCACAAATAGATGGCCAAATTGAAGTAGTAAACCAAACCCTTGGTGCTTTACTTCGATCTATGTTGAGCAGTAACTTGCGCATGTGGGAAGAGTGCCTTGCATTCATCGAGTTTGCCTACAGTAGGACCATTCATTCAGTCACCAAAAAGTCTCCATTTGAAGTGGTTCACAAGGAAAAGGCAAGACCGTCGAGGACTTTAACTCTCACTTTCAAGGTCATGTAAGCCAACTTGACTTTCTTGGAGAAAGACTACCAAATTCAAAGGTTACACACTACTTCCTTCAAGGTCTTAACACTCAAGGTGGGATGTTATTTCCATGGAACTACAAGATCAACAAAATATCAAGACTATCACCTTGGAAGACCTCATTGGAAAACTGATGAGCAACGGTAGCGTGCACCAAAGGAAGATGGCCATGAGAGAATATGAAATTCCCACAATATAGCTCTCAAAGTCGGAATGTGTTTGAGTTAGCATAAGATGATGGGGACGACAACGTTGTTGATGAAGATGCAGCCCTTATTACAAAAGCTATGAAGAGGTTGTGGACTCGTGGAAAAAGGCAAGGTAAAACTTCAAAGTCAACAAAAACATGAAGAATGTCATTCGCTACCATTGTCAAGCCAAATGTCACTTCGCGAAGAACTACTTCAAGAAGAAGGCGGATTTGTTCTTTAATGAAGTTGTAAGGCTTCATGTTGTGCCAAAGACAGTTGTGTCCGATTGAGATGTGAAATTTCTTAGTTACTTTTGGGAAACTCTTCGGTCTAAATTGGGCACCAAGCGACTTTTCTCCATCACTTGTCATCCACAAACAGATGGCCAAACTGAGGTAGTAAACCAAACCCTTGGTGCTTTACTTCGATCTATGTTGAGTAGTAACTTGCGCATGTGGGAAGAGTGCCTTGCATTCATCGAGTTTGCCTACAGTAGGACCATTCATTCAGTCACCAAAAAGTCTCCATTTGAAGTGGTTCACAAGGAAAAGGCAAGTCCGTCGAGGACTTTAACTCTCACTTTCAAGGTCATGTAAGCCAACTTGACTTTCTTGGAAAAAGACTACCAAATTCAAAGGTTACACACTACTTCCTTCAAGGTCTTAACACTCAAGGTGGGATGTTATTTCCATGGAACTGCAAGATCAACAAAATATCAAGACTATCACCTTGGAAGACCTCATTGGAAAACTGGTGAGCAACGGTAGTGTGCACCAAAGGAAGATGGCCATGAGAGAATCTGAAAATCCCACAATATAGCTCTCAAAGTCGGAAGGTGTTTGAGTTAGCATAAGATGATGGGGACGACAACGTTGCTGATGAAGATGGTGTCCTTATTACAAGGGCTATGAAGAGGTTGTGGACTCCTGGAAAAACGCAAGGTAAAACTTCAAAAGTCAACAAAAACATGAAGAATGTCATTCGCTACCATTGTCAAGCCAAATGTCACTTCGCGAAGAACTACTTCAAGAAGAAGGCGGATTTGTTCTTTAATGAAGTTGTAAGGCTTCATGCTGTGCCAAAGACCGTTGTGTCCGATTGAGATGTGAAATTTCTTAGTTACTTTTGGGAAACTCTTCGGTCTAAATTGGGCACCAAGAGACTTTTCTCCATCGCTTGTCATCCACAAACAGATGGCCAAACTGAGGTAGTAAACCAAACCCTTGGTGCTTTACTTCGATCTATGTTGAGCAGTAGCTTGCGCATGTGGGAAGAGTGCCTTGCATTCATTGAGTTTGCCTATAGTAGGACCATTCATTCAGTCACCAAAAAGTCTCCATTTGAAGTGGTTCACAAGGAAAAGGCAAGACCGTCGAGGACTTTAACTCTCACTTTCAAGGTCATGTAAGCCAACTTGACTTTCTTGGAGAAAGACTACCAAATTCAAAGGTTACACACTACTTCCTTCAAGGTCTTAACACTCAAGGTGGGATGTTATTTCCATGGAACTACAAGATCAACAAAATATCAAGACTATAACCTTGGAAGACCTCATTGGAAAACTGTTGAGCAACGGTAGTGTACACCAAAGGAAGATCGCCATGAGAGAATATGAAAATCCCACAACATAGCTCTCAAAGTCGGAAGGTGTTTGAGTTAGCATAAGATGATGGGGACGACAACGTTGCTGATGAAGATGCAACCCTTATTACAAGAGCTATGAAGAGGTTGTGGACTCGTGGAAAAAGGCAAGGTAAAACTTCAAAAGTCAACAAAAACATGAAGAATGTCATTCGCTACCATTGTCAAGCCAAATGTCACTTCGTGAAGAAGGCTAGTGAACTCCTACTACAGAAAGCTATGGTTGCTACTTGGGGAGAATCAGACTCTAGAGAACAAGTTGAGACTTCATCTAGAGACAGATGCCTAATGGCAGATAGAAAGGCACCTGAAGAAATAGTGAGTTAAAATGATATCTTCTTTAAACTGAAAAGAACGTCAAAGGATCATCTAATAACTTTTATGTGAAAACATGGTGATGAGGTTTCTGAACTCTATGAAAATCATGAAGAAAAGGATGACACAATCAGTAAATTGATTGATGACAACAAGCATTGGTATGAGAAAGTCATCAAGTTAGAGGGTGTAGCTTCTTGTTCTTCAAAAGGTTGTGACATTTGCCCTATTTTAAAAAAAAAATCTATTGTTCTAGAATCTGAGGTCACTAAGCTTGAATCTGAAATTTCTATGCTTATACTTGGTAATGCTAACTAGTAAATGACCTTCAGAAAACTAGATGCGACATAGAAATGATGACAAAGGCATAGTTAGATTAGTATGTTGCCTCTCAAGCTAAAGATGATTACTCTAAGTGCTTTGTAAGGCCACAGTTCGGTCTTGGCTATGTGGGTGTTAACCATGGCAAAGCTACTAGTACCCTTCACCTGAAAGTTGAAGTCTCTACACAATTAAAGAAGGACAAGCACGTCCCTAACAAGGCAGTGGTACCCAAACCACAAGCCAAAGGGAAATGTAATTGTGCTCAAAAAAGTTGTGTAAGGACTTTAATTAAAGGAAATAGGGCGTGGTATCGGAACCAAAAGGCATACTCGATATGGATACGACATGAGAAAAGTGGGAAACCTACATAAATCGACATTCAAGCTATAAAGGACAACAAACCCATATGGCTAGGTCAAGCACGTATGTCAACCTCAAAGGTCATTAAGTGTGTTGGCCTTGCGTTAAAGTAGGCCATTACAAGCAAGAATGTAGTCTCAAACTTGAATATGAGATGATAGCTCGTTCTTGGAGAGAAACACACTCAGGACCAGATAAGAATGTTGAATCTCAAGGTCATATGCCTATATGTAAGATGGTATGGGTTCGTAAAAACTAATTACTTAATTGCATAACGAAGTGGGAAGGTAGACACAACGGATGTAACATTACCTTCAAAAAGAAGAGCAAGGGAGAGGTTCGAGGACATTATAGGTAAATATTTATGACCTAATCTCAATGGATAACGTAAATCTAGTTGCAAATTTGCACTTTGATCTTCTAAGTGAAGTACAACTATGTGACGGTAGAAAGAACATGGTAGTATTCACTTCAGATGACTGTGAAGTTTAAGAGGTAGGTACAGGTAAGATCATATTGAAGGGGATTTGGGATAACAATGAATACAAAGTTTATTTCAACTTATGAGAACATGCTAGCCTATAGCTTATGAGAACACTTCATCAACAATACTGATGCGGGGATTAGCCGCGAGTGGCCCGATCTAGACGCCAAGAGACTCGTATGGAAGATGGAGGTGGAAACAAGAGAAAACACAAGAGAACAAGTTAGCAAATGATAGGAAACAAAGAAATAAACAAGGATATAGGAACAACCGAAAGATGCAATGGAGAGACCTTTGGCAAACAATGTCGCCAATAACCAAACCAATGTGCACAAACGACCTTTCCTTCTACAATCCCCCACAACGATGGACGTGTCCAAAGAGCAAGAGAAGGAGGCGAGTGAAGCCTTGGAGCACCAAGATCATAGACGAAATTGACACAACGCAAGAGCAACCTAGCAAGTTCGAATCAACCATGGAGAACACTCTCCCATGAGAGCTCTCAAGCTCATGTGCTCAAAGCAACATTTTCATATCATCAAAAAGTCCCTACAAATGACAAGCAAAAAGCCTTATATACTACCTAAAGACAAAGGTCAAACAAGCCAACAAAGGGCCCACACAAAGGCACTTAAAAGGGTCTTAAAATACACTTAAAAGAACAAGGAAGAAAGTCCCCAAGTGGCCCCCACAAGGAAGCCCCGGACTTCCCTCAACTCGGCCAACAAAACAGTCAACAACTCGGTTGACAACTCGGCCGAGTTGTTGGCCGTGTCAGCATTCTGGGGCAAGAACTCGGCTGGTCACTCGGCCGTGTTGTGGGTCGAGTCAATGGCTGGAGCCCCCGTCTCTTGTGGCCTTCATTCTCCCGCGCAAGGCTTGGCTCGGAAGGTGACCAAGGTCCTTAGCGTAGGTTCGGTGAAGTCCTTGACTAAGGTGGGTTCCCTTGAAACGTGCAGGCTCGCCAAATTCTTGAGCTCCTCTTGCATACACTTGGTTTGAGATCTTGTGCGTGGACCATCTTTCTTTGTGTGCATCTTGGGTGAAGGCTCGGATGCTCCTGCATCAATACGCTTGGCTCGAGCCCTTGTGAGTGGACCATCTTCTCTTGTGGGCGCCTTGGATGAGATCTCGGATGCTCCCGCATCATTCTCCCCTTCTTGGAAAGGATCTGTCCTCGGATCCCGTTTAGCTTTAAGGTGGGGCTCCCTCCATAGTCATCATCTTCCTTGAGATGTAACTTCCTCTTGAAATCTAGAAAGGCTTGTCCCGGCTTTGATGAGCTGGTTGATCTCTTCGGGAACGCCTTGTGGCTCTTCATGCCTTCCTCCTCCTTAGCCTTGCTAAACCCCTTGTCATACTCTTCCGCAACCTGCAAGGGAGTCATAGGTTTAAGTAACACATTTTTTCCATGAAAAGAGAAGGAATGGTGATTAGTATGTCCACACAATTGCAAGAATGTAAGCACAAGTCTTCCAATTACTAAATGATATCCAAACAAGCATGCCAATAGTATTCCACTCTTTTTCCTAGTTCTATGTTCAAGCTTAGGAGTGCAACTATCAACATAACACACATACGTGGACATAAGGATCATATTATGAACAAGATGCATTCCATAATAAGAAGGTCTAGTTTTGAATGCCAGGACTGATTTCTTCATATGTATTGTCCTATATGGAATGATATGCTCATTTTTAAACTCAAGATATGGAATCAAAAAGGTGGAGATAAGTGTTACTTCCCTTTCATTAGTCTCCATTGGCATATCTTCCTTCTCTTGCTTGGGATCCTTAGCTTCAACTTCTTCCTCGGGTGCTTTTGCCTCCAGTGGCACCATCATATTGACCAAGCGATCAAGGTTGGCCGATATTTCCTTAAGCATGCCTGAAATTTCCTCCAATGGTGTTCGTGGAGCATTAGGAGCAACGGTTGGGGGCCTTAGGCTTGGCGTGGAGTAGCTTGGTTGAGCACTACTCCTTGGCTCCACATGAGGACTTGAGAAGGTTCCATTGTCCCTTCCCTGTGGGGAGTCTTGGCCATATGGTTGATAGCCTCGGTTTTGGCTATCACTTCTCCAAGAGTTTGGCTGGCCACTAGAACCTCTTCCTCCTTGGTTTCTAGCCATGGTGGTCTCTTCATCTTGAAACACATTTGCTCTAACTCATGCAACTTGCCTAGCATTGTAAGTCTCATTGGCACACATTGATCTTTGTCTCAACTTCGCTTGCCTTTGCTCTAGAACATGGATGAGATGTTGAGGCACAAAGCGATATCTCATCAAGGCCTTCATTTGAGCCCAAGTTGTCAAGGGTGCTTCTAAGGCTCTTCTCCTTTGTGTCACAAGATTTTTCCACCATGTTAGTGCATAATCATGGAATTCAAGGGCGGCGAGTTGTACCTTTTTATGCTCGGGAAAGTTGTGACAACTCCATATTTGTTCCACCTTGATCTCCCATTCCATGTACACATATGGCTCACTTTCGCCTCCAAAAGATGGGATTCTCACCATGGTATTGCAAATACCATCTTGCTCTTGCTCTCGGGCTCTCCTTCTTTGGAAGCCTAGATGTGGCACTTGCTCCCATTCTTCATTTTCATATGCTCGCCTTGGCTCCTCATGATAGGAACGCCTTGGGATTCCTCGGTGCATCTCGTGCTCGGGTGGCTTGGCACCGAGCCTTCCATGTGATGGGCTTCCTACATAATACATGATCAACAAACTCCAAGAAACATTTTAGGGTTAGTGAAAACAAAACAATCCTCACAAGTGTTTGATCACTCGTGTGTTTGATCACTCACTCTCTTGTTGATGTCGATGCAAGCTTTTGGAATGTAAAATTGCCTTGAGAAGGACAAAAACTTCATATAAGACTTGGTGATCTTAGACAACACTTAACCAATAAAGACAAGCTCTTGGACTTAAAATGATAGGCTCAAGAAGACACACTCAATAAGACAACAAGAAGGAAAACACAACAAAGACTCCAATGAAGACACAAGGAATTGTGTTTAGGAAATTCAATCATGCAATGTCATACCTAGCTTGTTTTTACCAATACTCATGAACTCATAAACAAGTTGCCAAAGGATTAAAATGAGTGGTAAGATGGTAGGCAATCAAGCTTGAGGTTCAAGGATAAGGTTCAAGGCAAACCGGGAATTCAGAACACAACTCGGTTCAAGGCTCGGTCGAGTGAGGGGCCGAGTTCTTCACTGTTTTTGGTGATCAAAATCACTTGCAATTGGAGCGTAGATCACTTGGTGATAGCAACATAACATCAAGAACAACAATGTCTTCATACAAGAACAAGAGATAAAATAAGAACAAGCCATTTTTTTTTTGGCTTTTGTTTTTCTTTTCTTTTCTTTCTTTTTCTGATTTTTTTTTTTGAATAAAAAAAAACGTGCAAGACAACAATATTACAAGAGAAGATAAAAGAAGTCTTGCTTACTAGTTCACTATTGAAGCAAAGATGATATGGAGCAAAGTCACAAAATTTTCTTGCCTTCCTTGGTGTCACACGTGCAAGATCACAACTTTTAGGAGGTAGGAATAGTATTGGTAGCTTCTATTCTTTGACTTTTGGAACAAACAAAAGGTGATTTGACTTAGTAGAATATAGGATAGTACAAAAGGGAGTAGGTGGCTTTTTGGGCAGCATTTGTGTGCTGTCTTGGGGCTGAATTGCAGCTGCTTTTGGGGCTGAAAAGTAGCTGTTTTTGGGGGCTTAGGGTCGTGGCTTTGCAGCTGGATTTTGGGGTGGGTTTGTAGGTGGTTTTGAAGGTGGGTTGTGCAGATTTTGGGTGGGTTTTTCAGCTGGTTTTTGGGGCTGAATTTCGTGCAGAATGGTAGGGGTTTTGCAGCTGGTTTTGGTGGTGGAGAGGTGGTGTTTTTCGGAGGTAATGGTGGTTGGGTGGTGGGGCAACAAAGTTCACAAGACACAAGCATAAGCAATCACAAACTAAACACAACAAAGCATGAAGAACAAGAAGAACATGAAGAACACAAGAAGAACACAAAGAAGAAAAATGGAAAAGAAGACTCAATGAGCTAACCAAAGGTGGTGGCTCGGCTGAGATGGTGGTGGCTCGGCGTCGAGATGGCTCTGATACCAATTTGATGCGGGGATTAGCCACGAGTGGCCCGATCTAGACGCCAAGAGACTCGTATGGAAGATGGAGGTGGAAACAAGAGAAAACACAAGAGAACAAGTTAGCAAATGATAGGAAACAAAGAAATAAACAAGGATATAGGAACAACCGAAAGATGCAATGGAGAGACCCTTGGCAAACAATGTCGCCAATAACCAAACCAATGTGCACAAACGACCTTTCCTTCTACAATCCCCCACAACGATGGACGTGTCCAAAGAGCAAGAGAAGGAGGCGAGTGAAGCCTTGGAGCACCAAGATCATAAACGAAATTGACACAACGCAAGAGCAACCTAGCAAGTTCGAATCAACCATGGAGAACACTCTCCCATGAGAGCTCTCAAGCTCATGTGCTCAAAGCAACATTTTCATATCATCAAAAAGTCCCTACAAATGACAAGAAAAAAGCCTTATATACTACCTAAAGACAAAGGTCAAACAAGCCAACAAAGGGCCCACACAAAGGCACTTAAAAGGGTCTTAAAATACACTTAAAAGAACAAGGAAGAAAGTCCCCAAGTGGCCCCCACAAGGAAGCCCCGGACTTCCCTCAACTCGGCCAACAAAACAGTCAACAACTCGGTTGACAACTCGGCCGAGTTGTTGGCCGTGTCAGCATTCTGGGGCGAGAACTCGGCTGGTCACTCGGCCGTGTTGTGGGCCGAGTTAGTGGCTGGAGCCCCCGTCTCTTGTGGCCTTCATTCTCCCGCGCAAGGCTTGGCTCGGAAGGTGACCAAGGTCCTTAGCGTAGGTTCGGTGAAGTCCTCGACTAAGGTGGGTTCCCTTGAAACGTGGAGGCTCGCCAAGTTCTTGAGCTCCTCTTGCATACACTTGGTTTGAGCTCTTGTGCGTGGACCATCTTTCTTTGTGTGCATCTTGGGTGAAGGCTCGGATGCTCCTGCATCAATACGCTTGGCTCGAGCCCTTGTGATTGGACCATCTTCTCTTGTGGGCGCCTTGGATGAGATCTCGGATGCTCCCGCATCAAATACCTTTAAATCAAAAAGGGAGGTAAATATGGGGATAAGGAGACGTGGTTGAAATCAATAAGTCTTTGTGATTGTTGATGACTACTCACCATAGACCTGAACACATTTTTAACTTCCAAAGATGAGACATTTGCATAGTATACAGCATGGCTGAAAGTCACATAGAGGAAGCCAGGAGTTTCACTTGTTGTTATACACTCGGATCATCGTACAGATTTTTAGAATGTGCACTTTGTCAACATCTGTAGAGAATATGGAGTAACTCATAACTTTACAGCACCAAGGACACCACAATAAAAAGGTGTCATGGAGAGCAAGAACAGAACCTTGTAACAAATGTCTCGTACCCTGCTGATAGCTAGTCGTCTTCCAAGAAAGTTCTTGGCTGAAGAACTGAATGCATCTTGCTATGTGCTAAACCATGCAACAATACATCCACTACATTGAAAGATGCCATATGAGTTACCAAGAGGAAGAAAGCCAAATGTCGCACATATTAGTACATTTAGATGCAAATGCTTTGTCCACAACAATGGTAAGGAGAACCTTGAGTATTCGATCCTAGAAGTGATGAAGCTACCTTTGTTGGATGTTCCATGAATAGCAAGGCATACAAGATCTACAACAAGAGAACAGTGAAGGTGGAAGAAAGTGTGCATGTCATATTTGATGAAGTGATAATGGCAGGTGCAACATCACTAATAAAAATGATCTAGATGAAGGGTTCACAATGGAACTAATGAATGAAGTAGTTCCAAACCCTTCAATTTTGTTATAGGGCCACACACCACAGAATTCAAGGGGTACAAAATAGAGTGAAGAAGGACTTGACTCTCAAGAGGACCAATACCCAAACATTGAAGCGATATAGTCTCCAGAAGGTACAACAACTATTGTTGTCGATGATGAAAGTACAAGTACCCCCTCTCCAACGATTGGAAGTGCATGACCAAGTGCGAGAGGTATTGATCTCTCATAGCTTCAGACAAAGAACGATCATATGAGGAAATATCATCCAATCATAAACATCATCTCCAACTATACAAAAGGTACTCAAACCTCGTCATATCTTCAAAACTCTAGTGTCGTTAATGTTTTTCTCTCTATGTTCGAACCTAAAAGTGTAGGTGAATCTATGAAGGATCAAGACTGCGTCATTTTCCGTGCAAGAAGAACTTCATCAATTTAAAAGGAACATGGTGTGGCATCTAGTACCATGATCTAAGGATGGAACTGTGATAGGCACTAATGGGTATTCAGGAACATACTTGATGATAAAGGTCAAGTAATAACAAACAAAGCCAGACTAGTCGTGAAGGGCTACAGCCAACAAGAAGGCATCGACTATGACGAGACTTTTTTCTCCAATTGAAATGTTAGAAGCTATTCATTTTTTAGTTGCATATACCACTCACCATGGTTTCAAGTTACAATAGATGGACGTCAACACCGCCTTTCTAAATGGAATTCTCAAGGATGAAGTCTATGTCGAGCAAACCCATGGCATTCAAGACACTTGTCTCCCTGATCATGTACACGTCATATACAAGGCATTGTATCGCTTAAAACAAGCTCCCAGAGCTTGGTATGAAAGGATATCATAATTCTTTTTGCCAAATGGATATGTACGTGGTGAGGTTGACAAGACTATGGTCCTCTCGAAAGAAGAAAAACACCCTCAGGTGGTACAGGTCTATGTTGATGACATCATATTTGGCTCTACCAATCTAGCTTTAGTGAAGAAGTTCACGACCCTTATGGAAAGTGAGTTCAAGACGAGCATGGTGGGGGGGGCTAAAGTTATTCCTTCAAAGAGTGTATGAGGAAGTTTGGAATGGACAGCTCCAAACCTTTTGACACTCCAATTTCTCCCAATACTTCACTTGAAAAGATGAAAAGGATAAAAGGAGAAAAGAGAGGATCAAACCGTGTATCGAGGAATAATAGGTTCGGTACTCTATCTCACTGTAAGTAGACCTGACATTATGCATAGTGTGTGCATGTGTGCTCGCTTTCAGGCAGATTCCAGAGTGTCACATCTAAAAGAAGTAAAGTGAATCCTATGTTACCTCATTGGATCCAATACTTTTAGCCTTTGTTGCCCCAAAGGCTATGATGTAAACAAGGTGGGATACACCGACGTGGATTTTGTTGGGAACAAGATAGACCGCAAGAGCATGTCCAACATGGCTCTTTATTTGGGTTTGTGTCTTGTGTCCCGGGGTTAAAATAAGAAAATTAAGTGGCATTATCGATCGTTGAGGCAGAGTAAATAACTGTCGCAGCTTGTAGTACTCAACTCATATGTCTAAAACAGCAGCTCGGGGACTATGACATACTCTTTGGTAAGTTTCCAATACAATGTGAAAACACTAGTGCAATAAACATTTCTAAAAATTTAGCACAACACTAACGCACTAAGCACATTAAAATAAGACATCACTTTATACGAGATTGTGTGGAGAAAAATCTTGTCTCTATGAAAATTTCTAGGCCAAATGAACCAAATGAGGACATCTTCACCAAACCACTCAATAGGGAAAGCTTTGAAAAGTTTTATATGGATCATGGTATGATCTCCCTTGATGCTTAGTCATCTCAGGTATGGTACCATCGACGATTGGTTGAAATCTGACATTAGTCCTAGAGGGAACATTAAGCGTGCATATAGAATTCAAGCCATGATTAGTTGTTGTTGATTTTTCAAACTAGTTAGACTTGTGTGTGTGCTTATACCTTCTCTACATGATTATGTGAAAAGCCTACTTTAGTATTGCACTGTGTGTTACTTGAAACCTATTCTTTCTGCCCAAAAGAATCAACATCATGTATAAAACCCTCAGTATAAGCCCAAATGATAGTTGATTCTAAAGCCACCTTGCCTATCATTTGTGAATTCCCCTATGATCCCATTTATGTCATCCATAACTAGGGTATATTCACCTTGAAAGAAAATTTTAAAAAAATCATATAAAAATATGACTTTTTTGTATGACTTCTTGTACAATACCCATAGCCAGGTACACAATTAACTATCACAAACGGATAGAAAAATCTAATAAAGAAAGGACAGTAATGATTGTAACACCCTCAAATATCTCCTTGAAAGCATTACCGCCAGTGACCTCAGATTCCACATCTGAAGCCACCCAAGGCTTAACCAGTTTATACAAAACATAAAACAACATGTATAATACGAAATATCATAACATTTCGTATTAAATCAAAGTCTTGGAGTTACATCCATAATCCAAAAACAACAGAAATACAGAGTAGTCTTAACATAAGACATGTTTAATACAGCGGAAGTCCTTGTTAAAATAAATGACACAAAAGTCTTGATCTAGCGATCACATGCCTAGGATCTCAACCTTGGTAAAACACTTCAAAACTCCATCTGCCTTCACCGTCGTTTCTAGCCTTCATGGAACTGCAGTTTATCTGATCTGCCATATGAGACGGATGACACTAGCCAACCATGCAAGGGAATATAACCGGTTGGTTAGTCTAATGAAAGACTATGCAAGGGTTAAACAGAAAGGTTCTAAGTAGTCGTATTAGGTTAGACTCATCGCTTCTCGAATAAAAGTCGATGACGATAGTCAACCACCATACTCCTACTGAAATAAAATACGAAAAGGTATGATCAAGAGAAAAGACTCTGAAAGAATGAGTCTTACGGAAACATATGAAGAGAAGACTCCAACGAATTGAGTCTTATCAGAAAGTATGACAAGTGTTTGGGAACATTAAAGTTTCACACAAACGTTTAAAAACGACTTGACTATTTGGGTCCACGACCAACCTCACCGCATAATGCGAATTCAGATTCGGAAGGTGGACTTACTCTAATCGAAGTCTCGGACGAGTTTCCAAGTTGTACTTCTCGCCCTAAGGTTCATTAATTATGTGCATAACGACACTTATCTTATTTAATTCCAAAACGTATATTCACGTTATAAGCTTTTATCATAATCATCTCATCCCTCAAGATATAGAGATATATAGTCGGGAATAAATCCCTAAAGGGTTGACGTCGGCTAAGCGCACCTCCCCTATACTCGGATAGAGGATAGTCATGACTAGAGAAATGGTGTTAGGGCTTGAACATCCTATCCACTGGGTTATAAAGAAACAGCTACCTCTTAAGGTAAGCAGCGCTCCTATGAATACTCGTGCTAACTATATCTCAAGTGCACATAAAATCCACTGCTAACTATATTTCAAGTTTGCATAAAAATCCACAACAATACCATCATGGTAATAACAGATATAATAGCGTTGTTTCTAGCAATATATATATACAACCTGATATAATATCTGTATTTCAATCATATATATATATATATAATAGCGTTGTTTCTAGCAGTATAAACAACCTATTATAATATTCCTTTTTAAATCACATACAGTTATCAAAACTGTTCACAGACAACAACAATATTCATCCAAAATTAATTAACAATTAAACAATTGATAATCAATATAAATATGGAATGATAAGCAAGAGCGAACCGCCACTTGCCTTAGATTAGACGAAGCTTGAACAAAGCTTAGAGATGACGAGTTTCTGGGTCCGAAGCAGGGACAGATCTTGGGTAACAAACCCTACGGAATGACCCATAACGAGACCCTAAGTTAGATTCGATAACCAAATATACGAATCTAAGAAGAGACGAAAAGAATCGAAGGAACAAAGCCTCTCTCGAGACCACAAGACCCTAAGTCACACCACGAGCCCAGCCCACCGCGGGTGCCCCGGCCTTGACCGCGGGTGCGGTGGTGTGACAGTGGCGAGATGACGACGACGACGAGAACTCACCGTGATCTACGCGTTTGGATTCGATTATGATGGGCTTCGACTTCCCAACTCCTTGCGCTTCCAAACACCACTTGGAGAGTACCTTCTCCTCCTATGGTAGCTCCGGCGACACTCCGGCGAAAGCTTGAGCTTTCCGATAATAATGGAAATGAGAGATTTGAGAGAGAGAGTTTGAGAGCTATGATTCAACTCCACTCCAACTCTTTTCCTTTTATAGCCCAAGCAAGGAGGTCAAGCAACCAGGTGACTCATGGTAGGCGCCTACAACGACCGGATGGGACAGTTGCAGAGGCGAAGACGACACGACGTCTGAAGTCCGGCGCTGCAGAGAAGAAATGATGACACCGCAGGGTACGGTGGCCTCACCGCACGGTCAAGGCCAAATTTGGGCCCTTTTGTCCTCTTTTATCTGGGTTAAGTACGGGTACGAGTTTTTTAACCCCGAGTTTAAATATATTCATACTCGGTTAACATCTTTGCACCCGAATGAGTATTCTAAGCCCCGAAAATACATCGAATGTATTTTATACCACTCAGGAAAATATTACAGAGATCAACCAAATTACAGAGTGTCTGAACTTCTCTGAAATTAATCTGGTTTGTGATACGGGAGTTAGGAAAATTATCAAAATACTCTTTATTAAAATGAGGGGTATTACATCACCTCCCCCTTAAAATAAGTTTCGACCCGAAACTTGGCCGAATAACCTAAAAAAAGTGAGGCGTTACAACACTACCCCCTTAAAAAAAAGGTTTCGACCGCGAAACTAGGCCAAAAACAGCTCGGGAAAGCGTCTAAGCAAATCCTCCTCAGTCTCCCAGGTTTCCCAAGTAACATCTTCAGTTCCTGGCTTGGACCACAAAATCCTTACCAATGGTACCACCTTGTTCCGTAACTGCTTCTCACGGTGTTCGAGAATACGCACCGGTATCTCCTCGTAGGTACGATTTGTCTGAATCTTGATGTCGTCATAACTCAACACATGAGACTCATCTGGCACGTACTCCTCTCAGACTGTCCATCCGTCTGAGGATGAAATGCAGTACTGAATCGCAACTCGGTTCCCATGGCCTTGTGTAATTCTTTCTAGAATCTTGACATGAATCGGCCATCTTGATCCGATACAATGGTCTTTGGAGTACCATGCAAATGGACAATCTCGTGTAGAAACACTTCAGATATCTTCTGGGTTCCCCATGTTGACTTGATAGCCACGAAGTGAGCACTCTTCATGAGCCTGTCAATGATTACCCATATAGCATCCTTTTGACTTTGAGTCTTTGGCAGCCCCGTGACGAAATCCATAGCAATATCCTCTCATTTCCATTCTGACACTGGAAGAGGTAGCAACTCACCACCTGGTCTACGATGTTCTATCTTGACCTTCTGACAAGTCAAGCATTTTGCCACAAACTCTGCTACATCCCACTTCATGTTGGGCCACCAGAACTTCTTCCTGAGGTCCTGAGGTCCTTGTACATCTTGCTAGAGCCTGGATGTACAGAATAAGCTAACGAATGGGCCTCCTTCATCACCAACTGGCGAAGACCATCAACGTCAGGCACACAAATCCGGTTCTGAAACCAGAGTGATCCATCTTCCTGAATCACAAAACCGGGAGTTTTCCCGTCCATTACTTCACTTCTTAGCTTTACCATGACCACATCATCAACCTGCTTCTCTTTGATTTGATCAAGTAGCGTAGCTTGAATCTCAAGCATACTCAGGTATCCTTGATGTTGATCGTACAAGACTTCAATCTCGCACAACTCTTGGTTCAGCTTGGTCTGAGCAGTAAGTAGAGCCACTATAGTCTTGTACGGCGTCTTCCGGCTCAATGCATCGGCTACTACATTAGCCTTTCCCGGATGACACAGCAACTCGATGTCATAGTCTTTGAGTAGCTCTAACCAGCGACATTGTCTCATAATCAACTCCTTCTGAATGAACACGTACTTGAGACTCTTATGATCGGTGAAGACTTGGCACCTCACACCATAGAGATAGTGCCTCCAAATCTTCAGTGCAAAAACAACGGCTGCTAGTTCCAGGTCATGCGTCGGATAGTTTGCTTCATAGGTTTTCAACTGTCGGGATGCGTATGTAATAACTTTGCCTCTCTGCATCAGCATACATCCCAAACCACTCTTCGAAGCATCACTATAGACCACATAACCATCGTTTCCTTCTGGTAATGCTAACACTGGTACGGAGGTCAAACATTGCTTCAACTTCTGAAAACTGGCCTCGCACTTGTCATCCCAGACAAACTTCTTATGGACTTTGCGGAGCAGACCGGTCATGGATAGATCGATCTTAGAGAATCCCTCCATGAATCGTCTGCAATATTCAGCGAGTCCTAGAAAACTGCGCACCTCCTTCACATTCTGAGGCCACTTCCAATTGTCTATCGCTTCAATCTTCTGGGGATCAACCATAACCCCATTCTCATTAATCATATGGCCTAAGAAAGCCACTTCCTTGATCCAAAAGTCACACTTAGACAACTTTGCATAAAACTGATTTTGTCTAAGAACCGACAAAATGATCCGAAGATGTTCCTCGTGAGCTTCCTCACTCGGGGAATAAATTAAAATATCGTCGATGAAGACCGCTACAAACTTATCCAAGTATTGGTGGAAACATCGATGCATCAAATCCATGAAGACTGCTGGAGCATTGGTAAGTCCAAATGGCATGACTACGAACTCGTAGTGACCATATCTTGTTTGGAACGCAGTCCTCAGAATATCCTCCTCACGAATCCTGAGCTGATGGTAACCAGACCTCAGATCGATTTTGGAAAAGACCTTTGCTCCCTGCAGTTGATCCAACAGATCATCAATCCTCGGCAACGGATACTTATTCTTGATCGTGACTTTATTCAACTCTCGATAGTCGATACAAAGTTGAAACGATCCATCCTTCTTCTTGACGAACAAGACCGGAGCGCCCCAAGGTGATGCGCTCGGCCTTATATAGCCCTTCTCAAGAAGATCTTCGAGTTGCTTCTTCAACTCTTGCATCTCAACAGGAGCCATCCGGTACGATGCCTTAGAGATCGGCGCGTTACCAGGCTCTAGATCAATGGTAAACTCTACGTCACGATACGGGGGTAAACTAGGAATCTCCTCCGGAAAGACATCCGAAAACTCACGGATGACCGGAATATCAGGAATTGAAGGTTCATCTTTCTTGGGCTTGTCCAGATAGCACAGGTACCCGACACATCCTTGTCGAAATAGCTTAAACGCAGCCATCGCATTGATAAGCATGCCGTTATCAGCGTCATTCCGACCCTTGAACTTGCATACATACTGGCCCCCCAGATGACACCGTCACAGTCCTTGAGCTAAAATCAATTACCGCCCCATGACGCGTCAGCCAATCCATACCGAGAATAATGTCGTATGGAGCCATGGCTATACAGATCAAATCTGCTTCGAACTTCTTACCCTGGATGGTAATCGGAAATTCTGACAGACGCTTGGTGCCCACTAAATGTTCACCATTAGGAGGATTTACAACGAAAGACTCACAAGCCTCATTGCATACTAAGCCTAACTTACTAACACAACTCTCCGAGATAAAAGAATGGGTAGCACCTGAATCAAACAATATACATACTGAAGTAGAATGAAGGTATAAAGTACCTTGAGCAATCGGAGCATTTGGTCCATCAGCCTCACACATCTCGTAAAGGCGTTGACCCTGACTTCCAGAAGCAGTTGGGGCTTTCCCCTTGTTTTGTGCAGTCGTCTGCGCTGAAGGACTAGGAGTCTCCACTGGTCTAAACCTGGGTCGATTATTCTGACTAACATACCCTTGTTGTGATTCAGCCCCTTTCTGCCTTCTCTGTGGACAGAACGTCTACACATGGCCCTGCTTTCCACAGCCATAGCATATCTTCTTTTCCTTCGGACACGCATTGCTCTTGTGCCCGGGTGTACCACAATTGTAGCACTGGATCGGATTCTTGCCTTGACTCGACTGTTGCGTAGACCCTCCATGAGTCATATCCGTTTTTTCTTTTCCAGACTTGGCAAAATTAGACGGTGGCACGGGACACTTGAATCCACTCGCCTGAGACTGGTTCTGCATTGACCTCTGGCGATTGCGCTTCTTTATTGACTCCTCCAGAGTCACTTCCAGTTTGTAGGCAGTGTCCACGTACTGCTCCAAAGTAGAGCATCTGTGACATACCATCAACGGTTTAATATCTGGATTCATCCACTCATGGAAATGCCAGATCTTTTGCTATTCACTGGACACCTCCGGCCCAGCATACTATAGCAGGTGATTGAACTTGGCCGCAAGCTCAGTCACTTTCAATCCATCCGTCTTTGGATAGAGGAACTCCTTGTGTTTTTCTTCCCTCATAGCTCGGGAGAAGAAACGATCAGTCATCTTGGCCTTGAACATCCCCCAGTTCAAACCAGGGTGACCAACAAGACCTGTACCTTCCCACCCTTCACTGGCTACTTCCTTCAGCTGAAGGGAAGCAATATGCACCTTTTCAGCTTCAGTGCACTCAACGTTTCTAAATAATCTTTCCATGTGTGAGAACCAATATGTCACCCTAACTGGCTCTCCTTTCCCGTCATAGCTATCAGGCCTCATAGAGCTTATGGCCTTCAGTGCTCGGCCATAGTCGCCTCTATTCTTGACCGCTTCCTCTTGGGGTACATGGATATTAGGCTCCTCAAATCTAGGAACCGCTGGGGGAATTGGCACAGCTTGTGCCTGAGGCGCGTTTGGTCGCATGATATCGGTGAATGTTTGCATCACAATTCCCCGAATAGCCTATATTGCTACTGCATCAAATACCATTGGAGCATTGACCGGAGCTTGGTCATTGCCCCCAGGATTGTTATTAGAAGCAGTCTCGTGTTCATCCACAGGGTTCGCAATGTTCCTCATATTTGGTCTGGGGTCATTGCTTGGCCCAGCACCAACACGAATGGTGTTTCTTGTGTTCACCATATGTTTACCGATCAAATTCCAAGTATTTTATAACATTAATATCATTCCAATGTACTCAATGTAATAAAATCACTTAGAATAGATCAAACTTGGAAATTTTCATTGATAAACTCAAACTGAGCTAATAGGTTCTACAAAAGAGATCTCCCGAGCATGAAAACAAAATTGCTCGGAGACTTAGGTTCTTAACACAACGAACACTGAAATACAAGAAAAGAAACTGCTAATCAGCACTGGCCCAATCATGGCGTCTTGAAACGTTTCCTGTAATCACAACTCCCCATACATGGCTTTTTCGAACAGGGTTTACCATCGGAATATGGTGATGGACTTCTCACCCTGCTCGGTCCTGGAGCACATGGCTCAATCCTTGGCCTTGCCCTTCTTCGAGCATGCTCAACCGCCTTATCCATCTGACGGCGCTCTTTAGGGGAAATCAACTGACTCAGGCAAAGTGCCTCTCGCGAGTCAGGGCTCAACCTCAGCCTCCTTTGAGCAGGAATAGGTTATGAGTCCTCAGATAAATTTTGTGGATCACTCCTTCTTCTGATGCCAAACTCAGCATAGAGTGTCTCCCAATCGGCCGGAGTCAATGGCGAGTACTCTCGCTCAGGCGGCAACTCCGGACTTGGATAGATAAACTCCATCCCCGGGTCCTCGCTGCCCACCAATAAGCGCTCTAGACCATCAGACTCGTGGCCCTGTCCCTCGAGGTCCTCCTCGGGGTCCTCCTCTTCTTCCGGATCCTCTTCCGGGTCTTCTTCCGGATCCTCTTCTTCCGGATCCTCCTCGGGAATCATCTCAATCATGAAGTCATCGTTGTAATGCCCTCTTGCATACCTTGACCACTCCTCTTCATTTTATGTGTCCTCCCTTGGCTCCTCTGTAGGTTCTGCCACTGGAACCTTGGTCCTATCGGACACTAGTACTACTGACTCGGGTAGTACAGTCTTCACCTCCTCGGGTGGACTACTAGATTCTCCGATCTCAAAGCATCGCAGGGGAACCAGAAACTTTATCCTCATTGGAGATGGCGAAGCCACCTCGGCTTCTTCTGAGTCCCTCTAAAGAGAAAAGCATGCACCCATAACCTACGGGTGACGAGAAAAGAGTTTAGTCTTTCTAAATATAGAAGCGAACTTACTATATCAGACTAAAGAAAAGGCATGACTAGATCGGCAGAATAAAAATTTTATTTGGAAATTCAATCCTTCAAAATACTTCTCACTTCAAAACGAGTAAATGGTTTATAAGAAAATTCGTTCCAAGAAAATATTTTAAAACCCACCCGTTAAAAAAATTCGGCTCTGATACCAAATCTGTAACACCCCCAAATATCTTCTTGAAAGCATTACCGCCAGTGACCTCAGATTCCACATCTAAAGCCACCCAAGGCTTAACCAGTTTATACAAAAAATAAAACAACATTTATAATACGAAATATCATAACATTTCGTATTAAATCAAACTCTTGGAGTTACATCCATAATCCAAAAACAACAGAAATACGGAGTAGTCTTAACATAAGACATATTTAATACAGCGGAAGTCCTTGTTAAAATAAATGACACAAAAGTCTTGATCTAGCGATCACATGCCTAAGATCTCAACCTTGGTAAAACACTTCAAAACTCCATCTGCCTTCATCGTCGTTTCTAGCCTTCATGGAACTACAGTTTATCTGATGTGCCGTATGAGACGGATGACACCAGCCAACCATGCAAGGGAATATAACCGGTTGGTTAGTCTAATGAAAGACTATGCAAGGGTTAAACAGAAAGGTTCTAAGTAGTCGTATTAGGTTAGACTCATCGCTTCTCGAATAAAAGTCGATGACGATAGTCAACCACCATACTCCTACTGAAATAAAATACGAAAAGGTATGATCAAGAGAAAAGACTCTGAAAGAATGAGTCTTACAGAAATATATGAAGAGAAGACTCCAACGAATTGAGTCTTATCAGAAAGTATGACAAGTGTTTGGGAACATTAAAGTTTCACACAAACGTTTAAAAACGACTTGACTATTTGGGTCCACGACCAACCTCACCGCATAATGCGAATTCAGATTCGGAAGGTGGACTTACTCTAATCAAAGTCCCGGACGAGTTTCCAAGTTGTACTTCTCGCCCTAAGGTTCATTAATTATGTGCATAACGACACTTATCTTATTTAATTCCAAAACGTATATTCACGTTATAATCTTTTATCATAATCATCTCATCCCTCAGGATATAGAGATATATAGTCGGGAATAAATCCCTAAAGGTTTGACGCCGGCTAAGCGCACCTCCCCTATACTCGGATAGAGGATAGTCATGACTAGAGAAACGGTGTTAGGGCTTGAACATCCTATCCACCGGGTTATAAAGAAACAGCTACCTCTCAAGGTAAGCAGCGCTCCTACGAATACTCGTGCTAACTATATCTCAAGTGCACATAAAATCCACTGCTAACTATATTTCAAGTTTGCATAAAAATCCACAACAATACCATCACGGTAATAACAGATATAATAGCGTTGTTTCTAGCAATATATACAACCTATTATAATATCTGTATTTCAATAATATATATATATAATAGCGTTGTTTCTAGCAGTATAAACAACCTATTATAATATTCCTTTTTAAATCACATACATTTATCAAAACTGTTCCCAGACAACAACAATATTCATCCAAAATTAATTAATAATTAAACAATTGATAATCAATATAAATATGGAATGATAAGCAAGAGTGAACCGCCACTTGCCTTAGATTAGACGAAGCTTGAACAAAGCTTAGAGATGACGAGTTTCTGGGTCCGAAGCAGGGACAAATCTTGGGTAACAAATCCCTACGGAACTACCCATAACGAGACCCTAAGTTAGATTCGATAACCAAATATACGAATCTAAGAAGAGACGAAAGGAATCGAAGGAAAAAAGCCTCGCTCGAGACCACAAGACCCTAAGTCACACCACGAGCCCATCCCACCGCGGGTGCCCCGGCCTTGACCGCGGGTGCGGTGGCGTGACAGTGGCGAGATGACGACGACGACGACGACGAGAACTCACCGTGATCGACGCGTTTGGATTCGATTAGGATGGGCTTCGACTTCTCAACTCCTTGCACTTCAAAACACCACTTGGAGAGTGCCTTCTCCTCCTATGGTAGCTCCGGCGACACTCCGGCGAAAGCTTGAGCTTTCCGATAACAATGGAAATGAGAGATTTGAGAGAGAGAGTTTGAGAGCTGTGATTCAACTCTACTCCAGCTCTTTTCCTTTTATAGCCCAAGCAAGGAGGTCAAGCAACCAGGTGACTCATGGTAGGCGCCTACAACGACCGGATGGGACAGTTGCAGAGGCGAAGACGACACAACATCTGAAGTTCGGCGTTGCAGAGAAAAAATGATGACACCGCGGGGTGCGGTGGCCTCACCGCGGGTGCGGCGAGCCTGCCCAGACCGCCTTACAGAATTGGCCTTCACCGCGGGGTGCGGTCAAGGCCAAATCTGGGCCCTTTTGTCCTCTTTTGTCTGGGATAAGTACGGGTATGAGTTTTTTAACCCCGGGTTTAAATATATTCATACTCGGTTAACATCTTTGCACCCGAATGAGTATTCTAAGCCCCAAAAATACATCGAATGTATTTTATACCACTC
This sequence comes from Rheum nobile, assembly GCA_027886185.1. Taxonomy (NCBI): domain Eukaryota; kingdom Viridiplantae; phylum Streptophyta; class Magnoliopsida; order Caryophyllales; family Polygonaceae; genus Rheum; species Rheum nobile. Next base: position 1,726,104 of record WOAB01000072.1, on the reverse strand, counting down.
AGGAAAATATTATAGAGATCAAACAAATTACAGAGTGTCTGAACTTCTCTGAAATTAATCCGGTTTATGATACGGGAGTTAGGAAAATTATCAAAATACTCTTTATTAAAATGAGGGGTATTACAATGATGACTTGACAGAACTGTCTCCGGGGTTCGCATATTCTAATATATATAGTTGCTTTTTGAAAAAGAGACAACTAGAAGGGGTTAAAACGGAGAAAATTGTAGGTGAACGTTGGGTAATTCAAGGGGATTTTGGGGGATTTTCTTACTTCCAAAATTAAGAAGATAAAAATCTTCAACAAAGGATATAAAGGAAGATGGAAACAAAAAGCAATACTGATATCTCATTTCACTCTGAAATATCTCTTGCTCCCAAAAATCTCTTTTGCTTTTCGACTCTCCAATACTCTCAAACCCTAACTCCGTTACCGAAGCAACTCAAATTGCATGCAACCCATCAACTTCTAAGACTTCAATCACCATTGATGGAAGCGAGATTCCTACCACACTTGACAACATGCTCAAGGCTCTCATATGCGGAGACGCTCTAGCCTAGATTACCCAATCTCTCCAGAAGACCTCTCACAATAACTCCACCACCCCACAAAAATCCATATCCATAACCTCCTCACCACCAAAAGCCCAACCCTCAGGTGACTCCGCCTACGAAAAAGCGGTGTCTCTTGAAGAACCCAAGGAGCAAGAGAAGGAAGTGTAGAGTCCGTTAGAGGATCTGAACTCTGCCATGGTTCTAGTTGAAGAAAAGGAGACGTCGCCACCATCGATACCAGAGGAAGAGAAGGTTGATGTCTCTTTGAAGGACGTCTCGGAGATAGTGATGTGATTCGGGTCCATATCAAGGTACAAGAAACAGCTAAAGGAGGCACCATCACAAAAGGAGCACCGAAGGGAATCAAACTAGGGTTTCTCAACCCTATCAACCCTATCAAGCCAATAGCCTTCAAAGCAAGACAATTCAGTACCAAGCATTATAAGGAGTCATGTGAAGGGTGTATACTAAAGGAGGGACCCCGGGAAGGAGAATTGCTTGGAGGATAACCCTTGGACACACGGCGAGCGGTGGCCACACTGCCACTAGAGATGAGTTGCGGCCAAACTCAAGATCAACATCACTTTAGTCGTACCAAGCATGGCCTACTGTCATTAGATATGCCAAGGACTTCATAGAGTCAAGGATCGCCGAGAGAAGTGCTAGAAGGGTCGGAGGAAGCAAGCCCAACAGGTGGAGCGGCGACACTGGGGAATTCAGCACGTGGGGCCCAACAAGAGTCCAAGGATAACTTATGATTTACTCGTGCCTTTTAGCTGTTTTTTGGATATGTTTGATTTAGAGGGTATGTGGAGTTTGTGTCCAAAAAAAGGGCCCAACAGAGTAGGGAACGATACATTTTTGCAGTTTCATTTCGTTAGCATATTTAGGGTTTTTCGAGACATTTTGGCTATTTAAGTGTTTAGTTGTTTCCTTTGTTAGGCAACTTTTGATTATATTGAATTCATACATTTTCACTTTGACCATCGTTAATTTTGAGCTCTTTGTTCTTAAGTGTTAGAATCATGGTGCGTAATGTACAAGCTTTCTTATACTTGTGTGTTTTGTTGCATAACATCCAAAGCAGGATAATTAGGCTTTATTGTGTAATATCCCTTAATTGAATTATCATCTTGTTGAATCTCTTGGTGAGTCATATCCAAGAGAGGATAGTTGCTTATCCCTTTTCATTTCTTGCATTCTTTAAACATAAAAACCACCAAAAAGAACCAATCTTGCGTTTGTCTTGTTGTCCAAGCAAGAAGCCTCAAGAACGCAGCCTTACAAGTGACTTGTCCTCGAACTTGAGCGCGAATCCTTAGGGAAATCACATCTTTGGTATCAAATCTTGATCGAGGTAAGTCTAACCCTTTTGCTCGTCTTAATTTCAAACTAAAGGTTTTGCGTTTCTCAAGACTTTATTTCATGCCCTTGATCATGTTTCCATCTTGAGGGTACGAGTGGGAGAGAGACCAGCCTTGGAGAATCTTAGATTCTTGTGTGAATCTTGAAGAGAATCTACCCAAGAAGTGACCGAGAGTCACCTTGAAACCCAAGAAGTGAAACTTTGAGAATCTTGCACCTTCAACAGCAACCCCTCTATCTTGTACGTGAGATCCTCAAAGGGGGGGAGGAGGGACTGTTGTGGAGAGCCCTAAGGAACCCTAAAACAATATTGCCAAGGGGGAGAGAGAGAGACTCCTTACGCGGCAAGGCAAGGGGCTAACCGCCCTTTCTTGGGCGCTTCCCTTGCGTCCCAAGGATCCACCCCCCCCCCCCCCCAACCAACTTTCTAAGGATCTATCTTATTTAGATCCACCCCCTTAAAGATAAGATTTTATTGTTTGTTGTGATTTGGATAAGATCCTTGCTCCAAGATTTACTTAGGCTTTGACTAATTGCATATCTTGTTATCTTGTGGAGAAAAATCTATCATGTCTTCTATATCTCTTCCCAACTAACTCGTGTGCACAACAAGAAAAGAAAAAGGACAATGGCCGAATAAGACAAGGGAAAATCCCAGGTTTTGCACATTTAGAAAAGCCAAAAAGGGAAGAGAGGGACCCTTGCTAAGTTTGAGAAAGCCCAAAGGGACCCTTACTAAGGTTGAGAAAGCCCAAGAAGGTCAAGAACGTCTATCTTGATAACAAGAAGTGAAATTATCTTATTGCTTTGAGTATGTTGGACATGAATCTATCTAACCACTTGATTCTTTAAGATCTTATCTCTTTGAATGTTGCTATCTTTTTCCCTCCTAAAGGCCAGCCGTGACCCACCTAAGAGAACACCCATTGTGTTTGATCTTGATATCTTGCGTGGGCCTTATCTTAGGATTGCAAGATATCATCATGATAGCATTAACCTAAGGACCAAGCTACGATTGTTAGGAGACGAAGCAACCCACGACCAGTCATGAAAAACGAGAAGAGAACTCCAAGAAAAGGTATCTTCCTATCCAAATAGATAGAGTATTATTCAATAAGATAGAATCTTTATCAAAAGGGTAGAGTCTTTTTATAGTTATAAAGCTATTTCTCTAGCCTAATCAGTTTGCTTGCTTTGATAAAGTGAAAGCTAGTTCCTTTAACTCCTTTCTTGAGAACCAAAATATGTCACACGACAATCTAGGGAAGGACGTGATGGAATCACCTCGTGGAACATCATCGGCGATCACCACAATTGAGTTGAGGACCCTAATGGAAAGGCAGCGCCATGAGTTCATAAGGATCATGGACGATAGGCTGGAACAACGCTCAAGAGAAACAAGGAGAGAAAGATCGCAAGAAGGGAGACGCACCCTTACTAGGGAGAATCTTGAACCACAAGGCGATCTTCATGAAGCCGGATCTTCTCAAGCACCAAGGGGAGGAGTGAGGGTTCAAGATCCACCGAACCCAATTCTTGGAGACCAAGTAGATGACACGGACAATCTTTTTGTGCAAGAAACAAACCGCATGCCCCCTATGAGGTTCCAAACACCACCAAATCGTCCCTTCATGGAAGATTTCGACGATGACCATTTCACGCAGCCCCCGGAAGTGTAATGCAGCCTAGACAAATCCCCAATGGGCCAAGGGAATTTTGTGAGAGGGCTAGGGCGAGAGAAGCACCACCAAGAGGCCAATTTGTGGAAGACCGAGGGAATGGCTATGGTGTGAGGGAAGAAGTGCAGCAACCTCCCCAACACCATTGCGGGCACCTCCGATGTAGATGCATACTTGGAATGTGAGTCAAAGACCGAAGCGATATTTGACTACTATTGATATCAAGACGCTCAATGAGTCGCAATCACAACCATTCACTTTGCGGACTTTACTTACTCATGGTGGCAAGAGGAGGAGGGGAAACGAGCTCACCACAATTATCACTTTATCTCGACAGGGGAGGAGCAAAAAGTAGCACTTAGGATTCACTTTATGCCTAAGGACTACCTTGATGAGGTCCAAATCAGATTGGAAAGGGTCAATCAAGGTGCAAGAACCCCGGAGGAATTCTACAAAGAGCTTAGACAACTTGTGCATCGATTAGAAGTCCAATTCCCCAAAAGGTACCTTATTTCTAAGTTCATTAGAGGACTTAATGCTGATGTTAATTCCCATGTGGAGATGAAAAGGTTCGGCCCTAATGTCCAACTTGAGGAGGTGTTGCACTATGCCACGCAAGTGTACCAAAACTTGCAAAAGAAGAAAACTAATAGTGGAACAAGGGCATGGAGCTCAAACCCTACACCTACGACCTCCAACCCACCACCCACTCATGCTGAGGGTAAAAACGATCTAGCCAAAACGTTTGCCAAGAAGGAGAGCCCTCCCACAACCGTGGACAATAGAGGAGAAGAAACCCCAAGGACAAGAGACCTTAGATGCTTCAAGTGCTTGGGGCGAGGCCACTTCGCTCGTGATTGTCCAAACAACCGACAAGTGCTATGAGTCCGAGGATGAGAAGAAGGTTGTGGAAAAGGAGGAGGAGAGCCATGAGAAAGATGAGGAAGTAATTCATGCCACTGCAGCCATTGGAGAATGCTTTGTCATTTCTAAGGTGAAAGAAGAGCCAAGCGACCCCATGTTTGATGAATACAGTGCTATGCAACCCCTATACTATGATGAACTTATAGATATGCCTCCCATGTTTGACGAAGAGCAAGAAGGCATGCCCCATCTCATCGACATATTCCAACCACCAACGCCCCCACAACAACACCCGTCACCAGAGGCGACTGATTACATGTGGTACATAACCAAAGAGGGCAATGTTTTCATCACTTGTGCAGCATAGGCGGCTATGAACAACCCTTATTAGCTTTGGTGGATATCGGAAGTGATCAAAATGTGATAGTTGAAGAAGTGGTCTAAAAATTGAGGCTTAAGACGCGAAGGCAATGGCCACCAATCATGATTGGATGGGTGAATGAGGGTCATCAAATTCAAGTAGACAAGAAGGTGGATGTGAACTTCAGCCTAGGACAATACTCATATGTAGCCACGTTTGTGGTAATGTCATCAATGCCTTTGATCTCATTTTAGGGGGACCATGGCAATTTGATCTTAATGTCCTACATGAAGGAAGGTGAGGTGAATCGGCCCTCACATCAAGAGCAAGACAAGCCCTCGCCGGCGGCTGCGGCAAGCTCGCTAGGGCACGAGCGAGCACTCGGCATTTCTCCTCCAAATCAAGTCCCCTTTGGGCCCGAGTGCACTCATGAGAAGGATGCTCAAGGGACAGCAAGAATGATGGGATAAGTGTTGCGACCCTTCCCTCCATGACGGCCACAGAGGAGGAACATGCCATAAGCCTATACTCAGAGGGCCCAGTGACAAGGTCAAGGGCCAAGGCCATCGTTGACTACGTGCAATCGCTTGTCGCTCGCGTCATCGCTGGCCAAGGCACACCCGAGACCGAGCCCATACTCCAAGTCCTCGCCACCATCGGCATCGCAGAGACGAGCCCATCGCTATCGGCACCGAACGCGCCCATTGTCGAGCCCAGACATCCATGACATCGCCGCAGCTCCCAGTGTATGTGTCTCATGCCTCGCCGCCACCGGCTTAGCCATTTAGAGGTTTATTTGCCTCGTGTTTTGACATTGTTATTTGAGACATTTATATTGTTAGTATTTACTTGTTTTAGAAAGTTTCCATTTATAGTTATTTCTATTTTTAGGGTGTGTTCCCATTGCATGTTGCATGGGCTAGCCCACTAGGCTCGACTCGGCCCATCCGAGTCTCGCTTCTAGTATTTAAGCAAACTTTGTCTATAGTTATTTCTTTACGTTCAATTTAATCAAAGCTTAAGTCGAGAGAAATTCCTCCTTCCTTTGATCGGACATCAACCTATCTCTAGCTTTGCATCCTCTTCACCCGCCGCCAACGCTACGGCATCGCGTGGAATCCTTCAAACAAGTCTTCCTTCGCATCTCCCTTCACTCCGCCGCCGACGCTACGGCCAAAGACTTGATCTTCAAGTCATCTATCCCAAACCATCACACCATCGCCATCCATCAAATCGCTTCCGTAATCGCACCCACTATCGCACCCACACCATCGATGTCGTCGTCGCTAGCCCATCGCTTGTGACATCCACCATCACCATCGATATCGTCATCGAACCCACCATCGAACCCAGTCCATCGCTCACCGTCACACTCGTCGTCGTCGTCTTCGTTGTCTTGACACTCATCTTGACACTCGTCGTCGCCGCCGCCGAGAGACCCAGACACTCACCACCGGGTTCACCATCGGCCACCACCGTGTCCGATAACCTCAAAAGATACTATTCACTTCGCCACCGCTTGTCAAGCTTTCGTGCAATTCATCAAGGGTTTCCCCAAGGTTTCCACGGCAGCCTTGACAAACAAGACTTGTGACTTCTCGCCCAAGACTAGATCCAAAAGTGTCACCTTTGACAAGTGTGCTCTTCATCGGAGGCAAGAACACATCAACTGGCATCAGAGCCCAGCAGTCTTGTAAGTCACGAAATCAAGTTTTCATCTTGTTCACAAAATTTGTCTTTCCCATCATCCTTTGCTTCCGCATCATCAAAAGAGAAAAACAAAAAGTTTCCATATTTGCTTGTCCTTTGGTTTCTACAAGGTAACACCTTGGCCGATTTTTTTTTTTTGCCCCATAAGTATTGGTGTGTTTGGTAACTCTGAAATCTTGCATGCTAGAGTAGTTGTTTCCTTATTTCCTTGCGTGAATTTGTTTCCTTATTTGCTTGATTTGCTTTTTAGTTAGTTAGCCGAATTTCCTTCTGTAAGATAACAAATCATATCTTCTTTCTCTCTCCTATCTCTTACGATCTCACGTGATCATTCTTGTTACTTAGGCCGATATTTTTATTTTATTTTCCTTATCTGATATCTTAAAACAAAAGATAAGATATTTGGATTATAAAAAATAAAATAAAAGAATAGCCAATCGGTTATAAAAAAAAAATTTATACAAGGTAACAAGTTAGGGAAAGCCAAAATAAGGCAACCCTAACCCACTCGCAATGGCCTAGGCTCATCTTCTCAATCTCTCCGCCGTCTAGGTTCACCTCCTAGAAGGTAAGTCTTGCTAGTTTGGTTAACTTGTTCTCATTTGGTTTAGGGTTTCAATTGTTCTTGTTTGTTTGATTGACGACTTGCTTCTCACGCCAACTCTTATGACTAGCCTTAGCCGCCCTCACGGCAAGCCAAACAAGCCCTCCCTTTTCGTGAACATTGTTGACTTGACTAGTGCTTGCTTGGTTGTTGTTCTTTGTGCCTTTTGTTCATTTTTACTCCTATGTCTGGTCATATTGTTATAGGTAGCATGACGGCCATCACATCTAGTGGAGACAACACCGGCGCTAACAACACCAACCCACAACCACAGCCTTTGGGTCCCCAACAAGACCCACCACCACAAGATCCTATCTTGGAGTTGTCCGAGGAGCAAAGAGAGATACAAGCCCTTCGACAACAAGTGGCTCACTTGGAATCCATGTAAAGAGTGGCACAACACGTGCCCACACCGACACTCGTGATCCCTATGGACGCGTCACCGACGCCGGTCCTAGCAATGCCCGTGACAAAGGGAAGGGGTTAATGCCTTCGACTTCCAACCTTCAACCACGTCTAAACCGGATCCAAAGTGTCATTGAGAGTCGCCAAGGCTACGTGTCTCACCAAGACCGCTACGTGCCCAGAGCCACACCCGCTGGCTACGACACCGGCTCCGACCGCGCCGACGACTCCCAAGGTGAGTATTCTGAGTCTTATGATTTTGATGCTAGGTATGCCTCTAGACGCATCCAGCGCCGAGTACCAGGCTCCGCTCCACGCGAAGGCCGAGCTCGCCAAACCGAGCTAAACGCTGATGCGCCGAGGAGACCCATTCGACGACCCAATCGACAAATGCGGCGCGACGATGCGGCCCTGAGGACACCCACTACCCAGCCCAGACAATATGACGTTCGAGACCATCTTCGCCATCAAAGTGCACGAACGCCCCACTATGGCTCTGATGGCTATGGCTCCTCGACGCCCACCATCCAAGACGACTTCAATGAACTTGATGATGAGGAAATCGAAGACTCAGGTATGGTGAATCCTAACTTTTTCCATCCACCTCTTGGAGATCCTATTGAATTGCAGGATCGCCCATCGTGCCTATAAGCCTAAGGCGCCGATGTTCGTGACACTCGTGGCCAGCGCCGAGACGAGATACCACATGACTATCGTCGCCGAGCCGCGACAGCACCGACGCGACGACGCCTATGCGCCCAGGGACGAGTTAGCCCACGGCGATGCCCATTAAGGCCGTGACAGGCGACAAGTTGGACGCGCCCCACTACCAAGCTTATGCGCCTACCAAAATCCCCTCTTTGCAGCTGCGCCCAATGTCGCGCCCGTTCCTCGTTACCAATGACACGAAGCCAAGGTAAAGATCGAACATTTCTTTGGTGAATACAACCCTTCTGTTTTTCTTGAATGGGTGAAGGCCATCGAGTACACCCTTCGCTATTGCCATGTGCCGCCTAAGGAGCATGTTGACGCCGCCACCTTGCACTTTTGAGGCGCCGCCCGTGTGTGGTGGCATTGCATCGTCGGTGATTGCATTCGCTGCCGTCTCCCCATGGTCACCGAGTGGCATCAATTGGTGTACGTGATGACGAAGAAGTACGTGCCTCCAGATTATAGAAACCAAATGGGAATGGATATTGCCATGGCTCGCCAAGGCACCAAGACTCCCCTCGAGTTCTTCTCCCACCTAGAGGACATGTACTACAAGGCTTCGATTAGTGTTGCCCCTTCGACATTGAGGACCAAGTTCTTGAGTGGATTGAATGCCCCCATCCGAGACCAACTTGAGATCTTGCCCATCTAGGATCTCAACACTTTGACTCACACGGCGATGCAAATCCACAATGCCACTGCCACAGCCGCGTGTGTCCCAGTGCTAATGTGTGTCCCAGTGCCACTACCACAGCCGCGTCTAGCCAAGGCGCCAAGCCGAAGCCCACGACGCCAAGCACAGTGAGCCGCGCCAATGCGCCCAGACAGTCGTCAACAAACACAGACCGCGCGCGAGACCTCGAATGCTACAAATGTGGAGGCCAGGGACATTACAAGAAAGATTGTCCAAATGCCAAGAAAGTGCTCTTCTCCTCCGCCGCCGCCGGCTATGAGTCTTACGAGGAGGATGAGCCCACTCTCGAACCCATTGAGGAAGGCATCAAGGACACCGAGGATGCCTACGAGTGCGAACCTGCTTCACTGCATGCGGGAACACCACTGAGCTTGGTGACAAGGCGAATCCTCACGGTCAAGGAAGCAAGCTTAGTAGACCAATGAGAGAACTTGTTTCATACAAGGGCACTCGTCCAAACGGCTTCCTTGAGTGTCATCATTGATGGAGGAAGTTGTTGCAACATTGTGAATGAGAAGGTCGTAAAGAACTTCAATTTGCCAACGACGCCTCACCCATAGCCGTATGCCCTCCAATGGATTTCTTCTAGTCCAGGTAACACAGTATATCGCCAGTGCCTTATCTCATTTTTCTATTGGTCAATACTGTGATTCTATTTTATGTGATGTCATTGCAATGGACGCCACGCATCTTTTGCTTGGGCGCCCATGGCAAATCGACAGGCGCGTGCTTCACGATGGCTATTTGAACACATATGTGTTCACTTACCATGGGAAGCACGTCACCTTGCATCCAATGTCTCCCCATGAGATCTTGCAGGAACAGGTTGAGCGAGACCGCGAGAAGGTCATCGAGGTCGCTGCTACAAGGCAAGAAGAGACCCCAGCGGCACTCCAGAAGCAAAACTCTTCCAAATCTGGCAATTTTTCGTCTCCACGAGGCACTGCATCCAAGAAGATGAAAGCCATAGGTGGGCCACCCAGTGCCTCCCTGGATCGTGATGGAGCCATTACGATAGCCGCTAGGAAGGCCAAGACAAGGCCCACGGAGAACTGGCCGGGCACTTGCCATTCTGGCTCAAGCACTGGTGTCCTCACACCCAGTGCCTCACAAAAAGCGCCAAGCGCCTCGCCATCAACTCAGTTGGCCGTTCCATCGCCGCAGACGCCTCTGTTGCAAGGCCGCTGTGAGCACATGTTGCTTCTGGCGTGGCCCAGTGAGCTCACTGCTGCCTTGATGGGCAAGGCCCTATGTTTTCTATTGGTTCCCACTCCTTGCATCCCTGATTCGCCGAAAGCCTAGCCATTTTCGCCTGTCGTCGCCGCTTTGCTCGCCGACTTCGACGACGTCTTTCCAGCGGAGCTACCACAGGGCTTACCACCTTTGAGGGGCATTGAGCACCAAATCGACTTGGTGCCTGGTGCCTCTTTGCCTAATCGCGCCACTTACCGCGCCGGCCCTGAGGAGACCCAGGAGTTACAGCGCCAGGTGCAAGAGCTCTTGGATCGCGGCTACGTGGGGGAATCTCTAAGCCCTTGCACTATGCATGTGATCCTTGTGCCAAAGAAGGATGGATCTTGGAGAATGTTTGTTGATTGCCGCGCAATAAACCATATCACCGTGAAGTATAGGCACCCAATACCGCGCCTAGATGACATGCTTGATGAGCTCTATGGCGCGACTCTCTTCTACAAGATTGACTTGAAGAGTGGCTACCACCAGATTTGAATGAAAGAAGGTGATGAGTGGAAAACCATCTTCAAGACCAAGTATGGGCTCTACGAGTGGCTCGTCATGCCTTTTGGGCTCACCAATGCCCCTAGCACCTTCATGCGCTTGATGAACCACGTCTTGAGAGCATTTCTTGGCAAATTTAGTGTCGTTTATTTTGATGACATTCTTGATAGGCATTATCTCCAATGGCCTTGATCACGCGGAATGGGCCATCTCCGCGAGGGGTAGCTTGTGTTACCGCCATAAGGGGAACCTTTCCTTTCGCAAATGCACCCAGACAAGGTCTTCGGGTGCAAAGACGATGCGGCGGCAGCCATGGTTGTGCTACGATGCGTATTGCGAGGCCCTTCTTTCCAATTGCTCGCGTGTTCGCCGATGGAGCTCTTGCACTTGCTCGGCGCGATTGGCGGCAGTGATGTGCACTGGGTCTCAGAGTGGGCACGGCGATAAATCCAGTGGCGTCAAGGGATTCCTTCCATAGACCACTTCGAATGGTGTAAGCTTGGTCGCCGTGTGCCTGCATCTATTATAAGAAAACTCAACAAAAGATAATAAGTCCTCCCAACGCCTAGGGTTGGCCTTTAGCATGGTGCGAAGGAGGGCTCCTAGGGTTCTATTCATAACCTCAGTTTGGCCATCGGTCTGGGGGTGGTAGCTAGTGGAGAAGAGAAGTTTAGTGCCTAGTTTACCCCAAAGAGTTCTCTAAAAATGACCAACAAACTTAGAATCCCTATCACTAACAATGGTACGTGGGACTCCATGAAGACGCACCACATGCTCAAAGAATAAATCGGCTATCTCACTAGCACTATGGGTGGTCTTACAAGCTACAAAATGGGACATCTTAGAAAACGTATCCACAATCATAAAGATAGAGTCCTTACCTCGACGAGAGAGGGGCAAACTCATGATGAAATCCATGGAAAGGTCTTCCCAAGGGGCTGTGGGTATGGGCAGTGGCATGTAGAGGCCGTGTGGGCTAGACTTGGCTTTGGCCCTTTGGCATGTCAAATAGCTCCTACAGTAGCGGGTCACCTGGTGGGTCATACGAGGCCATAAAAAGTGCTCTCTAAGCACGGCCAAAGGTCTTGGCAATCCCAAAGTGGCATCGGCCATCGTGTACTTCCTGGATCAAAAGGAGCCTAATAGAGGACCTAGGGATGCATAGGCGGCCAACCTTGTACAAGTAACCCTCAGAAAGGAAATATGACTCAAACTCACGGCTTTTAAGGCAATGCTCAAATATAGGCTTAAAGAAAGGCTCAATGACATATAACTCCTTTATCAAAGCAAAACCAAGAACCTTTGTTTGAACATGGATCAAGAAAACGTACCTGCGAGAGAGGGCGTCAGCGACTACATTGTCTTTCCCCTTGTTGTGGACCACGACATCAAGAAATGTCTCAAGGAACTCCACCCAACGAGCATGGCGTTGGTTGAGGTGGGCTTGGCTCTTCAAATAGCTCAAGGCGGCGTGGTCGCTGTGGGTGACAAATTCTCGTGGCCAAAGATAATGTTGCCAAGTCTTTAGTACACGAACTAGGGCATACAACTCCTTGTCATAGGTGGGGTAGTTGAGGGTGGCCCCGATGAGCTTCTCACTGAAGAAGGCTATGGGCCTCCTCTCTTGGTGTAAGAAACCTCCAATGCCGACGTCAGAGGCATCACACTCCACCTCAAAGTGCTTGGCAAAGTCAGGGAGTTGGAGCAGAGGCGCATGGCACAAGGCATCCTTCAAAGCCGAGAATTCCTTCTCAAGGGCCTCAAGCCAAGTGACTGTGGCTCCCTTCTTCGTGAGCTCGTGCAAAGGCACCGCAATGGAACTAAAATCCCTCACAAAGCGCCTATAGAAATCGGCGAGGCCAAGAAAGCTCCTCACCATGGTGGGCGTCATCGGCGTCGTCCACTCTCGAATGGCCTTGACCTTGTCTTCGTCGATGCACAAGCCATCTTTAGACACCACGTAGCCTAGGAAGTTTGTAGTGTCGGAGCAGAAGTGACACTTGCCAAGGTTGGCGAATAAGCGCTCACGTCGTAAGCAATCCAGAATAAGACGAAGGTGGTCGACGTGATCCTCAAGGCTGCGTGAGTAGACAAGGTCCTCCAAATGGCCTAGGATTTGGCATGGGATCTTCATTTGGTACTACTTGAAGAATGGCACCATCTTGGCTCGGTTTGGAAGAATTTGGTGCGGATGTTTTGAGAAACCCAAGCTTGAGCGGCGTCGAGCGAGGCATCTTAGCCTTGGTTGTGGCTTTGATGTTGGCATGAGTCTTGATGTGGTCCTGAATCACATCACCTATCCTCCTAAATATCTTCCTTCTTCTCACCCCCCATATTCCTTCTCCTCAACCTCCAAATATGATAAGTTTGAGATTTCAAAGGAGTATGTGTATTGTTTATTGAATTTGCGCAGCAAAGTATAAGGGTCAACCTGGGTAAGTTCTTCAATTCTAAAAATTGTGAACGTTTAAAGGATGATAGAAGACATATTCGGGAGCATGTATTTAAAATTTCATGATGTTTGGATCTATATCGTAGGACATAAAAATATTTAAGTGATTCTCGGTATTTAGGGAAAACTAGGTAGAACGACGTAGTTTGAAAATTCATTATATACTGAGCATAGATCGGAATTGGGAGTTTGATATGTCGATGGACTCCTGTTGAAAGCTAGTTTCTATATATAGAATTTTATGATTTTGAAGAAACATTAGGATATGATTTTGTATGGAAAACCGAGTTAGGGTTCGAATCTGAAAAGCAATGGACAATAGTGGAGTATATTAGTGATATCTCTTTTGTTTGAAGTCCATTTAAGGTGGTTCTTGAGGCATTGGATTTATAACTTTCAAGGATATTTTTGTGCTATATTTGAGGAATTTAGGATGTTGCTTGGTCTGGTTTTTATATTTTTCAACTAGACTCTCAAATGCTGAAATTTGGGGTCTTTCACTTATAATCGTGTTCCAATAGTTTTTGTGTTGATATGTTCTTGAACTTTGTATGGCATTGTTTAGGTTGGGTGTTGAATGAAGATCTCCCTTCGATGTGTATTATTTCTTTGTTTCGAGGTAAGTCTCCCAAGACTTATTTAGTTGATTGTCTTGGCTTTGACCTGCATGATGATTGCAACCCTGGATTTTATCTGCAATTCATGTTTTTCCTTGCTTTGTGTTTTAGTTGATGCACATGAATGTTTTTTGTGGTTAAATTTTTATTTGTCTTTGTTGTGGCACATAATATATTAGGTTGTGGTTTAGCCTCCCATGGCAAAATAGAGTTTGCTTGCATTTTTGGCGTTATTGTGGTTGGTCAATTTGTGTTGTGCATGTTTTGTGTGTTTGTGTTGTGTGTGTGAGTGTGTAATATTTTTTGTGTTTTTCTATATTATGATTTCGTTTTGATTCGTTCGCCTTTTAATGAACCTTGATTGAGTTTGAGATTTGGTTAAACATTGTTTGTAGTTTGCGAGTTTAGTTTCTTGATTTGTGACTTGATTGCGGGTTCTTTGCTCAGATCCCAATTACTAACCCTGGTTACTTCGGCGTTTACTATTTGGTTCTGTTTGTTTTCTGTTATAGGTTTTAGCTCTGCACATATTGAAAAGCTACAAGGAAGATTTCGAGGTGCTCGATAGTGGGGCTAGTTTTGCCTTTGTGGTTTTCTTTTGTATTACGCTTTGTACTATGATATTGTTCTTGAGTCTCATTCATCTTGTGTTAGACATTCATTTCATTTTCACCATTAATTTTATTGAAATCCAGTCATAATTCGCTTTTGCCATCATTATTATTCTGTTTTTTCCCTTTGCCAAGTGGGTTCCGGGAGGAATTCACGACACTGTAACGCCCCGAGTTTGGGGGTGTTTTAACAGATGGACCATCATGACGTTCCTTCCACCTAAATGGATGATCTTCAGGAGACGCGAGTACAGCCACAAGATCGACCATCAGAACATGGTTCACACTCTAAATCAGTAGTACCATAAAAGCACATAAATATTCAAATTCCACTTGCCCGACGATAAGTCTTATTTATTACTGAATTGTGGCATTATTGTGTATTTTAATAATTATTGGTATTTCTTGGACGAGGGGTAGCCGGACTTTGCTTCCACATTTTATCACACACACGTACAAAATTTGTAACTGCACAAGTAGCCTTGGACATGGTTTTTGCGCTAAATTGGGTTATCGTTAAAAAACATTATAATTTGACTTCTTCTTTCTTCTTCACCAAAAGATGCTTGCGCAACAAGAATGGAAAAGCGCAACAAGGAGAAGAGGGGGCATAACGGTTTGTGGTGGTGCATCAGGGACCAGATTTTGCAATTCCCCCAAAAGGAGGTTCTATGAACGTGGTTTGCGACTGGCTGGAGAGTCGAGAAGAGTCTCATGCATTGGAAAAAGAGTTTCGACCCAACACCTTTAACACAATTAAAGGTTTGGTTGGTTTGATTTGAGCAAGCAAAAACGTTTGAATCTTTTAGATCCAACAACCAAACAAATTCCTCAGTCAATTAATTGATTCATGTTGATTTGAGGATATCGATCAAGTATAAAGTTAGATTATTTCTGCTTGGTAGAAGCAAGGCTCGAATAAAGGAACTAGAGCCACTACCTGGATCGGAGTTGGGGTCAGGTTCCCCTTTGATTATTGGTTGAAGAAGATATCCCTTCTAAGCTTCTTTCTGTTTTTATTCTTTCATTAAACCAAAGGATTCCATCTTAGTTTTTTAAGGGATTTCCTCATTCTTGTTTTTAGATAGAGGGTTGCTCCTCCCAAATGTGTTCATCGTGTTCCTAATGTTGTTGATCTATTGTTGTTATTGTTAATGTTGTTGTTGATCATTGTTGATGTTGTGGGTTATTGTGTTTGGGGTTGGAGTTGTTGTTTAGGATTTGAATGTTGATGTTAATTTTTTTGCTATTGAGGGTAGAAAGTTTGGGTTTTTGTTGTTGGATTTTGGGGTTTTTAGAAAGAAGGTAGAGAGGTTCTCACTAAGTCCCTTATTACGATATTTTCGAGAATTAGGTCCAATATATTTGATCCTTCCTCAACCAATAAATATTGTTTTTATGAAAGACCATTAACGCATATGTTTTAATTTCTTTTCTATATCTTCTATCAAGCACTATACAGATTTACTATATTATGTAAGGTGTGCTTACATTAAACATACCTTCTATAAATGATACCAAATCTAAGCTTAAATTTGTATTTGATAAGTCTTCAACTTTTTTATTTTATTAGTAGATCACAATATTTTGTACATATTGATCGCACCTATTATATACATATTTTAGGAGTCTAGTTTCATCTTAAATTAGATCATTTACATGTATATTTTATGTGTTTTATTGTTAGTTTTGTTATATTTTGTATTCGGAGTCAATACTTATATTTTGATATGTTTCAAGTATTATAGGAGTATTTTAGAGATGTACGAGATTGATTTGAATCAGCAGCATTTGAAGCCAAGATTTAAGCCGGAGCCTATATTGATTTACCAGTTGCATACTTGCATAAGATAAAATGATAAATATATCCAAACAATGAAGATCAGTAAATTCCCAAGGGAAATATTATAGGCCCATTAATAAAAGCCATGCAAGAATTCATCACATTGGTGCAGGCCGTACCAGGGGTAGCGTCCATTTGCTGCACAACGTTAGGAAATGGGCTTTATCTTTGATTGAATTAGCCCTTGTTAAATACTCCCTCTGTTCAAATATACTTGTCATTGTAGAGCTTGACACAAATATTAAGACAATTAACAGTGATACCAAATTACCCTTACTCCATTTACCTATGTATGCCTTACTGAGAGTACTTTTTGGTTAAACTCCTATGCTTGATCGGAAGAAGAAGGTTTCTATGCATTATTGGAAGAAGAATGCGACTTGTATGCAGGTCGGATCTTCTGTTGCAATGAAATATATCAACTTCTATTATCACTCTTTCTATTGGTACAATTGTCCAATTAATTAACAATAAAAATAGCCTTTTAATCTGGTTTTTTATAGGACAATTGAAATCTTTAATATGGATGGAAATATCTAAAGTATTATATATCTCTCTCCACCATCTAAAATGGAACCGGAAAGCCATATACAGGAAAATTGGGCCTTTTTTACCTTAAATAAGAATAATTTCACAATTCTTTTAACAAATCAAGTAACATAGGATTATTTGGCAGAATTTGTAAAGAGTTGAGAGTTACCACGCAGAATAGTTGAAACTTGTGGACGCCTCGCGGAATTTACAAAATTTTAGGGTTACCTTGCAGAATTCCCGTAAATATATTAAAGTAGGCACATTTTAAGCCTTCAGAGTGTTTTCAGGCTCGGGTGGTTGAGATTTGATTTTATATTTTATTGATTTATTGTTATTATATATATATATTAGACCAATTTATTTTTTTCCCACAAAAACACTTGTGGACCCACACTTAAAATAATAATACATCACTATGCACATACTCAACTATTATTAAAGAAATTCATGCACTACCTACAAGTAGAGTTGTCAATTGGGTCAGTCAGGTCGGGTTCAGATTCGGTCATCTCGGGTTCGGGTTAATATAGGTTCGGTCATTTGAGGTTACAGGTCAAGTCGGTCGGGTCATTATAGGTTAGCGGGCGGTTCGGGTTAACCACCAGGTCATTTAACGTCAAGCTTTCTATTAACTTTTTATTCATCTTTTTTAGTTTTTTTTACATTTTTTATTTATGTAAATACATGTCTTATAGAACTAAACCAACAACATCCAACCATAATTTCCAATTAACCAAAATCATATATTAAAAGTAACATCTTACATCATCTACTTTAAAGAAGAACAAAGTATGATGGAAAGAAGCAACTTTCACAACCAAAAACAGCTAGCATAAGAACATTATCATCAACCAAATAACAACCAGAAATGGCAATAACAAAAAACCAACAAATATCCAAAAATCACCATAAGGCATAAGTGCAACAAAAAACACCATAATTCAACAAGACATCATCCTAGATGAGAAGAAAAAAAACAGAAATTACAAATCCAAATACAAATCCGTTGGATTCAACAAGCACCATAATTCAACAAGCACAGATGCAGATAATTGAGACACTTTGTTTCTACCCATTGGTCTACGTGGAAGTGTAAAATATTCTTGTCTAACTACTCGTTCTTCCTTTAAATTTAGTGAAGACTCCCGCTCCCGCATTGCGTGTGCGGGACTGTTTGTCACTTGATGTTTTGTCCCGTTCACGCATTGCGGGTACGTGATATTATGTATTTATTCAACACAAAAAAATCGGATATCCTTAATTATAATATGCTTACGTTTTTCGTGTGCGTGACTTTGATCCCGCTCCCGCTTTTCGTGAGCATGCGTCTTTTGAGCGTAAACAGAAGAAAAAATAAGCATATCTAGCGGTCGTGTAAATTTATACTTATAAAAAGCAAACACATCGTGACGGCCGTAACCATCTCATTTGTTGTACATTTCAGAAAAAAATCCGACCCCCTCTCTGGCTCGTACGAACACAACAGCCCCCTCTCCCCTCTCGGACTCGCTCGCTCGCCCTCTCTCCCCTCTCGGACTCGCTCGCGCCCTCTCCGGCTCATCGCGGCTTCTTTGGCTCGTCGCGGGGTCTCCGGTACGGTGGTCTCTCCTGCCCTCTCGGCGACAGCGCGCGGGTATTACTCTCTTTCTCATGTTTTTGTACTTTGATTCGGTTAGGCTGAGGGGTGGATTTGGATTATTTTTAGGCTGAGGGGTGGATTTTGATCTGGTACGGTAGTCAGTGACTGTTGGTACAAAATTTTGGAGTTGGTTTGGTAACAGATCTTGCTTGAGAACATGTAAAATTTTGCACAAAAAAAAAAAAAGGGGTTCGAAACAACCGATGCACATTTTTTGTCAGATAGGCCTCTTAGGGTTTTATTCTGAAATCAATTTCGATCTTGCTTGTGTGTTTTAACTCGTATGATCTTGCTTGTGTGAAAATAATTCTTCATGGCAGATACTTGGAGATTATGTTTGTGATTTGAGAGTTTCATATGTATTCTGTGTATGTATTGTAAAGTGGATGCGGTGAGGTTGATGCAGATAGAGCTCGGAGGTTCTTATGCTGATCTTTTGAATGATAAAGAGAAGGATTCCCTGAAATCTGAAATGTCATATGCTGAGAGAACACTTGGCTTTCGTACCAAGGATTTAAAGAATAGAGATTTCAGATTGGTTTGTTTTTCTTGTCTCTTCCAAACAAATCTTCTCCTTTTATTCTACTTCATCAACTTCAACCTCATTGATGTGCCTCATCTGCATTTCATTTTGGTCACATGTATTTAGTTGACCTTTATTCTTTCTAGTGTAGGTCACTGACATTGTTGGAGGAACAATTAGATGGAAAAGATACCTTGATTATCTTATCCTTTCATTATGTCGTGATAAGCGCACATTTACAAAATGGAGCCTCTGCTCTTACAGGTATTTGCGCCTTGATTTATCTCTACCTCCAATTGCAATTCAATTGTTGGTTTGGGTTTTGTTTTACTTCTGAACTTTGATGTAATAATTGAATTATCATGATTTGTGGTTGTCATGTTAGTGCTTCTGTCGTTATGTCCAAGCATTCTAATGGAGTTGTGCATTACAATTTACAAACCCGTTCTCATCTGCTTGTAGATCCTTAGGATAGGCTGTTATGAGCTTGTCAAACTTGAGATGCCACCTCATGCTGTTGTAAATGAGGTAAATCTCAAAGTAGTTTGCTACGTTTTCAGTCATGCCTCTTAGGAAGAGATGGAAAAGAGGATTTGACTTTTAGAATCTTTCATATTGATGTTGTATTGCAGAATGTGAATCTTGCTAAGATTGCTCTTAGACCCGGCACAGGTAACATGGTCAATGGCATTCTTCGGAAGTTAGTATCACTTAAGGTTCAGTAAATCTCCTCTCTATGATTGAACAAAATTTGGTTTCTTTCTTGAATCAATTGTTTAAATTTTTTAATTTGTATGACAGGAAAGCAACACTATTCCTGTTCCAAGTCTAGATGGCGATGACCGTGCACAAGCACGTGCTCTTGCTACTATGCATTCTCATGATAGACTATTCTAACTATGATCTTTTTTATATTCTAGTGGATGGTAAGGCGATGGACAAAGTTTTGGTCCGGAAGCTGCTACCAAATTGAGGATGTAGAATAACAGTGATCCTTGTTTTAGCCTAAGGTGACTCTCCATCTGTTGTTTGTACACTGATATGATACTTCCTTACATGAAGAATAATCACAATAAAATTGATCAATCTTTGCTCACAGAGCAAATGCTGGGAGAGGATTTACAAAATCTGACCTCATCAATCAGCTCAATGCATTACAGGTGCTTGATTTTGTTTAAAAGTGTACCAATGCAATATAGTATGCGTCTTGTATATAATTTTAATCTTGGATTTACAGAAATAATGTGTGATTAATTTCTGAATATTGCTAGTAAGCCCTAATTTATAAGTGCATTTTAGCCTTATTATTTAAGTTGCCTTACGGTTCACTATTTATGAACGTGTTATAATGCCTCTTTGCATGCTGTTTAATTATGTGAATTGTTGTTCTTTAGGTTGTGCATGATTGATCCACTCTACTTTGTAGTGCGTAATTAGGAGTTGTTACCGGAGTTTTATGTGTCATTTGTATGGGTTTAGGACACAATGTAGGAGAATGGAGTTGTGGAGAAAAAGTGTTGATTTGGTGGTTTTGAGTGTTTAAATGAAGACATATTGAAGATGGAGGCGAAGTCACAAGAGAAGAGCAACAGAAGACAATCTGCGGGCGCGAAAATACCAGCCGCGGTCGCGGAAACACACAGAGGCAGCGAGACTACAGAGACTTTTCCGCGGTCGCGGAAGACAAGCCGCGGTCGCGGCTACTGTTCACGCACGCGGAGCCGGGATTTCGTTTCGTCCGAGTTTTGTTTATTTTCTTTTCTTTTATTTCCGTTTATTTCCTTTTAGGATATTATTTTCTATCTTTTGGAAACTAGGTTTTGCTAGGTTATTTTACATCTTTTAGTAGCAGCCTTTTCATAATTCAAGTTAACACATTATCGTTCAGTTTTTCCCTTAGAGTTTTTATGCTTTAAAGACTATGAAGAATTAAGCAACCTTTGCTTAGTCCGATGATTGAAGCCTTCGTTTGTATTTGGTTATGAGATTATAACTCTATTTCCTTTCCTTTGATTATATTGATTCTCTTTGAGCTTCATCTCATTGATTGTTGCTGATTTGACTAGTCTGATCATCTAGTTGATATTAGTAATTATCTATTGCTAGGGTTTGGATATTTCTGATTGAAATCCCTTATCTTGTGTAGCAAACACGATTTGCAGGAACTGGTTGTGAATGTTTATTGTGAAGAGAATTGATTACATGTCGAGTACTGACTGGTTGTTAAGTATTGCATGTATTCTGGTTAATTCCTATGCTTACTGCTACCGTTAGATTGAATCTTGATGGTTTTTTGATTGTTTAATGATAAGTATTTTCAGGGCTGATTGACCTGTCTATATACATAAGATCGGGACATCAATATTCATTAGTAGGAAATTGAGATAATCTAGGATCAATCAATCAAACTGAAGTGTGGATACTTGTCTGTCTAGTTACTTCTCATCTATTGATTACATCCTTTGCATTGATTTACTTTGTTACTTGATTACAAACCAAAACCCCCATTTTGTTACTATTGTCATACAACCTTTGCACTTAGGAATATTGTTTACCTCCCTGTGGGATCGGTCCTTATTTACCCTACTATATTAGTTAGGTTTTTGAGGTTTATTTTGATAGGCATCACGACTTTAGCCTCATCAAATTTGGCGCCGTTGTCGGGGAGGCAAGTTTCAATTTTTCTTTTTGTTTGTTTGTGTAACAACTATTGTGTGGACCTATCTTATGCTCCACACCCGTGCTACTGACTCCCCAATTTTAGATCTTGATACAGAAATCGAGAGGATACTTTCCAGGAACCGTATAGCATCCCGCACGCAACTAGAGATGGCTGAGGAAGCACCGACTTTGAGGCAGTTGACTGCATCGAATCTAGAGCAACCGCCGCTTGTTGTGCAGTTTCCAGAGTTGGCAGATAGCGTGAACTTTGAGCTTAAATCTGGGTTGATTCACTTATTACCCCACTTCCATGGGATGAGTGGAAAAGACCCCAACAAGCATCTTTCTGAATTTCACGTTGTCTACAGTAGCATGAAGCCAAGGAACATTACTAAGAACCAGATCAAGCTGAGGGTCTTTCTTTTCTCTCTGAAGGATTCAACCAATGATTGATTCTATTATTTGGCCACAGGAAGCATAGACACATGGGCAAAGATGAAGAAAGCCTTCCTGGAGAAGTATTTCCCTGCAACGAAGCTCAATAGCTTGAAGAGGAACATAAGCAACATTGAACAACATGTTACTAAGACGTTGTATGAGTACTATGAGAGGTTCAAGAGGTTGATTTATAGCTGTCCATACCATGGTTATTCTGACCAAGACCTCGTGTTATATTTGTATGGTGGACTTCTTGATGATGAGCGCCGGATGGTGAACGCAGCATGTGTCGGTAACATTCTAAACAAGACACCGACTGCAGTATTTGAGATATTTTTTGAGCTATCTGATGGCTCAAGACAGTTTATCAAGAGAGCGAGCATTCAGGCAGTCAAGGCCGCAAATTCTCAGCCATCATCCTCAATACTTTCTGAGATGGCGGAGATGAAGGAGATGATGAAGAGGTTTATGATGAATGGCAACAGCAACAAGTCAAGTCTTGTGGAATCTGCTATGACACGATGCACCCTACTAATGCGTGTCCCACACTGTAGGAGCCCACTGCTGAAGTGAACGCTATTGGAGGTTTCGGCCCTCTAAGGCCGAGATATGACCCGTACTCCAACACCTATAATCCAGGGTGGAGAGATCATCCTAATTTGAGGTACGAGAACCAGCAGAATCCTCCTCAGGGTCGTGATGATCAAGAGTTATACCAGAGGCCGTCACAGTTCCTACAGCAGCAACAACAATTTCAGTGGCCTAGAGGTCAACAACAACAACAATTTAGAGCTCAATATGACCCTAGACCTCAAGACCAAAGCGCAAGTTCGTCTATGTCCAGTGACGACATGATCAAGTCTCTCGCTCAGAGTGTATCGACGTTGGCAACCACTATGGTCCAACAAAATCAAGAGATGAAGTCTAGCATTCAGAACTTAGAGAAGCAAGTGGGGCAGATCTCTCTGGCCGTGAGCAAACTGGAGGCTCGGGATTCGGGAAAACTACCATCTCAAACGGTAGCAAACCCGAGAGAAAATGTCTGTGCGATGACGTTAAGGAGTGGAACACAAATGAAGGAAGTGAAGGAGGAAGTTAGAGGGCAACAGAACGAAAACCGCGACCGCGGAATGCAACACCGCGACCGCATAAACGTCCCTGAAGGCGGAGAAACTTTCGAAGGAATTCCGCGACCACAACAAGATACCTGCGACCGCGGAAAGGTTTCTGGAAGCGAAGACATCTTCAAAGGATTTCCGCGACCGCGGCAAGATATCCGCGACCGCGGAAATGGTTTTGGACGCGATGAAAATTTTGAAAAAATTCCGCGACTGCGGGTCCCAAACCGCGACCGTGGTTGTGCCTCAGACGTCGAAGACGATTACGTTCGCCCCTATTTTCCTCCGCTCGGTTCGCTGAAGCCACCCGCGCCCTTCCCT
Source organism: Rheum nobile (assembly GCA_027886185.1). NCBI lineage: Eukaryota > Viridiplantae > Streptophyta > Magnoliopsida > Caryophyllales > Polygonaceae > Rheum > Rheum nobile. The sequence continues at coordinate 1,702,662 of WOAB01000072.1, read as the reverse complement.
GAAGTACTGAAGGATACTAGAAGGCCTGAGAACGACAAGGAGATCTTTGAGACCTTCAGCAATTGCAAGGTAAATATTTATTTGATCAAGCTGGTTAAGAGCATTCCTCGTTATGCGAAATTTTTGAAGGAATTATGCAAGATTAAGAGGAAGTCAAAAGAGAAAACAAAGAAGAAGGTCCAGGTGAATGAAAACGTCTCCGCTATGCTGCAAAAGCAGATGCCCAAGAAGTGCTGTGACCCAGGCATGTTCAGTATTCCTTGCAAGACAGGTGGCACCACGTTCGATAAAGCCATGTTGGATTTGGGTGCATCTATAAATGTACTGCCTCTCTCGCTGTATGAATCTTTGGGGCTTGGACCATTAGAGACGACTGGGACAGTGATTCAATTGGCGGATATGTCCTATGTGTATCCCAAATGAGTCGTGCAGGATGTTCTGGTAGAGGCCGATAAGCTGATTTTCCCTGTGGATTTCTTTGTGATGGATACGGGGCAAGACAAACATCCCGCCCCTGTGATGTTGGGTAGGCCGTTTATGAAAACGACGAATACAAAAATTGATGTGAGTAGTGGTTCGCTCACCATGGAGTTTGATGGGGTGAGGGTCGAACACAACATTGATGATGCAAAGAGACACCCTCCTGATGGTGATCCCAAGTGTTCGGTTGATGTGAGCAACCCAAGTTGATCCGAAGGGCACCATGTCGAGCCACGACAATAACCAAGGCGCTGCTCGGGAGGCAACCCGAGCTATGTAAATCTTTTCGTGTCTTTTCGTTTCAAGTTTTTATTTGTGTTGTTTTTTGTTTAGACTAAAACGCAGGTAGAAGACTCGAAGACAAAATTTGAAGACGGTGTTCGTATCGCAACAGACGCGAAACCGCGACCGCGGAAAATTTTCCGCGACCGCGGTTTGTCCACTATAAGTCCCCTTATCTAGAAAAAAAAAAGAAAAAAAAATCTGAAGATTTCGCGACCGCGGCCTTAATACCGCGATCGCGGCCCAACTGTCTGAGTTTTATTTTGAGAGACGGTGCGCATCATGTTGCCAAGGAGGAGACATTAGCCCGACATTTTATTTGGCACCGATGATGGCCCGACATTCGACAGCTGATGAGGAGGAGCTCCAGAGCCAACTACAGATACGATGATTGATATGGAGCGACGGAGCCCGCTACACGATTACATTAGGGCTCTACTTCTGTGTTCGTTGAAGTCCCGTGCAACCCCGTTTCCTTGATGTACCACTACACCTTACAGTGGATTTATTTGGTTGCACATGGAGTTACTTGAGAAGGACCGCCGCAACACTAGCGACTTGTGTTTTCAATGATTTACCGCCAGCCTCAACATTCACATCCAGGCCACCTCGGCGACGGTGTGAGTACTTTTCTGCTTTTCCATGTGCTTCATCTTTTTGTCTTTCATTACATTGAGGACAATGTAATATTTAAGCATAATGGAGTGATCTATACTTGTTAGTCGTCTGAATAGAAAAAAAACAAATATAATAAAATTGAAAAAAGTCAAAAATATGAGAAAAAAACAAAAGAAGAAATCTTGGGCTAAATCGAAAACCTGAAAAGGCGGCTTAGGTAATAAGCAGGTGGCTTGGACCAGCATTAGGCTGAGGTAATAAGAGGTCAAGTGTGATGTGATTTTTTGTGAGCCCATCTATTGAAAAATGAAATGAGTGGCTTGGTGAAAACCTGAAAGGGCGCCTTGGCAAAATGAGTGAAAAGAAGAAGAATGATTATTAGGATTCCTCATTTTTCCTAGCGTGGTGACATAAGAAGAGATAATATAAGGAGGTTTCGGGTAGGTCATTTTGGGAGTTATAAGAAGATAGATGGAGGCTAGGTTTAGATATTTGTATTCACTCTATGGTATTCGGGTTAAGCTTGGAGGAAATACTTTGCTTTCCTTTAAGCTTGTGTGTTGTGTTGATGTATTGGTACTTGGAGATTCATATTTAGGTGCAATTCTTAGTAGAGATAGTTTTGCTGTGCTAGCTGAGACCTTGGGTATTTCATTGGAGGAGTAGGTTTCTTTTAGCTTACTCGAGGACGAGCAAGGTTTAAAAGCATGAAGGAATTTGATCCTATACTTTGTAGTGCATAATTAGGAGTTGTTACTAGAGTTTTAGGTGCCATTTGTATGGGTTTAGGATAGGGGTGTTCATCCGGTCCAGATCGGATTTTTTTAGAAATCTGGACCGGAGACCGGACCGGTTAGACCGGATTTTATTTTAAAAAAATAAAAATTAAATTCTTATTTAAAATCTATAAAAAAATATCTAAAAAACATATATACTCCTAACTTATTAACTTAAAAAAATAATCTATAAAAAAATACATATAAATCTCCCAAAAAACATATAAATTAAAAAAAAAATCAAAAAAAAATCTGATCCACTAGTCCGGACCGGTTTTTTTCCGGGTTTGGACCGGACCGGACCAGAACCAGATTAAGGAAATTATCTGGACCGGAGACCAGACCGTATTTTCACCGGTCTGGTCTGGTCATTTCCGGTCCGGTCCGGTTTTCCGGTCCGGTCCATTTTTGAACAGCCCTAGTTTAGGACACAATGTAGGAGAATGGAGTTGTGGAGAAGAAGTGTTGATTTGGTGGTTTTGAGTGCTTAAATGAAGACATATTGAAAATGGAGGCGAAGCCACAAGAGAAGAGCAACAAAAGACAATCCGCGGGCGCGGAAATACCAGCCGCGGTCGCGGAAACACACAGAGGCAGCGAGACTACAGAGACTTTTCCGCGGTCGCGGAAGACAAGCCGCGGTCGCGGCTACTGTTCACGCACGCGGAGCCGGGATTTCATTTCGTCCGAGTTTTGTTTATTTTATTTTCTTTTATTTCCGTTTATTTCCTTTTAGGATATTATTTCCTATCTTTTGGAAACTAGGTTTTGCTAGGTTATTTTACATCTTTTAGTAGCAGCCTTTTCATAATTCAAGTTAACACATTATCGTTCAGTTTTTTCCTTAGAGTTTTTATGCTTTAAAGACTATGAAGAACTAAACAACCTTTGCTTAGTCCGATGATTGAAGCCTTCGTTTGTATTTGGTTATGAGATTATAACTCTATTTCCTTTCCTTTGATTATATTGATTCTCTTTGAGCTTCATCCCATTGATTCTTGCTGATTTGACTAGTCTGATCATCTAGTTGATATTAGTAATTATCTATTGCTAGGGTTTGGATATTTCTGGTTGAAATACCTTATCTTGTGTAGCAAACACGATTTACAGGAACTGATTGTGAATGTTTATTGTGAAGAGAATTGATTACATGTCGAGTACTGACTGGTTGTTAAGTATTGCATGTATCTTGGTTAATTCCTATGCTTACTGCTACCGTTAGATTGAATCTTGATGGTTTCTTGATTGTTTAATGGTAAGTATTTTCAGGGCTGGTTGACCTGTCTATATACATAAGATCGGGACAGGAATATTCATTGGTAGAAAATTGAGATAATCTAGGATCAACCAATCAAACTGAAGTGTGGATATTTGTCTGGCTAAGTTACTTCTCACCCATTGATTACATCTTTTGCATTGATTTACTTTGTTACTTGATTATAAACCAAAACCCCCCTTTTGTTACTATTGGCATACAACCTTTGCACTTAGGAAGATTGCTTACCTTCCTGTGGGATCGATCCTTATTTACCCTACTACATTAGTTAGATTTTTGAGGTTTACTTTGATAGGCATCACGACTTTAGCCTCATCAATGATCCTTCATCGCATTTGGATGATTTTGTGCGCATCAAAATAGGGATGCAAGTATTAAATAGTACTTTGAAATAAACACTTTGCAATGGTTTATTTCAGTCCAGTGATATCTTCTGGGGCTTGTATGTGATAGACATTGAATTAAACTATTAAACAACCTACATTTTCATTCTTAGATCTAATTCTTTATTGACTCTCTTGTATATTACAGAGTGTCATACAAGTTGGATTACTGAAAGAAGGTCTCTGTTCAGTTCAAGATGAGAGTGCAAGTAAACACCCTCTTTGAGTCCTCCCTCCATCATATACATAAAATCATGAGTTGTATTATTTGCTCTTATTACAATCTATTTAATATACATACTTTCTAAAAGATGTTGTATCCTGGATGTTCACGTAATGCATATATAGCAAATAATAAGTGTCACATATATATGCATGATAATGTTCACTGAATACAATTCTGTTGTTATAAGTTTCTTTAATCTGTATTACAGATTATGATGACTTTTGATTATTGTTTTGTATGATTGCATATATCAAATAATAATTGATTTGTATTACATATTATAATTACTCTTGATTATTACATCTCAAGTATATTTTTAACTATTTATGTAAGTGATTAATGTATTTCATTAGGAATCATTGGATGCTAGCTATGATCAATCCACATCTGAATATGGTATATTGGTTAGCTCCATTGAGAGGAAAATTTCGTTGGATTTTGCCAAAACGTGTACACAATAAGTTTTTTGTAGTAGGTTTAATTAAAATATGCATGCAATTATATATATATATATATATATTTGTAGATTATAATATTCATAAACATTCTATATAGGGCATTGAAGACTTTTCAAGTTAAGGTACTCAAATCAAAACCAACCGCTATAAATAAGCATCGAAATTTAAATTGTACAAAAACATATTCATAGCGCTTTTTCAGAAAAAGCGCTATAAGAGTTGAACTCAGTCATCTATTACTCATAGCGTTTTTTTAGAAAAAGCGCTATAAGTAGTTATCACAAGCATAGCGCTTTTTCTAAAAAAGCGCTATGAGTAGTTATCACAAGCATAACGCTTTTTTAGAAAAAGCGCTATGAGTAGTTATCATACGCATAGCGCTTTTTCTAAAAAAGAACTATGAATACATCATATTTAAATAAAATAAAAAATAGAATAAGCATAGCGCTTTTTCTAAAAAACCGATATGCGTGTGATTGTTTATAGAGCTTTCACAAAAAGTGCTATAAATATATAATATCGCAGTTCTATAGACAATGTTCGTAAAACCGCTATCCTATGTATAAAAAAAAGCTATGCCAAAGCAACTATGTAATAGTGTCCATGAATTTTCATAACTTGATTTTTTTGCTGTATTTCTACTAATTAGTTTGAACCCATCATGCAAGAACTTATGTAGATTCCTATTCCCCTCATGTTTTGTAAACATATGTTCTGTAAACATGAAAGGGTATCCATGTCTAATGATAGCAAGTGCAACCATTTCCTTGTACATATATTTTTCAAATTTCCGATGCACAACCCCATCAACCGCATCAGAAGACTCTTGTACATTCACAAATTCACAAATTTCATGATGTCGTATAAAATTAGAGGTACCTATTTTAGAAGGAGCTTTAATCGGTCCCCACGTACAGTACTTGCATGTGGCCTTTGGCACACCATCTTCAAACAATTCTACGTCATAGGTATCATACTCTTTCCAAATTGGAGCATTCCATTTCCTTTTCCGAGTCTCTAAAGTAGTAGAAGGCGGCGGAGAGATAAACTCGGTTTCAATTGTATTCGTAGATGAATACAAAGAAGGTACTGCAAAATAGAAATGAGATTACTAAAAGTGAGTAATGACTAAATAGTGAATAATAAGACTTTGAATCAAATTAATGATTAATAAAACAACAATTACTTGGTGTAACTGATGCTCAGGATGATGATATAGAAGCAGAAGCAATTCCAAATCCAACCTGAAACGGCATTGTTTCCGAAGAATGAGGGGCTTCTCTTCGTGGTGACTTGTTTCAGTTGAAAATGGGTTGAATACCTGAATAATAAATAGAATTTAAACTTATTAAAATAATTATAAAAGAAATCACCAGGCCAATTAACAATTTTGTTGACTACTATGTCTTAATACTTCAACAATTCCTATTAGTCGAACTAATACTATTTTGTCAAGTTTGCCTAGGTCCAATTTTAGGTCTGAAGAAGAGAAATTGACAGTAAAGGAAGGCTATACTAAGGGCTCGTTTGGTTGAACTTATGAAAACGGTAACGGAAATGAAACAAATCTAGTCCACTTTGATATCATGATGCATTAATCAAATTTTTTATCTTTGCTTGCAGCTCTAAAGTTTGTGTGTCAAGAGAAGGGAGAGGAAAAATAATTTCATCATTTTATAATCCACCCTTGCATTGGGGATACAAATACCTCCATCATAGTGCCAAGTGAAGGGGGAAATGAAACAATTTTATCATTTTGATCAATGAATAATGACACTAAATTGGACTAGATTCGTTTCCTTTCCGTTACCGTTTCCGTAATTTTAAACAAACGGGACCTAAGAGTATATATCAAATTCCATTATGAGGCTACACTATATGGATCTAGCCAGTTCCATTACATGCCACTGGCGTGTATTTCATTTTAGACAAGAATTTGGTGAATCAACTTCAAAATGAAACTCCCTATCCCCCAACCCCCCCCAAAAAACAAAATTTAACAATGCCCTGCACTGTGTAAAAAGGTTGGAGAAAAAGAGAAGAAACCAAAACACGATTGACACAAGTGCAAATCACAATGTGGCCCCACAAAATAAAAGAAACTAAAGCATGAATTATGATGGTCGTATAAGCCCAATCACAGGCCTAAATGCAGGATATTAGACGTATATAATTATAGGCATGCACTAAAATTAAAAGACAAACGTTGGTCAGGGTGACACTAAAGCTTCAAGCTCAGTTGCAATCATGCTGAGCAGATGCACTTACAAGCATTTTGTTGTGTTGCATTCCCTCCCACTCTTGCAGAATGTACGATAACGAACAGAGGAATAGAAAAAGAGTCCAACTGAGCAGAATAAACAACGGAAGGGGACAATCCTCGAATTGAGGGTACTGGATTAGAAAAGATAAATAAATGCTCCCCAAACAGTTACCAAAAAAATACTGAAAGCTGAAATGAGGACTGGAAAATAAAAATTGAAACTGCAGAACAACCTTTGAAGCAGGAAGCTCTTATAAATGGATAAAGCTGGCATAATAAACATTACACTGACCTATGTAAGGCCAGAGACTAGGGGGGTAACCAATTCAGCAGAAAACAGTCCTAGGCCCTTAAATAACAGAGCCTCTTGACACCCTGCTTTGAGACAAGGGGAATTTATAAGTTCACTAAATCTAAATTACATTAAATAATTAAATCTTCCAAAATTCTGAAATGAAAGTGCGGTACTTAGTTGGCTCACGAACAGAGGGTAGGCGGCTCGGTGTGGTGTGGTCGCCGGTGGTGAGGATGAGGGAGAGGCTATGCGGTGGGTCGTGCCATGGACAAATCTGAGCGCAGGCGGAGTGGGTCGCGCAAGGATAGGAGATGCGGGCTTAGGGATGAGCATGGGCCTAAACCCGACCCGAACCCGAAAAGCCCGAAACCCCAAAACAATGGGACCGAAGACCGAACCGAATGTTCGGGTTCGGTTCGGGCCAAAACAGCATTCGTACATAAAAACACACTAAAAACCGAACCCGAAATCCTAATAAATTCATACCGAAACCCGAACCGAAGTCATGTGGGTTCGGGTTCGGTTCGGGTTTTTCGGGTCGGGTTCGGGTTCAGTTTTCTCAGCCCTATGCGGGCTTGGTGGGGTTTGCGAGCGGTGGTTCTGGTAGGTGGTGGTGTGGTCGCCGAAGCTGAGGGTTCGGGTTTGGTGGTAGATTGGGATGCGAGTGGTTGAGAGGGAGGGAGATCGGGAATGGACCCGAGAATTAGGGTTTTTTTTTACTTTAGTCTACTAATTTTGAGGATAAGGCCAATACTGAAAATATCCTACCCGAGAATTGGTATTATTTCCCCGCCCAACCCAATATTCCAATAAACATCAAATGTTTATGTTAATTTTTGCGGCCCGACGGGTCTACTGATCCTAACCCGAAAATATCCGGGTTTAGTGGGTTCTGGTTAAATCGGGTTTCGGGTTTAATTATTCGGGTTATAATTTGAAGATTTCGGTCGGTATTTCGGGTTCGGTCAAATTTTGAAAGCTCTACCTACAAGTGATAAAGAAATTCAATATCGATGGATCAATTATTATATAAAAAATTATATTCTCTTTTGAGCCACCAGACTATCCTGAATCCATTTCATATACGTGTTAGTTTATGATATATAACTACATCAATAATTTCAGCCTAATATGATAAAATCATTGATGATTTTTTGTTTGTAGTCAAGGAAAGCCTATAATTTGTTTACTACTACTATTACACCTCAATAACCATACCAATTGTAAGATTTGAGTTGGTTCTATGCATATCATAAATTTATTAATATATTCCATCATTTAATATTGAACAATCTTTTAATTACATTTTTATGGATATTTTTTATCATGATACATGATTGTTTAATTTTTTGGGTTCGAGTTCAAAGACCACTAGGGGTCCTCTAACCCATAAAATCATAGAATAACACTTACTCGTGATGTATTACTATCGTTGGTAGGAGAAAATTTCACACGTGAAAGAAATCGAACACGAAGTTTTACACAACTGCATCAACCTATTGGGTTTGATTGCTTTATTTCAAATGGTCATAAACAACGTAACAAAGATATTGTACTATTTTTGTTGTTATGTATTTACTTAATTTGATTTAACATAATTTGAAATGTTGTGAAATATAAAATTCATATATACATGAAAAATGGTGTACGTGGTCCAAGTGTCTATCATTTGCTATTTTTTTTAATATAAGCTAAAAGTATTGTTATAATTTTGAAATATAATTGTTATAACTCATATATGTATGAGATATAATATTTGATATTATGATAAAATAATTATAGATAAGTTTTTTTTATCTAATTTGATTTAGCATAATTTGAAATGTTTTAAAATATAAAGTTCATATATGCATGTAAAATGGTGTACATGGTCCAAGTGTCCATCATTTGTTAGATTTTTTTATATATAAGCTAAAGTATTGTTACAATTTTGAGATATAATTGTTATAAGTCATATATGTATGAGATATAATATTTGATATTATGATAAATTAATTATAGACAAGTTTTTTTTCTCAATGTGATGTGAAACAATAAGTGATTATATATGTTATTTTAGTTGATTAAAAATTATTGTATTTTTATAATATTGAATAATTTTTTTTATAATTATTTAATTAAAATTCAACCACGGCACGGGTACTCAACTACTTAACAATAAAGATAGCCTTTTAATCTGCTTTTTTATAGGACAATTGAAATCTTAACGGTTTTTTCGCCTAATAACCCCGAGGTATAGTAAAATTTGCGAGGTACCCCACTTTTTAGTATATTTCGTGAGGTAACCCCGAGATTTGATTTTTTTCGCCAAAATCCCTACCGTCATCTTATTAACAGTTTCGTTTATTTAAAAAAAAAAATCACGCGAGTGTCGTTCCCAAACCACCATCTCTATGTTCGTTCCCAAAGTTCACGAGAGAAATCACCTTTGGTTCTCCACTCCAGCCCACCCTTCCATCCTTCGAGCGTCGGCGACGGGCGTCGGCAGCGAGCAAGGAGGCGAGCGCCTTGATTCGTCGGTGAGAGGGCGTCGTCCTGGTTCTTCAAAGCAAGCGGTGGGGCTCGTCGGCGACCAGGAAGTTGAAAAGATTAACACCCAAGCTTAAGGTGTGTAATCCAACCCATTTAAGATCGATCGATCGATTTAGAGATTTACGGTTATTTGGGAATTTGGGGATTTTGGAATTTAGGTTTTTTTTTATAATTGGTAATTTAGGGTTGGTTCGTTCAAGCTTGCATCCGGAGTTGCTCATTCGACACTCTTGATCATTGTGTTTTCTTTGATGTCTCAGTGAATGCCCTTTTATCCTTGAACTAGATTGAAGGGCAAGCCGCACTTTTGGGATTTGTTGGTGCTCCTTGGACAATTGCTACATACATAGTGGAAGGGGGCACCACTCGCAGATACACGGCTATAAAAAGGATGTGCCATACATCACCCCATTTGCTCACTGTATACAAATATTTGATTCATGGGGAGAGCAATTGCGGCCAAACATGTGGGAGTAATGGTCTAAACCTTATATTAACAGGTAAAGTTTCTTTCTCTCTATTTCACGCGTGAGGGAGGGCTCCTTGTATTTTGGAGCTTCATCCAAGTGTCCTCTAATTTCTAATTGTACCCGAGATTGTACAATTAAGTTTGATGGAGGCTTTACTGGGATTGGTAGGAAATTGGGTGGTGAACTGTTGGGTTTTTGTAAGCTTAGTATTCTTTGACAAGGAATGAAATTGCAATGTATTCTCAATGAATTTGCAGATAGTAGACACAGTGAAGGCATGGTGCCCGGAGACTCCACTTGCTCTCTACATTAATGGAAATGAAGGCTTTATTGAAAGAATGAAAGATACATGAGTTGACATAATTGGTCTGGACTGGAATGTCGACATGGCAGATGGGAGGAGACGCTTAGGTAGTGGAATCAGCGTGCATGGAATGTCGACCCTGCTTATCTGTTTTGTCCTCTTCCTGCATTGACTGGTGAGATTAAGAGGTTTGCACTTGATTTTTACCTTATTCTTGTTTCAACTTTTAAGTCTTCGATGTTCAATTTCTTCTCTAGTCAGTGGTACTCAGGTCCACTAGACTGGGAAGTGACCGGATCCAGCTAGTAAAGATAGCGGTTTGTTACCATTTATCTATTGTTCACATATTTTCAGATCCAGGAGATATAATGATTGATGACAAAATAATCTGATTGCAATACTAGTAGATCAGATCAGTATGTACGTTTGCTTGAGTAGGTTGGAGTTCTAAATGAATCCAATTGTAGTTTTTTTACAAATTACTATCTGGTTTGGACTCTCAAATAATTTATCGCCATTTCCTCATTTCCTCCTTTGCAGGGTTGTACAATGTGCAGGGGCCACATTCTAAATCTTGGCCACGGTCGGTGTTCTTGTAGGAACTCCAAAAGATGTCGTCGCCCACTTCTTTGAAGTCACAAGAAGCTTGAGTTATGACTCATTCTTTGCTAATCAAGCAAATGGGGAGCCTAGTTTAGTGTTGTGAGGATGAAACTCTCTAGGTTTTGCTTGCTGCACCCATCTATCTTTTTCTTGACCCTATTAGAATTTTGAGTTCCTGAGGTATTCGACCGTGCTCGAGCTTGGCCCGCTTGATTTTTTTTCCACTTGTGTACTCTTTGTTATCCCCTGTCAATGAGCAAGTTTGTACAGCTCAAGTGTGTTTGTAACAGCCACATATTCTCTGATGAATTTATGTATTCTTCCTTCACCAATGTTTGCATGAAATGTACATCATTCTCAAACTCTACCAAAGCAATGACTAAATTTGATATAGGCAACCATCTTTATTCAAACATAAGGTAAAACACACTACATTGTAAACTTGCATATAAACATATATACAAAGAAGAGCACAACAAATAGTAAGTTTATAGATGAATTCATGCTCAATGAATACATATTTTCAGCTACAAGATGGTCTCTGCAGGAGATCTTAGCAACGATCAACTAGGTTCATGTTCTTCAATGGCAATAGTGGCCATACCAGCAGTGCTTTCCCCGCCCTATATGCTCATCTTCTTCATCCTCGCGGCTATGAATCCACCACAAAAGGTTGGAAAGCGAATTGCCATCATCAAACCCCCTCAAATTTATGATATGCTCAAGAGCACTGCCTTTATCATACACATTACGCACCTTCCAAACTAAACACAAACCCTTTCCAACCTTCTCCCACTCCTTCCCTCTGTAATGCAGAAAACATCCAATTCACAAGATCTCTAACAAATGCAGGATCAGGAAACAACGTAATAATGAATCACCCCATCCTCTCTTCTCCCACCTATACTCTACGGAGAACGACTTTGTAAACAAAGCTTCTCTAGAAACTGGGTAACAAGAGCTAAATCGGTCCAGCATGGGCTCGAATCGGCCATCTGAATCGGGCAAGAGTGCAATCCAGATCAACACCGGAAAATGAATCGGAACTAATCGTCGAGATGTCATGGACCAAATTGATAGTTGAAGAGGCGTAAATAAGCCAAGTCTGATTGTTATTGAACTTGATTGTGTACTTCGTTTGGGAGCTGTTCGAACAAAACGAAATGATGCGTGGATAGTGGAGATTGACAAATTCGTACCTCTTACAATCGAGCAAGTGATGTAAGGGCTCTCGCGAACGAGGAAGAACCGGATATTCGACGAAGGGAGATCGACGGTGATGCTCAGATCAATGAAGGTGGAAATGACGTCGCCGCCGACTCTCGAAGGATGGAACAGTGGGCTGGAGTGGAGAACCAGAGGTGATTTCTCTCGCCAACTTTGGGAACGAACAGAGAGATGGTGGTTTCTCTAGCGTGAACGGAGCTGTTAATAAGATGACGGTAGGGTATTTGGCGAAACAAAAAACCAAACCTCGGGGTTACCTCATGAAATATACTAAAAAGTGGGGTACTTCGCGAATTTTACTATACCTCGGGGTTACCGGGAGAAAAAAACGAAATCTTAATTATGGATGGAAAAATCTAAAATATTATATATCTCTCTCCACCATCTAAAATGGAACCGGAAAGCCATATACTGGAAACCATTCCTCTTGGGTCGGACAACTCCCCAACTCTGTCAACCTACTTCCCCATCAGCTACCCGGACCCCGCGGCCAATATTTTTTCGAGAACCGCTGCACACTCGGAGCAAGCCATCATCATCACCCCTGTACCCTAAGCGTAGGCGGTCCCCTTGTCTCTCGTCCTATCTAATTTCAAACTCCCTCCAATCGCATCGTTTGCCCTGCTTACACCCTCCGCTTCGTCAACTCCGATTCTGGCAAAAACTTCCTCGGCTTCGTCGTCGCCCTCTCCGGTTCCATCCGCGACCAGATGATCTCCAAACCTTGCCACATCTCCCACCGTTCAATCCGTCATCATCGTCGTCTGTGGAGCTGGTACTGGAACATAAAAAGGTGGCCGTTGGTGGTTTTCTGAAAGGTTTTTCACAAGGTTAGGGTTTTTTAGAGATTTTTTTGTAACCTTTCAAAACCTTGTAGAAACCTATTTGAGTGTTTGGTGAGACAAAGTTTTTCAATATATTTCAAATAAAAATTACCATAAGGGTTGTTTTTTTTTTTTTTAAAATTAACACTAGTATGGGATTTTGGATATTTTGGGAATAAAATTATGATAACCTTATAAAACCTTCAATAACCTTTCTCTTAGGAGGTTCTTATTTAACCTCCTCAAAAACCTCTTAAAACCTTAACAATCTAAAAAAACCTTGTACTACCAAACACATAAAAAGATAGGTTTTGAATAGTACAAACCTCTAATAACCTTCTATAACCTGCGCTGAACATAGCCTAAGATTTGCTGAAATTGATGTATCTGGTTGTGCACATTGATGTATCCTACTAGTGCAAATTGATGTATCCTGGTTTGTGCTATACTAGGGAAACAAAAATTTACATGTATGAATTAATAGAAGGGATTTCAAAAGTTTGATTTTACATCAATGAGGTTTGCAGGTGAATTGGTACTTGTTATTAATCTTTGAAACTAGAGGGGAACCTTCAAAATATGTGTCTTGATCTTTCCAAGACAAAGCTTTATCAGATACAATTACAAGTTTGAAAATTCAATTTTATTGGCAAGGTGTAGATTTAACTTGTTGGAAACTTAACCTTGATCTTTATAGTACGTGAGAGACCTGAATCAATGAGCATTACATTTCATTAGCAGCTGAACTTGTTGTGCGTGACTATAATTCATTGGAAGGGATCTAAACTAAATTTTATACAATCCCTTGACTGCAGAAGCAATGAATCCTTGTAATGTCTATAGACTTGATGCAAGTCAGTAAATATCAATTTAGTCTCTTCTTATATGAAAAGCAAGGAATTCATAACCACGATGGTCACCTTTCCACTTGTCTAATGAAGTTGTGTGATTAGTGTTTGCAAGGCATGCACACACCAGGATAAAATTTCACCTATCACTTATCCTACAATATTCAGATATGTTCCAAATCATTACCTAATTAACACATCAACACAAAATAGTAAAGATAGTTTTAAAACTTTTGTTTCTTCAATATCATGTCTACCTCAGGCTGTGTAGTGCTCACTACCGTATGAAATTGAGTGTTTGCTTGGGTTATAAACATGTAATGTCTGTCCCTTTAGTAATTGATATCATTCATCCACATTGATTCAAAAGAAAAGATTGATATAATAATCACTTTGGCCTCCATGAAAGAAAAGACATTACAAGACCGTTTACTTGTTCTTTTGTATTCACATAGAGATGATATAATTGGATTTTGACTGAAATTTTAAGGTTGAATTTCAAAGGAGGAATGTGATTGTGCAAATTTATTCTAATACTTCATTGACTGATAGCTCTGAATGAGCTAGTTGCGGAAGCGGAGTAGTTGCACAATAAATAAAGGTTTTGTGCTAATGCAATTGAAATAGTCGTAGCATGAAATGTGAACTGCAGTTTTGCAAGAGAACAGTAGCAGGTAAAACAAGTGCACCTTTAATAAATTAATTGAGACCCTGAATCCATGATAATTATATATTTTCAGTTCTTAAAAAGGATTATGTAAATGTTGTAATAGTATGGAAGGCAATCTTCGAGCACACAACTAAAGCTATAAGTATCACAGTTGTAATTACAATAAGAAGATCTTGAATCCTTGGTAGTTCTGATGTTTTGAATCCTTTTGCAGAATCCCGGGTGATTAGACGGCGATCCGGCTAGCACTCCAGATCGCTACGGGTGAGGCTTTCTCCGATCTCCCTTCACTTGAGAGGCTTCTCGATGCGGCTCAGGTCCCGGACACGATGGACGACAGTTGTTTGGACCTCCTTTCTCGATGGGATCGGCTCTTTCTCAGGAACTTCAACCTGAAACAACCCCGGAAAAGTGGGTTTTCGGGAGAAAACTCTCCGACGCCCAAGTAAGCAAACCGGAAGAACAGAAAAAAGGGATTACGTAAGAGAATGTTCAGGTTTGGTTTCAATGGAATAGTGAAAATGTAAGATCAGACAGAAAAACGAGCTCATCAAAGCTGAAATCCGGCATTCATGGCAGCCGTCATTCCCTTTGCCTCTTTTAGGGTTTTTTGGGATCGGTGAAGGGAGCAAAAGCTGGAAAAAGGATCCCCGACTTTCCTCTTTCGGTTGCATATATACTCATAAATGGCCCAAATCCCAGCTGGGCCTTCGTGGGCCGGCCCAACCTTCTTCGGAGATCTGGGTTACGTCCTCCGCGAAGACTCTCCACGGAGACTATGGGTGGTGGTGCTTCGCGGACATAATCGTGACCCCACATCCAGCCCCCCAAGCCTTTCGCTTAGAATGTTAATGAGGCGAAAGCTTGGTAGTCGTTCTTTCGCGGAGATGGACTTCTCCCGGTAACTGGTTTTTCTCCTCTCTTTTTTTTTGAATTTTGAGGCGAATTTGGATTGTGTAACTGTTGGCGCCATTTTTATTTTATTTTTATATTTTGTGACGCTTCGACTTCGACATTTTTTTTCTTTATAAATGGAGTGCTGTTCTGACCGCCTCTTCTCTAGTTCATCTTCTACCTTTCCTTCTGGGGGAATTTCGCTCCGATCGTCACCAAGCTCGGCTCGTCGGAGACATTTCATCGAAAAGGTGCTTTACCGTTTTAATTTTTTGAGTTTACTAGCATTTTTCCTGTTCTTTTTCATTGAAGTTGAGATACGCCACTGCTGATGACACTTTCATGGCTTGTGCGGTGTCTTTATTGTTTCTCCTTTTTTTTGTAGGAATTAGGGTTTCGTTTTCCTTTTTATCTGGAAAGAAAGTGGTCTCATGAACAAACACACAACAGTTATGAGCGACACAAAGAGTTCTGGGGGATGGTCGTCTTCAGCCTTGAACAAAGAGAATCGTCGAAAGAAACGGCACAACAAGCATCCTGCAGAAGCTTCTGCGGAGGGTGAGGGTGAAGCTTCTTCGAGAAGCGAGGAAGAGTCTTCTGCAGAAAGCGAAGAAAACCCGTCTTCTTCGCGAGGGGAATCTGTCTCTGCGCGAAGAAAATCTCCTTCACGTCTGCCTGACCGGTTCAAGCCATGGATTTTGAAAAAACCCGTGAAACGTCTCCCTTTTAGTAGAGAAAGTCAATATTGAGAGGATAGTGGAGCCGAATCTTGTTTGATTGAGGCGGATTTGCGTTGGATTGCGGGCGAGTTCCCTTTTCCTGAAGGCACTTACCTGGCCCTCCCTGCCGAGCATTCTCTTTCTTTTCATTCATACCCTAACTTTTTCGCCATAAAGCTTTTCGCATTTCAAGCAAGATTTCGTTTTCCAATCGTTCTAGTTTTTAGGGAGTTCCTGAATACTTTGGGGGTGAGCCCCATTCAACTCCATCCGAATGCATGTAGAGTTTTCAGCGGCTTCTTCATCCAGTGTCGGGAGATGAATTTTACCCCTACGCTTGATCTCTTGTTTATGTTATTTGCTCCACGATCTTTACCCGAGGATTTCTGGACCTTGAAAGCCTTGTTTACGCAAAAGCTGAGCAAGCCTTCTCGTTTGGATAAGTGGAAGAAAATATGGTTTCTGATTAAGCTTTGTGAAGACCTTGAGGTACTTGTTCTTCCTCGCCCTGGAAATATCCCTTTAAGTGCAGGTCCCAAGAAGAAAAAAATTGAAGAGTGGGAGGCGGAGTCTCCTCGATAAGTTCAACAAAGAGGATCTTTTAGATTGTGACAAGTATGTGACTCCCGCGAAGCTAGAATTTGCCGGGCTAAGTTCGGCTCACCCGCTTGGTGGTGAGGGTTTTCCTTGGAGCTGACGTTGGGTTACTTTAAGTGACTTCTATACGTCGAGTGGACTCTTTAAAGTTTTTCGTTTTCCTTATCGCTGTACACCTTTGATTGATGATGATTCTAAATTTTGATTTTTATACATATTGTTATGGATGAATTTTTGCCATTTCGTGAAGACGCTCCTGGATTTGGAGAATTTGTCTCCGGTTGAGGACGAACCTCCTGCAGGACCGGAAGGTGATGAGGCCAACCAGTCCAACCCTGTGGGGCGCGTCGGTGTGGGTGTTGCGGAAGACAATGATGATATGATCCCCATTGAGCTGGGGGCGGGAGGTGACAAAGGAAACCAAGCTGTTGATGCCGGGTCTACTTCTCGAGGGCATGAGCGTATCACAGAGCCCCTGCCTAGTATTCGTGTGGGGAAAGAAGTTTTGGGCTCTTCTTTCCGAGATAAGGTTGTTACTTCTGAACGAGGGTTTGATGAAGGTGCTTTGGTTGAGGCTCAGTGCCTTCTTCATTCGGTAATTTCTTTTCAACTTTTCCTTAGTTAAATTTTTCCTTTTGGTCTTTACTGGTCTTGCTGGACTTAGACTCTCTCGCTCTTTTAGGCATCCGATGCTATAGAGAAAGTTTGTGCTTCCCTCCGGATTCGAGGGGTCGAAGCCGAGATGTACGCTTCAGAGAATGCCCGACTTCGCGAGGAGGTAGAATCGCTTCGCTTACTTCAGTCCGAAAAAAGATAAGGAATTGAGGGCCGTGCAAGAAAGCTGTGAGAAAATTTTTGCTGATAAGGAGGAACCTCTTTTAGGGAAGGAGGAAGCTCTCGCAGACAAAGGGAAAGCTCTTGTGGATAAGGAGAAGGCTCTTGCTGAACTTGCTCGTGTATGCGAAGAAACGAAGGGTCTTCGCGAACAGTTTGGGAAGGCTAGGCAGGATGTAGTGGATGAGTTTGCAGCTAGCTACCGCCAAAAGGCGCGCGTGAATTTCTTTGCGAGGGCGTTTTATGTTATGGGTGGCTATGTCAGGATTAAATAGATGGCAGAGTATCTGATGTGATCCGAGCCCACCTGGGTCCGCATTCCCATGGTCTGCCTCGATCGGCGGTCTGACCCAGCGGCCCAGCCCACGGTCTGCCTCAATCGGCGGTCTGACCGCTGGCGCCCTGATCACAGAGCAGGGCTACAGCCCCTGCACCCCAACCTGGAGGGAGGCTTGCGCCTGTTAATCCTCCAGGTTGTTGGTGGGGGGACTCGAACCCCCGACCCTTTGATATGAGGGCAGTGGAATGCCCATCATATCACCAACTACACTGCAGTGTAGTTGGTGATATGATGGGCATTCCACTGCCCTCATATCAAAGGGTCGGGGGTTCGAGTCCCCCCACCAACATCCTGGAGGATTAACAGGCGCAAGCCTCCCTCCAGGTTGGGGTGCAGGGGCTACAACCCTGCTCTGTGATCAGGGCGCCAGCGGTCAAACCGCCGATTGAGGCAGACCGTGGGCTGGGTTGCTGGGTCAGACCGCCGATCGAGGCAGACCATGGGAAGGCGGACCCAGGTGGTTTCGGATCACATCATAAAAGTGCACTTTTATGATGTGATCCGAGCCCACCTGGGTCCGCCTTCCCATGGTCTTCCTCGATCGACGGTCTGACCCAACGGCCCAGCCCACGGTCTGCCTCAATATGCCAACCAACTACACTGCAGTGTAGTTGGTTGGCATATCTTCCATGGAATTGGGGATATGTCAAAGGTCAGGGGTTCGATCCCCCCTGGCAACATCCTGAAATTAAAGCCTAATAGGCCCTTGCAGGTTGGGGTGTATGGGCTGCAGCCCATGACGTTCTTGGTTGGGCTAGGCCTCGCCAGCCGGCGTGCTCCGACTGAGGGACTGGCTGGGTGGTTGACAGCCCACAGGACCCAGGTGAGTCCATGGCCTGTGGGGTCCACCAAGAATCGCATCAGTATCATGGCGTTCAAGGCATTAAATTCGATCCTGCCCATGACTATAGTCTTCGTCCCGTGAATCGGAAAGGATATACGGCGCCAAAGCTAGGCAAGGTGTTGGGAGATCACGAAGGGACTCTGGAAGCTTGGAAGGTTGATGCTCTTCCCGAAGGCGAGCCCCTTCTCGCAGGCCCTGCTGTTTCCACTCTTCTTCCTTCGAAGAAGAGGGAGAGCCTTGAGGGTGTTGGTACTGCTACCCCTCAGCCGTGAATTCGTTTCCTGGATGCATGCTTTTTTCTTTCTTTTTTTGCTTGATTAGACTTTTGATTAGACATTTGACTGTACTAGCTATGCTCCTCTAACTTGGTTGTCTATTTTTTTTTATATAAATATTACGCTCTCTTGGGTGTTTTTTTTTGCTGCGACTAGTTGCCTCTCCTTTTCGTCAGTTTTGTTATTTTTAAGAGAAGATGGTGCAACTGGTGCTGGAGTTTTACCGCGGTGGTCGTATCGTTTGTAATAGGGGGGACTGTCGGTTGGGGTCGGTTCATCGCTACGTTGGCGGGACTCGGAAGGTGATGGTGATCGGTGAGGTGACTCAATATGACTATGGGGCTTTTGTTGCTATGGTGTTCCATGAATTTTGGCCAGAGGTTGGACGAGTTTTCTATTTTCCTTCCGGTGAGGAGCCTCAGCGATTGCGTGAAGTGACTGATAATGAAGATATGGCGAACATCGTTGCCCTAGGAGTGGTTGGGCCGGTGGCGCTTTACGTTGAGCCACCAACCCCACCCGGCTTTCTTCCGCGGAGCCTTCATCATGTGGGTCTTTAGGGCCTTTTCGTTCTCTTATCTCCCCCCACTTTCATTTTTCTTCCGTTTGCAAGTTCCTTTTCGCTTTCTTTGTTTCGTGTGGACAAATAGGAAGAAAAATGAATTGCGTGTAACATATGATGTTGCGGAAGTATGTATCGAGCTATGTTTCTTTGTTCGTACTTAAAAAACAAGCTTGTCAATTCTTTAAGTTTGCAAGAAGGGGGAATTTCTAGTTTCTTATATTTACGTGCTTGAGCTATCTTCCGCATCACTTTGCTTTGCGGACTTTACTTGCTTCTCTATCGATAGTGCTTTGCGAACTTAATCTGCATTTAGGGCTGAAGCTTAATTGCCTTTATACGTAAAGAACCTTCAACTCGTTTGTGGCGATTTAAACAATTACCTTGTGCTTTCTTTGACTTGCTCTTCTGGCTTAGTTTTGCGAACCTCGATATGGCGGTGTTGCCATGCTCAATCGTGTGCCTTGCTTTCTCTTGTTTGTCTTGCTTAATTTCGGGAATACTTGCTTCTTCATCCAGCTTGCCTACACAACACGCATTGCTCTATTAAGACGGGCTTGCATACTCAATTCATTGCTTTACTAACTTGCATTTTACTGACATACTACGAGTTTTGCTTACAGGGTCTGGCTTGCCTTGCCTTGCCTCGCCATTGCTTGCTTTGCCTTCTTGCTCACCCTCTTTTTTTTGTGTTTGTTTTTGTTGGCGCCTTACCTTTTTATTTATTGCTAGGCCTGCCATTAGCCCGGCTCTGTTTTAGTTACGGCAATTGAGTCCCTTGTCTTTTTTCTTATTTTAAACAAGAAAACGAGACAGGTAGAAGTAGGAATGTCGTGATTGCGGTTCAAGCTGACATACCTGGTTGTTTCTCCGCGTGTACCTCAGGGATAATACTTACGGAGTCTCATCACGTTCCGTGTGTTTGGTATTGGATTACCCGCATGGTCTTTTAGCCTATATGCGCCGGGAGCTACCTCTTCGACAACAATGTAAGGGCCTTCCCAGTTGGGATCTAGCTTTCCGCCCTCTGTTTTGCACAGGACGAGATCCCCTTTCGCGAATCCTCTGAGTTTCACTCCTTTGTTTTAATAAACCACAATGCGTCTTTTGTACTCTTGTTCGCAAACTTCGGCCATTTCTCTCAGTTCTTCTCGGAGTTGTAGCTCTAACTTCATCTTTTCGGCGTTTTCTTCTTCATTGTACTGTAGAACTCGCTCGCTTGGGAACAAATGTTCTCAGGGGACTACAACCTCAACTCCATATGCAAGCGAGAAAGGTGTTTCCCCGGTTCCTTTTTTTGACGATGTCCTGTTGGCCCACAACACCAGTGGTAGCACTTCTGCCCACCGCCCTTGAGCTTTCGTCAGCCTTCTTTTCAGCCCATGTAGGATCTGTAATACCCCTCATTTTAGTAAAGAGTATTTTGGTAAGTTTTCCAAACACTCGTATTGTAGTCGAATTATTTTCAGTGAAGTTCAGACTTTATGTTAAATACTTGATCTCCGTAATAATTCCTTGATTGGAATAAAATACATTCGACGTATTTTTTGGGGTTTAGAATAATTGTTCGGGTACGAATATATTTAACCCGGGGTTAAAACCCATACCCATAATTCTTCCCGGTCAAAAGTGGGCTTCCCGGTCAAAGAATGGGCAAAAGGCACAAAAATTGCGTTGACCGCACCCGCGGTCAGGAATTGGTCGCCACCGCACCCCGCGGTAAGACCCACCACACCCGCGCCGTCATGATTCCTTTTCTTCTCCGTCGAACGTCGCCTGAGCTGCTTGCCGTTTCGGTCGACTTTGAGGCGGTGGGGGAGGTGCCAACTGGGCTCCTTGCTTGGCCTATAAAAGGAGGAGGCTTGGAGGAGGAAGACAGCTCCAATCTCTCTCTCTCTCCAATCTCTCTCTCTTGTTCCATTGTCGCCGGAGTTCTTCAAGGTCGTCGCCGGAGCTACCAAAGGAGGAGGAGGTGCTCTCAAGGTGGTGCTTGGGTGGTCCAGGGAATCCAGAAGTCGGAGCCACCACGAGTCGAGCCCCCATCGTCTTCCCCAGTGAGTTGTCATCGTCGTCCTCTCGCCTCTGTAGCCTTGCCGCACCCGCGGTCAAGTCGCCGCACCCGCGGTGGGCCTGGGCATGTGTGGTTGTGGCTTGGGCTTTGTGATCTCGTTTGGGACTTTCGTTCCTTCGATTTCGTTCGTTTTTCTTTAGATTCGTACTATTTATTATCGAAGCTAACTTAGGGTTTCGTAATGGGTCATTCCGTAGGAAATCATAATCTGAGTTCTTCCTCGTTTCGGACCCGGAAACCCGTCGTCTCGAGCTTCGTTGAGCTTCGTCTAAATCTAAGACAAGTGGCGGTTCACTCTTGCTTATCATTCTATATTTATATTGATTATCAATTGTTTAATTGTTAATTAATTTGGGATGAGTATTGTTTTCGTCTGGGAACAGTTTTGATAACTGTATGTGATTTAAAAAGAGATATTATAATAGGTTGTATATATTGCTAGAAACAACGCTATTATATATATATATATGATTGAAATACATATATTATAATAGGTTGTATATATTGCTAGAAACAACGCTATTATATCTGTTATTGGCCTCAATGGCTTTGATGTGAATTATTACTCTTATGTTTTAACTGTTTAGTTAGAACGAGTATTTGTAAGAATACTATGTACCTTGCGAGGTTTAGTGGTTTCTTGATAATGGTGCTAGGAGGATTTTTCACTAGTATCTTCAGTCATGACCTTATCCTTACTCAGGGTATGTGCACACAGCTGGTGCCGCCATTTGGGATGTATTCCCTGGGATGTATTCCCTTTGATATCTCTTCTGAGGAGATCCGATATCTCTTGTGAGGAGATTCGATATCTCTTGTGAAGAGATCTTAAAAGCTTATAACGTAAAATGTACGTTTTGGAATTAAATAAGATAAGTGCTTTAGTGCACATAATTAATATACCCTCAGGCGAGTAGTGCAGCTAAGAGAGTAGTGCATCTAGGAAAATCGTCTAGACTTTGGTCAGAGTAAAGTTCTCTTTCCAATATGAATTCGCAATGTGCGGTGAGGTTGGTCGTGAACCGAAACACCAAGTCAGTTTTAAAACCCTTGTGTGAAATTGATGTTCCCAAGCACTTGTCATACTTTCCGATAAGACTCAACCTTTTGGAGTCTTCTCTTCATATGTTTCCTTAAGACTCAATCTTTCAGAGTCTTCTCTTGATCATACCTTTTCGTATATTTCAGTAGGAGTATGGTGGTTGACTATCATCATCGACTTTTATTCGAGAAGCGATGAGTCTAACCTAATACGACTACTTAGAACCTTTCTGTTTTATCCTTGCATAGTCTTTCATTAGACTAACCAACCGGTTATATTCCCTTGCATGGTTGGCTGGTGTCATCCGTCTCATACGGCACATCAGATAAACTACAGTTCCGATGAAGGCTAGAAACGACAATGATGGCAGTTAGAATTTTGAAGAGTTTTACCAGGTTGAGATTCCTTGGCGGGTGATCGTTTAGATCAAGACCCTTGTGTCCTTTATGTATTAAGACTTACGCTGTAATATATTTGATTATGTATTTTGAATCATGGATGTAATTCCGAAACATTTGCTTTAATCAAAAGTTATGATATTTTGTATTATAACTGTTGTTTTATGATTTATATAAACGAGTTAAGCCTGGGCTGGCTTCGGATGTGAAATTCGAGGTTACTGGCGGTAATACCTTTCAAGGATATATATTTGGGGGTGTTACAGATTTGGTATCAGAGCCTAATTTTTTTTAAATGGGTGGGTTTTAAAACATTTTCCTGGAACGAATTTTTTTATAAACCATTTACTCGTTTTGAACTGAGAAATATTTTGAAAGATTTGAATTTCGAAATAAAATTTTTATTCTGCCGATCTAGTCGTGCCTTTTCTTTAGTCTGATATGGAAGTGAACTTCTATATTTAGAAAGACTAACTATTTTCTCATCACCCGTAGGTTATGGGTGCATGATTTTCTCTTGGAAAGGACTCGGAAGAAGCCGAGGTGGCTCCGCCATCTCCAATGAGGCTTGAGTTTCCAGTTCCCATGCGATGCTTCGAGGTCGGAGAATCTAGTAGTCCACCCGAGGAGGTGAAGACTGTACTACTCGAGTCAGTAGTACTAGTGTCTGATAGGACCAAGGTTCCAGTGGCACAACCTACAGAGGAGCTAAGGGAGGACACGGAAAATGAAGAGGAGTGGTCAAGGTATGCAAGAGGGCATTACAACGACGACTTCATGATTGAGATGATTCCCGAGGAGGATCCAGAAGAAGAGGATCCTGAAGAAGACCTGGAAGAGGATCCGGAAGAGGAGGAGGACCCCGAGGAGGACCTCGAGGGATAGGGCCACGAGTCTGATGGCTTAGAGCACTTATTGGTGGGCAGCGAGGACCCGGGAATGGAGTTTATCTATCCCAGTCCGAAGTTGCCGCATGAGCAAGAATACTCGCCATTGACTTCGGCCGATTGAGATACGCTTTACGAGGTAGTATTTCCCATAAGAAGAAATGGTCCATAAAATGCATCTGAGAACTCACAGCTTATTCCTGCTCAGAGAAGGCTAATGTTGAGTCCTGACTCGCGAGAGACACTTCGCCTAAGTCAGATGATTTCCCCAGAAGAGCATCGCCAGATGGACGAGGCGGTGGAGCATGATCTAAGAAGGGCAAGACCAAGGAATGAGCCATGTGCTCCTGGACCGAGCAGGGTGAGAAGTCTTTCACCAGACCCCGATGGTAAACCCCGTTCGAAGAAACCTTGTATGAGGAGTGGCGATTACAAGAAAATGTTTCATGGCGCCATGATTGGGCCAGTGCTGATTAGCAGTTTCTTTTCTTGTATTTCAGTTGTTTTGTTAAGAACCTAAGTCTCCGGGCAATCTTGTCTTGACGCTCGGGAGATCCCTTTTGTAAAACGTATTAGCTCAGTTGAGCTTATCAATGAAAATTACCAAGTTTGATCTATTCTGAGTTGATTTTTATTACGTTAAGTATATTGAATGATATTAATGTAATAAAATACTTGGAATTTGATCGGTAAACAGATGGTGAACACAAGGAACACCATTCGTGCTGGTGCTAGGCCAAGTAATGACCCCAGACCAAATGAGAGAAATACCGCAAACCCCGTGGATGAACACGAGTCTGCTTCTAACAACAATCAAAAGGGCAATGACCAAGTTCCGGTCAACACTCCAATGGTATTTGATGCAGCGGCAATTGAAGCTATTCGGGGAATCGTTATGCAAGCATTCACCGACATCATGCGACCAATTGCGCCTCAGGCACAGGCTGTGCCAATTCCTCCAGCGGTTCCAAGATTTGAGGAGCCAGTTGTCCATGCGCCGCAAGAAGAAGCAGTCAGGAACATGGGCAATTATGGCCGAGCACTGAAGGCCATTAGCTCTATGAGGCCCGACTGCTATGATGGGAAGGGAGAGCCAGTTAGAGTGGCACATTGGTTTTCCCACATGGAGCGACTATTCCGCAATGTTGAGTGCACTGAAGCAGAGAAGGTGTACATTGCATCCCTTCAGTTGAAGGAAGTAGCCAGTGAATGGTGGGAAGGTACAGGTTTGGCTGATCACCCTGGTTTGAACTGGGGGATGTTCAAGGCCAAGATGACTGATCGTTTCTTCTCCCGAGCTATGAGGGAAGAAAAACACAAGGAGTTCCTCTATCCAAAGACGGATGGATTGAAAGTGATTGAGCTTGCGGCCAAGTTCAATCACCTGCTACAGTATGCTGGGCCGGAGGTGTCCAATGAAGAGCAAAAGATCTGGCATTTCCACGAGTGGATGAACCCAGATATTAAGCCACTAATGATACGTCACGGATGCTCTACTCTGGAGCAGTATGTGGACGCTGCCTATAAGTTGGAAGTGACTCTGGAGGAGTCAACAAAGAAACGAAGTCGCCAGAGGTCAATGCAGGGCCAGCCTCAGGCGAGTGGATTTAAGCGTCCCGCACCACCGTCTAATTTTGCCAAGTCTGGCAGAGCAAAAACGGATATGACTCATGGAGGGTCTACATGTCAATCGGGTCAGGGCAAGAGTCCGATCCAATGCTATAACTGTGGTACACATGGACACAAGAGTAATGAGTGTCCGAAGGAGAAGAAAACGTGTTTTGGCTGCGAAAGGGTGGGACATTTGCAGAAGTTTTGTCCACAGCAAAGGCAGAAAGGAACTGAGTCGCAGCAAGGGTCAGTTAATCAGAACAATCGACCTAAGTTTAGACCAGTGGAAGCTCCTAGTCCTTCGATGCATACGTCTGCACAGAATAAGGGGAAAGCCCCAGCTGCTTCTTGAGGTCAAGGTCAACGCCTTTACGAGATACATGAGGCTGATGGACCTAATGCTCCAATTGCTCAAGGTACTCTATAACTTCATTCTACTTCTGTATGTATGTTATTTGATTCGGGTACTACCCATTCTTTTATTTCGGAAAGTTGTGTCAATAAGTTAGGGTTAGTATGCAACGAGATTTGTGAACCTTTCGTTGTGAATCTTCCTAATGGTGAACATTTGGTTGGAACCAAGCGTCTGTCAGAATTTCCGATTACCATCCAGGGTAAGAAGTTCGAAGCAGATTTGATCTATATAGCCATGGCTCCATATGACATTATTCTCGGTATGGATTGGCTGACGCGTCATGGGGCGGTAATCGATTTCAGCTCAAGGACAGTGACGGGGTCATCTGGGGGCTAATATCTATGCAAGTTTAAGGGTAGGAATGACGCTGATAACGGCAGGCTTATCAATGCGATGGTTGAGTTCAAGCTACTTCGACAAGGTTGTGTCGGGTACTTGTGCTATCTAGACAAGTCCAAGAAAGATGAACCTTCAATTCCTGATATTCCGGTTGTTTGTGAATATCCGAATGTCTTTCCGGAGGAGATTCCTGGTTTACCCCCGCATCGTGACATAGAATTTACTATCGATCTTGAGCCTGGTACTGCGCCGATCTCTAAAGCACCATACCGGATGGCTCCTCCTGAGATGCAAGAGTTGAAGAAGCAACTCGAAGATCTTCTTGAGAAGGGTTATATAAGGCCGAGTGTATCGCCTTGGGGTGCTCCGGTCTTGTTCGTCAAGAAGAAGGATGGATCGTTCCGACTTTGTATCGACTATCGTGAGTTGAATAAGGTCATGATCAAGAATAAGTATCCGTTGCCGAGGATTGATGATCTGTTGGATCAACTGCAGGGAGCAAAGGTCTTTTCCAAAATAGATCTGAGGTCTGGTTACCATCAACTCAGGATTCGTGAGGAGGATATTCCGAGGACTGCGTTCCGGACGAGATATGGTCACTACGAGTTCGTAGTCATGCCATTTGGACTTACCAATGCTCCAGCAGTCTTCATGGATCTGATGCATCGATGTTTCCACCAATACTTGGATAAGTTCGTAGTGGTCTTCATCGACGATATTTTAATTTATTCCCCGAGTGAGGAAGCTCACGAGGAACATCTTCGGATCACTTTGTCAGTTCTTAGACAAAATCAGTTGTATGCAAAGTTGTCTAAGTGTGACTTTTGGATCAAGGAAGTGGCTTTCTTAGGCCATGTGATTAATGAGAATGGGATTATGGTTGATCCCCAGAAGATTGAAGCAGTAGCCAATTGGAAGCGGCCTCAGAATGTGAAGGAGGTGCGCAGTTTTCTAGGACTCGCTGGTTATTATAGACAGTTCGTGGAGGGATTCTCTAAGATCGCTCTACCCATGACCGGTCTACTCCGCAAAGTCCATAAGAAGTTTGTCTGGGATGACAAGTGCGAGGCCAGTTTTCAAAAGTTGAAGCAATGTCTGACCTCCGTACCAGTGTTAATGCTACCAGAAGGGAATGATGGTTATGTGGTCTATAGTGATGCTTCGAAGAGTGGTTTGGGATGTGTGCTGATGCAGAGAGGCAAGGTTATTACATACGCATCCCGACAGTTGAAGACTTATGAGACAAACTATCCGACGCATGATCTGGAACTAGCAGTTGTAGTTTTTGCGCTGAAGATTTGGAGACACTATCTCTATGGTATAAGGTGTCAAGTCTTCACCGATCACAAGAGTCTCAAATATATATTCACTCAGAAGGAGCTAAATATGAGACAACGTCGCTGGTTAGAGCTACTCAAAGACTACGACATCGAATTGCTGTATCATTCGGGCAAGGCTAATGTAGTAGCCGATGCATTGAGCTGGAAGACGTCGCACGAGACTGTAGTGGCTTTACTCACTGCTCAGACCAAGCTAAACCAAGGGTTGTGCGACATTGAAGTCTTGTACGATCAGCGTAGAGGATATCTGAGTATGCTAGAGATTCAGGCCACGCTACTTGATCAAATCAGGGAGAGACAAGTTGATGATTTAGTCTTGGTGAAGCTAAGCAGTGAAGTGATGGACGGGAAAGCTCCCGGTTTCGTGATTCAGGAAGATGGATCACTCTGGTTTCAGAACCGGATCTGTGTGCCTGACGTTGATGGTCTTTGCCAGTTGGTGATGAAGGAGGCCCATTCGTCAGCTTATTCTGTACATCCATGCTCTAGCAAGATGTACAAGGACCTCAAGAAGAAGTTCTGGTGGCCCAACATGAAGTGGGATGTAGCAGAGTTTGTGGCGAAATACTTGACTTGTCAGAAGGTCAAGATAGAACATCGTAGACTAGGTGGTGAGTTGCTACCTCTTCCAGTACTAGAATGGAAATGGGAAGATATTGCTATGGATTTCGTCACTGGGCTGCCAAAGACTCAAAGCCAGAAAGATGCTATATGGGTAATCATTGACAGGCTCACGAAGAGTGCTCATTTCGTGGCTATCAAGTCAACATGGGGAATCCATAAGTTATCAGAAGTGTATTTACACGAGATCATCCGTTTGCATGGTACTCCAAAGACCATTGTATCGGATCGTGATGGCCGATTCATGTCAAGATTCTGGAAAGAACTACATAAGGCCATGGGAACCGAGTTGAGATTCAGCACTGCGTTTCATCCTCAAACGAATGGACAGTTTGAGAGGACCATCCAGACCTTGGAAGATATGCTAAGAGCTTGTACACTCGATCGTCCGACTAGCTGGGAGAACAGCCTGAGTCTGATTGAGTTCACATACAACAACAGTTGGCATGCTACCATTAAGATGGCTCCATTCGAGGCTTTATATGGTCGAAGGTGCAGATCTCCGATTTGTTGGGATGAAAATGCCGACAAGGTTCTTCTCGGACCAGAGTTAGTTGAAAGGGCTGCCTCGGACATTGCTTTGATAAGACAAAGGATGTTGACAGCTCAGAGTCGACAAAAGTCTTATGCAGATCTGAAGCGCAGAAATGTTGAGTTTGAGGTTGGTGACAAAGTATTTGTTAGAGTGTCGCCATCCAAAGGTGTGTTCAGATTTGGTAAGCGTGGGAAGCTTAACCCTCACTACGTGGGACCATTTGAGATCCTTGATAGAGTGGGGTCTCTAGCGTATCGTTTGGCATTGCCGCCATCAGCACATCCAGTGCATAACGTGTTCCACGTATCTTTGTTGAGGAAGTACGTGCCAGATGAGTATCATGTGCTGAGTTATGACGACATCGAGATTCAGACAAATGGTACCTACGAGGAGATACCGGTGCGTATTCTTGAAAGCCATGAGAAGCAGTTACGAAACAAAGTGGTACCATTGGTACGGATTTTGTGGTCCAAGTCAGGAACTGAAGAAGTTACTTGGGAAACCTGGGAAACGGAGGCGGATATGCTTAGACGTTTTCCCGAGCTATTTTCGGCCTAGTTTCGGGGTCGAAACTTTTTTAAGGGGGTAGTGTTGTAACGCCTCACTTTTCTTTGGTTTATTCGGCCAAGTTTCGGGGTCGAAACTTTTTGTAAGGGGGAGGTGATGTAATACCCCTCATTTTAGTAAAGAGTATTTTGGTAAGTTTTCCAAACACTCGTATTGTAGTCGAATTATTTTCAGTGAAGTTCAGACTTTCTGTTAAATACTTGATCTCCATAATAATTCCTTGAGTGGATTAAAATACATTCGACGCATTTTTTGGGGTTTAGAATAATTGTTCGGGTACGAATATATTTAACCCGGGGTTAAAACTCATACCCATAATTCTTCCCGGTCAAAGAATGGGCAAAAGGCACAAAAATTGCCTTGACCGCACCCGCGGTCATACGCACCGCACCCCACGGTCAGGAATTGGTCGCCACCGCACCCGCGCCGTCATGATTTCTTTTTCTGCTCCGCCGAACGTCGCCTGAGCTGCTTGCCGTTTCGGTCGGCTTTGAGGCGGTGGGGGAGGTGCTAGCTGGGCTCCTTGCTTGGCCTATAAAAGGAGGAGGCTTGAAGGAGGAAGACAGCTCCAATCTCTCTCTCTCCAATCTTTCTCTCTCGTTCCATTGTCGTCGGAGTTGCAAGCTTTCGCCGAAGTTCTTCAAGGTCATCGCCGGAGCTACCAAAGGAGGAAGAGGTGCTCTCAAGGTGGTGCTTGGGTGGTCCAGGGAATCCAAAAGTCGGAGCCACCACGAGTCGAGCCCCCATCGACTTCCCCGGTGAGTTGTCGTCGTCGTCGTCTCGCCTCTGTAGCCTTGCCGCACCCGCGGTCAAGTCGCCGCACCCGCGGTGGGCCTGGGCATGTGTGGTTGTGGCTTGGGCTTTGTGATCTCGTTTGGGACTTTCGTTCGTTTTTCTTTAGATTCGTAATATTTATTGTCGAATCTAACTTATGGTTTTGTTATGGGTCGTTCCGTAGGAAATCATAATCTGAGTTCTTCCTCGTTTCGGACCCGGAAACCTGTCGTCTCGAGCTTCGTCTAAATCTAAGGCAAGTGGCGGTTCGCTCTTGCTTATCATTCCATATTTATATTGATTATCAATTGTTTAATTGTTAATTAATTTGGGATGAATATTGTTTTCTTCTAGGAACAGTTTTGATAACTGTATGTGATTTAAAAAGAGATATTATAATAGGTTGTATATATTGTTAGAAACAACGCTATTATATATATATATATATATGTGACAAGCGATTGTCGTATACCACTAAATCAAAATAAACCTAGACAAACTTAAACAAGTAGTTAGGGCAAGTAAGGATCGAATCCACAGGGAGTAAGGGATTAATCTATGTGTTATTCGCATGCAATAGTAACAAGAGGGGGGAGTTTTCGGTTGGTTTTGTAATCAAGAAAGTAAACAAAGCAAAGAGTGTAATCAAATGTGGGAAAAACACTTAGCCAAACAAGATCCACTTTTCCTATGGTAGATTGGTCCTAGGTTCTCTCTATTCCTTTCCTTTGTTTATTCCTGTCCCTATTCTTGTATAGTTACTAGTCCTACCAGTCCTAGCAACTCTTATTATTGAATGCACAAGAAATAATCAAGATTTAGAACAATAATAGCATTGGGCATAGGATCAAACTAGGATACATGTCAAATAATCACAACCCGCAATAATTTAACATGCAATCAATCTTCTTTCATAATAATCTAGTCCTACCCGTCCTAGATAATTATGGATGCTACTCTAGATAAGGAATCACCGACCGGTCAATTCCAAACCCTAGAAATAGATAATTACTAAACCTAACTAGGTGATCAGTCTAGTCAAATCAATAACAATCCATATGAATAAGTGCAAGAAGAAAGATATAAACCCAAAGGAAATAGGAAATAGAGAATTAACCTCGCAATCAAACCATAGAAAAAGCTTCACATGCCGGGTTAAGAAATGGGTGCTTAGCTACTCATAGTACTGAAAGACATAATTGTTGAAAGGGAAAAACTCTGAATACTGAACATACGATAATCCGGGGTTCATATCGGATCCCGAATGGAGGCTGTGAGAGTTAGGTTAAATAAGTTAACGTAAAGCCCAAGATCACAAACCTCATCCCTAAAAAGGAAAAATACTAATATTCGGAATTAAATAAAACAACGAAAAAGGAAAAACAGAAAAAGAAAACAGAAGTTCGGAGCGCGTCGTGCTGACTCCCGCTGATGGCCGCGGTCGCGGTTTGCTCTCGAAGTGCATAATTAATTTCCGATAATTCGGCCGCGGGCGCGGCCTTCGGGCCGCGGTCGCGGCCTCTTCGCTATCGCCCATCTCCTTCGGAAATCTTGCCGCGGTCTTCTGCTCCCCGCGGCTTGGTCGCGGTTTCTTCACTTCACCGCCTTGTCACGTGGTTTCTTCATGGATCTTGCTTGTCTCCTCAGGTGGTCAATTTCTCTTCTTCTGGATGTCTCCAATAAGCTCCTCCAGACCACCAAAACCACACTTCTCTGCTCCAACTCCATAATCTCCAATTGTGCATAAAATCCCACCAAATGGCGCCTCAAACCTGGTAATAATCCCTAGAAATGTGCTACAAAATAGCACTGATCGAATCCCCCATGCTTAAACCTTGCTCGTCCTCGAGTAAGCTAAAGTAAACCTACTCCTCCAATCAAATCCCCAAGGCTTCAGGAAGCATAGAAAACTCAACCTCCAAGAATTACACCAAACAATAAACTCCAGGCAACCATACAAAATAAGCTCAGCACAATAACTACAACATCAAATCAATACCCCCACACAGTCAAGCTAAAAGGAAAGCATAGTACTTCCCCCAAGCTTATCCCAAACACCATAGAGTGGAAAAAATTCTAATCCTATCTCCCATCTATCTTCTTAT
Source organism: Rheum nobile (assembly GCA_027886185.1). NCBI lineage: Eukaryota > Viridiplantae > Streptophyta > Magnoliopsida > Caryophyllales > Polygonaceae > Rheum > Rheum nobile. Next base: position 1,670,357 of record WOAB01000072.1, on the reverse strand, counting down.
TCCTCCAGAGTGACCTACCCGAAACCTCCTTATGACTCCTCTTCTTATGACGCCTCGCCAAGTAAAATAGGGATTCCTAGAAATCGCTCTTCTTCTTTTCGCTCATTTTGCCAAGGCGCCCTTTCGGGTTTTCACCAAGCCACTCATTTCATTTTTCATAGATGGGCTCACAGTATGCTCACATCACTCTTGACCTCTTATTACCCCAGCCTAATGCTGGTCCAAGCCACTTGCTTATTATCTAGGCCGCCCTTTCGGGTTTTCGACCTATCCCAAGATTTTAATTTTAGTCTTTTTTCAAATTTTGTGGCTCTTTTCTTTTTCTTTTTCTCCTCAGCGACATAGAAATATAAAACCCTCCCCCATGCTTAAACATTGCATTATCCTCAATGTAAAGAAAGACAAAAGAATAGAAGCATAGGGAAAAGGAATAAGCTCACAAATGTCATCGAGTTGGCTTGGACACTTCCGTTGTTGCTCGCGGTCCGCATAATATGCACCGGTCGCTGGTGTTGGGTGGGTGTCATCATCAACTCCAACATCTTCTCCTACCGTGCAACCAAAATGTACCACTTGGTGAGTAGTGGTAAACCAATGATGACGGGGTTGCACGGCCTTCAAATACCACAAAAAAATATGGGCCCAGATATGATCGTGGTGTGGGCCGTGAGTGGTCTTCCTTCGCGGCTGTCGATTGTGGGGCCGCCATCGTTGCCAATAAATTGTGTAGCGAAAAGTTACTCCATTGGCAACATGCGTACCCCTCTCCATGGTAATACTGGATAGCTCGTACTCGTACAACTTTTTTTTTTTGCCCCCCGTTTAAGGTTTTTTCGGGGGGTTGACTAGTGCAGGGATAAGAGAGACTTACAATGGTGGTAATTACCTTCTTCAATATGCATGGGTCTCTTCCATGCAGGTTAGTCGGAAACAAAAACAAAAACAAAAACAAGGCAAAAACAAACAAAACTAATGCAAAAATAAATAAAGAAAAGCAAAGAAAATAATACATACCTCGGGTTGCCTCCCGGACAGCGCCTTAGTTATTGTCATGGCATGACATACCGCTTCCTCGTCCTCAACTTGGTTCGCTCACCTCCAATGAGCGCTCGGGGTCCCCATCAGGAGGGTGCCTCTTCTGGTCGTCTATGCTGAACCCGACCGTCTCCCCATCAAACTCCATTGTGAGCGAACCGCTACTCACATCAATCTTTGTATTGGCCGTGTTCATAAACGGCCTTCCCAGCATCACAGGTGAATCCTTGTCATGCCCAGTGTCCATGACGAAGAAGTCTGCAGGGAACACTAAGTGGTCCACCTGTACCAGCACATCCTGCAGAATTCCCTTTGGATTGACAATTGAATTGTCCGCCAGCTGGATGACAATCCCCGTCTTCTCAAGTGGCCCCACGTCTAAGGACTCGTAGTAAGCGAGTGGCAACACATTGATGGAGGCACCCAAGTCAAGTAATGCCCTGTAGAACAGGGTACCTCCAATCTTGCAGGGAATGGTGAACATCCCTAGATCATCTGCCTTCTTGGGTATCCGCTTTTGTAGTATAGCGGACACGTTCTCACTCACCACCACCTTCTTCTTCTCCTTCACTGAGCGCTTCCTCTTTTGTGTGCAGATCTCCTTCAAAAATTTAGCATAACGAGGGACACTAGTCAAAAGTTTAAGCAAAGGGACATTTACCTCGTAGTTGCTCACCCAGTCGAACATATCCTTATCCCTGGCAGGCTTCCTGGTGTCCGCTAGAGCCTCTGGGAATGGCGCGGGAGGCTTTTCGGAGAAGAGGGGAGGAAAATCAGGTCGTACGTAGTCGTCCACGTACACAGGGGCCTGGCCGTGGCCGTGGTTTAGGGACCGCAGTCGCGGTTGCTTCAGAACTTCAGAAATCTTCTCAGCGAAGAGGCCGCGGTTGCGGCCTTCGTGCTGCAATCGCGGTTTGCTCTCGACCTCGGGGGAGAATAAATCAACATTTTCATCAGCGAACAGGCCGCGGTCGCGGCCTTCGTGCCGCGGTCGCGGCCTTCGTGCCGCGGTCGCGGCCTTCGTGCCGCGGTCGCGGCCTTCGTGCCGCGGTCGCGGCCTTCGTGCCGCGGTCGCGGCCTTCGTGCCGCGGTCGCGGCCTTCGTGCCGCGGTCGCGGCCTTCGTGCCGCGGTCGCGGCCTTCGTGCCGCGGTCGCGGCCTTCGTGCCGCGGTCGCGGCCTTCGTGCCGCGGTCGCGGCCTTCGTGCCGCGGTCGCGGCCTTCGTGCCGCGGTCGCGGCCTTCGTGCCGCGGTCGCGGCCTTCGTGCCGCGGTCGCGGCCTTCGTGCCGCGGTCGCGGCCTTCGTGCCGCGGTCGCGGCCTTCGTGCCGCGGTCGCGGCCTTCGTGCCGCGGTCGCGGCCTTCGTGCCGCGGTCGCGGCCTTCGTGCCGCGGTCGCGGCCTTCGTGCCGCGGTCGCGGCCTTCGTGCCGCGGTCGCGGCCTTCGTGCCGCGGTCGCGGCCTTCGTGCCGCGGTCGCGGCCTTCGTGCCGCGGTCGCGGCCTTCGTGCCGCGGTCGCGGCCTTCGTGCCGCGGTCGCGGCCTTCGTGCCGCGGTCGCGGCTCCTTCTCTCCCTTGCCGAACTCGCCTTCGACCTCATTTTCTTGGTGGCTTTCCTCCTTGGTCACCTGGACCTCCTTCTCAGCAGCCTTGTTGGCCTCTATCTCAGCACAACTTCTCAGCATCATGGCGCACACATTCTCCTTCGGGTTGACTACCGTTTGAGAGGGTAGTTTCCCCGATGCACGAGCCTCTATCCTGCTCACCGCCATAGATAGTTGACCCATCTGCTTCTCCAGGTTTTGAATACTGGATTTATGTTCCTGCTGATTCTGGGCCACCGTATTTGCTAGCACTTGGATATGTGCTCCCATCTCTTTATTTGTTTGGACCATAGCATTTGACATTAATAGTATGCCTTGGTTGAGAGCTTTTATCTGGTCGTCGACGGATGTAGAGACACTGGAACTCTGGCCCTAGGGTCTTTGTTCATAAGAAGCTCTAAATTGTTGCTGACCCCCAGGCTGCTGGTACTGATGCGGACGCTGGAGAAACTGTGGGGGCCTCTGCTGATAGTCCTGGGTCTCCTGCCCCTGATGAGTGTTCTGCTGGTTCCCGTACCTCAAATTTGGGTGATCTCTCCACCCGGGATTGTAGGTGCTGGAGTACGGGTCATATTTTGGCCTTTGAGGGCCATATCCGCCAATAGCGTTCACCTCAGCAGTTGGTTCTTGCAGGGTGGGACATGCATCAGTTGGATGTGTATTCTCATAGCATATCCCACATGATTTGACTTGCTGCAAGCCACCTCTCATCATGCATCTTTTCATCATCTCCTTCATCTCAGCCACTTCAGTAAGAAGTGTAGAATTGGGCTGAGACTCTACAGCTTTCACGGATTGGGCGCCCACCCTTTTACTGAACTGTCTTGAGCCCTCAGATAGCTCAAAGAAGGTCTCAAAAGCTACAGCAGGAGTCTTGTTGAGGATGTTCCCTCCACAAGCAGCGTTTACCATCCTTCTCTCTTCATCAAGAAGACCACCGTAAAAATAAAGTACGAGGTCCTGCTCAGAATAGTCGTGGAAGGGGCAGCTGGATATCATCTTCTTGAACCGCTCGTAATACTCGTAGAGCGATTCACCAGACTGCTGCTCGATGTTGCTGATAGCTCGCTTCAGGCTGTTCAGTTTTGTAGTCGGAAAGTACTTCTCCAGGAAGGCTTTCTTCATCTTGACCCATGTGTCAATGCTCCCTAGAGTGAGATAGTACAACCAGTCATTGGCCGCATCCTTCAGTGAAAAAGGAAAGGCCCTCAGCTTAATCTGGTCCTCAGTCACATTCTTCGGCTTCATACTGCTACACACCGAATGAAACTCAGCAAGATGCTTATTGGGGTCTTCACCACTCATCCCATGGAAGTGGGGGAGTAAGTGGATTAACCCAGACTTCAACTTGAAATTTACGCCCTCAGCCAACTCAGGAAACCGCACAGCCAGCGGTTGCTGTTGCAGGTTGGGCGCAGTCAACTGCCTCAACGTTTGTTCTTCTTCAGCCATCTCTAATGCAGGATTATCAAAAACCAAAGCACGATTTACTCTGCAACCCTGGGAAAGAGTCCTCTCAATCTCTGAATCAACACCAAGTAGAGGGGAGTTAGTAGCACGGGTGTGGACCATAAGATAGATCCACACCAAAGGAACACACACACACACAAACACACAGAAAAATCAACACTTGCACTCCCCGGCAACGGCGCCAATTTTGACAAGTGATTGTCGTATACCACTAAATCAAAATAAACCTAGACAAACCTAAACAAGTAGTTAGGGCAAGTAAGGATCGAATCCACAGGGAGGAAGGGATTAATCTATGTGTTATTCGCATGCAACAGTAACAAGAGGGGGGAGTTTTTGGTTGGTTTTGTAATCAAGAAAGTAAACAAAGCAAATAAGCAAAGAGTGTAATCAAATGTGGGAAAAATACTTAGCCAAACAAGATCCACTTTTCCTATGGTAGATTGGTCCTAGGTTATCTCTATTCCTTTCCTTTGTTTATTCCTGACCCTATTCTTGTATAGTTACTAGTCCTACCAGTCCTAGCACCTCTTATTATTGAACGCACAAGAAACAATCAAGATTTAGAACAATAATAGCATTGGGCATAGGATCAAACCAGGATACATGTCAAATAATCACAACCCGTAATAATTTAACATGCAATCAATCTTCTTTCATAATAATCTAGTCCTACCCATCCTAGATAATTATGGATGCTACTCTAGATAAGGAATCACCGATTGGTCAATTCCAAACCCTAGCAATAGATAATTACTAAACCTAACTAGGTGATCAGTCTAGTCAAATCAATAACAATCCATATGAATAAGTGCAAGAAGGAAGATATAAACCCAAAGGAAATAGGAAATAGAGAATTAACCTCGCAATTAAACCATAGAAAAAGCTTCACATGCCGGGCTAAGAAATGGGTGCTTAGCTACTCATAGTACTGAAAGACATAATTGTTGAAAGGGAAAAAACTCTGAATACTGAACATACGATAATCCGGGGTTCATATCGGATCCCGAATGGAGGCTGTGAGAGTTAGGTTAAATAAGTTAACGTAAAGCCCAAGATCACAAACCTCATCCCTAAAAAGGAAAAATACTAATATTAGGAATTAAATAAAACAACGAAAAAGGAAAAACAGAAAAAGAAAACAGAAGTTCGGAGCGCGTCGGGCTGACTCCCGCTGATGGCCGCGGTCGCGGTTTGCTCTCGAAGTGCATAATTAATTTCCGATAATTCGGCCGCGGGCGCGGCCTTCGGGCCGCGGTCGCGGCCTCTTCGCTATCGCCCATCTCCTTCGGAAATCTTGCCGCGGCCTTCTGCTCCCCGCGGCTTGGTCGCGGTTTCTTCACCGCCTTCTCACGTGGTTTCTTCATGGATCTTGCTTGTCTCCTTAGGTGGTCAATTTCTCTTCTTCTGTATGTCTCCAATAAGCTTCTCCAGACCACCAAAACCACACTTCTCTGATCCAACTCCATAATCTCCAATTGTGCATAAAATCCCACCAAATGGCGCCTCAAACCTGGTAATAATCCCTAGAAATGTTCTACAAAATAGCACGGATCAATATGATTGAAATACATATATTATAATAGGTTGTATATATTGCTAGAAACAACGCTATTATATCTGTTATTGGCCTCGATGGCTTTGATGTGAATTATTGCTCTTATGTTTTAACTGTTTAGTTAGAACGAGTATTCGTAAGAACACTATGTACCTTGCGAGGTTTAGTGGTTTCTTGATAATGGTGCTAGGAGGATTTTTCCCTAGTATCTTCAGTCATGACCTTACCCTTACTCAGGGTATGTGCACACAGCTGGTGCCGCCATTTCGGATGTATTCCCTGGGATGTATACCCTTTGATATCTCTTGTGAGGAGATCCGATATCTCTTGTGAAGAGATTTTAAAAGCTTATAACATAAAATGTATGTTTTGGAATTAAATAAGATAAGTGCTTTAGTGCACATAATTAATATACCCTCAGGCGAGTAGTGCAACTAAGAGAGTAGTGCAGCTAGGAAACTCGTCTAGAATTTGGTCAGAGTAAAGTTCTCTTTTCAATATGAATTCGCATTGTGCGGTGAGGTTGGTCGTGAACCGAAACACCAAGTCAGTTTTAAAACGCTTGTGTGAAATTGATGTTCCCAAGCACTTGTCATACTTTCCGATAAGACTCAACCTTTTGGAGTCTTCTCTTCATATGTTTCCTTAAGACTCAATCTTTCAGAGTCTTCTCTTGAACATACCTTTTCGTATATTTCAGTAGGAGTATGGTGGTTGACTATCGTCATCGACTTTTATTCGAGAAGCGATGACTCTAACCTAATACGACTACTTAGAACCTTTCTGTTTTACCCTTGCATAGTCTTTCATTAGACTAACCAACCGGTTATATTCCCTTGCATGGTTGGCTGGTGTCATCCGTCTCATACGGCACATCAGATAAACTGCAGTTCCGATGAAGGCTAAAAACGACAATGATGGCAGTTGGAATTTTGAAGAGTTTTACCAGGTTGAGATTCCTTGGTGGGTGATCGTTTAGATCAAGACCCTTGTGTCCTTTATGTATTAAGACTTCCGCTGTAATATATTTGATTATGTATTTTGAATCATGGATGTAATTCCGAAACATTTGCTTTAATCAAAAGTTATGATATTTTGTATTATAACTGTTGTTTTATGATTTATATAAACGAGTTAAGCCTGGGGTGGCTTCGGATGTGAAATCCGAGGTTACTGGCGGTAATACCTTTCAAGGATATATATTTGGGGGTATTACAGGATCTTCCCGTTGGCGTTTTCCACCTGTCCGTTTGTCCGCGAGTGTGAAACTGAGGCGAAGTGTAGCTTGATTCCTAAGCCTTCACATAAATCTTTCAGCTTGTCGGTGTTGAACTAGGGGCCTCTGTCAGTTACAATGTCTTGGGGCAATCCAAACCTGCAAATGATACTTTGCCAAATGAACTTCTTTACCTGCTCGACTGTTGTAGATGTTAATGGTACTGCCTCTATCCACTTGGTAAAGTAGTCGATTGCTACCAGTATGTATTGTAGTTGCCCTGGTGCTTTCGGGAAAGGGCCTAGGATGTCTACCCCCTACTTCGCGAAGGAGCAAGGGGAGCTTCTGATTTGCATATGGACTCCCGGCTGGTGTGAAGCTAGAGCGTGTGCTTGACACCCCTTGCAGGATTGAGATACTTTCATAGCGTCCGCTTTCATGGTGGGCCAAAAATATCCCGCCTTTGTCGTCTTGTATACCATGGCCCTCCAACCCGAGTGGCTCCCACATATTCCTCCATGAACCTCTAACATCATGTTATAGCCGTCGATCAAGGATAAACATTTTAAACCTGCCAACATGTATCCCTTTTTGTATAGGATTCCATCGCTTATGTAGAATCACGAAGCTCTGACTTGCAATTTCCTTTTTTCTTTGGGGTTCACGGGCCCTGCCCCCTTTAATAGATACTCGCAAATCGGCATCCTCCAATCATCTGCTTGTAGCTCTTCCTCTTCTATTGCCATGACTTCCTGATCAGCTGCCCTCTGTGTTCTTGTTTCTAGCAACACATGCCCCTTCTGTTGCAGCTTTACTCGGGACCCCAGCTTAGCTAGTTCATCTGCCTTCCCATTTTCTGCTCTTGGCACTGAATGGATTTCAAAATGATCTAGTGCAGAGCGGAGTGTTGTGGCCTTTTGGCAATAGGATAGTAAGCTCCCTGTTTTGGCTTCATATTATCCGCGGAGTTGCCTTACCACGACCTCTGAATCGTTGTAGCACTTCACGCTTCGTGCTCCGTTTGTCAGTGCCAGTTCTATCCCGACGATCACAGCTTCGTACTCTGCCTTATTGTTTGTTGCTTGGAAGTTCAAAGACAAAGCGTACTCGAAGCGCTCTCCTCCTGGAGAGGCTAATACGATTCCTGCTCCGCAACCTTCCTCGTTGGAAGCTCCATCTACAAACAAAGTCCACGTTGCTTGATCCTCTGGTAGCCCTTCCTCGCTGAGTTTGCGAAAACTGGTCTCCACTATGAAATCCGCGAGGGCATGTGCCTTGATTGCAGGCCTTAGGCAATAATCAATCTCGAACTCTGTCAACTCTACTACCCACTTGGTGAGTCCCCCGGATACTGTGGGCCTGTGAAAGAAACTGCTTAATGGCAAATCAGATAGAACTTGGATGGAGTGAGCCTGAAAGTAGGGCCGCAGTTTCCTGAAAGCCATCACTATGGCAAGTGCAATCTTCTCTACGGGGGGGTAGCGAGTCTCTGCGGGTATGAGTGCCCTGCTCACAAAGTAGACTGGTTGCTCTTGTTGCCTCACCAAGACAACACTAATCGCCCTTGAGATGGATGATATGTAGAGTTGTAGGCCTTCCCCTATCGCAGGAGTTGTCAAGGTAGGCAATTCCGCTAAGTGTGCTTTCAGCTTCGCGAACGCATCTTCACATTCTTGAGACCATTCAAATCTTTCTGGCTTTCGCAGGATGTTGAAGAAAGGTAGACTTTTCTCAGCTAGCTTAGAGCAGAAACGCGCCAAATAATTAACTGATCTAATGAATCTCTGGACTTCTTTCTGGTTCCGCGATGCAGTCATCGCGAGGACGACGCTTACTTTCTCCGGGTTGACATCTATCCCTCTGGAGCTGATAAGAAACCATAGGAACTTGCAGGCCTTCACGCCGAAGACACATTTTTCGGGGTTGAGGCTCATCCCATTTCTCCGCAGCGTAACAAACACTTCGCGAAGGTCAACTGGGTGATCCACCTCTCTCTGGCTCTTGACGACGATGTCGTCTACATAGGCTTCCACAATTTTTCCAAGTTGCTCGCGGAAGATAGTGTCTACCAACCTTTGAAACGTCGAGCCCACGTTTTTTAGACCGAATGGCATCACCTTATAGCAGAATGTTCCCCGTTCTGTGATGAATGCAGTGTGTTCTTCATCTGCTGGATTCATCTTCACCTGGTTGTACCCCGAGTATGCATCGAGGAAAGAGAGGGCTTTGTGACCTGCGGTCGAATCCACCAACTGATCTATAGACGGCAGAGGGTAGCTATCTTTCGGACACGCCTTGTTCAAATCAGTAAAATCCACACACATCCGCCACTTCCAGTTGGATTTTCGAACCATTACTACATTCGCGAGCCACTTCGGGTATTGGACTTCTCTCACGAAGCCCGCTTTCAGAAGCTTCTCGACCTCCTCCTTTGCGCCTTGTGCTCTGTCGCCAGCTTGCTTCCTTTTCTTTTGCCTGGCGGGCTTAGCATCGCATGTTATGTTTAAGGAGTGAGTCATGAGTTTTACAGGAATACCTCGGAGGTCGTGTGGTGCCCACGCGAAAATGTCACACGATTGAGCCAGTAGTGCTTCTAATTGCTCTTGTACATGGGAATCCAGCGTCTTGCCGGTGTATAACTTTTCATCGCTGCGTTCGAATGGTGTGAGACACTTCCTTTCTTCTTCTGTCACCACCCTCTCTAGGCGACTCCTCACCTCCAGCTCTGCTTCCTCATCTAGTTCCGTGCCTTCATTCACGAAGTGGCCGAGCATGGTCGCCTCTTGTAGCGCTAGGACTGGTCCTTAGTTTCCTTTGAGAGCCAAGAGGTAACAAGCGTGACTCTCAGCCGGGTGACTTCGCGATACTCCGGTGCCCATGAGCACTGGAAACTTCACTGAGGAGTGGTATACGGATACAACTTCCTGGAACTTGTTAAGGGAGGTCCGGCCCATGATAGCATTATACACGGAGGGGGCCTTTAGTACTACGAAATCAACTTTCTCGGCTCGCCGTCTTCCTTCCTCGTCGCCTAAAATGAGGTTGATTGTCACAGAGCCAATTGCTCTTACTCGTTCTCCTGCAAAGCCGACCAATGTGCATTCTGTCGCCTTTAAGCGCGATGGGTCCAGATCTAACTGCTTGTAAGCATCCCAGTAAAGGATGTCTGCTGAACTACCCGTGTCCACGAGCACTCTCTTCACAATTTTTGTCTCCATCTGGACATGAACGACTAGGGGATCATAGCTATGAGTCTCCGCGCTCAACGCGTCTTGCTCCTTGAACGTCAATTGGTGATGCTCGCGGATCTTCTTGTCTATGCTCATTACTGGTCTGCCTTCGGGGAGAGGGATGTTTGCTATCCTTCGGGCTTCTCGTTTGCTCAGGTACCCCTACACATGACCTCCCACGATGGTTCCAACATGCCCATCCGGTCTCGAGAAGCTTGGCGCTCTCCCTGTCGGGGGCCTCTAGGGACGCGGCGTTCCTGGCGGGGGAGTAGGCTTCTTTCTCGTGGAGCCGTATCCTAAACATTCTCGGGCATCGTGCCCCGAAGACTGGTGGTATGAGAAGAATTTTCCACCACCTCGGCGCAGAGCCGGTGGAGGGACGCCGCTATGCGGAGCCGACGCTCTGTATTATGACAACCCTTGAGGTCTCGGAGGTGCTACTTGTTTCACTTCTCTGGTATTCATCTCCACCATCCCTGGCGGATTTGCTAGTGCTTTCCATCTGTCATGGTGCCGATGGCGACGAGGCTCCTAATTCGGCGCATCCCTCTTGTTTGTCTCTTGCTTCCCTTTCTATCCTGGTGAGAGAGGCGACACTCCTCGCGAAAGCTCCTTCGCGCGAATGTGCGTGTTTGCTTTTTTCTAGGAGCTTCATGTAGATTTCCAGCGCTTTTTACTGACGGTGAATTTGGAAGCTAAGTTGGCTAACCTTGTATGAAAGCCATACGGGCGATTTTCTCATCGAAATCGTGCACCTATACAACCTCCATGGTAAATCTTCGTACATATGCGGCTAGGGTTTCCCCTTCTTGCTGTTTCATCGTGAGGCTTTCCCGGAGGTAAGTTTACCATCCACGTCAGCGCTGGGCCCGCCAGGGCATTGGGAAAGGACTTGCACATGGTCGCTTCACCGGCACGACTGATGAGCATCGCGTAGCGATACTTCGAGAGGTAGTCGCCAGGGTCCTCGCTTCCCGTGTACTCCCTGAAGATGGGAAGTTGGAAGTCGTACGATGGTTCAGCTAGTAGGATGTGCTCCGCGAAGGCGATGGCCCCGTACAGTGTCAGAGGCGAATTCAAGGACATGAGAGGCCTTCGGTGCCCTATGGTGAACCCTCTCTACCCATCCCATCATGAAGGATGATACGAGAAGCCAGGTGCCATGGATACTCTGTCCGGGTACGCGTTTCCCCCATACTCTTCTGGGTATGGTTCTTGGTGTTGCAAGCCTTCTGGCTGCGTGCGGGCCTGCATGTCTTGACGTTGTTGCTGCTGAGCATAACGCTGCCAGTCCTGAAACTGCCTGAACTGGTCCAGCTCTTCTCCTTCCAAGACATACCCGCGAGCTGGAGGTGGTATCGATCTTCCCGCTGATGGAACCGGGTCAGCCCTTGGAGCAGGATCATTCCTTGGGACTCCATCGACCCTCGGAGCCTGTGCCTCGTTTGAACCTTCCACTTGCACGTGAGCGTCATCCATCTTCCAGGAATCGGGTCTAGCTGCGCGAGGACCTCCCCACGGTCGACGCCAGTGCAGAATCCCGGGTGAATAGACGGCGATCCGGCTAGCACTCCAGATCGCTACGGGTGAGGCTTTCTCCGATCTCCCTTCACTTGAGAGGCTTCTCGATGCGGCTCAGGTCCTGGACATGATGGACGACAGTTGTTTGGACCTTCTTTCTCGATGGGATCGGCTCTTCCTCAGGAACTTCAACCTGAAACAATCCCGGAAAACTGGGTTTCTAGGAGAAAACTCTCTGACGCCCAAGTAAGCAAACCGGAAGAACAGAAAAAAGGGATTACGTAAGAGAATGTTCAGGTTTGGTTTCAATGGAACAGTGAAAATGTAAGATCGGACAGAAAAACGAGCTCAGCAAAGCTGAAATCCGACATTCATGGCAGCCGTCATTCCTTTTGCCTCTTTTAGGGTTTTTTGGGATCGGTGAAGGGAGAAAAAGCTGGAAAAAGGATCCCCGACTTTCCTCTTTCGGTTGTATATATACTCATAGGTGGCCCAAATCCCAGCTGGGCCTTCGTGGGCCGGCCCAACCTTCTTTGAAGATCTGGGTTACGTCCTTCGCGAAGACTTTCCACGGAGACTATAGGTGGTGGTGCTTCGCGAACAGAATCGTGACCCCACAGAAGTCACAGTTTTTGCCTTATAGTTGTAAATTGTGATGATTATTAATTTTTCCTAGTTTTAATATGATGATTGATATTGTGATAACCAAATGAAAGAAGTGAAGCTTTCCCTAATGAGAACATTGAAAATACTGTTATGAACTTGAATTTAATTATGAATTTTGTATTACTTATGTGACCCCTTGATTGCAACTATTTTAGAAGATCAATGTGTATGTTTTAGCGATCTTTTGAATAGTCGGTTTATCAATATGTTTAGTCATGCTTTAGCAAGCAGTGTGTATTGCCTAGTTTTGAATAGTGTATTACTCATGTGACCCTTTGCTTTTGTATGCAGAGGCAAGATGACAATATTTTAGTCATGCTTTAGCAAGCAGTGCGTAACACTTTGTGAGGATAGGCAAGCTGTTGAGAGAATGGATACCTTATGAAGAGGGATGTGTGTCGAGATCTACTGTGCGATGGTGATCTTGAATATATATTTGTATAGTTAAATACTTTCTTGAATATTACCGATCTATGTACATGAATACTCTTTTTCTAGCAATATAAATTTTATATATATTTGAAGTCGAATACACCAATTAATCATGTATATTAGGAATTTGATATGATATAAATATGATGATATAAATTTGTTGGATGATATAATATACATATTGAATTATAGGTGACATAATCAACGCTTTTTGATGTCAGTTAAAGACATGTAGTCTTAGCGCCAAATCAAACACTCGACGCTTTAAGCTGTCACATCTCTCACTAACATACCTGGCTCTGCACAAAGCTTAAGTTGATAGTCAAAAGCTTTACACAACGCCTCCTCAAACAACTTAAAAACAGTTGTATAAATACTTGTTGTGTGCTTCAACATTTGAACGAGGAAAAGATAATACTACTTTACTTTGGCTAATCTTAAAATCCACAACCATCTTATCATAGAGACGATCATTTAGTAGTCGCTGAGAGTTGTCAACAAATATTCTCAAGTTATCATAATAACTTACATAATGCTTTATCATTCCATTTATGCTTTCACTTTGTCGTGTAATGGTCATATCCGCACAAAATGTATCTCACCCATATAGCATTGCCCACTTTTCTCTAATATTGAACATTCTCTTCATCCAATCATCATTTTGCAGCTCATACTTTTCTAGCATTTTATTCCAAGCATCTAAAAAATCTCCCTCATACTGTTAAGCATAATCACAATTGTTGAAATCTTTCGAAAAGTCTTTGTACCATCCAAATACATGTTAAATGAGTTGCTGCATTCTGGAAGATATGTCATGTACAAAGTCGATGATTAGTTTGTGACCATTGAGAAGCATGTCACTTTGACGTTGCAGCATCTTAATCCGTCAATATTGTCTTAGGCAATTTCCCCCATAGCTCTAGAAAATGTATCAGATAACCACACAAATGAATCTAAAATCTCATCATATATTAAAGCAACACCAATCATATTGGTCTGTCTATGATGGTTCACTCCAACAAATAGAGCAATTGGTCGTACATCCTTGTGTTTTTGGTATGTGGTATCAAAGAAAAATACATCGCCCAAATCCTCATAGTAAGCTATCATTACTGCATCAACCCAAAAAATATAAGTAATCAAATCATCTTTATCTACTTGAATAGCATAATAAGAGCTCAAGTCTTCTTCTTTCATCCTTTGCATATACTTTAGAATACCACCGGATCTCATACTCAAACTATGCTTAGCTCACAAATAATTCTTGTAATTCGCAAATCCCAAATTTTCACGACCTCCAGCATGTTTACCATGAAATCAAAGGCGTTTTTTAGAGCAATCCCCGACAAATCAATAATGTTGACTTCTGATGCTTGAGCCATGGACACTTTTCTATGTGATCTAAAAAGATGATCTTTCCTTGGACTCGCCAAACTATGGTTATGCTTAGCATCAAAGATGACAACCCGATATTTACCCGTTTGACGACAACTAATTGTTAACCTAGCCAAGCAAATAAATCTTCTCTCAGACTGATGAGATTTGTAAACATCATCCCTTTTATCTTTTTACGCTTACCTTTGCATGAACACACAAATGTTCTATTTAAGACTATTCCCTTTGCTTTATGAACAATGTTTTGTCGGACCGAAAAGACAACTGTCAAGGCATATGTATTGTAAAATTGATAAGCAACATCTTCATCATCAAACTCCATACCAATTCTTGGTATACTTGCCTTGGACATTTTAATGAGAAGTGATTCAGTAATTTCATGATCTACATGAGAGTTTGTCAAATCTTCGTCATGCTCAAATTCCAACTGACGCCGTGGTTGCGTTTCCAGTATTGTAATGTCCATAGCCAACTATAAGAAGCAAATTCCACCGATGTAATTCATCATTTCAAATTGGTGAAAAAAAATCAACGCTGCCAAAACTTGAAGTTCAACTCTATGACTAATACTCATTAGAGAAGTCTAGAACCAAAATCTAAAATAAGTTCCACTTTGGTGTTGAATTAATTGAAGGTTCTCGATCCAATGAATAATATTCAATAGAATTACTAAGAACATTCAACAATGACCTATTTTCATTAATGAAATAGTTACAGAAAAAAAGAGCTTAATTAACATACCTTTCACGCGTCCTTAGCAACAAGTTTATTTATCTCTAGCTTTTATTAAATAAAATTATACAAATTGATGTCTAGTTATAATTTTTTATTTATATTTTAAATCATGTTTGGTTAAATAGAATGATTTCTTTGCCTAAATTGAACTCTAATTTGATTCACTCTTAGTGCACTTTATGCTTATAATAGCCTATGTGAATTCGATTCTTATTAGAGTTTGAGACCAACACGAGATAACAATAATAAGAAACTTAGATAAGATATGAGACCGACAAGAGATTGTTCTTATCTGATCCCTAGGAGTTGAACCTGAGTGTTATTTATGTGATATCAACTTAATTACTCTTGAGGATTAATAAGACATCATAGATACTCTAGGTTTAAGTTGATTTAACTGAATGTGACAAATGTTATTTCAGTTTATCCCTAGGATCTAAGCGGTTAAAGGGTTTGAATGTGATTAGCTCTACGCGACAACGATTTTTAGTTAGATTCAGACACATTTGCTATCATCTGACACATGTTAATACATTACCTTAGATGACTTACCTTCAAATAATTCGAACTAAATTTAGGTAAAGTGTAATTTTATATGCAAAGATATTATCGCGGTGATCCTTAACGTTACACAAATTTATCCCATTGATTTCCATATATTTTCTTTAATGTGTACCAATGTCACATAATGGCAATGTGAATTACAAATCATAAGACATTATGGAAATTTTATTTTATGTTTTTTATCTAAATTAAAAAATCTATATGATTATCTCAATATCAATGTGTAGAATCACATATAATAGATAAATATTGGTCAAATATTAATCTTTCACTAATATATTACAGACGTATTACTTACAATTAATATGTTTTTTTTAATATTTTACTCTTTTGTTTCATCATGTAAAACTAACTCTGAGGTAGGGATGAGGCTATTGAGATTATTTGTTAGATTGCGGATCATGTACAACGCGCTGTCGGATGGTGTTGATCAATGGCTGTTAAAGAGGCGCGCTTCAGTTGAAATCCAAATTAAGTGGAGGGCAATTTCGTCATTTCACGCACTAGGTCTTTCTTCCCCCTCATTCTCCATGTTCATGTCTGTTCCGAGCGACTCCTTCATGCATATCTATTGTGCGATTCAATTCGTTGATTTTGTACATGATTCTACAAATTCGAACTAGATTTTTCAAAACAATCTGTTTACGTGTTCATATAGGCTTCAAATTTTAGCTTTTTGGTTGTGTTCTTCGTTCCCACCCTCCATGGACGTTGGTACTGATTTGCTTCAAAATTTTTGTAGTTTGATCGAGATTTACTTGTAAGAGTGTTTGCTTCTTCCATTCGCACCGTCGTTTTTATGCAATATAAATAAATTTGTTGCTAGTTTTTTTATCGAACTACAGAATTTGCGTTTTTTTTTCATTGATAGTCCATCCTTGTTCTTCTCTGTTGTTTTACGAATATGCACGCATTTTAAACATAATCCTATTAATAATGAACATTATCATGTTAATTATGAACCTAACATGCTCTTTAATATTTCGTTTAAATTGTCTCTGTATTTTAGCGTGTGCATCAACTTCAATTGCTGGTAATTGTGATATGTCTCATGAGAATAATGTTCAGAGTGTTGATGTCACTAGAACCGAGGAGCCTAATGTTAATGACTATTATAAAGTTCAGGTTTCTCAAGATCGAATGACTTATTTGCCCCCGTTTGCCCGAATGATATGAAACCTATGGTTGGAATGAACTTTAGGACATTAGAGGACTATTGCTTTTTACAACAAATACGCGTTTTCTTGTGGTTTTGATGTTCGGGATGGAACTATCCGTTTCAACAAAGTAGACAAACAACTTATTGTGTCCAAATATCTGTTGTGTATCAGGGAAGGGTGTAAGCATGGAAATCAAGATACTAGGCAACATACAAGGGTCTCAAATAGAGTTGGTTGTAAGGCTAGATTAGTTTTATGCTTTGCAAGTAGTGTTTGTTACACAGTTTATGGTTTTGAAGTGTGCCATACACACAATATTTTAATGGAAAGTCACTGCCTGTTCATGAAGACAAGTAGAAAGCTTGATGCAGGGCACAAGAAGTTTGTTTTAGATTGTTCAAAAGCAAACATTGGCCCAGTAACTTGTTATCACTTTTCAAGGAGATTGTGGGTGAGTATGCAAAATGTTGGCGCTTCTGCTACCGATTTTAAGAACAACAAAATAAAATGTTGGCCTACTTTGAGATTCTGATGCACAGACGGTTATCAACCATTTTTTGAAAAAAGGAGCTTTGTGCTACGTTTTGTTTCGATTATGATGTGGATTCTACCGATCGTTTGAAATGCCTATTTTGGTGTGATCCGATATGTCGCAAGCATTTCTCCTATTTTGGTGAGGTTGTGTCGTTTGATGCAACGTACCGGACAAACAAGTATTCTTATGTTTATAGCTTCATTTTGCATTTTTAACGTTTGTTGTTCTCACATATGAACCTTACTAATTTATAAATGAACATAATGGTCATATATGTGAACTTATTAATTATATATGTGAACCTTTCTACAGACTGGTATGGATCACCATAATAGATGTGTGACTTTTGGTGTTGGGTTGATATTCAACGAAGATTTGGGGTCCTATTTGTGGTTGCTCGAGAATTTTAAGAAGACAATTGATGCGGTCATGTCCCGCCATTAGAGGGTCCACTAAGAGCCGGGGACGACCGAGACCATGGCGTCCTCCCTGGAGTCGGACTTAGCATAGTTTATTATATATTTTCTTATTATTAGCGATTGCTTGTTTTAGTATGTTTCCTTTTTAAGCATTTTTTATTTTATGTATTTTCTATTTCGGGTGTGCGCTCCTCTTATGCTTAAGAGGACCGGGCCATTAGTTAGAATAAGGCCCAAGCCCATTAGGGTTTTAGCTGAGCTCTTTGGCTATAAGTAGCCACCTTGTACTTCATTTCTAAGAACGTTGAAATTAAAGCTTAAGCCTCAGTTGAGATCATCTCCTCCCTTAAGCCTTGAACGTCACCCTTATTACTTGTTCAAATCTATCCCAAACACAACCCATTGGCGATCCCGATGAATTGCTCGATCTAGATCGAGCAATTCTATCCCAAACACAACCCAACTGACGCAGATCTGTCCACACAACCCAACTGACGCAGATCTGGTTCTGTGCAGATTGGAGACGAAGTGAGCGTCGTCGGGTCTGCTACTATGAAAGCGGCGAGGCAGATCTGAGAATTCCTGGGCGTTGGTCCGACTTGAAAAAAATTGTTCTCCCTGCTCAGGAATCCGAATGCGATGATTCCAACTCGAGGAGTTAGATCTACGAGTCTAGTTTGCCTCCTCAAAATTTCAGACCAAAATATTGAGTGAGCAGAAGGTTATGGCAAATCTCCTGAAGTGTCGCAGATCTGAGAAGACCGAGGGCGGCGCAGGAAGAATTCCTGGGCGTTGGTGCATCTTATAAAAATTCGTTCTCCCTGATCAAGAATCCAAATGCGATGATTCCAACTCGAGGAGTTAGATCTACGAGTCTAGTTTGCCTCCTAAAAATTTCAGACCAAAATATTGAGTGAACATAAGGTTATGGCAATTCTCCTGAGGTGTCGCAGATGGAGGTGTAGAGGACGAACTGGTTTGGTGTGGCGGAGATGGCGACTTGGGTGGCTCGATCCACTGGTGCTCTGATACCAGTTGATACGAATCGAGCGGGTCGACTTGTCTCGCGCACGGATCTAGATAGAGCAATTCACCGGGATCGCCAATGGGTTGTGTTTGGGATAGATTTGAACAAGTAATAAGGGTGACGTTGAAGGCTTAAGGGAGGAGATGATCTCAACTGAGGCTTAAACTTTAATTTCAACGTTCTTAGAAATGAAGTACAAGGTGACTACTTATAGCCAAAGAGCTCAGCTAAAACCCTAATGGGCTTGGGCCTTATTCTAACTAATGGGCCGACCCTCTTAAGCATAAGAGGAGCGCACACCCAAAATAAAAATACATAAAATAGAAAATGCTTAAAAAGGAAACATACTAAAACAAGCAATCGCTAATAATAAGGAAATATATAATAAACTATGCTAAGTCCGACTCTAGGGAGGACGCCATGGTCTCGGTCGTCCCCGGCTCTTAGCGGACCCTCTAATGGCGGGACAAGACCGCATCATTCTCCCTCCCTTAGAATCGAAGCGTCCCCACTTCGAACATGTAGGCGCAAGGGTGAACAATCGATCAACACATATAAATGACCATATACATCGGAATGGGTGATGCGTAATGTCTATTGAGGGAGCCAAAATGAAAGACTCACAAGTACTCGTGGGCACGGGAATGAGGGGAGGCACGTCCAACACCATGGGGACCATCGAAGTGGGTGTTGAGATGACCAGAGGGGGTGGTCTGGTGGACGCTGGCTCCGGAGGCACGCCGGTTGGAGTTGGAGTGATCTCAGGATTGGGTGCTGGTGCGGAAGCGGTTGGTGTGGTTGGCGTCGTAGCAGAGACGAGCGCAACATGGGGTACCGGAGCTGGGGGCAGGAGCACCATGACGCGCACTGGGGTGCGTATCAGGAATCCCTCAGAAGAGCGCACAGGGGTACGTGCAGAGACGCGCTCAAGGTACGGTCTGGTCCGTTGCTTTGAGCGGGCGGCATAGGCTACTGGATCAACACTCGGGGCAAAGTGTCGGGTCATAACATAAACAAGTTGCTCCCAAGTGATGACGGGTTGCCAACCACGGGTCCGACGATAATCCTCTACACGAAACCACCAATCACGGGCGTAGCCAGTGAGACAACTGATTGCGACGTCACACTGCTCGTCTTGGTCGTAGTCTCGTTGGCTAAAGTAGTAAGCCATGTGTCGGGACCACTCTAGGAACTCTCCTTCATATCCAGCAAAACGTCGACGACGCAAGGGGGTATCGGGCGGGCGCCAATCTGAGAGTCGACATGCCATGTCAAATTTTTTTTTTTTTTATATATATCAGCCCACAACTTTTTTTTTGTAACCCTAGGGCTGCTTGTGCAAGCAGCCACTCACCGATTGGCCCTCAGTAGGAACAGTGGCGGCGGCTGGGCGTGGCCGGTGCGGCCTGAGGTGAGGACGGCGGTGCGAGCGGTGGCGGCAGGCTTGTGGAGATGGTTTTCGGTGTTGTGAAGACAATTGAACGCTGATGACGACAGCAGCCTTGAGAGGAGACGAACAGCAACTGCGTGAGGAAGGCAGCCTCGGTTGGATTCCGAGACGGGTCCAGACGGGGTCGATGGCAAGCAACGACCGAGACGCCGACGGTGAGATGATGGTGGTGATTGGCGAGCAGGAGCGTGAAGAAGATGAAGGCGAAGTGAGGCCGACAGTGGCGACGCAGATCGCAGCACAGCAGGGGCTGTGGCAGCGGCTGGGCGTGGCCGGCGGTGGGTCTGACGCCGGGAAGCGAGCGGTGGCGGAGTGGAGACGAAGGCGAGCAGATCTGGTTCTGTGCAGATTGGAGACGAAGTTAGCGTCGTCAGGTCTGCTACTGTGAAGGCGGCAAGGCAGATCTGAGAATTCCTGGGCGTTGGTCCGACTTGAAAACTTTGTTTCTCCTTGCTCAGGAATCCAAATGCGATGATTCGAACTCGAGGAGTTAGATCTATGAGTCTAGTTTGCCTCCTCAAAATTTCAGACCAAAATATTGAGTGAGAAGAAGGTTATGGAAAATCTCCTGAAGTGTCGCAGATCTGAGAAGACCGAGGGCGGCGCAGGTAGAATTCCTGGGCGTTGTTCCGTCTTATAAAAATTCGTTCTCCCTGCTCAAGAATCCAAATGCGATGATTCCAACTCGAAGAGTTAGATCTACGAGTCTAGTTTGCCTCCTCAAAATTTCAGACCAAAATATTGAGTGAGCAGAAGGTTATGGCAATTATCCTGAGGTGTCGCAGATGGAGGTGTAGAGGACGAACTGGTTTGGTGTGACGGAGATGGCGACTTGGGTGGCTCGATCGACTGGCTCTCTGATACCAGTTGATACGAATCGAGCGGGTCGACTCGTCTCACCCACGGATCTAGATAGAGCAATTCACCGGGATCTAGATAGAGCAATTCACTCGTCTCGCCCACGGATCTAGATAGAACAATCCAAATGCGATGATTCCGTTCAACTTATTCTTCTCAAGAATCGAACATAAGTTGATGATTGTTGGGTTATCGTTTCTAGACATGATATCTACAACATAAATAACATGCAAAATGTAAATCATGCTTGTCATTCAATAGCTTAATTTTTTTTAAACATGCTTTAAACATAAATAAGGTAGTGCCATTTTATCCATTTTAAAATTTCCCCTTTGAATAAAATGATTCTAAGATCCTATTTCAGATAAGACTTTTGGCGTACTTTGGCACTTCCCTAAATCGTATGTGATCAAGGTAAGTAACTTTTACTAGTTATAACATTTATAACTCTTTGTTGATAGATTACATCTTATGTCAAGACTATCCCATGCCTCAAAATCCAAAACTTTATCTTTTGGTCTTTTGTTGAGTATAACCAAATCAAGGCTGTAAACCCCTTATATAGATTTACCCGTACTATCCCAAGGTCAAAGCATGGACACCTTGCTTTGGCAAAACCTATCCATCAAATTCCAAGGGTCTCATAGGTTATGATTTGGAACTGCAAAATCTCAATTTTCTTTTAAGCGAACTAGGTTTATCATGCAAGTCTATTTACTAGTGAACTAAATAGCATAAAGAACAAGCAAGCATAAACTTAGAGATATTTAAAGCAAAACATGTGCAAAAAATAAATGTGATCCTAGTATGGCCCCTAAAAATCCATAAGATCTAATCTTCATAGATTCTTCTTGTCTCTTGGATCTCCATCCTTGATTCTCCTCTGGATCTCCATCCTTGAATCTTCATAGGATCTTCTTCTCTTGTATTACATAATGTAAATCTAATCTATTTTCTTGAAAATTAAATTACAAAAATACATAACGATACGCAAATCGTGTACAAGAAAACAATAACGATAAGCATATCGTATTTTCTATCCTATTTGGGCCATACCAGTCACCGCATGCAATAATAATATCATAATATTAAATCATACATGCAAAATATAATATCTAATATTAAGAGACAATAATTGACTATTAATCATATTAATAGACTTTCCAGATTAAATTAATTAAATTATCCAATAAAATAATTAATCCAATCTTCTTATTATTTTAATTATAAAATAATATATGAAGTTAATATCAATATTAATCATTACCATGTATAATTGGATAAAATATACTCTAGAGATAAGATATCTTGTTACCATATCTAATTAAGGTAGTTAGGATCTTATGCTAACAAACCCTAACCCTAATTCAGCCCCCACCCTAGCTGCACCATGCAGCCAGCACCCACGCCAACCCGCGCAGCCAGCCGCCCCTCGGACCGCCGCTGCACCACCCCCGGCGTGCCGCCGGCCACCACGCACCGCCATGAGCCAATTTTGGCCACCCAGCCACGGTTTTACCCCTTTTCCCACTCAAATTTTGTAACAATTACAAATTTTGATGATTTTAAGGATAATATGGTGTAATTTTAAGAAAACTAATATTATTGAAATTTTAATGTATGAACCAATTTCATACAAAATTAATCAACTTTGGGCATTCAAGACATGAAATTCTAAATTTCTAGGGTTTGAATCAATTTTCACCAACATGAAAAATCAAGCACTTCTATGTGTGATTATGATTTATACAAGAAATCATATCTCTTGCATAAATTAAACATACAAATCGATTTTGGGGTCAAAATTAAGCAAAAAAATCAGAATTTTAGCATGCATAATTTCGTTCCTAAGGCTGAAATTTTCGAGTATATTAAATACATAAAAGTCACAACTTTATGCATCCAATCAATTAAAATCACAATTTTAATCAACAAGTTAATACATACATCAATTTTACCACTAAATTGAACCAAAATAATCAAGAACATGCATCAAAATTAACAACTTTAATTATGATCATATCAATTTATGCAAGATGTTCTAATACCACTGTAGGGATTTAGATGCTTTAAGCGGAATTTCAGAAAATAGTTTTCTAACATCTAACTTAGGATCTCATGCATAAACTTGATACGAACCATATATGAAAGAGTATCATACCTTTTGATGCAAACCTTGTTTCCGAGATCACCCTGAAGAATTGAGCCTCAATTGTGACTCCTCTACTCAGTCCACACGAGCACGGTACTAGATCGTCTTGCCTTCGTTTTCTAGAACGAACGATAAAGAACAAAACTCATTTTTAACACTTTGGATGTACGGCTATGAACACTTGATTTGTGGCTTTGGTTGACCGAAAAAGCTTCTAACACACAATGGCCTTTTTATCCATGTATATATTATTATATATATATATATATATATGTTATCTTATCTATAATCATATATCTTATAAGATAAATCTTCTTTTAACTAGAAAGAGATATTTATGGTTGATACAATATCTTATCTTTCCTAAAGATATATTTCCTTATATTATCAAGTAAATAGATAACTCTTTATTATTACTTGATGAATAATCCACTCTTCCAATATTACCATATAGCCGAAATTCCCTTGTCCCACCACGGGCCTCGGGTTGCTTTGATCTAGCTCAATTACTCTATTGTGTGTGACCTTGTAAGATCCGGATAAAATAGCAATGGGCCAAATCCAATTTATCCCATAAGTCATAGTTGACTTTTAGCAAAGCACTAAGACTACCTAAAATATCCGGATTATTAATATCCATTATAATCCTATTCTATTATTAGTAATTGCCATCTTGATTAAAGGACACATATTCCTTCACTATGTGCTTTCCTAACTCTTGTGCTTTCATTGAACTCGGATATTCTTCAACACGAATAATTCAATCTTGAAGCAACTCAAAACAAATAAATTAAAATTTTGAGAGATGCTCCATCAATACCTATTAGCCGCTTTGGTGAAAAATCAATTTAAGAAGAATAAGAAATGTAAGAAGAAAAATCAATGTTCCCCTAGGAGTCAGAATTGCCTCAAGGACGGGTGAAGAGAAAGAAGGGGTTATTTGTTACTACTCTAAAGCACAAGCAGATTATGAGATATGCATCTATTTCATGTAACCAATCCAAAAAAATACAAGATACATAAAATAGAATTTGAGAGTCACTGTCACACATTATTTACACTTACATTTAAGCATCAGGAAACTAATTACACTTCTCTAATGCATGAAATTGGATGATTTAATCATTGCTTCATCACATAATATCCATTAGTTCCTCATGGACTCTAGGAAGCAATCATGTTCAACAGTAGCCATTCTAGTTTGAATCGAACTAAAAATTACTCACCTCGGCTAACTCTTCCAACTCTTTCCTTTATCCTTACAAGAATTTGAGACATCAGCTTCCAAAGACCACTTGAGTTGCTGTTGAGAGCAATCCCAGCTTTGTCATAAAAAATGCTTGACCTGAAGGCATCAAGATGAACAAACATTTAGTGAAGGAAGAGTTGGAAATCAGGTTACTCCAAATATAAAAAAGAAAAGATTTCAAATATATAGCATCATGCCTGGAGCAGTGAGGACAAATTTTGTTACTACTCTAAAGCACAAGCAGATTATGAGATATGCATCTATTTCATGTAACCAATCCAAAAAAATACAAGATACATAAAATAGAATTTGAGAGTCACTGTCACACATTATTTACACTTACATTTAAGCATCAGGAAACTAATTACACTTCTCTAATGCATGAAATTGAATGATTTAATCATTGCTTCATCACATAATATCCATTAGTTCTTCATGGACTCTAGGAAGCAATCATGTTCAACAGTAGCCATTCCAGTTTGAATCGAACTAAAAATTACTCACCTCGGCTAACTCTTCCAACTCTTTCCTTTATCCTTACAAGAATTTGAGACATCAGCTTCCAAAGACCACTTGAGTTGCTGTTGAGAGCAATCCCAACTTTGTCATAAAAAATGCTAGACCTGAAGGCATCAAGATGAACAAACATTTAGTGAAGAAAGAGTTGGAAATCAGGTTACTCCAAATATAAAAAAGAAAAGATTTCAAATATATAGCATCATGCCTGGAGCAGTGAGGACAAATTTTGTTACTACTCTAAAGCACAAACAGATTATGAGATATGCATCTATTTCATGTAACCAATTCAAAAAAATACAAGATACATAAAATAGAATTTGAGAGTCACTGTCACACATTATTTACACTTACATTTAAGCATCAGGAAACTAATTACACTTCTCTAATGCATGAAATTGGATGATTTAATCATTGCTTCATCACATAATATCCATTAGTTCCTCATGGACTCTAGGAAGCAATCATGTTCAACAGTAGCCATTCCAGTTTGAATCGAACTAAAAATTACTCACCTCGGCTAACTCTTCCAACTCTTTCCTTTATCCTTACAAGAATTTGAGACATCAGCTTCCAAAGACCACTTGAGTTGCTGTTGAGAGCAATCCCAACTTTCTCATAAAAAATGCTTGACCTGAAAGCATCAAGATGAACAAACATTTAGTGAAGGAAGAGTTGGAAATCAGGTTACTCCAAATATAAAAAAGAAAAGATTTCAAATATATAGCATCATGCCTGGAGCAATGAGGACAAATATTTGCTCAATGTCTATTGAAATTGAGGAATCAAACTATAAGCCAAGATTTGAACTTTGCCAAATAAATTTTTTGATATTTTATATGTAAACAGTGTGATGATTGCCTTAATTTTCTTTGTCACAAAACTAACAATAGTGAATGGAGTCATTGATTAATCCCACCCATATAACTTTATAGAAAATTAAATTAAGTCTAGTATTAGGACACACCTGCCGATTGTACCGAAATACAAAGAGGGATGAGAAAGGATATATATATATACAACATTTGATTATGAACCAATTGTACAATAACAGTGAAACTAATTACATTTCCTGTCAAGAGGAGAAAATTTTGATCAAAGGGGTTGTGACGTGAGAAAAGAACTGATAAAAGAGGGGAAAACTCAGCCTTCGTTGTTCAATTGGTTACAGTTTTACTCTTGTAACACACCTACACATAAACCATAACAAATGTGAAGGGAAAGAAACATACCAGAACACGAAGATCTAGATGTAATAATGTGATGAGTCAATGAGGTAGGAGCACAATGATCGCAATACGTTTGTGGCTCCACTATCATGATGTAAAGATCTTTGTTTTGGATATAGTAAAATAATGTTGGTGTGCTTCACTGATTCAGAGTTGTCTAATAATCTTCAGCTCTGGATATGTAATGGCCTTGTAAAAATTCTAAGCATCACATTCAGGAGGCATAAGCCTAAAATTTGAGACAATTTTGGGCTAGTTCTTCTTAGGAAGCAACTAATCATGATAGTTTTGGATTGAAATTTCATATTTAAAAACGTACACATCAACCTCTCCTCGCCACCCATAAGCAAAAAGGAAAAGAAATGAGCTACAATGAATGTACTCTAATCAATCATTTAAAAGGTTAAATCATGACCATGACCAACAAACTGACAAACTTAATAATGAAGGTAAGCACTTAAGATAGAACATGTTAGTGAATTCACTGTGAAGAAGCAGAGCCTAAAAGTGGCCATGAAACACAAAAGACGACATCTAGCATGGCAACATTACAATAGGGATGCACAACCGGGTCGACCCGGACCGATCCGGACCGCCGGACCGATCCGGACCGATGGACCGGTTTTTTATAAAAAAGTGACCCGTGGACCGGACTGGACCCGATCTATCCGGTCCGATCATTTTCCGGTCCTGTCCACGGGCCGGACCGGAAAGCCCGATTTGTCATTTTTGGGGTATAACGGTCCATCGTGTTGACGGCCCGGCCCGGCTCGGTTCTATTACTACAATGTACCTGTTTGAATTGAATAATTGATTATTTGTATTGCATATTAAGCTAAAATATCATCATAATCTCATTACAATTAATAATTTAATATAAGTAGTCTAAGTAGATAATGTTTTATAGTGGGGAAAACTCCAAAATCCTTCAACAAAATACTATATTAAACGAAAACACAAAGATAATATAAAGTGCATATTATCATAAGTGGAATTGAAGGTGGATTACAGATCATCATGATAATACATCATATTATCAGATAACTACAATACATCATGAAAAAGAGAAATTGACATTGAAGGTTCTATACTATTATGAAACTGGAAATGGAGGGATATTGGAGGCCGGTCGGACTGAGAAGGTAGAACAATCGAACCTGCTGGTGCGACTTGGAGTCCGGCGATGAGGCCGCGCCGCTGCGGGAATGGAGGGAGATTGGAGGCCGGTCGGACTGAGAAGGTAGGGAGAACCGGAGAAGCAGTTCGCCGAAGAAGTAGGTCGCCGGAGAGGAAGCCAAGCAGGTCGCCAGAGAACATAGAGTGGAGGGAGATTGGAATTCTCAGTAGAACAACGAACCTGCTGGTGTGACTTGGAGTCCGGCGACGAGGCTGCGCCGCTGCGGGAATGGAGGGAGATTGGAGGCCGATCGGGCTGAGAAGGTAGGGAGAACCGGAGAAGCAGGTCGCCGGAGAAGTAGGTCGCCAGAGAGGAAGCCAAGCAGGTCGCCAGAGAGTGGAGGGAGACTGGATTGGAGTTCGACTGTTTGAGTCTTTGAGAGAGGATTAGGGACAGCTGCTACGTACTGTATACACTATACAGGGATATAACTTGTTTTTTTTAAAAGGTCTGGTCCAGTCCGGAAAATTCCGATCTGGTCCAGACCCGACCCGGAACCCGGTTTTATAAAAAAATCATGACCCGTGAACCGGACCGATAATAGACCGGTCCTGGACCGACCCGGAAAATTCCAGTCGGGACCGGTCCGGTCCAATATTGTGCATCCCTACATGACAATGATTGCTCTGAAATGAAGAATACTTGGTATTCTATTTTGACCTAGTAAACAAAATCCCCAGCAGAACTCAAATTTGTTAAAAATGCACATTTATCTACTGCTTTTGACACGATATGAGCATACTTGGCTAACCAAATCCACATAGAAGAACACTCTTGAGTTTTATATCAAATTTATTTGCTTCTATCGTCCAAAACCTTCAAACTGCATTGGCTAAGTCTTCCAAAACCCGAGCATCAAATTGGCTTCTCTCTTCCAAAACCTTTTTCTTCTAACTTAATTTCAAATTTAAACCAAGGTCGTTGAAGACACTAGTACGAGGCAGAGAAAAGATTATGAAAAGTTCTAGTGCAAAAACAAAAGGAATTACGTGTTTAAGCACACCAAGACAGACTTACTTTCATTCTATAGTGAACAAAAAGTTCCCCGTTCATCTCCTTTGGACAAGTTCTGGCAATCTCTCAGCTTTCAAAGCCTTTGCACAAACTTCTTCAAACTGCAATGACATTAATTTATAGAATCACTATCACTATCCAATAGGAATTTGACTGAAGGATTCAACTTTTTTTCCAAGTTCTTCAGCTTCATCCTGGATATAGGGATTCAAAACATGAGAGATCATTCTACTATGGTATCATACATTGTAGACATTTACATGTATCTCTATAGAAAAATAAGAATGATAAGAAGTGAAGTACTCTATGGAATATGGGTTCGAGCGAGTGACCAGGTTCCTTTGCTATCGGTCCAAACATTAAGGGTTCAAGTCCTACTCCTCTATAGAAAGTTTAAGTTCTAAATGAAGCAATCGAGCGAGTGTAAGTGCTATATCATTAAAAGCTATGTCATTCACTTGGACACTCAATTACCCTATCTGAAAAATCAATATATGTTACAATAGGACAGGGGATATGATAAGAATCGCGCCTCTTGATGCTCAGTTCAAGGCAAGATGGTCCAAGCTTTACGTCTCCAAGATTAGGGCTCGGTTTATCCTTCTTTGAGTTGGTTTTTGGTGAAAGAAGTGGTGGTTGGATGTTGATGACGAAGAGTTCTTTTTTTTGGGTGGGTTTTCTGGAGTATTTTGATAACACTACTACAAAATTGTCAAAATAACCCGTAAATAAATAACCCGGGCGTGCAAATTGTGGTTATAAAATTGTGTAAAAATCGGCGCTACATATTATAACCCGGGCGCGTCAAAATCTGGATTAATATATCGAATAAAACTATCAAATAACCCGGACGTGCCCATATCCGGATTATTTCTAGGTTTGAAAATATCAAAGCCCGGGTTATATTCGAGGCCCATCTTCTTCTTTAACCCTAACCAAATCCGACCCATCTTCTCATTTGATCAAACCGAGACCAAACCCAAAATTATTTTCCATCTAGGCACCTCCTCTCCTTCCCAGCACGTCGCTCCAGTCGCTGTTGAATCCGCCATGCCGCTCTAGCTGTGTTGCAACCACCACGTCAACCACCACGAGGGCTAATCCAGACTGGGAGCTGCATATGTCTTTGAATTTGAAGGACGTTCGTCTGAAATTGGATCACATCTGCGCGCCTCCTCTCCAGCACACCGCTACAACCCAATCATGAACCACCACGCCGCGTTGCCGCTGTTACAGCCACCATGCCGCTCCAGCTGTGTGGCAAGCACAACGCCAACCACCATGAGGGCTAATAAAAAAGAAATCCCCAAATCTCGAGCCAGGGGTTATTTCATCCGTATTTTCCTCTGAAATTTGCAAAAGCCTAAAGTTGATTACACCAAGTGAGTATGCATTAAGCATTTCAGGTTTTTCTTCTTCAAATTTTATAATTCTTTCTTTTCATGAGAATCGTGTCATCTGGTCACTGAAAACCCTAGCTGGACGAATTGAGTGTGTCGGTTTCTAAAGTAGGTAAAAGATTTGATGTGTGTTGAAATTGGTAAGTTATGTTGGTTTTCCTAATAAGTATGTTGTCCTTAGACCTTGTTGAATCTGGACTTGCATTTTTCATTGTTCGGCTATATAAGAGGTAATATGGAATGTTCAGTTTTCTTGATTTTCTTGTTATGCTGATGTATAACGAGGAGTGCTTGGATTCTCAGCCTATTCAGAGGAGTTAATGGATTGAGTTGTAGTGGTCCTTGTCAAGAGGTGGCATAGTTTGTAAGTTAGCTGAACTTGTATGATTGAATAGAGGTGGCATATGAAGTACTCCACTGAAGATTTGTCCATTTGCTTGATGAGAAAATTCCATGAAATGAGTCTCCCTTCATGCTTAGCACCTTTTTTTCTTGTCAGAAACCATAATACATTACTATGTTTACATGTTTCTTCTCTTGCAAAACGTGATTTTCTACTGTTATTCCCCTCATTTCCTGTATGCTTTCCAGTTGCCTTTGATTAGCTCTGCATTTGCGTTACTACACCTGACAAAATATGCCACTATATCAGGTTTGTAGCGGAGATCCTCTGAGCTGCAAGGTATTATGATTTATGACCAGACAAGGGAATGCAATAATTTTTTGGATTGTTATTCAAAAAATTACTGCAGTCTGATATAGCTTATTCTTCTCTTATGTTGTATTGTTGTGATAGTTATGGTTATAACAATTATGATGAACATTGAATGCATAAAAGCTAAGTGGATTGGTGATATTTCGAACACCATGTGCCTTCCTTGCATCTTCCACTTTGTGCTCTATTCTTTCCAAATGTTTATTAAAGCATTCTC
This sequence comes from Rheum nobile, assembly GCA_027886185.1. Lineage (NCBI taxonomy): Eukaryota > Viridiplantae > Streptophyta > Magnoliopsida > Caryophyllales > Polygonaceae > Rheum > Rheum nobile. Next base: position 1,639,818 of record WOAB01000072.1, on the reverse strand, counting down.
TCTAGATGATGCATTGATAATTTGCTAGTATAGATGTCTTATAATGCAAATGTATGCTTATCAAATACACCCTAAATGTTTTCAATTATAATTTTTTTATCCTGACAAATGTGTTTGACAGCTATTAAGTATAACAATGTTGTTTGACTGATATTAAGTTAACATAAGTAACTTCATTCAAATTTGCAGTGGTACGACAAACAAGGTACTTAGATGGTGAGATTGATGAAACTAGAAAGGTGGATAGAGTATTTTTTTCGTCTCATCTTTTAGGTAAGAATTTGCTTAGCTTTATTTTTCTCTTCTTTATTCTTCTCTTCTCTATATCATAGTTTTCTCTTTCTGGTTGCCTCAGTTCATCGCATGGTTTGTAGTATTCATGTAAATTGTAGTCTTCGCTTATAGGATTATATTCATATTACTTTAATCGATTCCTTGTTGGTTTTCTATTTTTGTCTTCTTTATATATGGATATTTATGATGGTAAGAACAAAACAACGGGAAAAGTGGAAAACACAACACATGAATTTGATTGGGTACTAGAAATGTGAAGATCCTTTTGGGTTTAAATCTATTCAAACACCCAAATTATAGTCTATTATTTCAAATCTCATAACATTCTCTAGAGTTCCTAGATTGATCGGGAATTGGACACACAAGACGGTTTAGTATTTGTTCTAATGTGCTAGTGTGGTCTAAACAAATTAAGATATCATGGAAATAAAGCATTTTTGCTGATCCGAGATGGTGAAGCTATATTCTGATGTTGTAGATAGTCTGATTATATTTTCCTCAACTCTTCTTATTCGTGCTCCTTTGAGCAAAAAGTAAAGGAGATTGAAGATAGGACCAGTTTGGTCTACATCTGCTTCTAGCACCATAAAAAAACAAAGTTGTAGATCAACAAGTCAACAACAAGTTATATCCATTTCGATTTGGGTTCTCGTGTGAAATAGGCTTCCCGTGCGAAATGCGAAGCAATCTCGGCTGTAGGTTTTTTTTTTTTTTTGGCAACATTTTTTTTCTTCTCATTTTCGTCCCGTGATCATTCTGGAAAAGCCTATATAGAAGGTTCATGCATAAGCACTAGATGTTCATTTATTTGTACATTCACGTTCACAAATAAGCACTGAATGTTCAAAGACATGTGTTGGAACATGATCATGTTATATGTGAACTTATACGGCACATACAATGAACATATAGTACTTATATGTGAACGTTAACAGTTGTCTATTCCAGAACGATCAGAGACAATAAATAAAGAAAAAATAAAAAAAATTTGTTGACCGAAAAAAAAAATCGCCATATTTACGGTTATGCCATCGCGTCACTATTCACTATCCCTCCCTTTTTTTAACAGTACAGTGCCCTTGAATATTACCCCCCCAGATAATGAACATTATCGCTCAGAAAATGAACATGTGGTGTCTATTTATGAACTCGAATGAACGCGACCGCTTCGCATTTCGCACGGTAAGCATATTTCGCACGTGAAACGGACTCTATCCATTTCTAGCATATCTAAGCTATATATATGTACAATGAAAATGATTCTTGAGTGTTATCATGAATCAGTTAGTATGTCATTCATTGGTCAACGTAATACATCAAGGAAATGTTTAAAATAATACTATGTCATATGATCCTTTCATCCGTACTTTGGGTAGAATATATTATTGATTAATGTTAAGTTTAGTATGTTAGAGTGGTTTATTGTTGAGATGTTTTTTTTTCTTCAGATGTAGATAGTGTCACTAAAGAAGCGATTGAGAGGGTCTTAGATGAGTTACCTGATATGCTTCAAGAAATTGACAGTTTCAGAAATAGAGAATGCAAGAAATTTAATGCTTTAAGACGACATGTGAGTTTCGCCAGTCTTTCTCATGTTTGTGTTGAGTGATAATGTCAGATTTAGAAATTTCCCCTGATCTATATTGTGGTGTATGCATATTAGACTATTTAAATCATGGTTACTAGATCATAATGAGATTCAAGTATTTTGTATAGTTTATGATAAATGACTTCTAAAGTCAAATGTTGTTTGCTTGATTAATCATTGACTTCCATGAATCATAATTGCAATGCACTTTTGTACTAGTCCAGCATACTATCCTGATAAAACATTTGGTTTTCTATATGTCATTTGAGGCTAGATTGCTTCAAACTTATCTAACAAACATGAATTATTTTAGAGTTGTGTTTCTTGGTACTCCAAATTTTTTGAAACAAAATGGCCTTGTAGCAAAACAGAGGTTATTGTCTTATCAGGTTACCATATTTAGACAACTCAATGCATAAAACTCTTTAACATATTGGTTGTTGTGCTCACAGGTTGCATATGATATTTTTATGCCCTTGCGTGAATCAAATAACGGGTCTCCTCCATACCAAATGGAGTCTAATACAATGGGTCCTGATTCAGCAAGGTAGCTGGCCATCTCCACCTTAATATTCTCATAACCTGCTTTATTTTTCCTTTGAGCCTTTTTAGATACCATGCTTTAGTTGTCTTGTTGTCAACTGTCCTTGCTATTTTATCTTTTGCGTATTCGTATGATTGATTTTTTATGGATCTTATGCCTTGTTCACTAGAAAATGATCTTCATATTACCAAAGAAATATATAACTTGGCTTAAAGCTATTGTTTTGCGAGCTTGAAGTCTGAAACACTGGGGATCTTGGTTTATAATTGCAAATAGAACATGCGAAATTGCTAGAAGTCTTAGTGAAGACTCTCTTTATGTTTCTTAATGGTCAAGTGAAGGCTCATAATCATAGTTCTACTGCCTTGTGTTCATAAATCATTTGTATCTTTGTTGGTCTCTGAGTTTTGTAACCTCTAAAAGAGATGCTTGATGCAGGAATGTTTGCAGCAGAAGCTTCTCTCGGTGTCCTACATGAAGGCTGGAAGATGGATAACTACTGGGACAATTTGAGAAGTTCATGGGTAACTATTGATCGGTTAGTTAGGACTGTAGTAGAAACTCTGTAGTATTTTGATCTATTGCATTCTAAGTGCTTTATATCTTTGGGCTCTTTTGAGAAATTCATGAGTCTGATGAAATCTACACAACTTTGATGTTGTACACATATTAAGGCTATAGTTGTTGTTAGAGGGTGCTACTTTGAAGGTGAAATTTATTGGACAATTTTTTCTAAGCAAATGTAGGCTCCTATTTCTACTTAAAATTAGCTAATTCTAGGTAGGAGGTGGTACCCATTGGAGGGTGATGTACCTTTTAATCATCCAAATAAAGAGTAGATGTTATAACCTAAGAACGGGGTTATAACATCTAGATTTAAAAAAAATTATACTTAGTTTATAATCTGAATATTTAAGAACCGAGTTATATAAACTATTTAAAAAACCCGGACCTTGATTAACCGTTGTATTTTCGTATCAAATAACCCGGATTTATGTGTATTTTATATAACCAGGATGTATGAATATCTGGGTTATATAGTACCCAAATAACCCGGATATCAACACTAAGTGGAAAAATTGCAGGAGGCAAATAACCCGGACTTAGGCCAGGGTTATTTGGTTCAGGGCAAATATCGCGCTGACCTTTAACCCGAACTAGATTATTTGATAGTTTTTGTAGTAGTGTAAGGGATAGGTGATCTAGACTGGAGTGGATATGACACACCACACAAGGCTAGAACAAGATGAAGATGGCTCGAGATATGACACACTCGGGGCACCTTGATCACGCTTGATATAACTCACAAGCAAGCTGCATTTTCTGGAGAAAAACTCAAGTTTTCTTATTGTTTTTTATTCAAATTGAAGTGCTTACAATGGTAGGAGAAGTACCTATACATAGGACCACAACCGAACCCACAAAACAACCCCTTCAAGTGCCATAGGCTAGCTGAAGCGTTTTACAATTAAGTTAAGGAATTCAACTCGGAATGACTTGAATTTTTTACAACTCTTAAATAATAACATAGTAAAGTCATAATTAAAATATCAGCCAAAAGGCAAGAGCCAATTGGAAGATAGCCTTCATTCACCACTCGAAAAAAGCCACAAGCAAAGTCACCGAGCCAACTTGAACTTCGCTCGGCACCCCCTGAGTCATAAGTCCCTCCATGAGCCTGGTTTGGAGTCTATATGCTTGGGCTCGAGTGATCACACTGGGAGGTGGCTCAACGTCGTGACTAGGAGATGAAACCCTAGCCGTGTCGGCATCTCTTGAGCGAGTGAGATGTGGACCGGGCGTCGATGCATTTCCCTCAGCACTCTTGGCTTGAGAGCTTGGAATTGGATCAATGGAGGTTGTAGACAAAGTATAGCTTGGACTAAGTGGAGGTAGGCTCAAGGAAGAAGAGGGGGTCGCCCTAGGCGCGGGTGCAGCTGCGGCGGCATTGACATCGGCGTGCACTTCATGATTAACCCTAGGCATAGTCACATCATCCTCCCTCCCTTGAAAGGGATTCGTCCTCAAATCCAAGTGACCTACAAGAAAATCAGAATAATAAGGCTCTCGAACTCCACCAATACAATTTGAGAATGTAAGAACAAAAATTCCAAGCACTACATGATATGTAAGGAGACATGCACAAACTCTTCCTCTCTTCCTCCTAGTCCTTTGTAAATGCTTAGTAATGCAACTACCAACATAGCCCACATGCCGAGACATGATGAGAATATTATAACCAATATGCATTCCGTAAAACATGTATTGAGAACTATAGTGCATACAAGAGTATCTAGTTTGGCTTCTACATGCAAAAACGAATGTCAGCACATGCAATCCTCTACCCTTTTCTATATGCTCATTTTCATTCAAAGAGAAAGGAATTGACAAAGTATGGAAAAGTGTTACTTCCCTGAGATTAGGCTTCATTGAAACATCTTTCTCTTCATGGTCAAAAGCTGGTTTCTCGGAATGCTCAACATCTATGGAATCAACCTCTTCTTGGAGTGAAATTGGAAAGCATGAAGGAACCATAGGTGTTGCATCCATCCATGGAGAAGCCAAAGAGTTTATAGAGCTACGCATGATGGTCGGCCAAAGTTTGTTTTATGTAGAAGGAGGAGATGGTTGCACAACTTCCTCCTTTTGCGTAGGCTCTAACTTCTCTTCAAAGAGCTTGGTCATAGAAGGCTCACAAGCTTCTGCATCGGTCTCTCCTTCTTTCCTAGGAGGTGGTGGTGGAGCTACCTTTCTTCGTTGGTTCTTGTCAATTATGGGAAGTTGATCATCCTCGGCATCAATACCCCTATGCGGCTATTCTTTACCCACTACGGCTAGTGGGGTATGGCTAGAGGCAGTTCTTTTCTTGACCTTCTCGTCCTCACATGCAGCAACCTCGACTTCACTCACTAAGGATCCTTAATCCTCGTAAATATAGTTTTGGTTAGGGCAAATGTCAGCCAAGTGACCTTTCCCTTCATACATGACACATCGGATGTCACGTGTCCTAACCCGCGGTTGTGGGCTCACTCTTTCTCTGCCCTTGGACGTGATGAAAGATTAGTTAGGTGAGTCATAGACTCCCTTAGTCTGCATGGAAGGGTTAGACAAAGAAGGATAATAAGGTTCAAAAGAAGGGATAGTTTGATACCTTGTTGGGGTGCGCCATCTTTCTTCCTCTCTATAGTTATAGTCCCCATAAGTTTGTTACCTTGGCCATGAAAATCCTTGTAGGTGCTCGTATGAGTGTTGAAGTCAGGGTAGATACGTTTTTGAGCCCCACTATATGAAGCACCATAAGACCGAAAGCAAAGGAAATCCCTTTGTGACATACGGCACTAGTGGAAAAAATCCTTATAGAGGCGGACCTTTGGACACTTATTGAGGCGAACACCGTTCGCTTCAACTAAGGGGGCTGTAACAAGTAGGGACACTTTTTGAGGCGGGCATTTTACGCCTCTAAAAGGACCTTATTGAGGCGGGCCTCCGAAGCCCGCCTCAACAAGTCCCTCACTTTGGCGCCAAAATGAGGAACTTGTTGAGGCGGGCTTCGGAGGCCCGCCTCAATAAGTAAACACTTGTTGAGGCGGGCCTCTATAGGTCCGCCTCAACAAGTCTCTATGTACTTATAGAGGCGGACCCCGATATTTCGAAATAACCGGGGTCCGGGATCTTTTAAAAAAAAAAACGGGACCCCGGTTTTTTGTAATACCGGGGTCCCATTTCTTTTAAAAAAAAAATCAGCTCAAATCATCTAAAGCTTCAGAAAAATACAGGAAGCTCATACCCTGCACATATAAACTATATCACCTGAATTGAATGAATAGCTAAAACATAATGTACAAGAAAATACAGGACCAGTCTACTGAACACTGCAGCAATACAAGGGAATATTGCCAAACTAGCCCCTACAGTTTTTTAAAGGAAGAAATAATGTCTAAACAATAGTAATACAGATACTTTACTCTCCAATCACCAGAAAAAAAAGCAACAGCTTACACGTATAAGACATTACCTAAATGTTATCTACTACATTATCTTAAAGATGGATTGCAGTAACTTCTTTAATAATTTCACAACAAAGCAGGCAGCTAGAATAACCTCCAAGCTTTTGAGCCTCAACAATCACATGAAGAGAAAGAATTGTTTTTCCAGATGCCTCTGGACCATAAATCTCCACAACCCGCCCCTGTCAAGATAAAAACCTCTACAAGATCAGAAGCATGAGTATATATTATCACATTTTTGAATTAAGTAGCTGTAGAAAAATCTAGCAAAAGACAGAAGTGAAATGAAGAAAAGAGGGACAAATTGGGGCTATTACAGTAAATATCTGCATAATAAAAGATATGGTGTGTGTGCACTTGTCAATCAACTCCTCAGAGTTTAGGCTACAGAACAACCACACTGTCTAGAGTCACATATAGGAGGATACAAAATTTCAGAAGATACCTTTAGAAGTCCACCAATACCTAATGCTATATCCAGAGCAAATGATCCATTTGAAATTACAGGTATATGTCTGGGGGTGGGGGATCGACCAAGCAACATAATAGACCCCTTCCCAACTGACTTATTAATTTGCTCCAGGGCTAATTGTAGAGCCAAATCTTTCTTGGACATATTTTCGTCATTTGATTCACTTTCATTTGATTTTGAACTCTTCCTACCTACAAAGATGGAAGTCATACAGAATAACAAACATTCATCTGAACAATCAATAGTACAACATCAGTTTCTCTTGTGACTCATTACACAAAAGCTGGATATTCAGTAGTTGAATATGAACACATGTTTAATTAACAAAATGGATAAAGTAGATGATAAAAACAAACGCATACAAGGATGGTGCTACCATATCTACATTTCTTCGATAATAGTTCTAAGTTCTAACTGCTAAATAAACAATGTCGACAAGTAGATAAAACAAATTTTAAGAAATATTCATCAAAAAAGTGAAGCAAAAGATGTGCAATACTGACTGTAAGTCGTAACAAGTACTGACCTGTATACGTGCTCCAAATTTGCTCTGCATGCTTTTAATAGTTTCACCACCTTTACCAATAAATATATTCAACACAAAGGAGAAATACTACTAAGTTGTATGCTACTTTCTATTATAATATTGTGCAAATAATCAACAGCCTAAGTTATTAAATATCATAACTAATGATGCATATATCATTGGAATTAAGATTCAATGCTTTGACATGCACACCGAACACATACAATTTTTGAAGTAGTCATTATCTCTACCTAATTAACAGATCTTGAAGATAATTGACAAGAATTAGTATTGAGCACTTTATTTAAGAAGAACAAGCAGTTGACACTAAACACAACTTGCTTTCCTTGGAGCTAAAAGAATGCAACATTATAGAAACAAGAATGGAAACTAGGTAATGAAAGAAGAAATTTAACAGCAAGACTACACCTGAAAGAAGTTATATTTTCACCAAGACATAAACTAAAACTGAAGTCATCAAAGACAAATAAAAATATCATTGAAAAAAGATTGATCCATAGAGCCAATGTAACATAAGTCAGCATACTTCTTCCCAATTGGACCAATAATTACAGACCCTCAAACAAGTGTAACATAATCCAATATATTAGGGAACACATTAACTACACCAACATATCATAGATATACTTTGAAAGATAAAAAAAAATGGTTTGGATTCATCATTTAAGCTTAGCTCAAATGCTCTAAACTAGATGGAATTAGCATATATATAGAGTTGTAGGCTTCAATATACTGCTTGAAACTCTCATATGAATACTAATTGAATATGCATAAATTATGTACAGAGGAGAAATAAAATAGAGCAATTATAAAAATTTGAAACAATCCCTTGTAAGTTAGCAATTCCTACAGGCCTCCACGCACTCAAAAGCTAATGAAGGTCAGTAATAAAACATGGAAACAATACTTACAGAAAGTAACCAATTCCTATGGAGGCCTCCACACACTCAAAAATAGATTATAAGCTAAAGAATGTGCGGTATAAATACAACTATCAATTAAAATACAGCAACAAGACAGAAGCTAAAGAAGGTTAGTAATTAGCCGATTTCAAAGAGCATACAACCAAAATAGGACAAACTTCACTCACTCAAAAGAAAGGTTGCAGTCAATTTCAAAATTTGCACCCAAATTACACCAACATCAGAATGCACACCAACATCATAGCAATGAGCAACACCAAACTAGACCAAGATTATACTGAACAAAAACAATTTAGTAGAGAAGAAGAAACCACTTGCACTAAATTGGCCGAACTCCAACCACACAGCCTAAATCGAATGGACTTCAACCAAATTGAGCAACAGACTTCTGAAGATTGGGGAAGCATCATACATGACTAGAAAGAGTTGAAGTTCATCACAAAAAAAGGCAGTACAGAGGAAAGGAAAACTTGATAGTACACATACTAGAATCATAATGAAACATCATCAGGAAAGAGATAGCAAGGGAAACTATATGATACTGTTGATAAATATATTATCGCATGCAAGGAACGTTTCATGGAGAGATATATCACCACAGGAAAGGATGTTGCCAGTGAAATATCCACTCAACTACACATATGCATGTTGCACAGCAATGTGATGGACCATCAAAGCGTAAAGTGATTTTCCCTTTCAAGCTTCCTTCTCGTGATATGAAATTATCTCCCTAGCTAATAACAACCAATTTCAGTCATAGCATGAACATAAATGATAAAAGCCCTAATTTCCCCCCAACATTTTTGCAAAATGATACGTCCAACAATGAGAACTCCACAAACAACAAATCCAGGTTGCATTAAAATGAGAGGACGGAAATTTCACCAGGGTAGGAGGGCTGGGATACGGCGGAATTAGCATAGGCGGCATCGGGCGAGTCGAACCGAGGGCGCTTATGCTCGGCAGCGGTGTTGAGTCGAGCAGCCACTTCGAGAACTTTCTGCCTCGCGAGTTCAAAGTCCTCCACAATCTTCCTCTTGGTACCCTCTGAACTTAGGGTTTGCTCCTGCCCAGCACCTTCCATTTCTCTGCTCGCTTCCTCCCTCGGGGACAAAACTCTTACTTGCCACCAAGATTCAACACACGGAGCGCAGAAACAAGCGTAAACGAGAGAGATGAAGATGAAGGAAGACGAATTACTTGGCTCCCATTAGTAAGGACTAATGACAGTGGATATGGAAGAATCGCAGCGGAGATTTAGATACGAGAGAGACACTGGGGTTGATAGAAAGAGAAGGGTTAGCAAAGATCCGAAGATGGCTACGTTACGACGTCGTCTTGAACATACTTACATGCCCGCCTCTATTGAACATACTTGTTGAGGCGGGCTTTAAGAGGCCCGCCTCAACAAGCTTTAATTGAGGCGGGCTACTTGGTCTGCCTCAATTAGTTAGTATTAGAGGCGGACCTTATCCTGGCCCACCTCTAATACTTTAGCGGGAAATGTTTTTTCGGATACTTGTTGAGGCGTATATTAATTTGCCCGTCTCAAAAGATGTTTTTGAGGCGTATAAATTAATTATCCGCCTCAAAAACCAAAAAAAGTGATTGTCTAAGTCGTTGTTGAGGCGTTTTGAACTATATACGCCTCTAAAAGGGAGCCTCAAAAAGTGTTTTTTCCACTAGTGCGACCCAAGCTAGACATCTCCATTCGCTCCCCTTGCAAGGTTAGCAAAGCAAGAAACCGACAACCAAGAACTAAAACAATAGAGGGCTTCCTTATACAATGTTCTTTCATAACACAAGAGCCAAGTCTTAGAAGTTTACCCCAAAATTCAGAAATGCTATGCTCAAAAATTAGGGTAACGGCTAGGTTTTGTGTTTTGGCATGTGAAGAAACAACCAATTCAACTTGACCTTGTGCTTTTAAGTATTGTAAGTTTCAAACAAGGACACAAGAAGCTACTAGGCACCTCAGTTTGTACAACAAGTAAGGCACAAAAGATAAAATTTTCCAACAACTTTGATTTGCCTTCGAAGCCTTTTTCTGGTTGGACCAATGCTTCTATGGCCTTCCCTTTTGTTACTTTGACCGGGTATTTCTGGTACCAACCTTTTCTCTTTGATTTTGATTTTATTTAAGGCTTTGAACTAAATTACAACTCACAAATTGTCAACAACTTTGCTTGTAACTGAGAGCAATTTACACTTGAGTTTCAACACTTTTCTTGCGTTAAACCTTGTTACTTTTCCTGTATCTTTATGTCCTTCTTTTTCAACCTTACAATAAGCATAAAATTCACAAAATAAAGTTGAAAACGTTGCAGCAAAGATGGTTTAAAGTCAGGTGAGGGTCGGCTATGTCAAGAGTTTTTACTAGCTCACAAGAGTTGAATGCAAGTGATTAATGAAGTGAGAGTTTAATTCAATGAAGCTAGTTACTTCAAAATCAGTATAAGGCACTCCAAAAGGTCTTCTTCAACCTTCGTTCAAAGGATCAACACGCACCAATGGAAGGAGAAAAATTCAGATCAAGAACGAGGCCAACAAAGCAAGGAAAACTTAAGCAAAGCAAGTCCGATTTGGTTTCAACTTAAAAGGAACTTGGTTTGAATGTCTTACCTTGTGTTGCTCTGATACCACATGATAAAGACCGCGCCTCTTGATGCTCAGTTCAAGGCAAGAAGGTCCAAGCTTTGTGTCTCCAAGATTAGGGCTCAGTTTATCCTTCTTTGAGTTGGTTTTTGGTTAAAGAAGTGGTGGCTGGATGTTGATTATGGAGAGTTCTTTTTTTTGGGTGGGTTTTCTGGAGTATTTTGATAAGGGATAGGTGATCTAGACTGGAGTGGATATGACACACCACACAAGGGTAGAACAAGATGAAGATGGCTCGCTATATGACACACTCGGAGCACCTTGATCACGCTTGATATAACTCGCAAGCAAGCTGCATTTTTTGGAGAAAAGCTCAAGTTTTCTTATTGTTTTTTATTCAAGTTGAAGCGCTTACAATGGTAGGAGAAGGCCCTATATATAGGACCAAAACCGAACCCACAAAACCAACCCTTCAAGTGCCATATGCTAGCTGAAGAGTGTTACAATTAAACTAAGGAATTCAACTCGGAATGACTTGAATTTTTTACAGCCCTTAAATAACAACATAATAAAGTACTCATTAAAATATCAGCCAAAAGGCACGATCCAATTGGAAGATAACCTTCATTCACCACTCGAAAAAAGCCACAAGGAAAGTCACAGAGCCAACTTGAACTTATCTGAGCACTCCCTGAGTCATATATCCCTCCAAGAGACTGGTTTGGAGTCTAGATGCTTGGGCTCGAGTGATCACACCGGGAGGTGGCTCAACGCCGTGACTAGGAGATGAAACCCTAGCCGCGTCGGTAGCTCTTGAGCGAGTGAGATGAGGACCGGGCGCCAGAGCATTTCCCTCGACACTCTTGGCTTGAGAGCTTGGCATTGGATCAATGGAGGTTATAGACGAAATATAACTTGGACTAAGTGGAGGTAGGCTCGAGGACGAAGAGGAAGTGGCCCTAGGCGCGGGTACGGCTACGGCGGCATCGGGAACGGCGAGCACTTCATGATTGACCCTAGACATAGTCACATCAGGATAAGCATACAAATACTTTTTTACTTCTCAATTTAAGAGCTCTCAGTTACAGCCTTCAAAGTATTATCAAACAACTTCTCCTATTTAGAAGTAGGTTCAAAAACAGTGACAAATATGTCAACTCTACCATCATTTTTTTGTTTTCCTGGAAAAATCAAAAGTCAATGCCTAAAGATAAGCACAAACTGAACTAATTTATTTAAGTCTTAAATCATAAACGAGCAGCAAAATATGAAGGTTCATAGTTATAAATCAAAATCAATGTAATTCTGAACTTTGCCTTAGCAAAGAGCACAATAGCACATATATTTGATCCTAGCTTTTAATATGATCGCACTAAAACATCATCCAAAACTACTCGTATAAACATATTCCGTTTGTTGTCACCAAGATATAGCATTACTTACCCCTAACATGTCTTAAAGATGGATCCTAAATTATCAAGTTTGACCAGATAAACATTATAAAAGCTCCTCCTAGAACCATCCAACTTGATTTACTGGAAAACACCATCCTATGCCTTTTAAATCTAACCTTGTGTAGTAATTTTCAACAAAAACAATCATTTTCTAATTTCTACAACAACAAATATTTTCTTGAGGAAATCCAAAAAAGATGATAATAACTCGTTAGTCGGAGAGAGTCTGAGCAATTGATTTAAGCGATGGAGATGATCAGGGCTTGGGGTGTACTTGTGTAGTGTTCAATCTATAGATTGAACACTACACAAGTACATCTGAGAATAAAGAAATAATTTATGATTAGAATTTTTAGCTAATAAACATACCAAACATATTAATGGCACAGAGGTGGAAAACCTAGAACTTTTTTAAAAGTCGTAGATCGAGAACGAGAGATCGAGGGAGGAGGGAGGAGGGAGGGAGGGAGAGTTCCCAAATGATGTGGGTGCGCCGGGAAAGCCACCAGAGTCATGAACGGGGAGGAAATTGCCACAATTGAAGAGTATGAAAATTAGAAAATTGAAGGATAGAAGAACGAAACTCATTGAATTGTGCGTGGAAATCGGATTGCTCGTCAAAGGTAACAGAAGTTGAGGAGAGACTTGTGCGGGCATAGTTAGGGGTGTTCATTTTTGGACCAAATCGTAAACCCGGACTGGAAAATACGATTTGGTCCTTGACCGTGTATGTATCGGTCCGGTCCACGGTCTAAGGTTTAAAAGGTTTATTTGTTACGGTCTGGTCCGGTCCAGGACCGTAATGGACTGTAATATACTTTTGTTATTATAAATATATATCATTTAACCCTAAGTACATCCATTTTTTACAGTCCAATTACGATCCGGTCTAGATTTAAACTGTAAATGAATCATTATATGACCAATTTTATCTAAAAAAATCATTAGGAAAAATAAAAACGGTCTATTACGGTCTAAGACCGGACCAGACCGTAATTAGACCGGACCGTATTGGTCGGATACGGTCCGGTCCACGGTCCAAGTGTTGAAAAATTCACGGTCCATCGGTCTGGACCGTTTGAACACCCCTAGGCATAGTGAAGTTGTGGGAGACCACCAGCATTTGAGAGGGAGATCGTGTAGTAGCAGCATTTTAGGGAGATTTCTACAGAACGTAGGAGTAGTAGGGCATAAGTGAGAACGTGGGACATGGAAATACACATGGCAGCTTTAAGCTTTGCCATATGTCAATGTAGTAGAAGGTCAAGTGGTGCAAACTTTTACACAAACTTGCCTTCAACTTTAATGTATTAGAGAGATCGGTTAATTATGTGTAATATTTCAACTAGCATACTTTCCGTTCCATGCACGGGTTTTTACGCCATATATATTGAATAAAAAAATATTGATAACTATCAAAATTAATCTATGTGTTAACAAAACATATCCATATAATACTGATATCAAAATCAGATTTGGATCATTATTTCTTATCTCAATTATCCATATAATTAGGAAATTTTGGATTTCTATATAATTAGAAAATTTTGGATTTATATATAATTAGGAAATTTTGGATTTGTAATCTGTGTGATTAACTTGTAATCTTTATGCTTGATTTGTATTTAAATTCGAAAGAGATAAGAGATATGTTTAGAATAAAAATCTTTGATTTATAAGTAAATATATTTTAAAAAAGTAAAACAATGAGAAAATGACATATGGCGGTTTTAATGAGGGAGTGCCATGTGGCATAATTATATTATACTTTAGTATATATATAGTAGATTACTCATACATATGGAATTTTTATTAATTACTTGTGCATTTCATATGACAATGCTATGATGCAATTTAGGTACATATAAAACTACTTGTTTGACATTGACTTGGACGCATACTTTCATGGCATGTAATGCAAGACATCATGCATCATCAATGATAACATCAGCTTTAAACATTGCATAAACAAATCAACCTAAACAAGTATAGGTAACAATCACGCGTCGTTTTCAATAAAAGCTACATTTCAATATAACATAAACTCAAACAATCCACTCCCAATAAAACGCCAAATGGCCCTTCGCTCGTAATGAATAACACTAGCAAACAACATGCACAATGATTGCAACGATAATACAGAGGCACAAGATGTAACATGCAAATCGACAAACCCAATCTGAACAATGTACAAATTGAACTACAAAAAGGAATCATTTCTCGTAAATCATAGAACCACAAAAAGAATACTCAATAACACGAATGATGTTAAATTATGCGCATTACATTCGAAAAAACAATGGACCACCAATCAGTCAACACCTGTAGTAGAAGCACACCACATCACTAAATCACAACACCAAGTCAACACATGCCATTGGCTGCGGAGACGAGGGTGACGGCATGGCTTGAGGTGTTGGCACTTGATGTGGCACTTGAGAATCCATAGTCATATCATCATCCCACTCTTTAAAGGGATTCGACCTCGAATCTGAACCATAGAAGTCCTCCTCGTCATCAACCAAGAAAGGAGCCAAGTCGGCGACATTGAAGACATCATCATGGACACCAAAGGTTGGAGGCAACTTAAGTTTGTAGGCAGTGTCATTGATACACTCCAAAACCTGAAAATGACCATCACCACGGGGTTTGAGCTTGGTGTTACGAAGAGTGGGAAAATGCTCCTTTCTCAAATGCACCCAAACAAGGTCTATCGGTTCAAAAATGACTTGTTTACGCCCTTTTTGGCTTGCCTAACATATTGGGCAGTCCTCCGCTCAAGTTGGAGCCTAGTATCCTCATGGAGCTTCTTTATCTTCTCAGCTTGATCAAGTCTTTCTTTGCTTTCTCGGTCTCTGGTAGCATATAGCACCAAATCAAGTGGCGTACTTGGATTGCGCCCATAGACCACTTCAAAAGGGGTCTTCTTGGTGGCGGAGTGGACCAATACATTGTAGCTAAACTTAATGAAGGAAATGCACTCTTTCCACCTGCGCAATTTAGTTTTAAGCAATGATCTAAGCAAAGCACCAAGGGTCCGGTTTACTAACTCAGTTTGCCCACCCGTCTGAGGATGACAAGTAGTGGAAAAGAGTAGCCTTGTGCCAAGCTTGTCCCAAAGAGTCTTCCAGAAGTAGCTTAGGAACTTGACATCAAGATTTGAAACTATGGTTTTAGGAATGCCATGTAGTCTCACAACTTCATAAAAGAACAAGTTAGCAACATGGGAAGCATCATCAGTTTTATGGCATGCAATGAAGTGAGCCATATTAGAAAACCGATCTTCAACTAAAAAATGGAATATCTCCCTCTCTTAGACTGTGGTAACCCCAACAAAAAATCCATAGATATGTTGATGAGTCCCGGTGATGGATGCCTCCAGCCCAAGGGCCGCGCCTACTCTTATACCTCACCATGAAGGAGCCAAGGCCTTGACCACGAAGGCGCCGACACATCAATGCCACGACACTCAAGCATCGACAATGCTTCGATTCCAAGGCATTCATGCGCACACCTATATCCAAGCCTCTAAGGCTTTTATCCCCTTTCTACTTTTGGTTATTTAGTTTTATGATTTTATTCTTGCCTTAGTTAGTGTGAAGAGCCATTTGCATATAGGCTTCAACTCACTAAGGCACATTAGAGTTTTCCTTTGTTAGCTGAAATGCCATGACTATTTAAGTCAACTTGTGGCTGTCTCTTTCATTTAATTGAAGAATATAGAAGTGGATATTTCCTTTAGGTTGAGTATATCTCCCTAAGGCCTTCCACTTACTTCTATCAACTCAAGCATTCAGATCTCTTTCCTTCCTTCAATCCCTCACGTTTTCTTAATCAAACAACTCGACAATCTAGATCCAAGTTCTCATCAACCAAGGAACCTCCTTGGGAGGCACCCTTGGCCCCCTTTGACGGTTCCACCAGCAAACCCTAGCTTCGGCCGGCCTCGCGTCCAGCCATGGCCACGCCCGGCCAGCCTTCACCACTCTGCGGCACTTCATCGGCGTTTCCCCTCCTTTGCTGCCACCTTGAATCTCTCAAGGGCCTTAGGAGGCCAACCAACCCCAAGGAAAAAGAGGAACCTCTTGGGTTAGTCACGACCGAGCTTCTTGGGAAGAAAAGCCTCACCTTGGAGGTTTGATTCATCATCAATTGGTATCAAGAGCCAAAGACTAAGTTAAGCCCCCTTTCCCTTCCTTAAAATTCAGTTTTTATACTTAGCTTCCCCTTGTTTGCAAGATGTTTCTTCTTGTTCCCATGTTGACTTTGTGTTCAGTTTTTATGTTCCATTTCCCTCTTGTTGGCATGCTTGTTTTCTTGTTTCCATGCTAGATTTGTGTTTATTTTAGATGGTTTGTCCTTTCCTGACAAAACAGCCCCCAAAAACCATAAAAAAAATTATGCCGCCCACCACCACCGCCGGCCACCAGACCACTACCACCTACCACCTTCCCTCCGCCCACCCCCACCCTACAGCCTCCACCACCTTCCCCCCAGCCGGCCATGTACTTGTTGTTAGCTCCCATTTGAATTCCCTCCCACTTGCATGTGACTTGTTGCTTTTGGAAGGGACCACACCCACTTTCTCTCTTTTGCTTTTTGGCTCACTTAGCCTATTTGGGTAAAGGCCAAATTTGTACCTTGGCTGAATTGTTTGGGGGTAGAGAGCTAGAAATCTTCCCTTGTGGGCCTCCAAAAAAGGGTAGAAACTTAAGTGGCAAGAAGACAACCTTATCTTCTTCTTGTCTCAAGCTTTGTCCCACCCAAAAAGGGACATTTCCAATAAAAAAACAAACCCTTGTTGCCACCCTTCTCCAAACTCAAAAACAATTGTTGTGGCCCCACTCTTCACTTCTAAACACAAAAGCACTTTGCCCATTTCGGCCTTGCTACTCCAAACATTAGAAAAAGCCTTAGGAAATATCAAGAGGCCAAGAAAAAGGCAAATGGCCACATTAAAAAAAAAACAGAAATGAAAGAAAGCAAAGTTCTCATTCGGTTGGGCCACAACCTCTTAGTGGGCTCTCCCACCTCACTTGGAAACATTGGGCCACTAAGCCTACCTCCTTATGTTCCTCTAGTCTCTTGTCACTTCCATTCTCCTCTATGCTCATCATTCTAGTTCCAAACTTGGACTATACTCTTTAGCCTAAGTGATACAATTGGGAATGGATTGAAAGTGTCTCGGCCTCAACTCAAGTTCTTCAGTCACATGCACTTATCCACCTTGCCACCTCTTTGACTTGAGCCTTCATTGTCGACTTACTTGATTGCCTAGGCTTAGCTTGCTCTTTCATTATTAGTATGATTGCCTTGGTTGCCTAGAGCATTGATTTGCTTGCCTTATTGCTTTGATTAGATTTTCTTAGGCCTAAGGTATTCATATTGTCTTAAGTATGCTTTTCTTTATTTGCTTGGGACTTTTTTCTTGGGTTGCCTCTTGCTTGTGCTAGGTGAGTCTCCATGGATGAGCCTTATTGGCCTTATTCCGCTCAGTCGCTACCGTGCCGTCGCCCACGAAGCCACGCCCGTGACCCCACGTCCTTGTATGGGGGTCCTTATCCACGCGCCATCCTTAGGCCCACCATCGGCTACGCGGACAGCCGCCACTATGCTCCATATTTCACTGAGTTTGACATGGAGTCTTTTGGAGACTACCAAGAGGAAGACGCCTATGAAGGATATCAAGAGACCTTTGAAGAGGAGGATT
This sequence comes from Rheum nobile, assembly GCA_027886185.1. Lineage (NCBI taxonomy): Eukaryota > Viridiplantae > Streptophyta > Magnoliopsida > Caryophyllales > Polygonaceae > Rheum > Rheum nobile. Next base: position 1,621,684 of record WOAB01000072.1, on the reverse strand, counting down.
GGGCGGATGTGAGCCACCGAGGATATGATCGCGCCCAAGGCCAGCCCCGACGCCCGCTCGACCACCATGACCCGGGCTGGCTGCCGCCTCCCCGCGCCAACCGCCGCGCCGAAGGCTATGACTCAGGGTGGTTGACACACACACTTTGCCCCGAGTCGATTGTTGCACGGTTTGTCGAGGAGAACCGCGCCAAGGAGGCTGCCGCCCGCCACAAGAAAGCTGCCGTCGAAGCCTTGCGCGCTGCCCACGGCGAAGTGGCTAGGCTCCACCGCGAGGAGGAAGCCGCCGAAGCTCACGCGGCCGCCCTTGAGCTCCGCATGGCCTCGGCGGCCTTGCGCGCCGCCCTTTCGCCGAGAGAAGGAGATTGCCAAGGCCACCGACACCCAGATGGCCGCCCTAGAGCACCGCTTGGCCAACTTCTCCACCGCCTCCCCGACGCTCGCGTCGACGGTGGCACCATCTACCGCACCCGCTCCACCTCCGACCTCGATGCCCTCGCCCGCTCGACTGGCTGGGGCATTGGCTCTGCCGCGACTTGTTTGGCCGCCTCCCATCGCCGCGAGAGGCCCCTTGTCGCCTATTGGTGGCTTCCAATCAACCCACCCCAATGGAGGCCGATACCCAATGGCTGCCCCACCGACGAAGGCTTGCGCCTTGATACCCCCTTGGTCGGCGCCATTGTTGCCCTTGTCACCTTTCACCCAAGTTGAGGCCCCCGTCTCCGGCCACACCCCGGTACTTCACCACCACCGCCTCCCGCCGGCACCCCCTGACCGGCTCCTTTGTGTCCCCTTGGGGCCTCCCCTTGGCCGCCCCACCATAGATGTGGCCTTGCTCCCATCTTGGTCGAAGCCTTCGTTGCCGCTTGGGGCCTTGACATTGCCAATCTCCTCAACTCCCCATTTAAGGAGCTCTCACCACACGACCATCATGAGGCTCTTGTCCTCTTGAAGATACATGCACCCCTTGGCTGGCGCCATTCATATGGGGTGGCCTTTGTGGAGCCTTCTCCTTTTGATGGTTGGCACAAGAAGAACTGAGACAAGATTGACAACATCTTGTCTCCGAGGTATGTGCTCCCCTCTCCTTGTCATGCTCATACTTTGATGATTTCCATTTCTTTGTCTTCGCATGCCCCCGAGACCCTCCTTTGTCCTCTATTACCGGCATGTGCCACTTTGGGTGACCTTGCGGGACATTTTTGGGATGATGGTTTCCTTCTCCGAGAGGGTGAGATTTGTGTCCTTAGGACCTCCTTTAGGAATTTGCTGTTTAAGGATGCCAATGAGTGCCGTAAAGAGTTTGGAAACATAACACCCATGGAAACTTTTGAGGATTATGCCTTTGGACCTCCACTATCCCCTCTTTTGCCTAGGTTCCATCCTCCCTAACCTTACACACCCATATACCTCCCATCTACCCCTTGGGAAGACCTAGCCATGGTTTTTCTAACCGGATTGCACATGCTTAAGAAGGGGAGGGATTCCATTTATTTGTTGGGCAAGAACCCCCCTAGGAGAGATCATGGCATTCCTTGTCTACTTCTGTACCCTACCACCGAGCTAGCGGCCCTTACATTTGACACCGAGGCAAACTTCCATGGAATCCCTCGTACTATTGTGTTGGCTTGGGACCCTAGCCTGTGGATCATTGTTGGACACTTTGGTGGCTGAAATTTAGGAAAGGCCTTCTCCTTGACAATAGTTGCCACCTCCACCCCGATGCCTTGTATAGAGCCATTCTTAGGGATCCACTGCACCGTTGGCTGCCATTTCCTTTTCTTGTTGAGTTTGCTTGTCCTAGGACGTTGGCACACATGCTCCCACCGTTTGCACGGTTTCCAGCCCGGCGCCGCTCCGAGCCTCACCCTTGCTTCGAATCCTTGCTTAGGTCCAGCCGTAGACCAACACCAAGCCATGGGATGGACTCACGTGTTCGTGTTGAGTTGAATTGTTGTAGGTATATTTCTCCAACTACCATGCTCGCCCATGAGGCCTTCCATCTTGTTGTGCCCAAGGAACAACCCGATGGATCTCGTAGGCTCGTGCTTCTTTGTGGTAGTGGCGGTCTCCCTCACTTCACATTCATCTTTAAGAAGGGAGACGCGCCACCACACTTCCTCCACATCTCGGACATCCAACACCCTCGAAGCGAGGACGCTTCGAACCTAAGAAGGGGAGAGTGATGAGTCCCGGTGATGGATGCCTCCAGCCCAAGGGCCGCGCCTACTCTTATACCTCACAATGAAGGAGCCAAGGCCTTGACCACGAAGGCGCCGACACATCAATGTCACGACACTCAAGCATCGACCATGCTTCGATTCCAAGGCATTCATGCGCACACCTATATCCAAGCCTTTAAGGCTTTTATCCCCTTTCTACTTTTGGTTATTTAGTTACATGATTTTAGTCTTTCCTTAGTTAGTGTGAAGATCCATTTGCATATGGGCTTCAACTCACTAAAGCCTATTAGAGTTTTCCTTTGTTGGCTGAAATGGCATGACTATTTAAGCCAACTTGTGGCTGCCTCTTTCACTTAGTTGAAGAATATAGAAGTGGATATTTCCCTTAGGTTGAGTATATCTCCCTAAGGCCTTCCACTTACTTCTATCAACTCAAGCATTCAAATCTCTTTCCTTCCTTCAATCCCTCACATTTTCTTAATCAAACAACTCGACAATCTAGATCCAAGTTCTCATCAACCAAGGATCCTCCTTGGGAGGCTCCCTTGGCCCCCTTTGTCGGCGCCGCCAGCAAACCCTAGCTTTGGCCGGCCTCACGTCCAGCCGCGACCACACCCGGCCAGCCTTCACCCCTCTGCGGCACTTCACCGGCGTTTCCCCCCCATTTGCTGCCGCCTTGAGTCTCTCAAGGGCCTTAGGAGGCCAACCAACCCCAAGGGAGAAGAGGAACCTCTTGGCTTAGTCACGATCGAGCTTCTTGTGAAGAAAAGCCTCACCTTGGAGGTTTGATTCATCATCATATGTCCTCCTAAGGAGCATGGGGAATGGGGAGAAGAGTATATTGACCATGAGGCTGCACTTTAGATTTAGCACGCAAGCATATGACACAAGAAGCACAAAACATTTCTACATACCTAAGCATGTGAGGCAAAAGAAATGCTCCTTATGTGTATGCAAAGTTTTAAGCACTCCAAAGTGCCCCATGAGGCCTCCACCGTGAGCCTATTGTACCAAAATCCATTCTAATAGACCCACTAGGAATCCAAAGCTTAGTACCCTTGAAAAGATATCCCTCATGAAAGTATAATTGATCCTTACTACCCTTAGAACCACAAGCATGAAATACAACAATGAAATAAGAATCATAAGCATAAAGTTCTTTCATAAAGGCATACCCGAGAAACTTAGCATCAAGAGTAGAAATTAAGGTATACCGCCTTGAGAGAGCATCATCCACTTTGTTGTCTTTACCCTTCTTGTGCTTGATCACATATGGAAAAGACTAAATGACCTCTACCCACTTTACATGCCTCTTGTTGATCTTGCTTTGTCCCTTAAGAAACTTCAATGCTTCATGATCCGAGTGAACCACAAATTCTTTTGGCAAAAGGTAGTGTTGCCAAATCTTGAGGACATGAACAAGGGCAAGCAACTCCTTGTCCTAGGTTGGGTAGTTTAGCTCGAAACCAGTCAGTTTCTCACTAAAGAATGCAATGGAACATCCTTCTGGCATCAACACACCTCCTAAGCCAATCCCGGATGTATCACATTTGATCTCAAATGTTTTTGTGAAGTCAGACAAGACTAGAAGAGGAGCATTGGTCTGTTTGTTCTTGAGGGTAGCAAAGGCTTCTTCTTGTTAAGCTTCCCACTGAAGTTGGACATTCTTCTTGGTAAATTCGGTTAGTGGAGAGGCTAGGATGCTAAAATACCTTACAAACCGTCGGTAGAAGCCATCCAACCCAAGGATACTTCGAACTTGTGTCATGGTGGTGGGTGTAGGCCACTCTCGGATTGCCTTGACCTTCTCTTCATCCACCTTCAAACTTGCATTACACACCCAAAATCCAAGAAATATCACATGATCCAAACAAAAATGGCATTTCATAAAGTTGGCATACAATTGCTCCTTTCTTACGACTTCTAGTACTACTCTAAGATGTCTAGCTCTTGCAGATTTTGACTATATACCAAGATGTCATCAAAATATACTATTACAAACTTGCCTAATAAAGATCTCAAGACATGACTCATAAGGCGCATAAAAGTACTAGGAGCATTTGTCAAACCAAATGGCATAGCCAACCATTCATACAAACCGTACTTGGTCTTGAAGGCGGTCTTCCATTCATCTCTTTCCTTCATACGAATATGATGATATTCAACTCTTCAAATCAATTTTTGAGAACACACTTGAGCCATGTAGCTCATCTAGCATATCATCAAGTCGTGGAGTGGGATGCCGGTATTTGATGGTGATATTGTTGATTGCATGGCAGTCCACGCACATGTAACACCCCAGATTTATAATCCTTTACAAGGATTTGAGTGTTATCCATGTCAACAAGAGCTCTTCCTTTTCATGGTTCAAGTGAAGACAAATAACTCTGAAGTTAAGCGTGCTAGGGCGGGAGTAGTACCAGGATAGGTGACCACTTGGGAAGTCCCCGGGTTAGCATGCACTACTACAATATTGAGCAAATGAAACGGTTGAAGGTAGCGGTTGTATGATTAGGAATCGGTTTAGGGTAACGGTTCACCTATTGCAGCGGTTTGTTGCGGCGGTTCTATGTAAAGTAGCGGTTAGTATTAGCGGTTTAGTAAAAAAGCAGCGCTTGTTGAAGCGGTTTTATAATATGAATCTAATGAAGCAGTTTTTTGCACCTAATACAGCGGCTTATGAATTATAAAAGAAATCCTATTGAAGCGGTTTGAGAGACCTATTGCAGCGGTTATGTGGCGCGCTTTTATCCGTACCCTAATTGTTTCTCCCTGCTTCAGAAGATAGAAAATTAATTATCCTCAAGGTCGCGCGGGCTCTCGACTAACCAGTGCCGCCATCGTCTCTTTTCCTCTGCCACCTTATGCAACACCACCGCTGCCGCCATCGTTCCTCTTCCTCTGCCGCCGTATGCAGCACCGCCGCTGTCGTCAGCGATTATGTTCTGCTCTTTTCTCTTGTTGACAAACTATTGTCTCGTCTCCCTCTCTCCCCTCGCAACACTGTTGTCAGACAAGGTTAGGTTTTCTCCCTCATCTTTCTCCTTTTGGTGATTGAGAAGTAACCAATTCATAGATTCTGTTGTTTTGATTGTTCTTTCTTAAATTTATTGGCTTGAATGCGTGATTGCTCACTGATTTTAGTCAAGTTATTGAAATTGACAGATAGGGAATGTGAATGTTGGTCAATAACAGTATGTATAGTCACAAAATTTTAGTCAAGTAATTTTACAAACAAATGACAGATAGGGAATGTGAATGTAGAATCAATGATTAAAAGTGAAGTGCGTTTCGCTGATTATACCTTAAGTATTTGTACCAAGTTTTGATTTTTTTGAATGTGTTCTTCGGCAAAGAGAAAAAATCGTGCATGTGGATTCTGATTTTTTTCCTAACAGTTTAAAGAAGTGCAAGGTCAAGAGAAAAAATGATGTATGGCTAATTCCATTGTAGCCTCTCAAACATTGTCAAGTGAATAGGGTGCAAGGTCAATATTGCGTTGATTTTGAGGCTTTTGATCGTCGTTACCATCTCCAACATTTCTAATTTTCCTCTTACGGTAGTATATTTTATTCTATTGTGCTTGTGAGTAACGATTCATTAGCTTGTTTGAGAGTGTGAAATTGGTTTAAGTGTGCTCACTTGAACATGGGTTATCCTACCAATTGTTGCCCAAGGATTAATTTCTCTATCCCCTTTCATTTTCTAAATTCTTTTTCAGTTCATGGGTTTGGTATAATGATAAGAGTAGGGTGTTCTCCTACACCATAATTGTTATGCAATATATGGGTCTTATAGCATTGAATGATAAGAGTAGGGTTTTCTCCCAAGTCATGTAATGCCAAATTCAGAGGAGTGCAAATAGAAAGGATTCAGTAAATGACAGTAAGCATGACAGGATGTTTGAACTACATTTGGCTTCACCATGTGACTGCACAGAACTTGAGAAATTGATTTGAAGTTGAAGGGGGCACACAATAATGAGATTGCACTTTTGAATGAAAAGAGTAGGGTTTTCTCCCAAGTCCTGTAATGCCAAATTCAGAGGAGTGCAAATAGAAAGGATTCAGTAAATGACAGTAAGCATGAAAGGATGTTTGAAGTGCATTTGGCTTCACCATGTGACTGCACAGAACTTGAGAAATTGATTTGAAGTTGAAGGGGGCACCCAATAATGAGATTGCACTTTTGCCCCCCCCCTACCCCCCATGGACCCCTGTCATCTACATTGAGCCAAAGCTGGATCTCAATCAAAGTAAAGCAAAAATGTCAAACTTTATTCCCTTATATACACCAAAAATAAAAATAGTAATCAGAGAAGGTTTTTCTAGGATCAGGCCTCATGTAAAACTATCCATAGATGTATGTCCTCTTTCTCTGGACAAATTTCTCCCCTTGTTTCCCACTAGTGTCCACTGTCAAATTGTCATGATTTCAAGAGCTCCCATATCTCATGTGAATCTACACGCTTGAGACAAAGGAACAACAATAAATAATTTGATTTCTCCTTTAGCACCCTTGAGTACTATCTCACCAACTATGGTACAAAACTGCTAGCTGCCAACTGAAACATGTACATCTGTCTATACCCAAATCATACCTAGTATTTGCTTTTATATCTGGTTGTGATAACTTTTATGCGTTCATTGATCTGCCATTGACATATGTGATCCAATGTGTGCATGTAATGTAAGAAATTCTGGATGAATATAGAGGTTCTGCATACTTTATGAGTTTGTAATTGTAACCAATAGAAATGTCTTCTATATGGGATGGATAGTGTGCAACCATGTGGATTTTTGTATGATCCTTAAGCTCTACATTTGTTTGTAAAATTTAAGTATTCAGCGAACAAAAACTGCACCGACTGAATCAATATTCATGTTTTATCTTCCAACCTTGTTGAGTAGTATGGTTGTTCTGAATAGTTCTTTAGGGTTGTGGATCTGCTTTTAAAAAACGATACTTTATCCATTGTATCCTACGTATATCTGCATATTACAATACCATAATTCATACTCGTAGAAGTTATGTTATTTGGAGATACTGAGTTTTTTATCTCCCTTTTTTCACAAGATAGGGAGGTTGGTGCATAAGAGACTAACCAACCTGAAATGGAAATGCAGTATGTTTTCTTATCCCACATTCAGAATTTTGGGCAACTGAACTTTTTCTTTTTGGTGGGAATGGGCAAGTGAACTTTTTCTTTTGGGGGGGGGGGGGGGGGATGGGCAACTGAACTTTCGCGAGCCTCAATAGGATGACCAATGGCTGTCAAATACATAGCTTGAAATCTAATCAATTCCAAACCCCTGAAATTATGGTGAAAGCTTTGGTCTGTGTGCTTTGACTAGTACCATAGACTTTCTTAATTCAAAGACATAATTGACCAATTCTTGCCTATAAAATCAACTATCAACATAACCCATAACATCAGGGTAAGAAAAGTCACTTTGCAAATGCAACAATTATGTAAGTCACTTTGTTTCTAATCCAATCCACTAGAAGGTTGCTTTCAGAAGTTTAGGTGTAAGTAGAAAAGTAGTTGCTTATTTTATGATAACAACTGCATAAGAGAATATTATACTATGTCATAAACAAATGCATTCTTTTGACAAAAAAAAGATACATTCTTGTTGTTTCTTACTCCGTATTAATATTATACTATGTCACAAACAGAGGCACTCTTGTTTTGTAATTTATGCAACACGTAACCAGCTAGCAATAACCAAGCGGAATTGTATAATCTATCTGGAACTTGTTCATCTATAAAATACAAATAAAAATCATGTTCAGTCGCATGCTAATTGTCAAATTGTGATTGTTCTTCATCTACTAGATACCTAAAAAACATGAATGCATATATATATTTTCTTTTTTTATTAAGTTTGTAGTTCCACAATTATTTAAAAAAGAACGCAAAAGAAAAGTCCTGTTGCAGCACAGATGAACTCATATTTACTCTTCTCTTGTCAAATTGTGATGTGATGCTGCTTTTTTTTTGCTGAATTCTTTTGTTCCACAATCATTACTTTCACATGCCTTGAAACTTTTAGGCATGTTACATTTCAATAGTTCATACAAGGGTCTCTCTGCAATTTTCTTTCTCACTTAGTTACTCTCTTCTCTTTTGCATACTAGGTGTGGGTTTTCGTTATAGTTCTGATTTGCACTTCGCAATAGCTTTGCAAAAGCAAGAGTAGTACTAACAGCAACAACAATAACGTCGTGCACCACACCCACCATCAGCAATTGGTGGCTCAAGATTGATAACTGGCCCAGGTAACTAGAAGCTTTTGAATTGACTACTCTGCTGGGTCAAAATTGTTTATGCTCGTGTCATAAAAGTTGACATTTTTTGTGCTGATATGCCTTCAGTAAATTAGTTGTAACTTTATTAATCATCTAAAGTTACAAAGTCAAAACTAAAACCAACTTGTCTTAGCTTCATATGTAGGTGAACTCAATGATGACATGTGCCTTATTCAATTGAATGAATAGTCAGCTTTATGTAATCATAGCATATGCATCCATTGATTATGTTTTTGTCTCTGCTGTAATTTGGTAGATTATTTTGTTCTAAGATGATTTTTTCGATGGGAATAGAAATTGTGAAAATTGGTTTTTAGTCTTGATAATTCTGTTTTTAGCTACATAGTTGAATAGTTGTGCTATTATAATAAACTATTGGTTTATGTTTTTTTTTTGTTCTTCCTTGGGTTGCTTGTTAATGGAGAATAGGTTTCACATTACAGTAATTCTATTATCATGGATACAAGTAACTTAAAGTGGTGGATGTTTCCTCGATGGAGCAAAGAATATGAAAAAGGAGTGGATGAGTATATCGAGAGAGCATTTGCAACTGAAGGCAAGGGAAATGAAATTCGTTGTCCCTGTAAAGTTTGTCATCTCAGAAATTGGTTATGTCGAAACATGGTAAAAGATCATATGATTGCTAAAGGATTTGTTCGACTACGAGAGGAACAAATATATATGTTTTCTTTTGAATTGCACTTATCAATTGTTGGTGTTAGTGAGTGAAATATATATGTTTGTAGATTCATTCATATAGTTAGTATATTGCTGTTGAGTAGAATTAATTTACCTTAGTTAGGAGGGTCTAATCTTATACATTGGTTATTTTACTTTTTTTTTGCAGGTTTTTGATTTTATTGGACAAGTAAGAAAACGTGGATATTAGCGGTATAGGATTAACATGTCTACTTTTTAGGGTAATGATACTTTGATTTTGGTCCATAATTTTGGTATATTAGCACCTCTAGCTAACACTTGGTGTGTTAATTAGCATATGCCAACTCTATATATTTATTGACTTGGTTTTTTGTATAGTAACTAGTTAGTAGGTAGACTTGGGCAAGCTATGCACTTATATATTGTAACCAACAGGTTTCTTATATAATGAATGAAATTTTAGTATAATATTGCATTTTTTAAGCAGGGAAAATATGTATATATATCAACAAAAATTATTATGGATATATATATAATTAATGCACAAATACAACCGCAACAATAAGATTTAAACTCGTGAAAAAAAAAATCTGAAAAGTACTTCATTAGATCAACAACTGCTGCAATAGGTAATTACCGCTGCAATAGGTAATCACAACGGTTGCAATAGGTAACCACTATCGCTGCATTAGGTAATTATAACCGCAACAATAGATAATCACAACCGCTGTAATAAGTTAAAACAACCGCTGCAATACGTAACCATAACCGCTGCAACAGATAATCATAACAGTTGCAATATGTAACCATAACCGCTGCTATAGGTAATAATAACCGATGCAATAAGTCACAACAACCGCTGCAATAGGTGTTGCAAGGGATAGGTATTCTATTCTTGTATGGATGTAAGTCACCACTCAAGACTAGAATAGGATCTAAGAGACTTGAGATATTACACACATAAGACACCTCGATCAAGCTCGGTGTAACTCACGAGCGGGTTGAATTTTCTGAAAAATTATAAAGGAAATCCTGAGGTTCTCTTCTGATTTTTTTATTAAGTTTGAAGTGTCTAACAAAGGCCAACAAGGCCAACTTAAATAGAAACAAAATTGCATGATTTACAACTCTTGAGCTAGCCTATTTAAGACAAGGAAAATCCTTTCACTTAACCAACTAATTACATCATTCAATTGACTTCAAACTTGAATAAACCCTTCATTGAAGTTGTAGAGGATAAGGCCCACGTTTCCCCCTTGAATTTTAAGCAAAAGGCCCGAGTGGAATTGAATTGGGCCTCCTTTTACGCCAACATGTCAAATATACGGTGGAGGAGGCCGACGTTGGATTTACTTGGAGAAGAACCACCAAGTCAAGTACAAATTGGCTTGGTGCTCCTAAGCTCAAAAGACCCTCCATAAGCTTAGTTTCGAGTCTAAATGCTTGGTCCCTTGTGATAACACTAGGAGGTGGCTCATAGCCTTGCTCTGGTGTAGAAACCCTAGCAGCGTCGGGGACTTGGGAACGAGTGAGGCGACGCTCGGGCAATGGTGCACCTCCCTCGACACTCTTGTCTTGGATGATTAGCATAGGGCCAAGGACGTCCATAGGCGTTAGGGTGCCCGATGGAAAGTGGTCCATAATACTGGTGGCCTCACTTGAAGGTTGGCGCCGAGTAGGGTTTGTATCGGGCATCGTTGGCTACGGAAATGAGGGCGACCGCATGGCTTGAGGTGTTGGCACTTGATGTGGCACTTGGGGGGCCATAGTCACTTTAATAGCTTCTACCCAAGAGAGGCTTAAGGCTCTAGCCGAATCGAGGGAAGCAGACGCACTTTCCAAGTAGAATGGTGGATCAACTACAAGCTGTTCTTCTCAAGGAACCAGACCCAACAACTCTCCAATTAAGACCCCCAATCCCATCAAAGCAAATCAAGTATTGTAATGAGACATCGAAGAGTGCATGGAGGATATTGAGGGACAAATAAAACCACAACCCGCTCCCTCTAGAGAAATCCAAGAAGATAGTGTAAGCATTTATGTCACACCCTCATATTACACTCCAGTACCTATATATCCTCAAAGAACTATGACATCTACTCCACAAGAAATTAGGTCAAAATAAACACATGATAAAAGATTTGTTCTTGCATGAAAGTGGCTTCGCCTTTGTAAAAAACTGATGTGACTCGGCCTGTGCCACAACAAGGTCAAGACACTACACCGCCGATGCCCACAACGCCTTTGCTAGGACACGAAGAATCTCTCGGTGACGCTTCCCCAAATCAAGGCGCGCTCAATGTCCACGAGGCATATGACCAAAGTGACTATAAGGTCTCATGAGTGTCGGGCCAAGTGCATGAAGGTTCAATGATCGCCTTGCTGCAACATGATGCATCGACGCCTAGTGCCGCGCTAATACATGCTCCTCGCAACCCACCGAGCAAAGCTACGCCAAATGTATCCAAATTTCTACCACATGATTATCATGCCCAAAGAAGCATATGGAGCTTAGGAGTGCCAAGCAAAGTGGAGGTTGGCTCGAAGATGGCCCAAGAGCAAGAAATGTCCCCGACGCTTGCAATGTCACGATTTTGTTGCTACGCGTTATCCAACTTGGCGCGTGCCTTTGGGCCCATTTTTAGTAGACACAAGGCCCATGAATTCCATAACAACATATCCAATATTTAGCCTATTTGGAGCTAGAACGACATATGATCATTGTAACACCCCAAGCCAGAGAGTCACAGCATCGTGAATCGCACCCGGAATCCACACGGCTAGAGTACGTAAATAAGTACTATGTCGACCAAATGCCAATATAGATAATTAACCGCATATACTAATAGATGAAAAAGGACGACTCACTGATATATAATATGCATAGCAAAGTTTACAACCAACGCGAAATTAACAAGACCCAGAGAGTTATCTAATCAACGTCGCTGGTCACCAATCCCATCATGTCATTCATGTGTCTGTGCAATGCTAATACCTGGATGTCAAATAGAGCCAGCAACAACAAGTCAGTCACTATACTAGTAAGATACCTAGCTAGGCATTCTCAAGTGAAAGCATGTAAGGCATAGACACAAAAGCAAGGAAGCTTACAAGTATAACAAGATTATCAAACTTGTTATCAAACAACCACTCGATATAGCCCACTGTACTGCTAAGTGCATAAGCTAATATAATACTATTAGTAATAAGAAGATGGTACCACTTCTTCCCCTTAAGTCGCTACCTAATAGGGGTAAATCCCGCTCGTTGGAATTTACCATTTGGGAACGCTTAGCATAATGTTCCCCTTTGGAGCGCACAACATAATTGCCCCTACAAAGCTCATAATGGGAACGCACATAAATAATGTTCCCCCAATCATATATTATATGTAGCTTTTAGAACTTAGCATACTTAGAAAGTATATAGGCTTATAGCACACTTATTTACCAACTAAGGGTAAGCAAGGCATCACAACATGCATCAACACTTCACCTACCAACACAAAAGAACACATAGCGAGGCACCAAACTAATCTAGCAACCGAGCAAGTCAAAAAAACTTGCCTGAATATCTTGAAACTCTAACAAGAACCGTTTGCAATTATCCCGGAATATACTCAAGTACCTTGACTAAGCAGGAGATGACCCAATAAATGATTGCTTCAGTATTGCATTTTCCAAGGGAACAAGAAGAAGAAAAATGTACTAGCTAGAGTAGGCTTAGGGGTATATATATGTAAACAATCTAGGTTTAGTTAAGGTGGTAGCCATGTGTACATACCTATACTTGACAAGTGTGTGCCTAAGAAATGGTGGTTTTCTAGCATGTTGCCACATAAGAACATAGGTGGAAGGCATGCAAAAGGTAGGTGGCTAGCATGTTGACACATATGAACATAGGTAGAAGGCATGCAAAAGTAGGTGGTTAGCATGTTGACACAAAAGAACATAGGTCGAAGGGATGCAAAAGTAGGTGGCTAGCATGTTGACACATAATAACATAGGTGGAAGGTATGCAAAAGGTTAGGTAGCTATCCAAATAAAAAATAAAAGCAAGGAAATGTCTACCCAATTTCAAAACAACACATACATAAACATAACTATGTGGCAAGCTTGTAAGTGGTACACATTGACATAATTTCATGCATAATTAAATCCTCACCAGTTGGCCCTTTTAGGTATAAGAGATAGAGAGAGATCTCGGTTTAGGAAGCTTAGCTTGAAAGGAAAAAAGAGGCTTACTCTAGAAGTTTCATAATAATATTTTATGTAATAACTAAAAATTATTTAAATCATGCTAAAGACTAACACGTCTTACTACCTTCTACCACATTATGATAACTTACCCAGATTATAGATATCACCTACATCCCCCTTTAAAAGGAGTTTCATCCTCGAAACTAGGACTAAAATAGCTCAGGATAACGCCTTTGCATGCTCATCTTGGTCTCCCATGTAGCTTCCTCAACTCCATGGCAGACCATTGTACTTTTACCAATGTATCACTTTCGTCATCAATTGTTTTGTTCGATGCTCTAGGATCGCCACTGGATGCTCTTCTTTAGCTATCTCAATCTCATCATAACTGAGTATGACTAGAATCAACAACATACTTCCGCAATTGAGATACATGGAAAACGTTATGCACTCTACTCAATGATGGCGGTAAGGCCAATCGATAAATGAGCTCACCAACTCTCTCTAAGATCTTAAAAGGACCTATATATCTAGGTCTCAGTTTTCCTTTTTTCCCAAAGCAAAAGACTCCTCTAGTTGGTGACACTTTGACTAGCACATGATCACCAACTTCAAACTCTAAAAGACGTCATCATTTGTCAACATACGACTTTTGACGACTCTATGCAGTCAACAATCTCTCTTGACTCAACTTGATATTTTCTTTCGTCTCCTAAAGCATGAAGGGCTCAGTCCCGATGGAATCTTCTCTATCAACCCAACAGATTGGTGAACAACAACGTCGAACATACAACGCCTCCAAAGTAGATGCATGCCAACTATTGCTATATGCAAACTCTACTAACGGTAATTATGATTCCCAATCAGCCTTCCAGTCAAGTGCACAAGCCCGCAACATGTCCTCTAATGTCTGAATAGTCCTCTTAGATTGACCATCTGTCTGAGGATGATAGGCGGTGCTGAAATGTAGTTGGGTTCCAAGTGCTACATGAATCGACTTCTAGAATCTCAAAATAAAATGACCATCCCGATCAGACACAATTGTTCTTGAGGCACCACGCAATCTCACAATTTCTCTAACGAATATCTTTGATAGCTTCTTAGGACCCCAAGTCTCTCGAATCCTGAGGAAATGAGCTGACTTTGTCAACCGGTCGACAATCACCCAAATGGCATCCATGCCCTTCCTAGTGTTTGGTAGTCCGGTAACAAAGTCCATTGAGATATCTTCCCACTTCCACTCAGGTATTGGGAGTGGTTGAAGCATTCCTGCTTGCCGCTGGTGCTCAACTTTGACCCGCTGACAAGTCAAGCATTGAACCAAACTCTACAACGTCATTTCTCATGTTGGGCCACCAATAAAGTTGTTTGAGGTCTATGTACATCTTACTTGTGCCAGAATGCACAGAGTAAGGGGTTGTGTGAGCCTCTTCCATAATAGTCTTTCTCAAATCTTCATAAATTGGGACACAAAGGCAATTCCTAAACCTTAGAACTTTATCCTCATGTACTAGAAATCCTGGTGCTTTCCCTTGGAGCACGTCCTCTCGGATTCGAACTAACATTGGATCCTTACCCTGTCCTTGCTGGTTAGATTCCAACAATGAAGATCGAACTTCTAGCATATTTAATTGTCCTTGAGTTCCCGGGAGCCAAATTTCGATGCCATATTTGGATCAAGTCTAGCTGCAGAGCAGATTGTACCGTTAACCGAGAGAGTATGTTCTCCTACACCGACTTCCTGTTCAATGCGTCAGCTACCACATTAGCCTTCCCATGATGATATAAAATCTCAATATCATAATCCTAAATCCACTCCGACCATCTTCGCTTCCTCATATTCAACTCTTTCTGTGTATAGAGGTACTTTAAACTCTTGTGATCAGTATATATTTGGCAAGTAACCCCATATGGGTAGTGACGCTAAAACTTTAGTGAAAAAATGACTGCTGCATGCTCTAGGTTGTGTGTTGGATAATTAGCCTCATGAGTTTTAGTTGGCGGGAAGCATATGCAATAACTCGTCCATGTTGCATTAATACACATCCCAAGCCTTGCCTAGAAGCATCACTATACACAACAAATCCATTAGTACCCTGAGGTACAGTCAAAATTGGTGCAACTGTCAATCTCTTCTTGAGCTCCTCAAAACTTCTCATACAAGAATCGTCCCACTCGAACTTCTTAGTCTTGCATACTAGATTAGTCAGTGGCTATGCAATACAAGAAAACCCTTCCACGAACCTTCTGTAGTACCCTGCCAAACCAAGAAAACTCCTAACACCCTTCACAATCTTCAGAGTCTGCCATGCAGAGATTGCTTTAATCTTTTGAGGGTTAACCTTGACACCCTTTACTAAGTTGACATGGCCAAGAAAAGTATCCTCCGACATCCAAAAATCACACTTGGAGATCTTGGCATATAGTTGGTACAATCTAAGCTAGCCCAAAATAAATCTTAGATGTTCGTCATGTTCCTTCTCACTTCGAGAGTATATCAGAATATCATCGATAAAGACAACGACAAATTGATCCAAATACTCTATAAACACTCGATTCATCAACTCCATGAAGACTGCGAGGGCATTAGTCAAACCAAAAGGCATTACCACAAACTCATAATGTCCATACCTCGTTTGGAAAGCAGTCTTGGGTATATCTTCATCTTTAATCCTAAACTGATGATAACCTGACCTCAAATCGATTTTAGAGAAGATAGGGGCAACGTGAAACTGATCCAACAAGTCATCAATACGAGGAAGAGGATACTTGTTCTTCACAGTAACCTTATTTAATTCTCTATAGTCTATGCATAGTCGCATGAAATCATCCTTCCTCTTTACAAACAAGACAGGTGCTCCCCAAGGTGATGCACTTGGCCAAATATATCCTTTCTCAGCCATTTCCTCTAACTGCTTCTTTAGCTCCTGCATTTCCACAGGCGCCATCCTATATGGTGCTCTTGAAACTGCCGTTGTACCGGGCTCTAAATCAATAGCAAATTCAACTTCGGGGTGTGGTGGTAATCCAGGCAACTCTTACATTAGTATATTCTTGCACGACGGGTATATCAAGTATCTTCGGCTTTGAACCCTCCTCGCGCAACACATAGTACCAAACCTAATTCAATGACTTGGTTGCTTCCATGGCATTGATCAACTTCACAGACTCGTTAGGCTAGCGGCCTGTAATTACATGTTTGGTTCAGTTGTTTGAGGTAACCATAATTGTACAATCCCTATAATCCATCACCGCTTGGTGCCTTACCAACCAATCCATGCCTAGAATGACATCATCATGGTGCAAGGCTATAACAAGAAATTCACATGCCCAATCCCGATCAGCTATACAGATCGGACAATTCCTAAGCTCACGGTTCCCAACTATCTTACTTCCATCAACAACAAAAGGTTGGCAATCATTAATGCAACTAAGGCCAAGCCATTCAACAAATTCATTAGAAATACAGGAATGGGTAGCCCCAGTATCAAAAAGTATGCTAAAAGGTTGAGAGCAGATCCATAGCGTACCTCTAGTGGTGGGAGCATTAGGCTCATCAGCCCTTCTCATCTCAAACACTCTATGTGGAGCTATTGCAGCGCCAGAAGTACTACCTCCATTAATCATGGAGAATATGAGTCTAATGATGAGCTCTTGGAGGAGGAAGTGAAGGAAGAAGGACAAGAAGAGGAGGAGCTCCATGTAGAGGCTGTTGTGGGAGATTGCTTTGTTTTCAAACGCACCTTGGTTGCCATCGAAGCCCTACGCATCCCTAATCAACGTGAGACCATCTTCCACACGAGGTGTTTCATCCAAGGTAAAGTTTGTAGTATGATTATAGATGGCGGTTCATGTTGCAACATAATTGATCAAGCGGTAGTCACTCGCTTTAATCTTTCAACTACACCTCATCTTCAACCCTATAAATTGTGTTGGCTTAACTCTTCTACTCCTCTCAAAGTCAAAAAACAAACCAAGGTTAAATTTACAATTGGAGGCTATGAGGATGAAGTCCTATGTGATGTGTTGTCCATGACTGCTTGCCACATCTTGCTTGGTAGGCCATGGCAATTTGATAGGGGTGTCATACACCATGGGGTTACAAATGAATACTTATTCCGTTTGAGAGGCAAGCGGATCATCCTCCATCCTTTAGCGCCCCATGAGATCATGGCCGATCACGTAGAAAGGGAACAAAGGAGACTTGACAAGGAAAAGGAAGTCACGTCCAAGGGCAAGAAGCTAGCCATAGAAAGCAAAGGAGGCGCATCCAACCACATGCTTTTAGCCAAGCCAAAGGAAATGGTTCACGCAATCCAGGGAAGTAAAGTTTGCTTTCTCCTTATATTCAAAGATACATTGCTTACTTCCCAAGAGCTAGATGATCTTCCTCCTCCTATTGCTCGTCTTTTGCAAGGCGTTGAAGATTTGTTCCAAGAAGAAATCCCTAGGGGGATGCGACCGATTAGAGGGATAGAACATCAAAATGACTTCATACCCGGGGCAACACTTCCAAATCGAGCTGCCTATAGAGCCAATCCAGAAGAGACAAAGAGCTCCAAAAACAAGTGCAAGAGTTGCTTGACAAAGGCTATGTGAGGGAAAGTCTTAGTCCATGCGCCGTTCCTAACATCTTGGTCTTAAAGAAAGATGGGACATGGAGGATGTGTGTTGATTGTCAGGCCATCAACAACATTACCATCAAGTATCGACATCCAATTCCTAGGCTTGATGATATTCTTGATGAGCTACATAGGGCAAGCATTTTCTCCAAGGTAGATCTAAATAGTGGCTACCACCAAATAAGGATGAAGGAGGGCAACGAGTGGAAAACCATCTTCAAAACCAAGTATGGCTTGTATGAGTGGATGGTCATGCCATTTGTGCTCACCAATGCCCCAAGTACATTCATGAGGTTAATGAATCATGTTCTACAACCTTTTCTTGGTAAATTCATGGTAGTTTATTTTGATGACATCTTAGTGTATAGTCACAACTTGCATGAGCATGTCAATCATCTAAGACAAGTCTTAGAAGTGCTTAGAAGTGAAAAATTGTATGCTAATTTCAAAAAGTGTCATTTATTATCCGATCACGTGGTGTTTCTATGCTTTGTTGTGTGTAGGGAAGGCTTGAAAGTTGATGAGGAAAAGGTGAAAGCAATCCAAGAGTGGCCAACTCCCACCACCATGACTCAAGTGCACAACTTTTTGGATTGGCTGGGTTTTACCATAGGTTTGTGAAGGATTTTAGTACATTGGCAACACCTCTCACCGAACTCACCAAGAAGAGTGTGTTCTTCCAATGGGAGGCGCACAAGAAGAAGCTTTTAAAGCTCTTAATGAGAAGCTCACGCAGGCACCACTCCTAGCCTTGCCAAATTTGACAAGACCTTTGAGATTGAGTGTGACACATCCGGAATTGGTCTTGGAGGTGTGCTTATGCAAGAAGGCAAGCCAATTGCTTATTTTAGTGAAAAGCTAGGAGGGGCTGAGCTGAATTATCCTACATATGACAAAGACTTGTTGGCCCTAGTCCGAGTGCTCAAGGTGTGGCAACACTACTTATTGCCAAGGGAGTTTGTCATCCATTCGGACCATGAAGCATTGAAATTCTTAAAAGGGGCAAAGCAAATAGAATAAGAGGCATGCCGAATGGGTTGAATTCATCGAAGCTTTTCCCTATGTCATCAAGCATAAGAAGGGGAAAGGCAATGTGGATGCCCGATGCACTTTCAAGGCGGTATTTTCTCCTCTCCCTTTTGGATGCTAAATTGCTTGGATTCTCTTTAATGAAATAATTTTATGCTAGTGATGCATGTTTTTGTGATATCTTTCATGCATGCATGTCCATGGGGAGTAAGGACCAATTCTATTTGCATGAGGGGTTTCTATTCAAAGGGACTAAGTTATGTGCTCAAAAGGGATCGTCTAAGAGATTGTTGGTTCAAGAAGCCCACGGTGGGGGACTCATGGGACACTTTGGGGTGCTTAAAACCTTGCATACCCTTAAGGAGCATTTTTATTGGTCACGCATGCTTAGGTCAGTTGAGAAATTTTTTGCACCTTGTACCACTTGCTTGCGTGCTAAGTCTAAAGTCCAGCCCCATGGCCAATACACTCCATTACCCATTCCCCAAGCCTCTTGGGAGGACATCTCCATGGACTTTGTCTTAGGGTTACCACGGTCTAAGAGAGGGAGGGATTCCATCTTTTTTGTGGTAGATAGATTCTCAAAAATGGCTCACTTTATTAATTGTTACAAAACTAATGATGCTTTACATGTTGCTAATCTTTTCTTTAATCAAGCTATGAGGTTACATGGTGTTCCTAGATCCATAGTCTCGGACCGAGATGTGAAGCTCCTAAGCTACTTTTGGAAGACTCTATGGGCCAAGCTTGGGACAAAACTTCTCTTCTCCACCACTTGTCATCCTCAAATGGATGGACAAACTGAGGTAGTAAACCAAACTCTTGGTGCATTGCTTAGATCTTTATTGCAAACTAACTTGCGCAGGTGGGAAGAATGCCTCTCCTTCATAGAGTTTGCATACAATTGGTCGGTTCACTCAGCTACCAAACGCACGCCCTTTGAGGTGGTGTATGGTTGTAATCCTACCACTCCATTAGACCTCATGCCATATGCTACCAAGGACCGCGAGAGCAAAGAATGAGCTAACCATGTTGCGAGGATTCAAAAGTTGCACGAGGACACAAGGTTGCAATTAGAGAAAAGGACCTTGCAATACATGAAGCAAACCAACAAGGGTCGCAAGGAGGTGATCTTTGAGCCGGGAGACCTTGTATGGGTACATTTGAGGAAGGAGCGCTTCCCCACCCTTCACAATTCAAAGCTTCAACCTAGAGGAGATGGTCCATTTCAAGTGCTCGAGAGGATCAATGACAATGCCTACAAGTTGGAGATTCCTCCTACCTATGGCGTCCATGATGTCTTCAACGTTGCGGATTTGGCTCCCTTCGTGGTGGATGACGAAGAAAGTTGTGAAGACCTTGATTTGAGGGCAAATCCCTTTCAGGATAAGGAGGATGATGTGACTATGTCCTGATGCGGGGATTAGCCGCGAGTGGCCCGATCTAGACGCCAAGAGACTCGAATGGAAGATGGAGGTGGAAACAAGAGAAAACACAAGAGAACAAGTTAGCAAATGATAGGAAACAAAGAAATAAACAAGGATATAGGAACAACCGAAAGATGCAATGGAGAGACCCTTGGCAAACAATGTCGCCAATAACCAAACCAATGTGCACAAACGACCTTTCCTTCTACAATCTCCCACAACGATGGACGTGTCCAAAGAGCAAGAGAAGGAGGCTTGTGAAGCCTTGGAGCACCAAGATCATAGAGGAAATTGACACAACGCAAGAGCAACCAAGCAAGTTTGAATCAACTTTGAGAAAACACTCCCATGGAGCTCTCAATCTTCATAATGCATAAAGCAAGGTTCATAACATGGGAAAAACTGAGTTACAAAGGAAGCTAAAGGTCTTAAATAGGCTAAGGGGGCGGCCCATAAAAGCCCAACAAGAACCGAGACAAAAAGAGGCTAACTGAGGGAAACTCGGTCCCAGACCCGGCCGAGTTTCAGGCCGCGTCAGGATAGCTGAGGGAAACTTGGCCCCAGACCCGGCCGAGTTGTAGGCCGCGTCAGGAGCTGTGGTCCTTGCTTCTTGTCGCCTTCGTCTTTCGCGGAGACAGTTTCTGACCTAACTTCAGAAGGTTCGTTCTCTCTCGTCCTTGATCGGAATGGAGTGATTCCAACGCCCAGAGATAGATATTGAAGTCTAGTTTCACTCCTAAACATTTGAGAGTGATTGGAGTTGGTAATCAGAAGATATGACACTTTTACTGAGGGGTCGCTGAAAGTTCCGGGAAGGAATTCAACGAAATGATTGTTGTGGGTGTTGGTGGTCTTCGTTCCCTCGCGCTTGGCTTGAAAGGTCACCAAGGTCCGTAGAATGGGCTTGGTGAAGTCCTCGATGAGGGTGGGCTCCCTTGAGACGTGAAGGCTAACCAAGTTCTCGAGTTCCTCGTGCTTACGCTTGGCTCGAACCCTTTGTGAGTGGACCATCTCCTTCCTCAATGGCTTGGGTCGAACCCTTGTGAGGGAACCACCTTTCTTTGTGTGCAACTTGGGTGAAGCCTCGGATGCTCCCGCATCATTCTCCCCTTCTTGGAAATGATTCGTCCTCGAATCAAGCATGTCCATGTCTTCGTCTTCTTCCGCAAAGGGTGAACCAATTCAGCCACATGTGGGACGTCTTGATCTCCTGGTTCAAAGGGCACTTCCCCGGACTCCAACTTTGAGTAGCTCACACACTTCACTTCTTGGCCTGAAATCAAAGCACTAGAGACTCCATACAACTCCACAACTTGGTCAATAAAAGGGTTAGTCACATAAGATGCATTATGAAGTCTAGGGTATGCAATGAATTCATCTTTCTTAGAGGGCTTAGTCATAACAACAATGGCAAAATAAGGTCCTCTATCATGTGCACACAATTGTAAGAATTTAAGCATAAATCTTCCAATGACTACATGATATCCAAGCATGCATGCAAATAATATTCCACTCTTTTTCCTAGTTCTATGTTCAAGCTTAGGAGTGCAACTAACAACATAACACACTTGCATGGACATAAGGATCAATATATGAACAAGATGCATTCCACAAGACATGTATTGTGCTAGAGAACTTTGGTGCACACAAGAATATCTAGTTTTACATGCAAGGACAAAATTTTTCATGTGTATTGTGCTATATGGAATGACATGCTCATTTTCAAACTCAAGAGATGGAATTAAAAAGGTGGAGATAAGAGGTACTTCCCTTGCATTAGTCTCCATTGGCACATTCTTTGTCTCTTGGTTGAAAATTGATTTCTTGGCTTCAACCTCTTCATGGGGTAGGAAGGGCAAGCTTGAAGGAACCATGTGGGTCCGGTCCATCCATGGAGTAGCTAAGGATTTGAATGAACTACGCACAATGATGGGCAATCGATGCTTGACCCTTGTAGGTGAAGGAGATGTTTCTACAACGTCCTTTTGTTTTTCCTTTAGCTCAATCTCCTCTCCTTTGGCCATTGGTTCAATAGCAAGAACCTCCTCCTTTCTTCTTGGCTTGATTTTCTTGAGCATAGCTTGAATACATGTGATATCTCTAGCTCCAGGAGAAGGGTAAGGAGTACTTCCTTTGGAGGCATTAGGAGCGTCGGTTGGGGGATTTAGGCTCGGTGGGGAGGGGCTTGGCTTAGCACTCCTCCTTGGCCCCCCTTGCTCCATATGAGGATGATAGCCTCGGTTTTGGCTACCACTTGAACTTCTTTCTCCTTGGTTCCAAGCCTTAGTTTGTCTCTCAACTTTGATGGCTACGGGCAACAATGGTGTGTGGTGTCGAGGCACAAAGCGAGCTCTCATCAAGGCCTTCATTTGAGTCCAAGTTGTCACTGATGCATCTAAGGTTCCTTTCCTTTCTTTCACAAGATTATCCCACCATGTTAGTGCATAACCATTGAATTCAAGGGTGGCAAGTTGTACCTTTTTATGCTCGGGAAAGTGGTGACAACTCCATATTTGTTCAATCTTGGCCTCCCATTCCATGTAGACATATGAATCACATTGGCCTCCGAAAGATGGAATCTTCACCTTGACCTTGTCAACTCCATTTTGCTCTTGCTCTCGGCCTCTCCTTGCTTGGTAGCCTCGATGTGGCTCATGCTCCCATTCTTCATCTTCATAGGCTCGTCTTGGCTCATCATGATAGGCACGCCTAGGAATTTCTTGAAATTCATTTAAATGGTTAGGAGCATTAGGCTTATCTCTATGCCGGGGGAAGTTGGTGGCTATGGGCACTTGGCGCATCTCTTGAGGCACGGATGCGGGCTGCGGGCTTGGGCACTCTTGCTCCAATGCTACCATCCGATTGGACAAGATAGCAATGTTGGCCGACATGGCCTTGAGCATGTTGAACAACTCGGGTGCCCTTGGTTCGGACCTTCCATGTGGTGGACTTCCTTTATAAGACATGATCAACAAACTCCAAGAAACATGTTAGGGTTAGTGAAATCAAAACAATCCTCACAAGTGTTTGATTACTCGTGTGTTTGATCACTCACTCTCTTGTTGATTTGATGCAAGCTTTTGGAATGTAAGGTTGCCTTGAGAGAGACAAAATCTTCAATAGAACTTGGTGAACTTAGACAACACAAACCAAAGGTGAGAATAACTCTTGGATCATAGAGAATGACAATGCAATTGAATGGAACTAAAATATGTGTTTGGACTTGGAAATGAGCTCAAGAGACACACAATGGAAGCTCAAACACAATTGGACTCAATACGATCACACAAGAAGACTCAATGAAAAAGTGTTTAGAAGACTCAACAAAGTGATGTTATATCTAGCATGTAATACCAATACTCATGACTTGTGAACAATTGCCAATGATATGAAATGTGTTTGGGCAAGGTGAGTAGGGTATTAAGCTTGGGCTAGGATGATCAAGTCTTCAAGAACACTTAATGATATCAAGAGAAAGCACCAATAAACACATACACATTTGTCTTTCTTTTCTTCTTCCTTTTTTTTTTTTTGATCTCGTTTTTTTTTTTTTTTGCTGACTTTCTTTTCCCTTCTCTTTTTTTTTGTAGGGAAAAACGTGCAATAACAAGAAAATAGAAGACAAGTGTGTGGGCTTTCTTTTCTTGGCTTCCCTTGGTTTTGGAAGAAATGGGCTGATTTGTGTGGGTATAGTGGGTGGCCGAAAATAGGCTTCTCCTTTCTTCTCTTTTGTGTTGACTTGGACTTCCTTGGAGCAAAGAAAATGCTGATTTTGGAGGCTAAAAGGTGTGGGCCGAAATGGAGAGAGGGGAGAAAGAAGCTTGGATACTTGCCACTAATAGCAATAGGTAGCTTTCAAGCTCTCTTCCACATACAAGGCTGCAAAGGGTCCCTTTTGGCTCTTTCCCAAACTTCCTAAGGCAACCAAAATGGCTAGAAAGAAAGTAAGGTGTTTCTTTGCCAAAATTGTGCCAAATCACATGCACACTTTAAGCCTTAACATTCAAACATTCAAGGGGCATGGCTGGGAACGTGGGGTTGCTGTGGTGGTGGGTGGTGGCTGTTGGGTGGTGGTGGTGGTGGTAGCAAGGCGGCGGAAGGGTTTTCCGGTCGCCAGATTTTTTTTTTATTTTTTTTTTGGGTTTTTGTTTAGATTTTTGCAAGGCTTGTGGTAGGGCTTTCTTTTTGTGGGGATTTTTGGAAAGGTGATGAAAATATCAAGCAAGCAAAGTCCACAAATACACAAGCATAAGAAAAACAAGACTAGAAACAACAAAGCAAGAAAAACATGAAGAACATGAAGAACACAAGAAGAACACAAGGAAGAACACAAAGAAGAAAAATGGAAAAGAAGACTCAAGGAGCTAACCAAAGGTGGTGGCGCGGCTGAGATGGTGGTGGCTCGACGTCGAGATGGCACTGATACCAATTTGATGCGGGGATTAGCCGCGAGTGGCCCGATCTAGACGCCAAGAGACTCGAATGGAAGATGGAGGTGGAAACAAGAGAAAACACAAGAGAACAAGTTAGGAAATGATAGGAAACAAAGAAATAAACAAGGATATAGGAACAACCGAAAGATGCAATGGAGAGACCCTTGGCAAACAATGTCGCCAATAACCAAACCAATGTGCACAAACGACCTTTCCTTCTACAATCTCCCACAACGATGGACGTGTCCAAAGAGCAAGAGAAGGAGGCTTGTGAAGCCTTGGAGCACCAAGATCATAGAGGAAATTGACACAACGCAAGAGCAACCAAGCAAGTTTGAATCAACTTTGAGAAAACACTCCCATGGAGCTCTCAAACTTCATAATGCATAAAGCAAGGTTCATAACATGGGAAAAACTGAGTTACAAAGGAAGCTAAAGGTCTTAAATAGGCTAAGGGGGCGGCCCATAAAAGCCCAACAAGAACCGAGACAAAAAGAGGCTAACTGAGGGAAACTCGGTCCCAGACCCGGCCGAGTTTCAGGCCGCGTCAGGATAGCTGAGGGAAACTCGGCCCCAGACCCGGCCGAGTTGTAGGCCGCGTCAGGAGCTGTGGTCCTTGCTTCTTGTCGCCTTCGTCTTTCGCGGAGACAGTTTCTGACCTAACTTCAGAAGGTTCGTTCTCTCTCGTCCTTGATCGGAATGGAGTGATTCCAACGCCCAGAGATAGATCTTGAAGTCTAGTTTCACTCCTAAACATTTGAGAGTGATTGGAGTTGGGAATCAGAAGATATGACACTTTTACTGAGGGGTCGCTGAAAGTTCCGGGAAGAAATTCAACGAAATGATTGTTGTGGGTGTTGGTGGTCTTCGTTCCCCCGCGCTTGGCTTGAAAGGTCACCAAGGTCCGTAGAATGGGCTTGGTGAAGTCCTCGATGAGGGTGGGCTCCCTTGAGACGTGAAGGCTAACCAAGTTCTCGAGTTCCTCGTGCTTACGCTTGGCTCGAACCCTTTGTGAGTGGACCATCTCCTTCCTCAATGGCTTGGCTCGAACCCTTGTGAGGGAACCACCTTTCTTTGTGTGCAACTTGGGTGAAGCCTCGGATGCTCCAGCATCATGTCCCATCATGAAGGCCTTGACACCCAAGTCGCCATAGCGGCCGCCACTCCTATGCCATCCTCGGCGCCATGCAAGCCACCCAAGGCCACCACACCATCCCAATGACTTCCCTCAGACACCACGGCTCCCAAAGACTCCCTCAACCATGATGAGTTGATCCAGCCCAAGTGCGCCATAGAAGATTTGTCAAGGCTTTAAGATGGCCACACTTCATTGCCCGCGCCCAGCACCCCCACGGCACCATCAGCCACTATGCATGTTGTCCCGTACACCCAAGCCCCACAACACTCCTCAATCCCTAGGAAGGGCCCTAACACAGGGGTTTCTAGTGAAAGTCCTAAGGAGCCTCACCAATGCCGCTCACCTTACCCCATGCGCGGTGCCACTAGGGTTCCACCCTTGGACCTTGACGATGAGCTGCCACTCGGGGCTATCACGCGTGCGCAAGCCAAAGAACTTTATGCCAAGCTCATGAGGGCACTTCTAAGCCTTGATGTGCCGAGCCTTGATCAATTTGACTCAACGAATTTGCTAATGACGCGCCAGGCCGCATAGAAGACAAATTGCCAACGCGTCTCATGCTTCTTCAAGACATTTAAGGCCTCGTCTTCTATTTTTATTTCTTGCTTATTATATGCATGTTAATTACTTTTAAGACTTCTTTAATTTAAAGATAAGCTTTGGGGAGGAGTTATATTTTTGGTCATGTGAAGGGTTGGCCGTGTAACTCAGTTTGAGGCCTTTATAAGGCCGTGTCTTCTGCCATGTAAAGACACATCTTAAGCTTAATAAAAAACCTTCCAAGGCTCTGTTTTTCCCTTGCAAATTCCAGCAAGAAACTTTTCTTGTATGGCATCGAACAACCTCCTTGATCTTCTACTTCGGGTGTGTTATATCTCCTAATCTTAGATCAACTTATTCTTCCTTTTGTGGTGTGTTGCATCCACTCAAGTTTTGAAAGTTCACTTATCCCCTATATCACTCCAGCAAACCGATCTTCCTTCATCTTTCCCATCTTCCCCTCGTTTCCCCTCGAAATCCTCTCAGAAAGACCCAATCGCAGCGAGTCCTTAGAACCCTCTTGTTTGGCTGCATTCCTTGGCGTTTTCCTTGCACTGAGGCTAAAGAGATCGACATTCCTATCACGAATAGTTATTTTTATATATTTGTTTTTTTACGGATTCAAACATCTTTGATTAATGAACTTTGATGTTTTTATGC
Organism: Rheum nobile; assembly: GCA_027886185.1. Taxonomy (NCBI): domain Eukaryota; kingdom Viridiplantae; phylum Streptophyta; class Magnoliopsida; order Caryophyllales; family Polygonaceae; genus Rheum; species Rheum nobile. Next base: position 1,594,482 of record WOAB01000072.1, on the reverse strand, counting down.
TTGCAATTGAAACACTATTTGCTTAATGATTACACATCTATAACACCTCATTGTTGTATACATCAAAACATCTGTATTTCAGTAGATCACCATCTTATTTAACTATATAAGGTTGCAACGATGTGTCTAAATCATACATGCATTTCCACAAGAAAATAAAAAATGATATTACCATTATTTGCCAATGTGGCAATCCACATAATACTCATTGGAAAAATAATGTTTGTGTATTATTAACACTATAATAAACACAAGTATCCAATTCAAACTTTCAACAAGAACAAAAATAAAAAATATCACATTCGAACCAACAATATCTTATAAAAATGCAATACAATTTCCATTAAATATTGCAGAACACGATAAATTCCAATAATACAAAATCGGCAAGGACGATCTCTTCCAAAGAGTACAAGACCAGAAAGGACGATCTTTTCCACTTGTTCGCTGCCATCAATTACATTCATGTATATGACGTTACGAAAACCCCCATCAATAATATTCAAAACAACCGCGTCCAAAGTGCCAACAGAAGAAGACACAAAATAGAACAAAAAATAGACAAGATAGAGGGAAATTAAATAAACTGTAAAAAGCGAGAAAATGTTTAATAAACTTATATAATTGGACTAAAGAACAAACTGAAAATTATCTACCGCGTCCCAAATTCTAAAGAGAAAATATTTAATATTCCCTCCATAGAGTATCTATTGCCTATACAATCCACGTCCTAATATTTTTTTTACGTTAAAGATGGCTACAATTTCACCAACGATCTATCATTCTTAATATGTTTATATGCTAAAATATAATCAACCCACCAATTAACATGTACTGGTTATGTTTATAAAATTCGAAACTTTATTTTAAACATAAACCAGTTTTCTTACTTTTGCAAGAGACAAACAAAATCTCCATAACATACCAAGTTAATTTATTAGTTTGAAAATTAAACTTAGTCACGCTACAGTCAATCAAATGTATTTGAAATTGCAACAGATCTTAATAAGAAAATATACATATATAACATATATATTACATACATAACACTATATATAAAGTTGCTATATTCATAGAGAAGATGACAAATTAGTCAACGATCCACTAACTAACAACATGGGCCCTCAACAATGAACATGTTACTTTTACAAAATCATCGGAGAAAAGGAAGATAAACCCTATAATTTTTAGAAATGGACGACTTCTGTATTACAACACCTCGCCACCAACCACCCTTTGCCCATACATTTTTCAGTGACCCTATATCATAATTTGGTGAATCAATAGCCGTCGAAGGATGACAAATCTTGTCACCGAAAGTATTTCTTTGAACCTGGTATGTCTGTCGAGAGCAATAATTGTGAAATATTCTATCATATAACTATCTCCCACTAATATTCCAAACACTAGTGCCTCATTGTAGTGTAAAGCCCAAGGACTTGAAAGTGTCAGCCCATGCCAACACAGAGACTTCCCATGAGGCCACCCATCTTGGTACTACTATCATCCCAGCACGCATATATTAAGAATTTTTTACCCTCACTTAAACCATGAAAATGAAGAATTCTTGCTGGCATGGGTAGCACTTCAATCTTTATAAATCAATCTCAAGTTTGGGGTGTTACAAACTCTCCTACTTAAACCCTTGACGTCTCCGTGAAGGTCTAAAGACCATGCTCTAGGTCTAGTGACCGCCATCCAGGCCGAGTCCACTCGTAACCAAGAGTCTGCTTTGATACCATATTTGTAACACCCTCGACTTATGTCGGTAGTGTTACATGCCAGTGACCTCAAACTTTAATGTTCACAGTCACCTTAGGCTTAATCCGAGCAATTTATACAAAATTATATATACATTCAATATGAGAGAAATAATAGCGGAAGATTTTTTGAAACAAATATTTAATCTTTATTAAAAATTCAAGTCATAAGTTGAGGAGATTAGTTTTATAAGACAATATCAATTAACAGCGAAAGACTTTACATAAACCCTAATTACTTCACAAGTTTATCTAATATTATCATCTATTACATTATACTAGGAAAATTAAATTATATAGCCAAAACAACATAGAAATATACTTTGAAACAAAACTTCAAACTGCAAGCCTTGTTCTCTGATTCATTACTTCTAGATAACCTAAAACAAGTTGACTGATGTACCCTATGGGACGGATTACACCAGCCAACCATGTAAGCAAAAAGAGTGATTTGTTAGTCTAATGAAAGACTAAGCAATGGTATTTATCTGTGGTTATGCATGGTCATATCTAGCTATTACCATTGTTTCTCAAATTGAAGCCGGTGGACGATAGGTAACCATAATACTTCCACTGATAGGAAAGATGGACAAAAGAGATATGCATGAAAGGGATACCCGAAATGAATTTGGGTATTATGGAAAGAAGATATGGTTTCATTTAGGAACATTCTAATATCATCATCCAATATATATAAAACTCCATTGAATAATTGGGTCCGACAAACCTCATTGCATAAAGCGAATTCAGATTGGAAAGATGACCCGCTTAGATTAGAGGAAGAACCTTCCAAGTTGTACTTCTCGCTTTGGTTCATTAATTATGTGCTCGCAAAATTTATCTTATTTAATTTCAACACACCACTGATTATCTTAATGCTTTTAACACATTCTCCAAAACTGATACTAAAACGGGTGAATCATTACGAACCCACACATTTCACTCAGGAGGTCCCCAGACACTTCTTATTCCACGATGAATAAGAAGCATGGCCATGACCAAACAAATATTAGGGAATTAAGCCTCCTAATACCAAATTATAAAGAGATCATTATGCCTCGCAAGGCCATAATGTCCATGTTGGAACGATGATGTTCCCTCTAGTTTTGATGATGATAAACACCATTTGGTTTTATAATTTACTTCTTTCTAAATATTTAATGGATGCAGATCTAGAGATTTGGTTCTTACATGCATTCAAACATTACTGTAAGTCTGATATGTTATTAAACCATGCTTGTGAGTCTTTCAATAGTTGCATACTAGAAGCCAGGGAAATGCCTATTTTGGCTATGTGTGAGTGGATTAGAAGGAAGTTAATGAACATGTTTGTGACTAAAAGAAAAATGATAAGGGGGCATAATGGGATTTTAACTCTTGAGGTTGTGAAAGAAATAGAACTTGCCAAGGTTGAGAGGCTTAGGAGGTGTAGGTGTTACGGTTAAGATAACAGATATGAGGTTGACCAGGGAAGCAAAACTTTTATGGTGGATCTGGGAGAAAAGAGTTGTGGGTGTAATAAATGGGACTTGACTGGCATCCCTTGTTCTCATGCTATTTGTTGTATTCTGAAGAAAAGAATGAGGGTTGAGCATTTTATGAAACGATCGATCAACGTTGCCCGGTCAACGCCCATTTTTTTTGTTTCTTCTTATCATTTTTTTTTTGATTTTCTTATTCTTGTTTTCCTACAAGTTTTCATTATAAACTTTTTTATGAAAAAACTTGAACAATTAGGTCTTAAAGTTGAACAATTGTATGTTAAAAGTTGAACAATTAAAATTGAACATTATTAAAGTTGAACAATTATATCTAAAAAGTTGAACAATTGTATCTTAAAGTTGAACAATTTCACTATTATAGTTAGACAACTGTATTTGCTATGTATATAAATTTGAACAATTGTATCTAAATGTTGAACATTTTCATTTTCTTATAATGTTTTAGGGGGTGGTCCGTTTTTGCCGGTTTTGCTATTCTTGTTTTCCTACCCATTTAGGATTTATGGCATAGGGTTTACGTTTTGAACATTTTGAGTTCTATTAAGTTTTATATTACCTTATAAACAAAACTTCAAGTTCATATAACAATTTTTCAAATTTGAAAGAAGTATTGTTCAATCTATCTTTTGTTATAGGTTTGAATTTTTCATGAAAAAAAAATTGTTCAACTCTTACAATTGTTCAACTTTATCTATTGTTTAAAAAACTAATTCAACTTTTAAGATACAATTATTCAAATTCAAGAGGGAATTGTTCAATTTTTAGAAACAATTTTATGAGGAAAACGTGTAGGAAAATAAGAATAAAAAATGGAAAAAAAAATTGTTTTGGGCCAAAAAAAAATTTAAAAAACAAAACTGATCGTCGCATAGTGAAAACAAATGTCTAATTATAAATATGAAATTGTTCAACTTTAAGATTCAATTGCTCAACTTTTTTGGTACAATTGTTCAAGTTTATATATTTTTCAAAAAAAGTGTTCAACTTTTAACATACAATTGTTCAAATTTAATAAGGAATTGTTCAATTTAAAAAAAAAACAATTTTATGCTAAAAAGGTGTAGGAAAACAAGAAAAAAAATGAAAAAAAAAATTGCCTGAAAAAACCCTTTTTTAGTGAAAACAATTATCTAACTATAAAAATGAAATTGTTCAACTTTTTTGATACAATTGTTCAAATTTATATATTGTTAAAAAATTGTTTAACTTTTAATATACAATTGTTCAAATTCAATAGGGAATTGTTCCATTTTTTAGAAACAATTTTATGATGAAAATGTGTACAAAAACAAGCATAAAAAAGTTTTTTAAAAAAATTGATCCGAAAAAAGGGCAAAAGTTAGTCTGATCGGTCAATGGTCAGATGTTGACCATGGGGTGTGGTTGGGTGTGGGAGGGTGTAAGTTTGCTATGATGGAACATCCATCATAGCCTTCCATTGTCCCAAAATAGTTGGTTCTCATTTCTCCTTACGTTTTACCGTAAGCATTCGTTTCACCGGAGCTTAACTATATATATAGGATGCGAATCTGGTGATAACTCTTCTTAACATGAGAACTTCTCTTAAAATACAAATTAGTGCACAAGTCTGTGCAACAAGGTGCACAAGGGAAAGAAAGTGCACAATGCACTTGTAATGGGTGCACAATTGTGCACTACGTTGGTGCACTGGTCTCCATCATTGACCCATCGAAGCTTCGGTGTTGACCACTGCTGACCAGCATTGACCACCATTGACCGGTGTTGACCAACCTTTTACCGGTCAGTGATGCGAATGCCAATCCGCATCAAGTGGACACGACGCCGCCGACACCAACACTAGGGCTTGACAAGTCACTCGATGTCGAGCCTCCAAACCAAGCATCCTTTGGCCTACAACCTCCTCTTGATGGTGAAGAGCAACAGGTTCCAAGAGCGCCGAACAAAGTGTGGCCCGCGCCGACCAAGCCCGTCACCAGAGCCGATCCCCGGGCACTAGCGCGCGACACTCAAGACCACGTCGACGTAAACCCACCTCTAGGGGCCATCACTCGGTCCCAACCCAAGAAGTTGCTTCATGACCTCCAAAGAGGCCTGATGTCTCAAGGTGCGTCGAGCCAACTGCTCAAAGACTCGGTGACTCTACTTAGCCAAGAGAAGGCGCCGACACAAGCATGTGATCCTCGACACTCATCGAGCACTTATCTTCCAACCGGACTCCAACTCCTTCTCCAGCCTTCATGGATCCAAGGAGTGCCAAGGACATCAAGTTGGCTGAGCAAATTGAAGGAATGCCCAAAGGCCGACGCTGGCCATGTCCTGACAACACTAGCGCCGACGCCAACAGTATCATGACAACTCAACCAAGACGATCTCCTAGATGCCTCGTGCGTTTGGGTTCATTGTTGGTGGGCCCCTTCATGATGATGTCAAGGACTACATATCCAAATTGCAGCCCATTTCGAGTCGTTTTGCTCTTGCTTCTGCTAAAGGCCAAATTGCTATGTTTAGTGTTTTCATGCTAGACTATTTAAGGGATTTTTCCTTAGTTTTTCATTCACGTTTTAAGCTTATATTTGTTCAAGTTTTTCCAGAGAAAAACCCTAGAACTCTTGAGTTTTTGACGTCTTGCTTTGGTGAGATTATCCAAACACTTGTGGATCGAATCTTGGTGAGCATATCCTAGATTTCTTTCTACGTTGTCTTCTGTGTTCTTGGTGAGTTTATCCAAGGAATTTCAGTTGAATATCCCTCTCAAACCCTTTGTCTAAACCCATCTCAATACTCCTCAAAGTCTCACGTCTAGACTTCTCTTCCCTTCTTCATCCGAATTCATCTTCACGTGGTGTCTTCAACCGGATCTTTGGACGGCGAACTCTCCTTGAACCAGTCCGGATCCTTTCTTGGGCAATATCATTTGGTATCAGAGCCTTCTTCAAGTTTAGTTTTGGATTCCAAGTTCATTTCCATAAGAAAAGCATGCAATGAACATCAATTGTTCCTAGCCGAAGTGTTGTTGTCTTGTTCTCGTGTTCTTGTGTGTTGTTTCTTTGTTTTTGATTCAGACTTTGAGTGGATCTGCAGCGGACGAAAGGTTGAAGGAGAGGGACGTTTGTAATAGTTCAAAAATGTAACTCCCTTTGACCAAGCCAGATTTGTCGCCATCTGAATTCAGCCATTTAATCCTTCAATTGTCTCCTCGTTTAATCTGCTGAATTAATTTGTTGTCATTCAATGCTCTTCTTTACTTAGCCTTGACCAATTGCTGCATTATTTTATAACTCCTTGGCTTAATTAATCACGTGTATTACATGAAATATAATTCATAAGGTCTAAGTCAAGGAATCAGATACGGAAACACGTATTTATTCCGAAGCCAATTCAGATCCTATCTTTTGTGTGATTACTTAAGGTCAAAGTTGTATTATCTTTGTCGTGGGTTAAAGAGGCTAAAAGCCAAGTTGTACTCGAGCAAAATTGCAAAGAAATTGCTAAGTTAAATTATGGACTCGAGAAAAAGGGGTTGAGCAAAGAAAAACCCGACCTAAAACAAAAGGGGCAGCCTTTAAAAAAAAGTGATCTCAACCAGAAAAAGTCGAGCATAAGTTTGAAAAGTTTAATGTTCTTCATTTGTTATTAAAGGACTGAAGTTGTGAAAGAATATTGCTTAGTACCTTTTGTGCACTTGAGTTAGACTTGACTATCTAAACTAAGTGTTAATACACGTGAGAGAACTAAGCCAAGCTTACTTGACCAAACACGTCTCCTAGCCGAACCTTACACTTGGAGTTGATTGCAACTTTCCTTGTGGTTATTGACATTGGAATTTGTAACTACACTTGGAAGGGTGTCTTTGTCTTGTGATTGTGTTCAAGTTAGGTTGGACGTCGGAGTCAAAACAACATTTGGAAGACAAGAGACGTTGGTCCACCGAGGTAGCGAATCTACACTTGTACATTCGGTTTTGAACTAAGACTTTGTGTGTTGTCTCTTATGCAATGCCTAGTGGCAAGGACAAAGAGCCCATGGACGGTAGCCTCCTTGGGAAACCAATTACTCTAGAGGACTTACAAGCTGTCCTTGACAAGACCCGGATGGATCTTCTTCAGACCATTGATGCTAAAATTGAAGAAAGGATAAGCACTTCCATGAGGGGTAGTGCCGTGGACCATCAAGAAGGTTCACAATCTGAGGAGGAAGAGCTAAGTGATCACCATAGGGTAGGACCTTCACGGACTGCAAGAGACCGCACTCAAGCCCGGACGAACACGGACCAAGAGGAGTTTGACAATCCTTTCTCTTCGGAGGCACGTTGGCCTTTGTCTCCACGGCGTGAATCTACCACGCGCCCTCCTTTCTTTGACGGCATGTTGAGGAGACCCTACCGACCAATGGGGCCGCCACCTATGATACCAAGACGAGGGCCTTTTGTTCCCCCAGCTCAAAGAGCACAAGCTAGGCCAAGAGAAGATGCTGCCTATGCAAAGGCGCATCAACCCGGACAACACCTCTTCGGCTACCCCATGCATAATGCACACCAACAAAATTATGGTGTCAAGCTGACCATCCCTACTTTTAAAGGAACTTTTGATGTGGAGGCCTACCTTGATTGGCTATCCACCATTGAGGCAATGATTGAGTTCTACCAACATACCGACGCTCAACGCATAGCTCTTGATGAGAATCAAATCCCTGAAGAGGTTTTTCTTCCCAAGAGAAACTAGATCGTGGCCAAGCTAGGGTTCTTTTTCCACTCTTGAGCTTGAATGGTCTCCAATGGCCTTTGGAAGAGACTCTCGGTCGTGGAAGAGGCGGAATACCAAGGGAGGCGCCAAGAGGCCCGGAGGGTGGCCGAGAGGAGGTACGAACGGTGGAGGTGCCAAGGGACCCTCTCTTGGAGGTTGTTCCTTAGCTGAGATTGTCTTGCTTCTAACGAGAGCTTGGGAGCATGAGGGATCCAAAACGAGATTGAAGGGGAAAGATGGATTGGAGAGTTGGAAGCTTGAGTTTATAAAAGATAGTGGCGGCCTAGGGGAGTTAAACTCTTACCCAAGGCTTTGGCCACTCTTTAATTCTTCAACTAATGAGAAAATATGACAAAGAGGAGTTTAAATACTCTACGGTTTTCCAAGTGGGCTGGCTGCACATGCAAGTGAAAGCCCACAACCAAGGAAAGGCCCAATAACATAAATGAAGACACAAAAAGGGAAAGGGTAAAAGCCTTGAAGGCTAGGCTTGAGGCACGCGCCTAGAATGCCTCGGAGTCGAAGCGTCAGGCGCTTGATTGTCGTGGCATCTAGGCGTCGAGTCTTGGTGGCTGGAGGCTAGGCTCCATCGCCATGGAGGTGCTTTGGTGACCTTGGAGACAAGGCCTTAGCTTGGCTTGATGAGGGCCAAGGTGGAACTCATCACTCTCCCCTTCTTGAGGGCAAATTGTCCTCAATTTGTGGCTAGGATCGGGGGTTTCGGAGGGGCACCATGTAGGGCTTCCATGGGCGAGCACAAAGTGGAAGCAAGTGAGAATGAACCAAGGAGGCTCGCTCCCCTTCTTATGCGTGACCATCGGGTGAGCGCCTGGTCATGAACTTCGGGACCGTCCATGAATGGAGTGAAGACGTCTATATGGACCAATGTCATATAAAGCAAGCCATCATTAGGAACCGGTGGCGCAAGAGGCAAGTCGGTGTCCATAAGACGGCTTGGAAGAGCTCCCAACGCCATGCTATGTGTACTCCAAGGAGGCGCCAACAAGGCCCTAAGCAAGGTAGCCGCCGACATGGTCCTACATCAAAGCAACTCAACAACAAAATGTGAGAATATCCTACGCCCCGGGGTGGTTTTAAGAAGGGCCCTAGGCACGGTCCAAAAGGGAGATGGGGTTGGTTCATGCGCAGCCCTAATGTGATAGGTGATGAGAGGGATTAGGTATGGTGTCCATATGAGGAAAAGAAAAATAGTGGGCATCCTCAAGGCAATGTGTGAGAGCCGACAAGCTAGGGGATTGGCCATGTGGGAGAGATGAACTAGTAGCACCCAAAGAGAAACTCTCTCCTTCTTAGGAGTTGGCCACCCGACTACAAGAGTGAAATACACAACCACCCAATTCCCGGTATAAGAGGATACACGAATGCTAGGGTCAGGAGGGGAAAACCTAGGATAAATCAATGGGACAAACACCCAAGCACGGGGCCACAAACCAAGAGACAAGCTGAGGTGAGGTCCTAACGAAAGGGTCCCTAAAGACGCTATGTGTGGGGCTATCCTCAAAGCCTCCGTGTCAACCTGAAATACCTTATACATGAGGCACCTAGGAAGGGATGTATGGTCAGTCCATAAAGCTCCATAATCGAAATGATACTCCGTAGGCAAGGGGTTCCAAGGAAGCGCTCTAGGTATAATCCTCAAAGGGCCCCGAACAAAATGACAATCCTTTTGCAAAGGAAGCCTAGGGGAGGATCTAGGCATGCTCAAGGACAAGGTGGAGAGATGGCAGCCCGTACCCACATAATAGGCCCAAAACTTAACATTGCAAAGACGCGTAATAAGGGCATTATCATGGTATGGGGTACGCATAATCAACACATGAAGCATCCGAAAGGTGTGCCGAAAGATGGAATATGCAAAGCACACGACATACGTAACTAGGAGAGGAAATGAATGAAATGAATACATCTCATGCAACAAGGATGGGGAGCTATGAATCAAACATGAGTATGCCAAATCCAAGGGTATAACATGCAAGCCTTTTGTATTGCCTAAGGCACTAAATGCATTAACATGAGAGGTATATGCCATAGGAAGTGTAAGGTCATATGCAAGAGTAGTGGCATCACTCTTCCTAAGCCTGAGTATATGCTTCATGGCGCAACAAGTTAAACAATTATCATACTTAGGCATGTAGGAAAGAACAAGCAATAAGTGAAACTTTGCTGGCATGAATTGAGACATAGAACTATAATACAAACAAGAATGTGTAGTCCTAGATGTAAAACAGTTTGTCTTCATAAATAAAGCTCTATCCAAAGGTGTAAATGGAAACTCATGCAAGGTATCACTCAAGGGCATAAAAGGAGAGACAAAATAAGGTACCTCCCTAAATATAGGGGTCATTGGAGCGTCTCCGTTGTAGGGGTTAAGAGCTGGCCTTGGAACCTTATAAGGCTCGTCATCCATAGCATGGACCTCCTCTTGGAGTGAGAATGGCAAGCAAGAAGGAACAAGAGGTGTGGCATCCATCCAGGGCATGGCCAAAGAGCTCAGGGAGCTGCGAGTGATGATAGGGCGAGGTACCCACTGAGGCGCAACCAATGCACCCCCTGGCGCGGTCATGGCTCCTTGAGGCGCAGCAGGGGTGCTGCACAGCGCAGCCAAGGCGCTTTGAGGCACGACCAAGGTGCGATGGGGCTCGGACAAGGCGCGCTGAGGCTCAGGCAGGGTGTCATGGCGTGGCACGGATGAGGCATCGTGAGGAACAACTGAGGCCATGTGAGGCGCGCCTGAGTCAATGTCAAACGCGGCCAAAAGAGGCTGAGGCGCATGCAAGGGTACTTGAGGCGCGACCAAGGCACAAGGAGGCTCTTCAAAGGCAAACTGAGGCGCGGCCATAGAACAAGAAAGCACAACCGAAATGATCTGAGGTGCGACCAAGGCATGTTGAGGCGCGCCAAGTGCAACGTTGTTGTGGGCCTCTTCCCAAGGAGCAACCACGTCAATAGTAGCCTCTCCGTGAGCTTCATGGTCGGAGATGTTGTGGTTGAGCATCGGGAACGCGCGTTCACATGCACTTGGGCTGGCTAGCATGGATCTCGGGGCATAGTGGTGAGCCATGACATAGACGAGCTGGGCCCAAATTTGGATGGGCGGGAAGCCTCCGAGACGTAGGGACTCTTGCACCTTTGGCCACCACGTACGGGCATAGTCGGTGAAGTACCAAGTGGCGATGCGCACCTCCTCGCGAACATCATAACCCGAGCGGCCAAAGACGTAGTGTGTGTGGCGCTCCCATGCCAAGAACTCGGAACCACCGCCGTTGCAACCGGTGAAGGAGTAGAAGGACACCCCTATAATATGGCCCTCGGGCTAGCTAGGCTCATAAAGGTTCGACCAGGGCCGAGCTCGAGCATGCCGGTAATCGAATGGCATTCGGTCATATCCTCCTCTTGATGGCACAGAATGAGGCGCTGAGGGGCACTTGGAGCTGCGGCCGGGGACACCATAGGAGGCTCGAGGTCGAGGGCGGTGGTATTGTTCAAACCCGACGGCTTCCTCAAGGAGATAATCGAACTCATCTTCTATAGGATATTCCATGGCCTTGTCAGCTAGGAAAACCAAAGGAAATGCCAATCAAATGTTCCAAGGAAAGTAGTAATACATAACACAATATAAAATAAACAAACAAGGGAAATGCAAGAAGGACATGTCAAACAAACAAACAACACACACAAAGATGCCTACACAATAAGGCAAGTGAGGTCTAGGGCAATCACAAGTAGCACAAAAGTAGGCTCAAGCAAAGGGAAATGGTAGGCTAAGGTCGTGTGACTTGAGGAGATGGGGCGGGTTAAAGCACTTCCAAGCAAGGCCCAATTGAATGACTTAGAGTAGATGAGTGAATGCCGAAAAAGATTATGGATGACAAGTCTAGAGAAAAGCACAATTCGACTACCCTATGGGCCCAAGAAGAGGTGAATTGTGGTGAAAAGCAACATAGAGGATCATGGAGAGATAGTGTTAGTGGCCCAGGGTGTCTAGGGGAGGTGAGAGAACCCACCAAAGAATGTGGCCCAACCGAAAAAAAGAAAAATTTGAGTGGACCTTTTCTTAATTAATTTTTTTTTTGTATTCCGACTTTCTGAATTTTTTTTTTATTGATGGGCCTTTTGCCTTTTCTTGGCCTCTTGTTTTGAATGAGGCTTTTTCTAAAAATGAAAGAGCAAGGTCCAAATGGCAGACATGTAAGTAGAGAGGAGGTGGGGCCACACGAAGGCCTTTGAATGACACTTAGGGCCAGCACCAAGGGTGTGTTGAAGACAATGTCCCATTTTGGTGTGTGGGACAAAGAGAAGAAGAGGGAAAGGAGTTTGTTAACTTGCCACTAATGATCCCCCCCTTTTTGAAGACCACAAAGAAGAAGCTTCCAAGCACTCTAACCCACACAATTGAGCCAAGAGTCGAATTTGGCCTTTACTCAAACAACCTAAGACACCCAAAATGCCAAGAAGAAAAGCACTTTTGTCCTTTGCCAAATATACCCAAGTCACATGCACACTCTAAGGGATTCAAATTAAACAAACAAGGGCAAAGGCTAGGGCCGGCAGGGGAGGGGTGCGTAGTGGCTGGATGGGTGGTGCTTGGTGGTGGGAAGGCGGCATACACGGTGGTCTGGTCGCCGGTGGTGGTGATGGGCGGCGAAAATCTAATTTTTTGGGTGGTTTTGAGGGTGGGTTTGGGAGGGACGAACAAGGCAACGAAAATAACTATTAAACTATCCTAAAAGCAAGCAAAAGAAGCATGGAAGTAAAGAAAAAACTAAGAATGAATAACTAAGCACACAAACATGAGAGAACCTAAGTCTAGAACCTAAGTCTAGAACATGTTTAGCATGGCAACAATAAGAAATCTCATGCAAGCTATGAAAATAAGCATAAAAAAAACTGAATTTGAAAGGGAAAGAAAAACGTAGCTTGAAAAATGGCTCTTGATACCAATTGATGAGAATGAAACCCCTAAAGAGGTTTTTCTTCACAAGAGAAACTAGATCGTGGCCAACCTAGGGTTCCTTCTCAACTCTTGAGCTTGAATGGTCTCCACTGGCCTTTGGAAGAGACTCTCGGTCGTGGAAGAGGCGGAACACCAAGGGAGGCGCCGACAGGCCCGGAGGGTGGCCGAGAGGAGGTGCGAACGATGGAGGTGCCAAGGGAACCTCTCTTGGAGGTTCTTTGGCTGAGATTGTCTTGCTTCTAACGAGAGCTTGGGGAGCATGAGGGATCCAAAACGAGATTGAAGGGGAAACAGGGATTGGAGAGTTGGAAGCTTGAGTTGATAGAAGATAGTGGCGGCCTAGGGTAGTTAAACTCTTACCCAAGGCTTTGGCCACTCTTTAATTCTTCAACTAATGAGCAAAGATGACAAAGAGGAGTTTAAATACTCTTCAGTTTTCCAAGTGGGCTTGCTGCACATGCAAGTCAAAGCCCACACCCAAGGAAAGGCCCAATAACATAAATGAAGACATAAAAAGGGAAATGGTAAAAGCCTTGAAGGCTTGGCTTGAGGCACGCGCCTAGAATGCCTTGGGTCGAAGCGTCGGGCGCTTGATTGTCGTGGCATCTAGGCGTCGGGTCTTGGTGGATGGAGGCTAGGCTCCATCTCCATGTAGGTGCTTTGGTGACCTTGGAGACGAGACCTTGGCTTGGCTTGATGAGGGCCAAGGTGGAACTCATCACTCTCCCCTTCTTGAGGGCAAATTGTCCTCAATTTGTGGCTAGGATCGGGGGTTTCGGAGGGGCACCATGTAGGGCTTCCATGGGCGAGCACAAAGTGGAAGCAAGTGAGAATGACCCAAGGGGGCTTGCTCCCCTTCTAATGCTGAGCCATCGGGTGAGCGCCTGGTCATGAACTTCGGGACCGTCCATGAATGGAGTGAAGACATCTATAGGCACCTGTCACAAGAAGAAAGCCATCATTAGGAACCGGTGGCACATGAGGCAAGTCGGCGTCCATAAGACGGCTTGGAAGAGCTCCCAACTCCATGGTAAGTGTACTCCAAGGAGGCGCCAACAAGGCCCTAAGCAAGGTAGCCGCCGACATGGTCTTATAATAAAGCAACTCAACAACAAAATGTGAGAATATCCTACGCCCCGGCGTGGTTCTACGAAAGGCCCTAGGCACGGTCCAAAAGGGAGATGGGGTCGGTTCATGCGTAGCCCTAATGTGGTAGGTGATGGGAGGGATTAGGTCTGGTGGCCATATGTGGAAAAGGAAAATAGTGGGCCTCATCAAGGAAATGTGTGAGAGCCGACAAGCTAGGGGATTGGCCATGTGGGAGAGATGAACTAGTAGCACCCAAAGAGAAAATCTCTCCTTCTTAGGAGTTGGCCACCCGACTACAAGAGTGAGATACACAACCACCCAATTCCCGATATAAAAGGATACACGAATGCTAGGGTCAGGAGGGGAATACCTAGAATAAATCAATAAGACAAACACCCAAGCACGTGGCCACAAACCAAGAGACAACCTGAGGTGAGGTCCTAACGAAAGGGTCCCTAAGGAGGCTATGTGTGGGGCTATCCTCAAAGGCTCTCTGTCAACCTGAAATACCTTATACATGAAGCACCTAGGAAGGGATGTATGGTCAGTCCATAAAGGTCCATAATCGATATGATACTCCGTAGGGAAGGGGTTCCAAGGAAGCGCTCTAGGTATAATCCTCAAAGGGCCCCGAACAACATGACAATCCTTTTGCAAAGAAAGCCTAGGGGAGGATCTAGGCATGCTCAAGGACAATGTGGAGAGATGGCAGCCCGTACCCCCATAATAGGCCCAAAAATCAACATTGCAAAGACGCATAATAAGGGCATTATCATTGTATGGGGTACGCATAATCAACACATGAAGCGTCCGAAAGGTATGCTGAAAGATGGAATATGCAAAGCACACAACATACGTAACTAGGAGAGGAAAGGAATGAAGTGAATACATCTCATGCAACAAGCATGGGGAGCTATGAAGCAACCATGAGTATGCCAAATCCAAGGGTATAACATGCAAGCCTTTTGTATTGCCTAAGGCACTAAATGCATTAACATGAGAGGTATATGCCATAGGAAGTGTAAGGTCATATGCAAGAGTAGTGGCATCACTCTTCCTAAGCCTAAGTATATACTTCATGAAGCAACAAGTTAAACAATTATCATACTTAGGCATGTAGGAAAGAACAAGCAATAAGTGAAACTTCGCTGGCATGAATTGAGACATGGAACTATAATGCAAACAAGAATGTGTAGTCCTAGATGCAAAACAGTTTGTCTTCATAAATAAAGCTCTATCCAAAGGTGTAAATGGAAACTCATGGAAGGTATCACTCAAGGGCATAAAAGGAGAGACAAAAGAAGGTACCTCCCTAAATATAGGGGTCATTGGAGCGTCTCCGTTGTAGGGGTTAAGAGCTGGCCTTAGAAGCTTGTAAGGCTCGTCATCCATAGCATGGACCTCCTCTTGGAGTGAGAATGGCAAGTAAGAAGGAACAAGAGGTGTGGCTTCCATCCAGGGCGTGGCCAAAGAGCTCAGGGAGCTACGAGTGATGATTGGGCGAGGTACCCATTGAGGCGCAACCAAGGCACCCCCTGGCGCGGTCATGGCTCCTTGATGCGCAACAGGGGTGCTGCACAGCGCAGCCAAGGCGCTTTGAGGCACGACCAAGGTGCGCTGGGGCTCGGACAAGGCGCACTGAGGCTCAGGCAGGGTATCATGGCGCGGTGCGGATGAGGCGTCATGAGGAGCGGCTGAGGCCATGTGAGGCGCGCCTGAGTCAATGTCAAACGCGGCCAAAGGAGGCTGAGGCGCATGCAAGGGTACTTGAGGCACGACCATGGCGTAGGGAGGCTCTTCCAAGGCAAACATAGGAGGCTCGAGGTCGAGGGCGGTGGTATTGTTTAAACCCGACGGCTTTCTCAAGGAGATAATCGAACTCATCTTCTATAGGATATTCCATGGCCTCGTCACCTAGGAAAACCAAAGGAAAACGCCAATCAAATGTTCCAAGGAAAGTAGTACGACATAACACAAGATCAAATAAACAAACAAGGGAAATGCAGGAAGGACATATCAAACAAACAACACACACAATGATGCCTACACAACAAGGCAAGTGAGGTCTAGGGCAATCACAAGTAGCACAAAGTAGGCTCAAGCAAAGGGTAATGGTAGGCTAAGGTCGTGTGACTTGAGGACATGGGGCGGGTTAAATGCACTTCCAAGCAAGGCCCAATTGAATGACTTAGAGTAGACGAGTGAATGCCGAAAAAGATTATGGATGACAAGTCTAGAGAAAAGCACAATTCGGTTACCCTATGGGCCCAAGGAGAGGTGGATTGTGGTGACAAGCAACATAGATGAACATGTAGAGATAGGGTTAGTGGCCCATGGTGCCTAGGGGAGGTGAGAGAGCCCACCAAAGAATGTGGTCCAACCGAAAAAAGAAAAATTTGAGTAGACCTTTTCTTAATTATTTTTTTTATTTTTTTTTGTATTCCGACTTTCTGTTTTTTTTTATTGATGGGCCTTTTGCCTTTTCTTGGCCTCTTGTTTTGAATGAGGCTTTTTCTAAAAATGAAAGAGCAAGGTCCAAATGGCAGACATGTAAGTAGAGAAGAGGTGGGGCCACACGAAGGCCTTTGAATGACACTTAGGGCCGGCACCAAGGGTGTGTTGAAGACAATGTCCCGTTTTGGTGTGTGGGACAAAGAGAAGAAGAAGGAAAGGAGTTTGTTAACTTGCCACTAATGATCCCCCCCTTTTTGAAGCCCACAAAGAAGAAGCTTCCAAGCACTCTAACCCACACAATTCAGCCAAGAGTCGAATTTGGCATTTACTCAAACAACCTAAGACACCCAAAATGCCAAGAACGAAAGCACTTTTGTCCTTTGCCAAATATACCCAAGTCACATGCACACTCTAAGGGATTCAAATTAAACAAACAAGGGCAAAGGCTAGGGCCGTCAGGGGAGGGGTGCATAGTGGCTGGATGGGTGATGCTTGGTGGTGGGAAGGCGGCAGACACGGTGGTCCGGTCGCCGGTGGTGGTGGTGGGCGGCGGAAATCGATTTTTTTGGGTGGTTTTGAGGGTGGGTTTGGGAGGGACAAACAAGGCAACGAAAATAACTATTAAACTATCCTAAAAGCAAGCAAAAGAAGCATGGAAGTAAAGAAAAAACTGAGCATGAACAACTAAGCACACAAACATGAAGAACAAGAAAAATTTCAAGCTAGCAAGAGAGAACCTAAGTCTAGAACATGTTTATCATGGAAACAATAAGAAATCTCATGCAAGCTATGAAAATAAGCATAAAAAAAAACTGAATTTGGAAGGGAAAAGAAAAACTTAGCTTGAACAATGGCTCTTGATACCAATTGATGAGAATCAAACCCCTAAAGAGGTTTTTCTTCACAAGAAAAACTAGATCGTGGCCAAGCTAGGGTTCCTTCTCCACTATTGAGCTTGAATGGTCTCCAATGGCCTTTGGAAGAGACTCTCGGTCATGGAATAGGCGGAACACCAAGGGAGGCGCCGAGAGGCCCGGAGGGTGGCCGAGAGGAGGTGCGAACGGTGGAGGTGCCAAGGGAACCTCTCTTGGAGGTTCTTTGGATGAGATTGTCTTGCTTCTAACGAGAGCTTGGGAGCATGAGGGATCCAAAATGAGATTGAAGGGGAAAGAGGGATTGGAGAGTTAGAAGCTTGAGTTGATAGAAGATAGTGGCGGCCTAGGGTAGTTAAACTCTTACCCAAGGCTTTGGCCACTCTTTAATTCTTCAACTAATGAGAAAAGATGACAACGAGGAGTTTAAATACTCTTCGGTTTTCCAAGTGGGCTGGCTGCACATGCAAGTGAAAGCCCACACCCAAGGAAAGGCCCAATAACATAAATGAATACATAAAAAAGGAAAGGGTAAAATCCTTGAAGGCTTGGCTTGAGGTGCGCGCCTAGAATGCCTTGGAGTCGAAGCGTCGGGCGCTTGATTGTCGTGGCATCTAAGCGTCGGGTCTTGGTGGCTAGAGGCTAGGATCCATCGCCATGGAGGTGCTTTGGTGACCTTGGAGACGAGGCCTTGGCTTGGCTTGATGAGGGCCAAGGTGGAACGCGTCACTCTCCCCTTCTTGAGGGCAAATTGTCTTCAATTTGTGGATAGGATCGGGGGTTTCGGAGGGACACCATATAGGGCTTCCATGGGCAAGCACAAAGTGGAAGCAAGTGAGAATGACCCAAGGGGACTCTCTCCCCTTCTTATGCGTGAGCCATCGGGTGAGCGCCTGGTCATGAACTTCGGGACCATCCATGAATGGAGTGAAGATGTCTATAGGCACTAATGTCACAAGAAGCAAGCCATCATTAGGAACCGGTGGCACATGAGGCAAATCGGCGTCCATAAGATGGCTTGGAAGAGCTCCCAATGCCATGGTAAGTGTACTCCAAGGAGGCGCCAACAAGGCCCTAAGCAAGGTAGCCGCCGACATGGTCCTACAACAAAGCAACTCAACAACAAAATGTGAGAATATCCTACGCCCCGGCGTGGTTCTACGAAGGGCCCTAGGCACGGTCCAAAAGGGAGATGGGGTCGGTTCATGCGCAGCCCTAATGTGGTAGGTGATGGGAGGGATTAGGTCTGGTGGCCATATGTGGAAAAGGAAAATGGTGGGCATCCTCACGGCAATGTTCGAGAGCCGACAAGCTAGGGGATTGGCCATGTGGGAGAGATGAACTAGTAGCACCCAAAGAGAAACTCTCCCCTTCTTAGGAGTTGGCCACCCGACTACAAGAGTGAGATACACAACCACCCAATTCCCGGTATAAAAGGATACACGAATGCTAGGGTCAGGAGGTGAATACCTAGGATAAATCAATGGGACAAACACCCAAGAACGGGGCCACAAACCAAGAGATAACAGGGGTGCTGTACAGCGCAGCCGAGGCGCTTTGAGGCACGGCCAAGGCGCGTTGAGGCTCAGGCAGGATGTCATGGCGTGGCGCGGATGAGGCATCGTGAGGAATGGCTGAGGCCATGTGAGGCGCGCCTGAGTCAATGTCAAACGTGGCCAAAAGAGGCTGAGGCGCATGCAAGGGTAGTTGAGGCGCAACCAAGGCACGGGGATGCTCTTCCAAGGCAAATTGAGGCGTGGCCATAGAACAACAAGGCACAACCGAAATGATCCGAGGTGTGACCAAGGCATGTTGAGGCGCGCCAAGTGCAGCGTTGTTGTGGGCCTCTTCCCAAGGAGCAACCACGTCAATAGTAGCCTCTCCGTGGGCTTCATGGTCGGAGATGTTGTGGTTGAGCATCGGGAAGGCGCGTTCACATGCACTTGGGCTGGAATTCAGAGATGCAAATCATTCACATCCTTTGAACCAAGTTCGTCTTCCTCACGTCCTTGGAACCAAGTTCGTCCTAGACAAGGAACCTCCAAGAGAGGTTCCCTTGGCCGTGAAACCAAGAGCCGCCGGCTTGGCCCCCTCTCGGCCTCCCTTCGGTTCCCTCGTGCTCCCTCGGCGCAAGCCGCCTCTCAAGCTCACTTTGGAGGTCCATCAAGCTTAGGAAGGAGAAGAAGCCCTAGCTTGGACACGATCTAGCTCATTGGGAAGAAAAGCCTCCTCTTGGGGGTTTGATTCTCATCAGCTCTTGCCACCATCCATTTCAAGAGTTTTGCACTAGCTTGGTGGGAGGAGGACAAAAAAGAGCGTATGTACCACAACTACCCACCCATCACCACTTGAGGGGCATTCAGAGATGCAGAGAACTACCAATTTGTACCTCAAGACTACACCAACAAGGTGCAAATTCAGTTGGAAAGAGTAAGACAAGGGAATGGTACCCCGGAAGACTTTTACAAAGAGCTTAAAAGACTTGTATTTAGATCCAAAATTCATTTTCTGGAAAGCTATGTTGTATCTAAGTTCATTGGGGGGGTTAAATGCTGAGTTGAGCAATCTAATAGACTTACATTTTATCCATCATGCACCCATGGAGAAGGTGTTGCACTATTGATGTGACCCTGCCTCCCATGACGGCCCAAGACGAGGAAGAAGCCATGAGCCTACGCTCAAAGGGCCCAGTAACAAGGTCTAGGTCCAAGGCCATCGCCGCCGCCGTCGCGTCACTTATCGCACGCGCCGCCGCCAGCCAAGGAAGCCCAGAGACCAATCCAAGGCTCGTCGTCCTCGCCACCATCGGAAGTTCTGAAGACTGTGAAAAGGCCGCATTCTTTTGAAGACTGTGCCACCTCGTCGTCTCACGCGATGATCTCGTCAAAGCCTTCAATGCGTCCATGAGTTTCACGCGTTCTTTTTAAGACATAATCTATATTTGGTATTTCCAGCTTGCATTAGATAGTTTCCTTATTTGCAACGTTTTAGATAGTTTCCTTATTTATAGCGTTTAGGATAGTTTCCTTTTATCTTTTAGGGTTTGTGCCTTTTGCATGCTTGCATGGGCTAGCCCTTAGGCTCGTTTAGACCCAAGCCCATTAGGTCTTGGTCGGGACCCCTTCCCTATTTATACCCTACTTTGTACTCTTTGTTTCTCACATTCAAGTTAAAGTTCAAGGTTTAAAGTCGAGTGTTAATCCCTCCTTCCCTTGATCAGACGTCACTCTTATCCCTCTCATCCACATTCACTCTGCCGCCGACGCTATGGCAACCACTCGATATCCATCGAGCTTATCCCCTGCACAGTCGACGCTACGACATCCGCAGTCGATGCTATGACACCCGAAGTCGACGCTACGACACCAATGACTTGTTCCATCAAGTCGTCTATTCCTCCATTCAATCGCTTCCACCACCGCCATCATCTTTCCATCAATCGTCACCACCGTGATCACCACCACGTTCAACATCGCGTTCTTCAACGCATACAACATCATCTTCACCAACTGAGACGTTCAGACGTGACTTCCCAACCAAGACTAGATCCAAGGCGCCACCTTTGGCAATTCGGCTTGTCACAGGAGACAAGGACACATCAACTGGTATTAGAGCCCAACAGTCTTGTAAGTCACGAACTCAACTTCCAATTTTGTTCACGTAATTTTTCTGGCCCCCATCGTCTTCTTTTCATATTATCGCGTTCATTGAGAAAGAAAAACCAGAAATTTTCCATCTTTGCTCACCCTTCGGTTTCTACAAGGTAATACCTTGGCCAAATTTTTTTTCTTGTTCCCCAAGTTTTGGTGTGTTAGGTATTTTGTTATCTTGCATGCTAGAATATTTTGTTTCCTTATTTCCTGCGTGGATAGAGTTTCCTTGTTTGCTTGATTTTGCTTTTTAGTTAAGTTTACCAATTTCCTTATAAGATATCATCAAAATCTTATCTTCTCTCTCCTCTCTCTACAAAGATCACACTTGTGATATTCTAGTTACTTAGACCTTTTTTATTTTGTTTCCTTTTGCAATCCGTAAAGATCAAAAGATAAGATCTCGGATATTAAAAAAAAGATATCAAAAAGATATTCAAAAATTTAAAAAAAAAACAAAGTTAGGTAAAGCCAAAATAAGGCAACCCTAACTCCCTCACCCAGGTCTAAGCTCATCTTCTCAATCTCTCAATCGTCTAGGTAGCTTCCTAGAAGGTGATTTCTTGCTACTCGGTTGCTTTGTTTACGTTTGTTTAGGGTTTCAATTTGTTCTTGTTTGTTTGATTGCAACTTGCTTGATACACCAACTCTTGCGCAAGCCAAGCCGCCCTCACGGCAAGCCCAAACAAGCCCTATCTACGTGAACTTTGTGACTTGACTAGTGATTTGCTTGATTGTTGTTCTGTGTTGTCTTTTGGTTCATTTTTACTCCCATGTCTGGCCGTCTTGTTATAGGTACGATGCAGATTGGGTCCAGTCAAGACGACTGCGATGTCGACAACACAAACCGAGATCAACCCCCACAGTTGGTTCTACATCAGGACCAACCACCACAAGACCAACAACGCGATCCAATCATGGAGTTATCCGAAGATCAAACCTTGATCCAGGCTCTAAGACAAGAGATTGCGACTTTAAGAGCCCAACCCCCAGTGGCACCCATCGTGCCAACTCCTAACCCTCCAAGTGCTATGGACGCGCCGCCTCCACCTGGACCTACTGACGCGGGTCCATCGAAGACGAAAGTCGACAAAGGCAAACTGCATTCGACATCTCAACATCAACCACAACTCAACAGAATGCAGAGTGTCATCGAGAGTCGCCACAGCTTCGTTTCCCACGCGGACCGCTATGTCACCAGAGCCACACCTGCTGGCTTCGGCGACGGCTCCGACTACGACCACGACGCCACGGATGATCGAGGTGAGTACTCTGAACCTTACAATTTTGATGGCAGGTATGCCTCTTGGAGAACACAGCGCCGTGTGTAAGCCTTTACACCACGCGATAGCCGACGTCGTCATGCTGCCCAAACCGACGCGACGCCGAGAAGACCCAGCCGCCGCGATGGTGGAGTTGCCCCCCACAATGATCATTTGAGGACACCCCCTACTCAGCAACGCAGCCATGATGTACGCGATCATCTACGACACCAAAGTGTCCGGACACCGCGTTATGACGATGGCTACGCGTCGATCACACCCAATGTCCAAGACGACTTCAACGAGTATGATGACGAAGAGATCGAGGACTCAGGTATGGTCAATCCAAATATTTTCCATCCACCTCTTGGAGATCCCATTGAGTTGCAGGATCACCCTTCGGATTGGATGCCTTCGCCGCGTCTCCGACCCAGAGGAGAACGCGTTCCTGACATTGGCGGCGAGCGCTGCGATGTTCAGCAGAGAGACAATCGACGCGACAACTATGATCTCCAGCCACGAAGACGTCAACGCGATGACGCCTATGCGCCCAGGGATGACTTTGTCCGCGAAGATCACGAACAACGTGATAGACACCAAGTTGGATGCGATAGACCACATGGATTGCGTGCCATTGACAACCCTCTTTATGATGCTACACCGAACAACGCGTTCAACCCATCCCGAGACCAGCCTCGATACCAGCGACCACATGTCAAGGTAAAAATCGAGCATTTTCATGGTGAATACAACCCCTTTGTGTTTCTTGAATGGGTGCAGGCTACAGAGTACACCCTACGCTATAATCGTGTGCCACCTGAGGACCATGTCGACGCCACGACGCTTAACTTCCGAGGAGTCGCCTGTGTGTGGTGGCATAGGTTTGAAGATGATTGTGTTCGACGCCACAGAGCACGAGTCACAGAATGGCATCAATTAGTCTACGTAATGACCAGGAAATACGTGCCTCCAGACTACATGAATCAAATGCGATTGGACATTTCCATGGCTCGCCAAGGATCGATGACTCCACTCGAATTCTTTTCCAAGCTTGAAGACACGTATTACAAGGCCAACATCTTTGTTGCACCATCTACCTTGAGGACGAAATTCTTGAGTGGTTTGAACACCAACATCCGTGATCAACTCGAGATTTTTCCCATCAAAGACATGAACACACTCACCCATACGGCGATGCAAATCCATGCACAACTATCTCGCCGAAAGTCTTACACCTTATCCACTGGCCAACAACGGTATTCTTCTAACACTAGTGGCTTCCCTTATACTAATGTTCACACTGGTGCATCTACCACAGCAGCGTCTAGCCAAGCCCCCAAGGCAAAGCCCACGACACCAAACACCGTGCCGCGTCCGACCGCGCCAAGACATGCCCCAGTGCCCAACGATCGCGCGCGTGATATTGAGTGTTACAAATGTGGTGGACGAGGCCACTACAAGAAGGATTGTCCCAATGCTCTCAAGGTGTTGTTCTCCACAGTCGCCGTTGGCTACGAATCTTGTGAAGACGAGGAGGCCACACTTGACGCGATCACTGAAGGCAACGAGGAGGAGGATGAAGACGCGTATGACTGCGAACCCACATCTCTGCATGCGGGCACACCATTGAGCTTGGTGACGCGTCGTCTCCTCACCGTCAAGGAAGCCAACTTAAGCGATCAACGCGAGAACTTGTTCCATACACTGGCTCTAGTGCAAACATCTTCCTTAAGTGTCATTATTGATGGAGGCTCTTGTGCAAATATTGTGAATGAGAAGGTTGTCAACCACTTCAAATTGCCTACAACTCCTCATCCACAACCTTATGCCCTCCAATGGATTTCTTCAAGTCCAGGTAACACAGTATCTCGCCAATGTTTAATTTCTTTTTCTATAGGCCAATAATGTGATTCTATTCTTTGTGATGTCATTGCAATGGACGCCACCCATATTTTGCTTGGGCGCCCATGGCAATTTGACAGACGCGTGCTCCATGACGGGTATTTGAACACTTATGTGTTCAATTACCACGGGAGGCGCGTCACTTTGCATCCAATGTCTCCCCATGAGATCTTGCAGGACCAGGTAGAAGGCGATCGCCAGAAGGCCATAGAGACCGCGTCCACTACGTCCAAATCTGGTCTCACTTCGCCTTCTCCATGCACTAGCAAGAAGAAGCCAAACACCCAAGTTGGGACACCAAGTGCCCCGCCTCATTTGTTGCCCCCAGCGCGTCCTTTACAAGGAACCTATGAGCAACGCGTTCTTTTGGCCAGGCCTAGTAACCTCACTGCATGTGTCACTAGCAAAGCGCCATGTTTTCTACTTGTGCCAACCCCGTGCATACCAGAATCGTCGAAGAACGCGGTCTTACCATCATCGATCGCGAAGTTGCTTGACGCGTTCCGCGACGTATTCCCAAATGAATTGCCACAAGGTTTACCTCCCCTGAAAGGCATTGAGCACCAGATTGATCTTGTTTCAGGTGCTTCTTTGCCCAACCGCGCTGCTTATAGAGCTGGTCCAGAAGAGACCAAAGAACTACAACGCCAAGTGCAAGAATTGTTAGATCACGTGTACGTACGGGAATCTTTTTCCCCTTATGATGTGCCTGTGATCCTTGTGCCCAAGAAAGATGGCACATGGAGAATGCGTGTTGATTGTCGTGCCATAAACCAGATCACAGTCAAGTATAGGCACCCTATTCCCCGCCTTAATGATATGCTTGATGAACTTTATGGCGCGACACTCTTCTCCAAGATTGATTTGAAGAGTGGTTATCACCAGAGCAGAATGAAAGAAGGTGATGAATGGAAGACGGCATTCAAAACCAAGTATGGGCTCTACGAGTGGCTTGTCATGCCCTTTGGGCTTACGAACGCGCCCAGTACCTTCATGCGCGTGATGAACCACGTGTTGAGAGCTTTCCTTGGCAAGTTTGTTGTCGTTTATTTCGATGACCTCCTTGTGTATTCCCGGAGCCTAGAAGACCATGTCGCTCACCTTCGCCAAGTGCTCGAATGCCTTTGCCAAGAAAGCTTGTTTGCAAATCTGGCAAAGTGCTCATTTTGCTCTGAGTCCACCAACTTTCTGGGCTACATTGTGAGTAGCGATGGTTTACGCGTTGACGAGGCAAAGATCGCGGCCATCAAGGACTGGCCCACGCCTACAACTCTGACGCAAGTGCGAAGCTTTCTAGGTCTCGCGGGCTTTTATCGGCATTTTGTACGCGACTTTTCCTCCATTGCCGCACCACTTCACGAGCTCACCAAGAAAGGAAGCACAGTTTTGTGGTAGGATTCCCATGAACGCGCCTTCTCCGCCTTGAAGACGGCGTTATGCCACGCGCCATTGTTCCAGCTTCCAGATTTCACCAAACACTTCGAAGTAGAGTGTGATGCCTCTGACATAGGCATTGGTGGTGTGCTACACCAAGAGAAGAGGCCAATTGCCTACGTCAGTGAGAATCTCACAGGAGCTACTCTCAATTACCCCACATACGACAAAGAGCTTTATGCCTTAGTACGCGTGCTGAAGACTTGGCAACACTACCTCTGGCCGTGTGAGTTTGTCATCCACAGTGATCATGCCGCATTGAGCTACTTGAAGAGCCAAGCTCACCTCAATCGCCGCCATGCTCGCTGGGTGGAGTTTCTGGAGACATTCCCTTATGTCGTTGTTCACAATAAAGGGAAAGATAACATCGTTGCTGACGCGTTGTCTCGCAGGTATGTTCTCTTGACTCAAGTGCAAACTAAGATTTTGGGTTTTGCTTTGATTAAAGATTTATATGCTAGTGACCCGTTCTTTGCCCATATTCTTGAGCACTGCCTGAGATCGCGTGAGTTTGAGACGTTTTACCTTTCTGAGGGTTATTTGTATAAGGCTAGTCGTCTATGCATTCCTAGATCTTCCATTAGGCTCCTATTGATTGAGGAAGCACACGCGAGTCATGGACACTTTGGGATTAGGAAGACCTTAGACGCGCTACGAGAACATTTCTTTTGGCCTAACATGACCCACCAAGTGACTAGGTTTTGTAGGAGTTGTGTGACTTGCCAGAGAGCCAAAGCTAAGTCTAGTCCTCATGACCTCTACACTCCTTTGCCCATTCCGAGTGCCCACTGGGAAGATTTGTCTATGGATTTCATCACGGGTTTGACCCTCTCAAGACGAGGTAAAGACTCTATTTTTGTGGTCGTAGATAAATTTTCTAAGATGGCACATTTTATAGCTTGTAAGACCACCCATAGTGCTAGTGAGATTGCTGATTTATTCTTTGAGCATGTGGTGCGTCTTCATGGAGTCCCGCATACCATTGTTAGTGACATGGATTCTAAGTTTGTTGGTCATTTTTGGAGAACTCTTTGGGGAAAGCTAGGAACCAAACTCCTATTCTCAACTAGCTACCACCCCCAAACCGATGGCCAAACGGAGGTCACCAATAGAACTCTAGGAGCCCTCCTCTGCACACTGCTCAAAGCCAACCCTAAGCGTTGGAAGGACTTACTATCCCTTGTCGAGTTTTGTTAAAATAGATGCAGGCACACGGCGACCAAGTTGACACCATTCGAGGTGGTGTATGGCATGAACCCTTTGACACCACTGGATTTGTCGCCGTGCCCTCTCCGAGACCCCGTGCATGTCTCTGTCTCCAATCGCGCTGAGCAAGTCCAAGAGCTTCATCGAAAGACCAAGGAGCAGTTGGAAAGGAGAGCCACGCAGTATGCCTCGCAGAAGAATTCAGGCCGCTGACGCGTCGTCTTTGCCCCCGGATATCTTGTCTGGATGCATCTACGAAAAGAGAGGTTTCCCTCGCGGCGAAAACACAACTTAGCACCGCATGGAGATGGCCCCTACCGCGTGATAAAGGCCATAGGGGACAATGCTTATCAACTCGACCTCCCACCAGATTTTGGAGTCCACGCGTCCTTCAAGGTGGCAGACTTGACTCCATATGTTGAGCCAGAGTTTGATGATGGTGAAGCGGGGACGCTTCACAGCCAAGTAGGGGAGGGTGATGTGACCCTGCCTCCCATGACGGCCCAAGATGAGGAAGAAGCCATGAGCCTACGCTCAAAGGGCCCAGTAACAAGGTCTAGGTCTAAGGCCATCGCCGCCGCCGTCGCGTCACTTATCCCACGCGCCGCCGCCAGCCAAGGAAGCCCAGAGACCAATCCAAGGCTCGTCGTCCTCGCCACCATCGGAAGTTCTGAAGACTGTAAAAAGGCCGCATTCTTTTGAAGACTGTGCCACCTTGTCATCTCACGCGATGATCTCGTCAAAGCCTTCAACGCGTCCATGAGTTTCACGCGTTCTTTTTAAGACATAATCTATATTTGGTATTTCCAGCTTGCATTAGATAGTTTCCTTATTTGCAGAATTTTAGATAGTTTCCTTGTTTATAGCGTTTAGGATAGTTTCCTTTTATCTTTTAGGGTTTGTGCCTTTTGCATGCTTGCATGGGCTAGCCCTTAGGCTCATTTCGACCCAAGCCCATTAGGTCTTGGTCGAGAACCCTGCCCTATTTATACCCTACTTTGTACTCTTTGTTTCTCACGTTTAAGTTAAAGTTCAAGGTTTAAAGTCGAGTGGTAATCCCTCCTTCCCTTGATCAGACGTCACCCTTCTCCCTCTCATCCCCATTCACTCTGCCGCCGACGCTACGGCAACCACTCGATCTCCATCGAGCTTATCCCCTTCGCAGTTGACGCTACGACATCCGCAGTTGACGCTACGACACCCACAGTCGACGCTACGACAACAACGACTTGTTCCATCAAGTCGTCTATTCCTCCATTCAATCGCTTCCGCCACCGCCATCACCTTTCCATCAATCGTCACCACCGTGATCACCACCACGTTCAACATCGCGTTCTTCAACGCGTACAGCATCATCTTCACCAACTGAGACATTCAGACGTGACTTCCCAACCTAGACTAGATCCAAGGCGCAACCTTTGGTAATTCGGCTTGTCACAGGAGACAAGGACACATAAACTATGCTACAAAAGTGCACCAAAAATTGCAAAAGAAGAGGAGTGATGTGACCTTGGGTTCCATCAAGTGAGCCAAATAAGCCTAGACGTCTGTTGGGCCCAACATACTCTAAAGGGATCGGTGCAAGCAAATTGGGTCAAGATCCAAGCGAAGTCGAAGGCCAGAAGAGACTAGAAGGAAGCGTCGGACACTCCTCAGACGCGTGGGATCCGACCAGCTCTGAAGATTTCGCCCAGGGCATTAATTGCCTGATCAGCGGCAAACGCTAACAAAATTAAACACAAAGATTACGATAACATTCAAGAGGGATCCCGGAGATCACGCATGGAGTGGATGGAGGATATTACGAAGATAAGTAACAGACGAAAGAGGAAGATACCATAAATAGATCACGAAGAAATGATTGACACACAACACGTCTATAAGCAGTATTCACTCACTTAGCCCCCCAAAAAAGCTGACTAGCATATCCTCTCTCCCTCAAGCCCCCTGGGATACTACCCGATCATAGCCGGTCGAATCATCGAAACCGCCTGTCGAACAGGACTCGATCCCTTACTCTTCAAGGATAAGTTGTACATCGATTTGATTCTATCATCAATTGATCAATATACCATATTACTATTTTGTATCTATTCTTTACGTGGTTGATTGCCTATTTGGTTTGGATTTGTTTTGTATTATCCGATCGACTCGTTACCCCGTCTAAGGCGATTTAGGTCGACTGATCTTTTCGCCCCAAAACAATTTGGCGCCCACCGTGGGGCAACTTGCCGATCACCATCTCAAAAATCCTCCAAACATGACTATTAACCCGCCTACCGGTGCCAAGGAGCCATGCCTCGAAGACGACTCCCAAACTCAAGGAAACACAACCGAAAACCCTACTCCGAACCAACTCCAAGAGCTTGCCGAAAAAATGACTACCCAGCAACGCCAAAAGATCGAAGCCTTGGCTACCTTATCCACCCAATCTGAGGCCAAGATCGCACAACTAACCCGTGAAAATGAGTCTCTTAGATCGTAGGTACAATCAATGGCTTCTGGATCCAGGCTGATGCCCATCCATAGCAACATCCAGACGCGTCTTGACATGGATGGCGTCGAGCTGACTCCACCGAGCGTCCGACGCCCCGGACATACTGAGGGTATATCTCGAACTCCTTTGGTCAATCCATTTTCGACTAACAATGTTACTTTCTCCACACCGATCGGGTCAGCGGGAATCCAAATCGATGAACCGCAGGTTACCAATCCTCCCGATATCCTGGCTCTCGTCCAGCAGATGCTCAGTCAGCATATGAAGGCACTCGACGACTGCATCTCTAGAATTCCCGGAGTTCCGCAGCCGATCGAGAAAGAAGCGTCAGACGGATACGAGGAAGCTCCATTCGTCGAAGAGATCGCCAGAGTCGAAATCCCAAAGAAGTTCAACCTTCCTAGCATGGCGACTTTCGACGGCACCAACGATCCAGATGATCACATTTCTCTCTATAAACAAAGACTAATGACTGTATATGTTCCAAGGGAGAGCCGCGAGGCTGTCATGTGCAAAAGCTTTGGCATGACTCTCGTGGGTCCCGCACTGACCTAGTTTATGCGTTTGCCTCAGGGAATGATCGCCTCGTTCGCGGATCTGGTCAATTCCTTCAAGATCCAATTCGCTAGCAGTCGGAGGCTCGAAAGGCAGTCGAGTGATCTCTATCGAATCACCCAAAGGTACAACGAACCTCTCCGAAGATATCTTAACAGGTACAATAAGGAAAAAGTCGCGATCCCCCATTGCGACGTCACCACCTCCATCGAAGCCTTCAGACAAGGTCTGATCAAGGATAGCAACCTCTACAACGAGATCACCAAGTACCCGTGCAGATGCTTCGAAGATGTCCAAGCCAAAACCATGGCCGAGGTACGTTTGGAAGAAGATCGCGAATCGCAAAAAGCATCCTAGGGACCCGACCAATCCGATCGCAAATCCTCTTCCGACAATCGTCGAGACAGTCGTCATCACCCCTACCCTCGTAATCGAAATGAGAAAAGTCAGGTAAACTCCCTCCAAGACAGGTCTCAAGACTGGAGAGATGGTCCGATGCTGCCTCCCAGGGTTCAATCTTACAACTTCAGTGTTTCCGTGACGGAGCTCGTCAAGAGTTTCGACAAATATGGAAAAGAAGTAAGATGGCCCCGAAAGAGCGACCGACCAGATGTCAAAAAGGACATGAGCAGGTGGTGCGAATTCCATGGTGACCATGGTCACTCAACAGACGAATGCATCGCCTTACGCAAAGAGGTCGCCAGGTTACTTGCGCAAGGCCTCTTGTGCGACGTGATCTCGGAACGAGCCAAAGCCACCATGGAGCGACGAGATCAGGTAAAACAGGATAAACCTCCATCTCCTGCCCATACAAAAAATATCAATACCATTTCAGGGGGCTCGGACGTATGTGGGAACACGTACTCCGCAGCCAAAAGACATGCGAAAGAAAGCAAAGGCAGTAAACTCAAGACGCCAGAATTCAGACAAACCAAGATCTCCGACCTCCCAACGATCACGTTCGACGAGCCCGATGCCGACGGGTCGGAAAACCATCACGATGGTCTGGTAATCTCTTTGTCTATTAGGAACTGTTTGATACGTAGAGTACTAATCGATACAGGAAGTTCAACCGATCTCTTGACCTTCGACGCCCTCAAAGGGATGGGTCTAGGCGAAGATGATCTTATCAAGAAATCGACCCCACTAGTCGGATTCAGCAGCGAAGTTAAACACACTATCAACGAAACGTTCTTATGACTTACGTCGGAGGAGTAAACCAACAGGTGAAATTTTTAGTCCTAGACTGCCCATCTCCCTATAATTGCATTCTTGGAAGGCCATGGATACATGCAATGAAGGCGGTACCCTCGACGTACCATCAAATCATCAAGTTCCCTACCAAGTGGGGAGTCCAAGAGATCAAGGGAGATCAGAGGATGGCCAAGGAATGATATGTCACCTTCATGAAGAGTGCGGTCGAGCCCAAGACCGCATAGCAATCACAGCTCGGCGAAGGATCTAGTCGATACATCGAACCAGAGATGGAAAAGCTTGACGAGATCGCACTAGATCCTTCAAAGCCAAACCAAACGGTAAGGGTCGGGTCAGACCTGGACGACTCGACCAGACAACAAGTACTAGATTTCCTCCGATCTAATGTTGATTGCTTTGCGTGGTCACATGAAGATATGGTCGGAATATCTCCAAACATTATTACTCATAAATTGAATATAGATCCATCTCACCCCCCTGTAAAGCAGAAGCGTAGGAAATTCACCCCAGAGGGAAATAAGATCGTCGACGACGAAGTCAGGAGCCTACTGGAAACAGGAAAAATAAGAGAAGTCAACTACCCCGAATGGTTGGCCAACGTGGTTGTGGTCCAAAAGAAAAACGGCAAATGGAGAGTCTGCATCGACTTCACCGACCTTAACAAGGCTTGTCCCAAGGACTCCTTCCCACTCCCTCATATCGATGCCATGGTCGACGCGACGACAGGGCACAAAATGCTATTGATACACACGATTATGTTGTGTGTATTGACGGAGTTTTGGCATGATTTTAGTGTTGTTTTAGGATACTTTGGAGGTGATTTGGAGACTTGGTAAGGAGGTGCGGAAGTTGCGTTTTTGGAGCCTTAGGAGCTGAGGAGCGAAGGATGAAGAAACAAAATTGCGGCGACCGCCGCGGAAGGAACAGCGACCGCCGTTAATTTCCCTGGAGAGACCTTAGCTACGACCTGGAAACGGCGACCGCCGTTTAATTGCGGCGCCCGCCGCATTTACGGCGATCGTCGTGGGAGAAGCAGCGGCCGCCGCCGCTGACGAAAGCATCGCCGAGCCGATTTCCTTTTCGGATCTATTTTATATTACTTTATTACGTTTTTATTATTTCTTTTTAGGATAATTTCAGATTATTTTCCTTTGGTATTTAAGGGTTGAGAAAACTTGTTTCTTCTATCTCGGAACCCTAATTTCTTATTCTACGTATTCTCTTGCTATGAAGAACTAAGCCTCTCTTGCTTAGTCAGACATTGAAGCTTTTCGTGTGATTCAGTTGTGAGATTCTTATTCCTAATCTATTGCATGGTTTTTATCTCTTCTCTTGTTTGATTTCTTAAGATTGATATTGATAATTTCTAGTCTGATCAACTAGGGTTTGTCGTTATTTATCTATTGCTAGGTTTAGATTGTTACTGGTTGAGCATATCAATTCCATAGTAGCAACTGCATCGTGTTAGTAACTGGTTGTGCTAATCTTATGCAGAAGAGAATTGATTTACATTCTAGGGTAAAAACTGGTTGTTTTATTCTAGGGTTGTATCCAACTATATTCCTATCCGTAAGGCTGCTGTTAAACTGAATCTTGATAGTTCCAGGGTTGTTTAATTAGTTAGTTCTAATAGTATCTGGTTGTGCTATTAGTTACATCTGAAAAGGAATTGGAATTACCATTGCATGCGATTTTGAGTAGTATCTATGATCAACTTGTCATTCGAATAGTGGATATTGTTTGACTGAGTGTTTTCCCAATAACTGATTTCATCACCTTTAATTGCTTATTTACCATTTGCATGCTTGGCTACTAAAACAAACCAACAAAACCCCCCTTTGGTTGCTTTAAATTGACATACATATTGCATACTGCGATAGACTTTGTTTCCCTGCGGATTCGACCCTTACTTACCTAGGACTACGTTTTAGGGTTTGTTTGGATACTTTGCATAGTAGGAATTAGAACGGCAAATTCCTGTTATCAAATTGGCGCCGTTGCCGGGGACCGCCGCAATTACGGCGACCGCCGCCCTCTCCACGGCGCCCGCCGTTTTCTCCTTCCTCACTCACGCTGTTTGCAGCAAAATGACAGCGACCGCCGTTTTAATACAGCGATTGCCGCCGTTTCAGGTTCGACTACTATCCCTTGTTTTTAAAAATTTGAACAAAAAATGGGCCCCGAAAAAACCTTAAACGGGGCGCAAAAGACAAAAATAAAACCCCCGAAAAGACCTTAAACGGGGAGAAAAAGTAAAAAATCAGATAAAAATGGACCCTGAGAAAACCTTAAACAGGGTGCAAAAGGCAGAAAAAGAAACCCGTTAAAACCAAACGGGGTAAAAGCCAAAAAAAAAAAAAAAAAAAGTGGACCCCCCTCCCAGATCTGTAAACCTACCCCTTCCCAACCCCTTTACCCCACTTTCCCTTTCACAAACCTCTCGAACCACCTCTCAAGCCTCTCGCACCCTAATTCCTCCCAAATCCGGCGACCGCCGTACCAGCATCTCCCCGCCGCCTGCCCGCTGCGAAGCCAGATCGCCGTCGCTGCCCGCCGCTATGGAGATTTGCCGTTTCTACGAACAATTGTTCACGGCGACCGCCGTACCCATCGCAGCGACCGCCGCTAAGAGCAGCGACCGCCGTTACGAGCGGCGACAGCCGTTTTCTTCGTGTCTGGTGATCTCTTTGCTTCTCCTTCTGTTTTTGCTTGTGTTGCTGCTTATTATTCGTAATGTCTGGACTGTTGAAGCGCACACTCTTCTCTCATAAGAAATCATCGGGGGGTGAGACCTCCCGTAAGAAATCATCAGGGGTTGAGGCCTCTCGTAATAAGGTTGAGGAGTCCCGTCGGAGACTTTTACAGGATAGGGAGTTCCAGTCGACATTATTCTTTGATCCAGAGACTCTGCGGGATTTGAGGATGTATGAGAGCACGCATGAGCTTTTTATTAATGGTGGACTGGGTAGTTTCTTCCATTTTGCGGCACCCACATTCCCCGCCTGGACTGTGGAGTTCCTGGCCAGCTTTGACAACCACTGTGATACAGAGAGTATTTCTTTCAGTCTAGCGGGCAGCAGGCACTCTATGTCCTATGCGGACCTTGATACAACACTTGGAATCACCAGGCCACCATCTTCGGAGAGGGCGTGGGCGGACGCCAATGGGTTCTTTAATTTCTGGTATCACTCCACTGGTACTAATGTCTTTAACCCGCAGGAAGGAGAGTACAATTACAAGTGGTCGCATCCGGGCCTGCGACTAGCACATAAGGTGGTGCGGATGGCTTTCCATGGCCAGTCCGAATTAAACAAGGTCCCGTACGACGACTTGTATACAGTATGGAGTATGACCCCTGAGTGCCCCTTGGTGTGGGATTGGCGCTCCCACTTTATTGCTTCATGCAGAAAATTCCAGGATAACAAGGGGCAAAAGATTGTCATTGGGGGAATGATCACTTTGATAGGCCGCCACCTGGGCCTCGAGCAGCCCGACCCATCCCAGCAGCTCTCTGCCACCTATAGATATGATTGGAGGCAGCTCAAGACATCCACTGTTATAGCCGGGACCGGGTCTAACCCGAACTTCTGGCTGTATGGCACGCGGGGCCTTTACAAAATCCCCATCCCTTTCCCGTTTGAGGTGACCTGTGGCCCGCGCTACAGGGATTTTGATGTGAGCAGATACCGTGTGGGAGCCCCTGTGGTGCAGCCCGTGCCAGTTGCGAGTGATGCTGAGGATGAAGATGATGATGATGATGGTGCTGATGATGATGATGATGATGAGGATACCGCTATGCCTGAGGTGCAGGTTGCCGCTGCTGCTGTGCCACATGGAAACTATCAGCGGCAGATGTGGGAGATGGTCCAGGACATTGACACGCGCCAGCGGTCCATTCAGTCGGACCTCGTTGGGTATCACCAGGAGTTCATTGACTTCCGCCAGGAGTCAAGGGATCATTACGCGACGCAGGCCCAAGACATCCATGCAATGGAGGAGCAGATGAGGCAGTGGAACCTTTTCATGGGTTCCAAGTATCCAGACTTTCCACCGCCGCAACAGTAGTGGTACATTCTTACCTTCTCCTCTTTTATTATGTCTGATTTCATTGAGGACAATGCTTATTTTAAGTGTGGGGGAGGTGATTATGTACTTATGTATTGCTTTTATCTTTTCAAAAAAAAAACAAAAAAAAACAAAAAAAAATTAATAATAATAAAAAAAAAGGCAAATAAAAACCCTGGGATGGACTGAAAACCCGAAAGGGCGGTCCAGGTAAAAAGCAGGTAATCCGACAGGCATTAGGCCTGGGCAAAAGTGGATTCAGAGTGATGTGAGGCGGTGAGTCCATCTATGATAAAATGAAATGAGTGGCTAGGATGAAAACCCGAAAGGGCTCCTAGGCAAAATGAGTGAAAAGAAGAGGAGTGTTCTCTAGGATCTCATTTTACCAGCGGGGCGACATAAGAAGAGGAGATAAAGAAGGATTGTCGGGTAGGTCACTTTGGGAGACATAAGGAGTCATAGATGGAGGTTAGGACTAGTGGCTACTTACATTTTTGGATGACCGGGATAAGCTTGGGGGAAGTATTCTGCTTGCCCTTAAGCTTGGATGTGTGTCGTGTTTGCTGCTGAGGAGTATATTGTTATTGTTGTGTGCTTGTGTTGATGTTGTGCTGATTACGATGCTGGAGTTAAGGGTGTAGTTGTGTTGTGGTCGGTTGGTTGAGGGATGTTGAGCTTTCATGTAGATGCTTTTACTCTTAGTTGCAAGCTTCTTTACATGTTGATGATCTAGGTGCTTCATTGGTAATGGGTGGTAGTTCTCTATCCACTCGAGACGAGTAGAGATTCAAGTGTGGGGGAGTTTGATACACACGATTATGTTGTGTGTATTGACGGAGTTTTGGCATGATTTTAGTGGTGTTTTAGGATGTTTTGGAGGTGATTTGGAGACTTGGCAAGGAGGTGCGGAAGTTGCATTTTTTGAGCCTTAGGAGCTGAGGAGCGAAGGATGAAGAAACAGAATTGCGGCGACCGCCGCGAAAGGAACAGCGACCGCCGTTAATTGCCCTGGAGAGACCTTAGCTACGACCTGGAAACGGCGACCGCCATTTAATTGCGACGCCCGCCGCATTTACGGCGATCGCCGTGGGAGAAGCAGCGGACGCCGCCGCTGACGGAAGCATCGGCCGCCGCCGCTGACGGAAGCATCGCCGAGCCGATTTCCTTTTCCTTTTCGGATCTATTTTATATTACTTTATTACGTTTTTATTATTTCTTTTTAGGATAATTTCAGATTATTTTCCTTTGGTATTTAAGGGTTGAGAAAACTTGTTTCTTCTATCTCGGAACCCTAATTTCTTATTCTACGTATTCTCTTGCTATGAAGAACTAAGCCTCTCTTGCTTAGTCAGACATTGAAGCTTTTCGTGTGATTCAGTTGTGAGATTCTTATTCCTAATCTATTGCATGGTTTTTATCTCTTCTCTTGTTTGATTTCTTAAGATTGATATTGATAATTTCTAGTCTGATCAACTAGGGTTTATCATTATTTATCTATTGCTAGGTTTAGATTGTTACTGGTTGAGCATTACTATTCCATAGTAGCAACTGCATCGTGTTAGTAACTGGTTGTGCTAATCTTATGCAGAAGAGAATTGATTTACATTCTAGGGTAAAAACTGGTTGTTTTATTCTAGGGTTGTATCCAACTATATTCCTATCCGTAAGACTGCTGTTAAACTGAATCTTGATAGTTTCAGGGTTGTTTAATTAGTTAGTTCTAATAGTATCTGGTTGTGCTATTAGTTACATCTGAAAAGGAATTGGAATTACCATTGCTTGCGATTTTGAGTAGTATCTATGATCAACTTGTCATTCGAATAGTGGATATTGTTTGACTGAGTGTTTTCCCAATAACTGATTTCATCACCTTTAATTGCTTATTTACCATTTGCATGCTTGGCTACTAAAACAAACCAACAAAACCCCCCTTTGGTTGCTTTAAATTGACATACATATTGCATACTGCGATAGACTTTGCTTCCCTATGGATTCGACCCTTACTTACCTAGGACTACGTTTTAGGGTTTGTTTGGATACTTTGCATAGTAGGAATTAGAACGGCAAATTCCTGTTATCAGCTATCCTTCATGGACACGTTCAGTGGCTATAATCAGATCCTCATGGAACCGGTAGACCAAGAGAAAACAGCATTCGTCGCAAGCCAAGGTATCTATTGTTACAAAGTAAAGCCCTTCGGACTAAAAAATGCAGGGGCTACTTATCAACGACTAGTCAACAAGATGTTCAAAGATCAGATTGGGGACATAATGGAAGTCTACATAGAAGACATGCTGGTGAAATCGGAAAAAAAAGGACCACATCGATCACCTCTACGACAGCTTCGAGGTACTAAAAAGATATAACATGAAATTAAATCCTATGAAATGATCTTTCGGGGTGTTGTCAGGAAAATTCTTAGGGTACATGGTGACACAAAGAGGAATAGAAGCCAACCCGAAATAGGTCAAGGCCCTCATCAACCTCCGATCCCCTCGATGCGTCAAGGACGTACAAAACCTGACAGGTCGGATAGAAGCTCTGAACAGATTCATCTCGAAGTCGTCCGACAAGTGCAGACACGTTCACGACGCTCTCATGAAGAACAAGTCCTTTCAAAGGACAGAAGAACATGAAGTCGTGTTCCAGGATTTGAAGGAATACATGGCCAGTCCCCTGTTGTTAACTGTTGGACCGTGAATTATTCAGATTGGGCTGGCCCACGAACGATTAGGCAAGGAGGCCCATGGCGGAATAGGAACCTGATATGACTTGCTTGAAGACTCCGTCCAACGTCCACTTAATGCTTATTGTAACGTCTTCCGAAAATCAAGGGAATGATCTGATCTTCTAACGGCCATTTCTCACCAAGATCTCAACTTAAGTTTCTTATTATAAATAGATCCTCAATAAGCGCATTGTAATCAACCTCTTACTACTGCATTTACGAGCATTCGGAGCTTTCATTGTAATTCGAAGCACGATCTTTCTAAGCAAGGCAGAGTCTGATTGTTCTAAGCATCCATTCGACATTAGTCATCCTCGTTCGACCCACTGCAATCCTTTGTAGCTAAGCTTTATTATTACTATTTCGTCTCGTCATTTTGATTCTCTGATTTATTTGAAGTTATAATTTGATTCGTTCGACTAATAGCACCACATCGAAGGCAATTTAGGTTTGATATCTTTTTGCCCAAAACATTAACCAAACCCAAAGACGACGAGCCATTATTGCTATACCTAGCAGTATCGGAGTCCGCCGTGAGCGCAGTACTGGTTAGAGAAGAGGATGGCAGGCAATCGCCAATCTACTACGTCAGTCGAATGTTACTGCAAGCGGAGACAAGGTACTCGTCATTGGAAAAACTTGTCCTATCACTGGTAATGGCATCGAATAAACTCAAACCATATTTCGAATCTCATACTATAATTGTCCGCACTAACCATATTTCGAATCTCATGAGGAAACTCGAGTTCACAGGACGAATGGCCAAATGGGCCATACACCTCAGCGGTTACGACATCGAATACAAGCCCAGGACGACGATCAAGTTGCAAGCCTTGGCTGACTTTGTGGCAGACTTCAGCCCGACCCTAGAACAAGAAGCCGCCAAAGAAGCAACACAGTTACTCGTGACGGAGGAAACAGGTAAATGGGAGCTCCACACTGATGGTGCGTCGAACGCTAGAGGATCGGGGGTAGGGGTCGTGCTGAAATCGCCACAAGGGGACAAGATAGCCCAAGCCGTAAGATATGAATGGGACACGACCAACAACGAAGCTGAATACGAAGCACTCATATTTGGGCTCATTCTGGCATGCGACCTAGGAATCTGAGAAATCGAAGTCATCTGCGACTCGCTTTTGGTCGTAAATCAAATATAAGGGTCGTACAATGCCAAGGACGACAGAATGATAGCTTATCTGGACGTGGCCAAGAAGCTAATCGACCAATTCCAAACGTTCGACATTAGGCAAGTTCCCAGAGATCTCAACGCTCAGGCTGACGCACTAGCCAACTTGGGGTCCGTCTTGGACCCAACAGAATTCCCAAACAACCCACTAGCGCACATCACAACACCAGCTGTTCCAAGAACACCCAAGGATTTAAGTACAACATTGGAAGAACTTGTCACGTTGGAGATAGGCGACCGACCAGAAGAAGACATCGTAAACGATCATAACGACTGTACGTTACCTTATGTCAAATGGCTAAAAGACGGCATCCTACCCAACGACAAAACGGAAGCAAAAAGGCTAAAGGTACGAGCTCTTTCCTTCGATATTATAAGTGGCGTCTTGTTCAAAATATATGTCACAGGGATACTCCTATGATGCCTCAAGACTCCAGAAGTCAGACGTATCTTGCAATCATTACATGAAGGAGAATGTGGAAACCACACCGGAGGACGAAGCCTCTCAGGGAAAGCCTTGCGAACCGGATACTACTGGCCCACAATGAATAGAGACGCGATGGAGTACACCAGGAAGTGTGATGCCTACCAACGACACGCACCTGCTCCTCATCAACCCTCGGAACTCCTCCATCCGACTCTGGCACCATGGCCCTTCATGAGATAGGGGATGGACATCGTCGGAACACTCCCACCTGTGTCGGGTCAACGAGTCTTCTTCCTTGCCATGACAGACTATTTTTCCAAATGGATCGAAGCTGAAGCCTACCGAGAGGTAAAAGATCAACACGTCATTTCGTTTATAAAACGCAATATCTTGTGCAGATTTGGCGTCCCATCAGAAATCGTGTGCGACAATGGCTCCCAATTCATCAGTCATAAGACTCGAGCCTTTTGCGACCAGTGGAACATCAGACTGGTCACATCCACTCTTCGATATCCACAATCTAACGGACAATCCGAGTCTAGCAACAAAATCATCGTCAATAACCTCAAGAAACGCCTCACATGGGCTAAACAAAAATGGGCAGACGAACTCCCTCTCATCCTCTGGTCCGACAGGACCACCTCAAAGAATGCGACTGGACAATCACCATTCTCACTCGTCTACGAAAGTGAAGCGGTCATTCCCGCCGAATTACTGGTTCTGACAGCCCGTTACAGTCTCTAGACGAATGAACAAAACGACGTCGAGCTAGCGCACAACTTGGACACGGTGGATGAGACTAGGGAAAGAGCCAGAATTAGAATGGTCAAGTTCCAACAACAGGTCGCAAGAAGTTACAACAAAAATGTTCGAGCCAAAGTCTTGAAAGTTGGCGACTGGGTCCTTCGAAAAACATTCCAGAACACCAAGAATCCGACCGACGGAAAGCTCGCGCCTCAGTGGGAAAGACCCTATCTCATCAAGGAAGTGGTCGGACAGGGAGCGTACCAACTGGAGGATAAAGACGGACGACCGATCCCAAGAAGTTGGAACGCAACACATCTGAAGCTATATCACTTCTAGACCAGCAAAGTAAGGCACTAACATTCTTTCACTTGTCATGTGCTATTCGATGTTACAAACTCAATTCTATTTCATAAACTTGCATACTCGCATCTAGTAAGGACATTTTCCTTGCAAACCTAAGTATAGGACGACATCAACATACACGCTGGATCCAGTCACAAACAAAAAGCGCTTACACTACATTTACACGATCGATCGAAACACGGGGAGATGAATACCAAAGGCACGTCGGCACACCGCCTGCCTTATACAATACATAAAGTCAAAACACCTTATTACATCTACGCAATAAAGACATATTGCTTTCCTCCTCGGCATAACACTAAGTCATGACTAAACATAAACATATACATTTGTAGGCCTCCTTTTTTACACAATGCGGCAAGCCCTACTCGACGAAGCACACGAGCAAACCCGACACACAAATCAAAGGCGTCAATGACTATCTTCTCTAGAAGAATCCGACAAAACACACGAACACGAAACAAGTTCGACCCATTGTCAAACAGATTACGTCAATAAAAGTCTAACCTTTTTTACATCCATGCGACCCGCGATGGTGGACGGGTCGCCAAAACATATTGTCTACCTACACACACATAGGATTTCAATTATCCACAAACACATTCTGCGACCCGCGATGGTGGACAGGTCGCCAAATCGGAAAACATTCTACCCACATGCAGGTGGGATCACAAGTCATTTATGAAAAAAGTCAAGAGTCAGGGGCCGTAGCGTTACCTTCAGCAGGGGTCGGGTCGGAGGAAGGCTGGGGCTCGATCGGCACGGTGTCGCCAGAATGGACCTCGTCTTCACCGGCACTTTCGTCTAGAGATTCTTCTCCGACGCCGGCCAATTGGAACAGCTCCGAACCAGGGTTCCCCTTCGGAAATAGGGTATCCATGGCCTCCTTCTCCACCTTCAAATCCCAGGTCTCCTGCTTGCCCTCTTCAAACTCCTCGATCATCTCGACACGCGACTTCAAGGCGTAAAAAGCGCCTACGTCGCCTGTGACCCGACCAACCTCGATCCTAGCCTGCTTCACCTTCTCTTCAACACTTGTCTGGCTCTCGTTCAGCTCCCTCCGACAAACATCTAAGTCATCTTGGCAACTCTTCAGCTCCCTAGCGAAGTGGCGTTCAGCGTCCCTAAAGCGGCTCTCGGCTCCTTCCACCTTGGTCTTCAAAGACGCCAGGTCGGACTCTGACCTAGCAGCCCTATCCTCGGCCTCAGCGACCATCTCTTTGACTCCAGAATACGCGCCCAAGAGAAACTGAAAAGTCTAGAAAAAGAAAGACAAGATCGAAACAATCAAAAACCAACCAAATTATGAGGAAGAAAACATATAAACTTGAGATCCAACAAGACGATTTACCTTCCACGCAGAGCACCCCGCTTCGCCAATACAATCCAAGGGAGATACGCCATCGACTTCAGACTTCAGAGTCGGGTCCTGAGCATGAAAAAGATCGGCGATCGATCGACCGACTGAGTCGATCTTCTCGACTCCAACTCCGCTTCCGTCAGCGTCCCCGTCAGAGCGTCAGCCTCCTTCAAAAGGGAAAAGGGGGGCCTCATTCTTGCTCGAGTTCGAGTGAGTAGCCGACGACTCGAAATACTCGCTGGAAATCATTTCCAGAACAGAAAGAGGAGGAAATCGAAAAGCAATTTTTTGAGAAACCTAAAGAATCCTACCAGATCAGAGAGCAAGGAAAGAAGATGAAACCAAACCGTCAGAACTTAATTCGGATTTATGGAGGGAATCGGCAGGTCGCAGAGACGTCCCATCGTGCAGCGGGATTATCGCCACGTAGCCCTCGCATGTCGCGCCCAGATCGGAGGGTGGAGATCGTGTGGAAGGAAAGTTGTTTGGACTCCATCTCGCAGCTGCCTTGAGCCCAAAACAACTTGGGGCTATTGTTGGGCCCAACATACTCTAAAGGGATCGGTGCAAGCAAATTGGGCCAAGATCCAAGCGAAGTCGAAGGCCAGAAGAGACTAGAAGGAAGCATCGGACATTCCTCAGACGCGTGGGATCCGACCACCTCCGAAGATTTCGCCCAGGGCATTAATTGCCTGATCAGCGGCAAACGGTAACAAAATTAAACACAAAGATTACGATAACATTCAAGAGGGATCCCGGAGATCATGCATGGAGTGAATAGAGGATATTACGAAGATAAGTAATGAACGAAAAAGGAAGATATCATAAATAGATCACGAAGAAACGATCGACACACAACACGTCTACAAGCAGTATTCACTCACTTAGCCCCCAAAAAAAGCTGACTAGCATATCCGCTCTTACTCAAGCACCCTGGGATACTACCCGATCATAGTCGGTCGAATCATCGAAACCGCCTGTCGAACAGGACTCGATCCCTTACTCTTCAAGGATAAGTTGTACATCGATTTGATTCTATCATCAATTGATCAATATACCATATTACTATTTTGTATCTATTCTTTACGTTGTTGATTGCCTATTTGGTTTGGATTTGCTTTGTATTATCCAATTGACTCGTTACCCCGTCTAAGGCGATTTAGGTCGACTGATCTTTTCGCCCCAAAACAACGTCTATGAAGGCTCAAGTGATGGTTCAAGTGCTTCAAATGATCAAGAAGAGCTTCCTCCCGGGCCATCACTAAGGCTCGAGTCAAGCATCCAAGTGGGCTCGAGTCAAATCAATCAAGGGAGCATGAAAGTTCTCCCAAGCCTCGGAGCCCCCAATCAAGTCTCAAAGGAGCTCGTTTCTCTTATTGTGGCGCGTCCGAGTGCATGATTTATATTTGAGTTTTTCCTATGGGTTTTATGACATTCTTAGACATAATTTAAGCTTGTTT
The DNA here is from genome assembly GCA_027886185.1 of Rheum nobile. Classification (NCBI taxonomy): domain Eukaryota; kingdom Viridiplantae; phylum Streptophyta; class Magnoliopsida; order Caryophyllales; family Polygonaceae; genus Rheum; species Rheum nobile. The sequence goes on along the minus strand of WOAB01000072.1, from coordinate 1,551,049 downwards.
TAAGTATTATTTTCAGCTTGTAGCCTTGAAAGGCACCATTGGGCCTTAATGGGCCGGCCAGCCTTGTTTTTTGGGATTTCCTTAGACGTTTCCCTTTCCCTTGCTTGCCTAAAGAGGCAGCTACTCCTTCATTCCAAAAACAACGTTGATTGCTAATGAAATTGCAGTTATTGTGTTCTTGAGAAATCTCTCTTTTTCTTGTTCTTGTTCGTGAGTCATATCGAGCAAACCGATCTTGTTTCAAGGGTGAGTCATATCTCTTGAATCTCGATCTCTCCTAAACTTTAGTGGTGAGTCATATACACAAGGGTGTTAGGTGCCTATCCTCCATTGAATCAATCACCATCCATCTTCCCTTCACAAACCCTATCCAAACAACTCATCTCGCTGAATTTCTTCACGGAACTCTCTGCGACGTCTCAGTAAAATCCCCATAACTATTGATTCCTAGATTCGTTTCTTTTCAAATTTGGAGGGCTTAAACTATACTTCCAGATATATCTCCTCGATTTGGAATCATCCAATTTGGAGGTCGGAGCCGATAGAACGACCCCGTGGAAGTCCGGCCGGAATTCTGGAATGTGGCTGTCGTGAGCCCTTGCGTTTGGAGACGACTAAGAGCAACGCCTTGCACCGAGTCATCCCTGATCCTAGCTTACATCACGTGGTATCAGAGCTAGCAAGGTATTGCTCCAAATTTGGCTTTAGAAGTTAAAGACAATTCAGTTTTGCAAGCCTAGACGTCCAGCCCTAGGTTCTGCGTCGTTGTGTTTTGTCGTTGAGTCTTTAAGTCCGGTTTTTTGTCTTGTGTTTGAGTCGTGTCTTGGTGTTTTTCCTGAGTGTTTTGGCTGTGTTTTTGGGTGGAGAAACCAAGAGAGAGCCGAGCCTAAGAGAGAATCCAAGTGGTTAGTTAGTTCCTATATTTTAGGGATTTGGGGGTTGTTGTGGGCCGATTCTGTGGTTGTTGCAGCCCTTGAATTGCTCATTTTTTGTTGTTTATTTTTTGGTCGTGATATTCAAAAATTGTTGGAGTCTTGGTCGTGACTCGTGGGTGCAAACTATCCTTGAATTTGCATGACACTTGCGCTAGAATTAAGCCTCAACGTCTAGGATACGGGAAAGGCTGGATTGCTATTAATTGGATTGTGTTGTTCAAATTGTAAGGCATATTTTCTGCCATTTAGATGTCTATTTTCATTCATAAAAAAAACGAGAGAAGAAGTATTTCATTGCATCAAGGGAAAAGTGGTTGATTTCGGAAACACCCGGCCTATTAACAAGAGGAAAGGCCATAGAAAAAGTGAATCAATACCTTGAAAAGTTCAAAAATAAAACTTGCTGCATTTAGAAGTGTGATTCAATTCAGTTTTTATACACAAGTTATCCATTTATAAATCAATTGAGCTTAGTAGCTTCCTTGACGTTGCGTGCTTGATTGTTGTTCAAAGTGTCTCAAGTTCTTATGTTGTTTGTTGCTACTTCTTTTGTTCATTTTATTGAGTATAGGGACCTTGAGCCTTGCCCAATTAGGAGTGTTTGCTTGCTGAAAAGTCTTGGCTTTAAAACAAGTATAGAGCTCATTGCTAGCTTAGGGTCCATTGAGTAGTTTAGTGTCTTTGAGGACTTCTTGCTTGGCTTCCTTTTGTTGTCTCTTTCATGTCAAGGACAAGTCAAGACAAGAACTAAAGGAGATGTCTAGCATGGGTCACATTCCCCGAAAGGACTTCTTCTACTTTCGGGCACATGGAGCATCATATAGGGAGGCTCGCTATCTTGCTCAACAAGAAGTAATCCATACATGAGGTACGAGCCTAGCCCTTATTATTACAACTCTCAATATTATTCAGCTAACCAATATGTGCAGCCTAAGGGAGCCTATGGTTCACCTAATTCGCATGTTAGCACACCCCAAAGGAGAGAAAGAGTGAGCCCTCAAACGCCTCGGGTTAGGACACATGACATCGTGTGTGTCATGTGTGAAGGGAGAGGCCACTTAGTTGAAATTTGTCCAAACCAATACTACACTTACAAGGACAAATGGTCCCTTGAGAGTGAAGTCCTGGTTACTGCTTGTAAGGATGAGGACGTCCAGATTAGTCCTTGTTCTAGCCACACTTCTCAAGTTAAAGAGGCCGGAGAGGATCCGCCTAAGGTTCTTGATGCCAAGAAAGAGAATTTGATTGTTCAAGGAGGGGACGTTTTGGCCAGAGACCTGGTTGAAGAAGAGCCTAAAGACGAGGATGTTCTTGCTACTGAACCTCCTTTGTCAATGGCCAACGTAGAGGAGCTTGAACCAAAGGAAAAATAGGAGGACGTTGTAGAAACATCTCCTTCACCTAAAAGGAGCAAGCAACGACCTACCATTGCGCGTAGCTCCCTAAATTCTTTGGCTACTCTATGGATGGATGCAACACCTATGGTTCCCTCGTACTTACCATTCTCAGTCCAAGAAGATGTCAATGCCATGGATGTTAAGCCTTCCGAGGAAATAAATTTTGTCCATGAAAAGGAGAAGACTCATCTAAGGGAAGTATCACGTGTCTCTACTTTTCTTATTCCTTCCCCTTTGCTTGAATATGAATATTTTTTTAGGGGTAGAGAATCTCATGTGCAAAATTCTGTTTTTGCATGTAGAACTAGATACGCATGTGTGCATCATATCTCTCATTCTCAATTCTTGTTGCATGTTAGATATCTTGTTCAATGCATTACTTTTGTAGATAAATATGTCATGTGTATATCATGTTCCATCATCAAGCACATATTTAGAAAGAAATTGGGCAATACTTGTGCATGGAGGTTCATTCATGGACATTCTATAGATCCAAGTAGGTTTGCCATCACATTTCATTCGTTCTTATGTATTTTTTGATACCTCACTTCCATAGTTTGCGTTTGTGCATATTCAAGTGAGTTATGACTCTTTCTAGAAGTGCATTCGGATTCGAGGACGAATCCTTTCAAAGGGGGAGAGGATGATGTGACCCTGGGTTCCATCAAGTGAGCCAAATAAGCCTAGACGTCTATGAAGGCTCAAGTGATGGTTCAAGTGCTTCAAATGATCAAGAAGAGCTTCCTCCCGGGCCATCACTAAGGCTTGAGTCAAGCATCCAAGTGGGCTCGAGTCAAGTCAATCAAGGGAGCTCAAGAAGGATTCTTGGAGCATGAAAGTTCTCCCAAGCCTCGAAGCCCTCAATCAAGTCTCAAAGGAGCTCATTTCTCTTATTATGGCGCGTCCGAGTGCATGATTTATATTTGAGTTTTTCCTATGGGTTTTATGACATTCTTAGACATATTTTAAGCTTGTTTTAAGTATTATTTTCAGCTTGTAGCCTTCAAAGGGACCATTAGGCCTTAATGGGCCGACCAGCCTTGTTTTTTGGGCTTTTCTTAGACGTTTCCATTTCCCTTGCTTGCATATAGAGGCAGCTACTCCTTCATTCCAAAAACAACGTTGATGGATAATGAAATTGCAGTTATTGTGTTCTTGAGAAAGCTCTCTTTTTCTTTTTCTTGTTCGTGAGTCATATCGAGCAAACAGGTATTGTTTCAAGGGTGAGTCATATCTCTTGAATCTCGATCTCTCCTAAACTTGAGTGGTGAGTCATATCCACAAGGGTGTTAGGTGCCTATCCTCCATTAAATCCATCACCATCCATCTTCCCTTCACGAACCCTATCCAAACAACTCATCTCGCTGAATTCCTTCATGAAACTCTCTGCGACGTCTCCGTAAAATCACCATAACTATTGATTCCCAGATCCGTTCATTCTAAAATTTGGAGGGATTAAACTAGACTTCCTGATCTATCTCCTAGATTTGGAATCACCCCATTTGGAGGTTGGAGTCGATAGAACGACCCTGTGGAAGTCCGGCCGGAATTCTGGAATCTGGCTGTCGTGAGCCCTTGCGTTTGGAGACGACTAAAAGCAACGCCTTGCACCGAGTCATCCCTGATCCTGTAACACCCCGTAATTTTAAGGGTATTTTTGAGCTTTACTCGTATGAGTTATTGTTGCAAAATAATTGTATGAGATATTGTTGCAAAATAATTATATAAGATATTATTGTAAAATATTTATATAAGATATTCGTGTAGGATAATTGTGGACTCTCAGGCGGCACCAGTACCGGCACCGGCATCATGTAAGATGGTTGGGTGGCTTGGTAGCTGTGTTAGTTGGCCTGGGGAGTGTCACAAATATATGCAGGATAATTATATAAAGGATTTGTGCAAGATATTTATATAAGATATTTGTGCACGGTATTTATATAAGATATTTGTGCACGGTAATTGTGCGAGGTAATTGCTTGAGATGTTTGTGCTAGATGATGCACGAATATATTTAACCCGGAGTTAAGAAAATTAACCCAAGTTGAGTTCGGATAAGTATTAGTGAAGTCGGCCAGAAACCGCGATCAACCGCGATTGACCGCGATCAACCGCGATCCACCGCGACCGGCCGCGATCGCGGTAATGCCAATGACAGAGGCGGTCGTCTTCCTCGAAGGCGGTTATTGTAGCTCGGTTGGGATATTTTATGGGCAGGCCAAGTGGCTCGCTAGTAGCCTTCGCCTTTGTCCCCTTGTCCCCTTGGAGGTGTCGGATTTGTGCTATAAAATGAGGTGAAGACCGAACCCTTTCTTCTACTCTTCTTCTTCTCTTCTTCTTCTCTCTTTCTCTTCTGTTCTCCCCTGTCTCGCCATTGATGCTCGAGCTGTGAGCTCGGTTTTGGGCTTGAATCGAGAGGCTTTGTGGATTGGAGAAGGTTGCCAAGGTGTTAGGTGAAGCTTAGAGGTGCTTTGTGATCAATTTAAATGCAAGACGAAGCTTGAATCGATCGGGTAAATTCCCTCCCCGCCATGGAAGCTGTCGAAGCTTGCCACAGTTGATGAACCGCGACCGACCGCGACCTGCCGCGATCGCGGTATATGTGTGTCCGAGTTGTGTTTTTGTGGTTTGGCTTTGTTTGAGCTCGTCTATTCCAGGCAAGTGGTTTTTAATTAATTTGAGATAATTAAAATCTGATATTATACTAGGTTGTATATTTTGCTAGAACCGACGCTAGTCTATTCTAGATTTGTGCAGGTGAAGGCCGTAAGGGTCCTTGATATGATTTATTGTGTGTGGCTTAGATTATTAAATCTAGGATGATAGTTGTTCAGGTTGAGCCGTGATGGTTCTCTGTGTGATGTGTTTGCGTGTTTAACTGTTAGTTAGCACGAGTATTCGTAGGAGCGCCTGGATCCGGTGTGTTCCATGGGCGTTTCTTTATAACTGTTAAGGGTAATTAAAAAACCCAATGCGATAGTAGAAAGTTTGGACTCTGAGGTTCATTCTTTATAAGGGCAATTAAGACCCAATGCGATAGTTAGAGAATTGGATCCTGTAAGGTCCAGTTAAAAGTTTATAACGTGATATGTGTGTGTGTGGTCATTTAATACAGATAAGTGCTTGTCGCACCTAATTAATGAACGTTGGCAAGTGGTTTTTAATTAATTTGAGATAATTGAAATTTGATATTATATTAGGGTGTATTTCTGCTAGAATCAACGCTAATATAAAATATATACTGTAATCATGTGACTTGAGATTGTGATGTGATTTGTGATATGTGGAACTGCTTTGATGTGATTTGTGATATGTGGAACTGTTTGTGATGTGTTTGTGTGAATTGTATGCCATGAGCCTTTGCTTAGTCTATTTATTAGACTAACGCTTGTATTTTATTTATCTGTAACGTCATGGGGGTGTCGTCCGTCCGTTTCGGCACATGCAGATATGTTGCTGTTCAGTGAAGGCTAGAGCGACTATGAAGATGAACGGTGTTTTGTTTTCGATAACTTGTCTTGTCGCTTTGTGTTTAAAACGATTTCCGCTGTGCTATTTTGTATTTTGTTTATAAGTCTTCCGTTGCAAATTGCTATTTTGTATTGATGATGAAATTGGGTCGTTTTAGGAATCGTGTAATTCCGCGACCATGTGGTTTAATAAAAGTTACGATTTTAGTATTATAACTGTGTTTTAAGTCAGTTATGACGTCGGAAAAGCCTGGGGTGACTTCGGGGTTTACGTCCGGGGTCATCGGCAGTAACGCTTTCAAATGGGGTTAAATTTGGGGGTGTTACAGATCCTAGCCTACATCAAGGAGTGTGTCCAGCTCCAAACCTTGGAGTTCTTCTTCAACTTCACACTCCAACTCTTATCCAACTAGGCGGCCAGAGTCTAAGCAAGAGCCTCCCAAAGCGCCTTATAGGCGTGATGCACCTCGTCAAGAGTCCAATCCTAAGAGGGAGGAATCAAGCCGCACTAGAGATGTCAAGTGCTACAAGTGTCTTGGAAGAGGACACTATGCCAAAGACTACCCAACCCGGAAGCAAGTGCTTCTAAATGAGCTTGGAGACTATGTCTCCGAGGAGGAAAAAAAAAAGGAAGAGGAGTTGCAGCCGAGGTATGATGAAGAAGAAGTTCAAGTGGCTGCCGCCGAGGGGGGATGCTTTGTTGTCAAGAGGACCCTAGTTGCCAATGATGCACCACCAATGCCTTCTCAAAGGGAGACCATCTTCCACACAAGGTGTCACATTCAAGGCAAGGTGTGCAATGTAATAATTGACGGCGGGTCTTGTTGCAACATCATAGACCAAGAGGTGGTCTGTAGGTTCAACATCAAGACCACACCTCGTGTGCAGCCCTACACCCTCAATTGGCTCAACTCCTCTACTCCACTCAAGGTCCAAGAGCAAGCAACCATTCAGTTTGCAATTGGGGCTTACAAGGATGAAGTGTTGTATGATGTGCTTCCCATGACCGCTTGTCACTTGTTACTTGGGAGGCCATGGCAGTATGATCGAGGGGTGATTCATCAAGGAGTCACCAATGAGTACTTGTTCCACATGGCTGGCAAGAAGATTACACTTCTACCTATGGCGCCACATGAGATCATGGCTGACTATGTGGCTAGTGAACAAAGGCGCCAACAAAGAAGCCAAGAGAAGAATGCCAACAAGAAGCTTGCCATAGGGACCAATTCAGGTGCAAGTTCTCACATGCTTCTAGCTAAAGCTAAGGAGGTCAATTATGCCATTCAAGGAAGTCAAGTTTGCTTTCTTATGATTCCTTGTTCAAATCTGTTTTCTTCCAATGAATTGGTTGATCTACTTACCTCTATTGCGTCCATTTTACAGGAGTTTGAGGACTTGTTTCAAGAAGACATTCCTAGTGGGCTTCCACCACTTAGAGGAATAGAGAACCAAATTGATTTCGTGCCCGGTGCCACCCTTCCCAATCGTGCAGCCTATAGAACCAATCTGGAAGAGACCAAGGAGCTGCAGAAACAAGTCCAAGAATTGCTTGACAAAGGGTACGTGAGAGAGAGTCTATCACCATGTGTTGTGCCGGTGATACTCGTGCCTAAGAAAGATGGAAGCTGGAGAATGTGTGTTGATTGTAGGGCTATCAACAACATCACAATCAAGTATAGGCACCCCATACCACGCCTAGATGACATGCTAGATGAGTTACATGGCTCACAAGTCTTCTCCAAGATCGACCTCAAGAGTGGCTATCACCAAATCAGAATGAAGGAGGGAGATGAATGGAAGACTGCATTCAAAACCAAGTATGGACTCTATGAGTGGATGGTAATGCCCTTTGGCCTAACTAATGCACCAAGTACTTTCATGAGGTTGATGAACCATGTGCTTAGGCCATTTCTAGGGAAATTTGTAGTTGTTTATTTTGATGATATTTTGATCTATAGTTCCAATTTGCATGATCATGCTCATCATATTAGACAAGTATTAGAGGTCCTTAGAAAAGAAAAGCTATATGCAAATTTCAAGAAATGTCACTTTTGCTCGGACCATGTAATCTTTCTTGGATTTGTTGTTAGCAAAACAGGTTTGAAGGTTGATGAAGAGAAGGTGAAAGCCATTCGAGAGTGCCTATTTCAGTGAGAAGCTTAGTGGGGCTGAATTGAACTATCCTACATATGACAAAGAGTTGTTTGCCTTGGTGAGAGTGCTTAAGACTTGGGAACATTACCTTATGCCCAAGGAATTTGTCATACATTCGGATCATGAGGCCTTGAAGTTTCTCAAAGGGCAAAGCAAGCTCAACCGCCGGCATGACAAGTGGGTGGAATTCATTGAAGCATTTCCTTATGTTATCAAGCATAAGAAAGGGAAGGACAACATAGTGGTCGACGCCTTGTCTAGGAGGTACACTCTACTTACCTCTCTTGATGCTAAGGTATTGGGATTTGCTTGCATGAAATCTATGTATGCTAATGATGTTGACTTTGCTGAGATGTTCCATGCATGTATGAATAAAGGGAGATATGATCTGTTTTATGTGCATGATGGATTTTTGTTTAAGGGTGACAAACTTTGTGTGCCTAGTGGATCTCCACGTAAGTTGTTTATCCATGAGGCACATGGAGGGGGTCTAATGGGGCATTTTGGGATAGCAAAGACTTTAGGCACCCTAAAGGAGCATTTCTTTTGGCCACGCATGATAAAAGATGTAGAAAGATTTTGTGCTTCTTGTGTGACATGTGCTAAAGCTAAGTCTAAATTGAACCCCCATGGATTGTACACGCCTTTACCCATTCCTAGTGCTCCATGGGAAGATATATCTATGGACTTTGTGTTGGGACTGCCTAGGTCCAAAAGAGGTAGAGATTCAATCTTTCTGGTAGTTGATCGGTTTTCAAAAAATGGCTCATTTCATTGCATGTCATAAGACCGACGACGCATCACATGTTGCTAATTTGTTCTTTGGATAAATTGTTACACTTCATGGAGTACCTTAAACCATAGTTTCGGACAGAGATGCTAAGTTTCTTAGTTATTTTTGGAAGACTTTGTGGTCTAAGTTGGGTACTAAATTGCTTTTCTCCACTTCGAGTCATCCTCAAACGGACGGCCAAACTGAAGTTGTTAATAGGACATTAGGAACTCTATTGCGTGCTTTGTTGAGTACTAACCTGCGCAGGTGGGAAGAATGCTTAGCTTTTATAGAGTTTGCCTACAACCGAACAATCCATTCCGCCACTAAGAAGTCTTCTTTCAAAGTTGTCTATGGGTGGAATCATATTACTCCTTTGGACATGGTCCTATACACGTTCAAGGATCCAGAGGACAAGAAAGGTAAGGATCAAGCTGATTTTGTCAAGAGGCTACACGCCTCAACTCGCCAAAGGCTTGAAGAGCGCACGGCGCAATACATCAAGAAGGAAAATAAGGGCAGGCGTGAAGTGATCTTTGAACCTGGGGATCTTGTGTGGATCCACTTAAGGAAGGAAAGGTTTCCAAAACAGCAGAATTCCAAGTTGAAGCCGCACGGAGATGGTCCCTTTCAAGTGCTTAAGCGCATCAACAACATTGCATACCAAATTGAGCTACCTGGTGAGTATGGTGTCCATGATGTGTTTAATGTGGCTGACTTATCCCCTTTTGTTGTGGACAGTGATGCTGAAGAGGACCAAGCAAATTCGAGGTCGAATCTTCCTCAAGGAGGGGAGGATGATGCGAATGCCGATCCGCATCAAGTGGACACGACGCCGCCGGCACCAACACTAGGGCTTGACAAGTCACTCAACGCCGAGCCTCCAAACTAGGCGTCCTTTGGCCTACAACCTCCTCTTTGATGGTGAAGAGCAATAGGTTCCAAGAGCATCGGACAAAGTGTGGCATGTGCCCACCAAGCCCATCACTAGAGCTGATGCTCGGGCACTAGCGCACGACACTCAAGACCACATCGGCGTAAACCCACCTATGGGGGCTATCACTCGGTCCCAAGCCAAGAAGTTGCTTCACGACCTCCAAAGAGGCCTGATGGCTCAAGGTGCGTCGAGCCAACTGCTCAAAGACTCGATGACTCTACTTAGCCAAGAGAAGGCACCGGCACAAGCATGTGATCCTCGACACTCATCGAGCACTTCTCTTCCAACCGGCCTCCAACTCCTTCTCCAGCCTTCATGGATCCAAGGAGTGCCAAGGACATCAAGTTTGCCGAGCAAATTGGAGGAATGCCCAAAGGCCGATGCTGGCCATGTCCTGACAACACCAACGTCGGTGCCAGCAGTGTCATGACAACTCAACCAAGGCGATCTCCCAGATGCCTCGTGCATTTGGGCTCATTGTTGTTGGACCCCTTCCGAGTCGTTTTGCTCCTGCTTCTGCTGAAGGACAGATTGCTATGTTTAGTGTTTTCATGCTAGACTATTTAAGGGATTTTTCCTTAGTTTTTCATTCACGTTTTAAGCTTATATTTGTTCAAGTTTTTCCAAAGAAAAACCCTAGAACTCTTGAGTTTTTGACGTCTTGCTTTGGTGAGATTATCCAAACACTTGTGGATCGAATCTTGGTGAGCATATCCTAGATTTCTTTCTACGTTGTCTTCTATGTTCTTGGTGAGTTTATCCAAGGAATTTCAGTTGCATATCCCTCTCAAACCCTTTGCTAAACCCATCTCAAAACTCCTCAAAGTCTCACGTCTAGACTTCTCTTCCCTTCTTCATCCGACTTCATCTTCACGTGGTGTCTTCAACCGGATCTTTGGACGGTGAACTCTCCTTGAACCAGTCTGGATCCTTGCTTTGGCCGTATCAGTCAGTGTACTAGCTTGTGCACCACTTTGGATATGCACCATGTTATGAATACTTGTGCACCATATAAATAAAATACAAGTGTACAATTAAATAAATACAAGTGCACCATGTCATAAATAAATGTGCACTACATTACAAGTAATTGTGCACCACAGTTCATGTGTTTGTGCACTGAGAAGGTTCATGTGTTTATGCACTCCATTTTATTAAAAAAATACAAGTGCACTACTCAATAAAAATTTGGTGTACAATTTAACATATTATGGTGTACATTTCAATAAACTTTATTGCAAACTCGTACAACTTGGTGCACAAACATTGTACACTCTACACAATAAAATAATTATGCACAACTTCACATATTTTGGTACACTTTTCCATAGACTTGGGTGCACAAACTCTTACAACTTGGTGCACAAACATTGTGCACTACTATTGTACTTAGAAATAAAACAAGTGCACTACTCAATAAAATTCTAGTGCACAACTTCACATGTTTTGGTGCACAAATTTATACAACTTGGTGCACAAGACTTGTGCATGAGTTCGCATTTTAAGAATAGTTCTGACCAGATCCGTTTACTATTTATATATTACGTACTAAAGAGAAAGCTCTAAAAATGTACACAAGAACAAATTTAGGAGTTGCATAGACTTGGTAACTAGACGTACCGGATTCAATATCGTATCATAATATAGTTGTTCCCTCTATTCAACAGTACATTTCATTTAAACTTTCGATACGACTGTTAACAAATCAATTATTATTACAATCTCTTTTTAAAATTTAAAAATTATTAATTATTCATCTCTTCTCTAGCCAATGATTACATAAAAAATGCAATTTTCAGTAACAAAATCGTAATTCACCAATAAATCATTAGTTAAAAATCTAAAACGATAAATATTTTGTACTAAAATTTAAAAACTAGACGACATTTTTTTTTAACGGATGGAGTATTAAATTTAAAAGGAAGTATTACTTCTATTTCCGGCTAGCCTGGGACTAACTCTTTATATAATATCATTATAATAGTAGTAATTGAATTTAATATAATATAATAGTAGTAATTGAATCACTTTTGTTTTGTTATACAATAGACTAAGCCCATAAATCTATGCTGTAGAATTCTGGTTCCAAGAATTTTTCATGAATTCCTTTCATATTTTCTCATACAAATTCAATTCCGAAATTTCACTTGAGTAGAAAATTCTCTCTACCCCCATACATATTTCATGTTGTCCATATATGGACATATCTGGTATAGAATTGGGTCCAATTTATCATAATCGATTAGTTAACATGTTGGTTAACCGTATTCTGAAACATAAAAAATTAAAAGAATTCGACACAAGTTAACAGCAAACGAATATAAATGCGAAGAGTAAGAGCGTGTTTGGCAAGGCCATACAACTAGTGTTTGAGGTAGCGTTAAATGTCTTACAAATTATTAATTGTGTTTGGTAAGTAGAGGTAGATTTTCATATTTAGTAGCGTTTCAACGCTACGTTTTCAATGCTACTCTCATTAGTGTTCCAATTTAAGCTAGTTTCAAACGCTCACACTACCATTATGTCAACCAGTACCGCTGCCGCTACTGCCATGCCAAATAGGGCCTGAATTAGAAATATTTTAATAGGAACAAAAATAGTAAGGGGATCGAGATGGTTGACATTAAACTAGGATGAGATGTGGAGGGCACTCGGTGAGTGACGACCCCTAATTTATCGCTATATACACACACATTGAATATCTTGATAACACAGCAACAAAACGCACAAGAGCTAGCTCTTCTATATATTATCACCCTTTCTCTCTCTTCCTCTGCTCACTGACCCCATGGAAAGGAGCATCGCCATAGTCGGCGTGGGCATCAGCAGCCTCATGGAAATGGCGCCAAATTTGATGAGGCTAAAGTCGTGAATGTGATGCCTATCAAAGTAATCCTTAAAAACCTAACTAAGTATAGTAGGCAAGCAAGGGTCGAATCCCACAGGGAGGTAAGCAATATTTCTAAGTGCAAAAGGTTGTATGCCAATGGTAACAAAGGGGGTTTTGGTTTGTAAATAAGTAACAAAGTAAATCAAAGCAAAAGGTGTAATCTATGGATGAGAAGTAACTTAGCCAGACAAATATCCACCATTCAGGTTGATTGGTTGATCATTGATTATCTCTAATTCCTACCAATGAATGTTCCTATTCCTTTTCTTAAGTTATAAACAGGACAAACAGACTCTGAGAATGCTAACTATCAAATAACCAGGAAAACCTCCAGATTCAATTCAATGGCAGCAATAAGCACAAGAATTTCAATAGATACATGCAAGTGCAACAAACAGTCTTACTATGCATGCAATCAATTCTCTCTACAATAAACCAGTCCAAACAGTTCTTAGAGTATCACAGTTGCTACTCTGAATTAGATATTTCAAACAGAAATAACCAAACTCTAGCAATAGATAATTACTAATATCAACTAGATGATCAGGCCAGTCAAATCAGCAAGAATCAATGGGATTAAGCACAAGAGAATCAATACATTCAAAGGAAAAGAAATAGAATTATAATCTCATAACCAAATACAAACGAAGGCTTCAATCGTCAGACTAAGCAATAGTTGCTTAGTTCTTTCATAGTCTTCAAAGCATAAAATTCTCTAAAAGAAAACTGAACGATAAGTTGTAAAACTTGAATAATGGATTTTGAATTCTATATATTGAAAAGGCTGCTAATAAAAACTAGGTTATAACCCTAATCTAAAGATAAGAAATAATATCCTATAAGGAAATAAAACGGAATAAGAGAAAATAAAAGAAAAAGGAAATAAAGTAAAACAAAGTTCGAACGAAACAGAATTCTCGGATCCACGCGTGAACAGTATCCGCGACCGTGGCAGGATATCCGCGACCGCGGAAAACTTCCTGGAGACATTCGCTGCTTGTGTGTTTCCGCGACCGCGGCTGGCAATTCCGCGCCCGCGGAAATGTTATTGTAGCGTCTTCAGCTTTTGTCTTCGTTCTTCTCTTGTGGCTTCGACTCCATCTTCAATATGTCTTCATTTAAGTACTTGAAACCACCAAATCAACACTTCTTCTCCACAACTCCATTCTCCTAACTTATGCTTTAAATCCATACAAATGGCACCCAAAACTCCGGTAACAACTCCTAGATAAGCACTACAAAGTAGAGTTGATCAAGTGACGACCCCTAATTTAACGCTATATACACACACATTGAATATCTTGATAACACATCAACAAAACGCACAAGAGCTAGCTCTTCTATATATTATCACTCTTTCTCTCTCTTCCTCTGCTCACTGACCCCATGGAGAGGAGCATCGCCATAGTCGGCACGGGCGTCAGCAGCCTCATGGCCTGCAAGTATTCCCTCTCGAAGGGATACAGGCCCGTCATGTTCGAGTCCGAGAGCGAGCTAGGCGGCGTCTAGGCTCACACTCTAGAGACTACAAGGCTCCAGACTCCTAGAGTGTTCTACTAGTTCTCGGATTTCCTTGGTCGTCTTGGGTTACATATATGAACCCGATCGGGGACCAGGTGTTGGACTACGTTCAGGCATATGCCGACCACTTCGGTCTCCTGAGCCATGTCAGGTTTAGCACCAAGGTGTTGAGCATCGAGTTCCAAGGTGCCGATGAACGCGAAATGGAGACTTGGACCCAAGGGTTTGGAAATAAGGGCAAATGGTCTCTTTTGTTGCAGGACGTTGTGATGTGACCATGCGTCACCTCAAGGGCGTGTCAAGACCGGTGCACCAAGGATGAGACAAGACGGTTCAATGATGTCTTTTATGTGTTTTTATGAGTTGCTTAGGATTAGATTTATTTGTGAATTTTCAGCATTTTTAAATTCCTTAAAACTACCCAAGTAGTGGCTTTAGGAGTGGTCTAGTTAGTGGACCAAGTAGTGGTTGATTATTTTGTATTTTTCCTTAATTTCTTTTGGCACCTATTTATAGGCTGTCTTGCTTTATAATTCTTAAGCTTGAATGGAGAGATAACCGAATTCCTTGAATTTGAGCTTCATTGGACGATGGCTTCAAGGTGGTTCCTATCCTCGAATGTCTTAGTTCTTGTTTTGGTGAGTTACATCCAAAACAACCTTTGGTGCGTCATATCCAAAGGGGATTGTTTGATCTTGGTGCGTTATATCCATTGTCAATCAATCTCGTCTTGTGTTTTTTGGTGAGTTTCATCCAAGGATCATAACATGCCTATCCCAAACTCTTATCGAATTCTCTTCTTGAAGAGTTATATCCTTTTCCTTTCCAAATCAGTCTCCATCAAGTTATTCCCTAAACACAACCAAAAATACATTAAAATGTCATCTTTTGAGAGTTCAGCCGAGAGGTTCCTAAACCGAGATCTTGACGCTTTGTACTGAAAGAGATCATGGCATGTGCATGAGCACATTATGTGGTATCAGAGCCATTCAAGGCGAGGGGATGTTCGTGTGCTTCTTGATTCGGAGTTACAAAGCCCCATCAAGAACAGCCGCGCCCGCGGTTGAAGATGAAGAGAAGGACGCGAGAAAGACTTCACAACCGCGCCCGCGGCCGAACACAAAGAAGACCGCGACCGTGGCCTCTCAACCGCGACCGCGGCCACAACCCCGTCCGCGCCCACAACAAGAGAATTGTCATATCTTTTGATCCAGAGATCCATTTGCTTCCATCTTTTGAAGGAAGGAACTAGACTTCCAGATCTAACACTGGGCGTTAGAATCATCCAATTTGGATTCCAGACGAGAGAGAACGAGCCCGTTGAAGTCAGGATGGAATTCTGGAAACTTGCTCTTGTGAGCTCTTGCTTTGGGAGGCATTGAAGAGCAATTCCTTGCACTGAGAGCCCCTCGAGAAGGTTATTAAACACATGTTGAGTTGTGAGGACAAATTCACCAGGCGCAACTGGCCAATGTCCCATGAGCTGTTCACAAAAAGAGACAACGAAGATTCGGAGACGAATCTTCTTAAAGGAGGGGAGGATGATGTGACCATGGGTCACCTCAAGGGCGTGTCAAAACCGGTGCACCAAGGATGAGCCAAGACGGTTCAATGATGTCTTTGATGTGTTTTTATGAGTTGCTTAGGATTAGATTTATTTGTGAATTTTCAGCATTTTTAAATTCCTTAAAACTACCCAAGTAGTGGGTTTAGGAGTGGTCTAGTTAGTGGACCAAGTAGTGGTTGATTATTTTGTATTTTTCCGTAATGTGCATGAGCACATTACGTTGTTACTCAATTAGAACAAGTATGTATATACATATATAGGAAGTGGATCAAATTAGAACCATTAGTTAGGAGAGAAATGAGAACAATTGTGGGCCGCCGGATTTGAGGGAAAGAACGGTCAAGAATAGACTTTCATTAAAAGGCGAATAATTCGGTCGTGCCGAATATTTCGCATATTATACGCGTTTTATTGGACAAATTCATTTTCACTCTTTGTGAACATATTTTTGATGTTCATCACTTTTGCCAATAAATTTTCACCACTTTCATACAAGATGTTCACTACTCCAGCCAAATTTAACCCGTATTTTCCCCCAATTTTCCCCGAGTTTTTCCCGTATTATATGCATTTTTTTGGAAAAATACATTTTCACTCGTTGTGAACATATTTTCGATGTTTATCATTTTGTCCTTAATGTTCACCACTTTCATACAAGATGTTCACTATTCCAGCCGAATTTTACCCATATCTTTTTCCCAATTTACCTTAATTGTTCCCGTATTATATGAGTTTTTTTTGGAAAAATACGTTTTCACTCACTGTGAACATATTTTTGATGTTCATCACTATGTCCATAAATGTTCACCACTTTCATTCCAAATGTTTTATACTAGTATACTGTGATGAACATTTACGAACAAAATAGTGAAATCCGTGTTCACTAAGGGGTTGTGAATAGATTTCCAATGTTCATCACTTTGTCCATAAATGTTCATCACTTTCATTCCAGATGTTCACTATATTGTGATGAACATCTACGAACAAAACAATGAACATTCGTGCTCACTGAGGGGTTGTGAACATTTTATTAATGTCCATCACTTATTTTAAGCATACATGCGACAACTATGCCTACATGTGCATCAGAAAACACATACAAGAGAAATACATTTTACTTACTTTAAACTTGATTTTGTATTAAAAACTATTAATATTGCATCATATAAACATGCAATGAACATTAAATGATCATTTTTATAAAGATCTGAGAGTTTAGAAAAGAATAAAAAAAGAATAAAAACACTAACAAATTCACTATTTTTTAGTGTAAAGTGATGAACATCACTGTATAATGTGATGAACATCTACGAACAAAACAGTGAACATCCCTGTTAACTGGGAACAAACACGCGCGCGAGGGCGGGAACACCTCTGGCGCGTTCTCATTTCTCTCATGGAATTTGGTTCTCACTAGAACTGAATCTTACATATATATATTAATATATATATATTATTTTAATTTTTATTAATTTTTCTATACTTTTTCATTGTGAAAATATATGCTCTGCATCCTGCTACAAATTAATCAAGTGTTGGAGTTAACTTGTTTGGTGCAAAAACCCAACCTGTAAACCCCAAACATTCCCACCTCTCTCTAAAAACAAAACTCAATCCCCAAACACAATCCCCAAACCAACACCTACACCAGTAAACAAATTCTCACCAATACCAAGATGTAACCATCACTAAGCAACAAGAGCTTTCAACAACAACAACAACGGGAAAACCTCCCTGCAACTCATTATATGGGATTACTTCCCTTAACCTCTTTATAAGGGATCACCTCCCTCAATTTCTCTATATTTTGGGATTTTTCCCAAATAAACTACTAGTGCATCAGTTGAAAACACATATTACGATCTAACTTATCACATCCTACCACCACCGTTTGGTTGTCAACCTTATTGGTACTCATCTCTTGTTTCTTTATTCTCATCGATCTGAAACAAATTCTTATTATCAAAAATTGCTTGACAAACCAGATCTGAAAATCGGAAGGAAAAAAATACCTCTGACTTAACCCCTGGGCAAACCACTATCCTGGTTGGCCTCATCCCAAACTCAGTCATCTGGGAGCGTTTTCTCCCACCCTTAACTCGTTAGTTTTGAGAGAGGCTTCTCCCCTTCGACTGGACCCTGAGCTGACCGCTACCATGGTCGTCACCAACAATGTTCACAAACACCTTTGGATCTCCAAACCTTTGAGGTTGAACATTTAATTGGAACCTTGAATTTTTAATCTGACATTTGCTTCCCTACTTGTTATGCAAGCTTTGGTTGAGCTTTGTTGGATTATTAATTCAGACTTTCAATTATTTTAATATTGTAAAAATGCAATTCTTTAAGTGGTATGACACTTCATAGCCGCTACAGCCCTACTCCACTTAGCAAACAGGTGGCTTGTGATGTGAACACAATAACGTGTTCTCTATCACTTAAAAAAGCTCTTCCCCCAACTAAACACTACATTAAATTATATAATTAACTAACATCCATCCTTATTGAGTTTATGTTTAACCATGGCCCAAACTTTAAAAAACATCAATGGGAAAACCTCCCATCTAATCAAATATAAACATATATTGGACTTCTTTAACAAAACAGTACAATCACTATTACCAAGTAGCAAGACTAATTGATGATCCATTTTCACATCAATTTTCACTTTTGTTTATCTATTGCAAATCCATTTGTTTCAAGTTTGGGTGTCAAATTCTTCGTTGCATTTGTGGAGCTGAACTAGGGTGATGTCTGAGTGTTCGGTCGTGGTCGTGTCTGTGGTTCAATGAAGATCCCTCTTGTATGGGGGAAACGTCATGGTTGAGGCTCCTAAAGATCTCTCCTAGAAGAGAGGGCAACGTCATGGTAGTCCGTTCAGCACTTTCGCAAGATTGTTCATGTCTGACTCATCTTCCAGTGACGCTTTTGTCTGATCGTGTTTTGCTCACCACTCGCTCTAAGTCGTTTATGCTCTATGTTTTCTTTGTTGTAATTTTCATGCTTGATTTGTTTTTATTACCCAATTTTGACTGGAGCCGATTTATCGGCCTCTCGATTTACCCGACATTGTTATGTCGGTAATTTAAATTCTTTACTCATAAAAAATGTAAGTGTTGGAGTTCCTATACACTCACCGATATGATTTCTGGCGATACCCTTTTTTTTCTCATTCACATAAAAATATATTTATCGTAAGATCATCTCAATTCGTGGCAGGCCGGTATAATCATTTTGGATCATCGTCACGTGATAGGCCGAAAATTAGCCATAGAAAAAAACAAAATCGATCCTAGCTTATCTATGGCAGGCCGGTGTGATTTTCTTTTTGTCTAGAAAAAAACAAAATCGATCCTAGCTCATCGTCACGTGATAGGCCGAAAATTAGCCATAGACAAATTATGTGTGATTTTCTTTTTATCTGGGACAGATAATGGTTACAAAATAAGGGATTTCGTAGTAGAAAAAGGCTCAATTTAAACTCAGAGATTTTTGGTTTTTGGCACAGGAGAGGTAGAAAGAGACTCTTCCACCTAATCTTATCGATTTCTTGTACACGTCTGAGATGAGAAGTCATTGGGTCAAGAAATTACTCGACGGAACATTTAAGTTACCCCAAATCAAAGATATGGAGAAGGATATCTCGACACGGGACACGTACATGAAGACATATGCACCCAATCATTATAGAAGATCCTGCATTGGGATATTACATATTTGGTATAATGATCAATTATGCAAGGATATGTGTTGGAACCCTAGGAGAAAGAAGGGACTCTTTTCTGAATTATTTGAACCATATGGGCCACAAGTAGACCAAGAAAAAAATGACCCGATCTGACAATCCGATCCGATCCGCCTGATATTTTTAGGGTTGAGATCCGATCTGAAAATCAATGGGTCAAGAAAGACTTGAATCCGATGACTCGAAAATTATGGGTTTGATATGACCTGACCCGCTGGGTTAACCCAATCATATGTATTACCTCATTTATAATGAATATTTTACTACTTTTTACTAAAGAATGATATAATATTGATTATGTTGTTATTATTTTATTATTAAAATATTATTTTATTATTAAAAATATTATTTTATTAGTAAAAATAAAAAATTATTATTAAACTTATTAAATTATCATTAAAATTATGATTTTATTATAATGTTATTGTTAAAAAATTATTAAAAAAACTAACACTTTGGACCCGTTGGGTCGACCTGAAGGTCCTGAACCGACACCAAACCCGGCATGACCCGACCCAATCAACTCGTACTTGTTAACGATCCGATTGACCCAAATCCGATTTAACCGGAATCCAGTTGACCAAAACCCGAATCCGACCGCCCGACCCGATTGCCAGGTCTAGCCACAAGACTACGTCATTGCTTCTTCTTAAAATAATGATCACGTAATTGTTGAGTGTATGTGAGTTGTGTCATGAAATTAATATATTCCCGAATTAAGTAATATGCTTTCAATAATACATGTATTATCCTAGTATATAGTATATGTGTACTTGAACTTGCATGTCCCTAGCTAAGAAAATGTACTTGGACTTGCATGTGCTAGAACATTAAATATACTATGTTGTGTGCTTTCAAAGGTTCTATTACTAGTACATATCTCAAGTCGGTTCGATTGAGGGGCAAATTAAGTGTGGTAGCAAGTACGGAAACTTGATCGAATCTCCCATACGCCAAGTCTGCATCAAAAGCGAGTCAAAGGACGGGGGTTTGGATCTCCATTTCTCCTCCAATGCTCAAATCAAACAATGGTGTTCTAGGGAATTGAATGACAATAGGACATTAGGTTTCTTGAAGTATAATAAATACCTTTTTTCCTTTCGAAAATAAGTGAGGCCCATCTTTTTTAATGGACTTTTATAACTAGCTTTCTTTAATATTATTAACCTTTAATAAAAAGATTAATATGGGATAATAAATATTTACCTCTTCATTTTGCCCCTTGGGCTCTATAAGATCGTCAAAAATTAAAGGATCTGAAAGCCCGTTAAATCGAATATGAGGTGTGTCTCGAACCTCCTTAGTTTGGCCCAAGAAATATCTTAAACGGGTCCGTGCAGTGATTCGCACGGTGCAGGTCTTGGTTCGTGCGTGTCGTAACACTAGTGGAAAAAACACTTTTTGAGGCTCCCTTTTAGAGGCGTACATAGTTCAATACGCCTCAGCAACGACTTAGGCAATCACTTTTTTTGGTTTTTGAGGCGGATAATTAATTTATACGCCTCAAAAACATCTTTTGAGGCGGTCAAATTGATATACGCCTCAACAAGTATCCAAAAAAACATTTCTCGCTAAAGTATTAGAGGCGGGCCAGGGCAAGGCCCGCATCTAATGATAACTAATTGAGGCGGGCCAAGTAGCCCGCCTCAATTAAAGCTTGTTGAGGCGGGCCTATTAAAGCCCGCCTCAATAAGTATGTCCAATAGAGGCGGTCATGTAAGGCCCGCCTCTATTATACCAATACTTATAGAGGCGGGCGTGTTAGGCCCGCCTCTATAAGCTCAACCCTAATTAAAAAAAAACAGTTGTGCGCGCCTTCATCTCCTCTTCGTATCCGTCTTCGCCGAGCTCCGTCTTCCCGAGCTCCGACTTCATCTCCCTTCGCCGAGCTCCCTCTAATACTCCCTTCAACAAGTATCAACAACGCACTCGAGGTTTCACCAAAACGCCATCCTCAACCTCACCCGATTCCGCTGGTAAGCTCATCTGACACCCTATTTTACTTCTCCAATTCCGCTAAACTCTACACTTTAATTTGCTCGTATTGTTGTCGACCTCAACTTCATCAATCTTAATTATATACTTCTTCTTCGTCTTTTTCTGCCTATTGAAAGCTCGTGCCTTCTGTTACATTAATCATGAATTTCGAATTTGTGTGTTTTGTGTAGATTTCTCGTGCCTGAATTTAGAGTCCTCGGGAGCAGAGTTTTTTCGAACCCTGATAATCTTTGAATGTAGATTTCTCGTTATGAATTTTGGTGGATCTGAGTTCTAATTTATTACTGGGCTTGATTTTGTGATTCACATGCTTCTCTCAGTTTCGAGATGTGCTTGATAGAATTTTTTGTCTTGGCTTTGCTAGTAAGTTGCTGATAAATTCAGAAGTTGTTGAGCTTCTTATTGGTTTATAATTGCTGATTCGATTGCTTGCTTCTGTTTCCGTTGTGAACTTCACCTTTGTTTCAATGGCTTACATGATTTTTCTTAATTTTTTTACTGATAGAAACTTTGTATGGTTCGATGGCTGCTAAACCAGGTTGACTATATATGTGATTACTAAGGTACAAGGAAATACAATCTACAGACGTAGATTGAATCTTTTATTGGTTGATATGGGTATGAGCCCAGTAGTATTCAAATCCTTGTAAGTGTGCTACCTTTATAGCACTCCTATTATATTTAATAATTTTCTCAGGACTTATTTGGTATTGTACAAGTTGGACTTGATCCTGTATTATTATTCAATGCTTTTGATTTGATCCTACTGTTGTGTAACCATTTTGGTTTTGGATTTTTATTTCTGTATTAGATAAGAGTTCGTGATTAGTAGATCATTGCAGGTTCGGCCTGGCTTGACCTAACTTTCTTTTTTGAAAACAGGAAGGTTTGGCTATGTTAGAAGCTTAATCGGTTTGTCGGAATACTCCTTAAGATCAGTCCTTACGACATAGTCCTTTCCCTTCCTAATTGATTCCTTGATTGGGCTTCCAGTTTGTGAAAATGAAGAGCAAAAGATTTGATTTATATTCATCATAAATTTAGTTAAGAATGTTAATTTTCTGATGCGGCACACTGAAGGTGTTTGATGCAGGAATTCTTTTTTTGTGTGCTTGTTGCAGGAATTCTAGCCACTATGTCTAACAAAAGTGGAAATGCTATTCTCCCTACCCAAGGTGATCATGAATCACAAGGTGTTAGCGCGATTACACAGATCGCTAAAGGGCGTGGTCCGTCAAAAGGAGTTCAAGTAAAAAAGCCTATGCACCTTGAGTTTAATGAGTTAAATGTCCCTGATGGCGAGTGGTCGAAAGAATACAGAAATCAAGTTGGGAGTTGTGCTCAAAGAATTAATATTAACGAGAAAGAATACCGAAAGATAGATGAGCAGACGAGGCAAGGGTTTTGGGAGGAGACCAAGGTATAATGACATTTTAAATTGTTTTAAATATATACTATATTAACAATTAATCTAACTTATTGTAAAAATCAACAGCTTATGTTCCACATCATTGAGGATGTAGATAAATCAAGGGAAAAATACTTTCATTCTTGTGTGGCAAAACGATTTATAGATTTCAAGAGCAAGTTGGTGCGTCGATGGATAACTAAGAAGCAAAAGCCGTCGAAATATCCTACAAACAAGATGCCTTGGGAAATCTACCACCACATTACAGAGGCTGATTGGTCAGTTTTTCTTAAAGAATATTACAAGCCGGAGTCATTGGTAATAATGCTATTTCTTTTTACTATTAAAGATTTCTAGTCAGCGAAAATCGTTGGTTATAAATCTATGTGCCTTTTGACAGGCTCGTAGTGAGAAAGCAAGGGCAAGTGCAGTATTAAACAATTGTCCTCATCTCACCGGCCAGGCGGATTATATTAGAAAACGACACGAGTGGATAAAAGAAGGACGACTCCCATCGGAAGCAGCTTTATCTCTGTCAAGTAGCTCCTCAGTGAACTCATTGGTTCCTAGAGCTAGAAAATATAGATCAAAGGAGTGGGTTTTGGCTCATCAAGTTCGAAGTAAGGATGGAAAGTGGGAAGTTAACCCGAACGATAAGGAAGCCGTAGAAATTGCAAGAAAAGTTGTAACTAGTGCTTTTTTAATGAATATTTACTTAAATTGACTTGGAAATATGAACTAATTTATACTTTCCTAATTGGCATTACAGGAGGAGTATATCGAAGAAGAAGAAAAAGGAAACCTTACTTTCGAGGATGATGAGGATGCCCTCACCAAAGCTATTGGGAAAAAAGATCATCGTGGCCGTGTCAAGGCAATGGGTGGAAATGTTGGTTATAGAGTTGCTTTCGGTCTAAGAGAACGACGGAGAAGATGTTCTAGTGAAGCTTTATCAGATCTGATCGAATCGATCAAAGCTGAAATTAGAAAGGAGTTTGAAGGTGAATTAGATAAAAGGGTGGCTGAGGCCCTCCAAAAGCAACTACGCTCCATGTTACATATAAATCAACCAAACTCCACTTCTACTCCCGTTCTTGAACTTAATGTTAATGCTTCCTATACCACTCGTCCTGATTCCACACCGCAACCACGTGAGCTAAAGGTATGATTGAGTTTGAGTATTGTCATGAACTCTTCATGCTAAGACCTCTTATAACATGAATTAAAATTCCATGCCGCAACCTTAGTATTGCATTTTTCATTTTACTTTATATGCAGGAAAGGACTCCATGCCATCTTGCCCTTGAGGATAACGATTCTGGTAACAAAGTGCTCGTAGCGGATGGTATGGTACAACCCTCAAACGGTGCATCGTCCCAACACTTTACACCGATGAAGCCTAATCACTACAAAGTCCAAGTTGATTTTGTTTATGATGGACATAATGATGATATTCTTCCGGTACCTACGGGTGATGGTTTCACTAACTTAGGCGGTGCTGAGGGTAGTTTCGTGCAATGGCCGATCCGCTTAGTGATTTTCGAAGACGACGAGGTAAGACCTGTGTGCTCAATAATAATGTACACCACATTACTCACTCTTGCTCATCTATAATTCTATATATAGGACTATACTCCACGCCCAACAAAGGAGTCCAAGTCATTTCTCTCTAAAAAGGTGGATGACAACGCCAAAAATACAAAGGTAAGACCTTTGTGCTCAATAATACAAATGTTACTTCATTATTATTTTTTGGAAATTTCATGTCCAAATAACTCTTAAGTCTCAGTCCAACAAAGAGGCGGTTGGTAGCTGTGATCGTAAAACGGAAGAATCAGCCGCCAAAAGGAAGGAAGCAGAAAACGAAGAAATTCGAGGTCATGGCCAGTCATGCAAATACTTGCATTTTATTATGTCTTCGGCGCCGGGTGGTATATATGATAGTACTCCCATCCCATTGGATGCCTCGGTTTGGAATTATGTGAGAGATCAAGAAACATACGTCACTGCATCCGATGTAGAAGAGTTCCTTAAGGGGGCGTGCTTAAACATTTCTGTGATTCAAGTCTACATGATGTAAATGTTTTGATCAGTCTTTATCTTTTAATTGTCAACTATCATTCTTAATCGTTTTTTCTTTAATCATTTTTACATTACCATTCATAATCGTTTAATCAAATACCTTTAAATGTGCATGTATTTATTGGACAATCACACATATGCATTTGAAAATTCTCGAATTGGGTTCATTTGTCCTGAGATAGTGTCAAGCACTAGAATCAGGGCCGATGCAACTGTTCCAGCAGATTACTTGCAACGTGTGTTCAATGCTGAAACTGTTAAGAATACGATTAAAGATTCTAACAGTGCCAAATTGTTTTTGCTCCCATATAATCAAGAGTAAGTGTTTTCAATAAGTTTCATATATAATTATTATTTTAAGCAATCATTAATATTTATCAATTTACTTTTAAATGATGTAGCAATCATTGGATTCTGTACGTGATAGACCTATTTAGAGCACAGGTCTATCTTTTCGATTCTCTAAAAGGTCAAGGCAACAGAACGACTGATGCATCTGGAATCATGAATTTGTAAGTTATCTTGCTTACGAATTAGTTTTTTTGGAATATTAACAATATCAGTTTCATGAGTGTATTATGTTGATTTTCTAAGGCATTTCAAGTGTATAAGTATCAAGTTGGGAAGTGCGAGAAATTAATAGGAAAACGTAAGACGTTGAGAGTCTGCAATATAGAGGTACATATAGCATTTTATACGCTTTAGGTTTGTTTATTTATAATCAAAGGCATTGTATCTAAGACAGCCCCCTTATGTTGTGTAATTAGTGCGCTCAACAAAGCGGCGGAACCGAGTGTGGCTATTATGTCATGAAGTTCATGTTAGATATAGTCACGGGAACTCTATGACTCTAATGATCGACTAGATAAGGTATGTAACTTAACTAACTATATATTGATAGTATTTGTGTTTTTTGTCAATAATTTCTGTGTTTTTTATGAAGCTATATCCTAAGAGGAAGACATCGTATACTTATGAAGAAATGGATGTTGTTCGTGAGCAATGGGCATAATATTTTACATCGAAGTATTTATTATCGGATTGAACTTGTTTTTACTTGTCATGTAAACTGTTGTTGAGAACCTGACTGTACTCTGATGAAATATGTTGTTTGTTGTATATTATTCTGTGAATAAAATCAGGAACCTATTCTGAAATGGATGTTGTTCTTGATCTTTAGCGTCTACTTGTTGAGGTGGGCTTGTATACGCCCGCCTCTATAAGTATATACTCCCGCCAAAATGAGGGACTTGTTGAGGCGGGCCTATAGAGGCCCGCCTCAACAAGTGTTTACTTATTGAGGCGGGCCTCCTAAGCCCGCCTCAACAAGTCCCTCATTTTGGCGCCAAAGTGAGGGACTTGTTGAGGCGGGCTTAGAAGGTCCGCCTCAAAAAAGTCATTTTAGAGGCGTAAAATGCCCGCCTCAAAAAGTGCCTCTACTTGTTGCAGCCCCCTTAGTTGAAGCAAACGGTGTTCGCCTCAATAAGTGTCCAAAGGCCCGCCTCTATAAGGATTTTTTCCACTAGTGTAATGCACGGAGCGCATCGTTTTACAGAAGGCCGTACACGGTCTATGCACCCCTAAGTACGATCTTCGTCTTCCTCCTTGCATATTGCACTACACAGACTCCAACGAGTTACAAAGGGATGTTCACAGTCTGTGCATTACTACTGCACAATGCACAACGTTTTATTGAATGCATCGCACGTTCTGTGCATGACGGTGTTTTTCCGAAAAAACTACAGCGGTTGTCGCACGTTCCATGCGATGGCATGCACGGTCCGTGCGTTTTCACAGTAGAACACCATACACGGCACGTGCTCGTCTTTTCACGCTCCTTAAAAGTCTTGTTTGATTCTCTGTCATGCCTCTGGCTATTTTACGAGTGCAAAAATCTGTGTCGTTTGAGTTTTAGCTTTAAATAAGGAGTTGCGAATTGCAGTATTTTGCCTCTGGCTAGATTAAGTCGTAGCACCTTGTGCTATTCAGCCTTTGGCTAGTTTAAGTCGTAGCACCTAGTTCTATATGGCCTCTTGCTAGGTTAAGTCGTAGCACCTTGTGTTGTTTGGCCTCTGGCTAGTTTCAGTCGTAACACCTTGTGCTATTTGGCCTCTGGCTAGTTTAAGTCGTAGCACCTTGTGCTACTTGGCCTCTGGCTAGTTTAAGTCGTAGAACCTTGTTTTGTTTGGCCTCTGGCTAGTTTAAGTCATACCACCTTGTTCTATTTGGCCTCTGGCTAGTTTAAGTTGTTGCACCCCGTGCTTCATAACTACAAGTTGCATAATAATTGCAAGTAATAATGGTCTTGTTTGCATTGGCAAAAAAAATGTCACTAATTTTGGAAAATAAACACAGGGAAAACCCTAGAGGACCTCGTTAAAACCACTTCACAGGAAAACCATGTGGGAAAAAAACATACAAAGAGGAAAAAGAGTATCCCCATGCATAGTTCATGCTCGTATGTAGAATTTCCTCAAGTTTGAGGTGTTCCAATTGTGTGGGATTGTCTTCCCGTCCAGATCCTCCAGCTTGTAGGAGCCATTGCATGCCTTCGCTACCTGATGTGTCCCCTCGGATCCCTGTACGTCGGTTCTTAAAGTGAAGTCGAGATCGAAGCTAGAGAGTGGGGAGTTTGGACGACAACACCTTTCTTGGCTTGATTTTGTGTTGAATTCTGCAGAGGAGGAGATGAAGTGGTTGAATCTCCTTTGGATGGATGAGGCACGAACAAGATAAGCAATCCACAGTCCAAATGAATCCACACTTGGACTTGGAAAGACTCCCCTTGGCTTGGATATGGCCACCAAGTCGAGAAGAGGTTGAATCGGGTGTGATGTTGGATATGTCCACCAACAACTCCTTGGATTCGGTTTGAATGAAGCCTTTGGATATGTCCACCAAAGGGAATCACTCGAGTTCTTGATATGGCCACAAGAACAAACAAAGAAGATGAACGAAATTCTGGAAATTACTTGAAAACTTAATGACAACAAAATAAGAGAGAGTTTGAACTCAATATTCGCCAACCCTTGAACAAGTAGGGTGAAACGGTTTTTATAGGCAAAAAACAACCTAAATGGGCCTCACAAAATGGACCAAAGCCCAGCCCAAAATCAGAAGTAGGAGCCCACACGCCTAGCCTTGGTTGTCTTGACGTCAAGGTGGGCAGCAACGGTGGAGTCATTGAGCCATTGAGAGATCCGCTCGTTCCTTTCAAGCCCAACTTGGTCCAGGCCTTCCTCAGGTCCATATGAGCCTATTGGACCCCCATGTGTGCGCTGGAAACTGGCTCGAGCCAAGAGATGTGAACTAGTCACCTTAGTGTGCTCGGCGCTCTTGGTAAGGCCTTTGAGGAACCCTAATCGGGTGTTTGGCATGGGCAAAGCTGAAAACCCTAATCGGGTGCCGGACGTCGGGGAAATGCCATGGCCATCACCGAGCCATTCTCCTCCAATTGACATGAAACTTGGCCACACCTCCTCATTTGGCAAATCTTGAAGTTTGGCACCAGGTGTGCCGAGTGGAGATGAAGTTGGCTCGCAGAAGTGAAGAAATCCCCTCTTGAGTGTCGTCGGGTGGCGCGCGCTGGCCTTGGGAGCTAGCTTGGGGCCGTGTGATGAGTCTCTAGCCTTGATGGGGCCCATGGTCACATCATCCTCCCCCGCTTGGAGAGGATTCGACCTCGAATCCTTAGCCCATGCAAGGAGAAAGCACAAAAAGTTAGGCACTTCAAACACGCCCAAGTAAACTTGCTTAGTAGGGCAAAGAAGGTCATCTACCCTAGTAGCATGCATGAAGAGAAGTGTAAAGGGACTTCCCTTATTCAATCTAATTCTTTTCTCCTTGTCTACCCTAGGACAAACCATATGTGAATAGGTGGACAACAACCCGAGTAGACAAGCAACATGCACACGATATTCCACAAAGTGCATTTTAAGGCTAAGCTTCAAAATACAAGAAAAATGTAAGAAAACTCCCTTAGATCTTGTGTTGGCTGAAGCGAGCTCGTGAAGCATAGGTTGTGTGCTAGGAAGAGGGCTTGAGATGGCCACTCCATTGCGAACCCAACGAGCAGCCCTTCTAGTAGAATCAAGTTGTCCACAAGTCATGGGTTCTAAGCATAGTCGCCTCCCATCTTTCACAAAGTGCATGACATTCCTTCTCTCTTCATGAGTTACATCCAAATCAAACTGCAATAGGCGCCCTAAGACAAGCTCACAAATGTCCAAAGGCAACACATCAAACATCTTCTGATCCTTGTAAGGACCCATGTCAAACTCGACGAACACTCTTTGAGTCACATTCAGCTGACTCTCATTGTTGAGCCACTTGAGAACATAAGGCATGGCTTGCTCATAAGTTTCAATGCCAAGTTGCTCAACCACGGCTTGGGAAATGAAGTTGTGGTCACTACCACTATCCACCATAGAAAGGTAGTGGTTGTCATTCCCCTCTATTCGGCACTGATGGAAAAAGATTTGGGAACACTGAAGCATTAACTCTTGCCATTGGTTGAGAGGTGGCGGCGCTAAGGGTCCATCAACAGAATCTTCAACCCTAGAATCCATGAAGCACTCTCTACTTACAGCATAGGCTTGGATCTCTTCTTCTTGCAATTCCTCAGCCAACTTCCCATAATCTTCTTCTTCAGCTGATTCATAGTCTCCTTGGGCCGTCATAAGAACTTGCTTTTTAGATGGGCAGTCTCTTGCCATGTGTCCTTGGCCCATGCACTTGTAGCACCTAATGTCACTTGTCCTTGCATGAGGATCTTGGGCAGCTTGTTGTCTCTTGACAAAAGGCTTTGTCTCTTGACCCTTGGTAGGCTCTTTCTCTTTTGATGTAGACACATCCCACTTCTTTGAGTGCCCAAAGTCATGCTTCTTAGGAAAATAATCATGCAATTGAGTAGCATAGTGCAAAGCATCATGAATACTCTCAAAGCGCTGGAGATCAACCAGTGTCCGAATTTCTGGATTCAACCCCGCAATGAACTTGGATTCAATGTACTTCTCGGGGAGCCTAAGACCTGAACGCACAAGCAAATGGCATAGCTCCTTATAGTACTCATCCGGGGTCCGGTTTCCTTGGCGAAGCAACTCAAGCTTTTGATGCACACGTTGCTCATAGTTGGACGGCACAAATCTCCTTCTCATGGCCCCTTTCAAGGCTGTCCAGGTGATCAAGGGAGGATCCAAATTCAGCTCCCTAGATTCTTTCTCATCATTCCACCATAGGAGCGCAAATTCAGAAAAGTGGATGGTGGCAAGGGTCACTCTTTCTTCCTCTCCAAGCCCAAGATAGTCAAACACTTGTTGGGCCTTCAAATCTCATTCAAAGAAAGCTTCTGGGTCAGATGAACCTGTAAAGGTAGGAACATTCACCTTAGGACCTTGATGGTGTCGGTGAGGTCGTGGTTGTGGGGCCAATGACTCATCATTTTCCGAAGCTACATGATCATAGCCATAGCGAAGAGGTGCCCTTTCTTGGTGTGGCTGCACTTGAGGAAGTGGCGGCCTTGGAACTTCTAATGTCGGCACACGCCTTGTAAGCATAAGTGGCCGCGTAAAGGGCACGCCTAGCGGGTAAGTTGGCGCGTGTGTGGCCAGATTTGGTGGCGCATTGGATGGGCCAACCATGTATTGGTTGTAGGTGGCTTGTTGGCCGATCAAGGGCGCACTTGCGGGCCATGGGGACCCAAGAACTGAGTTCAACACTTGAAATGGTGTCGTAGCTGCATGGGGCACATACGGTGGCGGTGGAGGGTAAGGCATAGGCGGCACAGTGGTGTTGACACTCATGGGCACACTTGGATGCCATGTGGTAGCCAAAGGTTGTGTGTAAAGGCGTTGTTGCGCCATGGCCGTGGCTTCTTCGGGTGTAGGAGTGTGTGATCGGCTGGACCAGCTACTCTTATAAGATCTTGAGTTACGTCGCCTCCGACGCCTCTCTTCTTCAAACCTCTTATCAATCCGCAACTCCATATCCTCCATAAGAGCTCTTAAGGTGGTGAGGGTGATATGAGGGCCATCAAAATATGTTGACACTTGCTTGTCTTTCTTCCCGGATCCCTGCGAAGACATGGCAACAAAAAAAAGAGCAAAAACAAGAACGAAAGAGAAAAATCACAAAAACACAGAATTTGGTTAAGGTTAGTGATAATCCAAAACGTTCTCTCACTCGCCTCCCTCCACTTCTTTACACTCTTTGATTTTTCCTTTGGAGGTGGACTTTTCTCACTTGTGTTTCACTCACTCTCGCCATAAAAACTGATTTGAAAGGCACCAACGAGGGAACCGAGCAAACTGATTTGAAGGTTTCCAATGAGGGAACCAAGAGAAGTTTCCAAAGCCTTGTTGATGTAGTCCACTTGAGAGAACAACTCCTCCAATAGCCGCTGCACAAATCACCAAGACAAACACAACAAGTGATAGCAAAACAACTCAAGAAAGTAAGCGCTACAGCGAGTATTTGGACAACTCAAGATGAACCCACACAACTCAAAGTTTGGAAGGAAATGAATCAAGGGAAGGCTTAGGCTTTTGGCCTTGTGATGCTACTGATTTTGGGGTTCCCTTCAACACGTAGCTACCTTCAAGACTTGGCATCAAGATTTGAGAGACGATGAAGGAGAAGAGAAGAGAAGATAAGAGAAGAGAAGAGAAGAGTTGCACAACTCTTGGCTTTGCTTGCTTTCTTTTTCTTTCTTTTTTCACTTCGACTTTTTTTTTTATATAATATACTATGCTATTCTCAGCCAAGAATGTCACATGTACGAAATTTTATGACTTGACTTAAGAGGGAAGAAGAAAAGAAGAGAAGAAGACAAGCCCCTTGAAATTTCGGCTCCTTTAATGATGTCTTGAAGAAGCTAGGTGAAAGGATGGAGTTTCAATGCTTAAACTCTTGATTGAATCTGAGTTAAGGCAGCTTGTTTTAATGAGGGACGGCTGGAGTTATGGAAGTGAAGGTGGGTTAATGAAAGGGTGGTGAAAGGAGGCAAAAGGGTGAAGTAAATGAAGTGTTAACTTCACTTAATGCTTCCTTTAAGTGGCAAGTTGGCAACCTTTGGAGTGCCTTCAGCCTATGGGACGTGGGGAGGGTGTTTTGAGGATGAGGATGAGTGCTCAACCTCAGCCAACAATGGTGAGAATAAATGCAGTTCGGTTTTGATCAAGCAAGGTTCGAAAAAATTTCAAATTTTGAGAGTATGCAAGAACAAACTCAAGAAACCAATTCGTACCCTCAAACCTTGAGGAACTTACTTCAAGAGGAGCTCTGATACCACCTGATGTGTCCCCTCGGATCCTTGTATGTCGGTTCTTGAAGTGAAGTTGAGATCGAAGCTAGAGAGTGGGGGAGTTTGGACGACAACACCATTCTTGGCTTGATTTTGTGTTGAATTTTGCGGAGGAGGAGATGAAGTGGTTGAATCTCTTTGGGATGGATGAGGCACGAACAAGATAAGCAATCCACAGTCCAAATGAATCCACACTTGGACTTGGAAAGACTCCCCTTGGCTTGGATATGGCCACCAAGTCGAGAAGAGGTTGAATCGGGTGTGATGTTGGATATGTCCACCAACAACTCCTTGGATTCGGTTTGAATGAAGTCTTTGGATATGTCCACCAAAGGGAATCACTAGAGTTCTTGATATGTCCACAAGAACAAACAAAGAAGATGAATGAAATTCTGGAAATTACTTGAAAACTTAATGACAACAAAATAAGAGAGAGTTTGAACTCAATATTCGCCAACCCTTGAACAAGTAGGGTGAAATGGTTTTTATAGGCAAAAAACAACCTGAATGGGCCTCACAAAATGGACCAAATCCCAGCCCAAAATCAGAAGTAGGAGCCCACACGCCTAGCCTTGGTTGTCTTGACGTCAAGGTGGGCGGCAACGGTGGAGTCATTGAGCCATTGAGAGATCCGCTTGTTCCTTTCAAGCCCAACTTGGTCCATGCCTTCCTTAGGTCCATATGAGCCTATTGGACCCCCATATGTGCGCTGGAAACTGGCTCGAGCCAGGAGATGTGAACTAGTCACCTTAGTGTGCTCAACGCTCTTGGTAAGGCCTTTGAGATCTCTAGACATTCGTGCTTCAAATGACCCCAAATTTGGTAGGCGATCATATTTAGGCATTTGTTGAGGAAGGCCCGATACATAACTTGGATTCTTTGTGGTTGGCCGGAACAAAGCTGAAAACCCTAATTGGGTGCCGAACGTCGGGGAAATGCCATGGCCATCACCGAGCCATTCTCCTCTAACTGACATGAAACTTGTCCACACCTCCTCATTTGGCAAATCTTGAAGTTTGGCACCAGGTGTGCCGAGTGGAGATGAAGTTGGCTCGCAGAAGTGAAGAAATCCCCTCTTGAGTGCCGCCGGGTGGCGCGCGCTGGCCTTGGGAGCTAGCTTGGGGCCGTGTGATGAGTCTCTAGCCTTGATGGGGCCCATGGTCACATCACTACCAGTCTATGCGGTCCCTCCCATTTCGGACCTAGCTTGCCCTCCATTGGGTCCTTTGTGTTGGTAAGGACCTTGTAGAGCACGTAGTCTCCAACCTCAAAATTGTGTGGCTTAATGCGCTTCCATGTGACCTAATTAAATTGCGTTGGTAGGTAACCATATGAATTGATGACACCTCCCTCCTTTCTTGCAGCGGATCCAAATTGATTTGGAGCGCTTGCTCATTTTCCGCTTGCTCGAATACTATAGTGCAAATGGTGGGGAGTCCCATCTCCAGTGGTAATCCGTATCAGAAGCATAATCCAATGCAAACAGTCACTCACTGGTGGACCTCCTTGGAGTGGTGTGGTATGCTAATAGCACGGCGGAAAGCTCATCTACTATTTGCCCTTTGGCCGGATCTAGTCTCCTTTTGATCCCGTCGAGTATTGCTTTATTAGTGGCCTCAACTTGGCGATTAGCATGTAGGTATGCTACAAATGAGTAGAAATTCTTAATGTCATATCCTACACAAAAAAGCTTTAAACATGGAACTATTAAACTAACTCTCGTTATCAGATATCAAAGTGTAAGGAATTCAAAAACGAGTAATGATTGACTCCTATATGAACTTTACGTCACTGCTTCAAATCCCAAAAAAGGTTTTGCTTCCACCCACTTGGTAAAGTAATCGTGATTAGATAGCGCTTATTGCCAAGAGCCCTTGGGAAGGGGCCTACGTGGTCGAGACCCCACTGTGCAAAGGGTCAGGAACTCGTGAGAGGATGCAAATCCATAGTCGGCTGATGGGTCAGTTTTGCAAACTTCTTACACTTTTCACACTTTTTGATGTAGCAATCAACATCTTTATGCATGTAGGGCCACCGATATCCTTGAGTTATAGTCCTGAAAGCAAAACTTCTCCCAGTAGCGTGGACCCTGCAGACCTCTTAGTGTATCTCATGGAGCATGTCATCTACCCTAGATGGAGGTACACACCTTAGATAAGGGAATGTGAAAGATTTCATATACAGAATACCCTAGGGGCACCAAAAAGCACGTGGCCCACAACCTCACCAACATTGCCTCTTTCTTGTCAGATGGGAGTGCACTCTAGGTCAAGTAATCGAAGATTTAATCCATCCAACTAGGCTCGTTGTCCATAAGGTTCACCTTCTTTCCATCAATAATTGGCGATTCCAACAAGTCTATGTGTACGAATGCACTTGCTTCACCTAAACTTGAGGACGCCAAGGTGGCCAAGGCATCAACCACCTCGTTCTTCTCACTTGGAATCCGGTGCATCATGTATTCCTGAAACCCTTCTAGGAGACTCCTGAATTTCTCCAAGTAGGATTACATGCGCAAGGATTTGGCCCCATATTCCCATGTTATCTGATTCACAATCACATGCGGGTCAGAGTAAATCACTACCTTCGTGGCTCCCTTATTTTGAGGCGCTATCAACCCTAGGATTAGGGCTTCATACTCGACCTTGTTGTTAGTTGCAGCAAAACCAAGCTCTATGGTGGTCTTGACAGTCTCTCTAGTGGGGGATACTAAGACCAACCCAACGCTAGCTCCCTTACGGTTCCTAGAACCATCGATCTGCAGCTCCCAAGTGCTTTGTTCGCTCACTTATAGTTTCCAAACCTGTTTATCTTCCCCAAGATCCTCCCATACAAATTATGCCCTAATTTGCCCCTTGACACTAGTCCTCGTGACAAAAAACAAAGCTCGTACTACCCTAGATCTACGACCTATCTCGCAACATGCCCAGACAAATCAAAACTAGATAGTAATGCCTTGAGAGGATAAGTAGTCATGATGGCTATCGGGTGAGCCTAGAAGTAATGATTTAGCTTTTTGGCTGCCACTACCAAAGCAAGTAACAACCTTTCCATAGGGGCATACCGAGGTTCTGAGCCGAGAAGGGTCTTACTAATATAATAGACTGATTGTTGCGTTCTATTGGTCTCTCGGACAAGAACAACGCTTATCTCCCGCTCTAAAACTGCTAGATTGAGAAGGTCAAGTCTTCCCTGTCTTCAGGAACGGTCAAGATCGACGGTTCCTGTAGGTATTTCTTTAGTTCAGCCAGTGATCGCTCACATTCATCATCCCACTGAAAAATCCGGTCTCCTTTCAATACTTAAAGAAGGCGCTAGATTTGTTTGAGGACCTACTAATGAACTGGTTCAACGCATCCACCATGCCTGTAAGTTTTTGAACCTCTTTCACCCTACTCGGGCTTTGAATGGTTTGTATTGCCCGGATTTGATCCAGACATGCCTCTATGCCCTGCATGGTCACCAGATGCCCTAGAAAACATGCATGAAGTTACCCCGAAAGCGCATTTGGAGGCATTCAAACAAAGATCAACTATTTTTAGGATATCGAACACTAGCTGCAGATCCTATAGATGGGAGTCTTGTTGCCTGCTTTTGAC
This sequence comes from Rheum nobile, assembly GCA_027886185.1. NCBI lineage: Eukaryota > Viridiplantae > Streptophyta > Magnoliopsida > Caryophyllales > Polygonaceae > Rheum > Rheum nobile. Next base: position 1,515,274 of record WOAB01000072.1, on the reverse strand, counting down.
TACCATGTAGTTTATGTAAGCCTTGACCTTGTCCCCAATCAGAATCGCGAAACAAACGTCACTAACATCTCATGGTCTTTTGCTAACAAGGGAATTTGATGATATCCTTGTAAGCATCCAAGAAACTCATCATGGCATGCCACGACGTAGCATCCACTAACTTATCAATCTTAGCAAGTGGGAACATGTCTTTACGGCATGCCTTATTCAAATATGTCAAGTCCACACAAACTCTCCATTCTATGTTCTTCTTCTTGACCACCACTATATTAGCCACCCAAGTGTGGTATTGCACCTATCTAATTTCCCCTGCCTCCAACAGTTTCTGCAACTCTTTTACCGCGACCTCAGTATGTTACACAGAGGATCCTCTAGCTCTCTACACGAATGGCATGGCGTCTTGATGGATATTGATCTGTGGTAGGCAATTTCAAGTGCCAAACCCGGCATTTCATATGAGCTCCACGCAAATACCTCTCTGTTTATTTTTAAGAGTCCTATCTAGTAGGGGTGAGCAAATATATCCGATCCAGCTGATCCGATCCGAAAATCCGCCGATCCGTATCCTAAAAATCTGTATCCGAAAATATCCTTTATGTTTTTATCCGTATCCGATCCGATCCGGGTGATTTTGCCGGATACGGATCGAGATATTTATCTTACCGGATATCCGAAAATATCCGGTACTATTCATATAATATTTATAATCATAAATTTGTTTATTATAACTAATATATTGAGTAATATATTAATAAAGTTTACATCCTTAATCACATATTTATATTGTTGTCCAAGTAAAATATTGTAAATACATTTTCATATGAATAATAAGTGTGTATATAATTTAAATCGTACGAACAAATTAAGAAACAACCTACAAATTTTATTTCTTAATTTACAAATTTATTACTTTTGAATTTAAAAAATGAATATATTGATTTATTTTTAATAGATTTGTAGTAACCGGATGATTCGGATATCCGGCTCAGATATCTGATCCGATCCGGGTCCTTTTTACCGGATATCTGTTTCAAAACGGACCGGATACGGATCGGGGTTTTGTAAATTTTTTGAACCGGATATCCGGTATAACGGATCGGATCGGATCGATCCGTTTGCTCACCCCTACTATCTAGGACTCCAACTCATCTTATGCAATGTTAGTTCCAACTAAAAAATATTTTTCATGCTCTAAAGTACCAAAGATCTTTTACAGGGTCTCTACAGACTTCTCTGAAGGTGAGATCTTGACCTCGTCCAAGACTTGAGTGGCTGCCGGCACCATGTGGATGCCCGACTTAGTTCCCTCGACTCTAAGACAGTGCCGATTGCAGGGTCTCTACAGACTTTTCTGAAGGTGAGATCTTGACCTTGTCCAAGCTTGAGGGGTTGCCAGCACCATGTGGACGCCCGACTTAGTTCCCTCGACTCCCAAACAGTGTCGAGCTTCCCGTTGATCTCCTTTAACCCAGATAGTCGTCCCCTAGCGGGGGGAAAACAATAAGTTGGTGCAAGATGGAGTGAATTGCTCCCCTCGCGTGCAACCACAACCGGCCAAGAATAGGGTTGTAGGAGGATGGGACGTTGACCACCAAAAACTCCACTGTGACCAATGTTTCTCCCACACGAATAGTTTCTCACAACATTCCCAACGGCCACACAAATAAAAGAAACAAGTCCCAACAATTGGGTAGAAACAAGAATTAGATCTTCTTCAGAATTGTCCAGCTTCTTTTACATTTCATAATATATAATATCAATTGAGCTGTCTGATAGCATCCATTTCATACATGTTTAGCGCATGCATTTAGGCATAGTTTAGGTCGTTTGCATTTGCATATTTCCCGTATTTAGTTTGTTTTGTAGTTTTCTTGGATTCCAATGTCTACATAAGTTTCTGCGGTATTTGAGGTGATTTACCGGGTTCTGCGGATGCGCTACATGATGTGGAGTCCATAGGAGGATGTACCGGAGCAAAAGGGAGCTTAAGAGATGAATGGAGCGATGTCAGAAGTGGAAGAGAAGTGCAAAAAGGACCTGCACGGTTAGCTGCACGGTTAGCAAACCGTGTAGGATATTCGAGAGCAAAGAAATGAGTTTCTGAAGTTTGGCACGGTTAGCTTAACCGTGCTTCTAATCGTGCCGGACCCGCGGAGGTTGTTTCGTGTATTTTGGGATTTATTTTTGGAAACTTTTTATCTTAGGTTTAAAGACGTTATTTTAGAATTAGGTTAAGTACCTTTTGTTCAGCAGTTGCCTCTCATCAATCGTTCATTCTAGTTTTGGAGTTTTTGCTACAAACCTATGGAGAACTAAATTTCCATTGCTTTGTTAGACGATTTGAAGCCTTCGTTTGCTTGGATGTAAGATATCTACTCTTGTTCTACTTCTTTGAATGTTTGTGATTCTCTTGAACCTAATATCATTGAGTTTTGCTAATTGTCCATTGGTATTACTCTTTTGCTAGAATTGGATTGTTTCTGTTTGAGATAACTAATTCAGAGTAGCGCCTATAATATTCTAGATCTGTTTGAGATAGATTGTTGTAGGAGAGAATTGTTTTGCGTCTTGATTAAAACTGTTTGTTTTATGTTAGATGTATCTATTGGAATTCCTAGAACTTAACGCTGCTATTGAGTTGAATCTAGAGGTTTTCTAGGTTGTTTAATAGTTAGTATTTCAGGGTCTGTTTGTCCTGCAATAGACAATAGAGGGAATTGGAACATTCATTGATTTAAAGAACTTGAGATTATCAATGATCAATCAATCAAATTGAAGTGTGGATATCGTTTGGCTGAGCTATTTCTCATCCCTTGATAACAACTGTTTGTTTGCATATTTGTTTTCCTCTGTTTTGTTTACTTGCATAACAATCAACCAATTTCCCCCTTTGTTACCTTTGACATACGACTTTGCACTCTGAAAGATTACTTTCTCCCTGTGGGATTCGACCCTTGCTTGCCTTTGCTACTTGTTTAGGTTTGTTTAGGAATATTTTGATTAGGCACACGACTTTAGCCTTTATCACTGCCAGAATCAAAAAGTACTTGATGTACCTCATAAATGTTGATGTGCACCGTAAGGACCAAAGGGTCGTTCTAGGGGAACTGCAACCCCTCCAAATCAGCCTCGGTAAATGTCAAGGACTACGTCTCCTCAACCCATGGCTTCTTTCTGGCGGCCCCATCTGCCTTAATAACCTCAAGAGTATGACAACAACTCATATAGGCATGTATGCTTCCCTTATCCTGCCTAACTATCAATTCAATCATATAAATGACTTGCTTCTAAGGTTCTTTCTCCTTATCAACAGCAGTTTCCGAGGTCGTTTTCTTTGCCTGACGGTTTACCAAAGTAGCATTGTGGTCAATAAACTCTTGCAAATGTCCATGCAAAACCAAGGCCTCCAAGTGATATTTTATAGCCTTGTAGTTTTCTGTCATATGTCTCTTCTCCCTATGGAAAGACAAGAATTATCTTTGATCCCTTTCACTTGGGTCCCTTCTCAACTTAGGTGGTCGAACCAGAAAAGGTTTGTTCTTGATTTGAGATAGAATCCGATAAATGGGCTCCTTAAAGACTGTATGCACCACATATAGTGCTGAAATAGGTGGCAATCCCCATCCCTTATTCGACCCGGGGCCTGACCTCCTTCTAACGTTGGAAACTTCTTACATGCCTTGCTTGATTGGCAGAGACACTGACCTCCTATAGCTATAAGACTTAGAATCGTCCTCCAAATTTGTGTACTATCGCAAACTTTCCTATAATTCGGGCATTTCGGCAGGGGCCCTCAAAGTCAAACTCTATATGAGATTATTGTCTCGGAGAATGGCCAATCTGAAAGCAACGACTGCAACTTTCTCATCATATTAGTTCATGTCAGCATAATATTCCATAAATATGGGAGCAAATTGTCTAAAATTCTCCCCCCCCCCCCCCCAACCCCCCTGCGCATTCTCAAAACAAAAGAGCATCTATAAAAGTGGGTTGTTTGCTATTAGCAATAAAATGAGACACAAAACTCCTAGACAAATGGTCCTAAGAATAAATAGAATTTGACTCTAAAGAATGAAACTATTTATCATCCATCTTTCCTAGACTCACTGGAAACATCTTGCACCTCAAAGCATCATTCGATACCCACAATGCCATCTTATGAGGATATGAAGCAACATGACTAACATGATAAGATTTTGCATCATAAAGATTGAAAGATGGAGTAGAAAACTCAGTTGGGGGTTGTTGTTCATGGATAACCCTTTCAAAAAGGGATGCCGTCATGCGAGCCAACTTCAATTCGGCCTGCTCTTGAATGTTATTGAGCAACTTGTCCAGATTGTCGAATAAATGCAACATGCGCTACTCTGCCTCGTTCACACGCCTGACCCAGATTTCATGTTCTCGAACAGAATCAACACTCAAGGACGCCTCCGACGCGTCTGACCCCATGAATGCGACCGACGACGGTGTTTCCTCTCTTGATCACCCCGAGTCGCACGACCAGGCGATGTTCTACTTCACTCATTGGATGGTCGATGATCCTGCCTCGACGTTGAAGATGATGTGCAAAGCCTTCGCCAGCAACCCGGATTAACCCTAGGTCGATCCAGATCATCATGATTCGAAACCTCTACCTCCGCAAGAAAGTGTTATGCTCCGCTTGAGTGGTTGTGTTGGCAGCACAAACGGCGCACTTGTCCTGGGCGCAGTTGAAAGATCTTCGCAGCACCGCCATCTCAGCGGCCATGGTTTGGAGACGGTGATTGCGCTCATCCACCGCGGCTTGCAATTCCATCTCCCGGTTTGATTCGCTCCTTCCTTCAATCATGTTTCTCGTTCCAACCATCATCGCCCTTGTTCCCCACAAACGACGCCAAATGTGGTAGTAAGAATTTGTGCTACCCTGAAATCACAAGACGACGATTGATCTTCGTACGGAAACTTGATTGAATCTCCCAAACACCCAATCTGCACCAAAAACGAGTCAAAGAACGGGGCTTGGATCCTTTATTTCTCCTCTGACGCTCAAGTCAGACAACGGTTTTCTAGAGAATTGAATGAGAATAGGAGATTAGGTTTCTTGTGGGATAATATATACATTTTACCCTTTTGGAAATAACTGAGGCTCGTGTTCTTTAATGGAATTTTCTAAATCTAGCTTCTTTTAATATCATTAACCTTTAATAATAATAAATAATTTCTGATAATAAATAATTGCCTCCTTTTTAGCATAACCACTAAAGATGTAAATTTGAGGGGTAAAGCAATCAATATAATGACAAGTTGGAGAAACGATGAAAAATTGCAATATAGATAGGTAGAATATAAAGTACAATCTGAGAAATATAACCAAAGTGACGACGGATTGGGAAGATGATGACAGATCGTTCGTGTCGAGCTTTGAGGACGTTGAAATTGAAGAATGAAATAAATAAATTATGAGAATTAGATTGAAAAGGATTTGAACAAGGAAAATAGAGTTTGAGAGAGAGAGAGTAAAAGAGTAAGAGAGTTGTATTAGATTGGGAAAGCTTAGAATGCTTTTGTTTACATGGGTACACGTTTATGTAGTTCTAGCAAAAGATACCGTGATCAATGAGAATACCTTCTCATTATGGTTGTATTAATTGTAATAAATTCCTAGAATATTGTCATAATAATTGCCTCATTTATTCACATAAATGTAATTCATTGATATTCTCCGTGTATCCTTCGAGCAACTCTTTGATTTAATTTGCAATAGTTGTTAATTAAAACACTTAAATCCCGCTATGCAATTAATGCAATATGTTGACGTTTCGTGATTTTTGCTAATACGTTGACATATTGACATGTCAGTCGTAACGGCTCCTTATGACTTACATATATATGACTTACATCTATATATATATTTAGAATCATGCTCTAGTGAAACAGCCTATTAGAGTGAAACGGATGAATGATTCTAGTGCGTTGGATGTTGATGAGATTGACGGACAAGAATGCATATATATTGACATTATACCTTCAACAGAATGCATATATATTGAGAAAAGATTAAGCAAGCGTAGTGGAAGGCAATTTCCGACACATTTTCCCCAACTAGGGCGGGTACCTCTCACAATTTAGACACCCGTTTCCACCGCAATTAGTTAGATTATCCTAACACTCTTTCAAGACAAGAACCTATCCCTAAAATCCAAACAAAATCCTTGGGATCCACTCAAACTAATCAGAAACACCCTAGCTCTAGAGTCGGGGGCCTCGAAGTTCCACTTCTCACAAAAACCCGAGATCCGATTCTCGGTCGTCTCCGATGAAGACGTCATTTATAGAGCGAGAGGTGGTGGTGCCAATAGAGGTTGGTTGACGTGTTGCTTGGTGATGTTCGCGGAGAGTGATTACAATCCTAGTCACAGAGAGTCATCGTCTACTTTTGCCTCTTCGATTTCTCTGTTTCGTTCCCTCTTGCGCTCCTTGCAACTGCTATGAAGATTAAAAGAAGGTATCTCACATCGGAAATTGGGACTAAAAGTAGACTAGTTTATATGGTTGACGAGCTATTCTTCATGTTGCCAATCGTTTTTAGGATGTAACATTATTGTGCTTGTTTTGGAGCAAAAAAGACCGAACCGACCTGAATCGCTTAAAGAAGGGCAACTAGACAACAATGAGATCAATAATATCTAAATAATCCAAATCAACTTAACAATCAAGTGAATGAGATTAAACGGATGAAATATAAACTTATCTCCCTAGAATGAGAGACTAATCAAATACAGAAATTTAGTCGTCGATCGCTTCAATGTTGGAATAACGGACTAAGTACAAGAATGATCTCTTATTTTGAGTAAAACCATGGTAGAACAATGATAGAAAGCTGCTTGAATTAAGTAAGAATGACAATGTCCCGTTACAAGATAGTTTTCTCTATATTTATACTAGTTTTTGGCTTGAATCGGTTGGCAAATCCGCCTGAGACTCATGGAAGAGGTTATCCTGCACGTGGGTCGGTTAAAATCGTCTGAGATTTGCGAGAGTCATCTAGCTGCGTACTGGTCGCTCCGAAATCCGCGGAGGTCGTCGCTCTGACCACTGGTCGCCCCGAGATCTCAGGAGTCCGAACTGACCGGACCAAGATCTCTGGAGGTTGTTTCTGACCAGATCTTCTAGAAGGCAGCTTTGGTTCAAGCTATTGGGCCGATCCAATAGGCCAAAAAAATTGAGACCCAACAATTGCCCCAAAATTAAACTGGGCCAGAGCGTCAAGTGATGGGACGGTTTGATTTTATAACTTCTCTCTCTTCTAGAGTGATCTTCATCTCGATTTTGCTACAGGCGTTCTGGCGACAGAGCCGACATGTGTATTGCTCAAGCTGAGAGTCTGCTTAATACAACCAATAATCGTGTGAAGACGGTTGAGGGCGTCTCTTGTGATGGCGAAGGGTCAGGAGACCGCTCCTCATTTGCTTTGTTTTGCAGGTGGACTCGTCAGTCGCTTCCTGGTCAAGTCGTGTGAAGTTGGTCGAGTAGACTTGTAATTCAGTGTGACATGTCGTGTAGTTCCAGGGAAAAGCGTCTTAGTTTCTGTATAAGACGTATACCTTAATCAGGACAGGCCTTGTAAAAATGTGTCGTGTTTTTGTTCCTCTATTCCATGTGTACCGATCGATCGTGTAATGTATAAGCGCTATGTGTGATTGTGTTTTGTGTATGTTGATCAACTTGATTTTATCTTGAGGCCTCTTGTCGTGTTCCTGTTCAAGACACTTGAAAAGTATAGAAAAGATCAAAGGGTGACCGTTGGGTGTGAGCCCAACGGCCCTCCAATGCTTAAGTTAGTAAACAGTTGGATAAGTATAATCGACTGAATCTAAATGAAGTACAAAGTATAAGTTTTCAAAAGTAAGACGACTCCCAATGGGTCGTGTTCCAGTTTGGTTGGTCGTTATTTGTGGACTCTTCGTCTTCTTCTAGTCTGACATGGTCCATGGCTTTGGCTTGTACATCTTCAAAGCTTCGACACGGGTATTTGGTCAGCTCGTGATAGAATTCATTGCCCCTGACCAATCCCTGACGGAAGGCTTCAATAGATGTTGGGACATCGCAATGCGGGATCGCGACCTTCTCTTTGTTGTACCTGTGAAGATAATCCCTTAAGGGCTCACCGTATCCTTGCACGATCCTGTATAGGTCGCTTGATTGCTTTTCCAGTCTCCGACTGCTGGCGAACTAGATTTTGAATGAATTGACCAGATCGGCAAACAAAGTGACCGAACACTGCGATAGATGCATGAACCAAGTTAGTGCGGGTCTTGCGAGGGTCGTGCCAAAGATTTTGCACATGACCGCTTCACGATTCCCTCTTGGAATAGAGATAGTCATTAGTTTCTGTTTGTAAATAGAGATATGATCGTCGGGGTCCCCGGTTCCTTCATAGTTGGGAATGTTGGGGACGTGGAATTTTTTAGGTATCTCGATGCGAGCGATTGCCTCTACGAACGGCGAGTCTTCATATCCGTCGACTGCTTCTCTTTCGATCGGTTACGAGACTCCTGGAATCCGATCGATGCGGTCGTCTAAGGCCTTCATATGTTCATTGATGGCTTGATGTATGAAGGTTTGGAGATCCATCGGTGTGGCAACCTGTGGAGGGGCTACTCGAGTCTCGGTGGGCTCGGTCGCGGAAACTGGAACGTTAGTCATGAAAGTACTGACTTGAGGAGTTTGAAACATACCAATGGGTTGAACGACGCTCTGAGTGACCAGAACCATGGGCGTCGGGATTGCCCCATTCATGTTGAGACGTGCTTGGAGGCCTTCAGTATTGACTGCGCATCTTGATCCCCCTGGGACCGATGCGGCCGAATTCACCTGCGATTTCAAAAGTTCATTTTCACAAATTAGTCTTGCAATTTCAACTTCAAATTGGATACTTAGGGTTTCGGTTCTTAGGCGTTGTTGAGCCAGTTCCTCTTGGAGGGTGCTCATGCTTTTTGCTAATTCTTGGATTTGGGTATCTAAGATGAGCGGATTGACGACGTCTTCGGCTTGATTTCCGACTAGGGCGTCGGTCTGGACATGGTCTTCAGCGATGCTCATGGGATCTCCGGAACCGGTCATGATCGGATGAGGATTGGATCGTTGATTGGCTAGAGGCCCCACGGTGGGCGCCAAATTGTTTTGGGGCGAAAAAGATTGAACCGACCTGAATCGCTTAAAGAAGGGCAACTAGACAACAATGAGATCAATAATATCTAAATAATCCAAATCAACTTAACAATCAAGTGAATGAGATTAAACGGGTGTAATATAAACTTATCTCCCTAGAATGAGAGACTAATCAAATACAGAAATTTAGTCGTCGGTCGCTTCAATGTTGGAATAACGGACTAAGCACAAGAATGATCTCTTATTTTGAGTAAAACAATGGTAGAACAATGATAGAAAGCTGCTTGAATTAAGTAAGAATGACAATGTCCCGTTACAAGATAGTTTTCTCTATATTTATACTAGTTTTTTGCTTGAATCGGTTGGCAAATCCGCCCGAGATTCATGGAAGAGGTTATCCTTCACGTGGGTCGGTTAAAATCGTTCGAGATTTGTGAGAGTCATCTAGTTGCGTACTGATCGCTCCAAATTCCGCAGAGGTCGTCGCTCTGACCACTGGTCGCCCCGAGATCTCAGGAGGCCGAACTGACCGGACCAAGATCTGTGGAGGTTGTTTCTGACCAGATTTTCTAGAAGGCAGCTTTGGTTCAAGCTATTGGGCTATTCCAATAGGCCAAAAAAATGAGGCCCAACAAATGCCCCAAAATTAAACTGGGCCAGAGCGTCAAGTGATGGGACGGTTTGATTTTATAACTTCTCTCTCTTCTGGCGTGATCTTCATCTCGATTTTGCTACAGGCGTTCTGGCGACGGAGCCGACATGTGTATTGCTCAAGCTGAGAGTCTGCTTAATACAGCCAATAATCGTGTGAAGACGGCTGAGGGCGTCTCTTGTGATGGCGAAGGGTCAGGAGACCGCTCCTCATTTGCTTTGTTTTGCAGGTGGACTCGTCAGTCGCTTCCTGGTCAAGTCGTGTGACGTTGGTCGAGTAGACTTGAAATTGAGTGTGACATGTCATGTAGTTCCAGGGAAGAGCCTCTTAGTTTTTTGTATAAGACATGTACCTTAATCAGGACAGGCCTTGTAAAAATGTGTCGTGTTTTTGTTCCTCTATTTCATGTGTACCGATCGATCGTGTAATGTGTAAGCGCTATGTGTGATTGTGTTTTGTGTATGTTGATCAACTTGATTTTATCTTGAGGCCTCTTGTCGTGTTCCTGTTCAAGACACTTGAAAAGTATAAAAAAGATCAAAGGGTGACCGTTGGGTGTGAGCCCAACGGCCCTCCAATGCTTAAGTTAGTAAACAGTTGGATAAGTATAATCGACTGAATCTAAATGAAGTACAAAGTATAAGTTTTCAAAAGTAAGACGACTCCCAATGGGTCGTGTTCCAATTTGGTTGGTCGTTACTTATGGACTCTTCGTCTTCTTCTAGCCTGACATGGGCCATGGCTTTGGGTTGTACATCTTCGAAGCTTCGACACGGGTATTTGGTCAGCTCGTGATAGAGTTCATTGCCCCTGACCAATCTCCGACGGAAGGATTCAATAGATGTTGGGACGTCGCAATGCGGGATCTCGACCTTCTCTTTGTTGTACCTGTTAAGATAATCCCTTAAGGGCTCACCGTATCCTTGCATGATCCTGTATAGGTCGCTTGATTGCTTTTCCAGTCTTCGACTGCTGGCGAACTGGATTTTGAATGAATTGACCAGATCGGCAAACAAAGCGACCGAACCCTGCGACAGATGCATGAACCAAGTTAGTGCGGGTCTTGCGAGGGTCGTGCCAAAGATTTTGCACATGACCGCTTCACGATTCCCTCTTGGAATAGAGATAGTCATTAGTTTCTGTTTGTAAATAGAGATATGATCGTCGAGGTCCCCGGTCCCATCGTAGTTGGGAATGTTAGGGACGTGGAATTTTTTAGGGATCTTGATGCGAGCGATTGCCTCTACGAACGGTGAGTCTTCATATCCGTCGACTGCTTCTCTTTCGATCGATTTTGAGACTCCTGGAATCCGAGCGATGCGGTCGTCTAAGGCCTTCATATGTTCATTCATGGCTTGATGTATGAAGGTTTGGAGATCCATCATTGTGGCAACCTGTGGAGGGGCTACTCGAGTCTCGGTGGGCTCGGTCGCGGAAACTGGAACGTTAGTCATGAAAGTATTGACTTGAGGAGTTTGAAACATACCAATGGGTTAAATGACGCTCTGAGTGACCAGAACCATGGGCGTCGGGATTGCCCCATTCATGTTGAGACATGCTTGGAGGCCTTCAGTGTTGACTGCGCGTCTTGATCCCCCTGGGACCGATGCGGCCGAATTCACCTGCGATTTCAAAAGTTCATTTTCACGGATTAGTCTTGCAATTTCAACTTCAGATTGGATACTTAGGGTTTCGGTTCTTAGGCGTTGTTGAGCCAGTTCCTCTAGGAGGGTGCTCATGCTTTTTGCTAATTCTTGGATTTAGGTGTCCAAGATGAGCGGATTGACGACGTCTTCGGCTTGATTTCCGACTAGGGCGTCGGTCCGGACTTGGTCTTCAGCGATGATCATGGGATCTCCGGAACCGGTCATGATCGGATGAGGATTGGATCGTTGATCGGATCGTTGATTGGCTAGAGCCCCACGGTGGGCGCCAAATTATTTTGGGGCGAAAAAGATTGAACCGACCTGAATCGTATAAAGAAGGGCAACTAGACAACAATGAGATCAATAATATCTAAATAATCCAAATCAACTTAACAATCAAGTGAATGAGATTAAACGGGTGTAATATAAACTTATCTCCCTGGAATGAGAGACTAATCAAATACAGAAATATAGTCGCCGGTCGCTTCAATGTTGGAATAACGGACTAAGCACAAGAATGATCTCTTGTTTTGAGTAAAACAATGGTAGAACAATGATAGAAAGCTGCTTGAATTAAGTAAGAATGACAATGTCCCGTTACAAGATAGTGTTCCTTATATTTATACTAGTTTTTGGCTTGAATCGGTTGGCAAATCCGCCCGATATTCATGGAAGAGGTTATACTGCACATGCGTCGGTCAAAATCGTTCGAGATTTGCGAGAGTCGTCTAGCTGCGTACTAGTCGCTCCAAAATCCGCAGAGGTCGTCGCTCTGACCACTGGTCGTCCCGAGATCTCTGGAGGCCGAACTGACCGGACCAAGATCTCTGGAGGTTGTTTCTGACCAGATCTTCTAGAAGGCAGCTTTGGTTCAAGCTATTGGGCTATTCCAATGGGCTAAAAAAATGAGGCCCAACAATTGCCCTAAAATTAAACTAGGCCAGAGTGTCAATTGATGGGACGGTTTGATTTTATAACTTCTCTCTCTTCTGGCGTGATCTTCATCTCGATTTTGCTACAGGCGTTCTGGCGACGGAGCCGACATGTGTATTGCTCAAGCTGAGAGTCTGCTTAATACAGCCAATAATCGTGTGAAGACAGCTGAGGGTGTCTCTTGTGATGGCGAAGGGTCAGGAGACCGCTCCTCATTTGCTTTGTTTTACAGGTGGACTCGTCAGTCGCTTCCTGGTCAAGTCGTGTGATATTGGTCGAGTAGACTTGTAATTGAGTGTGACATGTCGTGTAGTTCCAGGGAAGAGCCTCTTAGTTTTTGTATAAGACATGTACCTTAATCATGATAGGCCTTGTAAAAATGTGTCGTGTTTTTGTTCCTCTATTCCATGTGTACCGATCGATCGTGTAATGTGTAAGCGCTATGTGTGATTGTGTTTTGTGTATGTTGATCAACTTGATTTTGTCTTAAGGCCTCTTGTCGTGTTCCTGTTCAAGAAACTTGAAAAGTATACAAAAGATCAAAGGGTGACCGTTGGGTGTAAGCCCAACGGCGTCCAATGCTTAAGTTAGTAAACAGTTGGATAAGTATAATCGACTGAATCTAAATGAAGTACAAAGTATAAGTTTTCAAAAGTAAGACGACTCCCAATGGGTCGTGTCCCAATTTGGTTGGTCGTTATTTTTGGACTCTTCGTCTTCTTCTAGTCTGACATGGGCCATGGCTTTGACTTGTACATCTTCGAAGCTTCGACACGGGTATTTGGTCAGCTCGCGATAGAGTTCATTGCCCCTGACCAATCCCCGACGGAAGGCTTCAATAGATGTTGGGACATCGCAATGCGAGATCGCGACCTTCTCTTTGTTGTACCTGTTAAGATAATCCCTTAAGGGCTCACCGTATCCTTGAACGATCCTGTATAGGTCGCTTGATTGCTTTTCCAGTCTCCGACTGCTGGCGAACTGGATTTTGAATGAATTGACCAGATCGGCAAACAAAGCTACCGAACCCTATGACAGATGCATGAACCAAGTTAGTGCGGGTCTTGCGAGGGTCGTGCCAAAGATTTTGCACATGATTGCTTCACGATTCCCTCTTGGAATAGAGATAGTCATTAGTTTCTATTTGTAAATAGAGATATGATCGTCGGGGTCCCCGGTCCCATCGTAGTTGAGAATGTTGGGGACGTGGAATTTTTTAGGGATCTCGATACGAGCGATTGCCTCTACGAACGGCGAGTCTTCATATCCGTCGACTGCTTCTCTTTCGATCGATTGCGAGACTCCTGGAATCCGAGTGATGCGGTCGTCTAAGGCCTTCATATGTTCATTGATGGCTTGATGTATGAAGGTTTGAAGATCCATCGGTGTGGCAACCTGTGGAGGGGCTACTCGATTCTCGGTGGGCTCGGTCGCGGAAACTGGAACGTTAGTCATGAAAGTACTGACTTGAGGAGTTTGAAACATACCAATGGGTTGAACGACGCTCTGAGTGACCAGAGCCATGGGCGTCGGGATTGCCCCATTCATATTGAGACGTGCTTGGAGGCCTTCAGTGTTGACTACGCGTCTTGATCCCCCTAGGACCGATGCGGCCGAATTCACCTGTGATTTCAAAAGTTCATTTTCAAGGATTAGTCTTGCAATTTCAACTTCAGATTGGATACTTAGGGTTTCGGTTCTTAGGCGTTGTTGAGCCAGTTCCTCTTGGAGGGTGCTCATGCTTTTTGCTAATTCTTGGATTTGGGTGTCCAAGATGAGCGGATTGACGACGTCTTCGGCTTGATTTTCGACTAGGGCATCGGTCCGGACTTGGTCTTCAGCGAAGATCATGGGATCTCCGAAACCGGTCATGATCGGATGAGGATTGGATCGTTGATCGGATCGTTGATTGGCTAGAGGCCCCACGGTGGGCGCCAAATTGTTTTGGGGCGAAAAAGATTGAACCGACTTGAATCGTATAAAGAAGGGCAACTAGACAACAATGAGATCAATAATATCTAAATAATCCAAATCAACTTAACAATCAAGTGAATGAGATTAAACGGGTGTAATATAAACTTATCTCCCTGGAATGAGAGTCTAATCAAATACAGAAATATAGTCGTCGGTCGCTTCAATGTTGGAATAACGGACTAAGCACAAGAATGATCTCTTATTTTGAGTAAAACAATAGTAGAACAATGATAGAAAGCTGCTTGAATTAAGTAAGAATGACAATGTCCTGTTACAAGATAGTTTTCTCTATATTTATACTAGTTTTTGGCTTGAATCGGTTGGCAAATCCGCCCGAGATTCATGAAAGAGGTTATCATGCACGTGGGTCGGTTAAAATCTTCTGAGATCTGCGGGAGTCGTCTAGCTGTGTACTGGTCGCTCCGAAATCCGTGGAGGTTATCGCTCTGACCACTGGTCGCCCCGAGATCTCTGGAGGCCAAACTGACCGGACCAAGATCTCTGGAGGTTGTTTCTGATAGGATCTTCTAGAAGGCAGCTTTGGTTTAAGCTATTGGGCCGATTCAATGGGCCGAAAAAATGAGGCCCAACAGTGCTTATGGTATGATCTTATAAAAGTGATGAGCTACTCGGCAGCCAAGAACGTTGGTCCTTCAATTTGTGTAACCTCAGTTATTAGAAATGAGCTTCCAGTTTTTGCAATTCTTTTGATGCCTTCATAAATGTTCTGGAACACTAGTTTTATAATGATTTTTGTAGAAGAGTTGATTTTAGTATATAATGCGGAGTAGGACCGAGAGGTGTCCTCACTTCGCAAGGGTAAAGGATATATCAACACATTTGGAATTGCCTTCCTTGTAAATGATTGTGTTTTGCTACTTTGTGACGGTTCCCATTGTTTAGCCGTCAAGATGTGATGATTATGCTGTTTGCTTTACTTGAAACTTTGTGTGGAAGACACAAACTTGTTGCATTTCTTCTGCATTTTCTTTTCACGACTACTGCTTCACCGTGTGGAAACTGGATAGGTAAGAAAAAATTGCACTCTTAACACATGCTCAGTTACATATTTGCATCGGGAGCGAAGAATTAATCATGAAATACAATTTCCTTTACCACTATACACTATTAATTAACTTATTTCCTTTACCACTATACACTATTAATTAACTTCTTGTTGTTGTGGCCCTGTGGGTGTATCAATAGTAGGGCTGTTCAAAATGGGACCGGACCGGACCGGTGAAATTACGGTCCGGTCTCCGGTCCAGGTTTTTTCCTTAAATCGGGTCTGGTCCGGTCCAAATCCGGAAAAAAATCGGTCCGGACCGGTGGACCGGATTTTTTTTAATTTATATGTTTTTTTGGAGATTTATATGTTTTTTTATAGATATTTTTCTTAATTTAATAAGTTAGGAGTATAAATGTTTTTTTGATTTTTTTTAGATATTTTTTTATAGATTTTAAATAAGAATTTAATTTATTTATTTATTTTAATAAGGACCGGTCCGGTCTCCGGTCCAGACTTTTGAAAAAATCTGGTCTGGACCAGATGAACACCCCTAATCAATAGACTTATCAAGAGTTTCCATCGATTCAATTTGGTGAGACTGACTGTCAACGTTGTTATGGAGGATTGATGAAGACAATGGGGGCTCGTTTGGTATCGATATCAAAGATATAAAATATCAGGTATGGATATCGGTATGGATATCAAGATATGGATATGAGTGATATCAAAGTATCGGATATGGGTATGGGTATGAGTGATATGTTTGATTTACCAATTTTCTGGAAGATATCAAAATAACACTCCAATACCACTCTGATATCACTTTGATATTACTGATATCGATATCTACCTATACCAAACAAAAGATATCAGTTTGATATCGATATCAGGATATACCAAACACAGATATGGGTATGAATGATATCTCATACCCATACCTGATATCCTGATATCAATACCAAACGGGCCCTGGATGTTGTTAACTGATTATCCCCTTGACTTCATCGAGTGTGTAGGGAAGTGGCAGGAATAGAAATATAGGATAAATCTTCCTGCCTAATGTTAACCTTAAATTTGAGATTAGATTATGATAGTAGAGAAATGTGTCATATTTATAACTTCGGTTTTTCTAGTGTGTGTCCATGGGCCCATGCTAACAAGTTAAAATAAAAAATTATCTTCAAAATATTCTCTAAAAGAGAATGGATAAACCCTTAGCAAAAAAAAAATTAATAGCTAAAAACCATTATTGCTAAATATGGAATTATTAGAGTGTACCCATGAGCACACTTTTGAAAAAACCTTTTTTAAAATTAGGGTAACATTCGTTTATATGTTTTAGGATGTGTCTGACACATGTTTTATTGTTTTAGGAGGTTTTTGTGTAGGTTTTTGTAAGTTCCAAATTCTATGGACATATGAAAATAGTGTTGTATAAACTTTACTTTTCCGCTTCCTTCAAAACACGACCTTTGCAAAGTTATATGGTTTTTTCTAGTGTGTGTTCATGGACACACTCTAATAACTCCATATTTACCAATAACTAGTGTAGTACATGTGTCTTGTACGGGATTTGTTTATTTTTTCTTACATTTAAAAAAATAGTATATCAAAATTATATATTTAATCGATATAGAACTGATATAGAAGTAGATTAATGATAATATAAAAAAAAAATTGAATAAAAAATATTAAAGAGATTTGACAAAATATTATCGAAAGAGAGATGAAACTATCCATAAACTTTATATATAGTAAAAATTGGCTAATTAATTTTAAAGTGGGGATAGCCACATCCCTAATATTAATACTACTAAAACGATAAAGCATAATCAAAATATTCATCTAATACATGAAAATGAAACCCTAAACATAAAATCTCGTAAGATGTTCAAAATTACTACAAATTATGAAAAACTTCCTTGTATACTACATTGGTTGTAGTATTAGATCTTTTTTTATTTTTTGTCGCATATTAAAATCTCTAAACATTTCTTGTTGATAACTCTTGATGGTGCAACATAAAACTGACTATGAGTGAAAACAGGGCGTGGAAGACACAAACAGACATTTGCAAGTGATTGGTTTCGACTCTTGTTTATCGTCATAGCAAAACAGACACTCAAGGAAAATTGACTTCACTGAAACATGAACGGATATGAAGTGTCTGATGGTGACATGAGCACGTGAGGAATCAAAACTTGTTTGATATTGTTGCCCAAAATATTCTTCCTTGTTTGATATGACTGTCGAGCTACATGATTATCAATCTTGTCCTATTACATAAATTTAAGGACTGATCAATATTTCGAAGTAACATAATAAGGACTTTAACCTTAAGTTTAAGTACATAATTTGGGACACCAGAACATCTAATATTGTTCAAATAGTCAGATATATAAACACTTGCATCGTTGTCTGTAATAAAACATGTCTTGCACATGATATCCAAATTGAGATAAACTTTCTCATCACCAAGTAACAAAGACAATATATAGTCATTAATTGTATCTACATCTTCATGTGTTGGTGCAAGAATTGCCCGTTCTTCAAAGTATTTCGAAAACAACTTATTGTCCAAAAGAAATGAATAAACACACTTAACAATTGCTGGAATCAGATCTAAGTCATAATCATTCACCAATAATTCATCAGAAATTTGTATTTGTGCTTCTCCATCATTGTCATCACCTACAATACCATCACCCATGCTTAATACATATTCAAAAAAATCATTTGCTTCTTGGATATCATAATCAGATATACCTTATTGAATCATCGTGTTTTTTGTCAAATTAAGAACTTTACAATATTTTCACAAATAAGAGGAATTAAAGGTGGCGAAATATTAATTTTTTTAGTAACATAGCATTAAAGATTATAGAGTCAAATATGATGGTACTTATAGATGATTAATTTGTATACATCAATACTCATAAAAAAATATCATACTATAGGAAAAAAATAATAATAAAAACCAATATTGAACCATTATAGTTCTCCAAACCAAAGTTGAATGTTAAATAGAAGTCATATTATGTTATCCGAGCTGGAAAAAAAATGAACTGTTTCTATGATAAATTTTACAAAAAACTAATTTTATATAAAAATCTATATGATACTACATAATAGTTTTAATCAAAGTGAAATGGTTCTTGTCTTTAACTAATTTCTTAGCTTAACATAGTACAAGTTAGTTCTTTAAATTTATGACTAAGAATATTATTTGCCACGTTTTTGAAAAGAATAAATTATACAAAATATTCATATTGTATGCATATTTGACTAATATGGGCAGAGATTTTATTTTCTTTGATTTATTTGATTTTCAAAAAACCAACGGAAAAAATGAGAACTGAACACATAGCAAATTAAATATCGTGATGCCACGTGACAACAGAAAATTTTGGTTCATTTTGGGAACGCCACGTGACGTAATAGGTATTCTACTTTATTAGATATATAATAAATTACGTACAAAAAATATATGACTGAAAATATTATTTGCTACGTTTTTGAAAAAAATAGATTATACAAAATATTTATATTATAAGCATATCCGGCTAATACGGACAAAGATTTTATTTTCTTTGATTTTATTTAATTTTTGAAAAACCAACGAAAAAAATAAGAGCTTCACACGTGACAAATTCAATACCGTGATGTCACGTGACAACAGAAAATTTTGATTCATTTTGAAGGCGCCAAGTAGCATAATAAGTATTCTACTTTAATAGATATATAGTAGATTGTTTTAGCCATTAGTTTAATTTTTTTTGCTAAGGATTTATCGATTCTCTTTTAGAAAATATTTTGAAGATAATTTCCTATTTTAACTTGTTAGCATGTGCCCATTGACACACATTAAAAAAACCGTTTAAAAAATTGAAAAGCATAAACCCTTGAAAGAGATCTGGAAAATCCTAAATATATTCAATCTTACAAAATCATTTTCAAAACAAAATTCTGAACATAGACCTTAAACACGGTTTGACCTGTATGTTCTGGGTTCAATACTGAAATTTTTGTGACTAGCCGTGATACTCAAAGACCACCGTGAAATTTAGTTTCAACAAAAATAAAAAGCATATCTGCAGCACAAAGGCTCAATTGTAGAGCTCATAATCCCAAACTCACAACAGTCTAAATTAAGGCTAGTCAATTATGAATATAAAGCCTGATTCCAGTACAATACTTGCCACATAGCAGAGTTTATGTATTAATTACCTACCTTTTGATTGCTGAGCAGGCATAGTTTCTTTTTGATTGAGATGAGATGGAATCGCTGCATAAAACGAGTCTCCCTTCTGTGTTGAGCTTGATTACCTACAATGAGAAAGCAATTAACTAATGCTTCACATGCTTACACACGAGTTGATTGATTGTGTTGAGAAGCACTATTTGTTTTCTTGATAACAAGCTACTAACACCTCACTGTATGATGTTTTATTATTACATATGGCACGACCTGACCCGAGAAACCCGAAGCCTCACCTGAAAATTGATTGAAACTCATTGTAGAGACCAACCCAACCCAAGTTGACCAGATAACGGAAACAAACCCGAACCCAGATGCACTCAAACCGGAAATTACCCAATCCAGCAATGATTCAGCCCGGTAGCAGCAGGTGACCATAAATGACCCGCCCGCTAACAACTAGAGTCCAAAAAGACCCAACTTGATAATTACCTGAATGCAAATCACCTGATTCCCACCTCTTCTTATAGCAACATGTTTGTTAACCATCATAACAACTCCAGTAATTCTAGGAGAAAGATCTAAGCAACAGAATGTGAGATTGAAGATCATCGTAAGAGATTAGAAAAACATACCTTGCTCGACTTCCCACAGCTATGAAACCTCAGTCATTTTTTATTATAGGACGCCTGAAGAGGCGATAGAAAAGTGATATCAACCACTGCCAGATAATGATCAGCCAGTTAGCTTGTTGGGGTTTGGGCTCAGGTCTTGGCCCAAAAAGACCTTTGTAGATTTCCTTCTGTTTTTGATAAACCGCTTTGTCATGTTCAGCAAGTAGACGCAGTTCCTTAACAATTGCCTTGTCTTCAGGTGCTAACTTCCATGCCTTCTGAAGATCTTCCCTGGCTGCTTCTGTCTGGCCAAGTTCTGCTCTTGCTTTTCCTCGTCTATATAAGGCTTTTACATTGTTTTCGTCCTCAGCCAGAACCTGACAATCATCATACTATTTAGTTATTTACATACAATAGTAGAACACAAGAGCTCTATCTCTGGAATCAATAACAAGGATATTTTACATTTCCATCTGGTACTATAGTGTCAGACACTTCAAGGACATTACTTTGTCAAGTAAAAAGCCGAAACCACGAAATCTAAAGTACATTACGAATGATTAGTTTCCATCTAGTACTATATTGTCAGCCACTTGGCAAGTAAAAAGCAAAAATCGCAAATGCTGAAGTAGATTACGAATGATAATCCACTTGTTATGTATTTATTCATGCAGAATCCTGAGAACTGCATGAATGGTATTGTGCGTTATTCATTCTACAGATGACCGAGCTTTTCCAAGTAGTCAAAAGCAATAACTGACGAGCTCCAAAAGGCAATAGAAAAGCATTGCCAAATTTCCGTTTATTCCACATCTAGTGTGAGGGAGTGAATTAGATATATAGCAAAGTAGACCTTGATATATAGTGTATGTATAGCATACAAACAAAATCCAATCCACATATTCAACTATTAATGACTGAGTGGAAAATCCCTTTCCTACAAGCCACCCTCTTAGCAACTTTAGCGAGTGTATAATTTAGCAATAGCAGGCCCTGAGATTCTATGATCCAAATGTTCAAATTCCAATGACAAAAAATAAATAACCGTAGGGACATAATATACGTACAATGCTACAATGCATAATAGCATCCTCATAGCGCTTGAGCTTTATCAGACATGCAGCCATGTTGAGGTGGCAGAGATTCTGGACAGCCATAGCCATGTCACGATATTTCCCAAACAACTGGAACATGAAATCATCTCCCATGTATGCTAGTGCCTAATGTATCACATACAGGGAAAAAGAGAAGGGTGAGAAAAGTTACTAAAGAGTCTAGTGCAAAGTACGCAAAGAATCATATTTGCCAAAAATAATGGAAGCAACCATTTCATACTGTTGCAGAGCCTCCTCCAGCTTCTCCTCCTGGAACAAAGCATTCCCATTCATTCTTCTTCTATCTGCTGCTCCAATTCGTTCCTCCGCAGTCATGTCACTACGAGCTTTACCCTATACAGAGTATTGCAAAGGTTGCTTAGAGCCTCATGTAGGGACTAGCCACTTTAGATTCACTTCAAAGGTTCAAAAACCTTCAGTAATTTCCACACAATTTCTTTCGATGACTTACTTCTTTTGCCTCGTCGAAGCCAATGAGATCAACTTCATATACAACATCTGCCATTGGTGGGACATTAGGGAAAGAAAAGCTTCCCTCTTTTCCATAGGCTAATTTCCAACCAACATGCAATAGAGCCCGCTCACCAGACTTCATGCTGGAAACCCCAATTCCCAAACCCGTCAACTCTTTCTTCTCTGATACACAAAGAAAAACACATTAAGAGCACTACAAAAGAAAGACACTATGTGACATTGCGGCGACACTACAACAACCTTAAATGTATATAGTACCATTTTTCAGCAAAATTGTCAATTAATTGAAACAAAGGTATAACACTAACAACTCCTCTTTTGAATTCTGCTTCTCAATTAGTATTAGCAAATCATCGAAGAGGGTCAAATATTGAACCCGAGTACGGGAATAATATGTGTTCACACATTAATTATACCTAATGAAAACCTATTTTTGACGTTTCCCTCTAATATAGCTATGTCAGGTACTATCCTTTAGAGTTCTCAGTTCTGCTTCACACTTAATTTTAGCAAATTATTGAAGAGGGCCAAATGCATTTAACCCAAGTATGGCAATAACATATGTTTACATCAGATTAAACCTAACAAATACCTCTTTTTGGACTTTTCCTCTGAAAACTAGCAATTTCATGCAAAGTAGGGGTATAAAGAGGAAGAAATGAACAAGTATTTTTCCCGTAACCCATTGATGCACCTGGATCTGCCTAACAGCAGTAATGAATGGTATTCCTCAATCCTGATATAAAGCACAGGTCTCTTTTATTTGAGAATAACCAAAGGGCCAATTTTACTAGTGCAAGTATGATGAAATGAAGCACCTTTTCCCAAAATTAATTCAACTGGCCTTTGCTCCTGCCATGTGTCCTCAAACTTGTGTTGGGTGCTCTCAGTCCACGCCCTATAGTGCACTATGAGAAAACATGTGGTTATTGATACAAGTAAAATACATTATTGGAATGTTCATTACTTGAAACAACTATTAGCTATATGGAAATGGACACATTTCCGACAAGAAAAAGTATAAGGTAAACCTTAAATGTTCTGAACTATTCAAGTGGTAAAGTGAATAAAAGCATAAGCACCTACTAACGCTTCCTTCAGAAACCATACTCTCAGTAGGTATATATTTAAGATTTAGGATAACCATTTTTCCATCAAAGATTTCCAAATCACATCATTGCTTGGAGTTTGAAGCACAAATATGCTTCACCTCAAAATTCAATTCTACCGTTACTTTCATGCAATATAACTTCTAATGTTTATATCTCAATAACTTTACTATGGATGATTTAGCAACTTCATTCATGACTACATAAAATATAATAAATGACTTACAGAAGCATGTTGAATATTTGGATGGCTTTTCACCATGGCCTTCCTTAATGATTTTCTTAGTTACTTTCTCATGAATGGTCTCAGCTTCAGAGTTAACTTCTGGGGGGGCACTACCATCCTGAATTATCTCCCCGGGAATAGATGCTGCTGATTCAGCAACTATGTCGTTGTCACAATCCCGTCCTGCATGAGGGTGGATTTTAATGAGTTTTGCAGTGTAATGATTTATCAAATGACATTTCACTGAATGTAAATGAAGATATAGTCTAATATCTAGGGGAAGAAAGTCCTTTATGTATACGTGGGAAATACTCAACAATAAAGTGAATAAACTCGTTGAATGAAAAAAAAAAAAAAAAAACCTGATGTTCATCAGGTACTATTTTTCCTCCAAAACTTCACCTTGACATTTTTAATTTAAACTGTACAAGGAAGCATTATAACACATAACAGTCAAACACAGTTGTAGCTATGGTCATTATGTAAATGGTTAACTGAAGAGCAACACTAACACTCAACCATAATGTCGAAAATAATTGTAAATACTTCAAGAGACAAGAACACTCCTACATCTGAATATGGATGTTCATGAAACAAATGAATTCTCGTTTCATACCCAAACCCCAGAAGTAGCATATACAAAGAGGTTCCATGGCACCATTCTCCATCATAATCACTTTTGAACACAGTACGATTTTTATTTTTAAGCAACACGATGGAATTTCAATTCACCCATCCTCCAAAAATTTCTTACTCTTCAATTTAGATCTATAAGCTCAATATAATATTTGGTCTAGTGATGACTGAAATAACCTATAATTACTCGTATAAGCACCATGAAACTACCAATTTTTACAGGAAAAGAACAGCTTTGGTAACATCAGATCAGGTAGTTCTTACCGGATCCTGGGCTCTGGTGCTCCTCAGTAATCTCCATTTCCTATTCACAAGAAACACGGCGAGCGCTTCAAGTTATCAACAAATGATGACTAAGCCCTCAGCTTTCAAACGGCAAATTATATGAAAAAGAACAAAAACAATAATTTTTATATCAAACGAAAAAACAACTGTTCTAATTAAGGGATGGACTAGAAATATAGGGGTCGGACATAGCTGCAGCTGATTAACAATGTCAGCAATTACCGAGTTAAATGACCACAGGGGCAAATGCTAAAGCTTGTTTGACCAATTTAATAACTCTACATAAACAGGATGGGTAAACGGTGAACCTGATTACACGAGAGATTCTCAAAATTCAAGATTTTAATGGCAAAATTACTCAGTAAGCTAGAATCAACAAAGAAAGTTTAGCAAAAATTCTGGGCCCTTGAGAGACTACCAAGGTTCATGAACACAAAGATTCAAAAGTTTGCTCTTCCAAAGGAGCAAACGAGGAGCAAATCCAACAAGAAGAAGAGGATTTAGATTCCAGTTGCAGGAACCGAAAGAAGTTCCAGTTATCAGAATTCGAAATGAGAGAGAGAGAGAGAGAGAGAGAGAGAGAGAGAGAGAGAGAGAGAGAGAGAGAGAGAGAGAGAGAGAGAGAGAAACCAGGTGACAGGAGGCAGAGCGAGGCGACTCGGCGAGATGAGCGACGACGGGGCTGAGAAAGAGGAATATCACCACTCACAACCGGTTGTGTGGGTCACCGGTCAAAGGTTGGTCTCTTTTTCAAGCTGTAGGAGTGTAGGTAGCTCATTGGCGGAATAAAATAATCTCAACTCGGATTACCAACCTCATTTATAATAGAACGCATAACTTGCTTGTTTTTCATGGTGGAAAATTAAAACTCATAAAAGAAAATCATTTTTCGCTACGGCTAGATGCACTATGCTCCAATACACTTTTTGCTAGGGGTGTTCATCCGGTCCATCGGACCGGATTTTTTTTAAAGTCTGAATCGGACCTATTCGGTCCGGTCCAATTCCGGTCCGATCTAAGATCGGTTTAGATCGGATCCTTATTTAAAAAAAAAATTAATTCTTATTTAAAATCTATAAAAAATATCTAAAAAATATTTATACTCCTAACTTATTAAATTAAGAAAAATATCTATAAAAAAACATATAAATCTCCAAAAAAACATAAAAAAATATATAAAAATATCTAGTTTTTAACTATGTCTTTTTTTATAAAAAAAAAAAATAGCTTTCATAAGGGAATATGAAAGCTCTAGCCTTTCTAGATACAGAAGCTCTGACTTCTCTATTCTCGTCTCTTCTCCCAAAAGTGGTTTGTTCTCTATAATTATTTTGTTCCTTTTTTAATTTTTCTTTTTTCGTTTTTTTTCCTCTTCCTCAAATTAATTATGAACCAAACTATTAGGGGTGTTCATTCGGTCCGATGGACCGGATTTTTCCAAAAGTCCGGACCGGACCTATTCGGTCCGGTCCAGTTCCGGTCCGGTCCTGGACCGGTTTACACCGGATTTTATTTTTAAAAAAAAAATTAATTCTTATTTAAAATCTATAAAAAAATATCTAAAAAACATATATACTCCTAACTTATTAAATTAAGAAAAATATCTATAAAAAAATACATATAAATCTCCAAAAAAACATATAAATTAAAAAAAAAATTCTTTTTAAAAATCCGATCCACCGGTTTAGACCGGTTTTTTTCCGGGTTTGGACCGGACCGGAACCGGATTAAGGAAATTATCTGGATTGGAGATCGGACCGTATATTCACCGGTCCGGTCCGGTTTTCCGGTCCGGACCGATTTTGAACAGCCCTACAAACTATGAAATCTTACTTTTGAACCTTTACTTCGCCAACGATCTTGATTAATTTTCAGCACATACCATCCACTTCTTGACCAACCTCACCGCCGTTCAACCTGGTTTACCGCCTAATTATTGCAGCCTCTGCTTGCTCCTTTGGACCCAGGCTCACACTTCTCGGATCTGGATCCGACTTATAACCAAGCAACCACATCACTGAGGCCCATCGACTTTGTGGTCCGATCGACCATTCTCCCTCTACTTCAGATATTGGTTCCAAACAACTGTTGCACAGACTGCCGCTCTCCTCGAACCACCTACGCAACGTTCTTCGGCCACTGATGTGATTCTGGATCCCATCAAGTTGCAAAACAAGGTCAAGTGTCGTGCCAAGCCTAGCCAAGCAACGCCGCTGACGCGCCACAAATTAGGGTTTTTCAAGACACTCGCACAAACGACATCCAAATTGATCCCTACTAGTTTCAACCTTAAATTGGGGCTAAATTAGGAGGATATGCAAAGTTTGAGGTCAGTTGGAGGAAGAACACCCGGTAAAGACATAAGGGCTTTACTATCAAGGACATCGGCGCGAGCACCAAATTGGGACCACAGCCAAATCCTTGATCCATGCGACTTGGCTCAAGCACCAACATGCCAATATTCCTCAGGCTCTCCAAGGTGTCCAGTGAGTCAAGGTGTGCCCAGGGAAAGTGAAGATGGCTCGGAGGAGTTGAGCATGCGAGCCAGATGTGTCTAGAGGCGCAATTGCAAACCACATGTGCATTTGGACTCAATTTTGGATATGACTTGGCTCATGGGCTTATATATAATCTATCCATATTTTAGGCCCATTGGAGCCCGAAGCAGAGAGAACAATGCTTTTTAAGTTTACTTACGAATTAGGGTTTTATGTGACATTTGGTCTATTTAAGTGTTTTTCGGCTTTCATTTTTAGTCAAACTTGATTAATTGAATATTGAAACTTTAGCATCCATTATTGAGCTTTGAGTATAGGTTCTTGAGTTTTTTGTTTTTGTGAGTCATACTTACTACAATTTACTTGCGTTTTGGTGCGTAATATCCAAGACAATTGTTTAGCTTCGGTGAGTCATATCCTTGGCAAATGAACACCCCTCTTCTTAAATCTATTGGTGCTTAATATCCAATAGATCAAATTTGTTTATCTCTTTATTTCCTTGCAATTCAAAAACCCAAAAAATCCACAAAAAGAACCATCTTTTACCATTTATCGACGGCACAACAAGACTTGCACCACACGTGGCTTTGGGATGCGAGTTTCCTTGAACCAAAACGAATATTCTTTGGCTTGAAGCCATCATCCACCATACCCTGTGTGGTTTTGTGTTGCTCAGATCTGGTGGTTGTCGACATCTGTACTCCGAGATTTGGCTCCTCGAACCGTCGCCGCCTGATAGTCCGACCTTGTGTATGCACGAGCCAAGACCAGTCGGACTGACATCTACCGCTGATACCCTTTGCACTGCAGAAGCCCTTTGTAGCAAGAACTATGAGAAACTAAGTCATTGTATCTCTTGCCTCCCACAAGGTTTATTTTCTCAAGATCTGGTAAGCTTCCTCAATTTTTGTTTTAATTTTGAATCCGTTCATCCTTCTATTTCCACTCTTTGTTAGACATCTAGTGTCCTTTATGATTACTTCACTTTGGGTACAATTGAATCATGGGTTTTGAATTTAGGCAAAGAAATCTTTGATGAACAATTATGTCTCGACCTTTACTTACTAAATATTGTGAAATCTGGTAGACTAAAAGATTGCCTATCCCGAACTAATTTTGGTCTAATTGATGCTTGCTGTATGAATGATACTTGCTGCTTCATGTCAATTTTTCAATGTTTCAGTAACTTTATGGATATCATGAACCTAATTTTACAAACCCTCTCTACTCTTGATATTCAAACTGATTTCATGAAATCAGCCCAATTAAAAATGTGTTGCTCCCTATTTTATATTTTAAAATGTAGTGATAAAAGCATCCTATTTAAGATTTTCAATTGTTGTCAATAACCGTTCATTGACCCCTTATTACGATCCTTTACTTGACCTTAGACGCTGGTCTAGTAACAAAAATTCACCTCTTTTACAAATTCCCAATTCCTTTCATTTTTGACATTTTCATGCAAATTATTATCTTAATCCTACATACTATGTTTTACATGTGTCCTTTTTATAACCCCTCTTTATCTTTCGTGTCTATTTCCCAAGAATTACATGTCACTCTCTTCTTCTATTTCAATTTTCATTCATTTTCATTTTCTTTAATCACCAAATAATTAGCAACACCTTAATTCTTTTAATGCCTACTTACTATCTGCATATAATTCTTCGATTGGCTTCATGTTACCTTTTAGATTTGTACATGTTATGCTTATGTGTGATTTCATGTGCCGATCTTTCTTACCTGTAGTTATTCATCTCTTGATGACGGGTTGTACACTTCTTCATGTTACATTTATTACAATTAATCATTGTTGTATTCTCTTGTTCTTACTTACCAATAATACTTGCTTTAGTTTGTTGTATATTCCCCCTAACCTTTGGTCATATGACATCTTCATGAACCGGATCTCTAATCCATATGAAATCTCAACTACCAAATATTTTGACACTTGTACAACAATTTCGCAAAATATCTATTATTTCTCACCCCCAACTCCAACATCAATTTATCACTTGTCTATTTTGATCTATGGGGTTTTTTATTTGCATGCTGAGGTTTGTGCTTTCATCATCTGTTGTCCTATTTTTGGCTTTCTCTCGGTTTTGTTTACTCTTTCGGTAAATTTGTTATTATTGTCGTCTCTCCATATTTTTGGTTGCTCTTTGTTTTACATTCTTCTCGGCATGTGGCCATATGACATATCTATGAAACGGATCTTTGATCCTTATGAAATCTCTACTATAATACTCTATGACACTTTTATCACAAATTACCAAAATCCTTTCACTTCAATATTATTACATACTTGTTACATCGGTTTCCAATCTAAGTTTATATTTCAAATTTTACAATGTTTATGTCACCACCTTAGCATTATCTACACAACTCAAAAAATGAATATTAAGTCCACATATATCTATGGCACATTATCAAGAATTATCAAATGAAGATTGGTTTTGGGGATTCTCGAGGGGTCCGCCGACCTCACTTTTGGACTGAAATTGGATATCTAAAACATAGTAACCACCTAAATATGTTATGTTGGGCTGAAATAGAAACAAATAAAACACCTGGTTCAACCTTTTTCAACAAACTTTGTTTCCGTTCTATTGTTACTTCTCCTACACAAGGAACTAGAGGAGGACTCTGGTTATTACTACGCGATTATCCACTCTTATCTCACACTTCTGTGTTACAACATGACTCTAACCTTATACTATTACAAATCCAACACGATAATCTCTAATTTCTCATATTTTTTATTTACGCTCCCATCCGAGAAGAACTCAAATATGATTACTAGCAAAAGATTGGTGAAATGATAATGACCTATAATCTTCCACTTATGATTATTGGTGATTTTAAATGATATCCTTATTCATGCGGACAAAATGGGCAGTGCACAAACCATCAATTCATATTTTCAAGACTGAATGACTTTATGGCAAACTTTGGTCTTCTTGACACGAATTTCTCTAGTTTTCCTTTTATTTGGTGAAAATCAGCCACCACAACCGATGCTATATATGAAAGACTTGACAGAGTTAATCATTCATCATTTTTTACACAAACTTACACTAATATAAATGTGCAACATCACCCCTTTACCACATCTGACCACTGTCTTATTACGCTCTCTTTGAGTACCTCCAAACCCTTTAGAAATTATCATTTCTTATTCGAAAATGCTTGGACAACGAATCCAAACTACAATTCATTGGTTCATAAGGTTTGGAAATACCAACTTAAAGGATCTTTAATGTTTAAACTTTATATGAAACAAAAACTACTCAAAATATATTCCAAATCTTGGGCTAAAACTAAAATGCATAATAATTTTGAACAATTAAAGTTAGCAAAAAATAAACTGCTTGAGCTACAAACTTATATGTTTCAAACTAATCCTAACAATACTCTCCCAATTAAATACAAGCGTCATCTTTTAAAATATAATTACCTATTGGAATTCCAACATACGTACTGGAAACAATGAGCAAAAACAAACCATTTAGTTAATAATGATAAATTACAAAATATTTTTAATCAATTGTAAAAATTAGAACATATAAATAAAAAATAATTTCATTCCAAACACATGATGTATGTATCTTCTATGATCACACTGAAATCCAGAATGCCATTTCTACAGAATTAAAATCCCGATTTATGTTAATCGCACTTCTCAGGCTGATTTATCTATAATTCCTCAACTTGTTACTAATCAAGATAATTCTATACTTATGACACAACCAACTCCTCTAGAAATTACAAAACTAGTTTTTGAATTACCTAAAAATTAAACTCCTAGTCCAAACGAATTTCCAGCAGAGTTCTAAAAAACATACTGGCCAATAGTTGGTAACTCACTCATTTATGCTATTCAAGCATTTTTCCACTATGTCCAAATGGTTACAAAATGTGCCCACTCATTCATTACCCTTATTCCAAATATGGATAACCACATTACTATTAACCACAATCGCCCTATAAGCTTATGCAATACTACTTATAAAATTATAACTAAAATCCTAGCAAATAGACTAAAAATTTTACTTCATCGTTTGATCAGCCCTCATCAAGGCGCTTTTGTTGAAGGCCGCCTAATTCAATATAATGTTTTATTAGCCCATAAAATTTTTCATTCCTTCCACACAAAAAAAGAAAGGTAAAAAGGGTTGGATAGCTCTAAACTTGACATGGACAAAACATATGACAAACTTGATTTAAATTTGATTACTCAAATTCTACTCAAATTTGGTTTTGCACCTGAATGTGTAAAGTTACTAATGACTTGTATTAATTCTACATCCTTCTCTGTCCTTGTCAACAACGAACCAGGTCAACTATTCAGACCAACTTGTTGTCTTCGCCAAGGAGATCCTATTGCACCTTTCATCTTCATCCTAGAAACAGAATACTTATCTCGAATACTACTTATAAAATCCTAACAAATAGACTAAAAATTTTACTTCCTTGTTTGATCATCCCTCATGAAGGCGCCTTTGTTGAAGGCCACCTAATTCAAGATAATATTTTATTAGCCCATGGAATTTTAACTAAAATCCTAGCAAATAGACTAAAAAATTTACTTCCTTGTTTGATCATCCCTCATGAAAGTGCCTGATAAGGCGTTGTCGTGACACCTAAACAAAATAATCCTAACAAACCTAAACAAGTAGTAGAGGCAAGCAAAGGTCGATCCCACAGGGAGGAAGTGATCTTTCTAAATGTTAATCAGCATGCAAAGTAACAAGAAAGGGGGGTTTTGGTTGTTCACAGAGTAACAAGGTTAAGTTGGCTTGAGAATATGAATGGGGAAAGTAGTTCCACTAGAACGAGATCCACAATACAGAGATATAAGTTGATCACTGAAATCTATTCAATCCAAGTTCTTTTACTATTCTTATGGTTGTTCCCACCCTGATCTTAAGTACTATCGATTCTCACAGTTGTCAATAGACTTATTACTATGCCAATGGTAAAATACCTCCGATTCTCACAGTTGTCGGTATACTTTACCACCAACAAAGCAATAGCAATGCACACAAGGATATAGGATACATGCAAATAGAAAGACGTATTAATACTCGCATGCAACTGATTCTCACTCACGATTGTGCGCTCGGAACCCCTATACGCACAATCGTTTTTGCCACTAGATAAGCACTCGGAACCCCTATATGCAAATCCTAGTAATTGATAAATATTACTCAACCTAGCTGGCCAGACTATGAAGAACAACGATAAATCAATAATCAATATAACCAAGAGAATCAAACCAACACACATAAGAATAAGAACAAGGAATAGAAATCTCATAACCGAATCAATTGTATTGCTTCAAACGTCTAGCGAAACAAAGGTGTTTAGTTCTCCATTCGTTCAAACCCTAGAGTTGGGAATGAAAGAACGAACTTAGTCTCCCGAAGGAGAGTTGTGGCAACTAGGTTAACTAAAGGAGTATTTAACCTAAATCTAAAAGTGATAAAAATAATAATAAAATAATAACCAAATATAAACTAATCAAATCCCGGGAAATTAATCCCGGAATCACGCTCGGTCCCTCTCTCGTGAAATCAGCTTCTCGGCCCACACCAATGCACATCGCGCTCGGCCCAATTCCAAGCAGCGGCCCAATTCAACATCACATGCTCCGCTGACGTCATGGCTGACGTTACTCCGCTTTTACTTCACTGCTTCCAATTTCCCGATTTCACGCGGCATCTTCATGGGCCGACTTCGTGGGCCTTTCTTCAACTTGGGCCTAATTCATCTTCACGGCCCATCTTCTATTTAATTCCAGCATCAGCACGCGGCATAATTAATTGCTTCGTTCAGCATATTGCCGCGGGGCGTCATCTTTATCTGAGACCCATCGCCGGGTCGTGGTGGCTCTAGCGCGGGGCGGTGATTTTTGCCCGCCTTCTTCTTCTCTTCTGCTCTTTATTGTGGTTCCTTCATGTATTTTTCTTCGTCTCCTCAGGTGGGCACTCCTCTTCCTCTGGATGTCTCCAATTAGCTCCTTTAGACCACCAAAACCACACTTCTCCGCTCTAACTCCATAATCTCCAATTGTGCATAAAATCCAACCAAATGGCGCCTCAAACCTGGTAATAACCCTTAGATATGTGCTACAAAATAGCACTCATCAGTGCCTTTGTTGAAGGCCGCCTAATTCAAGATAATATTTTATTAGCCCATGGAATTTTGCATTCTTTCCACGCAAAAAAGAAAGGTAAAAAGGGATGAATGACTCTTAAACTTGACACGGAAAAAACGTATGACAAACTTGATTGGAATTTCATTACTCAAATTCTACTCAAATTTGGTTTTGCACCTGAATGGGTAAAGTGACTAATGACTTGTATAGTTGTACTACTTCTATATCCTTCTCTGTCCTTGTCAACAACGAACCATGTTAATTTTTCAAACCAGCTTGTGGTCTTCGCCAAGGAGATCCTATTACACCTTTCATCTTCATCCTAGAAATGGAATACTTATCTCGAATCCTTACCCATGAATCCCAATAGCCTAATCGAAAGGTTGGAATTCAATTAACCAGAAATGGTACGTGTATCTCGTTCTTAGCTTTCGCTGACGACACCCTCATTCATGCTAATGCCTACCATGATAATATGTTGCATATGCAAAGTGTTCTTGACAACTTCACTTGTACGTCGGGTTTAGCAATTAATTTTCACACAAGCTCCGTTCAAACTTCCTCCAACCTTTCTTCTCAACAAACAACTTCTTTGGCTTTTGTCTTAAATATTCAAGTAACACGTTCCATGGAAAAGTACTTAGGTATCCTATTATCCGAGGCCGGGTAAAAAAGGATATTTTTATTACTCCTTCCTTAGTCTTAAAAAACAACTTTCCAAATGGAAAGCCAACTCGCTTTCTCAAGTTGGTCGGTGTATTCTTATTTAATCAAACATACTTTCTAAAGTTAATTATCTAATGTAGAGATTCCTCATGCCCGCAACAGTTTGTAACGAAATTGACAAAATTAATAAAGACGTTTTCTGGAATAAATTAAATCCCAACTTTCACACCCTTATTAGTTGGGATACCATTTGTCGCCCTAAGACCCTCGTGGGACTGGGTCTACACAAAGCTGAAAATATGAAAAAAAATCCTTGCAAATGGAATTGCTTTGGAAACTCCTCGTTAGTTTGTGGGTCCGTATTATTACTGAAAAATACCTTGGGTCAAAAGACCTTTTCTCTTATAAAAGGAAAACCAAACAATCATGGAAATTCTCTAGGCTCCTTCATATACGTGATATTTTCAGAAAAGGACTTGCTTGGGAACTTGGTAATAGTGACACCATTAAATTTTGAACTGACTCATGCGTTCCAGACTACGACCTATTACCCTACTTTGACACTACTACTGATATTGCTTTAAAGGTCTCTCATTTCATTACTCCTAATCATCAATGAGATATACAGAAACTACAAACTCTTCCCCCCCTATGTTGTTTCTAAAATCAAGACAACACACATTCCAACAACTCTGGCTGAAGATCGTATAGTTTGGAAACTTAGTGCAGATGGTAACTTCACAGTCAAATCGGCAAGACCTTTAACACTACCACACCCTTCCAATTCGCATTACAGCTTCTCTTCTTGGAATTGGAAATCGAAAATTCCACCCAAATTCCAACATTTCCTTTGGAAAGCAGATTCTCATTGTCTTCCTACTACAAAAATATTAAATCACCACTTCTCTAAAGTTGCCTCTCAATGTAGTCTATGTTGTAACATCCCCAAATATATAACCTTGAAGGCATTACCGCCAGTGACCTCAGACGTACTGTCCGATGTCACCCAAGGCTTTTCCAGTTGATATAAATCATTAAACCACAGTTATAATACAACATCATAACTTTCATTAAAACCAAGTCTCGGAATTTCAGCATAATTCCAAATACATCAAAATACATAATCAGAATCATTACAGCGGAAGTCTTTGAAATAACAACAAAAGGGGTCTTGATCGCAATGATCACCCACCAAGGATCTCAACCTGAATAAACTTGTCAAAACATCGTTCGTCTCTATAGTCGTTCTAGCCTTCACGCGATGGCAACTTATCTGATGTGCCGAATCGAACGGATGACACCAGCCAACCATGCAGAGAACAATTACGGTTGGTTAGTCTAATGAAAGACTATGCAAGGGTACAAAGCAGAGTGGTTCGAAGTAGACGTATTAGGTTAGACTCATCGTCTCTCGAATAACAGTCGATAACGATAGTCAACCATCATAGTCCTACTAGAATATATGAAAAGGCATGATCAAGAGAAGATTCTGGAGACCGAGTCTCACAGCAATCAGTCCCAAAAGAAGACTCCAATGAATTGAGTCTTATCGGAAACATGACAAATGTTGGGAAACATTAATAATTACACACAAGCGTATGAAACAACTCGGTTCACGACCAACCTCACCGCCCAAGGCGAATCCAGATTGAAAAGAGAACTTTACTCTGATCAAAGTCAAGACGAGATTTCCTAGCTGCACTATAGCCTAGCTGCACTACTCGCCCAAGGGTATATTAATTATGTGCGACAACGGCACTTATCTCATTTAATTCCAAAACACACATCACGTTATAAGCTTTTAGATATATGTTTCGTCATGAGCGACATATATCGAAGGGAATCCTTCCCAAGGTTTGTGACACTAGCTAAGTGCACCACCTCTATACTCGGATAGAGGACGATCATGATCCACCAGTTGGTGTCAGGGTCTCCGATGCCCTCTCAACCAATAATTATCAAGAAACGACTGGACCTCAACGAGTCCAACATTCCTAACTACTAGCGCTAACTAAACAGTTCAACACAGTGATAATCCACATCACAGCCGTCATGGCCAACATCAAAAACATATATCTATACTAGCGTTGTTCTATCAGATATACAACCTAGTATAATATCATGTTTTAGTCATTTATATCTATAATAGCGTTGTCCTAGCAGATATACAACCTATTATAATATCTTTTAAAATCACAAACAGTTATCAAAACTGTTCCCAACAAAAACAGTAAATCATCCCAAATTAATTAACAACTAAATAATTGATAATTAATTGAATTATGGAATGATAAGCAAGAGCGAACCGCCACTTGCCTGGAGTAGATTCGACGATGAATCTAGACGAGACGACTACTGATGATATCCTTTCCGAGGATATGGCCTAAGTTTCAGATAGCTCCAACAGATTACGAGTCCATACGCGATCCAGCACGTGATAAATTAATTAATATCAATTAATTTGTATGGACGAACTCAAGGAATTTAACTTGATATATTTTTATGATTTTAAATCATAAAAATATTAATTAAATTTTCCTAAAGAAATTACGGATGAAAGAGGGTCAAAATTATACCGCTCGATCGATTTTGGGTTAAATCTGGACTGGAAGGGTTTTGGGCCTCTCGGCCCAGCAACAATTAAACAAGGGGGGAGGGCCCCACTCCACCACTGTTCACCATCTTCAACCCACGAATTTGCTGATCTTCTTCACGAACAGAGCACCGCAGGGGCGGCTTGGGGAACTCGGCTCGACAACGATGCCGGGGATGGAGCTCAGCGGGAGGAGGAGCACCACCAATCTGCTAGCCGCAGCTCAACGACGGAGCACCATGCTAGGCTCACCGGCGGGAGAAGCTCGAAACAGAGGAGCGGAGGGGCGACGCAAACAGGGGAGCTCACGAGAGAGAGGAGGAGGTTTGATCTCCTCCTTACCAACCTCCAGATCGGGTTCATTTATAAGCCAAGGAGGTAGCCCATGGAGGGGGCATGCTCCGACAACCCATTCATAGGAGAGTCGACCAAGCACAAGTGGAGAGCCCAAGTGGTAACGGGATAAGATTGCAACGGGAGGATAAGATTTGGTATGGGTTTTAAACCCCGAATATTATATGTTTGTATCCAAACAAATATTCTAAGTCCCGAAAATACATCGAATGTATTTTATACCACCCAGAGAATTATTACGGAGATCATGGATATTACTGAAAATCCAAACTCCACTGAAAGCGAAAAATTTGTCGAACGAAGGATGGGAACAATTACCCAAATATCCTTACTAAAAATTAAGGGGTATTACATATGTAATTCTAATAATGAAGACATTAACCACCTCTTTTTGATTGTCTGTATACCCAACAAATCATTAATAACCGCCAAACTCGTATGAATCGAACTTTTTCCATACAATCAACATTTGACTTTTTTATAACATCTAACGTCTCACCCGAACCCATGCTCTTCCTTTGGTGGACTATTTGGAATCACCGAAACATACTAATTTTTGGGAGAAACAATATCAACCATACTACATCACCCTCTGACCAAGCTTAATTCAAATTCCAATCTTAGTATAGTTCGACACTATGCTCCTCGACTCCTTACAACCCTTCTGTTAAGCGTAATAGGGTTCACATTATTAACATGACTTGGAAAAAACCACCTCTTGAATGGGCTAAGTTAAACTTTGACAGATAAAAAAAACATGACCAATCCTCCCACATTGCTACATTAAACGTAATTCTAACGGAATGATTGTTTTCATTTACCACGACCATATTCCAGATACCACTGTTTAGTAGACAGAGGCATATGCGGCTTTGTTTGGTATTCACAAAGTTGTTAGTTTGAACATACAACATTTAGTTTTAGAAGGTGACAATTTATCTCTCATCAGTTTCATTAAAGGAACTTGGAAAATTCCATGGGAAATCCACTAAATTGTTCTTGACATTACTAGTTTACTTTCTTTTTTTGATTCGATATAGGTACATTACTGCTTTATAGAAGCAAATCATGCAGCTGATTTTCTAGCTAAACTTGACATCACTTCAATTGGCATTTCAACGATTCAGTGGGTGCTCTCCTCCACCAATCTTACCGAGCAAACACTTTTTACATCTAGATATGAGTTCAATTGCTTGAACTCAACGTACGATAATTTCTATAAACACCTTGTGAAAATCATCCATTGTGATGATTTAAGACTGCCTTTTTGTTAATGAAGGGGTCCTATTGTTTGCCTTGTATCGATTTTTTTTGAAAAAGTACATTTTAAACTTCTTCTAATGTGACAAACCAACAAGCTACCTCTTTAGCCAGTATACTAAATATTCATGTCACAAAAATTATGGAGAAATACCTTAGAAATTTTATTGTTTGAGGAAGAATGAAAAATAACATGTTTGCAGACTCCATTATCAGTCTAAGGAAACGGCTTGGCAGATGGAAAGCAAACTCTTTATCTCAAGGAGGGAGAAGTATTCTCATTCAATCCAACGTTATATCAAAAACAAATTACTTAATGTAAAGTTTTCTTCTCCCAAAATCAATTTGCAATGAGATTGATAAAATAAATAAAGAATTCTTCTAGAATAAATTTACTCCTAATCACCACCCCCTTATTAGTTAGGAAAGGATTTGTCAACCTAAATCAATTGTTGGTTTGGATATTCAAAAGTTTGAAAACATTAATAAATCTATGCAAATGAAATTACTTTGGAAACTGTTGATTGATCTAGATAGTATGTGGGTTAGAATAATTACTGAAAAATACTTAGGATCTAAATATATATTCTCCTATAAGAAGAAACCAGTTGATTCATGACGATCATCACGACTACTACAAATTCATGACATTTTTAAACAAAGAATCTTCTAGCAACTAGGAAATGGCAATGGCATCAACTTCTGGATTGATCATTGGATACGTGATTGCACATTGGATGCTTACTCTACTCAACAAGATCTTAATATGAATGTCTCACATTTTATAACACCTACTAAACACTAGGACATCGTGAGAATGAAAAATGCAGTACTACCATATATTATAAATAAAATCTTACACATTCATATACCATGCACAAATACTAAAGATAAATTGATTTAGAGATTATCTGCATATGGTACTTTCTCTATTAAATTTGCATGATCCTTGGCTAATAACTTACATCCCCATAAACACCAATACTTCCCTAGATGAATTTGGAAACAAAACATTCCCCTAAAAATTGACAACTTCCTCTATAAAGCCTTTTCGGACTCACTCTTTACTACTGAAAGACTAAATAGACAATTTTCAAAAGTACCCTCTCATTGCGTTCTATGCAATACTAATGCGAAGATTTGAACAAGCAATAGTTACATTTTCCAAACATCCACGGAGTTCTGGATTAACATGGACTTTTGTAAGAACAGTATTACCAACACATATATATATTCATTTTTTCCTATGGTGGAATGTCTGGAAATAAAGAAACTCTTCAATTTTTTGAAACACATCAACATTTACATCTAACCTAGCCAACATGACATTTGTTCAATTTAATGAATGGCATGTATCGTTGATAAAACCACAACCTACTACTGTAATAACTCTCATCTTTAGTAAGGGTATTTATATAATTTCTCAACTTAATTTCTAAATAAAGGAATTTTGGTATTTATGTCATTATTCCAAAAATAGAAATAAAATAGAGGTTCTTAGCATAAGTTGTTACAACTTTAAGTTGTGAATTTATTTTAACATTATGTTGATTCTAAATTTAAATAAAACTTATCAATTTGACTTAGAATATTTAAATCAAATTTAACAAAATTTTGTTAAAGATTTAAGTATGGTTAAATTCATAAGAAAAATAACTTAAGCTTATTTTAACCTAAGTTAAAATTTTCTATACTTTAATTTTGGGTTAAAATAATATTACAAACTTAGAATATTAAAAATATTAAGTTTGGGCAATTTTTGTAATTTATGAAAAGTTGTTGGAGGGCATTGTTTCCACAAACCAAAAATAAGAGGGGCCCGAGTGTAATTAGGCCAAAGTTGCGTCTTCCTCCCCAGCCTCTCCATTAACGCAGGTTGCGAAGGTTTTTGAGCTCTTTAATGGAGGAATTCGGGTGCAATTTAAACCCGATTGATCTAATTAACCTATGTGAATTCAAGATGGGAATACCACGCATCTAATGGCTCGATTAATTCGGATTAAAGGCCGTGAAACCGACAGGATTTTGCCCCCAATTCTTAACCGCGTCCATTGAAGCCGATTTGAAGAAATTAAAAATTGGATCGGATCGTCTTCAATTGGAGGAAATTAACCATCGTAGAGTGTTGAGGGAATCCTAGTCTGCAAAAGCCCTATAAATACCCTCTCAATCGGCTCTGCAATTCACTCAATTTCGCAATCTTCTTCATGAGCCCTAATCTGCGAACAGTTGTGTTCTTCCCCAAAATTCGATCGAGTTATAGCTTTATTCTGGAAATTGGAGGTACCATTGGGTTCGTATTTCAGTATAGTTAAGAATCCCAAACCTTGTGCCGCCATCCCTCCGTCAACGTCACCCAATTTTGAGCTATACGACGAGTCCCCAACCGCGATTCCGGGAAGAATTAAGGTGGATCCAATTTCGCGATTTTGGGCATTTTTAATATATATTTGGCTTAATCTTGGTTAAATTAATTAATCCAGATTAGTGAAAATTATTTTAGGATTAATTTGATCTCATAAAATATTAAAATTGAATTAATTATAATTTTTATAATATTATCTTATATTATGAATGTGTAAATTATGACTATTCGTTAGATAATATTTTGACTTAGAAAATTTTAGGATTATAAATAAATTATGTTGATAATTTATTTATGATATGATTATTTAAAATATACGACTAATTAATTTTTAATCGTATAAATAATCATTTTATCAATAAGCCTTGAAATTGATTTGTTTATGAGTTAAATAAATTCAATTAGAAACCGATACATGATATACTTCAAATAGCTTGCATTCCATCATCAAGATGGCTCCATTTGAAGCTTTTATATGGTCAAAAGTGTAGATCTCCAATCTTTTGGGATGAGAATGCCAACAAGATTTTGCTAGGACATGAGTTAGTCGAAAGAACTGCCTCAGATATTGCTTTGATCAGACGGATGATGCTTACAACTCATAGTCGACAGAAGTCTTATGTTGATTTGAAGCGTAGGAATGTGGAGTTTGATGTTGGTGACAAGGTGTTCGTCAAGGTGTCGTCATCCAAGGGTGTGTTCAGGTTCAGAAAGCATAGGAAGCTCAATCCTCGCTTTGTGGCACCATTTGAGATCCTTGACAGAGTCGGATCTTTGGCATATCGTCTAGCGTTGCCACCGTCAGCACATCCAGTGTATAATGTGTTCCAGAATAATCGACCTCAGTAGAGGCCTGCAGGGAGTGATACTACGCAGTCTACTGTGCAGAACAAGGGAAAGGCTCTGATAGCACCCGAGAGTCAAGGTCAGCGGCTCTACGAGATGCGTGAAGCTGATGGACCGAACGCTCTGTTGCTCATGTACTCTATACCTAAATTCTACGTTAGTCTGCATATTGTTTGATTTAGGTGCTACGCATTCTTTTGTTACTGAGAATTGCATAAATAAGTTAGGGCTTAGATGCAGTGAAGCTTGTGAACCATTTGTAGTTAATCTTCCCAATGGGGAATAGCAAGTCGGAACCAAGCGGTTGTCCGAATTTCCAGTGACATTCAGGGTCGGAAGTTTGAAGCTGACTTGATTTGATGAGAAACAACCCTCCAAAGGTGAGGTTTTGCTCCTCTAGAAGTTAGATCTAGACCAAGGGAGCCTCCTTCTCCTTCCTAAATGTGGGAACCTTACAAATGATGCTTGAATGAGGTGTTGGACCACCGGAAACCAAGGGGGAAGTCGCCGGACTGAGGTTGGACTGGCCGGAGCTTGAAAGGGGAGGGGCGGCGCCGGCGTGAGACCAAGGGAACCTCCCTTGGAGGTTCCTTGACCGAGATGTAACTTGAACCGATTTGATGCTTGTGGATTTGAGTGAGAGATTGTGAGAGATTGAGAGAATGAAGAGATTTGGAAGATATTTGAGTTGATTGAATTAATTGGATGCCTTAGGGGAGGTTTACTCTACCCAAGGTAATGTTCCAATTCTATATCTTCAACTAAATGACAAGGAAGCCAAGGGATGGCTTATATAGTTCTAGGGTTTTGGTGGACTAGGAGCCCATATGCAAATGGGTCTACACGCCCACTAAACAAAAGGAAACTCTAATGGGCCTTAGTGAGTTAAAGCCCATATGCAAATGGCTCTTCACACTCACTTAAGGCAATGCTAGAATTATGAAACTAAATAACCAAAATAGAAAGGGGATAAAAACCTTAGAGGCTTGGATATAGACGCACGCATACATTCCTTGGAATCGAAGCATGGTCGATGCTTGAGTGTCGTGGCACTGATGCGCCGGCGTCTTGGTGGTCAAGGTCTTGAATCCTTGTTGATAGGTGGTTGACACTCATCACTCCCCCCTTCTTGAAGGAGAATTGTCCTCAATTCGATCATCGGGGACCGGGGGCACATAAGGCAAGTAGGCGTCCATAAGACGGCTTGGAAGAGCTCCCAACGCCATGGTATGTGTACTCCAAGGAGGCGCCAAAAAGGCCCTAAGCAAGGTGGCCGCCGACAGGGTCCTACAACAAAGCAACTCAACAACAAAATGTGAGAATATCCTACTCCCCGGGGTGGCTCTACGAAGGGCCCGAGGCACGGTCCAAAAGGGAGATGGGGTCGGTTCATGCGCAACCCTAATGGGGTAGGTGATGGGAGGGCTTAGGTCCGGTGGCCATATGTGGAAAAGGAAAATAGTGGCCATCCTCAAGGCAAAGTGTGAGATCCTACAAGTTAGGGGGTTGGCCATGTGGGAGAGATGAACTAGTAGCACCTAAAGAGAATCTCTCCCCTTCTTAGGAGTTGGCCACCCGACTACAAGAGTGAGATACACAACCACCCAAGTTCCGGTATAAGAGAATACAAGAATGCTAGGGTCAGGAGGGCGATACCTAGGACAAATCAATGGGACAAACACCCAAGCACGGGGCCACCAACCAAGAGACAAGCTAAGGTGAGGTCCTAATGAAAGGGTCCCTAAGGAGGCTAGGTGCGGGGCTATCCTCAAAGGCTCTGTGTCAACCTGAAATACCTTATGCATGAGGTGCCTAGGAAGGGATGTATGGCCAGTCCATAAAGGTCCATAATCAACATGATACTCCATGGGTAAGGGGTTCCAAGGAAGCGCTCTAGGTATAATGATGTGACTATGGACATCGTCATTTTTGAAGAAGGTCAAAAGCTTGTCCCAAGAAAATGGTTCGAAACTTGAAAGGTGTCAAAATCAAAGAATCTGTCGCATCGACACCTACTCAGTATTCTGGCCATATCCGGAGCTACGAACGTCCAATGGAGGCCCATGAGTAGTCATTGGAAAGATAAGGAAAATATCTACAACTATCATGTTAAGGTCTTCCTCAAATTCCCGGCAAAGAAACCCAGAAACTGTTGTCTTTACGACAGTTCAGCAGAAGGCTG
Source organism: Rheum nobile (assembly GCA_027886185.1). Classification (NCBI taxonomy): domain Eukaryota; kingdom Viridiplantae; phylum Streptophyta; class Magnoliopsida; order Caryophyllales; family Polygonaceae; genus Rheum; species Rheum nobile. Next base: position 1,472,323 of record WOAB01000072.1, on the reverse strand, counting down.
GCCATTTTAGGGCCATTTATTTTAATCCTATTATTAATGAATTTAAGACATTTTAGTGGTTAATTTTAATTTCCAAAAATGCTCACTAGTGCCTTGTGTTAGTGGGTGAGTGTTTAGAGTTAGTGGTTAGTTTTAATTCCCTAAAATGCTCACTAGTGCTTTGTATTAGTGGGTAAGTGTTAGTGGTTTATTTTTAATCTTTTCTTTATTTTCCTTTGCAGCCTATTTAAAGGCTAGGTTGTTTCATTGTAAGACACGTCCAAGACTAAATGAAAATGCAGAATTAGTTTGCACCATTGTGCTCTCTTCCTTCTTCAATTGTGAGTTATATCAATTGATTGTGATTGTGTGTTACATCAATTGTTCGGTAGTTGTGTTTGAGTGAGTCAAATCTCAAATTCATTGCCTTGTCTTCCTTGGTCCAGTGTGTCATATCTTGGCTTAGGAATATACCTATCCATCACCAACAACGTCCATCTTCATTCACCATTCGGTCACCCACATCCACAACAACCATTTCGTTGAATTCCTTTCCGGAACTTTCAGCGACCCCTAAGTAAAAATACCATATCTTTTGCTTCACCACTCAGAAAATTCTAAAATTTGGAGGACAGAAACTAGACTTCACCATCTAACTACTGTCGCCGGAATCATCCAATTCCGAGTTCGGGTGAAGGAGAAGGAGCCGGTTGAAGTCAGGCCTATTTTCTGGCCTTGGGTTGACGCTTCCACAGAGACCTTTTGAGCCTTTCCTTGCACCGCGTCATTCTCAATCCTTGATCTTCATCATATAATCCTCAAAGGTCCCCAAACAACATGACAAACCTTTTGCAAAGAAAACATAGGGGAGGATCTAGGAATACTCAAGGACAAGGCGGAGAGATGGCAGCCCGTACCCCCATAATAGGCCCAAAAATCAACATGGAAAAGACGCATAATAAGGTCATTATCATGGTATGGGGTACGCATACTCAACACATGACGTGTCCGAAGGATGTAATATGCAAAACACACAACATACGTCACTAGGAGAGGAAAAGAATGAAGTGAATACATCTCATGCAACAAGGATGGGGAGCTATGAAGCAAACATGAGTATGCCAAATCCAAGGGTATAACAATCAAGCCTTTTGTATTGCCTAAGGCATTACATGCAATAACATGAGAGGTATATGCCATAGGAAGTGTAAGGTCATGTGCAAGAGTAGTGGCATCACTCTTCCTAAGCCTAAGTATATGCTTCATGATGCAACAAGTCAAACAATTGTCATACTTAGGCATGTAGGAAATAACAAGGAAGAAGTAAAACTTTGCCGGCATGAAGTGAGACATGGAACTATAATGCAAACAAGAATGTGTGGTCCGAGATGCAAAACAGTGTGTCTTCATAAATAAAGCTCTATCCAAATGTGTAAATGGACACGCATGCAAAGTATCACTCAAGGGCATAAAAGGAGAGACAAACGAAGGTACCTCCCTAAATATAGGGGACATTGGAGCGTCTCCGTTGTAGGGGTTAAGAGCTGGCCTTGGAAGCTTGTAAGGCTCGTCATCCATAGCATGGACCTCCTCTTGGAGTGAGAATGGCAAGCAAGAAGGAACAAGAGGTGTGGCATCCACCCAAGGCATAGCCAAAGAGCTCATGGAGCTGCGAGTGATGATAGGGCGAGGCACCCACTGAGGCGCAACCAAGTCACCCCCAGACACGGTCATGGATCCTTGAGGCGTAGCAGGGGCGCTGCACGGCGTAGCCGAGGTGCTTTGAGGCACGGCCAAGGCGCGCTGGGGCTCGGACAAGGCGCGATGAGGCTCGAGCAAGGTGTCATGGCACGGCGCGGATGAGGCATCGTGAGGAGCGGCTGAGGCCATGTGAGGCGCACCCGAGTCAATGTCAAACACGTCCAAAGGAGGCTGAGGCGCATGCAAGGGTACTTGAGGTGCGACCAAGGCGCATGTAGGCTCTTCCAAGGCAAACTGAGGCGCGGCCATGGAACAAGAAGGCACAACCGAAACGATCCGAGGTGCGACCAAGGCATGTTGAGGCGCGCCAATTGCAACGTTGTTTTGGGCCTCTTTCCAAGGAGCAACCATGTCAATAGTAGCCTCTCCGTGGGCTTCATGGTCGGAGATGTGGTGGTTGAGCATCGGGAAGGCGCGTGCACTTGGGCTGGCTAGCGTGGATCTCGGGGCATAGTGGTGAGCCATGACGTAGACGAGTTGGGCCCAAGTGTGGATGGGCGGGAGGCCTCCGAGACGTAGGGACTCTTGCACCGTTGTCCACCACGTACGAGCATAGTCGGTGAAGTACCAAGTGGTGATGCGCACCTCCTCGCGAACATCATAATCCGAGCGGCCAAAGACATAGCGTGTGTGGCGCTCCCATGCCAAGAACTCGGAACCACCTTCGTTGCAACCGGTGAAGGAGTAGAAGGACACCCCTACACCATGGCCCTCGGGTTGGCTAGGCACATAAAGGTTTGACTGGGGCCGAGCTCGAGCATGTCGGTAACCGGATGGCATTCGATCATATCCTCCTCTTGGTGGCACGGAATGAGGCGCTGAGGGGCGCTTGGAGCTGTGGCCGGGGACACCATAGGAGGCTCAAGGTCGAGGGAGGTGGTATTGTTCAAACCCGACGGCTTTCTCGAGGAGATAATTGAACTCATCTTCCATCGGATATTCCATGGCCTCGTCACCTAGGAAAACCAAAGGAAAACGCCAATCAAATGTTCCAAGGAAAGTGGTAAGACATAACACAAGACCAAATAAAACAAACAAGGGAAATGCAAGAAGGGAATATCAAACAAACAAACAACACACACAATGATGTCTACACAATAAGACAAGTGAGGTCTAGGGCAAGCAAAGGGCAATCAAAAGAAAAGAGACTAAGACATAAGCAAGACAAGTCAATGGCTCATGCAAGGGTTGTCAAGGAAAGGTATGATATGTAACTTGCCAATTGGGAGTGTGACCAATGCACCTTCAAACCAAGTCAACTTGTATTCCTTAGGCTAAGTGGATAAAAGGCCAAAGTGCAACATAGGAAGACAAGGTCAAGGTGAAGGCAAAACGACTACCCTATGGGCCCCAAAGGGACGAGTTGACAATGGCAAAGGCGAGAGGAATACGTAGGGCTTAATGGCCCAAGTTGCCAAGTGAGGGCGAGAGAGCCCGCCAAGGGTTGTGGCCCAATGTGAGGTGAGAAGTGTGACCCACCCTTTTGCTTGACTTTGCTTCGTTTTCGTTCCTTTCTCTCCTTTTTTTTTTTGGGTCCTTTGCCTTTTGTTTGGACCTCTTGTAATAACCTTGGCTTTTTCTAGTGCAAAGGGAAGCAAGCCTAATGTGATGGTGTTTGAATTCAAGGAGTGGACCATAACACTTTTTTGTAGAGAGGGACAACAAGGGTATTCAGTTTTTTTGATGATTAGACGTGCCAAGTCACCAATTGAGGGATGTGACAAGGCTAGGAGGAAGTTGAGAGAGAGGTGCCCAACCACTAACAAATTCGGCCCATATGGCACCCACTAAGAAGCTTCTTGCCCATCATCCACTAACCCATCATCTTATAGGTACAATTTGGCTTTTACCCAAGATAGACTAAGGGGACAAAAGGACCAAGAGAAGGTGGGAAAGGCCTCTCCCCCAAAAGGACAAAGTACATCAAGGATAAGGTACACACAAGGACAACAATTCAAAAATAGAGCAAGCAAACACACAAGGGAAGGGTTTCGGCCATGGCAGCAATGTGGAGGCTGTAGGGGTGGTGGTGGTGGCAGTAAGGCGGCAGGCACGGTGGTCCGGTCGCCGGAGGTGGTGGTCCGGTCGCCGAAAAGTTGTTTTTTTGGGTTTTTGGGCTGTTTTTGGGAGGGGAGCTAGGGACAACTAATCTAAGCATAAAAATAGCATGGAAACATGAAAAAAAGACATGGAAACAAGAGAAAAACTGACCATGCAATCTCAACACAAAACAAGAAAAAAAATTCTAGCTAGCAAGGAAGACAAAGAGCAAAACACATGGAACCATGGAAACAACAAAGGAGAACATGCTAGCTATGGAAAAGAACCATAAAAACGAAATTTTTAAAGGGAGAAGAGGACTTAGCTTGGGCACTTGGCTCTTGATACCAATTGATGTGAAACAACCCTCCAAAGGTGAGGTTTTGCTCCTCTAGAAGCTAGATCTAGACCAAGGGAGCCTCCTTCTCCTTCCTAAATGTGGGAACCTTGCAAATGATGCTTAAATGAGGTGTTGGACCGCCGGAAACAAAGGGGGAAGTCGCCGGACTGAGGTTGGACTGGCCGGAGCTTGAAAGGGGAGGGGCGGCGCCGGCGTGAGACCAAGGGAACCTCCCTTGGAGGTTCCTTGACTGAGATGTAACTTGAACCGATTTGATGCTTGTGGATTTGAGTGAGAGATTGTGAGATATTGAGAGAAGGAAGAGATTTGAAAGATGTTTGAGTGGATAGAATTAATTGGATGCCTTAGGGGAGGTTTACTCTACCCAAGGTAATATTCCAATTCTATATCTTCAACTAAATGACAAGGAAGCCAAGGGATGACTTATATAGTTCTAGGGTTTTGGTGGACTAGGAGCCCATATGCAAATGGGTCCACACGCCCACTAAACAAAAGGAAACTCTAATGGGCCTTAGTGAGTTAAAGCCCATATGCAAATGGCTCTTCACACTCACTTAAGGCAATGCTAGAATTATGAAACTAAATAACCAAAATAGAAAGGGGATAAAAACCTTAGAGGCTTGGATATAGGCGCACGCATAAATGCCTTGGAATCGAAGCATGGTCGATGCTTGAGTGTCGTGGCACTGATACGCCGGCGTCTTGGTGGTCAAGGCCTTGAATCCTTGTTGATGGGTGGTTGACACTCATCATGATTTGTATAGCCATGGCTCTAGACGACATTATTCTCGGGATGGACTGTTTTAAGTGTCATGGGGCGGTGATCGACTTCAATACGAGGATTGTGAAAGTTTCATCTGGGGGCCAGTGTGTGTGTATGTTTAAGGGTCGTAATAACACTGATAATGGGAAATTCATAAACGCGATGTCTGCATTTTATACCCAAAAATGATGAAGTCTTGGTTCACAACATTCCTACCGTATGTGAATTTGCCGACGTCTTTCCTAAGGAGATTCCAAGGTTACCCTCAAATCGTGACGTGGAGTTTACTATTGAGTTGGAACCTTGTATGGCACCAATTTCTAAGGCACCTTATCATATGGCTCCAGTGGAGATGCAAGAATTGATGAAGGAACTTGAAGAGCTGCTTGAGAGGGGAAGTATAAGACCGAGTGTGTTACCTTAGGGTGACCCGGTTTTATTTGTCAAGAAGAAGGATGACTCATTTGGGCTTTGCATTGATTATCGAGAGCTGAACAAGGTCACAATCAAGAATTAATACATGTTACCACATATAGATGATTTTTTGGATCAACTGCAAGGGGCTAATGTCTTCTCCAAGATCGACTTGAGGTCTAGTTATCATCAACTCAGAATTCGTGAGGAGGATATTCTGAGGACTACAGTCCGAACGAGATATGGTCACTATGAGTTCGTAGTCATGCCATTTGGACTTACGCATGCTCCAACAGTTTTCATGGATTTGATGCACATATGCTTTCATCAGCATTTGGATAAGTTCGTGGTGGTGTTTATTGAAGACATTTTGATCTATTCGCCGAATGAAGAAGTTCATGAGGAGCATCTTCGCATCACATTATCGATCCTTAGACAGAATCAACTATATGCTAAGTTGTCCAAGTGTGACTTCTAGTTGTAGGAAGTGGCTTTCTTAGGCCATGTGACTAATGAAAAAGGGGTAATGGTTGATCCTCAGAAGATCAAAGCGGCAACTGACTAGAAGCGACTTCAGAATATGAAGGAGGTGCGCAGTTTCTTAGGACTTGCTGGTTATTACCAACGGTTCGTAGAATGGTTTTCGAAAATCGCTCTACCCATGACCGGATTGCTCCGCAAGGTCCACAAGAAATTTGTATGGGATGAGAAGTGCGAGGACAGTTTTCAGAAGTTGAAAGAGTGCCTCATGTCAGCACCAGTGCTGGCACTGCCAGAATGAACTAATGGGTATTTGGTCTATAGTGATTCTTCGAAGCAGGGTTTGGGATGTGTATTGATGTAGAAGGGAAACGTTATTGCATACGCATCTCGACAACTTAGGCCATATGAAGCGAATTACCCGACTCATGATTTGGAATTAGTAGCTATGGTTTTCGCGCTGAAGATTTGTAGGCATTATCTCTACGGTGTCAGATGTCAAATCTTTACCGACCACAAGAGTCTGAAGTACGTGTCTACTCAAAAGGAGTTGAACATGAGGCAACAACGCTGGTTGGAGTTGCTCAAGGATTATGATATTGAGCTGTTGTATCATCTGGGCAAGGCTAATGTTGTATCTGACGCATTGAGCCGAAAGACGCCGCATGAGACTGTGTTAGCTCTACTCACTGCTCAGACAGAATTGCAACAAGGGTTGTGCGAAATCGTGGTCTTATTTGATCATCGATAGGGATGTTTGAGTATGCTTGAGATTCAAGCTACGTTGCTTGATCAAATCAAGGAAAGATAGGTTGATGACTTGATCTTGGTGAATATAAGCAGTGAAATTATGGATGGGAAAGCTCCGGGATTTGTGGTTCAAGATGATGGATCACTTTGGTTTCAAGATCGGATCTGCGTGCCCGATAGTGACAATATTCGTCAACTAATAATGAATGAGGCTCATTCCTCGGTATATTTTGTACATCTAGGGTCCAACAAGATGTACAAAGATCTGAGAAAGAAGTTCTAGTGGCCCAACATGAAGTGGGATATAGCAGAATTTGTGGCAAGATGTTTGACATGTCAGAGAGTGAAGATCGAGCATCGAAGGCTAGGGGGAGAGTTGAAACCTCTTCCGGTTCCAAAATGGAAATGGGAGGATATTGCAATGGATTTTGTTACGGGTTTGCCGAAGAAACAAGGTCAAAAAGATGCTATATGGGTGATCATTGACCGACTCATGAAAAGTGCTCATTTCGTGGCCATCAAGTCAACCTGGGGAACCCATAAGCTATTTGAAGTGTTTTTACACGAGATTGTTTGTCTGCATGGTACGCCCAAAACTATTGTATCGGATCGTGATGGCCGATTCTGTCAAGATTCTAGAAAGAGCTGAGATTCAGTATCGTGTTTCATCCTCAAATGGATGGACAGTACAAGAGGACAATTCAGACACTCGAAGACATGCTGAGAGCTTGTGTGTTGGATCGTCCGACCAGTTGGAAGAACAACTTGAGTCTGATAGAACTCACGCACAATAATAGCTGGCATTCCACCATCAAGATGGCTCCATTTGAAGCTTTTATATGGTCGGAAGTGAAGATTTCAAATCTGTTGGGATGAGAATGTCGACAATTTTTTGCTAGGACCTGAGTTGGTCGAAAGAACTGCCTCGGATATTACTTTGATCAGGCAGAGGATGCTTACAGCTCAGAGTCGACAAAAGTCTTATGTTGATTTGAAGCGTAGGAATATGGAGTTTGATGTTGGTGACAAGGTGTTCGTTAAGGTGTCGCCCTCCAAGGGTGTGTTCAAGTTCGGAAATCATGGGATGCTCAATCCTCGCTATGTGGGACCATTTGAGATCCTTGACAGAGTCGGATCTTTGGCATACCTTCTAGCGTTTCCACCATCAGCACATCTAGTGCATAATGTGTTCCATGTTTCTCTATCGAGGAAGTACGTGCCAGATGAGTCTCTTGTTCTAAGTTATTACGACATCGAGATTTAGTCGAATGGTACATACGAAGAGAGACCCGTGCACATCTTAGAACGTCGAGAGAAGCACATGCGGAACAAAGTGGTACCTTTGCTGAGGATCCTTTGGTCAAAGTCTGGAGACGAGAAGGCTACTTGGGAAACCTAGGAGACTGAGGCTGATATGAATAGTCGTTTCCCTGAACTATTTTTGACCTAAATTTTGGGGCGAAATATTTTTCTTAAGGGGGTAGTAATGTAATAACCCTCAATTTTAGTAAGGGTATTTATGTAATTTCCCAACTCTATTTCTAAATAAAGAAATTTTGGTATTTGTGTCATTATTCCAAAAATAGAAATAAATATATGTTCTTAGCATAAGTTGTTACAACTTTAAGTTGTGAATTTATTTAAATTTATTTTAACATTATGTTGATTCTAAACTTAAATAAAACTTATCAATTTGACATAGATTATTTAAATCAAATTTAACAAAGTTTTGTTAAAGATTAAAGTATGGTTAAATTCTTAAGAAAAATAACTTTAGCATATTTTAACCTAAGTTAAATTTTTCTAAACTTTAATTTTGGGTTACAATAATATTACAAACTTAGAATATTAAAAATATTATGTTTGGGCAATTTTTGTAATTTATGAAAAGTTGTTGGAGGGCATTTTTTCCACAACCCAAAAATAGGAGGAGCCCGAGTGTAATTTGGCCAAAGTCGCATCTTCCTCCCCAACCTCTCCATTAACGCAGGTCACAAAGCTTTTTGAGCTCTTTAATGGCGAATTCGGGTGCAATTTAAACCCGATTGATCTAATTAACCTCCGGGAATTCAAGATGGGAATATCACACATCTAATTGCTCAATTAATTCAGATTAAAGGCCGCGAAACTGACGGGATTTTGCCCCCAATTCTTAATCGCGTCCATTGAAGTCGATTTGAAGAAATTAAAAATTGGATCGGAGGGCATTAACCATGGGAGCGTGTTAAGGGATTCCTGGGCTGCAAAAGACTTATAAATACCCTCTCAATCGGCTCTCCAATTCACTCAATTTTGCAATCTTCTTCACGACCCCTAATATGCAAACATTTGTGTTCTTCCCCAAAATTCGATTGAGTTATAGCTTTAATCTGGAAATTGGAGGTACCATTGGGTTCGTCTTTGAGAATACTTCAGAAGCCCAAACCTTGCACCGCCATCCCTCTGTCAACATCAACCAATTTTGTGTTTTTTCGGCGAGTCCTCAACCGTGATTCCGGGAAGAATTAAGGTGGATCCAATTTCGCGATTTTGAGTATTTTTAATATATTTTTTGGCTTAATCTTGGTTAAATCAATTAATCTAGATTTGTAAAAAATATTTTTGGATTAATTTGATTTCATAAAAAAAAAAAATTGAATTATATATAATTTTTATAATATTATCTTATATTATGAATGTGTAAATTATGACTATTCGTTAGATAGTATTTTAACTTAGAAAAATTTAGGATTATGAATAAATTATGTTATTAATTTTATGATATGATTATTTAGAATATACGACTAATTAATTTTTAATCGAATAAATAATCGTTTTATGAAAAAGCCTTGAAATTGATTTGTTTATGAGTTAAATAAATTCAATTAGAAACCGAGACATGATATACTTCAAATTGTTATATTGAATAAATTATCTAATATAATTTATTTATCGTGTATGATTTGGGTACGTCTCGGATTGACATTTGGAATGGAATCAAAAGAGGAGGTTAAGTGCTATTTGCAATCAATCGCTTCCGTTACGCCGTTCAACTCTCTATACGATTCAAGGCAAGTGGCGGTTCGCTCTTTCTATTTTATTCCATTTTTCCTTAATCGACAATTAAGTTGTTGTCTTAATTAAGTTAGGATAATAATCTAAAAGTTGATGTTTGGGAACTTGTGTAGAAAATGCTATAAAATGAACCTTATTATTAGGTTGTATATATGCTAGCTATGACCCTTATATATATATTATTATCAATGGGTGCTAGATAATATTTGGTATGGATTCTTGTGAATTGGTGTGGATAATTATGCTACTTAGCACGAGTATTTGTAGGAACATTATTTATCTTGCGAGGTTTAGCAGTTTCTTTATAATTTGTATTAAGAGGATTATTGCCTTAATACTTTTGGTCATGACCTACCCTTATATTATATAAGTGGTGGTGCACTTAGCTAGTGCCAATATTCGGGATTCATCCCATTATATATCTCTTTATGAGATTGGTTGTGGAAATTAAAAGCCTTAACGTTAATGCACGTTTTGAAATTGAATAAGATAAGTGCCTAGTCGCAGATAATTAATATTCCCTCAGGCGAGAAGTACAACGTGAACCCGCCCGGACTCTTGTCTATAGTAAGTCCCCCTTCCATATCTGAATTCGCATTATGCGGTGAGGTTGGTCGATGACCCAAATATTCAAGTAGTCGTTTTCAAAACTTTGTGTGATAAACTAAATGTTCCCAAAGTATTTTTCATACTTCCATAAGACTCAATTCCTTTGGAATCTTCTTTTGATTCATATCTCTTTCATTCATTCTGTGAAAGTCTCCGGGTTATATATTGTTCTTCGACTTTTATTCGAGGAACAATGATAGTAACCAGTTACAATCACAAGAACCACTCTGCTTGAACCCTTGTTTAGTCTTTCATTAGACTAACCAACATTTGAACGCACCAAAGGAATCAACTTGCTTGTATTTGATAAACTCACAAGAACGGATAGGCAATGAAACACTCATGGATAAACGCACCAAAAGAGATTGAAAGAGGATCGAAATCATTTAGGATAAACCCACCCAAAAGACAACGAACCATGGTTCTTGAATCCTCAAACACATGGTTGGATATGCTCACCAACCGAAGAAAAAGGAAACACTCTTCATCTATTTGAGACACTCAAATATTTTTCCAAAAATACTCCTCTTGATCTTCTCTTACAATGGAAAATACATACTTATAAAGGAAAAATAATGACTCTTCAAATTGTAACTCCTCGTCATCACTCCAAAAAGCATAACTCATTTGTTATTACTCCTCCAAGAATGTAACTCCTTATTTGAGGGGTCTCATTAATTTCTTTCTTAAACTAGAATAGACCATTCCCGTCAGATTTGTAGCTGTTGGAAATATGGACCATTTCAGTCATCTTCAAGATCTCAGATGAAAAAGCGTTGAACACAAAAGTTGTAGATAACTTGATGATCTTTTCATCAAGTCCTGATTCGCCTCCATCCGACAATCACAACCTCCAAACGAGCCAAAACACTGAAAGGATGGCTGCAGATCTCAGAAGTAAGAAATTGACTTGACATCTCCTTCTTGCTTGACGGTGCGGGTTCTCGGATCACATCATCCTCTCCTCCTTTGAAAAATATTCGTCCTCGAATCTTCGTGCTTCTTAGGACCTTGAGGAACTTCCTTCGACGATGGCTCTGATACCAAATGATACGAATCAGATCGTTTTATGTTCGCGTCTGTGTCGAAGAAGTCCCTTCTTGTTGGAATCTCAAAGAGGTTACAAACTCTAAAATAATTTGCTGAATTGAAATGATGAAAAGTAGAGAAACAATCTGGTTTTATTGAAGAAGATAACAAAGATAAGCAATCGACGCTTAATTGAAAAAACGCACCAAATGAACTCGAAAGACAAATCAACACCTAAGGATGAACGCACCAAAGGAATCAATTTGGTTGTACTTGATAAACTCCTTATTTGAGGGGTCTCATTAATTCATTTCTTAAACTAGAATAGACCATTCCCGTCAGATTTATAGCTGCTGGAAATATGGACCATTTCAGTCATCTTCAAGATCTCAGATGAAAAAGCGTTGAACACAAAAGTTGTAGATAACTTGATGATCTTTTCATCAAGTCCTGATTCGCCTTCATCCGACAACCACAACCTCCAAACGAGCCAAAACACTGAAAGGCTGGCTGCAGATCTCAGAAGTAAGAAATTGACTTGACATCTCCTTCTTGCTTGACGGTGCGGGTTCCCGGATCACATCATCCTCTCATCCTTTGAAAAAGATTCGTCCTCGAATCTTTGTGCTCCTTAGGACCTTGAGGAACTTTCTTCGACGATGGCTCTGATACCAAATGATACGAGGACCTAGGTGTGCATATCTTAGATCTTGTCCACGAAATCTATTGAGTTTGTTGGTGGTTGTTGTGGAGTGCTTGCAATTCATCATCACTTGTCCAAAATTTGGTGTGTTTATCCAAATCTTTGTGGTTGAGACCTAGGTGTGCATATCTTAGATCTTGTCCAGGAAATCTATTGAGTTTGTTGGTGAGTCTATCCAACGAATTCAGTAGCCTACTCATCTTCATCACCATTCCAAAACCATCTCAAATCATCCCCTAGATCTCTCGTTCAAGTGGTTTTTCTAGCCACTTCCCGGTTTACTTTTCACAAGGAGCCTTCATTGGTGGCTTGGACAGCGAAACTACCTTGGACCAGTCCAGATCCGTGCTTGGGCTGTATCATTTGGTATCAGAGCCTCCTTCAAGGTTAGTCTCCAAATTCCAAGTTGATTTCCATAAGAAAAGCTTGCAATTCATCATCACTTGTCTCTAGCCGAATTGTTGTTGAGTTGTTGTCGAGTGCTTCTGAATTTGGCCTGAGTTTTCTTGATTTCTTGCTTGAATCTTGGCTGAGATCTATTGAGGAAGACGAAGTAAAGAGGGAGACGTTGAGGTCTGCCCCAAAACGTAACCTTATTTGACCATCTTAATTCAGCTATTTAATTCCTTAATTGTCTCCTCATTTAATTTGCTGAATTAACTCCTTGTCATTCAATACTCTCTCTTAATAGCCTTGACTAATTGTTTGTAACTCCTTCTTATCCAAACATTCAATTCTCCTCTTTACTTAGCCTTGACCCCAAAACTGAATTATAGTTTCCTTTCTTGGCTTATTTACTCACGTGTGCTGCATGAAAAATACTATAAGGTCTAGCTCAAGGTCACAATACGGGAAACGAACTTAATCCCTAATCTATTCTAGATCTTGTGTACTACGTGAATAAGTGAGTCATACTTGGTATTATTTGTGACGTTGGGATAAGAAAAGGGACGTTGAACATTGTAAAGTCTAATCAATCAAAGTCAAGACTCGAGAAAGAAAGGCTAATAGCCAGAAAGAGTCGAGTTCAATTCTGAAATTTTTTTCTTTGTTTTTTAGTGTTGTTCGGATCTGAATTGGTGAAGGTTAAGTTCTTAGTAGCTTTGTGCACTTGAGTTAGACTTGAAAATCTTAACTAAGTGTTGACACACATGTGGATCTAAGCTTGCTTGACCAAACACATTCCCTAGCCGAGACCCACACTTGGTGATATATTGCAACTTTCCTTGTGGTTATTGACTTTGAAATTTGTGACTACACTTGGAAGGGTATCTTTGCCTTGTGATTGTGTTCAAGCTAGGTTGGACGTTGGAGGCAATACAACCTTTGGGCAGACAAGAGAAGTTGCTCCACCGAGGTAATCTTCCAACACTTTTCCATTCGGTTTTTGGACTAAAAATTTGTTGTCTTTGTATCATGACTGGTGGCAAGGACAAAGAGGCAATGGAAGGTAATTCCTTAGGGAGGCCGATTACCCTGGAGGATTTGCAAGCCATTCTTGACAAGGCTCGGATAGATCTTTTCCAAGCCACAAGTGCTAAGATTGAAGAGAAGATAAGCACTTCTAGGAGGGACAGTGCCGTGGACCATCATGAAGGCTCACAATCTTAAGAGGAAGAGCTAAGTGACACCGTGAGTTACCCCTTCACCGAGGATGTGACCAAGGATGTAGTCGTCCAATGGGACATGCCCCCAATCTTTGAAGAGTACGCAGAAGATGATGATTTATTGTTAGACCCTAGGCCATGAGCGAGAGTTTGGTGACTCAAGAAGTTATTGGGAGCAAAGAGGCCAAAGAAGATAAAGAAGAAAAAAGTCTTGCAACCGCTACCATTGGAGAAGGCTTTATGATCTCTAAGGTGAAAGAAGAGCCTTTTGATCCAAGGTATGACTCCTATGCAAACATGGAGCCAATTTATGATGGAGATGAACTTTTGGAGATGCCTCCTATGTTTGAAGAAGAAATGTTTTCGGAAGTGCCTTTTGTAGAGCCCACACCTATGGTTGACTATGGCCAACGAGAGAAAAGCTTCCACCACCTATGTGCCATTGCTGGCCATGACCAACCTTTCTTAGCTTTGGTTGATAGCGGAAGTGATCAAAATGTGATCTCTGAATCCGTGGTTCAAATGTTAGGTCTTGTGACTCAACCACAAAATCCACCCATTGTGATAGGATGGGTGAATGAGGGCTATAAGATCAATGTGGATAAGAAGGTTCATGTGAGATTTAGCTTGGGAGCCCATTCAGATTGTGCGACATTTGTGGTGATGCCTACATATGCATTTGATCTCATCTTAGGGCGACCATGGCAGTTCGACCTCAACGTCATCCATGAAGGCCGCCTCAATGTGAATCATGTGTATAAAGATGAAGTGTGGTACCGGTTAGAGGCCATGAGTTTGGAAGCATTGAAGGAGGCTAGAAGGCGTGCCAAGAGCTTGGTGCTTAAGAAGAAGGAACAATGGGTATTCAAACTACCCCATGAGCTTTGCAAGGCATCTAGACCCAACGTGAAAAGTCAAGTCTGTGCCCTCAAGTCATCCATTTTCTTCAAACCTCCCGAGATGATCAAGCTGTTCACAAAAGAAAAGGGAGTCTTCTTGCCTATTACTTATGCCTTACATATGAGTTTAAGGGCACACTTTCGAAGCTATCATGTGTATCTCTTTTATTTGCTTAGAATTTTGTCTAGTCATTCCCATGCTATTCATCCAAGTGAAATTCTAGGAGATAGGTTGCATATTAATAAGGGTAGTACACTCAAAATCATATTTGTGCATTCTAGGAGAGTACATACAATTATGACAAGGGCAAGAAGCTTTGTGTACTTAGGTGTTTTTGAGAAACCTTGCTATTTAACGTTTGTTGGTGTAGGTCGTATGGATTCGAGGTCAAATCTTTCCCAAGGGGGGAGGATGATGCAAATCGGCATTCGCATCAAGAGCATTCAACGTCACCACCATCAGCGCCGGCGTCACCTCTAGGGCATGAAGAAAGACGCGGCGAAGTTCCTACAAATGAGGCCCTTTTTGCACACAAAGCTAATTCAGGTGTGGATGTGCCAAGGAACTCAAGTTGGCCGAGCAAGTTGGAGGAATGTCCATCCAAGACATGCCAAGACAAGGAAGAGCCGACGCTGGCCATGTCCTGACAACACCAACGCCGGCACTAGCAGTGTCATGACGACTCAACCAAGGCGATCTCCCAGATTCCTCGTGCGTTTGGGCTCATTTTTGGTGGGCCTCTTCATGATGGGATCAAGGCCCACATATCCAAATTTAAGCCCATTCCGAGTCTTTTTGACCCTGGTTCTGCTGAAGGCCAGATTGCTATACTTAGTGTTTTCATGCTAGACTATTTAAGGGAATTTTACTTAGTTTTTCATTCACGTTTTAGCATATATTTTGTTCAAGTTTTTCCAGAGAAAAACCCTTAGAACTCTCAAGCTTTGACGTAATTGGTTTGGTGTGTTTATCCAAACTCTTGTAGTTGGGATTTAGGTGAGTTTATCCTAGATCTTGTCTATGAATCCTATTGGTTTTGTTGGTGAGTTTATCCAAGAAATCCAGTAGCCTATCCTTCTCCATTCTCCTTCCAAATTCATCTCAAATCGCCCCCAAATCCCACGTCTAGAGTGGTTTCCACGCTACTTCCCGAATTGCTTTCCAAGTGGTGTCTTCATCGGAGGCTTGGACGACGAACTCTCCTTGAACCAGTCTGGATCCTTGCTTGGGCTGTATCATTTGGTATCAGAGCCTCCTTCAAGGTTAGTCTCCAAATTCCAAGTTGGTTTCCAGAAGAAAAGCTTGCAATTCATCATCACTTGTCTCTAGCCGAATTATTGTTGAGTTGTTGTCGAGTGCTTCTGATCCGATTCGTATCATTTGGTATTAGAGCCATCGTCGAAGGAAGTTCCTCAAGGTCCTAAGGAGCACGAAGATTCGAGGACGAATATTTTTCAAAGGAGGAGAGGATGATGTGATCCAGGAACCCGCACCGTCAAGCAAGAAGGAAATGTCAAGTCAATTTCTTACTTCTGAGATCTACAGCCAGCCTTTCAATGTTTTGGCTCGTTTGGAGGTTGTGGTTGTCCGATGGAGGCGAATCAGGACTTGATGAAAAGATCATCAAGTTATATACAACTTTTGTGTTCAACGCTTTTTCATCTGAGATCTTGAAGATGACTGAAATGGTCCGTCTTTCCAGCAGCTACAAATCTACCGAGAATGGTCTAATCTAATTTAAGAAAGGAATTAATGATACCCCTCAAATAAGGAGTTACATTCTTGGAGGAGTAATAACAAATGAGTTATGCTTTTTGGAGTGATGACGAGGAGTTACAATTTGAAGAGTCATTATTTTTCCTATATAAGTTTATGTAATTTTCCATTGTAAGGAAGATCAAGAGGAGTATTTTTGGAAAATATTTGAGTGTCTCAAATAGATGAGGAGTGATTCCTTTTTCTTCGGTTGGTGAGCATATCCAACCATGTGTTTGAGGATTCAAGAACCATGGTTTGTTTTCTTTTGGGTGGATTTATCCTAAATGATTTCGATCCTCTTTCAATCTCTTTTGGTGCGTTTATCCAAGAGTGTTTGATTGCCTAGCCGTTCTTGTGAGTTTATAAAATACAACCAAGTTGATTCCTTTGGTGCGTTCATCCTTAGGTGTTGATTTGTCTTTCGAGTTCATTTGGTGCATTTATCCAATTGAGCGTCGATTGCTTATCTGTATTGTGTTCTTCAATAAAACCAAATTGTTTCTCTACTTTTCATCATTTCAATTCAGCAAATTATTTTAGAGTTTGTAACCTCTTTGAGATTCCAACAAGAAGGGACTTCTTCGACACAGACGCGAACATACAACGATCCGATTCATATCATTTGGTATTAGAGCCATCGTCGAAGGAAGTTCCTCAAGGTCCTAAGGAGCACGAAGATTCGAGGACGAATATTTTTCAAAGGAGGAGAGGATGATGTGATCCGGGAACCCGCACTGTCAAGCAAGAAGGAGATGTCAAGTCAATTTCTTACTTTTGAGATCTACAGTCAGCCTTTCAATGTTTTGGCTCGTTTGGAGGTTGTGGTTGTCCGATGGAGGCGAATCAGGACTTGATGAAAAATCATCAAGTTATCTACAACTTTTGTGTTCAACGCTTTTTCATCTGAGATCTTGAAGATGACTGAAATAGTCCATATTTCCAGCAGCTACAAATCTGACGGGAATGGTCTAATCTAATTTAAGAAAGGAATTAATGAGACCCCTCAAATAAGGAGTTACATTCTTGGAGGAGTAATAACAAACAAGTTATGCTTTTTGGAGTGATGACGATGAGTTACAATTTGAAGAGTCATTATTTTTCCTATATAAGTTTATGTATTTTTCCATTGTAAGGAAGATCAAGAGGAGTATTTTTGGAAAATATTTGAGTGTCTCAAATAGATAAGGAGTGATTCCTTTTTCTTCGGTTGGTGAGCATATCCAACCATGTGTTTGAGGATTCAAGAACCATGGTTTGTTTTCTTTTGGGTGGATTTATCCTAAATGATTCCGATCCTCTTTCAATCTCTTTTGGTGCGTTTATCTAGGAGTGTTTGATTGCATAGCCGTTCTTGTGAGTTTATAAAATACAACCAAGTTGATTCCTTTGGTGCGTTCATCCTTAGGTGTTGATTTGTCTTTCGAGTTCATTTGGTGCATTTATCCAATTGAGCGTCGATTGCTTATCTTTGTTATGTTCTTCAATAAAACCAAATTGTTTCTCTACTTTTCATCATTTCAATTCAGCAAATTATGTTAGATTTTATAACCTCTTTGAGATTCCAACAAGAAGGGACTTCTTCGACACAGACGCGAACATATAACGATCCGGTTCGTATCATTTGGTATCAGAGCCATCGTCGAAGGAAGTTCCTCAAGGTCCTAAGGAGCACGAAGATTCGAGGACAAATCTTTTTCAAAAGAGGAGAGGATGATGTGATCCGGGAACCCGCACCGTCAAGCAAGAAGGAGATGTCAAGTCAATTTCTTACTTTTGAGATCTGCAGCTAGCCTTTCAGTGTTTTGGCTCGTTTGGAGGTTGTGGTTGAAGGATGAAGGCGAATCAGGACTTGATGAAAAGATCATCAAGTTATCTACAACTTTTGTGTTCAACGCTTTTTCATCTCAGATGTTGAAGATGACTGAAATGGTCCGTCTTTCCAGAAGCTACAAATCTGACGGGAATGGTCTATTCTAATTTAAGAAAGGAATTAATGAGACCCCTCAAATAAGGAGTTACATTCTTGGAGGAGTAATAACTTATGAGTTATGCTTTTTGGAGTGATGATGAGGAGTTACAATTTGAAGAGTCATTATTTTTCCTATATAAGTGTATGTATTTTTCCATTGTAAGGAAGATCAAGAAGAGTACTTTTGGAAAATATTTGAGTGTCTCAAATAGATGAGGAGTGATTCCTTTTTCTTCGGTTGGTGAGCATATCCAACCCTGTGTTTGAGGATTCAAGAACCATGGTTCGTTTTCTTTTGGATGGGTTTATCCTAAATGATTTCGATCCTCTTTCAATCTCTTTTGGTGCGTTTATCCAGGAGTGTTTGATTGCCTAGCCATTCTTGTGAGTTTATCAAATTCAACCAAGTTGATTCCTTTGGTGTGTTCATCCTTAGGTGTTGATTTGTCTTTCGAGTTCATTTGGTGCATTTATCCAATTGAGCGTCGATTGCTTATCTTTGTTATGTTCTTCAATAAAACCAAATTGTTTCTCTACTTTTCATCATTTCAATTCAGCAAATTATTTTAGAGTTTGTAACCTCTTTGAGATTCCAACAAGAAGGGACTTCTTCGACACAGACGCGAACATACAACGATCTGATTCGTATCAGTAGTAACCCAAATAATGGAAAATGTTTAAAGTCTTAGAAGTTTAAAGAATGGACAAGCATCGACACTCAAACAACTGATCAAAGACTAGACAAGTTGTTACTTAAAATTTTAAGAAATTGAAGTGCTCTACTTGGACTAGGTTTGGGATGAAAAAGAGACGGTTTACACCTTGGCCACACAAGTATGCAAGTCTAAACTCGAAATATAGTCGAACCAAAGTTCACAAAAGGCGTGAAAGGCAACAAAATTTCAGTGTAGACAAGAATACAATCACGGCCCTAGCTTGACTTCTCTTTCTCATTGGATCCAAATTTTTGTAAGCTTGACCTCACTTTCTTTTTATTCTTCATCGAGTCCAAATTATTCTAAGTACAACTTCTTTTTCTTGTCAAGTCTGACTTTTACATTCAGTTTTTATGGCTAAAGAAAGTGATATATACAATTGCAATTACAGGATGCAAAAAAGGTGACAACTTCTGCGCAAGAACTTTGCAAACAGCTTTAGAGATTCAGTCAACATAAGTTCACCCTAATTTAGTTATATGTTAACCTTAGATCAGCACACAATGATATTAACCAAGGTGCAATGAGAATTGTCAAGGGGAAGGGTTGGTTTAGTAGGTTGGAAATTCAGAAGTTCAAGAATTAAATTTAGCGAAATAGGTAGCACTTTACTACGCATAACTCTTGGAATTTCATGGTTTTTATTTTAAGAATTTATCTTTGCAGCTTAGGCATGCAAAAGGTTTTCTTCAACCTCTGAAAAAATTCAATCAAGAACAGCACACAAGCAGAGAAGAAAGCGATCCAAAATTTCAACAACAAAATGAGCAACGACAAGGATTTCGAGCACTACTTTTTCTAGAACCTATGAACCAACAACAAGTCAAGTTTTTTTAATGAATTACCTTGAAGAGGCTCTGATACCACTTGATGTAAGACCAGATTTGATTTGGAACTCAGTATCAAGGTGAAGTCTCCCTCCAAGTTGTGCTTGAGTCAAAGTAGAAATGAACCTTCTCTCGACAGAATTTTGGTGTTTCGTTTGAACTCAGTTTTGATCTGATTAAGGGGGTTTCTATTTGTATTTGATAGATGAATAAGTGGACAAGTAGTTGAGGATAAACTCACCACAACTCCTTGAACAAGTCGTCACTTTTCGTTAAGGATAGATGTACCACAATTAAAAGAGGCAAGGCTTCAATAAACTCACGAAGACAAGGTTTTTTGTTGGAATCTCTCCAAATGATCTCAATTATGAACTCATGGTTTTTGATTCTAATAAGATGAGAAACTAAGGCCTTCAAGGCCGGCTTATAAAGGCATGAAAATGACTAGAGATGCAACTCTTGATCTACCCTAGTAAAGACAACAACTCTTCACTTGTCCGACTTGTAGGCCATGATTCTGACGTCGGTTCGGGATGAAATTTCTAGAAGAGTCAAAGGATGAAGTAAAACATATCGTCACCAAATTTGAGGGTAAACGCACAAGTGGATTTGAAATGCACACATGGAGAGTGCATATGTGTCATTCTGGTGCAACAACAGTGACGCTGGACACTTGCTGGAGAATAACCACCATGTCAAATGCAATTTGTCTTGGCGCACTTGAGCTCCTAAGGTTTCTTTGAAGGTCTAAGGCCAGTTGACGAGCTTTGGCTCGAGTGACTGAGCTTGGAAGGTGGTGGCGTCGGCGCAACTGTATTTTCCCCCAGAACTCTTGACTTCCCTAGGCTTATTGGGTCCTTATAAGACTTTGGAAGAGAAGCCAAGTCATTTGGAGGTGATTGGCTTGGTGAGTTGCGAGGAGGAGTGACTTGTAGTGTGGGCGTCGGTGCTTGCTCTAGCGATAGAGCATTGCTTGGTCTTGGTCTTGCTTGGTCTATGCCTTCTTCTTCTTGATTGATCATAGGGGTGATCACATCACTACCCCTCTGACATTCCCAAGCATGACTCCAAAGAAGATTAAAAGAGTTGAAGCATCCGGTGACGACAAGGCCACCATCACCAATGCTGACGAGGAGATAAAAGATTGATCCTTGCTTGCTAACTTAGCGTAATGTTTTATAACAAACATTGTCTTAAGATGCTAGTTTTTGAGTGCTACCCCTGGTGTGGTAGTTTGAACATGTTGGCCCACCCATCATGATGGTAGACTTTGTGTCTTGCCCTGTATGTGGAAGCAAGTTTTAAGTATGTTTGTATATGCTATGTTTAATGTGCATTTTGCTTGTATGTTTTTTTTTGCAGATGCCGCCAATGGAGAATGACAAGCATCATGTCAGTGATGGGTAATGGTCACGTCAACAAATATGAAAGAGATCACGAGGATGCTCACATTGATAAAGACGAATAAGATCTAAGATGATCACATCGATAGAGACCAAAGAGATCGTGAAGACGATTGTATCGATAAATACAAAGGATATCGTGATGACGATTGCGTCGATATAGATGAAAGATACCATGAAGACGATTTCATCGACGAAGACAAAGGAGATTGTGAAGACGATCGTGTCGATAGACACAAAAGAGATTATGAAGACGATCGCATTGATAGAGACAAAAGAGATCGTGAAGACGACCATGTCAATAGAGGTGAAGGAGAATGTGAGTCGACTCATATGCACTTGTAACAGTTACCGTGTTTGTACTGAGTTAAGTTGCAACATTGTTTGTATTGAGGAATCAACTGGCTAAAAAAGATACACCCTTTATTCAGATTTTGTAAGCGTTATAAAAAGTTACCCTTTTATCTTCGCGTAATTTCTTTGTGATGTAACTCACTTAGAGCGTTTTCAGCTCTGCGCTTGGTACGATATAGCTCATATGGGCGTAACGTGTCGGATTCCTCGAATGAATAGACCGGTCGTTAAGCAGATGGATAGCGTTGATAGCAGATGGATCTTGTTGCCCTTGTGTATAACGGGCCAACATTGATTTGTCTCTATGTATAACATCCTAGGAAACATGTTATAGGATGTTTCCCCAAGTTATTTGTCGTAGGTACGTAAACTAGGGTACCTTCTTCCTGAAGCAACGTGTTCGAGTAAGCCAGGGGCCTCTCATGGTTGCGAATAGTATGATAACATGAAGATAATGTTGAAAATGAGATAGTGACTTTATTGCAAAAGTTAATCTTCAGAATATATAACATAATGAAATAATTAAGAAATCAAGATCATAAATAATACTTCTTAAGGTGTGTAGCATTCCAACTTCTGATGTCTGATGCCATGAGCCCTTCCTCCCACTTATTCCGGAACTCCTTCCTTAAGACCTAATGGTCGACTTGAAGCACCATTAATGACACAATTCTATTATAGCTTCAGTGGGCCCTTGTTGATAAGTCACCATTCTCACTACTGCATGATCCCATAACTCATCTATGGAGTCCAACATGTATGTCATTAGTGGTATGTTCCTCTTCTCTATGAAGAGACAATAACATGCAGTGGGCACCCAAACTTTGACAAGTATGACTGCTTTACTACTGAACACCAAGGAGAATGAGGTACGACCCGTTGTTGTCTTTGGTATGGTGCGATCTGATGACAAGAGGGAAGGTAACTCATCTTCCTACATGATGTGACTATGCCTAGGTTCAATCATGATAAGGATCGCGACTCTTGATGCTCAGTTCAAGGCAAGATGGTCCAAGCTTTGAGTCTCCAAGATTAGGGCTCGATTGATCCTTCTTTGAGTTGGTTTTTGGCAAAAGAAGTGGTGGCTGGATGTTGACGATCGAGGGAACTTTTGGGATGGATTTTCTGGAGTACTTTGATAAGAAATAGGTGATATAAATTGGAGTGGATGTGACACACCACGCAAGGCTAGAACAAGATGAAGATGGCTCGAGATATGACACACTCGGGGCACCTTGATCATGCTTGATATAACTCACAAGCAAGCTGCATTTTCTGGAGAAAAACTTAAGTTTTCTTATTGTTGTTTATTCAAGTTTAAGTGCTTACAATGTCAGGAGAAGGCCCTATAAATAGGACCAAAACCGAACCCATAAAACAACCCTTCAAGTGCCATAGGCTAGCTGAAGAGTTTTATAATTAAACTAAATAATTCAACTCTGAATGACTTGAATTTTTGACAGCTCTTAAATAACAACATATTAAGGGCCTCATTAAAATATCAGCCAAAAGGCACGACCCATTTGGAAGATACCCTTATTTTACCACTCAAACAATCCACAAGCAAAGTCACCGACCCAATTTGAACTTCTCTTGGAACTCCCTGAGTCATAAGTCCCTCCATGATTCTGGTTTGGAGTCTAGATGCTTGGGCTTGAGTGATCACACCGGGAGGTGGATCAACGCCGTGACTAGGAGATGAAATCCTAGCGGCGTCAACAACTGTTGAACGAGTGAGACGAGGACCGGGCGCCGATGCATTTCCCTCGGCATTCTTGGATTGAGAGCTTGGCATTGGATCAATGGAGGTTGTAGACGAAGTATAGCATGGACTAAGTGGAATTGGGCTCGAGGAAGAAGATGAAGTGTCCCAAGGCGCGTGTGCAGATTTGGCGGCATCGGCAACGGCGAGCACTTCATGATTGACCCTAGGCATAGTCACATCATCCTCCCTCCCTTGAAAGGGATTCATCCTCGAATCCAAGTTCCCTACAAGAGATTCGGAATAATGAGGCACTCACATTTGTTCAAGAAAGTTTGAGTATATGCAAATATAAATTCCAAGCTCTACATGATGGGAAAGAATGCATGCATATGTTACTCCATTCTTCCTAGTCCTACGTACATGCTTATTAATGTAATTATCAACATAACATGCATGCTTGGGCAAGACAAAGGCACTATGAACTAGTTGTACCCGATAAAACAAATATTGAGAAATGAAACTACGGTGCACGCATGCATATCTAGCTCTATATGTAAAAATTGATTTTATCACTTGGGATTTCCTCCCCTTGAAAAAGATTAATTATCAAGCAAAGGGGAAAGAATAAACAAAGTAGGGGCAAGTGATACTTCCCTAGAATGAGTCTTCGATGGAACATTCTTCTTCTTATGGTCACAATTTGTTTTTTCGGAATGCTCAACATTCATGGCATCTACCTCTTCTAGGGGTTGAAATGGCAAGCATGAAAGAACCATATCTGTCGCATCCATCCAAGGAGTCGCCAAAGAATTTAGGGAACCATGCATGATGGTAGGGCGAAGCTTGCCTCTTGTATGAGACGGAGAAGGTTCTAAACTTCCTCCTCCTTTTGCGTTGGCTCTAGCTTCTCTTCAAAGAGCTTGGTCTCAGGAGGCTCACATGCTTCAGCATCGGTCTCTCCTTCTTTCCTAGGAGGTGGTGGTGGAGCTACCTTCCTTGCCTGGTTCTTTTCAATTATAAGAAGTTGATCCTCCTTGGAATCAATACCCATATACGGCTCTTTTTTGGCCACTACGGCTAGTGGGGTGTGGCTAGAGGCAGTCCTATTCTTGACCTTCTCATCCTCACATGCAGCAACCTCGAATTCACTCACTAAGGATCCTTCATCCTTGTAAGTATGGTTTTGGTTAGGGCAAATGTCAGCCAAGTGGCTTCGCCCTTCACACATGACACATAGGATGTCACGTGTCCTAACCCGTGGCTGTGCGCTCACTCTTTCTCTGCCCTTGGACATGCTAAAATATGAGTTAGGTGAGTCATAGACTTCCTTGGCCTGCATGGAAGGGTTAGATGAAGAATGGTAATAAAGTTCAAAAGGAGGGATGGTTTGATACCTTATTGAGGTGTGCCATCTTTTTTCCTCTCTATTGCCATAGTCATATCCATAGCCCCCATAAGATTTGTTACATTCGCCACAAATATCATTGTAGGTGTTCGTATGAGTGTTAGAGTCACCATAAGCCCGGAAGCAAAGGAAATCCCTTTGTGACATACGGCCCAAGCTAGACATCTGCATTCACTCCCCTTGCAAGGTTAGCACATCAAGAAACCGACAACCAAGAACTAAAACAATAGAGGGCTACCTTATATAATGGTCTTTCACAACACAAGAGCCAAGTCTTAGAAGTTTACCCCAAAATTCAGAAATGCTATGGTCATAAATTAGGGTCACGGCTAGGCTTTGTGTTTTGGCAAGTAAAGAAACAACCAATTCAACATGACCTTGTGCTCTTAAGTATTGCAAGTTTCAAACAAGGACACAAGAAGCTGCTAGGTAGTTAAGATCTTAAGTTTACAAAGTAGTCTAATACTTAGCCTAGGTTGGTTTATTTTCCTCGTAGGGTCTGAGTTTTACTAAGCCCGACCTCTTTTTCTTTTAATTTCGTCGGGTCTGAGTTTTTCTAAGCCCCACCTCTTTTCCTCACCGAGTCCAATTTTTTTGAAGGCATAGAACTGAATTTACACCTCACAAATTGTCAACAACTTTGCTTATAATCGAGAGCAATTTTACACTTGAGTTTCAACACTTTTCTTGCGTTAAACCTGAGTGCTTTTCCCATTTCATATGTCCTTATTTTTCAACCTTACAATAAACATAAAATGCACGAAATAAAGTTGAACAATGTGGCAGCAAAGAGGGTTTAAAGTCAGGTGAGGGTCGGCTGTCAAGAGTTGTTACTAGCTCACTAGAGTTGAATGCAAGTGATTAATGAAGTGAGAGTTTAATTAAATGAAGCTAGTTACTTCAATATCAGATTAAGGCACTCCAAAAGGTCTTCTTCGACCTTGGTTCAAAGGATCAACACGCAGCAATGGAAGGAGAAAAATTCAGATCAAGAACGAGGCCAACAAAGCAAGGAATATTCGAGCAAAGCAAGTCCGTTTTGGTTTCAACTTAAAAGGAAATTGGTATGAATGACTTACCTTGTGTTTCTCTGATACCACATGATAAGGATTGCGCCTCTTGATGCTCAAATGGAGGCAAGATGATCCAACCTTTGCGTCTCCAAGATTAGGGCTCAATTGATCCTTTTTTTAGTTGATTTTTGGCGAAAGAAGTGGTGGCTGGATGTTGACGATGGATGGAACTTTTGGGGTGGATTTTCTGGAGTATTTTGATAAGTGATAGGTGATCTAAACTGGAGTGTATGTGACACACCACGCAAGGCTAGAACAAGATGAAGATGGCTCAAGATATGACACACTCAAGGCACCTTGATCACGCTTGATATAACTCACAAGCAAGCTGCATTTTCTGGAGAAAAACTCAAGTTTTCTTATTGTTTTTTATTCAAGTTGAAGTGCTTAGAATGGCATGAGAAGGCCTTATAAATAGGACCAAAACCGAACCCACAAAACCAACCCTTCAAGTGTCATAGGCTAGCTGAAGAGTGATGAGACTCTGCCTAGGGTCAATCATGAAGATCAAGAAGGTCATGGTCCTCAAGCAGCTTCGCC
The DNA here is from genome assembly GCA_027886185.1 of Rheum nobile. Taxonomy (NCBI): domain Eukaryota; kingdom Viridiplantae; phylum Streptophyta; class Magnoliopsida; order Caryophyllales; family Polygonaceae; genus Rheum; species Rheum nobile. The sequence continues at coordinate 1,446,123 of WOAB01000072.1, read as the reverse complement.
CTTTCTAGGGCCTCCTTTCTTGGCAGTGGCGCTCATAACAACTCCAACCACGACTCCAACGGCCCCTCCCCCACTTGGCTCGTACACCAACGAGCAACACGTCTCCTTTGACCCAAAGAAGGCCATCTAAGTGAAGAACGCCAAGACAATTGGTCATGTGCTCGATAGGCGCCTCTCTTGCCTCGTCCATCAACTGTTCGAGAAGCCCCGATTATTAAATAAAGTCCTAGCTGATATTATGCATTTTATTTCAAGTTATTTTTGGATTTTATCAATGCTAGAAATGTGGAAGGGCTAGCACTTATTGTCGGCCAAGTGAAAGGTTGGAAGACTGAATTTTGTAAGCCTATTTATAGGCATCTCCTCTCCCATTTGTAGGCACGAATTAACCTAATAAAAAACCATGAGTTTCTTGAGTTCCTACTCCTGCAAAAATCTCCATAGACCGTGAGTAATATTGATCTCCTAGTTGTGAGTCATATCAACCAACCCTTGATCATCCTCTTTGTGCGTCATATCCATCGAAGACCGATCAAACCTTCAACTAATCATGTGGTGCATCATATCCACATGATTAGGCTGTTTATCCCCTCGATATTCATCCACATATCCACCTCCTACGCCGTCCCTTCATCCATCATCCCACCCAGTGGCGGAACCAGAATATTTTAAAAGAGGGGGCCCAAAATAATACTATAGAATAATAAATAAAAGTAGCTACAAAAGAGTTCATTACTACTAAATAAATAACCAACTATATAATATTAAACAAAAGCAGCTATAAAAGAGCTCATTACTACTAATAGATAATCATCGAGTCATTGTATATCTTGCGGCGGTAAAGCAGGTAAATCCAGTTTGCGGGTTCTCATATTCTGAAAATGCTGCATAATAACTTCATTATCAAGGCTTCTAAAAACATCTCTCTCAATATAGCACACCAAACAATCAGTCAGAAAGTCATCTCCCATCTTGTTACGCAAATCTGTCTTGAGAATCTTCATCGCAGAAAAGGCCCTTTCCACTGTAGCAGTCGCAACTGGTAACACCAAAACCAACTCAATAACACGATATACCAAGTGAAATGCATTGTGGTATCCTACCTCAACCATCTTTCTAGCAACCTCTCCAATATCTTGTAGTATATAAAATTTTTCATTTTCTCTCATCTCATAAATCCACATCTTCAGTTGTTCCTTGAGCTCCATTTGATCACACAGTAAGAACTCTTGTGGATAAAACTCTGCAAGTCGAAGTATCTTTGACTCATTGAAATTGGAGAATGAATTCTTAGGATCAAGACATCCAATACATGTGAGTAGTTCTGTGTTTGACTCACTGAAATGATTCTCCATCTCTTGACCAATTTGGTCAATAACCTACAAGAATTGTGATAAAGTTGATTGAGCCTATAGAAGAAAAAGTTCATACAAATTCTCTTAACCAACAAGAAGATACTAATTATGCTACATGAGGTAAATTAAGTCATAATAGTAAATCAACAATCTAAGTCCTAGTGACACAGAACATACTAAGGAATAAAGTACTTGTTAACAAAAATAATTCAATAGATAATACCGAAACGGTAAAGTACCTGGCAAAATATATCAACTCGAAAGTGGTGGTAATTTGTTGTAGCACATCTCGAACGAAAACGCCCTTGAACATTATCTTCCATGTTAAGAATGATAATATCATTTTTTGCACAAAAGTTGTTAACACCTTCTAAGAGCTCATCCCATCCATTCTCCCTCAATACTTGCAATTTTCTCTTAGTGTTTTGTATCAAACTCACGGCCTCAATAATATTTTGATCCTTTTGTTGCAAGAATTGTGACAAAGCACTTGTCATCCCCAATACTAGCTTCATCAAATGAGCAATAAAAACAAATTGATAACTCTCCATTTTTTCGACAAGGCTAGAAGCAACTCCTCGAGTTTTCAAGTCGGTTCCATCATGAAATATATTTTCAAGGACTTGGATGGTTGAAGACCACAAAGATAGAAGACGAACAATGGTTGTAAAGTGTGAACCCCAACGTGTAGCTCCTGGCCGAACTAAAGTAGTTTCTTGATTCAGTCCTCTTCCGGTAGAAATTTCACCATTTGCTAACCTTTCTACCATGCATTCATGTTGCTTTTGCCGAAATTCATCCTTTCTTTTGCAAGAAGCTCCAACCATGTTCGTAATCATAGACAAATACTCAAAGAAATCACTCACATATTGATTTTTTTGTGCAACGGCCACAACAACTAATTGGAGTTGGTGAGCAAAACAATGAATGTACCTTGCACATGGATTTTTATTCAGTATAAGAGTCTTCAATCCATTAAGCTCGCCTCGCATATTGGTAGCCCCATCATATCCTTGACCTCTTAGTTTAGAGAGAGATAAAGCCATACTTAGCAAAAAATTCATCAATCCCACTTTTCAAAGACAATGCAGTGGTATCAACGACATGAACAACTCCAATAAAACGTTCCATCACTACTCCTTGATTGTTCACATATCTTAAAATAATAGCCATTTGCTCTTTCACTGAACAATCATGAGCCTCATCAATCAACAATGAAAAGAACATGTCTCCAATATCATTGATTATGGTTTTTGTTGTCTCTGATGCACATGCACTTATAATCTCTTTTTGAATCAGAGGAGATGTAAGCTTGTGATTTCCGGGCGCATTTTCATTCACCACCTTTCCAACATCAAGATTTAGTGAACCATACCAATCAAGAACTTCCAGAAAATTTCCTCTATTAAGTGACTTTGGCGATTCATCATGGCCCCTAAAAGCTAACCCTTGTAGAAGTAGCAATCTAACAACATCAACACTTGCAGTCAGACGAGTGCGGTATGCAGCCCCCAAAGCTTGGTTTCCAGAAAATACTATTCTTGTCAAACTTTGTCTTTGATCTTTAAAAGCAAAAAATAATGTCTTAGCATCATTGTGTGTACTACCAGCAGCTCCAACATGTTCCCTAAACTTCTCAGTAGCCTTCTTCCAATTCCGAAATTCCTTTTTCACAAACACATCATCTCCCGATCTTTTTACAATATCCCCTTTGAAAAGATAACACCAAAAGCAAAATGCTCCATCCTTGGTCACACTATATTCCAACCATTCCCATTTCTTGAACCACTCAACTTGGAAACATCTCAATTTATTTCCAAAATTCGTTCTTGGAAAATCATGTGAAAGTGGTTGACAGGGACCTTGAACCACATATTCCCTTCTAATATCATCTCTATCCCGAGGCTCATAATCATTGATCGGTTTCCTTAATCCCGGGTCACTAATAACATCAACATTCATCTGACTTGAACTCTCACTTCGAACTCTTTTTTCCCTTGAACTACCAACATCTCCATCAACATTATCAGGCTCATTGGGAATAGTCGGAGATTCAACATTTGAAACCAACGTTCTCTTACTCCGCACAACAAATTTATCCATATCCCTACTCAAAACAATTCAATCTAAAAAGTTCAATTGAACACATCAATCAAATAAAATTAAGTTTAATCTATAAATTCAAGCAAATATTTAACTAATTGCAAAAAGTAACTATACCTATAACTAGTAAACAACCTAATTTAGGTTCAATTTCAAAACCCTAGAAAAATCCAATCAATAAATTAACCAAATTCAGTCAACTAATTAACTATAATTTAAAAACTTCAATAAACAACAATAAAAAGAAGAAGCATTAATAGAATTTTAATGAACTTCACTAAAATTCAATTTCAAAACCCTAGGCAAATCCATTTAACAAATCAACCAAATCCAACCTAGTAACCTACTAATTAAATATTACAAGTTTACAACTAAATTCAGAGACTTAATAAACAAAGAAAAACTTTAAAATCAAAGTGAAATAAAATACTAATCTATTGACTACGTACTGAGTGCAAAGTGCAGCGCCGCAGCGGTGTCGGCGTGTCGCGGCAGGAGCGTGGAGCCAAGTCGCCGGTCGGTGAGGCGTGCCCAACCCAGTCGATTCGGCGCCTGCACGTGATGAGTGGTAAAGAGGAGACAGCGGCAGCGAGCGAGTGAGTCGAAGAAGAATACAGTAGAGTTAGGTCGCTCGTCCGTTTAACTTTAATTGAACTTTTTCTGAGTTTGTTTTTTTTTTTTAAGAAAAAGCATAAGTCAAAACGACGTCGTTTTGATTTTAATTTTAATTTTTTTTTTTTAAAAAAAAATTCCTGAAATGAAAGGGGGGGGGGGCAGTGCCCCCCTTGCCCCCCCCCTCAGTTCCGCCTCTGATCCCACCAACCTTTCTGCTACTCTCCCTCGCTGAACTCCTAGCGAGCCTTCAGTAGATTCACGATATCTTTCAATTCCCAGATCCATTCACGCTACGCTTTTGAGGACATCATCTAGACTTCCGGATCTAACACCGGGCTTTGGAATCACCCTATTCGGAGTCCGTACCAGAGAGAACGAGCCAGCTGAAGACAGGCCAGATTTCTGGAAGTTTGCTGTCGATTCCTTGGAGGTCTAGGGGGCTTCGCCTTGCACTGTGGACTTCACGATCATGCCTTCTATCATGTGGTATCAGAGATCGTGAGGTAAAACTCTCAAAAACTTGATCTAAGTCATACAAATTCAGATTTGCAAGCTTAGATGTGATGATCTTCAAGAGTCTAATGTTTGCTTGAATTTTTCTCCTGAATTTTGTTGAGTTTTCTTGCGTTTTTCTTACTGATTTTCTTTCTGAATTTTTTTGTTTTTCTACTGAGTTGTGCGACTGGATTGAGGTCGTCTCCAGGATGAAGACGAGCAGCCCAAAATTCTTGAAACTGCCGTGTGATTAACTAGCTTAGTGATCAAGCTTGTGTCTTTTCGTATTAGTGAAACTGTCGGCCTGTTTTTAATGCTTTTGTTGCTGCATGATTAAGGCTTTGAATGTGCTTAATACCTGCTTGATAATGCTTGCTTCAAAGCTAATCAAAGTAACGGGAAAGATCGAAGTGTATATGTGTGATCTAGAGGAGTTAGTGTATTATATACTTTAGGAAGCCACTTCCCATAGTGTATAATATTTTGCAAGGACCTTGTGCACGTTTTCTTTATTTAAAAAAACAGAATCATACGTGAAAATCCCTAAGGCAAAGGTAACAAAGCACAAGACCCTAGACCACCCTTAGAGGTCTAAATAACTCGGACATGGCGAGAAAAAGTAAGAGGGCAAGAAAATACGACCCCAAAGAGGAAAAGAGGCCAAGCAAGACCACTAGGATATAGTCTTAAGGATCACACCAAAGTTTGGAGTTTAGTAGCTTCTTTGAGGTGCTTGAATCGAGCTACAACTCAAAGCAAGTAACTCAGGTTCATTGACTTGATTGTGTGTGTGACTTGAATTGAACTTTCTTTGGTCTTTGAAACAAGTTTAGGTGTCTTAGGCTTTTCTATTTTTAGGAATGCTTGCGTACCTGAATTTTCTTGACTATTGATCAAATATTTGAGTTCTTACGTGGCCTAAGCTCCATTTATGAGTCTGGATTTGTGAGTCCTTGTGCGAGATGTTGATCTTTAGGCTGAGTTGTTGGTAAGAAACCATGGATCATCATCTTAGAGATGAGCTCACTCTCCAACCCTTTTATGGCACTTCCGATTTTACTGAGTACCTGAATTGGGAGTGGGAAACTGAATGTGTGTTCAATCGTTATGGCTGTACCAATGAGCAAAGAGTGCCCCTTGCCCCTAGCTATTTTTATGACAATGCTTATTCCTGGTGGGTGGAATATGATGAAGAGCTTGCCTATTTGGGGTATCCACCTCTCAACACTTGGGAGGATCTCAAAATAGCCCTTAGGCACTCGTTTGTTCCCATTGACTATGCAGAGTGTTGTCGAGCCAGATTGGAACACCTCAAGCAAGGTGATATATCTCCTCATGATTTCTACAAAGAGCTCAAGACCCTTCTATTCAGATCTGGAATGAAATATAACGAGAGGTATATAGTAACCAAGTTTTGCATTGGTTTGAATATTGGCATTGTGTATTTTGTTAGAAGGCGGCGCTTTACGGATGGCACACCCATAGAGGATCTCTTTCATCTCGCTAATCAAGCGTACGATCAACAACGAAGCAAATCTTCTCTTGTGTGTCGGCCAATGAGTTCTAGCACAACTTCTACATTTTTATGGCAGCCTCCTAGAAGTCAAGAACCATTGAATGAGCCGCCTAGATATCCATAATAGCGTGAGGCGCCACCAAGAATCCAAGCGGCATGTGAAGAGCTTTCACCATGGCTGGTTCAACCGCAGAGAGTCTTAGAGCCTTCACCGACGTTGGATGAACCGAAGCCAGTCGAAGAGCCGCTCAAAATGATTGAGCAATCTATTGCTGAAGAAGTGCCCAAGGCAGAACCACGTGAGCTTCCTATGCCCATTGAAACGAAGCTTGAACCAAAGGGAAAAGAGGACAAAGTTGTAGAACCATCTCCTTCTAGAATCAAGCTTCGCCCCATCATCATGCTTAGCTCCATAAATTCTTTGGCTACTCCATGGATGGATGCAACTCCTATGGTTCCTTCGTGCTTGCCATTCTCACTCCAAGAAGAGGTTGATGCCATGGATGTTAAGTCTTCCGAGGAAACAGATTATGGCCATGAAAAAGAGAAGACTCATCTAAGGGAAGTATCACTAGTCTCTACTTTTCATATTCCTTCCCCTTTGCTTGATTACGAATATTGTTCTATGGGTCAAGAGTCTCATGTACTAAATTATGTCTTTGCATGTAGAACTAGATATGCATGTGTGCATCATTACTCTCATTCTCAATTCTTGTTGCATGCAAGATATCTTGTTCATTACATTACTTTTGTAGGTAAATATGTCATGTGTATCTCATGCTCCATCATTAAGCACATATTTAGAACCAAATTGGGCAATACTTGTGCATGGAAGTTCATCCATGGATACTCAATGAAACTAATCATAATTGCTTACACATACCCTGCTTTCCATAAAGACGTCTTGGTCCCTCACTTCCTTGTTGACCTTTATGCAGTTTTGTATGCTCTAAAGTTTTTTCTTGAAGTGCACTCGAATTCGAGGATGAATCCTTTTTAAGGAGGGGAGGATGATGTGACCCTGCCTGGGGTCAATCATGAAGATCAAGAAGGTCATGGTCCTCAAGCAGCTTTGCCCTTTCTAGGGCCTCCTTTCTCGGAGGTGACGCTCATAATAACTCCAACCACGACTCCAACGGCTCTGCCCCCACTTGGCTCGTACACCAACGAGCAACACGTCTCCTCTGACACAAAGAAGGCCATCAAAGTGAAGAACGCCGAGACAATTGGTCATGTGCTCGATAGGCGCCTCTCTTGCCTCATCCATCAACTGTTCGAGAAGGCCCCGATTATTAAATAAAGTCCTAGCTGATATTATGCATATTGTTTCAAGTAATTTTTGGATTTTATCAATGCTAGAAATGTGGAGAGTCTAGCACTTATTGTCGGCCAAGTGAAAGGTTGGAAGACTGAATTTTGTAAGCCTATTTATAGGCATCTCCTCTCCCATTTGTAGGCACAAATTAACCTAATAAAAAACCATGAGTTTCTTGAGTTGTTACTCCTACAAAAATCTCCATAGATCGTGAGTAATGTCGATCTCCTGGTTGTGAGTCATATCAACCAACCCTTGATCATCTTCTTGGTGCGTCATATCCATCGAAGACCGATCAAACCTTAGACTAATCTTCTGGTGCGTCATATCCACCTGATTAGGCTGTTTATCCCCTTGATATTCATCCACAAATCCACCTTCTACGCCGTCCCTTCATCCATCATCACACCAACCTTTCCGCTATTCTCCCTCGTTGAACTCCCAGCGACCCTTCAGTAGATGCACGATATCTTTCGATTCCCAGATCCATTCACGCTCCATTTTTGAGGACATCATCTAGACTTCTGGATCTAACACTGGGAATTGGAATCACCCAATTCGGAGTCCGGATCAGAGAGAAAGAAAAAGTTGAAGAAAGGCCAGATTTCTGGAAGTTTGCTGTCGATTGGAATCACCCAATTCGGAGTCCGGATCACACCGGGAGGTGGCTCAACGTTGTGACTAGAAGAAGAAACCCTAGTGACATCGGTAGCTCTTGAGCGAGTGAGATGAGGACCGGGCGCCGGTGCATTTCCCTCTGCACTCTTGGCTTGAGAGCTTGGCATTGGATCAATGGAGGTTGTATACGAACCATAGCTTGGACTAAGTGGAGTTTGGCTCGAGGAGGAAGAAGAAGTGGCCCTAGGCGCGGGTGCAGCGACATCGGCAACAACGAGCACTTCATGATTGACCCTAGGCATAGTCACATTACCACATGCCCTTGGCTTTCTTTTGTCTCTTCGCCGATTTGTTTAATGGCCTTATTGCTAAACTCGACCTCATAATTATCTTGTTGACAATGAGGGATCGATGTCACCAATTTGATGTTCAAGTCTTGGCAAAATTCAGGCATGTTGCTGATGAACTAAGAGTCGTTATCACACACGATGGTAGCTAGGATGCCAAACCTGCACAAAATGTTCCTCTTGATGAAAGAAATTATGTTTATATCCTTGATCTATTTGAACGCTTCTACTTCAATTCACTTGGAGAAGTAGTCAATCATAGCTAACATGCAAACACATTGCCCCGAAGCCGAGGGGACTGACTACGTCCATTCCCGACTTCATGAAAGGCCTAGGAGAAGAGATCGGATGTAGCACCTCTGATGGCTAGTGAAAAATCGGGCCATGCCTCTAACAAGCATCACGCTTTCTTCTGTATTCAATGGAGTCTTATTTCATGGTAGGGCAGTAGTAACCTGTCGTATTGGCGCGCAATGCTAGGTTTTGCCCACTGGAGTGATTACCATATTCTCCATTCTGCAAGTCTTGTAGCATTGTTTGTACTTCATCTACCCGGAGGCATCTTAGGTAATATCCCAAAGTTGACCACTTCAAGGATGAACATGGCTTTGGCACAAAGTCTCAATGCTTCCTTTTTGTTTAGCGATAACATTTCGTGTTTTAGCCAGTTGTATAGCGGTGTGATCTAGGAATCATAATGGATCCGTGATTGACACCTTATACAAATAACTCATTGCTAAGTTTGTCGATGGTGGGAACTATGAAACGTTCGCTTCTTTGTTGGAATATTTGGGAACATGTTTGATCTGGAAAGTGTCTAAATTCTTAATGATATTGCGAACAACCTCCAGATATGTAGTCATCTTTGAATCTCAGGCTGCGTACGTCCCATTGACTTGGTTCACAATTAACATGAAGTCACATCCACAATTTTCACGCTTGTATCCTTGATGATCATGAGTCTATTTTGGACGGTTTAATTACGACGAATTGATTTGCTCTGTTTGTGGAGTATGAGAGTGTAAGTTTAACACGTTTGGATTATATTGATCACAATGAGATGGAAAAGAGAACTCTTAGACCTTTAATTTGTACTGGGTGCTATTGATAGTGTTTATTTACAAGAGCAGAATACACTCCTTACATAGAGGTCTATGGATTTTCCTAATAAAGATAGAGTTTCCATATTTATAAGGTAATATATCTCTTGTGATGAAAGTAAATAATATTGATAAGGTAAATATATTTCTATATATAACTTATAAGATATTTTATCTTATATCTCCTATCTTGAGCAGCTCCATAGTGAGGATCTAGATGGGCCCACTTATCTTCGAATTATGCCACAATATATTTTAGAAAGATGGATCTTTCTCATATCGCATTGTAGAACATGTTCATCTCGCATCCATCACGTCCATCATACTTATAGCATATCCCTTTAACGTCGATCCAGTGCAACCCCCCTCGACCCCTCCTAGTGCTCCATGCGGTCTTCATACAAGGGCCCAAACAATACCCCTAAAGCGTTTGTAGATACGGCGTGGCTGATATGCAGACGACTTCAAATTTCCACCTTGGAACTTGGAGCGCCAACCCAATCAAAGGATTTTCAAATCTTCTCAAACTTCAATTGTGATCTCCTATTAAAGGCAGTTCAATCATCCTTTCAATGCACCCCTACAAACCCGTCACATGTAATCTCTCCCCCCCTCTCTCTCTCTCTCTCTCTCTCTCTCTCTCTCTCTCTCTCTCTCTCTCTCTCTCTCTCTCTCTCTCTCTCTCTCTCTCTCTCTCTCTCTCTCTCTCTCTCCAATTTATCCTATTGTCATTTCGAAACTCTCTTCTCATGGCTTCCTTCTCCGAATACATTTTAACCTTTGAATCCCAAAGTTTCAATGAACATTAACCTCATTTTCTTCCCAAAAACATCCTTTCTTCTCACCACCAGCGAGCCACCTCCATACTTGACCCCTAACCTTTCATCCAAATTGTTGGTTTCCCAGCCAACACATTCGTCACCGTTACCGACGATTTATTCTTTGCTGATTTCCACAGTCGGTGTTGGGTTTCTATATTTGAGTACCCATTCAAAATCGGTCACCACCCCCCTTTTGTTCCATTAGTCCGTTCTTTCTTGTCTATTCTTGACATCTCTATTATCCAAGTTTTACCCCAAACCTGGAGGATCTTCCTCACTTTGTGTAGAATCACCCAATCGCATAATATCCCCTTCATTGTCTACGATCTCATTTCCTCATAGTCCCTCTATGTGTGTGGTACATGAAGGATAACACGCAAATCAAGATCAGGGAAGCCTTGCCTGGTGATCGATGCTGCAAAAAATGATAGGGGATGGCCAGACTGGTTCTTCTTTGTGAAGACATCTTGGCTAGGACATGATTGTGATTTCTTATGTTGTTCTTTGCGAAAAGAAGATAAGGAATTGTTTTGATTCTTGTTGTCATCTTAATCATGTTTTAACATTCATCTCACTTTTCCTTGTTGACAGTGAATCGAGAAGCCATCCGCCTTAGGGACGAATCAACGGAGATCACCAAGAATATTCTTGCTCTGTCGGCAAAAGAGAGGACGTTCGTAGAAGATCCCTTTGAAGAACCCTATGTAGAGGAAGTCGAACCGTCGCCGCCTGGGTGAGTTTGTTCTTACTTTGATGGTGTGAGCATCAAAGTACAGCCAAGGTGAGTTTCTCCATTGGTGAATACCTTGTTTCTGAATCTAGGAGTGTCTTGCTCATGTAGTAAACCATGAGTTATTCTCCATCTTCTTCCTTGCTAAAACAAAATTGAGGGTTGCTTCTGTCACCGCGAGGTATAAGTATAAAGCTTCAACCTATTTCAGTTTGGAGAGTAGGAGTGGACATGGTAGGTATCTTTTCAACTCTTGGAATGCTTCTTCATGTTTGCATGTTCACTAGAACGACTTGTTCTTCTTTAGGATGTCATAGAACAGTCGATTTCTATTTGACGCCTTTAAGAAGAACATGTTTAACACGACAATTCTGCCTGTTAGTTTTTGAACGTCTTTGATGCATCGAGGAGACTCTTGGTCGAGGTTGAGTTAATCTAGTCGATTATGGCCTCAATCCCCCTTTACGTCACCATGTAGCCTCGGAAATTGCCGGACGACACCCAGAAGAAACAATTGGTCTAGTTTAGCTTCATGTCGTACTTCTTAAAGGTCTTAAAGGTCGTTTTTAAATGTTCTATGTGGTCGACTGCCTTCTTCGACTTAACCAACATGTTGTCGATGTAGACCTGCATCATGTCGCAGATCTGGGTTTCTACTTACGAATACCCGTTCAAAATCGATCACCATTTCCTCTTCTCTCGTTTGGTCAGTTCTTTCTTGTCTATTCTTGACATCTCCATTGGCTAAATTTTACCCCAAACCCGAAGGATCTTCCTCACTCTTGGCAGAATCACCCAATCGTATAATATCGCCTTCATTGTCTCGGATCTCATTTCCTTCTACTCTCTCTTTGTGTGGTAAAGGAAGGGTCACATGCAAATCAAGATCAAGGAAGCCTTGCCTGGTGATATATGTTGCCAAAAATGACAAGGGATGGTTTTACCGGTTCTTCTTTGTGAAGACATCTTGGCTAGGACCTGATTGTGATTTCTTATGCCATTCTTGTCAAAAAGAAGGTAAACCATTGTTTTCATTCTTGTTGTCGTCTTCATCGTGTTTTAACATTCATCTCACTTTGAACGGTAGAGGAAGTCATATTGGCTAAGACCTTCGTATAAGTTCCCTTTGAAGAACCCCCAATAGAGGAAGTCGAATCAGTTCTTCTTTGTGGAGACATCTTGGCTAAGACCTTCATAGAAGTTCCCTTTGAAGAACCCCCGGTAGACGAAGTCAAACCGTTGCTGCCCCCTCAAATGTGAAAGTCTGCATTATTTTGGCCTAGTCAAATCATGATGACATGTTAAGACTTCTCATGATGTTGTAACTTTGTAACTTGTAGCGACAACATCGGCACGCTCGGGCTCTATTGCTGACAAGATTACAACAAAGAAAAGGAAGACGTTGGGTGAGGGTTCATCCGCCAACATTTCAATTGCGACACCTAAAGACTTGTCAAAAGCTCGGAAAAGCGTGAAGAGATTGTCGTTAAGAAGGTGTCCTCTTCAACCAACATTTCAAATCTTCCAATAACGCTAGCTTCCACGTTTGTTTCCTGTTATCAATGCCTCATATTGTGCTTCATTATTGGTTGCTTTGAACTCACAACGCACTGCTTAGGCAATCCTATACATCTGTGGTGATTTTAGGATGACCCATAGTCCTACGCCATTTTGATTCAAAGCTCCATCAGTGTGTAGTGTCCAATTTACTGAGTTGGCGACGACTTGGAGTAGTTATCCGGTGACTTGTTCTTCTTAGGTCAAACTGAAATCAGTCATAAAATCTGCCAAAGCTTGCGACTTAATCGTCGTTCGTGTCTCGTATTGTATGTCGTAGCCTCTAAGGTGGAGTTCCCACTTTTTCATTATTTCGAACAACTATGGCTTACTCGAAGTACATCCAGGGTGCGTTTGTTCTTACTTTGATGGTGGGAGCCTCGATGTACGACCAGGGTGGGGTTTTTCCATTGATGAATACATTGTTTTTGCATCTAGGAGTGTCTTGCTCACGTATCAAACCAAGAGTTGTTCTCCATCTTCTCCCCTATCGTGACCAGCAGTGGCATTGACCATGGCATCGATATGAGGTAAAGGAAATGTGTCCTTGGGACATTCCTTGTTTAGGTCAATGAAGTCCACGCAGACTATCCACTTCCCGTTTTTTTACCACCACAATGTTTGCCAGCCAATCAGGATATTCGACTTCTCTGATCTTGTCAGTTACTATTAGGGTTCGTACCTCTTCGTCTATCACCTTGTTCCTCTTTGGAGTGATGTTTCTTCGTTTCTGCTTGACTAGTGGATGTTGTGGATCCACGTTGAGCATATGCACGATCACATTGGGACTAGTTCCTGTCATGGCTACATGAATCCATGCAAAGCATTCGGTGTGGGACCGCTAGAAATTGACTATTTGCTACCTGATTTCGACTAATTGCTACCTGAGCATATGCACGATCATGTTGGGACTAATTCCTATCAGAGCATATCTTCACGATGTGGTCGGGCTTGCTTGGATCTAAGATCACCTCGTCAAGTTCAGGGAGATCTGGTTTGGTGTTATGCGTTGGTGCCTTACAGTCCTCTAATTGCTATGCCGCTTGTCCTTTCTGATGTTTCTTTGTGACTGTCGGTTTCAAGAATATATTATAACATTCCTTTGCTAGCCTTTGTTTGCCTTTTATCTCCTATACCTTCTACTGGGTTGGGAACTTGATGGTTTGATTGTATGTGGAGGGGACTGCTTTCATCCCGTGTATCCATGGTCGTCCCAAGATGACGTTGAACGGTGATGGACAATCCATGATCAAAAACTTGACTTGAAGGTTCACTCCTCTTGCATAAGTCGTCAACTTGATTTTTCCCAGTGAGTTACTTACTTCTCCCCTAAATCCCACCAAAGGAGTGGACTTCTTTTTGATATCCCTTGGGTTTAAGCCGAGATTGTGCATGGCTTCAATCATCATTGAGTTGGTGGAGTTGACATTGTCTACTAGGACGTGTCTCACGTTTGCATACAAAGACTGATGTTCCTCATATTTCCGAACCCCCGGAGATGTTGTTCACAATCTTAATGTGTGAAGGAGGAGGATGCGGCGCCTCTTCCCGCTTGTCTTGGTCTAGGGTTGTCATTGCATTGTTAAGGAGTATGTCCCTCATGTATCCTTTTTTTTACCAATTGTGCTACTTCTCTCCTTAAGGCGACACATTCGTTTGTGTCGTGCCCCCTCGTGATGGAAATCACATCGATTTTGTTCATGGGGTTGTCCGACCTCTGAGGCCATCTCACGGCGTCCCCCAGTTTGGTCATGGCTTTGACCATGCCAGCGGGGCCGATGGTGAACGAATGGTGATGTAGAGAGGGTTAAACTCCCTAGTCTTGTTACCAGTCGAGTCTGTTGTTGCGGACGTTGTTCATGACACGGTTCCCAGTGCTTTGGCGAGGATATGGCTTATACCGTGTTTTGCCTTTGTTGACGTGTTTGTTGGCTTGGGGATTATATGAGATCGTCTTCCAACCGGATGTAAGCCATGGATTTGGCTCGGACGTCTTTAAAAACTGGCACATGTATTTAGTAAGATCGTGATACAACTCCGATTTCTCGTATAATCCACTTCAGAACGCCTCTATGGAAGTAGAAGTGTCACTACGAGGTATTAACACCTTCTCATCATTGAACCGGTTGAGGAACTTATTAAATATTTCTACTAGGTGTTGGGCGATACGGTAAAGGTTGCTGGACTGTTTCTAGAGTTGTCGACAGCTTGCAAACTTGATCTTGAACAACTTTATCAATCCTATAAAAGAAGATATGCTCTTGTTAGTCTGATGCATGAACCACGTCAAGGAGGAAACTTTAAGGGTGGGTCTAATCGACTTGCACATTACTGCATCCTTTAGGTGTTTTGGCACCACGCTCGTCATCATCTTTTGCTTATACAACGAGAAGTGTTCGTCAAGATCAGTTTTGCCATCATACGACAACGTGTTAGGGACCGCATACTTCTTTGTAATTTTGGTGGGTGCAATGGTTTCGGTGAAGGGTGAGTCGGCATAACAATCATCGCCTTCTTCTTCGATGGGTCTAGGTACCCCTAGAATTCAAGCTAACCTCTCGTCCAAAGTTTCGTGTTTCTCATGCCACTTTTTTTCTATGAGGTCATCGAAAGAATCAATGGGTGTTTTGGGCGGATTTCGTATCAAGACGCAATCTGCTTTGATTATGGAGTATATGGCCAAAGGATTACACGATTGGGAACAAAGTAAGCTCTTTTGCAATAATTTTATTGTATTAATCGGTAGTTGGATTGTGTATATTAAAAGAGTTGGATACCATCCTTTTATAGAAGTCCATGGATAATCCTAGTAGAGATAGAATTACCATAAATACAAGATATTGTATCTACCAAAAGCATAAACAAGATAATGTAGATAAGGTAATAATAATTCTTTATATAAGATATATGATCTTATATCCTTTAGTGCGAAATATTTCCTTAAGCAAGAGTTTAGCGGGTCCCATATCTTTTCCCAAGCAAGACGGATTTATTTATGGAATAATATTTTCTAGACGCGTCACTCGACAACTTTTCCTCGTTGTGTTCCCTGACTGTCATCTCCATCACGTCCATTCCAATGTCGATCTCTAGCAATGTGTCTTGATGTCTCAGGGCGATCTTTGTGGACGGGATTCAGGGGCCCTAACAATACCCCTAGTGCGTTTGGAATATGGATCAGTTGCATGTGGGAAACACCTTACATACGCCTCTAGGGCCAGACATCACCTCCCTTTCTCGCCTCTAGTTCGTTCATTCCTGTCAGCCTTAGATGTTAGCGTTCCCAAGATTCTTCCTCAAACTTTGAGAATCTTTCTCACCCTTGACGAATCATCCTAACCCACAACGTACTCTTTACAATCCAAGATCTATCTACTCTTACTCCCTGGCTTTGTGTGGCCAAGGAAGGATCACGTGCAAGTCCAAGTCGGGCACACATTTCCTAGTGATCGATGTGATCAAGAACGAGAGAGGCTGGTCCGATTGCTTCTTCTTCATGAAGAAATCATATTTGAGGCCGAATTGTGAATTCTTGCGCCATGCTTGGCGTAAAGAGGGTATTTTTCGTTTCATGAAAGGCCATGTGGGATGAGATGCCCAAATGCGACTGGTAGCTTTCCAACAATATCCATCCCCCACTTCATGAAAGGCCATGTGGGACAAGATGGGGTATAAAGCTTCAGATGGTTGGTAAGATACTTGGTTGTGTCTCTAACAAGCGTTACACTTTCTTGCCTAGTCAATAGCGTGTCTCTTTATAGTAGGCCAATAAGTATCTTGTTGTGTGAGCATGTAACACTAGGTTCCTGCCCTCTGAATGATTTCCACATTCTTCATCGTGGAGTTCTTGTACTGTATTATGGACTTCGTCTCCTTGAATACATCTGAGATAATAGCCCAAAGCTGACCACTTAAGTAGCATGTCGTACTTAAGAGCAAAGGACAATGCCTTGGCGCGAATCTGACGTGCCTCAATATTGTTGGGGGCAATTCCCTAAGCTTGAGCCAATTATAAAGTGGTGTAACCCAGGATGTAGATTCAATAGAGTAACTAACCTGAATAGGAAGTGACATGTTTACTAATTTGTCGATGGCGGGGATCTCCATGTGAAAGAAAGGGATCTTGTGGTATTCTGTAGAATTGATGATTCAGCCGGGGTTGGATAACGCGTCGGCTTCTGTGTTGGCATCTCTAGGGATTTGGTTGATACTGAAAATGTTAAAGCACTTAATGATGCCAAGGAAGACTTCTAAGTAGGTTGTCATCTTTGAATCTTTATCCACACACGACCAGTTGATTTGGTTTATGATCAACATAAAGCGCAAATTACTTCCAAGTTCTTCACGTATGTCTCCTTAGAGATCATGATCCTTGCTATGGATGCTTCCTATTCTGCCTCGTTGTTTGTTGCTTTGAATTCGCATCGCACGGCTTAGGCGATTTTATAGCCATGTGGCAATTTTAGGACAACCCCTAGTCCTAGACCATTTTGATTAGAAACACCATCAGTGTATAGCGTCCAGTTCAAGATGAAAGGATCATTGACTTGTAGTAGTTCCTCGACAACCTCTTCTTCGTATGTTGGGCTGAAATCGGCCACTAAATCTGCCAAAGCTTATGACTTGATTATTCTGCGTGTCTCGTACTGTATGTCGTAGCCGCTAAGGTGGACTGCCCACTTTGTCATTATTTTGGATAGTTCTGGCTTGCTCATTACTTTCTTGATAGGGCAGTTTGTCCTTACTTCGATTTTGTGGGCCTCGAATTATGGGCGTAGCTTGATGGACTTCGCAGCTGCTTGCCGTCTTCTTCTCTTACCAAGACAACACTGACTATCGTCTCCGTTACTACTAGATATATGTATAGGACTTCGTCGTCTTTGGGTTTTGAAAGTAAGAGTGCACATGTTATGTACCTTTTTAGCTCTTGAAATGCTTCTTCATTCTCACTTTTCCACTCGAACGACTTGTTCTTTTTCAGGGCGTCATAGAAAAGTCAGTTTCTATCTGAAGCCTTTGACATGAACCAGTTTAGGGCGGCGAATATGCCAGTCAGCGTATGACCATCATTAACGCATCAGGGAGATTGTAAGGCGAGGATGTCTTTGATCTGGTCGGGACTAAATTTGATCCCCCGACGCATCACCATATTGCCTAATAATTTACCGGATGAGACTCCAAAAGAGCATTTGGTAGGGTTCAACTTCACGTTGTACTTTTCCAAGATCTTGAACGTTGTTCTCAAGTGTTTAATGTGATTGACCATCGTCTTTGATTTGACCAACATGTCTTCGATGTAAACCTCCATCGTGTCGCCAATCTAGTTCTCGAACATCTTTTTCACTAACCGTTGGTATGTGGCTCTGACATTCTTGAGACCGAATGACATCACGTTATAGCAAACGATTCCTTGATTGGTGATGAAGGAGGTCTTCTCTTGATCTTCTAGACTCATATGGATTTTGTGATATCCGTTGAAGGCCTCCATGAAGGTAAGCATCTCATGACCGGCGGTGGCGCCGATGTGAGGCAGTGTGAAAGAGTCTTTAGGGCACACCTTGTTGAGGTCGGTGCAGTCGACGCAAACTCTCCACTTTCCATTTTTTTTCTTCACTATCACCACGTTGGTTAACAAATAGGGGTAGCGTGCTTCCTTGATTTTTCCGGTCTCCAACAAGGCTCGTACTTCCTCATCTATCACATTGTTCCTCTCTGGTGCAAACGTTTTTGGCTTCTGGTTGACTTGTGGCTATTGTGGATCTACGTTGAGTTTGTGCATGATTACGTTTGGATTGATGCCAGTCATGTCCTCGTGTGTCCATGCAAAGCACTCGGAGTGGGACCGCAAGAAGTTGACTAGTTGCTTTCTGATTTTTCCAGGCATATATGAGCCTATCTTCACGACATGGTTCGGCTTGCTAGGATCTAAGATCACCTCGTCAAGTTTAGGGGCTCTGGCTTCATGTAATATGTCGATGCCTTGTAGTCCGTTAATTTCTATGTGGTTTGCCCTTTGTGTGTGATTGGTGATGAAGGAGGTCTTCTCTTGATCTTCTAGACTCATATGGATTTTGTGATATCCGTTGAAGGCCTCCATGAAGGTAAGCATCTCATGACCGGCGGTGGCGCCGATGTGAGGCAGTGTGAAAGAGTCTTTAGGGCACACCTTGTTGAGGTCGGTGCAGTCGACGCAAACTCTCCACTTTCCATTTTTTTTCTTCACTATCACCACGTTGGTTAACAAATAGGGGTAGCGTGCTTCCTTGATTTTTCCGGTCTCCAACAAGGCTCGTACTTCCTCATCTATCACATTGTTCCTCTCTGGTGCAAACGTTTTTGGCTTCTGGTTGACTTGTGGCTATTGTGGATCTACGTTGAGTTTGTGCACGATTACGTTTGGATTGATGCCAGTCATGTCCTCGTGTGTCCATGCAAAGCACTCGGAGTGGGACCGCAAGAAGTTGACTAGTTGCTTTCTTATTTTTCCAGGCATATATGAGCCTATCTTCACGACATGGTTCGGCTTGCTAGGATCTAAGATCACCTCGTCGAGTTTAGGGGCTCTGGCTTCATGTAATATGTCGATGCCTTGTAGTCCGTTAATTTCTATGTGGTTTGCCCTTTGTGTTACTTCTTTGTGACCGTCGGCTACAACAAAATTCTATAATACTCCTTCGCCAATCTCTGGTCATCTTTGATTTCCTATACACCTACTTGGTTAGGAACTTGATGGTCTGGTGGTAGACGGGACCACCATCATGACGTGCATCCAAGGGCGACCCAATATGATATTGAATGGTGATGGGCAATCTATGATCAAGAACTTGACTTGGAGGTTCACTCCGCTCGCGTGGATGGTGGTTGTGATCTCCCCTAGTGAGTTGCTCACCTCGCCGCTGAATTTCACTAATGTAACCGATTTCTTGATAATATCCTCTTGGCTCAAACCGAGGCCATGTAAAGCCTCAATCATCACCATTAGGTTTCCTGAGTTGCTAATATCTACCAGGATGCGTCTCAACAAGCAATTTCCGATAGTGAGAAATTTAACGAGACTGTCATGGTGTTCGTCTAAAGTGTCGCCAGGTTCGTCGAACGTGATTGGTGTGTTGTCGGACTCCTTCTTGGGGACAACTGACGGTTTATCGAAGTCGGTCTCTCTGCATGACGATTGGAGAAAAAGATTGATGTTATGCATATCTCGAAGTCTCCGAAGATGTTGTTTACGATCTTGATGTGAGGAGGTGGAGGCGGTGGCGACTCTTGCCGCTTGTTCTAATCTAGGGTTGCTCGTCTCTGTCCCAGATCAGATATCTAAGGTAGCCTTTCTGGAGTAGTTGCACCACTTTTTTTCAAGGCTACTTATTCGGTCACTTAACGACATCGCCTGGTTTGGACATGGCTCTCACCACGTTAGTCACGCCGACGGTGAACGAGTGTTGGTGCAGGGAGGAGAGGTCTCCTAGTCACGCCACCAGTATTAGTTATTGTTGCGGACGTGGTTGACGGTGCGGCTTCCTGAATTCTGACGAGGGTAGGTCTTGTAGCACGTTTCTCTTTTGTCGATTCATATATGCTCCTATGGCGCTCCTTGTATGAGGTCGTCGTCTTCTAGGAGAATGTAAGCCATGGCCTTGGCTTGAACGTCTTCGAAGGTCTGACAAGGATATTTAGTCTGGTCACGGTAGAACTTTGTTTTCTTGTATAGTCCTCTTCAAAATGCCTCTATGGTGGAAGAGTTGCACCGAGGTATAGACACCTTCTCGTTGTTGAACCTGTTGAGGAACTTCCTCGACGTTTCTCCCAGACGTTGGGTGATGCTATAGAGATCCCTGAGTTGCTTCTAAAGGTGTCGACTGTTGGCGAATTGTGTTTTGAACATGTTGATTATCCCAGTGAAAGAAGTGATGCTCCCATTGGTTTGGTGTATGAACAAGGTCAATATGAGTCTTGTAGGGTGGACTCGAACCACTTGCACATCACGGCCTATTTCAGGTATTTGGGCACTATGCTCATCATCATCTTCTGTTTGTATAACAAGACATGTTCATCGGGGTCGGTTTTCCCATCATGCGATGGCATGTGAGGTATTGTGTACTTGTTAGGGATTTCAATGTGAGCAATAAAGTCGGTGAAAGATGAGTCGTCTTAGCAGTCATCGGCTTCTTCCTTGATAGGTCTAGGTACCCCAGGTATTTGAGCGAACCTTTCGTCCATAGTTTTGAGCTTTTTGCGCAACTTTGTCTCAATGACGTTATTGAACGACTCTATGAGTGGCATCTCCATTGGATTGGCCATTTCAGGATTATGTACGAATTGGCCGGTCATTTCCATTGGCAGGTGACGAGATCCTCCTGTGCCCATGGATGACATCAAATGTGGAGTTGAAGAGGACGAGTTTGTAGCAGCAGAATCGAGATCGAGACACTTGACAGTGTTGTCACCGCGAACATATTGAAGTCGAGAATGAGGTAATAGTGACGGCATGAACACATTCTGGTACCGCAATGCCTCATTTTTTTATAGCATCTATTGGAGTTGAGCTTTAGACATGAATCGTTGAGCAGCGAGCAATTCATCTAAAGCCTTCATCTTTTGTTGGAGTTCCGCCATGTCAGTGATGTGTTGGTCCCCCTGGCCGCTGGGACTAGCCTGATCGAGCAGGTTCAGATATGGTGTCGTCTCGGTAGTGATCACGGCATCATCGACTCCGGGAACGTCGTTGGTAGGTCCATCGGCGGACATGGTGCAAAGATTGTAGTGTTTGTGGTCAGAAAAATGGTTTAATATGTTTGACTCCTAGCCCCACGGTGGATGCCAATCTCTTCTCACCTTTGATTTGTTGTACCCCCCACTTGGTTGGGAACTTGATGGTTTGGTGGTACGTGGACATGACCGCCTTCATGTCGTGTATCAAAGGGAGGCCCAATATGACGTTGAATGGTGATGAGGAATCCATGATCAAGTACTTGACTTGGAGATTCACTCCGCTCGCGTAGGTGGTGAGCGTGATCTCCCCTAGTGAGTTGCTTACCTCGCCGCTGAATTCTACTAATTGAATCGATTTCTTGATAATATCCTCTCGCCTCAAACCGAGGATGTGTAAGGCCTCGATAATCATCCGGTTTACTGATCTGCCATTGTCAACCAGGATGCGTCTCACCAAGAAATTTACGATAGTGAGAAATATGATGAGACTGTCATGGTGTTCAGCTACAGTGTCGTTAGATTCGTTGAACATGACCGGCGCATTGTCGGACTCTCTAGGGACGACTTGTAACGGCCCAGGCCAGCCACCCAACCGGTGCCGCATGTCCGTACATGGGCCGTAGCCCATACACCCTAACCCATCCCATGTTGGCCCATACCCTCAAGGTAGGAAACCAACCATGTAGGTTGTTGGAGTTGGGGATCGAACCCCAACCTCCCTTTATAAACAAGAAGCCTTGCGCTAACTTGTATGGACATGCGACATCGGTTGGGTGGCTGGCCTGGGTCGTTACACGACTAACTATTTATCGAATCTCTTTGCCATGAAGTTTGGCAGCAGACAGTCACGCTACCAGTCATAGTTATTGTTGCAGACGTGGTCGATGGTGCGATTTCCAGGATTCTAACGAGGGTAGGGCTTGTAGCGTGTTTCGCTTTTATTGATGTGTTTGTTAATTCGTGTCTTCTCCTGTGGCGCTCCTTGTATGCTGTAGTCGTCTTACATGTGAATGTATGTCATGGCCTTGTCTTGCATGTCTTCGAAGGTCTGACAAGGATATTTAGTCAAATCATGGTAGAACTATGTTTTCTCGTATTGTCCTCTTCGTAATGCTCTATGGAGGTGGAGGGGACGCAATGAGGTGTAGAAATCTTCTCTATAACACCCCAGATTTGTAATCCTTTATAAGGATTAGAGTGCTACACATGTCAATAAGAGCTCTTCCTTTTCAAGGTTTCAGTGAGGACAAAGAATTATGAAGTTAAGCGTACTGAGACGGGAGTAGTACTAGGATGTGTGACCTCCTGGGAAGTCCCCGGTTGACATGGGATTGAGCTTCTAAGGCCTCGGGGCCTTAAAAATGGTATCAGAGCCGACTCTGGATTACAAGTAGGCTTGGTCCAGTGGACAGTCGCCTGACCCAAAGAGCGGTCTTTGGGCCTTGACGAGGTTGTCAAGGGCTTAAGTGAGGGTGATTGTAAAACCCCATATGTGTAATCCTTTATAAGGATTATAGTGCTACCCATGTCAACAAGAGCTCTTCCTTTTCAGGGTTCAACTGAGGACAAGGAACTCTGAAGTTAAGTGTGCTAGGGCGTGAGTAGTACCAGGATGGGTGACCTCTTGAGAAGTTCCCGGGTTGGCATGGGCTAGGGCTTCTAATGCCTCGGGTCTTACAAATTAATTGTAACACCCCCGACTTATGTCGGTAGTGCCATATGCCAGTGACCTCAGACTAAAAAGTCCAAATCCACCATAGGTTTTAATCTGAACAATTATGCTTAAATACAATTATAACAAATAATAAATAACCATCGGAAGACTTTTGAACAAATATCAAATCATTATTAATATTTCCCTCATAAATTGAGGAGATAAGTTTTATAAATGATACTGAAATTACAACGGATGCCTTTAAATAAATCCTAATTACATGACTAGGATATAACAATTTCACCTATTACATTAATTAGGAAATTAAATCTTATATCCAAAATAACCTTGTAAATTCTTCAGAACTAAACTTCAAGTACAATCCTTCGTCTTCGATTAGTTACATCAAGATAGTTTGAGACCAACAACTGATGTGTCGTATAAGGATGGATGACACCAGCCAACCATGTAAGGAAAAAGAAAGGTTGGTTAGTCTAATGAAAGACTAAGCAAGGGCATTTATATGAGGTTCTGTGTAGTCGTAAAAAGTCACTATCCTTGTTTCTTGAATAAAACTCGATAAACGGTATATGACTACTATACTTTTACTGAAACAAAGAAAGTGACATGTAACAAGAGAAGACTCCAATGAAACTGAGTCTTACGGGAATTATATAAATTTGTTTGAGAACATATATAATTATCACACAAGATTTTAAAAATGACTCCTTTGACTATTTGGGTCACCAACCAACCTGACCGCATAATGCGAAATCCATATTGGAAAGGGGACTTACTTTAGACAGGAGCCCGAGTGGTTTCTACATTGTACTTCTAGCCCGAAGTATTTTAACTATGTTCATAAAAGCACTTATCTTATTTAATTCCAAAAGTGCATTTATGTTAAAGCTTTTAATCCACATCAATCTCGATACGAGATATATCATGGGACGAATGTCGAATAACGACACTAGCTAAGTGCACAACCACTTATATTCAAATAAAAGTAGGTCATGACCAAACGTATTAGGGCAATAATCATCCTAATACCAAGTTATACAGAAACAACTAAACCTCGTGAGGTATATTGCGTTCCTACGAATACTCGTTCTAACTAAGCAAACAAGCTCACACCAAAGTTCAACTAGCACCCTATAATAATAAACATATATATATATATATAAGGCTCGTTACTAGCAATATATACAACCTAATATATGATTCATTTTTCACACCATTATAACACACAAGTTGATGTGACTATGCCCTATCAAGATTCTAAAGAGAGCCCGGACTTCCGAGATGGCTCAAGTGTTAAAGATGGAGTTCAAGTCAATCAAGACGAGCTTCCTCTCGAGCCATCACTAAGACTCGAGTCAAGCATGCAAGTGGGCTCGAGTCAAGTCAATCAAGGGAGCTCAAGAAGGATTCTTGGAGCATGAAATTCCTTCCAAACCTCGGAGCCCTCAATCAAGTCTCAAAGGAGCTCGTTTCTCTTATTGTGGCGCGTCTGAGTGCATGATTTACATTAGAGTTTTTCCTATGGGTTTTATGAAATTTTTAGACTTATTTTAAGGCTTTTGGGATTGTTTAAGTTAAGAAAAACATAAGGAGGGCAGCCAGCTGCCTTTAGTTTCTTTTTAATGATTTTTGCATTGTTTTTCTTCTTTTTTAAGTGGCCATATAAAAGGGCTGATTAGGGCTTATTTAGAACAACGTTGAATGAGATTAAGAAAGCAGTTTGTGTTCCAAAAACTCTATCCTCCATTGAAGAAGAAGATCTTCAACCCCCTTGGCTTGTGAGTAACATCAAGCTTGTTTTGTGAGTCATATCAAAGCAAACTGGTCTTGTTTCAAGGGTGAGTCATATCTCTTGAATCTCGATCTCTCCTAAACTTGAGTGGTGAGTCATATCCACAAGGGTGTTATGTGCCTATCCTTCACTAAATCCATCACCATCCATCTCCCCTTCACGAATCCTATCCAAACAACTCATCTCGCTGAATTCCTTCACGGAAATCTCTGTGACGTCTCAGTAAAATCTCCATAACTATTGATTCCCAAATCCGTTCATTTTCAAATTTGGAGGGCTTAAACTAGACTTCCATATATAACTCCTAAATTTGGACTCACCCAATTTGGAGGTCGGAGCCTAGAGAACGACCCCGTGGAAGTCCGGCCGGAATTCTGGAATCTGGCTATCGTGAGCCCTTGCGTTTGGGAGCCTTCGGAGGGCCTTGCCTTGCAACGAGTCCAACCTTGATCCTTGCTCACATCATGTGGTATCAGAGCTTCAAGCAAGTTAAAGCTCTAAATCTTGTTGTTTAGGTCAAGGAAAATCAGCTTGCAAGACTTAGACGTCAAGCCGTAGGGAGTTGTTGTTGTTGTCGTCTTGGCTGATTGTTGCGACCTTTGTCTTGCCATTTCTTTGTGTTGGTTTCCATTGCTTCATTTTGTCTAATATTGAGTGTTAGATCCGGACTTAAGCCCTGGAAAAATCCGAGAACAATCGCCCATCACCGAACCATAAATTGACCTCGGTTGTGTCTTGATAGAGGCCGGTTGTGACTTGTGTTGTGGCTGTCGTCTTCCATTGTTGTGGCTATAAATTACCTGAGATAAGAGGCTGAAAATTGGGCTGAGAAACCAAGGTAAACAGCCGTCCCTCTTCCTCTCTTGTAGTTGTTAGTAGTTTATAGTTTTTAGGGATTTTATTGTTGTGTTGTTGACTTAGCTTTGCAGGTTGTTGCAGCCACGACTTCTTCCATTTTTTTGAGTCAAATTGTGTCCGTGTTATTCAGTAATTGTTTGAGTTTGAGTCGTGTTCACAAGCAGCCCTCGTTTCCTAAGAATTTGCATGCTAGTCGAGCTATAATTAAAACGTCAACACTAGGATATGGGAACGGTTCTTTTGCTATCTTGAGCACTTGTTTTCTTCAATTTTTGTAGTTCAATTACTGCATTGTTTAGTTGCTGCATCGAATCAGAAAAAAAAAATTGCAATTGTTCAAGAAAAAGTGGATGCAACCAGAAAAAAACGCGGCTAGTACAAAACGAAAGCCCTAGAAAAAGTGGTTCATCATTTGACAAAAAACAAAATTAGCCAAATTGCTGCATCATTGTCGTGTGATTCACTTCAGTTTGTTGTCTCTTACTTTTTGCACAAGTGCTTCATTTGTAAAGCATTCGAACTTAGTAGCTTCCTATTGTTGCTTGCTTTACTTGTTGCTCGGGTGTATCAAGTTGTTTTGAGACGTGTGTTGTTTGTTTCTGTCTTTCTTTTGTTGAAGTCTAGTGACCCTAAGCCTAGCCACTTTAGGAGTTTTGCTTGCTGAAATTTATTGTCCTTGAACCAAGGTCGAGAGCTCCTTGCTAGCTTGGGTCTATTGATTAGCTTAGTGTCTTTGAGGACTTCTTGCTTGGCTGCTTTTTGTTGTCTCTTTCATGTCAAGGACAGGTCAAGATAAGAACTAAAGGAGATGTCTAGCATGAGCCACATTCCCCGAAAGGACTTCTTCTACTTTTGGGCACATGGAGCATCATATAGGGAAGCTCGCTATCTTGCTCAACAAGAAGCTAATTCATACATGAGGTACGAGCCTATCCCTTATTCTTACAACTCTCAATATTATTCAGCTAACCAATATGTGCAGCCTAAAGGAGCCTATGGTTCACCTACATGTGTGTTATATCGATCCTTGCATCACTAAGCATGTACATAGGACTAGGAAGAAGAGTGGAATAGTGTGTGCATGCTTGCTTGGGTATCATGTA
Organism: Rheum nobile; assembly: GCA_027886185.1. NCBI lineage: Eukaryota > Viridiplantae > Streptophyta > Magnoliopsida > Caryophyllales > Polygonaceae > Rheum > Rheum nobile. Next base: position 1,419,414 of record WOAB01000072.1, on the reverse strand, counting down.
GTCATTGGAAGATTTGTGCTTATATTCTTACAATTGTGTGGACGAGCTAGAGGCCCTCATTTTGCCATCATTGTTATGACTAGGTCCTCTAAGAAAGCTGAATTCCTTGCATGCCTTCAACTTAATAATGCATCATATGTTACTAACCCTTTTATTGACCAAGTTGTGGAGTTGCATGAGGTTTCTAGTGCTTTGATTTCAGGTCAAGGAGAGAAGTATGTGATCTACTCAAAGCTGAAATCCGGGGAAATGCCCTTTGAGCCCGGAGATCAAGACGTCCAACATATGGCTGGTTCGGTTCAAGCCTTGATGGAAGAAGATGAAGACCTTGACGAGCTGGATTCGTGGTCGAATCCCCTTCAAGAGAGGGATGATGATGTGACTACGCCCCATCAAGATCCTAAAGAGAGCCCGGACTTCCGAGATGGATCAAGTGTTGAAGATGGAGTTCAAGTCAATCAAGACGAGCTTCCTCCCGGGCCATCACTAAGGCTCGAGTCAAGCATCCAAGTGGGCTCGAGTCAAGTCAAACAAGGGAGCTCAAGAAGGATTCTTGGAGCATGAAAGTCCTTCCAAACCTCGGAGCCCTCAATCAAGCCTCAAATGAGCTCGTTTCTCTTATTGTGGCGCGTCCGAGTGCATGATTTACATTAGAGTTTTTCCTATGGGTTTTATGACATTTTTAGACTTATTTTAAGGCTTTTGGGATTGTTTAAGTTTAGAAAAACATTAGGAGGGCAGCCAGCGGCCTTTAGTTTCTTTTTAATGATTTTTACATTGTTTTTCTTCTTTTTTAAGTGGCCATATAAAAGGGCTGATTAGGGCTTGTTTAGAACAACGTTGAATGAGATTAAGAAAGAAGTTTGTGTTCCAAAAACTCTCTCCTCCATTGAAGAAGACGATCTTCAATCCCCTTGGCTTGTGAGTAACATCAAGCTTGCTTTGTGAGTCATATAAAAGCAAACCGGTCTTGTTTCAAGGGTGAGTCATATCTCTTGAATCTCGATCTCTCCTAAACTTGAGTGGTGAGTCATATCCACAAGGGTGTTAGGTGCCTATCCTTCACAAATTCCATCACCATCCATCTCCCCTTCACGAATCCTAACCAAACAACTCATCTCGATGAATTCCTTCACGGAACTCTCTGCGACATCTCCGTAAATACGCAATAACTATTGATTCCCAGATCCATTCATTCTCACATTTGGAGGGATTAAACGAGACTTCCAGATCTAACTCATAGATTTGGAATCACCCAATTTGGAGGTCTGAGTGGAGAGAACGACCCCGTGGAAATCCGGCCGGAATTCTGGAATCTGGCTGTCGTGAGCCCTTGCGTTTGGGAGCCTTCGGAGGGCCTTGCCTTGCACCGAGTCCAACATTGATCCTTGCTCACATCACGCTCCAAAACACAACTTAAGAATATTTATCCCAACTTAATTAAAACAATTATTTAGTTGTCAATTAAGAAAAGTATGGAATAAATGCAAGAGTGAACCGCCATATGCCTCGGATTAAGATATCGGTTGAACGGCATAAAGTTGTTCAGAAGAAAGTCGCTTTGGACCAACAAACTGTATTCATGATTTGAAGACGATTCCAAGACGTACCCAATTCACAAAAAAAAAAATTAGATAATTCATTCAATAACGGAAATTGAACAATACTTGTCTCGGTTTCTAATTGGATTTGTTTAAATCTAAATAAATCAATTATCAAAACTACACCATATACGATTATTTATACGATACTAAAAATCCTTTAGTCGTATATTATAAATAATCATAATAAAATAAATAAATTATTTAATTTATTTTCAACACCAATTAGTTATTTAACCAAGTATTATATCTATTTTTAATGTAAATAATTAACATTTTACAATTTAATACAATTTCCAAAAAATTAAGTTTAATTTAATTTTAATATCAATAAAATTAGATTAACCCAAATTATCTCTAAGTAATCTTAATTATCCAATTTAATCAAGATTAAACCTAAGAAAAATACAAAAATCGGATTTGCGTTCTACCCAAAAATCAGTGGATGGACAACCGTGCACTCAAGGGCTCGATTCGGGCTCGTTTGACTACCAACTGGCTCGTGGTTGGTGTCGTTGGATCCGAGACTTTGAGACAAAGATTTGGACACTTGAATCGTAGCTAGAGATGCTCTAACGAGGGAGAATTTTACCCTGGAACAACCAAAAATATTCTGAAAAGCTAAGAACCCTGAAGAGTTGGATGAAATTGGATGAGAATTTGTGAACGATTGAAGCGGTATTTATAGGGGTTTTGAAGCCCATAATGGTGTCTTCAATATCCCAAAAATTTCGGCTTCAAAGGATTCGAGATAAGGTCGATTTTTGAATTTCTATCCAAATTTGAATAACAGGGTTGTTTATCTTTACCTACAAAATTCTATCATTTGGAGGCGCTATAAATCCCTATTTTTGGGGGATTATATTTGGGATTACTTAATCTTCAAGGCACATGGGTTAATTGAAGAAACTAGGCCGATTTGGGGTGTGAATTCTCCATGGAAATGGAGCTTGAGCTCACTTGGAAGGAGGTTGAAGAAGCTGCAAGCCAACCCCCTCCTAATAAATGCCCTTATTTTATTTTTTTAAAATTATAAAATTTACCCAAACTTATGTATAACTTTTCCTAAGTTTATATATATATTCTAACCCAAATTTATGATGAATGAAAAATTAAGTCAGGTTTGTTCTAAGCTTAAGTTACATTTTATTATAAACTTAACCATATTTAAATCCTAATTAACATCTTGTTAATCTTAATTTTAATTATTAAAGTTAAGCTGATAAGTTTATTTAAATTATTGTTAACATAAGGTTAACATAATTTAGATAATTCATGACTTAAAAAGATAACATACTTAGGTTAAGTATAATTTTATCCCTTCATGGAATAACATAATAAATCGTATAACCTTTATTATAATCTTCAAAACTCCAAAACTACTTTCATGGCTATACTTAATTATTATTTCTACACTACACTATTATAACTCATTTGATAATTTGTACCAAAAATTATCTTAACCTAACTTTTGAACTTAAGTTAATGAATATTTAAATTATTCCTCTAAAAGAAAAAAAATTAAATTCATAACTTTTATTATTATCAATAAAAAATAGAAATTACATTATTACGCTTATGATAAAACGAGGGTTATTACAATACTACCTCCTTGAATATAGTTTCGACCCCGAAACTAGCTCTACCAAGATAGAGGTTTGAGTTCCCATATACATCTCACTACTTGAGGTTAATATCCTTAAATGGTTCACTCCTTGAAACTAATCACAAAATAGTTGAATCGTTACCTCGATCATGACATTTATCTCATATATTGCGTCTCCATGTAATAAATTATATTCACAAGATCATAACTACCTTAGAATAATAGTCTCCAAAATTATCATAATGACCTTAATATTCCTTAAGCATGAGAACACTACCTTCCTCTTCCAATTTCCTCTTTATAATTGAATCCCAAGGTTCATACATTAAACTCACTTATAATCCGAATATCAAATGTTAGTGACTCTCAAACATTATATCCTCTCATTCTATAAAGGTACAACCCACAAATTCCATTATTTATCTTAATCAAATTTGGCCCTTATGCCATCTCTAACTTAAAATCTTTCTAAGAATAATTTAACTCATTCCATTATTAAATCTCCAACATAAACCCTTTAGGATTTTTTAATTTTTCCCAAAATGAATAACAAAAGATATTACTCCTATCTTCCTCAAAATATCATTTTGATAAATGATTTATTCCCAACAAAATAAATCACTTTCTTTCCTAACCCTTCCATAGATATACATGAGTAACATTTCTTACTTTATTCCCTTAAATGCATATAAGACAAATTCCTTTAATCTATATCCCTTTATTACATTCTTTTAGTTTATTGAAGTCCTCAGAATAACTTTTCCTTATACTATAACCTTTAAATTTAAATGAGCTTCTCCCAATACAATAGTTTCACCACTTCATCCTCCAGAAAGTGTTATACCACAAGTATTATAAACGACATACTGATAGGATCTGCCTTCTTTCGTCCACGGTGCAAAGGAGACGCTCCAACTGAGTTCCAAGTGGAGGAGAGTACACGTCCTGGCTTCAAAGGAAGGATTCGAATTCCAAGAAATCTGTCATGTCTTCCACTGGCTTGTTCTCTCTAGTCCGGACTTCGAATCGGGTGATGCAAAATCCCAGAGTTAGATCCAGAGGTCTAGACGATTGCCTCAAAATTAGAGAATGAACGGATCAAGGAATCAGAAGTTGTGCGGAATATACTGAGGGGTCATAGGCAGTTCAGCGAAGGAGATGTTGATGATGTTGGTTCTGCAAAGGAGGAGTTTGAGGAGGGTGGAGGTGAGTGTTTAGATGAGTTAATGGTGAAGTTGAGTGGCTGGATAGGTGGACTCAAAGGAGGATATGATGCACCCCCAAGGAAGAACAAGGTTGAACCTCTTCGATGGGATGTGACTCACCCAAAGGAGAAGAACAAGATGAACTCAATATAACACACGAGCTAAGGACTTTTCTTTGAAAGAAAGAAGCTTGAAGCTGCTGGTTTTTTATTAAGCATATGATGATTACAAAAGGCATACGGGGCTTGATTAAATAGGCATACAAAATTGAAGTTTAAAACTCTTGAACTAACCTAGTAAAAGTTTCCTCTAATTAGTGTCTTTTAGATCTAATAACTCTTAACCCGAAAGTCGTTTGAGCTTTCCCTTCTAGAAAATGGTATCTGGATGAGTTAAGTGGGCGTCCTCCACAAATGGGCCAGTTTGCACGAGTGAAACAAAATTGGGCCCATGCTCAACGCAGCTATGTCATCCTGGCGCGACAGCGTGTGTGGAGTGCGATGTTTGGGAGTCTTGGGCACACTTCCCTCAACACTCATGGGCTGAACGGACTCTTCTTTGTTACTTGAGCCAATGCATGGAATACTTGGTGTGTGGGATAAGTGGTGGAGCGACCGGTGGAATGAAGTCCTCCTTGTGTGGCGCCGACGCTTGGCCTTGATCAACTTGGCCGGTGTCACTTGCTTGCACTTGGAGCTCTTGGTGTCTTGAGGTGTCTAGCTCTTGATGGGACATAGTCACATCACATACTCACTTTGATAAAGGCAAGGATCGATGAGGCTTCGATGCAAGGAAATCGCTCTTCAAGTCTCCAAAGGCAACGCTCCATGGCTGGACACTTTGGCCGACATAAGAGGTTTCCAATGACGTCTCCAAGGTAGCAATGATGGCGGATCTAATGGATTGATGGTGAGTGATGAAATTGATGTGAAAATGGAGGTGAAGATGGCAGAATCAAGGTTGGATAGGTATTCTATTCGGCTTGGATGCAACTCACCAAACGAAGGAAGACCAAGGGATGGTTGTTCTTGAGATTTGACGCACTCAAGGCAACCAATGGTGATCTCGATCTTACTCATGAGCAAAAGGAAGAAGAGTGTATTTTCTCAAAAGCCAATAACTGTAATCTGATTCAATTCAACGTGTTCTGGAAAGTGACAACCAAAGCAGCCTCATAAGGCAAGGCAAGCGGCCAAAAGAACAACAATCATGCGGCCCAACAAGGCCCAATAGTCCTAACTTAAGCTGAAAACTAAAAACTGAAAAATAACACTTAAACCAAGTCTAAGAATGTCATAAACTTCCATGAAATAAACAAAACATGATTCACGCGCTCGGACGCGCCATGAGATGGTTGATCGGCTCATGAGGAGTTAGGCTTGGAGATCCGAGAATTGTGAGTCCCTTGTTGAGCTCCATTTGGAGTTGCTTGGCTCGAGCCCTCGTGATTGAGCCAGGTGGAAACTCTTCATCTTGGTCTTGACTCAGAATGGCGTCAAGGGCTTCACTAGGCTCTTCTTGGACACTTGAGCCATCATGGTGCTCTAGGCTCTCTTGGCTCTCTTGATGGGACTTGGTCACATCATCATCCCTCTCTTGAAAGGGATTCGACCTCGAATACAGCTCATCAAGGTCTGCATTTTCCTCCACCAAGAAAGGAACCAAGTCAGCCACATTGAACACATCATGAACTCCATAGGAAGGAGGCAACTCTAGCTTGTAAGCATTGTCATTGATCTTCTCAAGCATTTGGAATGGACCATCACCTCTTGGTTTCAGCTTGGAGTTGCGGAGTGATGGGAAACGCTCCTTCCTCAAGTGCACCCAAACCAGATCTTCGGGTTCAAAAACAACCTCCTTGTGACCCTTGTCAGCTTGTCTCTTGTCTTGCATTGTCCTCCTCTCAAGTTACAGCCGGGTCTCTTCATGCAACATTTGGATCTTCAAAGCTTGGTCAGCATCCTCTTTGCTCTCTCGTTCCTTGATGGCATATGGCAAGAGCTCAAGTGGCGTTTTTGGATTGAAGACATACACCACTTCAAATGGAGTCTTCTTTGTAGCCGTGTGGACCGACCTATTGTAGGCAAACTCAATGAAGGAGAGGCATTCTTCCCACCTGTGCAAGTTTGTTTGCAACATAGATCTAAGCAAAGCACCAAGGGTATGATTGACTACCTCATTTTGTCCATCCGTTTGAGGATGACAAGTAGTAGAGAATAGAAGCTTTGTTCCAAGCTTGGCCCATAGCGTCTTCCAGAAGTAGCTTAGGAACTTCACAACTCGATCTGAAACAATAGACCAAGAAACTCCATGCAATTTAACAACTTGATCAATGAATAGGTTAGCAACATGAGATGTATCATCAGTTTTATGGAATGCAATAAAATGAGCCATTTTAGATAACCTATCTACAACAACAAAGATGGAGTCCCTCCCTCTCTTAGACCTAGGCAACAATGATGGCGGATCTATAGGATTGATGGTGAGTGATGAAATTGACGTGAAAATGGAGGTGATAATTGCGGAATCAAGGCTGGATAGGTATTCTCCTCGGCTTGGATGCAACTCACCAAACGAAGGAAGAACAAGGGATGGTTGTTCTTGAGATTTGACGCACTCAAGGCAACCAATGGTGATCTCAATCTTACTCACGAGAAAAGGGAAGAAGAGAGTGTTTTCTCAAAAGCCAATAACTGTAATATGATTCAATTCAACGTGTTCTGGAAAGTGACAACCAAAGCAGCCTCATTAGGTAAGGCAAGCGGCTAACAGAACAACAATCATGCGGCCCAACAAGGCCCAATAGTCCTAACTTAAGCTGAAAACTTAAAATTGAAAAATAACACTTAAACCAAGTCTAAGAATGTCATAAACTGCCATGAAATAAACAAAACATGATTCACACGCTCGGACGCGCCATAAGAAGGTTGATCGGCTCAGGAGGAGTTAGGCTTGGAGCTCTGAGACTTGTGAGTCCCTTCTTGAGCTCCATTTAGAGTTGCTTGGCTCGAGCCCTCGTGATTGAGCCAGGTGAAAGCTCTTCATCTTGGTCTTGACACGGAATGGCATAAAGGGCTTCACTAGGCTCTTCTTGGACACTTGAGCCATCATGGTCGTCTAGGCTCTCTTGATGGGACTTGGTCACATCACACTTAAAATCCTCACATTTAAATCGTTACACATTTTACATTTTAAATGATGAATCGTGTTAGATTTTAATCCTTTAGGGAAGGACAACCCGTTATGATTTATACTTTTATTAACAATTTATTCACTTGAGTGAATAAATTATAAAACTCACAACTAAACATTTTAAACTTTATATTTGCTCCCCATACGAAACTTACCACAACTAATGCTCGGAGTATACACATGAGAAATAAATCTCAAACTCCATAAGGCATTAACTACCCATGCTCAATTCCTTATAGCAAGGAATCCTTACAAAATTAAACTCACGAGACAACACTCGTCAACTCGAATAGAGAAACAAATAATGCCAATACCCAACTTGACACTATTCCAACAATATAGAGATTCTTATGAATGGATCTAAGGATTAAGTAACTAGAATGAAACTTGCAGAAGTTTAAAACACACTTTCAAATATTTTAAATCAAACTTTCAAACCCTTATGAATTACAATATGGATCAACTCTTCAAACTTTTCATGTTTTATAAAATATTTATTTATAGAGATAATTTATTGATAATTAAATTATCGATGTTATTTTCTTTTAAACTTTTAACTATTTTCAAAATCACATTTCAAAATCCTTAAATAAATGTAAAATCCAACTCTTTAAACAACTATTGTTATAAACATAACACTATATAGCTAATATTAGTTTCTTATTAATTAACAACTAATCTGATCATTTTCTAAACTCTTAACTACTTTCAAAACCATACTTTTAAAGCCGTTAAATGAATTTAGAATTCAACTCTTTAAAGCACTATTACTATATAAAACAAATATTATAATTAATATAAGTCTCTTAATAACTAAACCACTAATTTTATCATTTTGTAAACTCTAAGACATTTTTTTTTTAAATCCAATTCAATAATAACCATTAATGTTTTTAAAATTCCTAAAAAGCATAAAAATAAAGTAGTTACAAAATAGTTTGAAAATTCTCAAACCTAACAATAGGCCAAGAATCTTAAAACCATTACTTTGACACCATTTGTAAGAACCAAGGCCTTAGAAGCGCTAGTCCATGCCAACCCGGGAACATCCCAGGAGGTCACCCATCCTAGTACTACTCCCGCCCTAGCACATTTAACTTCAGAGTTCTTTGTCCTCACTTGAACCCTAAAACAGAAGAGCTCTTGTTGACATGGGTAGCACTCTAATCCTTATAAGGGATTACAAATCTGGGTGTTACATTCTCATCTTTGAACTTGTTGAGGAACTTCCTCAGTGTTTCTCTCGGACGTTGGGTGACTGATGCGGGAGCATCCGAGGTCTCACCTAAGGCTCCCACACGAGGAGATGGCCCACTCACAAGGGTTCAAGTCAAGCCATTTGAGGAAGGAAGCCAAGCCATGCGAGGGAGAATGAAGGCGAGCCACTCTGGAGGATGGCACAGTTTGTGGCACGGTTTGTCACAAACCGTGCGCTGCCCCAGAACACAATTTCTGGGCCTTTAGAGGACGGCACGGTTTGTGGCACGGTTTGTCACAAACCGTGCGCTCCCCCAGAACACTATTTCTGGGCTGGGAAGACCATGCACGTGGGGCCAGCTGAAGCTTAGCTTCTTTGTTTGTTTTTAAGTGTGTTTTTAAGACTATTTTAGATGCCTTTTACTTGGGCCTTTTTGGAGCTTGTTGGGCCAATTTCCCTAGGACTATTTAAGGTCATTTTCTTGTCATCTTCAAACACTTTTTGCTGAAAATCAATTTTGCTTTGCACATGAAAACCGAGAGCACCATGGGAGTGTTTCTCAAGTGTTGATTCGAACTAGCTTGGTTGTCTTGCGTTGTGTCAATCTCTTTCGAGTTGTTGGTGCTCGTAGGCTTCACAAGAATCATTCTCGTGCTCTTGGGATACGTCCCTCATTGTGTGAGATTGTAGAAGGAAGGGTTGGTTGTGCATTTGGTTTGGTTCTTGGTGTCTCCCGAGCTCCAAGGGTTTCTCAATTGCATCTCTCGGTTCTCCCTATATCCCTCTTGTTTATCTTGTTCGTTTTCATATTTCTAACCTTGTGTTGTTTCATCTCTTCTATCTTCATCTTCCATCGAGTTCTTGGCGTCAAGATCGGGCACCCGCGGCTAATCCCCGCATCAAATTGGTATCAGAGCTCCGGTGAGACGCCAAGCCACCACCTCAGCCGAGCCACCTCTTGGTTAGCTCCTTTGAGTCTTCTTTCCATTTCTTCTTGTGTTTTCTTGCTTTGTTGTTTCTAGTTTGTCTTGCTTGTGCTTGTGTACTTGTGGAATTTGCTTATGCTTGTTACCACCACCATCTCAGCCACCACCACCCAACCGCCACAGCCTAGCCTCCATCACCTCCAAAACGGGCTTGCAAATCTGCCAAACCCATCCACAAAACCCAGCTACAAACTCCTACCAAAAGCTTCCCCAAAACCCTCACCAACCCCCCAAAAAAACCCACTCCCTAAGCTGCACGAAAAGCAGCTGCATTCAGCCCCCAAAAACAGCCTACAAGCTGCACAAAATCAGCTACCCACTCCCCCAAAATCTGCCCACAAAGGTCACCTACCCACTTTTGTACTATCCTAGTTTCTACCTAGTCAAATCACCTTTTGTTTACTTCAAAAGTCAAAGAAAAGGAAGAGCAGCCCTATATCTATTCTATGCCATTGCTGCACGTTTTTGTCTAAAAAAAAAGGAATATCAGAAAGAAAAAAAAGGAAAACAGAATTCAAAAAAAAAAAGGAAAAGAAAGACAAGTGTGCATGCATTGTGTAAGTGTTGTTATTGCTCTTCCATGACTATCTCTAAGTGTTCTTGAAGACATGATCACCCTAGCCCAAGCTTGATATCATACTCACCTAGCCTAAACACATTTCATATCATTGGCAATTGTTCACAAGTTCATGAGTATTGGTAATGCAAGCTAGATATAACATTGCTTTGTTGAGTCTCCTAAACACTTTTCATTGAGTCTTTTCTTCTTGATTGCTTGATCTCAGCCGTGTGCCTTTTTTTGTTGTGTGTTGGATTGTTGTTTAAGGCCTTGTGTTCAGCCGTGTTTTGGAGCCCCAATTGTGTGTCTTCTTGAGCTCATTTCTAAGTCCAAACACATATCTTAGCCCAACCAATTGAATTGTCATTATCTTAAGTCCAAGAGCTAATCCACATTGGTTTGTGTTGTCTAAGTTCACCAATTCCACGTGAAGTTTTTGATCCACTCAAGTTAGATTTTGTCCATAAGCATACATCGACATCAACAAGAGAGTGAGTGATCAAACACACGAGGGTAAACACTTGCGAGGTTGTTTTGATCTCACTAACCCTAACTTGTTTCTTGGAGTTTGTTGATCATGTCTCATATAGATAGCCCATCACAAGAAGGAGGGTCCGATATCGTTCCACCCGAGTTGTTCAACATGCTTAAGGCAATGTCGGACAACCTTGCTCTCTTGGCCAACCGGATGGTGGCATTAGAGACAAGAGCACTCGAGCCCGCAGCCGTGCCTCTTGGCACCAAAACTGAGCGGGGAGGCCCCTCCGACGTCGTGCCCCAAGAGACGCGCCGACTACCCATAGCCACCAACTTCCCCCGGCGTAGAGATAAGCCTAATGCTCCTAACCATTTGAATGAATTTCAGGGAATTCCAAGGCGTGCCTATCATGAGGAGCCAAGGCAAGCCTATGAAGATGAAGAATGGGAGCAAGTGCCACATCGACGCTACAAAGAAAGGAGAGGCCGAGAGCAAGAGCAAAATGGCATTGACAAGATCAAGGCGAAGATCCCATCCTTTGAAGGAAAATGTGATCCGTATGCCTACATGGAATGGGAGACTAAGATGGAGCAAATATGGAGTTGCCACAACTTTCCCGAGCACAAAAAGGTACAACTCGCAGCCCTTGAATTCAATGGTTATGCACTAATATGGTGGGATAACCTTGTGAAAGAAAGGAGGAGAGCATTAGATCAAGCCGTGGCAACTTGGAATCAAATGAAGGCCTTGATGAGAGCTCGCTTTATGCCTCGACACTACATACAATTGCTGCCCTTAGCCAACAAAATGGAAAGAAAAACTAAGGCTAGGAACCAAGGAGGAAGAGTGACAAGTGAGATGCCCAACTCTTGGAAAAATCCTACTTAAAACCGAGGCTACCAATCTTATGGAAGAGAGGCATCTCAAGCTAAGGACAAGGGGCAATCATCAAACCCTCATTGGGAGCAAGGAGGGCCGAAGAGGAGTGCTCAGCCGACACCCTCCACACCGAGCCCAAGGCAGCCAGCCGTGGCCCCTAATAGCCCCAAGGGGAGTGATGAAGAGCTCAAGGATGAATCAAATCAACCTTCCACTCTAATGAAAGAGGAGTTCAAGCCAAGAAGAAAAGAAGAGGAAATCGAAGCACCTACTACAAGAGGCGATCGATTGCCCATCATTGTGCGTAGTTCATTCAAATCCTTGGCTACTCCATGGACGGACCGGACCCACATGGTTCCTTCAAGCTTGCCCTTCCTACCCCATGAAGAGGTTGAAGCCAAGAAATCAATCTTCAACCAAGAGAAGAAGGATGTGCCAATGGAGACTAATGCAAGGGAAGTACCACTTATCTCCACCTTTTCAATTCCATCTCTTGAGTTTGAAAATGAGCATGTCATTCCATATAGGGCAATACACATGAAGAAATCAGTCCTTGCATGTAAAACTAGATATTCTTGTGTGCACCAAAGTTCTCTAGCACAATACATGTCTTGTGGAATGCATCTTGTTCATAATATGATCCTTATGTCCATGCATGTGTGTTATGTTGTTAGTTGCACTCCTAAGCTTGAACATAGAACTAGGAAGAAGTGTGGAATACTATTTGCATGCTTGTTTGGATATCATGTAGTCCTTGGAAGATTTGTGCTTACATTCTTACAATTGTGTGGACATACTAGAGGGCCTTATTTTGCCATTGTTGTTATGACTAAGCCCTCTAAGAAAGCTGAATTCATTGCATGCCCTAAACTTCACAATGCATCTTATGTTACTAACCCTTTTATTGACCAAGTTGTGGAGTTGTGTGGAGTTTCTAGTGCTTTGATTTCAGGTCAAGAAGTGAGGCATATGATCTACTCAAAGCTGAAATCCGGAGAAGTGCCCTTTGAGCCAGGAGATCAAGACGTCCCACATGTGGCTAAATTGTTTCGTCCCTTGCGGAAGGAAGACGAAGACATGGACGTGCTTGATTCGAGGTCGAATCCTTTCCAAGAAGGGGAGAATGATGCGGGAGCATCCGAGGTCTCACCTAAGGCGCCCACAAGAGGAGATGGCCCACTCACAAGGGTTCAAGTCAAGCCATTTGAGGAAGGAAGCCAAGCCATGCGAGGGAGAATGAAGGCGAGCCACTCTGGAGGACGGCACGGTTTGTGGCACGGTTTGTCACAAACCGTGCGCTGCCCCAGAACACAATTTTTGGGCCTTTGGAGGACGGCACGGTTTGTGGCACGGTTTGTCACAAATCGTGCGCTCCCCCAGAACACTATTTCTGGGCTGGGAAGACCATGCACGTGGGGCCTGCTGAAGCTTAGCTTCTTTGTTTGTTTTTAAGTGTGTTTTTAAGACTATTTTAGATACCTTTTACTTGGGCCTTTTTGGAGCTTGTTGGGCCAATTTCACTAGGACTATTTAAGGTAATTTTCTTGTCATCTTCAAACACTTTTTGTTGAAAATCAATGTTGCTTTGCACATGAAAACCGAGAGCTCCATGGGAGTGTTTCTCGAGTGTTGATTCGAACTAGCTTGGTTGTCTTGCGTTGTGTCAATCTCTTTCGAGTTGTTGGTGCTCGTAGGCTTCACAAGAATCCTTCTCGTGCTCTTGGGATACGTCCCTCGTTGTGTGAGATTGTAGAAGGAAGGGTTGGTTGTGCATTTGGTTTGGTTCTTGGTGTCTCCCGAGCTCCAAGGGTTTCTCCATTGCATCTCTCGGTTCTCCCTATATCCCTCTTGTTTATCTTGTTCGTTTTCATATTTCTAACCTTGTGTTGTTTCATCTCTTCTATCTCCATCTTCCATCGAGTCCTTGGCGTCAAGATCGGGCACCCGCAGCTAATCCCCGCATCAGTGACGCTATAGAGATCGTTGAGATGCTTTTGAAGTTGTCGGTTGCTCGCGAATTGAGTTTTGAACATGTTGATTAACCCGGTGAAAGAAGAGATGCTCCCAATAGGTTGGTGTATGAACCATGTCAGGGTGGAGCCTTTTAGGGTGGACCCAAACAACTTACACATCATGACCTCTTTCAGGTGTTTGGGCACCGCACTCATCACCATCCTCTGTTTGTACAATGAGACATGTTCGTCGTGGTCCGTTTTCCTATCATATGATGGCATGTTAGGGACCATGTACTTCTTATGGATTTCAACGTGAGCAATAACATTGGTGAAAGGTGAGTCGGCGTAACAATCGTCTCTTTCTTCCACGATAGGTCAAGGTACCCCTAGTATTTGAGCGAACCTTTTGCCCAATGTTTTGAGCTTTTCATGCCACTTTCTCTCAATGACGTCATTGAACGACTCTATGGGTGGCGTCTCCATTGGATTGGTCATTTCAGGATTATGGACGAATTGACCGATCGTCGCCGTCGATGGCTGGCCAGATCCTTCTGCGCCTAGGGACGACATCAAATGTGAAGTTGAAAAGGATGGGATGGTAGTAGCAGACTCGAGATCGAGACGCCTGACGGTGTTGTCACCGCAAACATATTAATGTCGATAACGAGGTACTTGTGGTGGAATGGACACATTCTGGGAACACAACGCCTCAATTTTTTTAAGCACCTCTTGGAGTTGAGCCTTAGACTAGGATCTTTGAACAACGAGCGATCCATCTAAAGACTTCATATTTTGGTGAAGTTCCTCCATGTAAGTGGTGTGTTGGCCCCCCTGACCATTAGGACTAGTCTGATCGAGCATGTTTTGGGATGGTTTCGTCTCTGTGGTTGATGCATCCTTGGCCTCGTGAGTGTCAAGGATGTCGTTGGGCGCCAGATCTAGACCGAGTACTGTGTCCCCCTTAAGAACTTAGAGGTTTACCCGGCGTCGGATTGACTCGAGTAATTGTACATGGATGGAATGAATTGGTGGATGAAGAAGGCGAGACGCCTGCGGGGGTGACGGCGAGCCTTCGCGGGACTTGATGGAAGTTGGTGGGAACGGCGAAGGGATTCGCGACAGTCGCAGCGATGGTGATGAGGCTTGCGAGGGCCTCGACGATGGTGGCGATGAGCGGCGACACCGAAGATAATTGAGAGTTGGAGATGTTTGAGGGAAAAAAGAGAGAGATTGGAGACGTGGAAGATAGTGACGCCGGCTAAGGATTGGAGATAAACTCGACAATAATAATTAACATTAAAATTGACGTAAAACTACAAAGTTGGTTGCGGAGGCCTTAGAAAGATAATAGCTCGGCCAAGTGGGCCGAGAGAGCCCATGGACTAGCCCACTCATATGAGTAAAGCACACGCCCAAAATAAAAAAGACATAAAAGGAAAATACTAAAAAATGGAAAGTGTCTATAAATAGCAAATAAACCTCTAAATGCAACACTATGGCTAAGATAGGCGCCGAGTCTTCAAGGAAGGTGGCGAGGCGCTGCGGTCGCGGCGACGAAGGCACGAGGCTGGCCACTGGTTGGCTAGGCCAAGGCTGGGGCTTTGGGCGAGACATCATCGGCTTGAGCGAGCGGGGCTACGAGTGTCACAAGAAGCAATGCCGCAGGGGCGGCGTCCTGGGAGCTAGCGAAGGCCCGAGCAACGAAAGACTACATGGCCTTGGCGATGGCCTTGGCACGAGCCCGCGTCACGGGGCTATCGGGCTTGATGCTCATGGCTTCTTCCTCTTCAGCAGCAATCATGGTAGGCAAGGGCGCATCACTCTCCCCCCTTGGTTGTGAAACGTCCCCGTTTCACCGTCATCAAACACAAGGGCGATGTAAGGTGACAGATCAGCCACATTGAAAGTGGGATGCACACCCTAGCCATCCAGGAGATCCACCTGGTAAGCGTTGTCCCCAAAGGCCTGTAGAATCTTCAAGGGGCCATCACCACGGTCATCCGGCTTGGTTTTGCGCTTTGAAGGGAAGCGCTCGCGTCTCAAATGAACCCTCACCAAGTTGCTAGGGGCAAACACCATCTTGCGCTGGCCCCTGTTATGTTGCTGAGCATATTGCTTAGCGCGGCGCTACAGCTGGGCACGGGTGCCGCAGTGAAGCTCCTGGACAAAGGTAGCGCGCTGGGTAGCAGGCATGTGCTCATGATCTCCAAGTGGGCGCGGCGCCAAGTCCAGCGGCGTTAGGGGATTCCTGCCATACACTACTTCGAATGGTGTCATCTTCGTGGCTGAATGCATGGACCTGTTATAGGAAAACTCAACAAAACACATTAAGTCTTCCCAACGGCGAGGGTTGGACCTATGCATGGTTCGAAGGAGAGCTCCTAGGGTCCAGTTTGTCACCTGGGTTTGGCCATTGATTTGGGGGTGATAGCTAGTGGAGAATAGTAAATGGGTGCCTATCTTACCCCACAAAGTTTTCCAAAAATGGCTCACAAACTTAGCATCCCTATCACTCATAATTGACATGGGAATGCCGTGTAACTTCACCACATGCTCAAAGAAGAGGTTAGCTATGTCCGTAGCATTGTGGGTAGTCTGGTAGGGGGGATAGTCGTCGTATCACCTAATCAAATAAATCCTAGCAAACCTAAACAAGTAGTTAGGGCAAGCAAGGGTCAAATCCACAGGGAGGAAGGGATTAATCTATGTGTTGTTCGCATACAATAGTAACAAGAGGGGGGTTTTGTAGTTGGTTGGTTGCAAACAAAACAAAGTAGAATGGATGAAATATCAAGAGAGAAAAACACTTAGCCAAGTAATGTCCACATAAGTCATTCAAATGTTGTTCATAGATTAAGTCCTATCTTCCTATTCGGTTATTCATGTCCCGATCTTATGTAAATTCAGAGGGAAACCTTACAAAGAACCCTTACCAATGAATAACCCTAGTACCACTAAAGGTTCAACCCAAAGGCAACAATGCATATAAGAATTAACCAGGATACACAGAACGCTCGCTCAGATGCATTTACCATGTAATTATCTCTCCCTACAATAGAACAATTTCAACCAGAGCATGTAAATTGTAGTTGCTACAGTAGAATAGGACGTTAGCCCAACAGTTTTCTAATCCTAGCAATATGAAAATCACCAATAACAACTAGTTGCGCGGGCTAGTGCAATTAATGAAATCCAATGAAATAAGCTTAGAAGAGATAATATAACTCAATAGGAATAAATAGATAGGAACAAAACCTCACAACCAGATGAATAAACTCATGCTTATATTACCGGACTAAGCCAAAGAGGCTTACCTCACAACCAGATGAATAAACTGCATGTATGTCCTGCCCCGTGCCCAGCGTATAAAAATCAGCCACTTGGGTCAATGCTTCCTTTTTGTGCCTCCCTTTTGGCTTCTTCTTGATGTTTCCCAACACCCTTAAAAATTCTGGGCAACGAGGGGTGTTGTATGCCAGAGCGACCAGAGGAACGTTCGCCTTGCGGCTACTGAAGGTGTCAAATAAACCTTTGTTGTTCTTCACCATTCTGGTGTCCTTCAGAGCCACAGGGAAGGGTGTAACGGGGTCCAGCAAGACAAGTGGGAGAGAGTTTAGATGCACATACTCATCATAGGCATCTTTGAGAGGGTCGGGGACGATTTCGGGAGGAACAACCGCTTCTGGGGAAGAACCGCGATCGCGGTTGGTAGGTCGCGGTCGCGGTGATGTCAAATCCTCAAGATTTCCCACAGTGATCAGGCCGCGATCGCGGTCTTCGGACCGCGGTCGCGGTTTACTCTCGACTTCTGGCCAATTTAATTCAGCGAAGGAGCCGCGATCGCGGTTGGTAGGTCGCGGTTCCTGTTCGTCGGCTTCTTTCTCGCTCTCGACCTCTTTTTCTTCATGAGGTACCTCCATACTCTCCTGGACTTCCTCCTCAGTGACCCTTTTAGCCTCGTTCTCAGCCCCGCACCTCAGTGGCACAGCACAAACAATCTCTTGTGTATTTTCTGCTGCAGGGACTTGAGATATTTTGGACTTCAACTTCATCAACACTTGATTCAGTTGGTTCAGCCGACTCTGGATACTGGGGGTCGCCTCTTGCTGCTGTTGGGCTACCGTTTCTACTCTTTTTCCCAACAAAGGAACATTCTGAACCATCGTTGTGTTCATTGAGGACATGTTCTGAGCCAGGGTTGCAATGCTTTGCGTCAAAGTGTTGAGTGCGTCTGCATCGGGCACATACAAACTTGCGTTCTGTCCTTGGACTCCATATGAATATGGTTGCCTGTACGGTGGTTGATTTCCATACGGACTGATCTGTTGTTGGTGTGAGTATGGCTCATGTCTCGGCCCATGCGAGAAAACACCTCTTCGTGCATTTATTGTAGCTGCGAATGCGGGAAGTCCTGGACAATCATCGGTGATGTGCAGCGTTGCGTGATAGATTCTGCAAGATCTGATTGGTCCTGCTGCACTCGAATAGGGGTGATATCCCCTCTCTGGGGAGAATGAGTAGGAGTATAGGTCATCTCGTGGATCTCCCCAAAACTCATATCTGTATCAAAAGCAAAAAGGAAAAACAAAAATTAGTAGCACTGGTGTGGACCGTAAGATAGGTCAACACCAAAGTAACACGCACACAAACAAACACACAGGAAAATCAAGCCTTGCCTCCCCGACAACGGCGCCAATTTGATAGGGGGGATAGTCGTCGTATCACCTAATCAAATAAATCCTAGCAAACCTAAACAAGTAGTTAGGGCAAGCAAGGGTCGAATCCACAGGGAGGAAGGGATTAATCTATGTGTTGTTCGCATGCAATAGTAACAAGAGGGGGGTTTTGTAGTTGATTGGTTGCAAACAAAACAAAGTAGAATGGATGAAATATCAAGAGAGAAAAACACTTAGCCAAGTAATGTCCACATAAGTCATTCAAAGGTTGTTCATAGATTAAGTCCTATCTTCCTATTCGGTTATTCCTGTCCCGATCTTATGTAAATTCAGAGGGAAACCTTCCATAAAGAACCCTTACCAATGAATAACCCTAGTACCACTAAAGGTTCAACCCAAAGGCAACAATGCATATAAGAATTAACCATGATACACAGAACGCTCGCTCAGATGCAATTTACCATGTAATTATCTCTCCCTACAATAGAACAATTTCAACCAGAGCATGTAAATTGTAGTTGCTACAGCAGAATAGGACGTTAGCCCAACAGTTTCCTAATCCTAGCAATATGAAAATCACCAATAACAACTAGTTGCGCGGGCTAGTGCAATTAATGAAATCCAATGAAATAAGCTTAGAAGAGATAATATAACTCAATATGAATAAATAGATAGGAACAAAACCTCACAATCAGATGAATAAACTCATGCTTCCATTACCGGACTAAGCCAAAGAGGCTTAGCTCCTCATAGACATGGTGAAAACTTCAAAGGAAAAGAAAACAACGATGAATGAAAATTGCAACTAAAGTGTGGAAGATTTCAACCCTAATGCTAAAAGAAAGTATTTATAGGGCTCTAACAAAATGACCTAGCCCATTAAGAAACTAACTAAATTAAAAATAAGAAAAAGGGAAAAAGAAATCTGAAAAGATAAGCTCAGGAAAAGACGCAGCTTTCGGCGCTGATGACCCGCGATCGCGGCCCAAGACCCGCGATCGCGGTTAATGTTCGATTTTCAGCTTCTGCACCACTTTCGTAAAAACTTAATAACTTTTGATTCCCAACTCGGATTAAGCTCATATTTTAGGGACTTGTAGTAGACTTCAAGATCTAACTCCTCGAGTTGGAATCACTGCATTTGGACATCTAAGTAGAGATAACGAATCAATTGAATTCAGCACATTGTTCTTCTACTCTCGTATGGACTCTCTCCTTGGTTCTTCTTCGTCTCCTCAGTGGTCAACTTCTCTTCCTCTGGATATCTTCAATTTGCTTCTCCAGACCACCAAATCCACACTTCTCCTCTCTAACTCCATACTCCTTGGTGGCTCCATATCCCGAATCTTCAAATGTACTCCAATAAGCTCAAAACACCACCAAAACACCAATCTTCGCCCCCAAACACCATGCACATGAATGTGTCTAAATCTACCCGAATGGCACCAATAAAACCCTCTAATAAGTCTTAGTTAAGCCCTACAAAGTAGTGCTTATCATAGTCCTACAAACAATGAAGTGTGCCATTTTTGAAAACCTATCAACGACCACAAAAATAGAGTCCTTGCCCCTCCAAGACATAGGCAATCCTATAATAAAATCCATAGACAAGTCTTCCCAAGGTGCCTCAGGTATGGGTAAAGGGGTGTATAAACCAAAAGGACTCGATCTAGCCTTAGCTCGCTGGCATGCGACACAACTCCGACAAAATTTGGTCACATGCTTGGTCATATGGGGCCAAAAGAAGTGCTCTCTAAGAGTTGCTAAGGTTTTGGTGACCCCAAAATGTCCACGGCCTTCATGGGCCTCCTTAATGAGTAGGGGCCTAATGGATGAGCTAGGGATACACAATCTGCCAGCCTTGAAAAGATACCCCTCATTCACAAAGTAACTCTGAAACTCCCCCTTGGCTAAGCATGTCTCAAAGATAGGCTTGAAAACTGGGGCAGTCAAATACAAGTCCTTAATGAGAGAAAAAACAAGAACTTTATCCTGAAGGTGAGTGAGAAGCAAATACCTGCGAGAAAGGGCATCGGCTACCACATTCTCCTTACCTTTCTTGTGGAGCACAACGTATGAAAAGATCTCCATGAATTCCACCCATCGTGCATGGCGGCGGCCGAGAGTGGCCTGGCTCTTCAAGTAGGCCAGCGCAGCATGGTTCGAGTGGATGACAAACTGCTTGGGCCAGACGTAGTGCTCTCAAGTCTTCAAGATGCGGACTAGGGTGTAGAGCTCCTTGTCATATGTAGGATAGTTCAAGGCAGCTCCACTGAACTTCTCGCTGAAGTAAGAAATCGGTCGTCGGTCTTAAAGAAGCACGCCGCCAATGCCAGAGTGAGAGGCATCACACTCCACCACTAATGTCTTCTCAAAATCAAGGAGTTGGAGAAAAGGCGAGTGGAAGAGCACGGGCTTGAGGGCCTGAAATACGGCGCCCTTCTTGGTGAGCTCATGCAACGGCGCGACGGTGGTGCTGAAGTCTCGGACAAAGCGGCGGTAGAAGCCAGTCAACTCCAGGAAAGATCTCACCATGGTAGGGTTGGTCGGCGTTGTCCAGTCTTTTATTGCACGAACTTTTTCCTCGTCCACGCGGAGGCCATCTTTGGACACGACGAATCCGAGGAAGATGATGGAGTCTGAGCAAAAGCTACACTTGCCAAGATTGTCATACAACTGCTCCTTGCTAAGGCACTCTAACACTTGCCTAAGGTGCCCTACATTCTCATCTAGGCTACGGCTATAGACTAGAATGTCATCAAAGTAAACTATAACAAATTCCCCCAAAAATGGACGCAAAAATGGTTCATAAGTCTCATAAAAGTGTTGGGGGCATTTGTTAACCCAAATGGCATGACAAACCACTCATAAAGACCATGCTTGGTCTTAAACACCATCTTCCATTCATTGTCTTCCTTCATACGAATCTGGTAGTAGCCACTCTTCAAGTCGATCATGGAGAACAAAGTGGCGCCATGCAGCTCGTCCAACATGTCATCAAGGCGAGGGATGGGATGGCGGTACTTGATGATAATTTGGTTGATGGCGCAGCAGTCTATGCACATCCTCCATGAACCATCCTTCTTGGGAACCAAAATGACCTGCACCGCGCAAGGGCTCAAGCTCTCCCTCACGTAGCTGCGGTCAATCAACTCCTACACTTGGCACTGGAGCTCTTGGGTCTCCTCTGGGCTCGCGCGGTAAGCTGCACGATTTGTCAATGAGACGTCTGGCATGAAGTCTATTTGATGCTCAATGCCTCGTATAGGCGGCAATCCTTACGGCAATTCATCTGGCATCACGTCTGTGAATTCCTGCAGCAAAGAGACAACACAAGAAGGGAGGGTAGCTTGTTCCTTTTGAGTCGAAGCACAAAAAGTAGGAATAAGTAAGAAACAAGGAGATCTTCCCTTAATTGGTGATGTAAGTTCGCTGTGCCTGGCCAAAAGTAGACGATGCTCGCATGTGCCTTGGATCGGGGCAGGTGAAGTGGTCTTGCGGCCACCGCGGGGCCCAAAGTCGGCGATGTGTCCATAGGACCTGGCATTAGAAGTCTTGGGGGTGGGGCCTGCAGGAGGTGAAGAATTGTCGTAAGAAGAGGTAGCTGGCTTTCCTTTTGCTTTGGGCAGCGCGACGGCATCCATATTGGCCGACACTCTAGCTGTTGCAGTGGGTGTTGCACCAGTGGCTTCTAAGGCTTTTTGGCGGTTCTGCTCGACCTGGTCCTATAAAATCTCATTAGGAGTCATGGGTAAGAGGGTGATGCAATTTCCATGGTAAGTAAACACATAGGTGTTTAAATAGCCATCGTGGAGCACGCGCTTATCAAATTGCCATGGGCGACCAAGCAGCAAATGTGTTGCATCCATAGCAATGACATCACATAAAACAGAATCAGAATATTGACCAATGGAAAAAGAAATCAAACACTATTTTTTTGACGACGTCTCTTTTGCTCTCGGAGATCCATTGAAGGCCGTAGGGCTGCGGATGAGGTGTTGTGGGAAAATTGAAGTGCTTCACCACCTTCTCATTAATTATGTTGCAGCAACTGCCTCCGTCAACTATCCTTCTTGGGCACCAAAATGACCGGCACCACGCAAGGGCTCAAGCTCTCCCTCACGTAGATGCGGTCAATCAACTCTTGCACTTGGCACTGGAGCTCTTGGGTCTCCTCTGGGCTCACACAGTAAGCTACGCGGTTTGACAATGAGGCGCTTGGCATGAAGTCTATTTGATGCTCAATTCCTCGTATAGGCGGCAATCCCTGCGACAATTCATCTGGCATCACGTCTGCGAATTCCTGCAGCAAAGAGACAACACAAGAAGGGAGGGCAACTTGTTCCTTTTGAGTCGAAGAACAAAGAGTAGGAATAAGTAAGAAACAAGGAGATCTTCCCTTAATTGGTGCTGTAAATTAGTTGTGCCTAGCCAAAAGTAGGCAATGCTCGCATGAGCCTTGGATCGGGGCTGGTGAAGTGGTCTTGCGGCCACCGCGGGGCCCGAAGTCGGCGCTGTGGCCATTGGACATGGCATTATAAGTCTTGGGGGTAGGGCCTGCAGGAGGTGAAGAATTGCCGCAAGAAGAGGTTTGGCTTTCCTTTTGCTTTGGGCAGTGCGGCGACATCCATATTGGCCGACACTATGGATGCTGCCGTGGGTGTAGCACCAGCGGCTTCTAAGGCTTTTTGGCGGTTCCGCTTGACCTGGTCCTTTAAAATCTCATTGGGAGTCATGGGTAAGAGGGTAACGCATTTCCCATGGTAAGTAAACACATAGGTGTTTAAATAGCCATCGTGGAGCACCACCTTTCATTAATGATCCTCCAGGTCGTAGTCATCGTGGTCACGTCTACGGTCGCCACAACGCCTGTCACGGGCATCATGGACATGACGACGATCATAGACATTGTAGCCGTCGTCATCGTCGTGATGGTGGGGCTAGTGGCGACGGGGGTGTCCAGCTGGTTCGTGACGGCAGAAGTCACGCTCAGGGTTATGGTAAGCATGGTCTTTGTGTCGGCCAGCACCATGGCGCCCGCAATTGTGGTCACCGGTGCCAACCAATGGCGGGATGTAATCTTGTGGCCGTTGTTGGAGTTCTATGGGGTCGTCCAGTGGTGGATGAAATTTCCCCGGGTTGAGCATGTCGGAGTCCTCAATCTCCTCATCATCGAACTCGACAAAGTCATTGCGGCCTAAGAACGGATCGGAGTCGTAGGCAGGTTGGCGCGAGTGTATGGAGCCGAGGTTGAAGGGCACCAGTATGGGCGCAGGTTGGTAGGAGTGATGACGGCCAAAAAGCGCAACATCATGGGGCGCGCGGCCTGCAGATCGCCGATGGTGGCTAGGGCCACTCGGGTGCTGAGCATCATTGTGGGCGGCGCGGCACATCTGAGTGTCATTGCGCTTGGTCTTGAGCGCCGAATTAAGGCAGTGAAGAGACTTTTGGTGGTGAGAGGTAGAAGCAACAACTTTTCCCTTCTCATGGCGGCACGCATTGGCAAGTGGGTCATCGGCCTGCGGCAGAGGATCCATCTACACGACTGGAGTCTGGCCGGTTGGCTGCGGGGGATTGGTGCACTGCAGTTGTTGGCGCATACGCGTAATCTCTGCAAGGGCGGCTTCCAAGTCGTGCGGCGGGGGGGTGGGCAACAAGCCGTCGTCGGGCTGTTGGTTTGCATCCTCGTGATCATTGTGGTTTCCGGTGGACATTGTACCTATTTGAATAGGAGACAAACACAAGGATCAAAGAGCACAAGTAGTAGCAAACACAAAGAACTAAGAAGTCACGCTCGTCTCAAGTACCAAGCAAACTCGGGAAATAGTTTTCGGATAGGCCGAGTGGGAGGTAGAGGTTTGCTTAGGCCAATTTGCACTTCATAGTTTGACAAGTTACGAATTTAAAAACAAGCAAGGCAAAAATTGCAAAGCAAATTAGCAAGTCGGTAACATGCAATCGCAAACAAGAAACCAAGAACAGCTACCTTGAGACGATGGAGAGGCAGGCACAGTGGAACCTTGGCCGAGAGCGTGAGAGAAAAATTCGAGCCTTACCTTATTTTGGATTTTGTTCAAAGTAAAAATATTTTTTGTATTCGGATTTGCCTTTTTTTTAAATGAAATTCAGCTTTTTTTTTAATTAAATTAAGTCAAATGCATACTTAAATTTTGAATTTAATATTTGAAATTATAACTAACATAATCGGCCAAGATATGGTAAGTAGAGAAAGAAAAGGAAAGATATGCTTCAAGATAGGAGAGAGAAAATGTCGGCAAGCAAATAAGGGAAACAAATCCGCAAAATCACCCTAACCCTACCAAAAATGCCAAACAAACTAACAAATCAAACAAAACAAGCACAAATCAAGGGATTGGTTGTTTAGGAAATATTGGAGTGAGATCTTGAATCGGCCAAGGCTTGCCTTGTGGAACCGATTCTCCTATCTTTCCGGGATTGGCTTGGTTGAGATTGTAGTTTTGGGGGCGATGCTAGATGGTGATCATGCAATAATGGAGGATTTCTACGGCTTGACAAACAGCGGAAATGGCAATGAAGTGGATGAAGTATTGCTTGAGTTCAAGAGAAGAGAATGACTTACTCGGTCCCTGGCGCTCTGATACCAACTTGATGCGTCCTTGGCCTCGTGAGTGTCAAGGATGCCGTCGGGCGCCGGATCTAGACCGAGTATCGAGTCCCCCTTCAGAACTTAGACGTTTACCCGGCGCCAAATTGACTCGAGTAACTGGACGTGGACGAAATGAATTGGTGGATGACGAAGGCGAGATGCTTGCGGGGGTGGCGGCAAGCCTTCGCGGGACTTGATGGAAGTGGGCAGCAACGGCGAAGGGATTCGCAACAGTCACAACGATGGTGATGAGGCTTGTGAGGGCCTCGGCGATGGTGGCGATGAGCGGCGGCAGCGAAGATATTTGAGGGTTGGAGAAGTTTAAGGGAGAAAAGAGAGAGATTGGAGACGGGGAAGATAGTGACGCCGGCTAAGGATTGGAGATAAACTCGACAATAATACTTAGCATTAAAATTGACGTAAACCTTACAAAGTTGGCCGCGAAGGCCTTATAAAGAAAATAGCTCGGCCAAGTGGGCCGAGAGAGCCCATGGACTAGCCCACTCACATGAGTGAAGCACACGCCTATAAATAGCAAATAAACCTCTAAACGCAAAACAATGGCTAAGATAGGCGCCGGGTCTTCAAGGAAGGCGGTGAGGCACTGCAGTCGCGGCGGCGAAGGCGTGAGGCACTGCGGTCGCGGCCTTCGCCGAGGCTAGCCACTGGTTGGCTAGGCCAAGGCTGGGGTTGTGGGCGAGACGACGTCACCTTGAGCGAGCAGGGCTGCGAGTGTCACAAGCAACAATGCCGCGGGGGCGTCGTCCTGGGAGCTAGCAATGGCGAAGGCCCGGGCAACGAAAGACTACGTGGCCTTGGCGATGGCCTTGGCATGAGCCCGCATCACGGGGCCATCGGACTTGATGCTCATGGATTCTTCCTCTTTAGCGGAAATCATGGTAGGCACGAGCGCATCAGTGGTGATGACAACATCATCGACTTTGGTCTAAGGCGTGTTGGTAGGTCCCTCGGTGGACATGGCGCAAATGTTTTAGTGGTTTTTGTTGAAAAAAGGTATAATTTTTTTGACTCACATCCCCACGGTGGGCGCCAATCGCTTGTCACCTTTGATTTCATGTACCTTCCACTTGGTTGGGAACTTTATGGTCTGGTTGTACGTGGACAAGACCGCCTTCATGTCGGGCAATCCATGATAGAAAACTTGACTTGGAGGTTCACTTCTCTCGCGTAGGTGGTGAGTGAGATCTCTTCTAGCAAGTTGTTCACCTGGTAGAATCAATTTCTTGCTAATATCATCTCGGCTCAAATTGAGGTTGTGTAAGGCCTCAATCATCATCAGGTTTTCTGAGATTCCATTGTCTACCAAGATGCGTGTCACTAAGCAATTTACGATAGTGAGAAATATGATGAGAGTGTGATGGCGTTCGGCTATAGTGTCATCAGGTTCATTTAACGTGATCGGCGCGTTGTCGGACAATATGCTAAACAGGGATGGGGACGAGGAGGGTAGTCCCTCCCACAAATTACATTACAAGACAATGTTCTTGTGCCTTCAGTTTGGTAATGCATGATATAGATCCTAGAGGGACTGGAATTCCCTTTTCTTGTAGTCTTGTCTAGGTTGGTAACCCATGCTTTAGTATTCTCCAAAAGGATGTGATTTGTGTATTCAGTTTGGTAATGTGTCAATCTTCCAGATCCAGGATGAATCATATGTACTATATCATGTATTTTGGAATAAGTTTCAATACAGACTTTGTAGAAAACTAGCCATTCCGGCTGGATTCCAAATACAAGCGGTTAATGTATTGATTAATGGGTAACGAAGTTGTTGTTATCAAAGATACTATGCCAGGAAAAAGATTCTGGTCAAGTTTCGTTGTATTCCATTTCTTATCAGTATCCAAAAAAATCTCAACAATAATGTTGGGATCGAAACGTGGTGCAATGTTCACAAAATTACAAATTGTCTCTTTGAGAACCCATTTATCCTTCCAAAACTTGATTTTTCCATCTTCAACTTGTCAGATCAATCCCTTCTGAAAGTCTTGTCGGATGTCTATCATTTTTTACCGTTGCCAAAGAACAATTACCTTTTTTGTCATACTTTAATATATGTTGTTCCTTCATATATTTTTTTGGATACTATTTTCACCTAGTAATTGGTCAGTTTTTGCAATTATTTTCCATATTAATTTATATCGCAACATGCAATTTGTGTCTCTAGATTTTCTTAGACCCAGTCCACCCAAATGGGTAGGTTGATAGATTTTGTTCCAACCAATTAGAGGTTTGAACGAAGTGTCTTTATTCCAGAAGAATGATCTGTTAATTTTTCTAGTTCATTATGTGTGTTGGAAGCATAAAGCTTTGCATCATGATATTTGGCCTTGTGGTCAGGTTAGATTTGATCAATGTTGCTCGACCTACTTGTGAAAGAGAATCAGCTTTCCACTTAGTCAATTGAATGCTTGATTTTGTTATCACTTCCTCGAAGGTTCTGGAGTTCCCTCTTCCATTGATAATGGGCACCCATGGTGCTTTTCTAGAGAGGTCATATTTGATATATTTAGGATTCCTTGGATCTGTTGCTTTTTCATGTTTGGAACTTTCTTTGTAACTTGGAAGGCCGGTTTATGAAAATTGACCCTTTGTCCAGAGATTTGACAACAGTCATCAATAATTTGTTTTATAGCCTTGCAATTGTGTTGTTTCGCTTTGAGAAAATCATAATGTCATCAGCAAACGCTAAAAACGGAATTCCTGTTCCATTTTTAGTAAATTGGAAACCTAAAGGTTTCTTTGACGTTCAAAATCTTGCTGTAATTTCCTGACGAGGATCTCTACTCCATAATGAACAAAAAATGGGATAATGGGTCGTCTTGGCATAGTCCTATTTCGGGCCTAAAAATTTATGTAAGTCCATTATTTACCAGAACAGACAATGACACACTGGAGATACATTCTTTAATCGGTTAATAAATGTTGTGTTGAATCCAAACTTTTGAAGAATTTTAATAATGAATCTCCACTTAATCTGGTCGTAAGCTTTTCCCATATCCAATTTAATAATGATAAAACCTTCAACACATTTTCTTGATTTGAATGAGTGAATATTTCATGAGCAATGAGGATAATCTCTTGGATTGCTCGGTTTGCGACAAATGCACCCTAGAGTGGGTGGATTAGTTTTTCCATTGTCAGTTTTAGTCTTATTGTTAGAATCTTGGATATGATTTTGTATATTGTCGAACAAAAACTAATCGGTTTGTAATTATTTTTCGAGTTTGGGTTATCACATTTTTGTGTGAGAGTGATAAATGTGTGGTTTGATTGTTTTAAAAAAATTCCTGATAGGAAAAAACTTTTCACGGCCTGAACTACCGATGGCCCTATAATATCCCGATATTTTGGATAATATTCATCCGTCATTCCATCCGGACCATGCGACTTGTCCTAGCAAATAGCAAATGTTGCATTTTTAAATTCATCATATGTGAATGGTTTAGTAAGTTCCTTATTGTCTTCATGTGTTATCTTTGTGTGTATTAGGTCTAGATGTTCTCGTAGGATATTATCATTTATTAGGACACTCTTGAATCTTTTGATAAAATCATTTCTAATCTATTTTATGATGTTTTATTCTCCAATTATGGTGGTTCCCTCTTGTGTTCGAATTTCCTTTATTATTTTCATATTTCTCTTTCTTGTTGCTATTTTATGGAAATAGGTTACATTAGTGTCATTGAATTTGATGTGCTTTGTCTTAGCACGTTGGTTCCAAAATATTTTTTTGAAAGTTGAGCATTGGTTCTTTCTTCGCATTAAGTCTTGTTTGTTTTTCTGCTAAGGTTATGATTGTAGAAATGCTAATGTTTTTCTCATTTGTAGTCAATTCCTCCTCAATCTTTTGGAGTTGTGTGAACATATTTCCAAACGTGTTCTTTGCGTCATCCATACTTTCTCAAATTTAAGCGGATGGTTTTTAAATGGTGTAAATGTGTTAAGTTCAATAGAAATTGGACAATGATCTAAGGTTGTGAATGCATAGTTCCTTGTTGTTAGGTCTTGGTACCATTGCGATATGTGATGCTGAACCATAGCTATATCTAACTTCTCATAAATATTATCTACTTTTGTTTTATTTTTTCTCCAAATGAAATCATTTCTCTCAGTAGGAATATCCATTAGTTCATATTCAGTTTTTCAAGTGTATCAGTCGGTTACATTTGCTCATGTGATCTTGAATTCTACCAATTTTCTCAGATGGATCTTGAATTTCATTTAGATCTCCCATCAAAATACATGGGAGAGGATTGTTTTTAAAGAAAGAGATCATTTTATCCCACAAGGAATTCTTTACTGTTTCATTTGGTGGAGCGTAATATAGGATTAGAATGACTTTATTGTTTGTAGTCATGTTTGTGTATTGCAACCATTACATTGAATGTGACTACGTGATCATTTGCTTATGGCAAATTAGAAAAAATACCTTAATTTCATAATATTGTAGTAAAAATGTCCTTGCCTTTACACAATTGCATCACATATACATAATTTGCAATTATACCAGTTTGTTTGCAAAAATACCTCATTTTAATCAATCTCTCCCATAAACCCTAACCTCTCACCATTCTCTCTTGTTGCCATGGCATTGCCCACATACTCCGTTCCGCCGCAACAATATTGTACCATTTCATCGGTGTCGGTCCTACACCAACGAGGGTATAAATGTTTCGGATCTCAAGCTCAACGAGGGTCTTATACGCACTCATGCTTTGGTGTTTAGTGTTGTTTAATTTGAAGGTTGGTCTGTTTCTAGTCGATAAGCACATCCCTCTCCACGTCAGTACAATCCCACTCTTTTCTCTCGCAAAATTTTGTCTCTTAGGACACTCTTCGATTTTCAAAATACATGGGAGATGATTATTTATAAAGAAAGAGATCATTTCATCCCACAAGGAATTCTTTACTAATTCATTTGGTGGAGCGTAATATAGGATTATAATGAGTTTATTATTTAGAATGAGTTTATTGTTTGTAATAAGCACATCCCTCTCCGCGTCAGTCCAATCCCACTCTTTTCTCTCGCAAAATTTTGTCTCTTAGGACACTCTACGTTCCGTTCGATTTTCGCTAACCGCTTAGGTGTCTTTGCATCGTTACTTATTTATTGATCGTTTTGATCACCTGCTTATGATTTTGTGCAATTACTTTTCAGTTTCAACTTCAAATTCAACTTGAATTTGAATTTGATACGACAACTTGGGTTCACAAATAAAGCAAGAAGATGCTTAGTTGCATAGACGTGTTGTTGTTCTTGTTTTCTTAGAATGACTCGTGCTTTTAATTTGACAACGGTAGTTTAGATCCTATTTCTAAATCCGTGATCGATCGTATTGATTTTCGTTATTTTGGATTTTGTTAGGCTTTAGAATTGAGGGTTTTCATGTTTATATGTTAGGATATGCTTGTTGCTTTCAGTGCAAGGGATGTAATGTTTTCATGGAGGCTCTTTATCAATGCAAAGATTTTCATTTTTTTGTCGTGTCTTGAACTGTATTTTGGCTATTTCTTGAAAATATGAAGAATCTTAGTTATCATGATGCATGAAACTAGTGCACTTATATTAACTCCTAGTATTGGCTAGAGTGGATAATAATAGGTTCAATATGAGACTAAGTTGTTTGATCTTGTTGTATGATAAGGTGAATATATTTTGCAAAAATGGGGAAAAGGAAATCCAGTGCAAAGCCTCCACCAAAGAAGAGGATGGACAAGCTTAACACTGTTTTCAACTTCCCTTTATGTAATTATGGAACCAGGATGAAATGTAGTATGTAAGTATTTACCGATACGTATGATCGATATTGGTTGAGCATGAGTGTGTTATATTTGCATTTGGTACAAGTTTGTGAAATTTGTTATGGAACTTATGCAAAAGTGAGTTCAGTTTAGTTGTTTGATGTTGGGCAACAAATTTATATATCTTGGCCATAACCATATTGTCTCTAGATTTGATCAGTAAAAAAGTATATATATAGCATACTAGTTGTTAACAAAATAGAGGATAAAAGCTATCCTAAGCTCTAAAGAATCAAAATCCACAAACAAAATTTATGTATAAAATCATAAATTTAAGTTAGAAATAATTACACCTAATTTGGTGTAAAGCAAACTTTGGACTTAGCATAAATGGTAGTTGAAAGAAACACTCTATTTCTTTTAGTTTTATTCATAGGAATATGGATTTCCTATTATTATGGCATCGGATACCAAACTAAATTTGAGTTGTATTTCATATAGATTGTATATCCTGAAACTTACATCTGTTAGGATGTAACATAAATAATGTTGCAAGTTGTTATGATTGCTTGTAGATAAATAAGATGGGATTTAGGGTGTTGTGCCTGAGCAACTTCTTCTCGAGAAGAAACGAATGATTGTAGAATTTTCTGTGGTAACATGATTCATGACCATAAAGATTTGTACTTGATAATATGGTTGTTGAATGTCACGTTGATATTCACCTATTTGTTTATATTATTGTGAACATTTATCCCCATATAACTTTGTAGATATTCACCTATTTGTTTATATTATTGTGAACATTCTCTCGCAAGTTTTTTTCTATATGCTAGTGCTCACGATAGATATGTTGTCGGAGGAGATGATTGGAGAAAAGATCAATTTAACGACATTGAGGAAGCTAGAAGCTGAGAAGAATGACAATATGAGGCTCAAATAACGTGAGGAAGAAAATGTAAAATAACTCTTATTTTTTAGGTTTCTAATCCATGGGTTAAGAGGGAGCAACTTCATGTCTTGTACATTCCTATAATAGTATTTTATAAGTCAAAATAGATACTACTTTTATGAAGTTGAATGTGCTAGTTGAACCTTTCTTGTAAGCCGAAGATCTAACTCTCAAGTCCCAAGCATAAATTATTAGGACTTATGAGAAACTGCCACTAGTACAAACGGCTTATCTAATATCGGAAGGAAGGATACCGGTTGCGTAAAACCGGTATGAAACTTGGAAATGGATACCGGTTATTGGACAAAATCGGTATCTTCGAAAAAAAAAATATTGTATACCGGTTATTAATATAACCGATATGCATGTGCGGTGTAATAAATAAACAAACGTATTGTTTTTTAAGCTAAGGCAATAGGGATACGGGTTTCATAAACATCGGTATCCTTATTTATTATTAATATTTTTTTTAATTGGAGCTTTTATTATTAATATTTATTTAGTTATTTTACTTTAATAATTTACCAATCCCTAGTAAATTAAAAGTGTTTTAACTTTACTGTTAATTAATTCTACCCTACCAAACCCTTATTCGATCTCACGCTGAGCAGCTCGATCGTTGCCGTTCCATTCTCCACGACCACCGCTAGTCGTCGGAGCCCTACGCTGCCGCTGCTCGAGTTGCCGCTAGTCGTCGGAGCCCTACGTCGTTGTTGTTCCATTCGGCTCAACTGGTCGCCGCTCACTCGAGTCGCCGCTACTGCCAGTCCATTCTCACGCAGTCACGCTCGCTGCCATTCCGGTCGCCGCTGACTCGAGTCGTCGGTGCAATTGCTCCACCTGCTCGCTTGCAAGGTTGGTTAAACTCCACTTAAATTTGTATACTTAGTTGGAATTTGGGAATTTTGCTTGGCATCAGGAATTTGCTTGGCATCAGATGGAATTTGGGAATTTGCTTGGCATCAGGAATTTGCTTGGGAAGAGATAGATCGAATAGACAGATAGCAATAATGAATATATTTTACTTATTTTATGGAGGTGATTGGGGGCTCAATGGAGGATGTCACTCTTCCTGAGAAAGGTACTTCCTAGTTCATTTTCACTCTAGGGCTCTGTGTTGTGATCTTTTATCTTTCTTGAGATTGAATTGGTATTGGCGCTTCGCAGTCGACGTGACTATTTCGGAGTGGATGGGCTACTTTCTACTGCGAGAGTCCATGTTCGATTCTGTGATATGTGCTCGGGACCGGTGGCTTAAGCCTGATGGAGTTATGTAAGTAACTGTGACTATACATGTGTTTTGTCCCCCTGTTCCTCTTGTATGTAAGTGTTAATCTTGTTCTTGAGTATTCCCTTAAGCTTGGGAATGTAGTTATGACTTGCACTTAATGCCTTTTCACTGATTTCTGAGTGACTAGTATCTCTAATTAACAAATATTGTTGACGTCTCTTGTTATCTTTGTTTGTATAGTGGCATGTTGATATGCTTTAGCATCTCAAGATCAATTTGATGTGGGGAGTAACTAGATAATAGATTTTCTTGCATTTCTTTTAAGTATCAGTTATGTCCAGTTCTGATCTACATGTTTAAGTTCTCTCACTTGTATGGATACGCCTTCTGTATCAGATTTAGTGCTTTTATTTTGTAAAATTTGTTGCAATGTGATTATGGTAAGAATGCTTCAAACTTCTTAGGTGAAGGCTATGAAGTAGTTCTTTGTGTATATACATCTAAATACCTAAATCGTTGTGCTCTTTATCCAATTGTTGCTACCAATTGGTTGTATATGCTGATTATAGAATGAATGTTCTTTGTCATCTCTTTAATTCTTTATTTGATATCCCTGAGTCTAGTTGACCAAATCAAGTACAAGTTGAAATCTACAGGAATATATGATAAATGATAATGTTTGAATCATCTAACTAGGCATGAACCTGGAGTGATTACAATTTATTTGTGAATCTATTTGTGAAGTGCATTAATCATGTTCAGTACTAAGAGAGGAAATCTCTCCAAAGCAGACAAGCCAAACGTAAGTTGGAATGTTATCGAGGTGAGCCTCTAAGTTATATTTATTGATTATTATTTTGACAAATGATTCAAGTTTAATGGTTATCATAGTATTATTGATATACTTCAATTTTTTATGTGCAAGTGCCCTGAACAACAAGATTATACGTCATGTGGATTATATGTATGTCGATTCATGAGAGATATAGTGCAAACAGGTGTAGTGGAAATTCCAACTTCGGTATGTACACTACTCATACATTCACATTCACATTTATACTTTATATATATAATTAATAGCTAAATCGAGTCACTTACTGGTTAACTGATTGGTAAATACAATTGTTTGCAATTATTCAATATATATGCTTATGAGCTTCTATTCTCTGTTTTTCCTACTCAACTTGTACTCATTACAAGTTTATTATCTTGCTCTTTTTTATGCCTATGTATTGTCTTCTTTATTTTCATACATTGTTAAGACAATTATTGTATTTTTCATAGTCAGATTCTCAACTAGTGTACGTGAGTGCTACCTGCTATATCTTGATGTGTCATTGTTTTCCATTTATAAGATTAATGATGTTGTTTATAATGCTTAATGTAGTACTTAGCACATTCATCGTGAAGATACAACAAGGAGCATATCTTGGAAGTAATAGAGGAATGTCTTCAATATCTCCAACCTATTTTTGAGTTAGAGTTGAACTTACACACAACATAGGAGCTAAAAGCATAGAGTTGGAGTTGAACTTGCATGCCCCCATCATAGGAGCTAAAAGCATATATGTATGTATGTTGAGAGAGCTTTTTGACTATCTATAACTAGTATATTTTGTTGGAAGCTATTTTATTAGGCTATTTTGTTATTTATAGTTTAAAGAGATATGAAACTCTTAAGTTATTTTGTTATTTATAGCTCAAGGAGCTAACGCTTGTTAACAATTTATTATATATAATTTATGGATTATTTGATGTGATTTTGATGTACACCGTTGTAGCATTTTGTGTAAAAAACAATGACGTAAACAAGTGGTATAATATATAGCTGAATGGGTATTGTACAAAATTATTTTAAAAAATTAAAAATAAATATCATACCGGTTATTTTAATAACCGATATGTAACAGACACGGAGGTTGATACCGGTTTTTCACATAACCGGTATCGACAATAAATAACTTTTTAAAAAATAAAAACAAATACGGGGATACCGGTTTTTTAAATAACCGATATCCGTGTCCCAGCTTCATACCGGTTTGTGAAAAACTGGTATACGGAGCAGAATTTCGGCTCATTTTAGACCGAAACCATAATCGGTATCTATTTCAGTAAAAATTCGGTATTAGATGGCCTTTTTGTATACCGGTTTGTGAAAAACCGGTATACGTATTTGCACATACACAAATGCATGCAATACGCATGATATAATCTCACTTCCCTACAAGTCTCAACCATTTTTTATCCCTTAATTGTTCCATACTTTCATATTCATACAACTAAACTATGCAAACCACTCTTAAATAAACTAATTTGGCAGAGATCCACCTTTTGTAATCAATACGTTTAATCACGATTATTGAGCTATGCTAATAATATTTAACACCTAATGCTTACTTTAATCTTAAAACAAAAAAAAGTATGAAGCAGTTGACATATCCCACTTCTACAAAAATAAACACAATTTCCTATTATATATATGTTTAAAGCTATCCTCACTTCATATCTTTTTTGTCATGTATATGACATGTAAATGAATTTGCTTTAATGAGAATACATATCCTTGCTTAAGAAAGATTAATCTTGACCGATACTTATTCAACAATATTTCAAAATAATTAACATGCTCTTACCTTATTCAACAATATTAAAAAATAATTGTTAATTTGTTGTGATTCATTGCACATCGGTCTTGGTAATCTATGAAAATATTGCCTTGTCCTCATACCAATATGGCCCTGGCATATCAATAAAATTTGTAATGTATAATTTTACGAAAATCTCACAAGAAATTCATATATTAGATGCAATTAACTATATTTTGACATTTAATTAAAGAAATTCATTCATACATTAGATCGCATAACTGATCATGATCCTATAATCTTGAGAAAAAAAATGTCATCATTACCATTTCAACTAGTCTTGACACTAAAAAAGGTGACAAATGCGATTGCTTCAAATTTAATTCAATTTAACGACACTCCTCTATTTTGAACTGTTAATTCATGACAAAAATCAATAAAGTTCACAAAAGTAATTCTAGTGAATATTATTTAATGTGATTTTATTCATGCAATGAATTTGGCAATTACTGGACAAAAAGCAAATGAGGTCAGGGCAACGGTGAGCACAGAATAAAGTGGTTGTTTACTTAAGGCCGAATTTCAGTAAATCACTCTTTAAATAGGGCACTTTGCCCACAACCACCCCTTATACACGAAATTACTTACAACCACCTATTAAACACATTCCGTTAGCAACAAGCCACCCCAACCCCTTTTCCATCCAAAAAACCGTTAACTCATGTAAATTTACCAAAAAGCCCTTATTCAACCGGTTTTGCCAAAAACTTTAATTTTTTGTTTTTTGACCGGTTTTGCAAAAAAAATGAATAAAATAAAAAACCGGTTTTGCAAAAAAAGGATTTATTTTTTGATTTTTTAAAATCGATAAAAAAAATTTAGATTTTAAACCGATAATTTTGTTAAAACCGATAAAATAAATTTTTTTTCGGTTTTTAAACCGATAATAATTTTTTTTAAACTGATAATAATTTTTTTTTTAAATCGATAAAATAATTTTTTTTTAAAATTTTTAATCCGATAATATTTTTAAAACCGATAAAATTATTTTTTAAAAAAATTTTAAATCGATTTTTGATTTTTTATCGGTTTTTTTAAAAAAAGTAAAAAATATTTTATCGTTTTTATCACATTTTATCGGTTTTGCAAAAAAAAAATTATCGGTTTTTTAAAAAAGATTTATCGATTTTATAAACAAAATCAGTTTTAAAAAATCAAAAAATAAATCAGGTTTTTTTCAAAACCGGTTTTTTATTTTATTCAATTTTTTTTTGCAAAACCGGTCAAAAACCAAAAAAAAATAATTTTTTTGGCAAAACCGGTCAAAAACCGGTTTAATAAGGGCTTTTTGGTAAATTTACATGAGTTAACGGTTTTTTGGATGGAAAAGGGGTTGGGGTGGCTCGTTGCTAACGGAATGTGTTTAATGGGTGGTTGTAAATAATTTCGTGTATAAGAGATGGTTGTGGGCAAAGTGCCCTATTTAAAGGGTGATTTACTGAAATTTGGCCTTTACTTAATGATGTTTACCCAATGACAAGGGTTGAATAAGTAATTGATTATTCATGTTAGTCATAACTTGATTAATGGATAATTGATTTTTAGTGTATACACAATATGTAATGTAAATAAAATTAATTTAGTCATAAATCACCTTTTCCAAAACATCAAGAGGAATGAATATTATTACTTCTTTTTACTAGTAATGATTAATAGTGAATCAGATGAGTGAAGCAACCGAAAAATAACATATTAAGAGGGGTTTATCCGTTCTTTATAGAGGAATTAGGTGCTAAAACACAATACAGTGAACCATACAAGTAAGGACATTATGAACTCAGCTCCAATCCTGACATTTTAGAGGCCCTAGGACGAAAATAAATTAAGGGCCCTAATATAAACATAGCATATACATACTAATTTTTTTCGCGAATACATATATACTACTTAAAATCGATCCACCATTCTACATTGAGCCAATAGACAAAAAGACTATTAAAAATCAAATTAAAAGTAACACACCAATTATTCAAGCATATCCCCAAATGACTAAGTGACTTTACATCTAAAATTTATTTACATAGTTCAACTGTTCAAAGAATGATAAGAATTAATCCTCACAGTAACAAAAGAATTCAAGAAAGTAAACAACTACCCGATAAAAACCTGCAGTAATATTAACTAGAGAAATTTATAAACTAAAAGTGAGAAATTCACTCACCTCTCTAAAAATAACGTTTGATTTGCCAACACATAGGTCATTTTTTGAAGTGTTCATATAAACTTATTGAAAACTTTGGAAAATTAAACGATGAATCACAACTGTGAAATTAGGGAATAAAGTTGAAGGTGGAACAAAAGAAGTAGAATTTATCAAAAAAAAAAGAAGAAGAAAGAAGAGTATGATAACGTAAACCAATACGGAATAATTGTTTATTTTCGTTTTATTTATTTCTTTAATTTAGGTGAAGATGTCTATTGGTTTTATGTGGGCTTGCTCACTTTGTTGGGCCTTCAAGTATTTACGGTTATTGGGCCTTTTTTATGTTAAAATAAATTAGAAAGAGAGGAATGAGAATCGAACCTACGTGCTTCAACATTTGAGCATCTGGATTAAGGGAAGTAACCACTAGGCCTATTTGTTATACTGTAACATTTGCTCGCACTAATAAAATAT
Source organism: Rheum nobile (assembly GCA_027886185.1). Classification (NCBI taxonomy): domain Eukaryota; kingdom Viridiplantae; phylum Streptophyta; class Magnoliopsida; order Caryophyllales; family Polygonaceae; genus Rheum; species Rheum nobile. The sequence goes on along the minus strand of WOAB01000072.1, from coordinate 1,381,240 downwards.
AAGAGGCCCATTAAAATTTTGGGCCCTAGGCCGACACACCTGTTGCCCATGCTTCTGGGTCGGGCCTGAGCTTCACTATAAGAGGGCAATATAGCCCTGATATAATATTTCATGCATGTCTAAGCAAGGGTGTAATGAATGATCAAGTCTTAGTTAACATGTTCCATTATTAGAGTGAAAAGTCTCTCTTTCATCAAGTTCTAATGAGGCCTAACATGAAAATATTTGTAACACTTTGTACTTCTAAGATGTTCCATAATCCATAATGATTTTTTCTTACAATTACAAAGCATACAAACGACATATATCCTACATTAAAGTATGCATTATTATCAGTTTAGCATTAGAATTCACATTCCATATGCTCTTCCCATTACTTACACACTTACTAGTTAGGAAATAAAACAAATCATCTAATGAGGTATAACCCGCCATCAAAAGATTAAGGATTATGTTTCGTCCCCTCCAATCCCAAAACCTATCCCACTACAAAGAAGAAGACATCGTAATTCTCTTTAAAACCTCATGGGTTTATCATTCCAAAACTTCTCCGATCTAGTTGTGATGGAATTTTATTGTTGTAAATTTGCAAGTAGTTGGTCGGTGTAGGAGCAGGGGAAGTATATAATAAAAAATAATAATAAACAAATTATAGCGTTTTTTTTGTAAAAAGCGCTAAGTGTTTATATCTTATTATAGCGCTTTTTTGAAGAAAATGGCTAAGAGTTCATATCATAATCATAGCGTTTTTTTGAAGAAAAGCGCTAAGAGTTTATATCATAATTATAGCGCTTTTTTGAAGAAAAGCGCTAAGAGTTTCGAGATTTTACCAAAATAAAATAAATAAAAACATAGCGCTTTTTTATAGAAAAGCGCTATGCGTGTGTTTTTTTATAGCGCTCTCAATATAGCACTATAACTCGTTTTTAACACAAACGCTTAGATAGCGGTTGAAAAACCGCTATCCGTATCACAAAAAAAACGCTATGCCAAGGTCGATCTGTACTAGTGAGACGACGCACTCGAGCACACCCTTTTCGGTGTTTATGGACTTGACGGGGGAGTACTCAAAGGTCGGGAAGCTCTGGATAACAGCGACATCGAGGCCGCGAGGGGTGCGGTAGAATCGGGTGGCGACAATGCAGGCGGTGGAGTCAGTGGAGGAGTCGTCGGCGCAATGGCGAATGTACATGGAGAAGTAGCCGAGGAGGAAGAGGGAGAAGGTGAGAGAGATTATGATGACTCTAATGGAGTGGTTGATGTTGGTGCTATTGTTGGGAACCTGGACTTTCGGCGAGGGCTACACAACGGCCGAAGAGAGTAGAAAGAGGAGGAGAATTGAGAATGGTGGAAATGATTGACATGGTTTCACGGATGAATTAGAGATTGGGAGATATGAGAGGGGGGATTGTAGAGTTTAGGTTGAAGGTTATATGTCTTCATCTTCGAGCGGATCCACAACGGATGCTTATGAATTTGAATGGCCAAGGATGGCGATGTCTTCTGGATGGGGGGGGGGAGACACGGAAAGAAAGGGTTGATTTTTATCATTATCTATTATCTTCAAGTACATTAAGGTGCTTTCTTTTTTTTATTTTTCTTTAACCTTGATTTTTTTTAGTAATCTAATAGGATATTGATTTTTTTGGAAAAGAAAAGGTAAAGCAAGAATACACCAATTGGTATCCAAGTACTCTAGATATGCTATTATGTAAAGGATGGTGTGAAATTGCAAACCCAAACAAAAATGGGATACAAGTGCAATTGGGTCTTTTTTATTTGGAAAGGAACTAATGCCAATTATTGGTATTTCATACGTTTGTATCACCAGGAAGCTTGTAACTTTACATAATTTTCCATTTGTTCCATCTTTCTTCTTTTTTCTATAGTTTTGACCGTTTGTTTCAATTGGTTAGAGTAGATTTACGTCCAAAGCGGAATATTATAGGCCCACGAAAAGGTATATACATCCCAACATTAGGCTCTTTATACACGCCCCCAGTAGGTATGGAATTCGCGACTTCTAAATAGTACGCTTAAGAAAGTCCAACGCCAAACCACTAGAAGTCTAGACTCACTAAATGTTAGTATTCTTACACCGTAATTAATGTAAATCTTATACTTGTACATATAATTTTCTTATAATTTGAGATTATGGGAAGATTTTCACAAATCTATCATAACATTTTTTAGATTGGTTAAAAGTAAACCTTTATCTTCATAGTTCTAAAAATTAATTATGACAGCTAAATTAAACATAATATCTTCGGAGAAAAAAATAATGTAAATTTTAAACCATGAAGATTTCTGATGAGTGTCAAACACCCATCAACATGGACACTCAAGGCCCGGGGATGAAGGCCCGAGCCCGACCCTTCTCGGAGTAGCCAAAACGCCGTCGCTTCAAATGCCACGACAATCAAGCATCCGATACTTCGACTCCAAGGCATTCAAGCGCGCGTTCCTATCCAAGCCTTTATGGCTTTTATCCCTTTTCCCTTTTTGGCAATTAAGTTATGTTAGTGCCTTTTATTTTTGGATGATTAGGGTATTTATCTAGTGGATGGGCGTGTGGACCCATGTGCCTATGGCTCCTAGCCCACTCCCAAAAACCCTAGACTATTTAAGCCTTCCCTTGGCTTCCTTGTCATTTTAGTTGAAGATATATAATTGGAATCCTTGGGTAGAGGAATCCTCCCCTAAGACATCCAATTAATTCTATCAACTCAAACTCTCTCAAACACTCTTCTCTTCTCAATCTCGCACGCTCCTCATTCGATCCACAAGACAACTCGGCTCTAGCTCTTCACGGCCAAGGAACCCCCAAGGGAGGGTTTCCTTGGACTCTCCGACGCAGCCAGCCCTTGGTTCCTCTTGGTTTCCGGCGGCCCACCTCCATTCAAGCTCCATTTGCAAGGTTCCCACATCTAGGAAGGAGAAGAAGGCTCCCCTTGGTCTAGATCTAGCTTCTAGAGGAGCAAAGCCTCACCTTTGGAGGGTTGTTTCTCATCAATTGGTATCAAGAGCCAAAAGCCCAAGCTAAGTCATCTTCTCCCTTTAAAAATTCAATTTTTTATGGTTTTTATCCTTAGCTAGCATGTTCTCCTTCGTTGCTTCCATGGTTCCTTTCGTTTTGCTCTTTGTCTTTCTTGCTAGCTAGAACTTTTTTCTTGTTTCTTCTTGTCTTGTGTTGAAGTTGCATGCTCAGTTTTTCTCTTGTTTCCATGTTTCCATGCCATTTTCATGCTTAGCCTAATTGTTTCTAGCTCCCCTCCCAAAAACAGCCCAAAACCCCACAAAAATACCCCTCTCCGGTGACCTCCACCACCTCCGGCCGCCGGACCACCTTCCCTGCCATCGTAGCCCAGCCCACCACCTCCCAATCTGTCGCCCCACACCCCCCAGCCGGCCCTTGCTTGTTCTTGCTCCATTTTTTAATTGTTGTCCTTGTTTGTACCTTGTCCTTGGTGTACTTTTGTCCTTTTGGGGGAGAGGCCTTTCCCACCTTCTCTTTGTCCTTTTGTCCCCTTAGTCTATTTTAGGTAAAAAGACAAATTGTACCTATAGATGATGGGTTAGTGGATGATGGGCAAGAAGCTTCCTTAGTGGGTGCCACATAGGGCCGAATTTGCTAGTGGCAAGGGCACCTCTCTCTCACCTTCCTACAAGCCTTGTCACACCCCTCATTTGGTGACTTGGCACGTCTAATGCTAAAAAAAAACTGAATACCCTTGTTGTCACTCTCTACAAAAAAAAGTGTTGTGGTCCACTCCTTGAATTCAAACACAATCACATTCGGCCTTGCTTCCCTTTGTATTAGAAAGAGCCAAGCTTATTTCAAGAGGTCCAAACAAAAGGAAAAGGACCCAATCAAAAAAAAAACAGAATACAAAAAAAAAAGAGAAAACAAAGCAAAGGGAAGGTCAAGTTTCTTCTCTTCTTTCGGTTTGGGCCACAACCCTTGGTGGGCTCTCTCACCCTCACTCGGCAACTTGGGCCACTAAGCCCTTCTCTCCATGTTCGTCTAGCCTTTGCCATTGTCAATTCGTGCCTTTGGGGCCCATAGGGTGGTCGTTTTGCCTTCATCTTGGCCTTGTCTTCCTATGTTGCACTTTGGCCTTTTATTCACTTAGCCTAAGGAATACAAGTTGGCTTGGTTTGAAGGTGCTTTGGTCACACTCCCAATTGGTAAGTTACATCTCTCGCTTTTCCTTGTCAACCCTTGTGTGAGCCATTGCTTTTGTCTTAGTCTATTTTCTTTTATTTGTCCTTTATAAATTACTTTCCTTGTGCCTTGGGAATTGTTTACTTGGTTTGCTTGTGGTCTTCTTGTAGGAGAGCCAACACATGGAGGTTCTCGGAGGTTCCCACCGCGCCACCTGTGGCACCACCGCAGTCCGCGCCCATCGACACCGGTGCTTCTTCCCATGGCCCGACGGAGCCCCTCCATGATCCCACGGCGCAAGCTCGGGGCAAGGCGCCCATGTACCATTCACCACCCTCCGATGCCCGGACACTCGCCGAGCGCTTGCCACCACCCCGGGAGCCGAGCTACTACGACCACCATGGGGCACTCACCGACTCACGCGGCCATCATGATGCTCGGCTGCTGCCGGGCCGGCATCCTCACCGCTCCGCAGCCCCCTTTGATGGAGAGCTCTCTCCACGCGCCACCCGGGCCCCCGCCGGCGATGCCCTACCCAATCCCCGCTATGGGTATGGCACTTGTGATGACGGAGATGATGCGTTTGGGGCCCATGAGGAAGATGAGGTGTTTGATGACGTCTTCCCCGAGCCATTTGAGGATGACCCCTTGGCTGACTTGCTCCCCCGTCCTCATTTGGACCGCCGAGACCGTGGCCACCACCGGCGCCATATGGATCGTCGTGACCCACATTGGCTCCCTCCATCGCCGGCTCACTTTCGAAGACGTGGGCAAGCCGCCCGCCCATTCCATGACCGGCGTGATCCGGCCGGGCCCGTCCCACACTATGGCCAACGCCGGGAGGTCAAGGTCCACATCGAGCATTTTGAGGGCAAGTATGATGTAGCCAAGTTCCTTGATTGGAAGCAAAGCATGGAGTATGCCCTCAACCATTGCCAATATGAGGACTATGAGCGGGTTGAGATTGCCACACTCCAATTCTGGGGCCATGCTCGGGCTTGGTGGTTCCGCTTCACCAAGGAGAGGGAGAGGCACCGCTTACCGCCGGTTGAGGCTTGGAACCAACTCATCTACGCCATGACCAAGCGATATGTGCCGGAAGACTACCTTGAACACATGCGCCTCCAAATCTCCCTTGCCCGCCAAGGCGCCCGCACCCCGCTTGAGTTCTTTGCCGAGCTCGAGGAGCTTATTCACAAGGCCGGCGTGTCCACAACCCCTGCCTCTCTCCGCACTATGTTCCTCCGTGACCTTGATGTGGACATCCGTGAGCCATTGATCCTACTCCCCATCCGGGACATCAACACACTCACCCACACGGCCATGGAGATCTACAATCAACTCCAACGGAAGAAGAAGGCCGCATGGGCCCGTGGACAGCCTTCTCGGTTTACCGGCACGCCAAACCCCCCTTTGGGCCCTCCCACGGCCACCATTGTTGCCCCGCAGCCGCGTATCGAGCCCGCTCCAGGCCCGCCCAACTCCACCGAGGCCGCCGGAACCACTAGGCTGCGTGATCCACTCCGAGGGCCGACCCCCGACACGCGTGCCCCGGGCCCCATCCCCGAGCGGTCTAGCGACCGTGCTTGCTTCAAGTGTGGCGTATGTGGCGACATTCAAAGGGATTGCCCCAACCCGAAGCGGGTCTTGTTCACCGCCACTAGTGGGTATGAATCCTTTGATGATGAAGAAGAGGCCCCGGAGGACGAGCATGAGGCCTCCGCGGAGGGCGTTTATGAGAATTATGATTGTGCCCCCCTTGAGTATGGAGTCGCCGCTCCCTTGAGCTTAGTGACTCACCGTGTGCTTTCGATCCATGAGGGTGACACACAAGGCCAACGGGAGAGTCTCTTTCACACTAGATGCCTCATGGGTTCTTCCTCCCTTAGTGTGATCATCGATGGAGGGTCATGCGCCAACTTCGTCAATGCGCGTGTGGTTGAGAAGCTCCATCTCCCCACCACGGCTCATCCTCATCCCTATACCCCCCAAGGGCTCGGCGAAGGTACAAGCAATGTGGTAGATAGGCAATGCCACATTGCTTTCTCTATTGGCTCCTACTTTGATCAAATTTTGTGTGATGTTATTTCTATGGATGCCACTCACCTTTTGCTAGGAAGGCCTTGGCACTTTGATCGGCGAGTGATCCATGATGGATTTCTCAATACTTTTGCCTTTGTCCATGAGGGGAAGCGGATCACTCTCTTGCCTATGTCTCCCTGTGAAGTTCTTGAAGATCAAATTGAGAGGAATAGGCTCAAAGCCCTTGAGGGACACAAGCATGCCGTACCACCTCCCAAAGGCAAGGGCGAGACCTCCACCACCCTCAGCCCGCCGCCTTGCGGCACGTCTCCTCTCGGGTCGGCACCCGCCTCCAGCCAGCAGCCGTCGCACCACCCACCGGCTGCCCTCCAAGGGCGTTGTGAACGCCGCATGCTTTTAGTCCGCTGCCGCATCTGTCCGCCGGCTCCTTCTCCCGGGCGCCCTTGTTTCTCCTTGGAGGCTCCCCTTGACTGCGCCATCATGCGCTATGTGGCCTTGCTTTTCCCTTGGCCGAAACCACCACAACCGTCGGGGGCCTCTCTATTGCTCAACCATCAAGTCGATCGGCCTCTCTCCAATGACGGGTGGTTCAAGACGGACCGAGACAAGAATACCCACATCTTGTCTCCAAGGATTGGGTTTTCTTCTCCTCGTGCTTATACTTTCATGATTCTTATTCCCTTGTCCTTGCATTCACCCGAGGCACCCTTTAGTCTTCCTTCCCCGGCATGTGCCACTTGGGATGGCTTTGTGCAACATTTTAGGGTTGTTTTTTACCTTGTCCGAGAGCATGATCCTTGTGACCTTAGAGCCCCATTTAGGTCATTATTGTTTGAGGATGCTTTGGAGTCCCCTTTTGAGTTTGGGAACACATGCTATGTCACCATCTTTGAGGATTATACTCTTGCACCACCACTTGTTCCCCTTTGCCTAGGTACCACCCTTTCGGCCATTACACAATCCTAGTCCATGATCCACCCACTTGGGACTACCTCGCTGCGGTTTTTCTCACCGGGTTGCTCATATATAAGAAGGGGAGGGACCCCATATATGTTTTAGGTGAGACAATCCATAGGAGCCTTCGTGGCATGTCTTGTTTTCCCCCGCCACCACCAACCGAGCACCCTCCCTTTCCTTTTGGCCTCGAGGGTACCCCTTACACTTTTATGGTGGGTTGGATACTTCATTTGGTGACTCGTATTTAGAGATTTTGGTGGCCACATTTTGGGGTGTGCTATGTATTTGACACTAATTCCACTTTTCCCCCCGATGATGACTTGATTAGGGCCATCCTTAGGGCTCCCCCGTACCGTTGGGTAACGTTTCCATTGCTTGTTGAGTTTACTTGCTCTAGGACTATTGTGGGATCGCCTCCTATGTTGGCACGGATTGCAGCCCAGGGTCGCTCCACTCCTCGTCCATCTAGCCATGACGCCTCCCACGTGATCAAGTGGATTATCGACATTGCACCCGAATTGAGGACAATTATCCCTCAAGAAGGGGAGAGTGATGAGTGCCAAACACCCATCAACATGGACACTCAAGGCCCGGGGATGAAGGCCCGAGCCCGACCCTTCTCGGAGTAGCCAAAACGCCGTCGCTTTAAATGCCACGACAATCAAGCATCCGATGCTTCGACTCCAAGGCATTCAAGCGCGCGTTCCTATCCAAGCCTTTATGGCTTTTATCCCTTTTCCCTTTTTGGCAATTAAGTTATGTTAGTGTCTTTTATTTTTGGATGATTAGGGTATTTATCTAGTGGATGGGCGTGTGGACCCATGTGCCTATGGCTCCTAGCCCACTCCCAAAAACCCTAGACTATTTAAGCCTTCACTTGGCTTCCATGTCTTTTTAGTTGAAGATATAGAATTGGAATATTACCTTGGGTAGAGGAATCCTCCCCTAAGGCATCCAATTAATTCTATCAACTCAAACTCTCTCAAACACTCTTCTCTTCTCAATCTCTCAATCTCTCACGCTCCTCATTCGATCCACAAGACAACTCGGCTCTAGCTCTTCATGGCCAAGGAACCCCCAAGGGAGGGTTTCCTTGGACTCTCCGGCACAGCCAGCCCTTGGTTCCTCTTGGTTTTCGGAGGCCCACCTCCATTCAAGCTCCATTTGCAAGGTTCCCACATCTAGGAAGGAGAAGAAGGCTCCCCTTGGTCTAGATCTAGCTTCTAGAGGAGCAAAGCCTCACCTTTGGAGGGTTGTTTCTCATCAATTTCCATAACACCATAATAAAATATAATATATTCTAAAATAGATGATTATGAATTATTAAATTCTCTATAAAAGGTTCAGCTTAAATTTGTTTATCTAAATCCATGTACTTTTTTTAGGTCTTGATCGTCTGGTTCGATTGGTCGGAACTGCTCTACGTCTAATTCCATGTACTATTGGCACACAAAGTGGTAGACCCCACCCCACATCAATATCTCCATACACGCCTCCAACATGAATCGAATTCGAGACCTCTGGATAAAACGCTTAAGGGAGTCTAACACCAAACCACTAGACCAAGTGAATGTTGGTTCTATAGCCATGAGCTTAATATACAACATATATATACAATTTTGCATACTACCTACGCTCAAACTTGATAATGAGTGTTTTCTTAAGAATTTCAATTTTAAAAACTAGACCCTAAAATAAATAAAAAATTAATAGAAATATTAAATAACCATTTTAATAAACAAAATTCAGCCTAATCTTTCAAAATAAAAATTCTAAATTTACGTCCTCAGAATATATGAGTTAAGAATTATATAGTTAAAATATTACTAAGTTAGGATGATTATCTTGTCTATTTTAATATATTTTACTAATAAGATTTTAGAGAGTGTTTAACAATTAAAATCAATTGCTAATAATTAAAGTAAAATCATTAATGTCACATGTCAATCCCCATCTCACCTCGTTTTAAAAGAGTTTATTACCGCAAAAGCACCTTAATATGAAACCTCTTACCTGTACTGTTCTTTGAAATCTCTTTCCTGAATGATCCTTGGTACTTTGTGGCTGCTATTTGGTATTTTTTATTGCATGTTGCTGATCCTTTTTATTTGAACCTTAATCTGAAACCTTTCTATTGGCTTCTTATTGAGCTTACTAATCTGATTTGGAGAAGTTGTCATTGCTTGACTACTGTTTCCTTGCCTTTGGTTAAAGGTATTAATACTTTGATTGATATCCATTGTTATGAATTGGAATCCAGTGTGAACTTTGACAATTTGAACCCTTCTGATATTGAAAGTAATTTTATTACTTTGGTCGATGAGACTTTGAAGCTTGTTCTTTTTGGCAACCAGACTAACAACAAACTGAACCCGGGTGTGACAGATCTTGAAAAATATGTTGATAGGGTAACCCTCTTGATTATCTTTTGGTTGCACACCTCCTGCTGCTACAGATCTAGGTTGATCACTTGTCTTCTTTGCTTCCCTTATTGGTATCTGGCTAGCCTTAAGCCTCTGATCTGGCCCTTTGACTCCTTTGCGACTTGTTGGAATCTGACCTTATATGAAGTGAAGGTTTTACACTTGTTGTGCTTTCTTCGTTTATGGTTTTCTAAAACCAATCATATCCTAAACCTTGTGACCTTGCATGAACTGATGGAAACTGTGCAGCATCTGAACTCTAGTGAACATATGGGAGCTTGGGGTGATTGCCATTTCTGCTGCTTATATAGCATTAACTTTGCTAAAATGAATTCCTTGAATAATAATACCTATGATGTGCAGACCTCCTTTAGCTGTCTAGTTTGTTTCTCCAGACAGTGGAATGCTAAACACCAGGACAAAGATGAGGCCTTAGAAATCCTGCATCTTAATTACCATTTGGTGAGACTTCTTCTTTTGCATCATTGTACTACTTGTAAAATGACTAATAGAACTTGTGCTTCATGGTTGTGGTTATAGGTGCTTCTTGAATGGGCCAAAATCCCCAAAACTGACGATAAGAAATTCTGCTTCAAAGCACTTGAAGGAACATGGCATCACCAAAGAATTCACATTCTGAAAAATCACACCATGAACAAACAATTCCGGAGTCTCAACTCCCTAAACAATCTTGGTCGAAATTTATGGGTTTTGCGAATGTTGCATTGTTCCTTGTCTCAACAATTAAAGGACAAGGAATATGCATAATTCTGGCTTATGAACAATCACCAACTGAACAAACCACTTTGGAGTTTTTACTCTATGAACAACCATTCCCTTAAACCTTGGTTTTTGTGGCTGATGTCCTTCATTCCGTCTCCTTTGAATAACTTTAATCTGTATGGGTGGACCCAAACTGAACCTTGGTATGCTTGTAAACCTTCCTTAAATGTTACAGGGTTATACACTTTGGTATGTATAGAACTGCTGCCTGGCAGCATGAGGAATCATATATGTCTACATTTGAACAATATTATGAATATATTTCTATCTATATGTGGACAAGTAGGAACAATTACTGGAAAAACCAAATTGTAGCGGGATTACGTACTCTCTGGAATTTTGCTTCAGGGAATATGTTCAAGTCCTGGGACTATATGACAAGATACAAAACAAAACTTCATGGAAATATTGATTTGTACTGTTACCAATTTTTTTGGTATTCTTATAGAAGCTTTCCTGACAAGTATTTTATACTTGTGAACCTATACTATAATAACAGTAGACTCACACAAATTAACCAAAATATTCAGCAACAAACCATTTATGAACTTCACGTTATTTATATATGCTTTTTGCATCCACATCACAACCCTACTAGCAAGTCCCCTAAATGTCTAAGGATATGGGGCAGAAACACAATTGGTTTTTTATGAAGATCACAACCTGGAATGGCCGTGGAATCGGGAAGAAATCTTTTTGGATGGATGTTGAATCCTTCTGCAAAATTGAACGAATACAATTAATTGCACTCTTTGAAACAAGAACAAACAAAGAACCAAGTCAAAAAGTGTGGAAAAAAGCGGGATTTGATCAATTCTACTGTGTCCCGGCTATGGGCTTCTCAGGTGGCATTTGCGTTATGTGGAAGACCTACCAACTTACAAATAAAATCCTTGAAATTGACCAAATTGAAACAAGATTTATTAGTATTAAGTATACAAACCTGCTCACGAACAAAAAACTTATGCTAATCCTAACTTATGCTCCACAAAATGAATCTGCAAAAAATGTGTACTGGGACGAACTCATTTCCTTTATAAAAAATTGTTCTCTTCCATGCATTATTATGGGAGATCTGAACGAAATACAAGACCCTTTTGAAAAATTAGGTGGTTTAATACCACCTTTGACAAAATTTGTAAGATTAAGACAATTTAAGAATGAATGTGAACTTTTGGAGACCCCTATTCAAGGAACCATCTATACCTGGCGAAAGAACAAAACAAAAATAGATAACATATATGAAAAACTGGATAGGGTACTTATTCATCACCAGATCCTTCAATGGTACCCTGATATCGTACTAAACACTTTGCTTTTACCAGCTCAGACCACTGTCCCATCTCTATCGATCTTGACTCAACAGTACCTTTCAAAAATCTACCGTTTAAATTTGAAAAAATCTGGATGACCAGAAAGGACTTTAGAAATGTTGTTAAACAAGCTTGGAGAACTAACTATCATGGTTCTATATTGTATAATCTTGTATCCAAGACAAAATTATTTAAGAAATATGCCAAGATCTGAAATAAAAGTACATTTGGTAATATATTTACTCAATTACAAACTATAGAAAAACAACTTTCTAAAATCCAAACTGAGATCTGTACTCAGCCTACAAATGATCTCATTAAAAGACAAATAAGAATCATAGAAACAAAAGAAAAACTTCTTTGCTTCCAGAAAATTTACTGGAACCAAAGAGCTAAAGTTAAACACATCAAATATACTGATACGAATGCTAGCTATTTTCACAAAATAGCAAGTGGAAGAAGAAATAGAAAAATTATAAAAGAAATTAAAACCCAAGAAGGAACAAGTATTACTGGAGATGAGAACATTAGAAATGAAATCAGAAATGACTTCATTAAAAGGTTCAGAAGTGAGGATATGGACCAGAGATTAGTCCAGGAAAATCTAGAATTAATTCAATCTGAAATCTCTACAGATGACAACTTAGAATTAATAAGGAACGTAGTCAATGAAGAAATTAAGAAGGTTGTTCTTAACATTGGCTCGGATAAATCACCAGGTCCTGATGGTATGACAGCATAATTCTATCAAAAATATTGGGACATTGTAGGTCCTTATGTTATTCAAGCAGTTAAAAGCTTTTTTCTATTTGGGAAATTGCTCAAACAAATAAATCACACATTTATTTCTCTGATTCCAAAACATGACAATCCAAACTGTACCAATCACTATAGACCCATAAGTCTGTGTTCTATAATTTATAAGATTATCTCGAAAATGATAACATCAAGACTTAAAGGAAGCATGGAAAAATTAATCCACCCCCTATAGGGTGCCTTTGTTGCAAATAGAGCCATCCAAGATAATATCTTGATTGCTCATGAAATTTTTCACTCATTTAAATCGAAAAAAGGAACTGAAGGATTCATTGCCCTAAAATTAGATATGGAAAAAGCTTATGATAGAATTGAATGGAATTTCATTATTAAAATTATGAAAAAAATTGGATTTCATGAAAAATTTATCAACTGGATAAAAGAATGCATTATAACGGTATCCTTCTCGGTGCTTGTAAACAACGGACCTACGGAAATTTTACAACCATCAAGAGGACTTCGATAGGGCGACCCCCTTTCCCCTTTCTTGTTTATTCTAGGATCTGAAACCCTTGCAAGAAAACTCCAAAAAGCTTCAGAAAGACCACGGAAACCGCTAGGATTTCAAATCACTCAACAAGGAACACGAAATCCGTTTCTGGCATTTGCGGATGACATTGTGATCTTCTCAAAAGCTAAACAGGAAAACTGCAAGGAAATTAAGGATATTGTTGATAAATATTGCAAAATCTCAAGACAAAAAGTAAATTTTCATAAATCGGCTTTTCAAGTCACAAAAAAGGTTACCAACCAAAAGAAATTAGCAATTCAAGGTACTCTCACAATCACTAATATGATATCTCTCGAAAAATATCTAGGTTGCCCTATCATTATTGGTAGAGTCAACTCGAATACCTTTGTTGATCTCTTAATTAGCACACAACAACAACTGTCTAAATGGAAAGCAAATTCTCTTTCCCAAGCAGGAAGAACAACACTAATAAAAGCTAATCTGGCATCAAGACCAAACTATATTATGCAAAGCTTTATGTTACCTACACACACACATAATGAACTTGACAAGTTAAATAGATCTTTTTTTTGGAACAAAGACAACTCCTATAAACCTCTTATAGGCTGAGAAAAGATATGTAAACCAACACAACAAGGAGGACTTGGATTGAGAAAATTAAAGGACATGAATAAAGCCCTACAATTTAAATTATTATGGAAAATCTTAGTAGAGCCGAATAATTATTGGGTCACAGTTGTTACTGAAAAATACTTGAAAACAATCCATATATTTCAATACGAGAAAACAGGAAATTGCTCCTGGCAATGGTCCAAAATGGTTGAACTCATGGATGAATTCAAATCTGGACTAATTTGGTAAGTTGGTAATGGCAGAACAATCAATTTATGGTCGGATAATTGGGTCTCTAAAACCCCTTTTTGTGATATCATAAACAAACAATTAATCTTGAATAAGGATGCTCTGGTGGCTGATTTTATGTTGCCAAATAAAACCTGAAACAAGGACTTAATAGAACAATGTTTACCTCATGATTTAGCCAAAAGAATAATCTATATCCCAATACCCTTGAATGATATTCATGATAGAATGTACTGAGAAACTAACAAAAATGGTTGGTTTTCTACGAACTCTGCTATGGAACTGATTAACAGAAACAAAAGATATACTGCCTATGATTCTTCATGGATTTGGAAGATGGATACATACCCCAAAGTCAAAAACTTTATCTGGAAAATAATGAAAAACGGACTTTCAACCAAAGTTAGATTAGCAGAAAAAGGTGTAGCAATCCCCTAGGGTTGTATCCGTTGCAATGCTCAATTGGAGGATTTGAATCATCTCCTATTCCATTGTAACCATACCATGAAAACAATAGAGAAAATGAATTATCATACCTATGTTATCATTAGATCCCTAAATATAGGAAATAAAAAAAATTATGAAATCATTGAGGAAATTCGACAAAAAACTAATAGATCACAATTCGTAGAATTAGTGGTATGTTGGTAGGGAATTTGGTTTTATATAAACCAACAAAGTTTTGGAAGAACAAACGATGATACATATATCATAAAGGATGTACCAAGTTATATTAAAAAAACAAATTGAGAATTGGAAAAAGACGAAGAGTTGGAACCCTGATTGTTTAGCAGGAGACAAACAAAAAACACATAGAATGAACAACTTTAGATGACCAATAAAGAAATGGAAAAAACCACCGGATAACATAATTAAAATCAATACAGATGGATCCACCAAAACTAATGGTGAATCTATCTTTGGCTACATTTTTAGTAACAACATAGGTAAACCAATCTTCTTCTTTGGGGATAAATGTGGTATCTCAAGCCTTTAAAAACAGAAACGCTTGCAGTAAAAAATGCCCTGATAAAGGCCTATGAATTAGGCATTATCGAAATTCAACTTGAATGCGATAACCTTACCAATGTGAATGTTCTTAATCAAATATGGCACTGTCCATGGGATATTGAAATGTTAATCTCTAATATCTTGTGTGTTTTACAACTGTTTTATACAGTGTAGATTTTTCATGTCTTCCGAGAAACAAACGTGGTGGCCGACTCCATTGCAAAGATGGTCTAGCGGAGTTCCTTGGAAGATATTCGAGATTGTCTAGAACTTGTAATTCTCATCCGAAAGGATGCTATAGACTGAGAAACCGTCTTTTCTGTGGTTTCCAGTCTAATTTTTACCTAATCAAAAAAAAAGAAAAAAAAGAGTTTATTACCTGTCATTTTAATTAGATCCTATCTACTTAATAAAATTACAATTAAAGAGTGATAATTAAGTTAATATTGAACAGTAATATAGTTTGATTTTCTAGTTAATCACCTACAATAAAAAAATCCCATAAAATATCATGCTTTTATTTCATTCTTTAAGTATGGCGTGATCTATTTTAACAAAGTAATATGATTTGATTTTTTTTCTTTTGGAATAATTTTGTCAAAATTCCACCACTAATATTTTTCCTACTTTATATTCGAAAAATATTATGAAAGTAATTTAATCGATTTCTAATCATGAAATCAACCTCAATTGGACCTAGACTTGAAATAATTCAAACCCAAACATTTACCATAAACAAAATGGAAACACTAACCTTGATCAATGCTTGTTAGTCTTTCAAAGAACAACTCTTCAAAGTTTTTCTCCTCCTTTGCCTTCTCTTTAATTTGTCTCTAGATGGAATAGAAACCCTTAAACTTTCTCTTATTTTCTTAATCAGAAAAGAACCAAGACTTTCTGCACTCTTTCTTGTCTTGGGACAGCCGTGCAGTTAACCCATACAAAAGTAGTTACTTCTTTTCTTTTATAGTTAAACCAAATGGGATAACTACTTCTATTAATAAGTAACTAACTTCATCTAATGTCCATATATAAGAGAAAGAGCATATATGCATAAATATATAGGCAGGAGAAGAGGGAGTTTAATTAAAATTTTAACCCCTAGATTCTAAAAACTTTAACCGATACCGATCCATCACGGTGTCAACTTTATTATTAAAATCCCATCATATAATATGAACTTAATCCTTCATGATTAAACCGAAAGACACATAGGCCATATCGAATGTTTATTTCATAATTATCCTAACATTCTCCCACTTGGCCTTTGTGTCGACTTGATGGTTCAATAACTGTAATGCGCACTTTTATATCAAGTTCATTTAACATTTAATAACCTTAATCGAATTAGAAATGATTGGATCATGGAGGTCACACGTCATTGAGCGACATGATCCTTTCCATGTATCACAAACCAATCCCAACTTAATGAAACTTTAAATTTAGAAGTACCATAACTCTCAAAACAATCACATGTCATCTAATAAACATAAGTGTACACACATACCATAATGATAACATGTTCGATAAAACAGAAACATAACCATAAGTGAATTCAAAGTGTTACAAACATAATGAGCGTACCATAATCAGAATAGCAAGACTTTATCTATAACACCCATACGCTCTACATGGTCAATGAACGCCTTGGGTGGTAACCCCTTAGTCAACGGATCCGCTACCATCATATCCGTTCTAATATGCTCAAATGACACTCTACGCTTCTGCACCTCATCTTTGACCGACAAGAACTTCAACTCTATGTGTTTAGCATCTTTAGAGTACTTGTCGTTCTTTGAGAAGAAGACGGCTGTGGAATTATCACAATAAATTCTCAGCGGCCTGGCTATACTATCGACCATTCCAAGCCCCGAGATAAAGTTCCGCATCCACAATGCATGAATAGTGGCCTCAAAGCATGCCACAAATTCGACCTCCATGGTGGAAGTAGCAATGACAGAGTGCTTTCTACTCTTCCATGACACTGCCCCCTCAGCTAATAGGAACAAATAGCCAAACGTCGATTTCCTGCTATCAACGCATTCGGCATAATCTGAATCTGAATATCTAATGACCTCTAGATGATCGGATATCCTGTATGTAAGCATGATCTCCTTGGTGCCTTGCAAGTACCTGAGAACCTTCTTTGCAGCTTTCCAGTGGTCCATCCCGGGATTACTTTGATATCGACCCAACATTCCTACAGCAAAGCTGATATCTGGTCGAGTACAAGTCTAAACATAGTTCAAACTCCCCACCACTGATGCATATGGGATTCTTTCCATTTCCTTTCGTTCCAATTCATTTCTGGGACATTGCATTTTACTGAACTTGTCCCCTTTCTGTATAGGAACTATCCATGCGGAGCACTTTTCCATTCTGTATTTCTCTAAGATCTTATTGATATAACCTTTTTAAGACAATCCTAACAATCCTTGTGATCTATTCCAAAATATTTATATTCCAATCACATAGGATGCCTCACCCATATCTTTCATTTCAAAGTTCTTAGAGAGATACTTCTTTATATCATGTAACAAGCCTATGTCATTTACAGCAAGCAAAATATCATCAACATATAAGACTAAAATTATAAACTTGCTCCCACTAACCTTTATGTAGATACACCGATCAACAGTAATCTCTACAAAACCGTATGACGTGATAATATCAATTAAACTTTAAATACCATTGTCTGGAAGCTTGTTTCAGTCCATATATTGACTTTCTCAGCTTACACACCATGTGTTCTTTTCCTGTGGCCAAGAACCCTTCAGATTGGTCCATATATACTTCCTCCTCAAGCTCACCATTCAGAAAGGCGGTTTTCACATCCATTTGGAGAAGCTCAAGATCATAATGAGCCACCAATGCCAAAACAATTCGGTAGAGAATCCTTCTTAGATACTGGAGCAAAGGTCTCTTTATAGTCAATGTCCTCCTTCTGGGTGAAACCTTTAGCAACAAGTCTGGCCTTATATCTTTCAATGTTGCCCTTTGAGTCATGTTTCGTCTTATAGACCCAACGGCCTTGGAACCCTTAGGCAACACAACTAAGTCCCAGACTTTGTTATCGCCCATTGACTTGATTTCTTCTTTCATGGCAATCAATCACTTTTCAGAATTGTCACTTTCCATGGATTTTCTGAATGAGACAGGGTCTTCATCAAGGCTTAAGTCAAATTCATTTTTAACAACATAAACCACATAATCATCTGGAATGGCATATCTTCTTTCCCTTACAGATCGCCTTAACGGTTCATGGGGTTCATTATTCTCTTCTTGAATTGTAACTGGTTCATCTACCATGCTTTCATCCTGTGGGATATGAACATCATTATGTTGTTCCATTGTGTCATTTGACTGTGATGCAACAATTGGTACAACAACTTTAGAAGAAATAACAGGTGAAGGAACTTCAACTTGAACTCTTGAATGTCCACCTTTCGTGGTTCACCACTCCCACTAGTTTGACCATTTTCAATGAACCTAGCATTACCCGTCTCAACTATTCTCGTACTGTGATTAGGATAATAAAATACATACCCCTTTGACTTTTTAGGATAGCCAATGAAGAACCCAGTGACTGTCCTTGGATCAAGTTTCTTTTCATGTGGGTTATATAGCCTTACTTCTGTTGGACAACCCCAAACACGAAGATGCCTTAATCTAGGTTTCCTTCCCGTCCACAGTTCATAAGGTGTCTTAGGAACTACCTTACTAGGAACCTGGTTAAGCACATACGTTGTTGTCTTTAATGCATATATCCACAATGAAAGGGGTAGAGAGCAATTACTTATCATGCTCCTAACCATACCCATTAATGTACGATTCTGCCTCTCAGCTACACCATTCTGCTGAGGTGTATCAGGCATTGTATACTGTGCACAAATGCCTCTAGTTTCAAGCAACTTTGCAAATGGACCTGGACATTGTCCACTTTCATTGAATTTTCCATAAAACTTACCACCTCTATCAGATCTCACTACCTTTACTTTTCTATCTAACTGCCTTTCCACTTCATTAATGAACACCTCTAGGATGTTTACAGATTGAGACTTTTCATGCAGTAGATATACATATCCATAATGTGAGTAATCATCAATAAAGGTGATAAAGTACTTTTCCCCGCTCCATGAAGGAGCGTCAAAAGGACCACATATATCGGTGTGAATTAACTCAAGCAGCTGAGTGCTTCTCGTGGCTGGCTTCTTTACTATGTGTTTAGTCTGCTTGCCTTTAATGCAGTCTACACACACATCTAAGTCACTAAAATCAAATTGAGGAAGGATTTCATTCTTTACCAACCTCATTATCCTTTCCTTGGAAATGTGACCTAATCTTTGATGCCACAAGAAAGCAGAACTTTCATTAGATGCACTACGCTTAATGCCTTGACTTTCAATATGAAACAAGGATTCAGACAACTTAACATCAAGATTGAATATATAAAGTGAATCAATCAAAGTACCATAACCATAATAGTAATCATTTCGATACAATGAAAATCCACCATGTCCAAACTTAACATAAAAACATAAATTGTCCAATCTACTTATGGAAACAAGATTTCTAGCACACTCAGGTACAAAAAGACATCCTTCAAGATATATATGACAACCGTTGTCAAAGATCAATCTATATGTCCCAATGCCCTCAATTCGTGCCTTCATCCTGTTCCCCATGAACAAGTATTGTTCAACTCCTCTTATGGGCTGGATCGAACTAAATCCCTGTTTAATATGAGATACATGAGTAGTACCACTAGAATCTAACCAACAAGTATTATTAGGCACTTCTATAAGGTTTGACTCAAAGCAAATAAAACTATAATATGTACCTTTCTTATCGAACCAAGCCTTCCTTTTCGGACAATCTTTTTAGAAATGTCCCATTTTCTTGCAAAAGTAACACTTCTTCTCCTTTTGGATTTGTCTCTCGGGTCCCTTCATGAAAGCCTTATCCTTCTTCTTGTCCTTCTTACTTGGCTTTCCTTTACTGCTGCTGGCACCATCATGACCTACGAGATGAACTGCCTGATCCTTCATCTTCTTTAATCTCTCCTCCTCTTGAACCAACATAGCCTTCAATTCCTGAAAGTTCCACTTATCCTTAATAGTGTTGTAGTTCACCTCGAACTAGCCAAACTCAAGAGGTAGAGATTTGATGATGAACTTGACCGAGAATGTCTCATTTACATCCATCCCTAAGGTCTTTAACTTTGCTTCCAAATTAGACATGTGCATCACATGATCATGGATAGGCTGAGACCAATCAAACTTCTTCGTATTCAGCTGACTCATAAGGCTGCCTACAATTGACTTGTCCGCCAAAACCGATTGTGAACACTCCTTAATTTTATGCATAAAATCTATTGCATTCTCTGTCTTAGGCATGGATGGCTTAATACTTTCCGCCATCGTCACCCTTATAAGGTTCAAACTCAACCTGTTAGACCGCTCTCAAGCCTCATAAAGAGACTTTTCATCATCAGAGCTAGTATCTGTAATGGTTGAGGGCTGCTCATCCGTTAATATTGCAAGGTCCAATGCCATTATACCCAGTGTAAACCGGATCTGTTCGGACCAATCATCATAGTTCAGCCCATTGAACTTCACAACAGAGTTAGCAGATGCAAACAAATTTGATGAAGCTGCAAACATTTATACATGCTTACCAATTAGTGCTTTGAGAACTTAATACAGATTCATAAACTATCATATAAGCTTTGAAGCGTGCATTCAAGTAACCTTTAGGCAATACTTAAACACAAGCACTATCATTGATGCTAAAAATCATACTTTAATAATTAATCATATACATACACAAGTCAAATAAGCATGCTATCTTTGGATATACACACTATTCAACCTAAGTAGTAACGACTAAATTCTATATTATTATTAACTATATTCAATGACCCACCTTTGGGTGATCTCCTAGAATATAGAGAATAAAACAATTGATCAATCAAGCTTTAATGTCATGCATAGCATCTCTATAATCATGATCAATCGATAGATATACTTTTATCTCCAAATGTCTAAATGTAACATAACAAGGCCACTTTGGTGACTAACATGTTATATAGAATATAAACATTGAACTTTAATGAGTAAGAGTATCCTTATAGTATGTTTAATATTTCATAACACAAATTACCCAACTTTAATGTATATAAATACCTTAATAGCATGGGTTATACAAAACAATCATTCAAATTATAAATTGAACCCGATCATGTATAAGGCCATACTCTCATGTAACCGACATCCTACCGCTTTCATTATGTCGTTCAAATAAATTTCTATTTTATCTTACGGCAACACAACTTTCTATTGCCAAATCATGCATTACTAAATTTATTAATAAACATGCATATAAATGATCTCATGAGTAATCTTCCGTACAACACATAATTCCGAATCATGTAAATATATATATGGCACATGCCATTAATCATTTCAGCAGAATACCAATACCATCAACATGAATGGGCCGAATGGCCATAACCATCAACATGAATGGCATGCAAATTAATCCAGAAGGACAATACCAGCCCTCACCATGAATGATGGTTAAAGGTTAAGTACGTAGGAATACTCGTGCAAAACAGGGTTCAAATTTGCACATGAAATCATTTTAGCAGAAGCACAGTAATCGACAATATAATTCTGTTTGCATGATTATCCAATTGTGAACCAATTGAAAGCAATTTAATCGTTTTCTAATCATGAAATCAATCCCAATTGGACCTAGACTTGAAATAATTCAAACCCAAACATTTACCATGAACAAGATGGAAACACTAATCTTGATCCATGCTTGTTAGTCTTTCAAAGAACAACTCTTCAAAGTTTTTCTCCTCCTTTGCCTTCTCTGTAAACTTTCTCTTATTTCATTCATCAGAAAAGAACCAAGACTTTCTGCACTCTTTCTTGTCTTGGGACAGCCGTGCAGTTAACCCATACAAAAGTAGTTACTTCTTTTCTTTTATAGTTAAACCAAATGGGATAACTACTTCTATTAATAAGTAACTAACTTCATCTAATGTCCATATATAAGAGAAATAGCATATATGCATAAATATATAGGCAGGAGAAGAGGGAGTTCAATTAAAATTATAACCCCGGATTCTAACAACTTTAACCGATACCGATCCATCACGGTGTTGACTTTAATATTAAAACCCTATCATATAATATGAACTTAATCCTTCATGATTAAACCGAAACACACATAGACCATATCGAATGTTTATTTCATAAATATTATAACATATTATACAAAAACCACCCACCATAACTTATCCTCCCATGTATACGTCAGTGCGTGTTACTAAATAGTTGTTATAAGTTTTAACTATTTACCTATACCTATAAGATCTTAATGGATTTAATACTAGAAGATACAATTAATAAGTTAACTAGTGTAGATCCGTGCCCAATACGAGTGAATAGAATCAAACGAAAACTGGTTTTTCTTTATGAGTTAACATCTACTATATCGAAAAACTAATCTATCCTAATATATTAAAACTGAAGGCATGTTAGTGTTAAAAATTGAGCCACTTACAGCGTATATACATCACATTTGACAGCCTATATGTATGACACATGTCCCTAAAAACTACCCATCATCCCACGTTCTCCTACCACCTTCTCCATTTTCCAATTTTTATTCAACTGCACGGGAGCCACTATAAATATCACCGTCTAATATACTATATAATAACTAAAGCAGAATCGCGTCTACATAGTCACGCCCCCCGAAATTGCCCCCGCGTTTGTCGCTGACACGTGTCACAGCGCAACTAATTTGGACACGTGTCACCAGTCCGGTTGATGTTGTTATTTTTGTAAAAAACCATAATTCGGACGTACTTTTGCACATGTTATCTTTGAACGTTTTTTTTGGGTAATCTTAATCTTTCCAAAAAAAAAGAAGCAAATAAAATTACGAGCTACTTTTTAATTGAATAAAATCCAATATTTAATAATTAAACAAAAAAATATCTTTTGTTGTAAATGACGTTCCAAACCTGTTATACGAAAAAAAAATTATGAAGCATACAAAAATTAAGCATTAGAGAAATGCAGCAAAACATTGCACAAATATTACAAAACCGCATAAACACACATGAACCTGCACGAAAACATTGCATAAAACATGCACAAATATTATGACAAACATGCACAAATATTATGAAGCATACAAAAATTAAGCATTACAGATATGCAGCAAAACTCTCAACATAACCACAAATATTACAAAACAATGCATAAAACCTGCACAGAAATTACAAAACCGCATACACACTGATTGCATAAATTCTGCAAATCATAACATTTCCATAAAAAGTGTGCTTTCTCTGTTTCCCAATGTCAAAAATTCCGCAAATCATAACATATACATAAAAAGCAATACTGATTACAAGATCTGAACAAAAAAGTCAAAATATAATATAGAATCATTATCAGCCGTACAGAATAGTTATGTACAAAATTAAAAAGATTACTACGAGGATATGATATAGAAAAATCTATGCATTCCAAAAATTAAAAAATAAACATGATTTGTTCTACCGAAACTTCTAATACAAGACTACATCTCTTTCACATATTCGTCTATAAATCTAGACCTTCTCAGTTATTTCATAACATTAACTACAACCGAAAACATACATTTAAGAGGTAATGCTCAACTAAAGCAGAACTCGGTTATTTCATTTGTAATGCATATATCATTTCAAACGTAACTTCAGTGTCTGTTTTGCAGGGATTCAGATTTAACATTTCAAACAGGACTGATATTGATTTATTTTCTTTGTTTCAATTTTATTCAGGAAATGCATAACTCAGTTACAAGATAATAATTCAGAACCTATATGCAACATCGAAAATCTAAGTTTTATCCTACATTCACTTTACTCTATGCAATATTGAATATCTATTTGTCATGTTCATTTCAATGTTAGACACAGAGAGAGAGAGAGAGCATGATTACATTTATGGACTTTGGAGCTTGCCAGAACATCCACCCATTCCATATCTCTTCACCAACCTTCATATCTCTTCACCAACCTCCATATAATTAAAAAGTAAGTAACATATTTTTTATTAATCCAATCATTAAAATATTCATATAATTATTTCAAAACAAACAAGCATAGTTCATATTCATAATATTTAAGCATGACCGGTGCAATCAGTTAAAGATTATGTGTTTTTATCTAATTAGTGTGAATATGTTCAGCAGAGATTTTGCATAAAGTTTTTTGGATGCTTCAAACCTAAATGTTTTTTGGATGCTTACAAACCTAAATGTTCTTATAAAAACCAATTCAAAATTGTTTTTTGGATGTTTAACAATTAGGTTGTCAAAATATTTTGAAATTAAAATAATATACTATATAATAACATATTCGGTACAAAAAATATAAATATTACCAATTTAGATTAATAAATTTAATATTAGAAATGAACACTTTTTATAGGTTAGGGATTAGGGTTTAATATAAAGGGTCATTATTTATGTGTTAGGGTTTAGGTTATGAAATTGATAATTAGGTTCTCAAATTGATAATTATATTATAGGGTTTAGGGTAAGCTTATAAGGTAAAGGTTAGGGATTAGGGTTTAATATAAAGGATCATTTTGAAATATTGTCTAATTAGGTTCTCAAAATTACATATTAAATTGATAATTATGTCAAAGGGTTTAGCCGTTTAGGTAAGCCTATAAGGTAAAGGTTAGGACTTAGGTTTTAATATAAAGGGTCATTTAGAAATATTTTGAAAATAAAATAATCTACTATATAAAATAACATATTCAGTACAATATGAATATTACCAATTTAGAATAATAAATTCAATATTACAAAGGAATACTTTTTATAGGTTAGGGTTTAGGATTTAGGGTCATTATGTATGTGTTAGGGTTTAGATTATTAACAATAAGGTTCTCAATTTTGTCAATGAGAGAGAGAGAGTTATAATTTTGTCAATTATCGATCAGTTCCTTCAAAAAATATAATTAATTTATATCATAATTTTTTTTTAAAAGAAAGTAGGATACCAAGCTAAAACTATTGTCTTAATTTTCATATATTGCAATGTACGGTAGTATTTTTGTTTGTTTTACCAGCACTTATAATAATTTGTGAAAGTTCAGTGTTAAGGATTTTTGAAAGGCTATTGGAATTGATAAAAATGTGTAGTTAAACACTCAGTTATCACTAAGAGGAAAGAAAGGAATTGAAAAGAAACGAACTCCATAGCTCAAAGCTCTAGAAGGAAAGGAATCTGTCACACACTCATAAGAGAGAGAGAGAGAGAGAGAGAGAGAGAGAGAGAGAGAGAGAGAGAGAGAGAGAGAGAGAGAGAGAGAGTTATAATTTTGTCAATTATCGATCAGTTACTTCAAAAAATATGATTAATTTATATAATAATTTTTTTTATAAGAAAGGTGGATCTGATGGAGAGAGAGAGAGAGAGAGAGAGAGAGAGAGAGAGAGAGAGAGAGAGAGAGAGAGAGAGAGAGAGAGAGAGAGAGAGAGAGAGAGAGAGAGAGAGAGATGGAAATATGTTTAAGTGAATTTCGATAAATCTTCGAAAAGTTTTTTTTTCACAAAAGAAAACATGAATAACAGTCTTGATCAAATGTATGAAATCATTTAGTTTCATGATATAATTCCTAAGCATTTCAAATATCACGTCCAATTCCAGACAAAGTAAAAGAGAGAGAGATGAGAATTTACATTTATCGTTTATGGAGTTTGCCACAATAGTCTTCCACATTTCTTCATCAGCTGCGTATATTTCTTCTTCCAGATCTCCAAAGCATAATCCTGTTTCCAGCAAACAAAGATGTTTTAGATCTGGATCTACGTTTGATAGAGGACATAGAGAAAGAGAACGAGAGATATAGGACACAGAGAAAGAGAAACAGAGAAAGAGAAACAGAGAAAGAGAAAGAGAGAAAGAGAAATAAAGATAGAGGACACAGAGAAAGAGACAGAGTGCACAGATAAAGAGAAATAAAGAGAACAGACAGATAAAATCAACTTTTCACATGCTTTTGTTTCAATCGAACCCTCTAGATAGATTCATAAAGTAATTTTAAATTTTGCCAGGCTTGATAATTGGGCCTTTAAATTGAAGCCCAATTAGTCCATTAAGATTGTTTCATTCTTTTTATAACTGTAAAATATGTTTGGGCCAATAAGCCCATAATAGTACCGGTTAACATCTGTTACATATACATTTTAAAAAAAATTAAGACTATACAAAATGTTATATTTATGATAACATGCAATAAAACATTTGTCAGCCCAATAAGCCCATTCACTTAAATTCTTTATTGGGCCAATAAGCCCAGAATATATCATCCCATATTATGTGAATGCAATAAAACCTATTTTTTATTATCCCATAATGTATCAGCCCAGAATGCAATAAAACATTTGATATATTATTTATTATAATGTCGAACCGGTTTAATCTAATATCAGATTTTATTATTGTTTTCATATAATATCAAATTTAACCTAAAAAATATACAAAAACCTATTTTTTTTCTCGCCAAAAACTATATGAAGAACAGTCTTGATGAACTATATGAAATCAATAAATTAAACGATAAATAAGTTGATAGTTGAGTTTATTAGATACATGACTTTGGAAATTTAAGCTTTTTAAATGGAAAGGTTCGACCACAGAAATCTGGAAAGGAGATGAGACACTCAAGGGTAAACAGGGTTAGGGTATCTAATTTCGCGATATTGGAAAGGTTCGAATCTAGAACCCTAGAATTGGAAAGGGAGAGAGAAGAGAATAGAAGCGGTGGAAAGGAGCAAATGAGACACTCAAGGGTAAACAGGGTTAGGGTATCTGATTTCGCGATATTGGGCTTGGGGCAATGAGATCGATCTTAGGCCGGATTTTGGTTTACATTGGGCTCGGATAATGTTTCCGAAAACTTAATACAAGATTATTGAAATGGATCGGGTTTTATTCATATATTTTGTATTAATTAAGAATTATTGACCCATTAATATATTTATAATGAAAGTGTATCAAGATTTGCACATAAATCAAACAATAGAAGTACCCTGAAAAAATTTGATGATTGGTAAACCTGTAAATTTTCAACATCCGAAACTTTTTTACGATTATGAATATGAAAATTATCTTATTCAAAAGTCCGAACGAAATTTCAAAACTTAACATCAGAATCAGAAAGTACAAGCAAAACCCTAATTTGTGCTCGGTTTCTAATCCATCACAAATCTATACAGGTAATCAAATGGCCAAATTACCCAACTCAACTGAACTAATCTAAAAAAATTCAATAAACAGTGAGTTGAAGTAGTGAAGTACACAATTAACCTTAACAGTGAGTTGAAGTAGTGAAGTACGGTCAAGTACCCAATTAACCCAAATAGACAACTCTCAAATTGAGTCAATTGACAAATTCACACTTAACTATCACTAATTAATCAAATTGACAAATTCCAAATGGGCAACTCCCGGCAAGGCAACATGAACATTGAACAACTATCACTAATTTAATCAATTTCATTCAAAAATTGAAAATCAAATACAAGTCAAAGTCAACTAAATTGAATTGAAAAGAATTGTAAATACAGAGTTACAGATGAGTTGGAGATTTGCGTCAGTTTGAGAGAGCGCTCAGCGACTCCCCGGCGAGTATGAGACTATGAGGTAGTCGGCGCAGATGGAGATTGGCGAGTCCGAAGAACGACGACCCGAATATGAGCGAACGGCAACCCGATGGAGAAGATGAATTTGAAGACGAAGAGATGGACTGATGGAGAAGATGAGTCTGTGCGAGCAGCGACCACAGAAATCTGGAAAGGAGATGAAGTTGTGGAGATTGGGGAAGATAAATTTGTGAGGAACGGGGTTCCATTATAAAGAATTTTTTTGGACCGTTGTATGAGATTGATGAGATCTGGGAAACACACCACATTGATGAAGATTGGAGAAGACGAAGAGACTCCATGGGAAAGATGAAGAAATGAAGACGCGCATGCTCTCTCGAATTTGCCTAATTAATTAAGGTTTTTTGTAGTGTGCTCATGGGCACACTCTAAGAACTCCTTTTTTTGGCAATTATTTAGTTAGTCATTAGTTTAATCTTGTTTGTTAAGGGTTTATCAATTCTCTATTAGAGAATATTTTGAAGATAAATTTCCTATTTAAGCTTGTTAGCATGTGCCCATGGACACACACTAGAAAAACCGATTAATTAAAGGCTGGAAAGATATAAAAAGGAAAAAAAAAGTATAACATCTAAAATAAGTAATGGGCCGGAAAAATATTGGGCCCAAATTTTTGGGGGCCCTGTTCGGTGGGTCCTTAGACACATGCTTATCTATGGTCTTGTTCACAAGATAATTCAAAGACAGAAATAACGATTTAAAAATGCCAACAAATTCCAGCATCAACGACAGACATATCGAAATGAAAAAGAATTAACAAAATCAATCGAGACAAGAAAGGAAGAACATAGTACCTTGCGAGAGAATCGAGAGCCTTTGGGAGAGAATTGAGAGCCTTGAGAGAATCCGATCAGAGAAGATTAGAGGAATTAGATGAATATTTGATATGAGCAAAACCATAGAGGGCGTAGTATTTATATTACGGTTTGTTTAACCTATGTCATAAGGGCATAGGTTAAGAATTTCTATTGGAGAATATAAACCCTAAATAGAAAATGGTGAATCCATTTAACAAAAAAAAAATCTAGAAAAGTAATACAAAATTAAAACTTTCTATTTAAGACATCTTAACCTATGCTCTAAGGGCATATGTTAGAAAAAACCGTTAATATTATATATTATTATAAAAATAAATTAGTTGAAGTTGTGGCACATGTCATTTATAAGTCTGACCCATAAGTCAATTCATTATTTACAAATACTTATTAATATGTTATAATAATAAAACAATTAACTAATATGTACATTTATTAATGTAATGTTGAATAAGTATTTTTTATTTGAAGTATTTGCATGTATTTATGTTTTTTTACAATATCCAATATTAATTTAGTATTATATTTATTGATTTTATTTCGAATATATATTAGATAGACTGTGTTACGACCGATCTAAATTTTGTTGTATTAAACTCTTTATATATACATATTGACCCGTAAATATATTTGTTTGATTTTTAAAGCAATAATATTACACCAACAACTTTGCACAACAAAAGTGATCAAAACGTTTATAATTCAGTTTTACTTATTAGTTCAAGGCAAAGAAAACTATGGTACCACATTTTTTTTCTTACTATCCATTTTTATTAAGTATGACTATTTATGTTGTGTTAATATCATTAATAAGTAGAGTATAATAACTATTTATTTGTAGTTGAAATGCACAATGTCATGCTTACAGAACAAAATAATATGCAAAATGTGAAACAAGGTAATGGTATATTTAAAATTGGTATGAAATAAGTGATTTAATAATTAGTAATAGTAAAAAACTAAAAATTCATTTTCATGCACAAATTAGCTTGCCAAAGGAGGAAATTCAGAATGAATGTGATAAAGCATAAGCGGGATGGAACACTGCTAATTCAATCAGACTAGAAAAAATATATCTTATTTAATTACAACTTTAAATTATTATACAATTTGCTTAACAAAAATTTTAATTCAATTTGTTGACATATTATTCTAATAAATATAATATAATATGAACTTTACTATAAATACTATTGTAATAAATATAAGGACGTTTTTGATAATTTATAGCAATTTGAAATATATTGTCGAAATTTATGTTTAGCGTCTCATTGTCATGTATTAGATGAACATTGTTTTTATGTTTTATTGTTTTAGTATTATTTATGTAAGGAGTGTGACTCTTTCTATTTCAAAGACTACTTAACCAATTTTTATTATTAATAAAGTTATAGAGAGTTTCATCTCTCTTTATATAATGTAATTTATTGTATATCTTGAATATTTATAATAGATTAGTCATTTTTAAAAAAAAATAACATCAAATATATATTGAATAATTAACTCATAGATAATTAAAATTAAATATTTTTACAAATATAAGAAAAACAAAATAAATCCGTGCAAGACACGGTTATTATACACTAGTTATCCCTAGACTACCACCGTCTGCCTTCTCCATCTCCTACCATCTTCTCCATTCTCCATCTCCTACCACCTTCTCCATTCTCATTGCGGCAACAATTTTTCGAAGGGAATTTCGAAGGGAAGAGGAAGCTCGAGGTTAGATTTTGCGTCTTTGAAGCACTTCTCGCTCACTCCATTGCAGAAGCCATGGATTTGGTGCTGCTACAGAAGGGGCTTTACGGCATCTTCTTCGCAATTACGGTTGCTATCGTCATCTCGAAGCTTCGCGGCAAGAAGTACAAGCTCCCGCCGGGGCCAATTCCGGTCCCGATTTTTGGAAATTGGCTCCAGGTCGGCGACGATCTCAACCACCGAAACCTAACGGAGCTCGCGAAGAAGTACGGCGAGATCTTCCTCCTCCGGATGGGACAGCGCAACCTGGTGGTGGTCTCGTCGCCGGATCTCGCCAAGGAGGTGCTCCACACGCAGGGAGTCGAGTTCGGATCTCGGACGCGGAACGTCGTCTTCGACATCTTCACCGGGATTCGGGAAAGGCCAGGACATGGTTTTCACCGTCTACAGCGAGCACTGGAGGAAGATGCGGCGGATCATGACGGTGCCGTTCTTCACGAACAAGGTTGTGCAGCAGTACCGGCACGGGTGGGAGTCGGAGGCCGCGGTGGTTGTGGAGGATGTGAGGAAGAATCTGGAGTCGGCGACCAAGGGATTGTGCTTAGGAGGAGGCTGCAACTGATTTCTGAAGCATTACCTTTCTCGAAGAGTTTGAAGCGTCGATTTCTCTTACTTTCTCTATCTTTCCGCACTTACTGCCTTACTCAGAAGAGATTATTTTCTTGCTATGTGGTTCAAAATGGGTTAATTTCCATGTACTGTAGGTTTGGGCTGCTAACTTCTGTTGAGAGTCTTTTAGATAGGGGTGATGGTTCTTGAATATGCAAAAGGGGGACTACACAGGAATTGCATAGATCTCTTCAGAGAAATGCTGCATCAAGGAGTTGAATGTGATTTCAATTGTATTGTCAGTGTAATTTCTTCATGTTCCCAATTGGGACAGACTCACATTGGTCAATCTCTTCATTGCTATTTGGTCAATTATTCGAATGAATAATTGAAAGTTTAGCATAAATGTTTATAAGGGCCCAAAAGCCCTTTATCTGAAATTCATATCATTAACGAAGCAAATAAATTGCTATTTTAATTTAGAAATAAAAATATAGATTTTTTTTTCTGATGGCAATGAAAAAAACTAGTGTAGCTCTTGTGCCATGCACGGGTAAATTTGTTTTTCGGTATTTTTTTTTGCAAAAATTCATTCTTGCTTGCAAAGGTGAGTTTCTTAATGCATTGTGATATATTGTAATTTCACCCATATATGCTCCGCTGAAATCGCTCACTGTTCTCTATTTCGTTTTACTGGAGTTTTGTGTTGATTTTTCGTTTCCATACTCATTTCTGTCGATTATCTTTAGTTTTTCTGCGATGTGATTTCTCTTTAGGGTTTTGATTCTGTCGAGTGGAAATATCCTCTCTCCGCTAAGTAATAGCCAAAACTGATCTAACAATGAAAATGAACTCTTCATTTGCTATTGTTGTTGTTCATATGTTCTTCTTGATTTCACTCTTTTTAATATTTTGATTTTGGATTCTTGTGAACAAATGTAGTGACTATGAATATGGAACGTGCTAACAGTGACCTCAATGGTTCAAGTAGTAAGCTTCTTCCCTTGTATGATTCATACGGCTAACTATTGTCAACATGAGTTCTTCAGGAATGATAAATTGGTCATTTTTGTTGAGATCTTAATGTTTCCCGCACAAATATGTTTTATTAAGTGTGTGTTGAGCTGAAACAAGTGTCTATTTTTATTATGAAAATGGAACAAGTGTCCATAATGATGAGTGTACTTGTAAGAAGATAAAACGTGAAGATGACAAGAAAAATGTATCACACGATGCAAATGAACCACATGTGTGGATAGTGCTCTTCCATATCCCTACCTTTCATTTGCAGCTGCTTTAAATGCTCTAGATGGTCCACTTCACAGATTAGTCAATTAGGTATTTTGTCTTCTGCTTCAGCTTTGTGTTCTCTTCCTTGTACTTACCTGGACAAAGCATTGCAAGTTAAATATATTACACGAACCATATTTTGAATTACATAGACCATTCTTCACCTTGATGAAATTTAATAGCACACACTGATGCTTTCTGCAAATGTTTGAAATCCTTTCGCTCCTTGAAATTATGTGGATTCTTATCTAGGAGTATATGGTAATTAGTGGTAGCCCCTTTATCTCATGATGTTATCTGATCTTGGTGACAGGAAGTTCTACTATGGATCAAATAGTTCTATTTTCACTTTACGAAATCGGTGGAGGTAAGAAGAGTATCCAATTTCTCATTCATATTCAAATTTGGTTCTGCTGAATTCAGTGATCTTTATCAAAGAAAAGAAATTTGACCACCATGGCAATTGTACTGTTCGTTCAAAACTTTGGAATAGGTGGAAGTATCCTACATTATTTTGGATGTGTGAAAGTCTAGGCTATTGAAGACAATTTTTCCATAACTTTGGAATAGGTCTTCATCATTGCTTGCCTTCTCTGCCTAGATGCATCTTCTTCATTTCATATATGCCTCCTTTCTTCGTTGGTGCTGAATTTTGAGACACTCTATTTTAAGTTGGTAGTGAATTTTGATTTAGCTCATGTAGGTTCTTCTTTAGTCCTTTTTCTTTATGTTTCATTGAAATTCCAAAGGGGAAATGTGGTTTTTTTTTTCAGGCCTCTGTAACGATTTGGTGCTTTCTCCAGCATATTTTGTAAAAAAAAAATTGCCTTCAGACAAGGTTTTTGTATAAAACACTATCTTTCCTACAACTTCAAACTAAAAGTTTCATGTTTAAGTAGTTTTATATATCCATATTTTCCTTTTGGAGTTAGTGCTTAAAGCTTACTTTTACTAAATTTGAACATTCTGGCCTACGAATTTGTTATGATTCCTTTGCATGTTTTATGAGGATACCTTGTCTTTAGCTTTAGTGCTCACCTCTAATCGTTTGTATGGATGGATGGATCATTTTAGGATTGAAGGGTGCTTTATAATTTCACTTACTTTGTCATTTACATAACCAAATTTTAAGTGATGGATTTTTTATATTGCTATATTGATGCCTCATGTCAGATAGATAAGTTTCACAGTATTTAATTTTGCTCTAGGAATGATTTGCGCCTCTTGAATCCAGTACCTACTATGAAGGTCAAGACCAAGAATGCCTTGGCTTCTAGTAGCAAGGATGACAAATCGTTAAAAAATGCAAATCTCCCAGTCGGACAAACACCAAGCCAGGTAGCCTCTCTTGGCACTACTTTCAAATTTATTAAATTTCATTTTCTAAAATTACAAAGCTTTTAATTATAACTTCTCCTCACTTTTTTGCAGTTACAATCCCTATGATATACAAGACTATGTTTGTTATTTTATTATTCTTAATTTTTAATATTCTATAGTCTCGGTATAAACAAGATCATTTATGGTAGGCAATATTGCAGGTGGTGCCCATGTTCTGTGTGCATCTTGCAATCATCTAATGATTGTATCTTTTGTATCTTTTGTGATTTCAGCTCATACTTTTACTGAGTTATGGACCAGTTGTTCTACGCAAAAAAATAGAGACCATTTCTATGAAACAACACATGTCATGCAATTGTTCTATTTGAGTGGCATCTTTACGGTATTTTTCAGTGGAATTGTAATGTCTCATTACACATTGTGTAACATCACAGAGAGTTCAAGAACTATAGGTTGTATTAACCCGTGCATGGCGCAGGCATTACACTAGTTAAATTGGCAAATGAATTGGCCACTACAAAATTTGGTATAATGAATTAGCAAAGAGAATGCTAGAAGGAATATGTCATTTACTCAAGATGGAGATTACAAATAATAGAATAGAACTAGCATAGTGCCAGCACCGGAGGGCATTTGTCAAAATCATAAATAATATAATATTATATTTTAGGAAGTCGAATATATTTTGTGTTATTAAAATATAATTATTCATAGGTTAGTGTTCATAAAAATTGTTTTATTATAAAACATACAATAAACTCTAAAAATGTCATCATAGTTGTTCAAGCCAAAGTTCGATGTTAGATAAAAAATGGGGCCTACTTTTAACGCATATGCAAAATTACTTTTGAATGCATAGGCTCGTACGTAATGTGGGGAACAGATCCCCACGTTACGTAATAAAAAAAGACTCCCCACGTTACGTGAGGAGAGTCTCCACACGTAACGTGGGAGACGGCTTCCCACGTAACGTGGGTACTGCCTCCCCATGTTACGTGGGGAGGCTCTCCGGTTTTAAAAGCCAAAAATTTTCTTCTTCTTCTTCCTCTACCCTAAACCACTGCTCTCTTCTTCATCCTTTCTCCCCACATAACGTCGCTTGCTTGTCTCCTCGTTACGAATCAACAAGGTCCGCACGTTACTTAGATCCATATTCTTTAAAGGTTAGTAATAAACATTCTTGTTAATTTTTATTTTTAGTTTTTAGTTTTTTTGTTAGGTTATTGTAGATCCATATTGTTTTTGTGTTTTTGATCTTGTTTTTGTTGGTTTTGTGTAATTTTGAAGTAGTTATTTGCATTTGTTGGTTAATTTGATAGATATATTTTAATTTTTTTGTTAGGTTATTGTAGATCCATATTGTTTTTGTGTTTTTGATCTTGTTTTTGTTGGTTTTGTGTAATTTTGAAGTAGTTATTTGCATTTGTTGGTTAATTCGATAGATATATTTGTATGAAATGGTGGAAATTTGATAGATTTGTATGAAAGGGTGTTTAGGGTTATTGTTGGATTTGTATGAAAATAGCCAAATGCAAGTGGTAGTTTTGTTGGATTTGTTTAATTAGTGTTAATTTTGTTGGATTTTGGGTAAATTTTGATGAAATAATAATGTCTCGCCGGAATCTGGAAAACGCGTCGGAATGTCGCCGGAAACACGCCGGAATTCTGGAAATGGCAATTTCACACGTTATGTGTGGAGACAGTCCACACATAACGTGTGAAGACTGTACCCACATTATGTGTGGATGATCTCCACACATAACGTGTGGAGACAGTCCCCACGTTAAGTGTGGATGTAATCCACACTTAACGTGTGGATTATGTTTCCACGTAACGTATGTTTTTTTTTTGGTATACCCGGAATTGTATTTTTTGAGATAAAATGGTTTGATTTATTGTTGTAGATAGAGGGTGAGAGAACATAGCGTAGAAATAGAACCTCATCCGAGACGTTTCATTTCGGACTGAATAGGAGGTAACCCGTAGGTTTGCTGGCGGTAGTCAGGATGAGGGAGGATACGGGCAGGCGGGCAATGTTGACCCCCATGTGTTGCCTTTTGTGCCATCGTTTCCTGTGGCGGGTGGTCGTGCTGACTCGGAGCCGCAGTTGTACCCAGATTATAACGCGAGCCCGCTCCATGGTTATTCTGATACGATGAATCAGAATAACTATTATGGCCCCCCATTTAGTCTGCCGCCCCAGCAGAGCCCTCACCCTCATCATAGCCCACTACCCCATCACATGCGGTACAACCCATGGGAGAACTCGGGCCTCTACCCGAATGCACCTCAGCCTATGGTACGTGTGAGCATCTCTCACACGTTACGTGTGAGCATCTTCCACACGTTAAGTGTCGGAGGTGCTCACACGTAATGTGGTGATACATTTCCCCCTTAGGTGTGTTTAGGGTTTAGGGGGGTTTAGGGTTTAGGGGGGGAGGGGTTAGGGTCAAGTATCAAGCCATTTATGGTTTATGGTTTAGGGTTTAGCGTTTTGAGATTTATGATAAAAGACTCGTTACTACAGCTGTATACAACTATATACAACAGCTATCAAACATTTGTCAAACACGTTAGTCAGTTTTTTTCCAGCTGGTTATTAGCTGTCAAACACATTGCCTATTTTTTCACTATATAAGAAGCATTAGAGTTGTTTGTTCACTACAACAATTCCAACACAAGCGACACTTACAGATAAACTTTTGGGTAAGCTTCTTCTCTAGTTTCTATCGATTTAGTAACACTGATTTATGATATTAATGGATTTATGATATTTGTAAGAAACCAAACACTACAACAAATAATGGCATCTTCATCAAAATCATCAACACACGCAGATAGGCTATGCTACTGTAATTTGAAAGCCGTTGTCCGAACTTGGGATTTGCAGTGGAATTACGAAAGGAGGTATTAGGGATGCCCATAAGTGGGGTGTCGTTTCAGGGAGTGGATTGATCCAATGTACGAGGAGAGGGCACACGTGGTTATTCGACAACAATGGCAGGAAAAACAAGATCTTGTTAAGGAAAATCAAGATCTTGTTAAGGATCTTGATAACATTCGTAGGTATAACTTCAATCTACTAAATGATGTACATCGTAGGTGATTAATGTCGTATCTTTTCTGTAATGTTGTTTAGGTACTATCAACCTTTGTAGGGAGCAAGCAAATTTAGCAAACCAAAGATATCATATAAAGCGAATGTTCCCCCAGAGACTATCCTAATTTCTTCAAACGTTAAAGCAGTGTCATATCTTTTCTCTAATTTTTTTTAAGTTTATGATCAATTTGTATTGTTTTCTGTATTGTGTGCTAAATGTGGTTGTAGTCAACCAACATAATGAACAATTTGTATTGTCTTTTAGGTTGATGATCATTTTGTATTGTTCTTATAAAGATTAATACAAGTTGGGCTACACAATAGGGGTAGCCCTCCCCTAATGCATATTTAAAAACAATCTTATGGTTCATACACAACATTAAAACACAAATAAATTCTACAACTAAACACAAATAGCATTACTAAGTATTACATGTCATAAACCATAAACTTTAAACATACGCTATCTTTAGGTTGGAAGCGGCCGAGTGGCTTGATCGAGAACTTTACATTGGAAGGGCAGACTGGTCATAGCAATGTAAATGACTCAATACGATCGTAACTTTAATCTTATTGTAAAACTCGATACTAAGCGAAGAAGACCGAAATACTTCGTATTACGTTACTTAATCAAAAAAGAGGTCTACTTAACGTGGGGACACTGATGCGAATCAACATTTGCATCAAGAGCATGCGGCATCACCACCATCGGCACCGGCGTCACCTCTAGAGCATGAAGAAGGAAGCGGCGACGTTTCTACAAATGAGGCGTCTATTGCACACAAGTCTAGTTCAAGTGTGGATATTCCAACTACCTCAACGGCGCCCACCAAACCTCTCACTCACGCCGGTGCCCGAGCATTGGCACGCATGGAACAAGCTAAGGCCGACACCCACCAGGCCCCGGGCGTGCTCACGTGTTCCCAAGCCAAGAAGGTGCTCAAGCACCTTCAAATAGGCATATATGCTCAAGGAGTTCCTATGCAAGTGGCGAAGTGCCTTGTGACTGCCCTAAGGCACGAAGAAGCACATGCGACGGTGACGACAAGGGAAGGCGATCACAACTTCGTCGACACAACTCATCCACTTGGCTCCCAACTTCTTCCACAACCTACTGGGACCCAAAGAGAGCAAAGGACCTCAAGTTGGCCGACCAAAGTTGAAGAGGGCCCGGCGAAGACAACCAAAGACAAGCCATCGCTGACGCCGACAATGCCATGATAGAACTCTAGGGCGTTCTCTCAGATGCCTCGTGCGTTTGGGCCCATGTTTGGTGGGCTTCAAGTTCACGAGGCCCATCATCACATACATAAAATTCAGCTCGTTTGGAGACCATTTGCTACCGGTTAACTGAAGACAATCCGGGTTGTGTTTTGGAGCAACCTTTGAACTTTCTTTGCTTTTCTGTAAGTAGCTGTTTTGTTTCCATTGTTAGACACGTTTAATCTGAAAAAAATTCTTGAGTTTTTCCTGTGAGAAAACATTGAGAAACCTCTAGGTTTTGCGTCATTGTTTGGTGTGTTCATCGAAACACTTGTGGATTGTTTTTGGTGTGTCCATTTAAGGATTAATCTACAAACTTTCTTATGATTTTCTTGGTGTGTTTATCCAAGAAATTCAGTTGCTTATCCCTTCAAATTCCCCTCAAAATCTCACGTCTAGATCTATCCCTTTTCCTTCTCCCGAACTCGCTAAACTCTTGTAGAGTTCAATCGGTGCTTGGGTGACGATTCTACCTTGAACCAGTCCAGATCCTTGCTTGGGGCGTATCATTTGGTATCAGAGCCTTATTCAAGGTTAGTATAGAATTCCAAGTCAGTTAAACGCAAGAAAGGCATGCAATGAACACCAAGTGCTTCTAGCCGAATGTTGTTGTTGTTTTGATCTTGTGTTCTTGAGTTTTGCGCATGAACTGTGAGAAATCTTATTGTAGATCTAAAAAGATGAGTGTTGAGGGAGTCTTTTGAGTTATTTTGAAAACGTAACTCCTCCTTATCCAGCCATTAATTCTGCACCATTAATTCACCATTAATTCAGCCATTAATTCTGTGTTTTAATTCTCTATCTTTAATACCCTTGACCATTGCTGAAATTTGTTATTTCTGTGGGCCTAGTTAATCACGTGTTGCTGCATGATATACACTTTCTAAAGTTCCTAATTCAAGGAAACAAGATACGGGAACCGTACTCATCCCATAAGCAAAATTCTGAGCAACGTGTGACAAGTTAGGACAACAAAGTCAAAAATAAATAAATTGTGTTGTTATTTTAAGGCTAAAGTTGAGTTGTGTTCAAGGAAGAATAACAAGAATTTTTAAGTTAAGAATTTGAACTCGAGAAAAAAGGGGTTGAGCAAAGAAACACACGGCCTAAGACAAAAGGGGAGGCCATAGAAAGATCATTCTCAACCAGAAAGAGTCGAGTGCATTTCTGAAATTTTTTGTTAAGTGTTGCAAAAACGAATTTGTGAAGGGTTGATGCCTAGTAGCTTCTTGTGCACTTGAGTTGGACTTTATAAACTGTTGAAGTGCTAAGAACACATGAGGAACAAAGCTTACTTGACCAAACACTTATCCTAGCCTAACCCTACATTTGGTGCTCATTACAACTTTCCTTGTGGTTTATTGGCTTGGAACTTGTAACTACACTTGGGAGGGTTTCTTTTCCTTGTGATTGTGCACCAGCTAGGGTTTGACACCGGCGGGTAACTAATCACTTGAGCCAAGGAAGTGGTCACGCCGAGGGAGACAAAGGGAAGAACCTCATGGATGCACAAACCCCTAGCCAACCTCATGACATCGTGAGATACCCTTTCACCGAGGATGTGACCAAGGATGTAGTCATCCGATGGGACCTGCCCCTAATATTTGATGAAGAGCCACTTAGGTCACCCCATGGTGATGATTTACAAGAGAGCTTCCAAGATAATGGGCCATCCAATCAAATGGAACTTGCAAGTCAATGGGATGGACCTCCTATCTATTATGACGAGCCTCAAGAAAGGGAGGTTGAAAGTTTCAAGCCATATGTTCTACATCCGAAGTGGCTTATGCTAAAGCCTCTTGGTGCTCCTTCCTACACACATAGCTTCCTCAACCACATGACTACACCTTGGTTGGATGCAATGCCTATGCTTCCAACATGTCTTTCATTCGGCCTTATGGAAAAGGAAGATAAATTGGTCATCAAGGAGGGAAAATGCATCTTCTCGGATGAGGAGGACATAGCACATGGAAAAGATGCAAGAAGTTCAAAATCGGGGAAGTGTCTTTCACTTGTTCATATTTTGTCTCTTCATATATGGACCCTTTTGTGCATGCATCTAGTGTTAAAGATTATTTTGCAAAACATGATGCATTGACTTGTTTCGATAAAAGTTCTTGCATTTCTTATTGCAATCCTCCTCAAAGTATTTCATGTAGCATGCATCTAGGTCACTTTGCTAATTGCATGAGTAAGGATGTTTGTTATTTCACTTGTGACATGGTTAATCATTTGCATGAGCATAAGGAAAAATGTGGCTTTAGATGTGGATATTTTAGTATGCATCATGACATTTTCTTTGAAAACAAGTCATATAGGATGCATATAGACCATATTTTCATTTTCAAAATCAAGTATGCTTTTTATGTTCCTAGTAGCATGATTAAGCATATGCATAGACATAGAAAGAAAGTTGTTTTGCTTGTTCATGCATATTGGCATACCATCTAGATCTTGGAAATATTGAGCTTCTAGATGAGTATGTTCATAAAAAGGATATTGTGACTCACTTTTTGATTTTGATTGAAGGGAAGGATGTCATGGACAAGGAGGATGATTCGAGGTCGAATCTTCCCCAAGGGCTGGATGATGATGCGAATCAGCATTTGCATCAAGAGCATGCGGAGTCACCACCATCGGCACCAGCGTCACCTCTAGAGCATGAAGAAGGAAGCGGTGACGTTCCTACAAATGAGGCGCCTATTGCACACAAGTCTAGTTCAAGTGTGGATGTTCCAACTACCTCAACGGCGCCCACCAAACCTCTCACTCGTGCCGGCGCCCGAGCATTGGCACGCATGGAATAAGCTAAGGCCGACACTCACTAGGCCCCGGGCGTGCTCACGCGTTCCCAAGCCAAGAAGGTGCTCAAGCACCTTCAAATACGCATATATGCTCAAGGAGCTCTTATGCAAGTGGAGAAGTGCCTTGTGATTGCCCTAAGGCACGAAGAAGCACATGCGGCGGTGACGACAAGGGAAGGTTATCACAACTTTGTCGGCACAACTCATCCACTTGGCTCCCAACTTCTTCCACAACCTACTGGGACCCAAAGAGAGCAAAGGACCTCATGTTGGCCAACCAAAGTTGAAGAGGGCCCGGCGAAGACAACCAAAGACAAGCCATCGCCGATGCCGGCAATGCCATGATAGAACTCCAGGGCGTTCTCTCAGATGCCTCGTGTGTTTGGGCCCATTTTTGGTGGGCTTCAAGTTCACGAGGTCCATCATCACATATCAAACATTCAGCTCGTTTGGAGACCATTTGCTACCGGTTAACTGAAGACAATCCGGGTTGTATTTTGGAGCAACCTTTGAACTTTCTTTGCTTTTCTGTAAGTAGCTGTTTTGTTTCCATTGTTAGACACGTTTAATCTGGAAAAAATTCTTGAGTTTTTCTTGAGAGAAAACATTGGGAACCCCCTAGTTTTTGCGTCATTGTTTGGTGTGTTCATCCAAACACTTGTGGATTGTTTTTGGTGTGTCCATTTAAGGATTAATCAACAAACTTTCTTTTGATTTTCTTGGTGTGTTTATCCAAGAAATTCAGTTGCTTATCCCTTCAAATTCCCCTCAAAATCTCACGTCTATATCTATCCCTTTTCCTTCTCCCGAACTCGCTAAACTCTTATAGAGTTCAATCGGTGCTTGGGTGACGATTCTACCTTGAACCAGTCCGGATCCTTGCTTGGGGCGTATCAGACACTCTCCGCGCTTAACGTGTTGACCCTCTCCTCACGTTAAGTCTGGACCTCTTCTTGTGGAGACTCTTCACGTAATGTGTGGACCATATCCACACGTTAAGTGGTTCGAAGCTCCACACGTTACGTGTGAAGACTCTTCCCACATAACGTGTGGACCTGGATTTTCACACGTAACATGGTGAGCCATTCACCACGTTACATGTGAACCTATGCGCTGAAAGATAATTTTGCCTATCCGCTAAAAAGTAAACGTGTAAAAAACATATGTAGTTATTTTAGAAGAAAAAAATTTGAATAATGAATTTTCCATTTGATTTTTAAGAAAATTTATTTAAGATAAGTATGTTTATTAAACTACTTCTACTAATTAATATATATGTATAATTGTTTGTGATATTATTAATGCAAAAGTATTTTTTCCTATCCTATATCATAAATATTTACATAAGTATGTTTTATATTTTGCAGACACTATTTCTTGAACTTTGTGTTTATCATCATATGTTAGTTTACTTTATTAAGACATTCAAATCGGTTTGAAAACTATTTTTCGTAAGATTTGAAAACTATTTTTTTGTTTAGATAAGACATTCAA
Source organism: Rheum nobile (assembly GCA_027886185.1). Taxonomy (NCBI): domain Eukaryota; kingdom Viridiplantae; phylum Streptophyta; class Magnoliopsida; order Caryophyllales; family Polygonaceae; genus Rheum; species Rheum nobile. Next base: position 1,339,238 of record WOAB01000072.1, on the reverse strand, counting down.
ATCGGTTTCAACTTTCAATCACTCATTTTATATGAATGGATATGTGAAATGCATATAGGAGGCTTATAATCTAATTTTGACATGTTCAATCTATAAGAATAGTTTGTTGTGGTAATATTGTTTTAAACAAATTAATAAATGTTAGAAAAATGAATTCATAAATAACCAAATTAGTTTATAAGTTAATTTTGTAATATGTATAGATCATTATATACATTACTTGATAGGATCGCGTCTCCCTAAAGCCTCGGTGCAAGGTAATCGCCTAGGAATGATGTGAAACTTGTGCCTTGCTCTTAGGATCTCCAAGAACTCGACAGTAAGTTTCCAAAATTCGATCCTGTTTTCTACGAGGTCGTTCTCTTTGCTCCAGACTCCAAATTGGATGATTCCAATACCAGAAGTTAGATCCATGAGTCTAGTTTATGTCCGTCAAATTTGAGCGTGAACAGATCTGGGAATCCAAAGTTATAACGATTCTACTGAAGGGTCGCAAAGAGTTCCGCGAGGGAGATCAGCAAGAGGAGTGTTTGGATAAAGAAAGTGAAGGGTAGATGGATGGTGATGGATTTGGAGATGGAAATGAAGGGATAAGTGAACTCCTTTGGGTGGATATTACACACCACACAAAGAAGAGCAATTTCAATTTGATCAACGCCTAAGGGATATTGCGCACCCAAAGTTGAAGATCGGTTCTTGTTCGATATTACTCATGAACAAGCTCTCAAATTCAGAGAGTTTTTTATGCTGAAAACAAAGCTTTTCTTGAGGTTTTCATTATGATTTGAAGTGTCTTAGAAAGGGGAAAGGGATGCCTATTTAAAGGCTTACAAACCAGCCATTCCAACCTTTTACATGGCTTGTCATTAAACACAAGCCTAACCCTTCACATGGCTGGCTATTAAACACAAAACTCTTCCCCTAACTTTGCTTTATTACAACTCTCAAAAGCTGAATAAAATGCATAATATAAGCTAGAAATTATTTAAGTGCCAATGCACACTCCAAGTGGCTTGACAAGAGAGCACGACATGCGTAGCTAGGTTATCAAGGGTGCATTGGCTAACATTCATTTGAGGACTTCCTTTGTTGGTGAAGTTCGTACGCTTGATTAGCGAGATGAACGATATCCTCTATGGGCGTGCCATCCTCAAATCGCCTCTTTCTAACAAAATAAACGAGGTCAAGATTCAAACCAAAGAAAAACTTGGTTATTATATACCTCTTAGAAAACCTCATTCTGGATCTGAAGAGGAGGGTCTTGAGCTCCTTGTAAGACTCATGGGGAGATCGATTACCTTGCTTGAGGCATTCCAATCTGGCTCGACAACGTTCTGCATAGTTAATGGGAACAAACGAGTGTCTTAGGGCTATTTTGAGATCCTCCCTAGTGTTGAGAGGTGGATACCCCAAATAGGCAAGCTCTTCATCATATTGCATCCACCAAGAATAAGCATTTTCATAAAAATAGCTAGTGGCAATGGCCACCTTTTGCTCATTGGTATAGAAATAGAAACCAAACACATATTCAACCGTGGATTCCCAATTCAAGTACTCTTCCACATCGGATGTGCCATAGAAGGGCTGGAGGGTGATCGTGTCTCCAAGATGGTGATCAATTCGTTCATCCATGAAAGAGGTTTGCTCTTCCCTCATCTACACATGGTTAGCAATCCAAGGAAAAATTACAAAACAACAAGGCAAAAGAGTAGCAACCATATCAATGGAACCTTGAGCCAAACAAGTGCTAAACTTTAATGTAAAAGTGTTCTCACAATTCAGTTTGGAAGCTTTCAAATTAGGGTGGCTTAGGGTTTCTTTTGCAAACGTGAAAAACAACAACAAGCTTGATGGAACTTGAGAACTTACATGGAAAAAAATGAACCAACACAAGATGCAAAAGAAGCTACTAAGCACTTAGACCGCACAAGTTCAACTTTTACTCGCCTTTTTTTGGTCTTTAGCCTTTCTTTCTCGAGTTTGTTTGGATTACAATCTTTCCTCGACTCTTTCTGGCTCTTAGCCTTTCATTCTCGAGTTTATCTTGGATACAAGCCTTTGTTTACAACTTGAGAACACAACAAGAACTCCTGGCTTCTTAGGGATTAAACAAGGGAAGATCGAAATATTTTTTAATTATGTTGTCACGAGTTTGAACAAGGCCTTTCCCGTATCTTGAGTCCTTGGTTGGTTCAGTTTTAACACATGCAAGAACCACAAATTCAAGCAAGACTTGATTCAACAAAACAATAAAAGAAAACAAAGAAATCGGCTGAGTAATGAGGGAGAATTCAAGAGCACTCGTTTGGTTTAATGAAGATGATTTCAAGAGGCTTCAATTAATGTTTAGATAGTAAATGAACTTCAGTTTCAATCTACTTAAAGGTTGTCTTCAACCTTGCATTAACACGTTTCAAACAACCCAAGAATTTAGCAGATAATTTCAGCAACACTAGACACACTACAAGGCACAAAACGTTTGATTGCTTGCAACTTGAATTAAGATCGACTTTTAACCAAAGTGTGAGCGTTTACCTTGCGTGACTTTGATATCAGATGATAGGATCGTGTCTCCCTAAAGCCTCGGTGTAAGGTAATCGCCTAGGAATGATGTGAAACTCGGGCCTTGCTCCTAGGATCTCCAAGAACTCGACAGTAAGTTTCCAAAATTCAATCCTTTCTTCTACGATGTCGTTCTCTTTGCTCCGGACTCCAAATTGGATGATTCTAAAGCCATGAGTTAGATCCAGGAGTATATTTTATGTCCTCCAAACTTGAGTGTGAATAGATCTGGGAATCGAAAGTTATAACGATTCTACTGAAGGGTCGCAGAAAGTTCTGCGAGGGAGATCAGCAAGAGGAGTGTTTGGATAAAGAACATGAAGGGGAGATGGATAGTGATGGATTTGGAGATGAAAATAAAGGGATAAGTGAATTCTTTTGGGTGGATATTACACACCACACAAAGAAGAGCGATTTGATCAACGCCTAAGGGATATTGCGCACCTAAAGTTGAAGATCGATTTTTGTTTGATATTACTCACGAACAAGCACTCAAACTTAGAGAGTTTTTGATGCTAAAAACAAAGTTTTTTTGAGGTTTTGATAATGATTTGAAGTGTCTTACAAAGGGGAAAAAGGGATGCCTATTTAAAGGCTTATAAACCAGCCATTCCAACCTTTCACATGGCTGGTCATTAAACACAAGCCTAACCCTTCACATGGCTTGCTATTAAACACAAAACTATTCCCCTAACCTTGCTCTATTACAACTCTTCAAAGCTGAATAAAATGCATAATATAAGCTACAAATTATAAGTGCTAATGCACACTTCAAGTGGCTTAGCAAGAGAGCACGACCTGCGCAGCTAGGTTATCATGGGTGCATTGATGGGGCGTAGTCACATCATTACTTTTGTTAAATTATACTATATAATAATCATTGAATCTTTAAGCTCATTATTAATTACGATAAATATTTAAAATTACACTTTGAAAAGGGATTCAATCAAAATATTTAAATAACTTTAACTTATATATTAAATGATTCAATTATAATGTGGATTTTGATCACGACCATTTTTAAAAGCATTAAATTTTCAATATTATAATATTTACTTTACATCTTATTTCTAATTCTAATTATAATAAATTGGTTAAAGATCCAAATATCAACGGTTAGATAAAAAGATTCCCACAATGATTTGTTTTTCGAATTTCTTAGTTCAAAATCAATCATATTAAGAAATGTGTTTTCTATCTTTACAAAATAATTAAGAAACGTCTTTAGATATGCACCATTTTTTTAGGATAATAAAAATGAAATTTGGGTTTGACATAGTATACGAAAAATAAGTAATATGATAATATTTGATTAATTGTCTTCAAAATTAACTTTTGTATTCTATTTATGAAAGTTTTGAAGTATAAAATAATGAAAATTAAATTTTCCAAATTGGTAAGGGTTCTATGATTAAAAGATCTATATAAGATTAATCTAATTCTACTAATAACAAATCATTTGAATTTGATCAATTACTATGACAACTAACAATGGTTATCCACAATAAATCAGATCGAGTATGGAATTTTAAAAGAAAAACAATGCTTGATTTTATATTGACTTTGAAGATAAAATTGTGCGGTTGTTTTTATTGTTAAAGGTTCCAAATATGATTAATTTCAAATATAAATTATAATTACTTATGGAAATAATAAATTGAAAAATAATTTAAAGATTATATGGTTAAGATATTCAAGTAAGATAATTAAGATGAATCCTTTGCTCCATTTTTTTTAAAATGCCAGATGATTTGTCATATCTTAGAAGTCGAGACATAGGGGGGAGACTTCTCAAGTTTAGTACTTCGTTCATCAGTTGAATGAATAGAGTATTTACTTTCATTCAAGTACAACTAATGGATATACTACTTGAATATATTAAATACTCTTAATGTTTAAAAAATCGTTCATATATGTGACTTAAAGAATTGATATCTCTTAAATTTTGTACTTGAATAAATGTCATGTTGATAATAGCTAAGCGATTACTACTAATCTATCACTTATCAAACTTACCCAAATACTAATCTATCTTAAAAGAATTTAATAATATTTTAAGAGTATCCGTTTATGATAAAAAAAAGTTAACAAAAAATCAAAAGATGGAAAGATATCCTATGCGTTAAACATAGATTATTAGAAAATATATAAACACAATGAATTTGATTAGATTTGGTAATTACATTTAATTAAATATGTAAATTTAGCTCTAATAGATATGATTTAGTTATGAGCAGATTTAATTAAATACTTATATATATATATATAACTTTTTAAACGACTGGATGACATGGCGAATAATAATTGGATGAAGACGGGAGAACGTGGCGGATAATGATTGAATGTATGACGACACGTAAGAGAATTGAACGTGAGGCTGACACGTAGGATTTAAGCATCTCCTTTAGTATATATATATGGAATATGGATTAATAATGGGGATTTATAATCCGGATATTTTAGGCAGTCTTAGTGCTTTGTTAGAAGCCAACTATGACTTTTGGGTTAAATTAGATTTGGCCCATTGCTATTATACCAGGGTCCTATAAGGTCACAAACAATAGAGTAATTGGGCTAGATCAAAGTAACCCGAAGCCCATTGTGGGACTAGGAATTTTGGCCAATGTATATTGTTGGAAGAGTGAATTATTCATCAAGCAATAATAAAGTGTTATCTATTTGCTTGATGACATACGGAAAGTTATCTTATAAGATATTGTATCAACCATAAATATTTCTTTCAAGTTAAAAGAAGATTTATCTTATGAGATAATTGATATAAGATAAGGTAATATATATATATATATATTAATTCCTTCCATATATATTAAAATCATCTATCCGTCTTAACGTAAGAGGGATAATAAAAGCAATTTTTGTGGCTTTCAAAAAGACCAACCGAAGCCACAATTAAGCTTTCTCCGTACACCCTACAGAAGAAGCTTGAAGCTTTTGTCTCATTCTAGCAAACTAAAGCAAGGGGATCTAGTGCCGTGCTCGTGTGGATCAAGTAGAGGAGTCACACTTGAGGCTCTATTCTCTAGATTGATCTTAGAGAGAAGATTTGCATCAAAAACTATGTTACTCTTTCATATATGATTCGTATCAAGTTTATGCATGAGATCCTAAGTTAGATGTTAGAAATTCATTTTATGAAATTCCGCTTAAAGCATCTAAATCCTTACAGTGGTATCAAAGCTTCTTGCATAAATTGATATGATCATGATTAAAGTTGTTAATTTTGATGCATGTTCTTGATTATTTTGGTTCAATTTAGTGGTAAAATTGATATGTGGATTAACTTGTATGATTAAAACTGTGATTTTAATTGATTGAATGCATAAAGTTGTGAATTTTATGTATAATATATACTAAATAATTCAGCCCTTGAAGACCAAAATTATGCATGTTAAAAATATGATTTTTGGGCTTAATTTTACCCTAAAGTTGATTCATATGTTTAAATTATGCAAGAGATATGATTTTTTGTATAAATCATAATCACACATAAAAATACTAGATTTTTCATGTTGGTGAGAATTGATTCAAACGCTAGAAATTTAGAATTTCATGCCTTGAATGCCCCAAGTTGATTAATTTTGTATGAATTTGGTTTATACGTTAATTCTTCAAAAACCCTATTTTTTTGAAAATTACACCATATTTTCCTTAAAACCATCAAATTCTTAAATGTTACAAAATTTGGGGTGAAAAAGAGGACACAATCGTGGCTAGGTGGCCCCTAGGGGTCCACGACGGTGGGTGGTTTGCCAGCGGCAGTTCGGTGGGTTGTGCGGCGCGGCCCCTGGTGGCTACTGGAGGCGCGTGGGGCTAAGGTGGGGGTTGCATGGTGCGGTTGGGGGAAGGGTGCTAGGTTAGGGTTAGGGTTTCCTAGTGTAATTGCCTAAGATCCTAATTGCCAAAAATAGATATGGTAAGAATATATCTTATCTATTGAGTATATTTTATCCAATTATATATGGTAATCATTAATATTGGCATTAATTCCATATATGATTTTAATTAAATCTAAATAATAATAAGATTGGATTAATTATTTTATGAGATAATTTAATTAATTTAATCATAAAAGTCTATTAATATGATTAATAGTCTATTCTTGTCTAATTTTCTTATTTGACATTATATTTTGCATGTATGATTTAATATTGCATGCAGTGACTGGTATGACCCAAAATATGATAGAAAATAAGATATGCGTATCGTTATTGTTTTATTGTACACGATCTGCGTAGTCATGTATTTTTTTAATTCAATTATCAAGAAATTAGATTAGATTTACATTATGTAAAACAAGAGAAGAAGATCTTATGAAGAATCCAACACTACTAGAAAACATGTACTATACCGACGCTTTAATAAGCACTCTTCGACACTTAAAAAGCATCGAGAATTTCAGTGTCGAGATTGGTCGACGCTTTCTTGCGGTGCCAATCTCGACGCTTTTTTATTGAGGAAAAATATCGCAGGCTAGTTGTTTTTGACGCTAAAAGCGTCGAGATTTGCATATTCACACAAAATCTAGACATCATAAACCGTCGAGAGTAGACATTCAAATTCCCACAAACTCCCTTGACAGATTAAAGCGTTGAGAATTTTAGTTGGTGCGAAAACATACATGCGTAAAGTGACATCAAAAAGCGTCGAGGAAACCAAGAGAGTAGAAAAAAATGATACTAATGAATTAATATGCGGTAAAACATCTAGATATTATATATGTGTTCTTGGAAACAAAATATAATAAATTTGTATCTCTATAAATAGAAAGCCACTAATCCAGAACACTATTTATTCTCTTGACAAAAAAAGACCATTTATATTTAGCTACAAAAGAACATGCTACAAACCTACTTCAACTTTTCTTCATATTGAAAGTTGGGGTGCTTAGTACTCACTTCAGTGTCGGGAAAAGTTGGGGTGCTGACAAGAGTCCATGGATCAATGTCATTCCAGTGGAAGTCGACAACTTGTCCCTAGCAAAAATCACCACGTCGAACTGAGTAAACTGCTTTAGGAGCATGGAAATAAGACGCAATGTGACGTTGCCTAAGGTCGTTATGCCAAATCAAAGTAAACCTCAACTTCTAAACTAGTATAGTAAGTAAGCAAGGGTCGAAATCCCAAGAGAATCACAAGTGTCTGTATTCCTATCACAAATCAAATACCAATCGAACAGTAGTAACAAAGGTTTTTTTTTGAGGTTTTAATCAAGTAGAAAATAAAACAGAATAAATAGTATGCAATCAAATGTGAGAAAACACTTAGCCAGGCAATTTCCACTTAAGTTTTGGTTGGTTGATCCTAGATTACTTCCAATTCCTTCCTATGACTATTCCTGTCCCGATCTTGTGTAGATTAATAAGGAAACCATCCCTAAGAACCCTTACCAATGAATAACCCTAGCACCACTAGTGATTCAACCCAAAGGCAGCAATGAACATAATAATTAACCAGGATACACATAACACCTCAACCAGAAGCATTCAACATGTAATCAAATCTCTACATAGATAAAATCCACCAAAGCAAATAAAACCTATGCTTGCCACTCCAGACCAGGACGTTAGCCCAACAGTTTCCTAGTCATAGCAATATGAGTAACAATCAATAAACCTAGATGGCCTGTCTAGACAAATCAATAATTATTCAATGATATTCAGCTTAAGAGAAGAGATATAGATCAATAGGAATTAAGAAATGGAACATAACCTCACAACCAATAATCAAAACTTAAGCTTCCATTGCCAGACTAAGCAAAAGTGCTCAGCCTTCCATAGTCTTGAGAAAACAACGATGATGTAAAAACTAAAACCTGATATGAGAGTCTCTCCCTTCTCTTTCAAAACCTAAAACTAAGAGAGTATATATAGGTGGGCTTAACAAATGACCTAGCCCAACTGAAAAGAAACGAAATAAAATGGAAAAATAAGAAAAGAAATTAGAAAAGATAGACTCGGGAAAAGTCAGAACTTCCAACGTCGACGACCCGCGATCGCGGCCCATTTACCGCGATCGCGGCCTCTTGTGGCTCTGCACTCTTCACATTCCTTCGCGCCTGCGGAAAACTCTCGACTTGCCCGAGGAACCGCGATCGCGGCACCCTTGCCCGCGGTCGCGGTTAATGCTCGGCCTTCACTCCTTGGCTTCGCCTCCTAACCTCTCGTCTTCGCTTCCTTGGCGTCTTCTTTTGGTGGCTTCCTTCCTCAGTGTCTCCTATGATATCCAAAATAGCTCATACACCTCCAAAAACACCAGACTTTGCCCCCAAATGCCATGCACACGAATGTGTCTAAATCTACCCGAATGGCACCAATAAAACCCTCTAATAACTCTTAGTTAAGCCCTATAAAGTAGTGCTTATCACAATGTATGTAATCACAATAACTACGATATGTTTTATCATTAGACATAAAGATACTAGCCACTGGTAGATGTTGTACAACAACACAGACTAAGCTTAGTGCCTAAAAGAATAGTCTGCACTATTACCTGACTAGTGGTAGTTCCAATTGCCAAAAGAACAATAGTCATCCACTGCAAGTTTGATAATTTCCTTCTTACAAATATCCTAAATGATATCATTAAAGTCCCTCAGCAATCTAACAATAATAAAGACAACAAAATAGATAAAGGTAAGGGAAAACACACAGCAATGCTTTTGTCTAAGCATGGCTAAGCTAATCTTCTATATTACAGACTTTCAAGTTTCATACTCCATTATGGTATTCAACATTACCAAAAATTAACTTAGCTAAACTACTTACTACCACATTCTTATTGCATATATCATCGTTAACATTGTGGATAAGGCTAGTGAAACGATACTCCATAAATTGACGGGGAAAAAAGACAAATGAAAATCATGAAGACACTAACATACTTACAAGCTAGCATGTACATAGATCATAACCATATAATATAACTCCAATGACTTCTCAAGAACAAAAAAAGACATGAATAGTATTCACTGGTGATAATCTTCAGATTGCCCATAATCTGGTATGTCGATGTGTCCACGTATGTGAGGGCAGCAAACTGAATAATATTATGAATCAGATAGATGACACTTGGGATGGGATACAATCGCACATTCTTCAAATCTACTAGAAGTTAAGATGTAAGAGGCAGGCATCACAAAAATGAACAACTACAAGTTTATTGTGACTTCGACAAATAAAAACGAAAAATTAGTTTATTAATTTCATGAGGGGTGGGGCAAGTTACCGATTCCCAAAATGCTTGAAGAATAATCTTGGAGGAGGAAATTTCATCTTTCCAACATTAGTTTTGCCAACCTAAGACACACATAACTCCATTAAAAAATAGTTTGTGATCTAAACACCCATATTCAAATGGTGTAGCCAAACTATGGAGGACTACTTAGAACCCAAAAAAAAAGAAGTGATAGAAACACTCAATTTTGAGTTTTCAACCATAGGGACTAACGAGCCCCAATTCTATAGGAGGAAATTTTACAAGTGATAAATGTAACCGAGTGAATTATGAAGCTCTTGATAATGCTTTTTTGGCATATCATCTAGCTTTTATTATATTAAGCACCAATCCTAATCTTGTCGTTTATGACATTTCATTATTAAAACGTCTACCACACAATCCATAGTATTAGTTAACTCAGAAAGCAAAATAGGAAAGACACAATGTGCACAACAGAAACATCTACCCTTGTAGAGTTGACGTTGAGAAACATAACACTTAAAATACTAAGCAATCTACACGGCAAAACCATCAAAGAAATTGAACATGATGTCCTCTACTTAAGAACCATACTGCCTCGTTTTTTATGAAGCACAAGATGTAAATTTCAAAACGAACTAATACTGATTCACAGATTTTCAGTCACCCCTTGAAGAATGAAATATATTGTAGATATACTTAGGATATATAGGAAGAGATCTCAAATTCCAAAGAGAATGTCTCAAACAACATGCATTTGAAGTATAAAAAGAATACATGTAAAAAAAAGTGAATCTTAAATATATAATATAACGAGTGCAAGTTTTTTGTAATACATGTCCGGAAAAATGAAACAAATAATGACAGAAAATATGACAAACAAGAAGTGCATAAAATATATATGGTAGATCAGATTAACAAGACAACCAGAAACTGAGCATGAGCATACCTTGTATAAACATTTCTTCTGCCTTGGCCAAGACTTATACATAGGTAAGTAATTCCTCAAGTACGTTGAAGATTTCTACTTCATTTCGTTATGATGTGCCTCTATACTTCATTGACATGTTTCTACTTCATTGTCTTTGCATGATATATATTTCTTTGCATGATATACTTCATTTCGTTGCTTTGTGATAATGTCTTTGCATGATATACGTTTCTTTACATATTTCTACTTCATTGCTTCTATGTAATATGTTGTATTATGTGCAAAGCATTATGATGTTTAAATATCTAAAATGTATAATGTCCTATTGTAGCATGATACCCGATGGCAAGTGGAAGCAGTGACGAGTACATGCCCAAAAATCCAGTGTACCAGGAGCTGTGGCAGATGCTCGAAAGTGCAAGGAGGGCTGACCATCTAGACGATAGTAATGAAATTATTTTGTTTCAATTATAAATAACAGTGGATTTCATATTATGTATTGTAGTGTGTTTACATAAATGAATTTGGATTTAGGGTGGAGAATTGACACCGAGACTTGGATGTCTTATATGCAATTTATAATAGAGGGTGACTGTAGGATGATCAAACGTTTGGAAGAACACAAGAATCTGATGAAAAGGCTAGCTGAGTTGAATAAGTGGATTCTTTAGACTCTTGATGAGGTTCGGGCCAAGCGGTCGGATCTCCACCAAGTAATTTTTAATTTTTCATTGAGTGATGTCTATATCATCAAATTGAATCTCACCGTATGTTATACGATTTCCAGATCGAATGGGAGGACATAATGAATAAGTCCCTTACGATGGGTGGAATTGATTTTGCAATGCTCGTGAGATCTGCGATTAGGATGACGACTCTCCCTTGATGTTTATGGCTTGATAATCCATATGCTCTATTCTAGTGTTGTAGTTTATGGCTGTCGTATGTAAGGATAATTACTCTATTTTGGTTTTACTGGTGGTTATGTAAGGATTGTTTTGTTATGGACATCTTTTAGTAGGGCGACCCTCCCTTGATGTTTATGACTTGATAATCTCTATTTTCTGTTCTAGTCTTTTAGTTTGTCTCTGTCGTAGGTAAGGATAATTACTCTATTTTTGTTTTACGGGTGGTTATGTAAGGATTGTTATGCCATGGACAACTCCCGACCCTTTCATTTTGCAGTTGAGGGTAAAACTGAGTTCTTTTCAGTTTTTGGTTTTACGATTCTCCCTAATGTTTATGGCTTGATAATCACTACTTTGTGTTCTAATTTGGTTTTATAGTGCCGTGCTTCGCATGGGGAAAATGTAATCCCAAGCTAGACCTTCAACATGCCTCGGGTCTTCATACGGTTGGACCACGAGAAAAGTCAATGACCCAACTTGAACTTCTCTCGGCGCTTCTTGAGCCATTAGTCCCTCCATGAGTGTAGATTGGAGTCTATATGCTCGGGCTTGAGTGATCACACCGGGGGGTGGGTCATGGTCTCCATTTGATGTAGGAACCCCAACAAAGTCTGGGAGTTGAGAACGAGTGAGGTGTCGACCAGGCAAACGGGTTGTTTCCACAACGCTCCCACCTTGAGGGGTTGGCGTAGGACCATGGAGGTCCATAGTCATCGGGATGCCCAGTGGAAAGTGTCTCAGGTGGTCCATGGCCGTATGTGGAATTAGGCATCGCGGAGGGCCTTCGGCGAGCGATGTTGGGGTTGGCAGGAGCGTAGATGAGGGCATTGACATTATTTGCCTATCTTATTGAATTTTTGACACGTGACAAATAAATCATAATAAAGTCCTCATAAAAATATCAGGCAAAATGCACTAGCCAATTGGAAGATAGCCTTCATTCTTCAAACAGTTGGACCACGAGCAAAGTCACCGAGCCAACTTGAACTTCTCTCGCCGCTTCTTGAGCCATTAGTTCCTCCATGAGTCTAGATTGGAGCATTCATGATCAGGCTCGTGTGATCACGCCGGGGGTTGGGTCATGACCTCCATTTGTTGTAGGAACCCTAGTAGAGTCGGGGAGTTGATAACGAGTGAGGCGTCGACTAGGCAAACGGGCTCTTTCCTCGGCTCTCCCACCTTGAGGGGTTGGAAGAGGACCATAGGGGTCCATCGTCATCAGGGTTTTTTATGGAAGTGACTCAGGTGGTCCATGGCCTTAGGTGGACTTGGGCGTCGTGGAGGGCCTACGGCGAGCAACATCGGGGTTGGCAGGAGCATCGACGAGGGTATTGGCATTATTTGCCTATCTTATTGAATTTTTGACACGTGATAAATAACACAATATAAAATTCTCATAAAAGTATCAAGCAAAAGGCACAATCCAATTGGAAGATAGCCTTCATTCTTTAAACGGTTGGACCACTAGCAAAGTCACCGAGCCAACTTGAACTTCTCTCAGCGCTTCTTGAGCCATTAGTCCCTCCATGAGTCTAGATTGCAATCTATATGCTTGAGCTCTGGTGATCACGCTGGGGGGTGGGGCATGGCCTCCATTTGATGTAGGAACCCTAGCACCATCGGAGAGTTGAGAACGAGTAAGGTGTCGACCAGGCAAACATGCTATTTCCTCGGTGCTCCCACCTTGAGGGGTTGGCGTAGGACCATGGAGGTCCATAGTCGTCGGGATGCCTAGTGGAAAGTGGCTCAGGTGGTCCATGGCCTTAGGTGGACTTGGGCGTCGCGGAGGGCCTTCGCCGAGTGACGTCGGGGTTGGCGGGTGCGCCGACGAGGGCATTGGCATAATTTGCCATCTTATTGAATTTTTGACACGTGATAAATAACATCATAATAAAGTCCTCACAAAAAATCAGGCAAAAGGCACGAGCCAATTGGAAGATAGCCTTCATTCTTCAAACGGTTGGACCAAGAGCAAAGTCACCGAGCCAACTTGAACTTCTCTCGGTGCTTCTTGAGCCATTAGTCCCTCCATGAGTCTACATGATCGGGATTAGGTGATCACGCCAGGGGGGTGGGTTATGGCCTCCATTTGATGTAGGAATCCCATTTGAGTTTGGGAGTTGAGAACGAGTGAGGCGTCGACCAGGCAAACAGGCTATTTCCTCGACTCTCCCACCTTGAGGGGTTGACGTAGGACCATGAAGGTCCATAGTCGTCGGGATGCCCAGTGGAAAGTGGCTCAGGTGGTCCATGGCCATAGGTGGACTTGGGTGTCGTAGAGGGTCTGCGGCGAGCGACGCTGGGGTTGGCAAGAGCGTCGGTGATAAGTTTTATTTAAGCAAAAATACCTTGCACAAGATAAAAACAGCCACCCACTGTTTTGTTCTAGGAGATGTATGCTATCGACGAGTCGATCGATAATTGGGACCACGGTGGATGGTGGTTAGGCTACGTTACTATGGTTCACAATGCTCTAACCAAATATGAAGTATTTTTACCTTTTTGCAGGACTGTGGTTGAGGCCAGAAGATAAAAAAAACGAGACCACGGGGAATGTAGACATCGTACTTGTCACATGCCTAACTTTCCAAGATGACGGTTGAGATGAAGCAATAAGATTTTCTAGCTATATCGACACAAGAATGCGATAGACTTTAGACTAAGCTTTTTGGATTTCCTTTTGTGTTTTGAAATGCACATTTGTGCTTGTAGGCCATGTGGTATTTAAACTATGCATATGTATTTTGCCTTTACTTTCGTTTTATGGGCAAGGAAAAAAAGATCTTTGTAGTATAATATACTTACAAATCCTTGGAAAAAAAACGCCTACTAAAATGTATCTCCTCTTTTGTTATGTAGTATGGCATGTTAAATATATATTTCCAATTTCTCAATCTTTGTGTGAAATCTTATTAGAAGATGATTGACTTTTATTTTAATGATGCCATGATGTTACAAAATCTTATTAGAAGATGGTACAAAGTGCGGAAAATGTAATTCCAATCTTGACCTTTGACATGCCTTGGGTCTTTCAAGAATCATACATATTAAACTAAGAAATTAAACTCGTATGACTTGAATTTTTGACACACGATAAATAACATAGTAACAAAGTCCTCATAAAAATATCAAGCAAAAGGCACGAGCCAATTGGAAGGTAGCCTTCATTCTTCAAACGAGTGGACCATGAGCAAAGTCACCGAGCGAACTTGAACATCTCTCGACGCTTCTTGAGCCTTTAGTCCCTCCATGAGTCTACATTGGAGTCTATATGTTCGGGCGTGGGTGATCATGCTGGGGGTGGGTCATGATCTCCATTTGATGTAGGAACCCTAGCAGAGTCGGGGAGTTGAGAACGAGTGAGGCGTCGACCATGCAAACAGGCTCTTTCCTCGGCGCTCCCACCTTGAGGAGTTGAAGGTCCATAGTCTTCGGGGTGCCTAACGAAAAGTGGCTCAGTTGGTCCATGGCCATAGGTAACAACACACAAAAATATAAGGAATATAATTTAAATAAGAGATTAATTAGGCATATCCTGTGGATCAATGTAGTAGATTATAAATATCAGTCACTAATCGCAAATTTCTTAACATTAATTCAATTTCATTTCAGTAGATCATGACTGTGATTGTTGATTCAACCTCTTTCAAACAAGAGAACAAATCAATGCTATTATTGTATATAGTATAAAATAAATATACAAATTAATGATATATATTTCTTTTCACATTCGTAATAAGGTAAATTTGTATGCATGTATTACTATATGTACATATAGCACCGTCTTTGAACATGCGAGATGTGTACTTATTTGAACGATTTTGTTGGATCTTGCAAGTATCCGAGTATTATCGGGGTTTCAACAACCACAGTCCAACATATGCACTGATAGGATGTGCCTTCTCTTCATCCACAGTGCATGGAAAAACGCTTCAACTGAGGTCCACATGAAGGAAGGGACACATCCTAGCTTCAAAGGAGGGAACCGAGCTTTTCCAAGGGAGAAAAAAAATGATGGAGGATGGATCTGCGAGTGAGGAGTTAAGGAGGGTGGAGATGGGTGTTTGGATGAGCGGATGGTGAAGATGAGTTGATACAAGCAAGACCGAGGAAGAGGTCAAGGAGGCTTGACGGCGGATCGGTGAAGGGGAGGCCTTGGCTCAAGAGGTGCAACGTCGACAATTGGCCGTGGTTCGGAAGGCATGGCGGCAGCTCAACGACGGCGTGGCTTTGGTGGCTCGGTAGCGGCGCGAGGTAGGCGCAGCCAACACGTCATGGATGGAGACTTGGGCCGTGGGCTTGGACGTGAAGAGGGCTCAGAAGATGGATGAGCTTGGCAAGGAAGAAGGCCTTGATGGGCCGGCCCATTAGAAGACTTAAATTTGCTTTCCGTTTTTAGCCCGTGACATTCTTAGACTATTTATATGTTGGTTTTGGCATTTCATTTGGCAGCTTTTGATAAAATTAAGAACCAAGTGTTTACTCTATTCCTGGATTGGAATTTGATTGATTCAAGTTTGAGGATTCAACTTTGATTCAATTGTGAGCGTGAGTGTTTAGGTGGACTCTGACAACATTCAATCTCAACCCGATATTTCTTTCGTGAGTGGACTCTTATGAGGGATCTATCAAACCTTGTTTGAACTCTAGGGTGACTCCTTGAGTTCTACAAGTCGTTCAAGGCAACCGGGTGGACTCCTAGTTGTCGTTGATCGCCTATCCGGTTCGTGTTCATGTTGCTTCATTTCGAGATCTCAACAACATCCCTATGCCTCCGTTCGAACCCATTTCTGGCACCTTAAACCCAATCGTGCACTCATTGACGGATTGGCAAGCGATTCGTGGCGTTTTACCTTCCCTGAAGTGATTCTACAAGGGCGGAAGCCATCATGAGTTGCTGGATAGGTGGATTTCAAAGGAGGATGTGACGCACCCCTAAGTAAGAACAAGCTTGATCTGCTATGGTGGGATATAACTCACCCAAGGGAGGAGATCAAGAGTAGCTCGATATGACACACAAACTTGGGACTTTTCTTGGATAGAACTAAGCTTAAAGCTGCTGGTTTTTGATTGAATTGAACGTTCTTATAATGAAGGGGCAGAAGGCTACATATATCCTTGGAAAAACAAGTTACAAGGGACCCTTGACATGCCAAGGATCACCAAGCATCATAACTGAATTAGACTTAATTTCAAGCTGGAAAATGTCATTAAAAAGGATTGAGAAAATTATAAAAATAAATAGAAATCATGTCCACATTGAATGCCCAACTTCACGCTCAAGTTGGCTTCAAGGGCTCGGTGCCAATGCACCCGGATGAGCAACAAGCAACATGACCGAGCCAACTTGACTTTCCCTCTGCACTCCTTGAGTCATTAGTCCCTCTGTGAGCATAGATTAGGAGTAGAAAGCCTAGCAGCTGTGCGGGCAAGGAGAGCGGTGACGATCGAGCCTTTGGCCAATTCCTTCAGCACTCTCTGGTCGCCTGGCCTCCTTTGGACCAATGGAGCCTTGTGTCTTGTTGGTGTGTGGGACAAACTGGTCGGGGCCCAGAGAAGTTGGCATAGGCAAGCTAGGGGCCGCGGCGGGTGTCGGCGAGGGCGTGTCAAGGGTCAACACCTCCTGGTCATCAAGGTCTTGATGGGGCGTAGTCACATTGGGCATAGTCACATCATCCTCCCCCCCTTGAAAGAGATTCGACCCCGAATCTGGCCCTAGTTCATCCTCCTCGTCATCCACCAAGTATAGAGCTAAGTCCGCCACATTGAAAACATCATGGACACAATATGTAACGGGCAACTCCAACTTGTAAGCATTGTTGTTGATGTGCTCCAACACCTGAAAAGGTCCATCACCACGAGGATTGAGCTTGGAGTTATGGAGGTTTGGAAATTGCTCCTTCCTTAGGTGCACCCACACAAGATCACCCGGTTCAAAGATGACCTCCTTTCTTCCTTTGTTGGCTTGCCTAACATACTGGGCTATCCTTCTATCAAGTTGTTGCCTTGTCTCTTCATGCAATTTCTTGATCTTGGCAGCTTAATCGGCTTCTTCCTTACTCTCATGGTCAGCTATGGCGTAGGGAATGAGATCAAGTGGAGTGGAGGGGTTCCTTCCATAAACAACTTCAAATGGTGTCTTCCTTGTGGCAGAATGGACGGAGCGATTATAAGAAAACTCAATGAAAGCTAAGCAATCTTCCCACCTGCACAAGTTAGTCTTAAGCAATGATCTAAGTAAAGCACCAAGAGTCTGATTCACTACCTCAGTTTGGCCGTCAGTTTGAGGATGGCATGTAGTAGAGAAGAGGAGCTTGGTACCTAGCTTAGCCCACAAGGTCTTCCAAAAATAGCTAAAGAACTTAACATCATGGTCAGAAACAATAGTTTTTGGGACATCATGCAAACGAACCACATGTTCAAAGAATAGACTTGCAACATTAGAGGCATCATCAGTTTTATGACATGCAATGAAGTGTGCCATCTTGCTAAATCGATCCACCACCACAAAGATAGAATCTCACCCCCTCTTGGTCCTATGGAGTCCTAACACAAAATCCATGGAGATATCCTCCCAAGGTCTACTAGGAATGGGTAGAGGAGTATAAAGCCCACGAGGATTCAGTTTGGACTTAGCTTGTGTACAAGTGACACATGAAGCACAAAATTTTTCTGTCTTTTTGCATGCGTGGCCAGTAGAAATGTTCCTTTAGAGCATGTACAGTCTTAGACACACCAAAATGCCCCATGAGACCTCCACCATGCGCCTCATGTACTAGGATTCTCCTAATAGAACCACTAGGAATACACATCCTATGCCCCTTAAAGAGATACCCCTCATGCATATAAAATTGATCCTTACTCCCCAAATATTTACATGCTTCAAAAACTTCTTGAAAATCAGTATCACAAGCATACAAATCTTTCGAGAAGGCAAAACCAAGTATTCTAGCATCAAGAGTTGAAATATGAGCATACCTCCTTGACAAGGCGTCAACCACCACATTTTCTGTACCCTTCTTGTGCTTCATCATATAAGGAAATGCCTCAACCGACTCAACCCACTTAGCATGCCGTTTGTTGAGCTTATTCTGCACCTTGATGTGCTCAAGCCAGACATGGAAGTGCCCGACTGGATGTCTTCTGGGCCTTGTATGGTGGCGAGGAGCCTTAGGGCATGCACGGCTTCGAGCGCACCTTGGCTGGCCACTAGGCGCGTGACCAGGGATTGGGTGGCCTTTGCAATGGCCTTGGCACGAGCCCTGGTCACAGGCCCATCACTTCTCAAGCTCATGGCCTCCTCCTCTTCAGTGGCGCTCATGGTAGGTAGGGTCGCATCACTCTCCCCCACTTGGGGGTGAAGCATCCCCGCTTCACTCTCATCAAACTCTGGCGCCACATAGGATGTAAGATCTGCTACGTTGAAGGTGGCACGGACACCAAAATCTGGAGGCGAGTCGACTTGGTAGGCATTGTCGCTGATGGCCTTGATAACCCGGAAAGGGCCATCTCCACGCGGCGAGAGCTTGGATTTCCTTCGACTTGGGAAGCGATCCTTGTGTAAGTGCACCTACACCATGTCTCCAGGTGCGAAGGTGACCTTGCGCTTGCCGGTGTTGTACTGGGCCTCGTATTGCGCCGTCCTTCTTTCTAGTTACTCACGGGTTCGCCGGTGAAGCTCTTGGACTTGGTGGGCGCGATTGGCCGCGGACACGTGCTCACCATCCTTGAGTGGGCGCGGCAACATGTCCAAAAGAGTCAATGGATTCCTCCCATACACCACCTCGAATGGTGTCAATCTTGTAGTTGAGTGCCTGGACCTGTTATATGCAAACTCAACAAATGGAAGTAAGTCCTCCCAATGCCTGGGATTGGCCTTGAGCATGGTTCGGAGGAGGGCTCCTAGGGTCTTATTGGTGACCTCTGTTTGGCCATCCATTTGGGGGTGATAGCTGGTGGAAAATAAGAGCTTGGTTCCTAGCTTCCCCCAAAGTGTCCTACAAAAATGCCCAATAAACTTCGTGTCTCTATCACTCACTATGGTCCTAGGCACACCATGTAGTCTCACCACAAACTCAAAGAATAGCTCGACAATCTCACTTGCACTATGTGTTGTTCTACAAGCAATGAAGTGGGCCATCTTGGAAAACCTATCCACGACTACAAAAATGGAATCCTTGCCTTTCCTAGACTTAGGCAACCCGATGATAAAATCCATGGACAAGTCTTCCCAAGGGCCATGGGGAATGGGTAGGGGTGTGTATAAACCTTGGGGACTCGATCTAGGCTTGCCCCTTTGACAACTCACACAACTCCTACAATACCTCCTAACCTGCGTAGCCATGTATGGCCAAAAGAAGTGCTATGTCAAGGCAGATAAGGTCCTAGCAATCCCAAAATGGCCACGGCCATCATGTGCCTCTTGAATGAGGAGGTGCCTAATGGAAGAACTAGGGATACACAACCTCCCAGCCTTGTACAAATACCCCTCATCCACAAAGTAGGACTCAAACTCACGGCTCTCAAGGCATCTCTCATAGATAGGCTTGAAGAAAACATCAACTAAGTACAAGTCTTTAATCAATGAAAAACCAAGCACTTTAGTTTGAAGATGAGTCAAAATAGTGTACCTACGAGAGAGAGCGTCGGCCATGACGTTCTCTTTGCCTTTCTTGTGCACCACCACATATGGAAATGTTTCCATAAACTCCACCCATCGAGCATGGCGCCTGTTGAGTGTCGTTTGGCCCTTGAGGAAGCTAAGCGCCGAGTGATTCGAGTGAATCACAAACTCTCTTGGCCAAAGGTAGTACTGCCAAGTCTTGAGTACCCTAATCAAAGCATATAGTTCTTTATCATAAGTAGGGTAGTTGAGAGTTGCACCTATGAGCTTTTCACTAAAGAAAGAAATTGGCCTCTTCTCCTAGTGTAGGACACCTCCAATGCCCACATTGGAAGCATCACACTCAATCTCGAAATGTTTGGAGAAGTCTGGAAGCTGGAGTAGTGGAGCATGGCACAATGCCTCCTTCAAAGCCTCGAATGCTGCCTCATGCTTGGGAAGCCAAACCACTATGGCTCCCTTCTTGGTCAACTCATGGAGAAGCGCGGCAATCGAACTAAAATCCTTCACAAAGCGGCGATAGAAGCCGGCCAACCCTAGAAAGGACCTCACCATGGTTGGGTTGGTAGGCGTGTGGCCACTCCTTAATCGCCTTGATCTTCTCTTCATCCACACGTAGCCCTTCTTTGGACACGACGAAGCCAAGAAAATTGGTCGTGTCCGAGAAAAAACTGCACTTCCCTAGGTTGGCAAAAAGCTTCTCCTGTCGAAGTTTCTCCAACACCTTTCTAAGGTACTCAACGTGATCCTGCAAGCTACGTGAATATACAAGTATATCATCAAAATAAACAACAACAAAATGTCCTAAGAAATCCCTCAAAACATGGTTCATCAAACACATAAATGTACTTGGGGCATTAGTGAGCCCAAATGGCATTACAAGCCACTCATATAGACCATATTTGGTCTTAAACGCCGTCTTCCATTCATCCCCTTCCTTCATCCGAATTTGATGGTAGCCACTTCTCAAATCTATCTTCGAAAACAAGGTGGCACCATGGAGCTCGTCGAGCATGTCATCAAGACGGGGGATGGGGTGGCGATACTTCACCGTGATTTGGTTGATGGCGCGGCAGTCCACAAACATCCTCCATGAGCCATCTTTCTTTGGCACAAGGATCCCGGGCACGACATAAGGGCTAAGGCTTTCGCGGACGTAGCCATTGTCAAGCAACTCCTGGACTTGGCGTTGGCTCCTTGGTTTCCTCAGGGCCAGCTTTGTAGGCGGCTCTATTGGGCAAAGACGCTCCAGGGACCAAATCAATTTGTTTTTCAATCCCTCTCACAGGCGGGAGCCCCTGGGGAAGCTCCGTAGGCAAGACATCGACGAACTCTAGCAATAACTCGGCCACTGGCGGTGGCAAGGGCTTGTCGGCAGCGGTCTCTGGGATAGGAGTAGGCACAAGCAAGAAACATGGTATGTGGCCCTTCAACGCCTGTGTCATATCACTGGGCCTCGCCAGAAGAAGCTGGTGCTCGCAGTGGCCTTGCAAATTCGGTGTCTAAGGCGTTCTCGTGGCCAAAGTTGGAGTCAGGGAGGCAATGGGCTCGGAATGTTGGGCACTGGGGTTGTAGTGACCAGTGCTAGAGCCAAAATTTGTTGCGCCTGGCTAGGCCTCTGGGGGCCTTGATTTGCCCTTCTTCGCGGCAGGGTTCGCGGCACTGGGGGCCTGCAGAGAGGCGCTGGGCTGGCTAGGGGTGGCACTCGACTTCTTGGTGCCAGTGCCCGACCCAAAAGCAGTGTGGCCAGGATTGGGGTCGAGACGCTTTGGTGGGCCTTGTTGAGACGCGTTGGGCGTGGCCGCGGCGGCTTCAATGGCCTTTTGTTTATCTCTCTCGACCTGGTCCTGCAATATCTCATGTGGAGACATAGGTAAAAGGGTCACGCGCTTCCCGTGGTAGGTAAACACATATGTGTTTAGATACCCATCGTGAAGCACGCGACGATCGAATTGCCATGGACGCCCAAGCAAGAGATGGGTGGCGTCCATTGCACTCACATCACACAAAATTGAATCATGATATTGACTAATGGAAAAGGGTATGAGGTACTGCCGTGAGACAATGTTACCTGAGGTGGAAGATATCCATTGAAGGCCGTAGGGTTGTGAA
Source organism: Rheum nobile (assembly GCA_027886185.1). Taxonomy (NCBI): domain Eukaryota; kingdom Viridiplantae; phylum Streptophyta; class Magnoliopsida; order Caryophyllales; family Polygonaceae; genus Rheum; species Rheum nobile. The sequence continues at coordinate 1,316,887 of WOAB01000072.1, read as the reverse complement.
TGTGGGGTGGTCTCAAGGTTAAAGTGCTTGACCACTTTGTCGTTGATGATGTTGCAACAACTACCACCGTCGATGATGACACTAAGAGAGGCCATCTTGAACAAGGACCTTGTGTGAAAAAAGGTTCTCTCTTTGGTCCACAAGACTAGCCTCCTTCACCGTGAGGATGCATCACGTCACTAGGCTTAGTGGTGTCCCAGCATGAAGCGCCGCGGCCTCACAAGCATAGCCCTTCGTAATGTCTTCCTCGAAGCCCTCTTCTATGGTCTCCAAGGTGTCCTTTTCCTCCTCTTCCATGGACTCGTATCCAGCAACGGCGTTGGAGAAGAGAACCTTATTGGCATTAGGGAAATCTCTCTTGTAATGGCCTCTCCCACCACATTTGAAGCACTCCAAGTCGCACGCACGTTCTGTGCCCGCTGGGGCTTGTCTGGGCATAGGGGCGCGGCTGGACGTCGAGCTCGGCGCCACGGCCTTGGCTAGGCGTTGTGGAACCTGTGGCTTGGGAACGCACATTAGTAGAAGGAACTTGACTAGATTGAGAGTCATACCTTCTTTGGCCATATGCTTGGTAAGGGCCTTGAGGCTTACGCACTTGTTGGTTGTGTAGTTGCATGGCCGTGTACATGAGCGTGTTGAGGTCCTTGATTGGAAATATCTCCAATTAATCTCGAATGTTGGTGTTGAGACCACTCAAAAACTTGGTCCTCAATGTGGAAGGAGCCGCGCTTATCGACGCCTTGAGTACATGTCTTCGAGTTGGGAAAAGAACTCAAGTGGGTTCTTCGATCCTTGTTGAGCCATGGCTATGTCGAGGCGCATTTGGTTCTTGTAATCGGTTGGCACATACTTTTGTGTCATCACATATTTGAGTTGGTGCCATTCAGTGAGAGGCACTTGGTTGCGCCTAATCCGATCATCCACAAATCGATGCCACCAAACCCTAGAGGCTCCCCGGAAATGGATGGTGGCGGCGGCGACATGATCCTCCTCTCGGATCTTACAATAGAGCAAGGTGTACTCCGTGTCCTGCAACCATTCAAGAAAAACTGCAGGGTTGTATTCACCAAAAAAGAAATCAATTTTTACTTTGACCTCGTGGCGATTGAGCCTTGTCGCGGCGGCGGCCTAGGGCACATGTTGCAAGCGCAGTGCTGGGATATCCAAGGGGGCATATTGGTGGCTCTGGGCCTGTGGAAACTGAGCATGGCCCAGCTGGCGCCTTCTGCCGCCTCCGTAGCCGCGGTCTTCGCCTAACGGGGCCTGTGGCTCCATCTTATGGGCGCGTTGGCGGCGCTAGTGGCCTTGGTGTGGCGCGACGCGGTGAACGTCATAAGGCATGTTGTGCCTCTGAGCCATGGCATCGCGCCTGTCGTAGCCTGCCTGGGCCTGGTTCGCGCCATGGTAAAGCCTTGGCGGGGGAATCCTGTCGGTGGGGTGATCTTGCAACTCCATGGGGTCGCCAAGTGGGGGGTGTGTTAGGAAACGGAACTCTGGAACTTCGGTTCCCCTGAGATGACAAATATTTTGATACTAATGTTTTATCTCAAAAATGTGTTTAGAGGAACCGCATGACAGTTGTTGGAACCATGGAAGCCAAACAAGATAAAGAAACCAAACAAGCAAGCCAAAGGAACCCAGGTGTGCCCAGAAATGCAACACGTGACTTTGCTTTTCCCGAGAAATCTGGGAACACTAAACCTCAGACAAAATGAAGTGAAAGCGACTTGAGAGAAGCTTCCAAAAGCCTGCCACCATCCAAGAGCAAGACTCCAAGATGCCTAGAACAATGAACCTCGGACAAAGGCACTGAAAGCGACAGCTCATAGAGATGTCGCTGTCCAGAAGTCAGTTCCCAAGCGCCCAAAGTGTCAAACCTCGGACAAAGGAAGCTGGAGAATGACTTGGCTGAAGAGGTTGACTAACCTAGAAGGATTCTGAGCTGCCTAGGTTGTTTGCACATGCCAAGAACAACGTGGACCAAGGAGAACCACTTATCCTAGGGCAAGCTCAATCTGTGGGAACCCAGAGAAGATTAAGCTACGAAGAATCCTCTATAAAAGGAAGACTAACTCAAGGGTTATCTTCAAGCATTCACAATAGAATCACACTCCATAGCAAACATCAAAGTGTGAAGCTTCAAACAAGATCATCAACGCAAACTGAGATCAAGAGGAACCAGTCAAGGAATCGAAGAGCTGAGTGCTAAGTTCCTGTGACTGTAAGTGATAGTTCCTAGGTGCGAAGGTCTGTTTCTTGGATTGATTATTGATTGTGTTAAGTTATCTAGGATTGCCTAACTGTGTGTAAGGCAAAGAAACTGTGTGTTTGTTCCTAGGATAAGCTGTAACCAAAAGAGATAAGAAATCAAGAAGTAGACCTTGAAATCCTTTCGAAAGAAAGGTAGTGTTTTTTATCCTGGATTGCTAGTTGACAATCAAAGGTTTCTACTATAAGGAACTTGTCATTTGTTTGATTGTTTATTTCCGCTGCGAAGGGAACTTAGAATCAATATTCTGAGTTCCTTAAGTTAATATCTAACAATCACGATCCTACAATTGGTATCAGAGCAGGAAAAGCTCTAGATCTTTGTTAAGTTTGCAGATCATGTCTCAACCAAGCAAGTTCGAGCTCAGAATCTCCACCAACAAGCCACATCTCCGAAAGAAAGGAGAAGAAACATGGTGGGAAAAGTACATGGAAAGCCACATCAAGACCAACGACTACCAATGCTGGAGGATAGTCGAAAATGGAGATGGCCATGTCGATCTCACCATGAAGGAAGAAGACTGGAAACCAGAACACTATGTCATCATGGAGAAGAATGCCAAGGCCAGGCAGTTCATCCTCAATGGATTGGACAGAGAGGACATGGACAAGGTCATAGGCATCAAGACGGCCAAGGAGATGTGGAAAGCTCTCAAGGAGATGCATGAAGGAAGTGAGGAACTAAAGCAAAGCAGAAAGTTTGCTTTGGAAGGAGAATACCACACCTTCAAAATGATGGAAACTGAGACCATCTCAGAGTACTACTCCCGCTTCAACAGATTGATTGGAAAGTTGACAACGGCAGGAGTCGATCTGGATGAAGTTTCCAAGTCCCTAGTGGTCATCAATGGACTCAACTCCAAGTTCACCCTTCTCAAGGGAATCATGAAGAACACTCCAGGCATCCAATCCCTTCCCTTGACCCAAGTCATAGGGAAACTGGAGGTTGAAGAAGGAGAGCACACCAAGGCCAATGCCGACAAGAAACTGGAGAAAGGAATCACCCTTAAGATCTCCAAAGCCTTCTCCAGGCTCGAGATGGAGCAAGAGAACTCAGACCTGGAAGAAGAAGAGGACGAGTTAACATCCCTCTTCTCAAAGAATATCAAAAAATTCTTTGTGAATGAAAGGTTCCAAAAGGGCAGTTCCTCCCACAATGGACCCAGAAGGGATCTCAAAGAAGTCTCTTGTTACGAGTGCAAAGAAAATGGACACTATGCTAAGAACTGTCCCAACAAGGAAGACTCCAAGGAAGAAGAAAGACCTCAGAAAAAGAAGGCTCTCGTAGCCTCATGGGGAGAAGACTCAGATGAGGAACTGGATCTGAGTGGCCTCTCTGGAGGAAGATGTCTCATGGCAAAAGGAGACTCAAGCGACTCAGAAGACCTTGAGGTAACTTCTGACGATCTCTTAAAATCCCTAGCTGATTGTGATAAGAAACAACTTCTTAAGATCATAAAGAAACTAGGAAAGGAAACCAGTTCCCTTCAACAAAAACTTGATGATTGTGAAGATGAAATTGCTTGCTTGACTGTTGAGAATTCTGTTTGGAGTAAGAAACTTGATGAAACTGAGAAAGACCTAGCTGAAACTCACTCCAAACTCATTGATATTAGGAATGTGCATGCTAGTCACCTTAAAACTTGCAAATCTTGTGATGAAACTAGCATAGATTCTGTCAAAGTTCCCTTGCATGCTAACTTACCTGGAAATGACATGCTTCAATCCATAATTGATAGATTGGACATTCTCACTGATTCTATTAATGAAAAAATGATAAATCAAACTGTTTTTGTGAGACAACGTCATGGAATAGGATATGTCAACAACAAAGGGAACAATGATGCTGAAAATGAAAAGGCTAGGCGAGAACTTGTTGAGATGAATGAGAACCTCAGTACTGCTCTTGCCACTTCTCGTGATAGGAATCAATTCCTATCAGAGAAGATCATGGTTCTTGAGAACAAGGCTGAGGTTGCCAAACGTCTAAATGAAAGTTCTCAAAGTCCTAAGAAGGAACCTAAGTGAAAAGAAAAGATGGTTCCTGAAAACCAATGGTTCACCAATTCCTTTGCTCACAAAAGATATATTGACATGGCCCATAGCAAGGTTAGAAACAATGTTGATTTTAACAAAAGGAAAACTGAAAAACCTTTTAAACTAGGAAAAGGAAAATATGGACATGTTATTTACAATCGTTTGTGTACCTACTGTGGTAAGAATGGTCATTACAACACTGATTGTGCTAAGAAAAGGAACTTTGAAAAGGAGAAAAGTACTCATTACCATGAAAGGAACCAGTTCCCTGGTTATTCACAGACTCGTAATGCTAATCCCCCCAGTAAAGCCAAGCTTCGCTGGGTTCAGAAACCTTAGTTCCCTTATGTGCAGAAAGAAGAGAGGCAACCTCAACTATGGTACATCGACAGTGGTTGCTCATGCCATATGACTGGAAGAAGATATCAAATGACCTCTCTTCAACCTCTCAAAGGAGGGAACATATCCTTTGGAGACAAAAGCAAAGGGAAAATCTGTGGAATAGGAACTGTGAAACTCAACGATCACATTCAGGTAAACAAAGTTCACCTTGTTGATAATCTTGGTTTTGACCTAATAAGTGTGTCACAACTGTGTGATCAAGGAGACAATGAAGTTAGATTCAGATCAAACGAATATTCAGTCCTTGACTCCTCGTGACAAATCATCCTAAAAGGGAAAAGATTCAACAATGTCTACATAATTGATCCATCCTTTGTTCCCAAGAAGAAACTTTGTCTCTCAACTGTGAATGACCAAGCTGATTTGTGGCATCAACGCCTCGGTCATGCTAGCACCAAACTGATTCAAAAGCTACACTCAAAGGAGCTAGTCAGAGGGCTGCCAAAGCTAAGTGGCACATCTAAGGAACTGTGCTCTGACTGTGTAAAAGGGAAACAGGCTCGTAGTTCCTTCAAGTCCAAAAACATGGTAAGCACCTCAAGGCCTCTTGAACTCATCCACATGGATCTGTGTGGACCCATGAGAGTTTAGAGCCTAGGAGGGAACATGTATATCTTTGTTCTTGTCGATGACTTCTCTCGCTTTACTTGGACCATCTTTATTAAATCTAAGAGTGAAGTTATTGACCGCTTTAAAGATCTGGTTCCCTTGTTAGAAAAATCTCTTGATTGTTCACTCAATGCTATTCGGTCTGACCATGGTACCGAATTCGAAAATGGAGAATTTCTAACCTTTTGCAGTGAGCATGGAATTGATCACAACTTCTCTGCACCATACACTCCTCAACAAAATGGAGTAGTGGAAAGGAAGAACAGAACTTTGGAAGACATGGCTCGGACTATGCTGATCTCAAGTGGACTCTCTCAATCATTTTGGGCTGAGGCGATCAACACAGCTTGCTACATCATCAATCGAGCCATGCTTCGCCCAATCACAGAAAAGCACCCTATGAGCTCCTAAGAGGAAGAGTTCCTAACATCTCACATCTGAGGGTGTTCGGATACAAGTGCTTTGTGCACAACAATGGGAAGGACAATCTTGGCAAATTCGACCCAAGAAGTGATGAAGGAATCTTCATTGGATACGCCTCGGGTAGCAAGGCGTACAAAGTCTTCAACAAAAGGACTAAAAAGGTAGAAGAAAGTGTTCATGTTATTTTTAATGAAAAATCACTTGGAAATATTGTGTAGAACACCACCAATTCCTTTGAAGACCCGTTTCCCAAGTCATATCAAGAAGATCCAGATGAAGATGTCACTCCACCCAGTTCCTGTCCTGCTGCTCGGAACCCTCCAATGGCTCCTCCATCAGTTCCCATGAATAATGAACAACAATCCATTTCTGGGAACCATGAGCATGACGACAACATCTGTGGAGACTTCAATGACTCATCTTCCCACATGATCTTCAATGGAGAAGGTAATTCCAACCAGGAAGCTGAATATTCAACTCAGAATGTCTCCACATCAAATGCTCTAGCTCCTAACAGAGAAAGAAGAGTCATCAAGCCTCCAGTCAGGTTCGATCATCTAACCTTCTTTGCCTTCAATGCCTTCTTGTCTATTGTGGAACCAAAGAACATAGGTGAGGCACTGAAGGATGCAGACTGGATCCAATCTATGCAAGAAGAGCTTCATCAGTTTGATAGAAACAAAGTATGACATCTAGTTCCCCGCCCCAAGGATAAACACATCATAGGAACTAGATGGGTCTTCAGAAACAAGCTAGATGATACAGGAGCGGTGATAAGGAACAAAGCAAGACTTGTTGCTCAAGGATACAATCAACAAGAAGGCATTGACTATGATGAAACCTATGCTCCAGTGGCGAGGATTGAAGCAATAAGGTTGTTGATTGCTTTCGCATCACACAAAGGGTTCAAGTTGTTCCAAATGGATGTAAAGACGACCTTCCTAAATGGAATTCTTCAAGAAGAAGTCTATGTCAAGCAACCACCTGGTTTTGAAGACGATGATCATCCAGACCATGTATACTTCTTAGACAAAGCACTGTACGACCTCAAGCAAGCTCCCAGAGCTTGGTATGATCGACTTGCCCAGTTCCTACTCTCAAATGGCTACAGGCGTGGAGTTATTGACAAAACTCTCTTCATCCTAGAAGAAAAAGGTAACATCTTAGTGGTTCAAATTTATGTAGATGATATTATTTTTGGTTCCACTGACCTGTCCCTTGTAGACAAGTTCAAAGACTTGATGAGCAGTGAATTCGAAATGAGCTTAATTGGGGAACTCACCTTCTTCCTCGGATTACAAATCACTCAAAAGGAAGATGGTATTCAAATTCACCAACAGAAGTATGTTAGGGAACTACTAAAGAAGTTCAAAATGGATTCAAGCAAGCCTCTCTCCACTCCCATCTCCACCATTGCTCATTTGGACAAGGACCACTCAAGTCCTCAAGTGGAAGAGAAACTCTATAGAGGTATGATAGGCTCACTCATGTACCTAACCGTTAGTCGCCCAGACATTGTTTTTGCTATTGGCTTGTGTGCCAGGTTCCAATCTTGTCCAAGAGAGACCCACTTGGCTGCTGTGAAGAGAATACTCCGATATCTCAAGGGAACTGATTCACTCTGTATTTGGTACCCCAAAGAATGTCCCTTTGAGCTGATGGGTTTCACTGATGCTGATTATGCTGGATACTTGTTGGATAGAAAGAGCACCTCTAGAATGGCACAGTTCCTAGGCCCTTGCCTTGTGTCATGGGGATCAAAGAAACAAGTCTCAGTCTCCCTCTCCACCACAGAATCCGAGTACATTGCGGCTGCCTCATGCTGTTCCCAACTTCTCTGGCTAAAGCAACAACTCGCGGACTTTGGTATGTCTTATGGTCCCCTCTCTATTCTTTGTGATAACACGAGTGCTATAAACATTTCAAAGAATCCTGTGCATCACACTAGGACCAAGCATATAGATATAAGACATCATTTTCTTAGAGATCATGTTGAGAAAGGAAACATCATTATGAAATTTTGTAGAACTGAAGATCAGGTTGCAGATATATTCACCAAAGCCTTGAATAGAGTTCCCTTTGAGAACCTTAGATTGGAACTGGGAATGATTCCTATAACCTAGTAGTGACCTTAGTTTAAAGGCTCCTTTCCAGTTCCCCTGATTGACTAGTTTAAGATTTTTCACTTGTTGAGTCTTGATATCTATTTGTTATATTTTTTTTGCTACAAACCCTCTTTTCCATAATGGTTTCTTAAAAAGGCTTAGATAAATTTTTTTAGTTCGTATCTTTTGGTCTTCATTATTCTTTCAACTTCTCCATTGTTCAAGTTTCTTTGTTGACCCAAAAGTCACAATCTGATCATATTCTAACCCAACAATACAAGTCGAAATGATGATTGTGTACTATGACCCTCCCTTGCCTCATTGCATAATCTAATTCCCTATGATCCTCTTCTTAACCCTCTCTGGGAATTAGTGTGTGATGCGATAAATGGCCTTTCCCGATTTATTTTATGGGAACATACTTTCAGGTCCTATGTCTTAAAACCCCACATCAAAGGTTCCCATATATCCCTCTAGCACACTGAAAATATCGCCAGAAAGGAACTAGGATGGGCTACCCCTTAAACGGCTAGTAAGAGAATTGCTCCTCCCAAGACAGTATTTATGGCAAATCTCACAGCGTCAGAGACGTCTTCTCAGCCTTGAACAATTGCCTTTTTGAGCATTTTATCTTTGAATTTGTGACCGTTGCAAAGGCGCAAAAGCTTCAAGAAAATTAGCCGTTTCAACTCTTCAGAGTTCCCAGAAATATCTCCAATGGCTTGATTCTCAACGGCTCCAAAATTGCTCAAGGGTTATTTAAGGTTTCCTATTGGATTGAGCCGAGCACTCTGTTCTCTCACGCCTTCTCTCAATCTCATGTTCACCTGTCTCTCTCAAAACACAAAGCTCCTCAAATGGCCAAGAAAAACCTCAATCTTAACCTTGCTCAATTGGAGGTAATCAGGCCGATAAGATGACAACAGGCCAAGATGAAGGAACTGCATAAAAGAAGGAAACTGAAGAGGAGGCCACTACGCTGCCATAGGAACGTCTCTCCTAGTTCCCAGTGCTATAACATCACAGTGTGCTAGTAGTTCCCTAGGGTCCCACTCCCCTCTTCTATCCTTATTTTGTCTAATGTCAAGTTGGTTGTGCTCTTTTGTTTCTCTTTCCACTATGCATCTCTGGGCAATGTACTTGACTTTAATGATTAATGAACTCTTATGGTAATGTTTCTAATGCATCATTTGTCTTTGCCTTAAGTTTCTATTATGGTCACTGTCATGGGTTTAACGCAAATTGTTTATTTCACATTGATATCCTATACTTGATAAGTAACTTGATCTTTTCGATGATGTCAAAAGGGGAAAGAATGGATAGGAACCTTGAACTATAGGAAATCTGAACCCGTTCTATTTCTGAGGGGGAACTTGAATAACTTAGTTCATCTGCTTAGGGGGAATTTACAACTATTGAATGTTCTATCATTATTTTATAAAGTTGTAAATCTCTTAGCTCAACTGTTCTCATGAATTTCATGTCCTTATTATACTTCCAAGTTCCTTATATTTATCATCATAAAAAAGGGGGAAATTGTTAGGAAACGGAACTCTGGAACTTCGGTTCCCCTGAGAGTTCCTTTCCTCAGTTTCTCTACTTTTGAAGATGACAAATATTTTGATACTAATGTTTTATCTCAAAGATGTGTTTAGAGGAACCGCAGGACAATTGTTGGAACCATGGAAGCCAAACAAGATAAAGAAACCAAACAAGCAAGCCAAAGGAACCCAGGTGTGCCCAAAAATGCAACACGTGACTTTGCTTTTCCCGAGAAATCTGGGAACACTAAACCTCGGACAAAAGGATGTGAAAGTGACTTGAGAGAAGCTTCCAAAAGCCTGCCACCATCCAAGAGCAAGACTCCAAGATGCCTAGAACAATGAACCTCGGACAAAGGCACTGAAAGCGACAGCTCATAGAGATGTCGCTGTCCAGAAGTCAGTTCCCAAGCGCCCAGAGTGTCGAACCTCGGACAAAGAAAGCTGGAGAATTACTTGGCTGAAGAGGTTGACTAACCTAGAAGGATTCTGAGCTGCCTAGGTTGTTTGCACATGCCAAGAACAACGTGGACCAAGGAGAACCACTTATCCTAGGACAAGCTCAATCTGTGGGAACCCAGAGAAGATTAAGCTGCGAAGAATCCTCTATAAAAGGAAGACTAACTCAAGGGTTATCTTCAAGCATTCACAATAGAATCACACTCCATAGCAAACATCAAAGTGTGAAGCTTCAAACAAGATCATCAACGCAAACTGAGATCAAGAGGAACCAGTCAAGGAATCGAAGAGCTGAGTGCTAAGTTCCTGTGACTGTAAGTGATAGTTCCTAGGTGCGAAGGTCTGTTTCTTGGATTGATTATTGATTGTGTTAAGTTATCTAGGATTGCCTAACTGTGTGTAAGGCAAAGAAACTGTGTGTTTGTTCCTAGGATAAGCTGTAACCAAAAGAGATAAGAAATCAAGAAGTAGACCTTGAAATCCTTTCGAAAGAAAGGTAGTGGTTTTTATCCTGGATTGCTAGTTGGCAATCAAAGGTTTCCACTATAAGGAACTTGTCATTTGTTTGATTGTTTATTTCCGTTGCAAAGGGAACTTAGAATCGATATTCTGAGTTCCTTAAGTTATTATCTAACAATCACAATCCTACAGGGTGAAAGTTCCCTGGATTGATCATCCCAGAGTCCTCCATTTCCTCATCATCAAACTCCTCGAAGTCATCATGGTGTAGAGGAGTCGTGGAGAAGTAGCCCTCCGAGCCATAGCGCGGGGTCCTTGCACTTTGATGGCCCATGTGTTCCTCCACATCGAATGGGACTGGGTGGGGGCGATAGGCCTTTGAGCGCCTCCATCGCCTCTGTTGCGCCGTCCTTGCCGGTGTCGATGGCTAGAATCGCGCCCGTTGGTGTGGGCGCGGGTGTCGCAAGGCGCTGTGGAGGTCACGCGTCGGAGTCTCGACCTCTCGGTGGCATACCTGTCATTGAAGTCATAAGGATCAGAAAACTCACCTTGGGAGTCATGGGCCTCCTCTTCGTCACTTATGTAGCAGAGTGGGGGCTCTCTGGGCACGTATCGCTCGCGGGGAGAGACATGCCCTTATTGGCTCTCGATGACCGACTGGATGCGCTGTAGGCGCGGCTGTTGGTGAGAGGATAAAGGCATGAGTCCCTTGCCTTTGTCAAGACGCGTTGTGCTTGGGCCGGTCACGGTGGGGCGAGGCAGACCCACTGCGTCTGTCTGGGCTAGGGGCGTTGGCACCGTCCTCTCGCTTTGTAGTTGTGCCATGAGTGCCCTAAGCTCTTGAATCTCCCTTTGCTCAGTCGAGAGCTCCAAAAGGGGATCTTGTTGTGGAGGGTTGTCATTGGGAACAACTTCATGTTGGACGATGTCTTGAGGGGGATTGTTGTTGTTGCCATCTCCTTGGACATTGCCACTCGTCGGAGCCGTGAGGCTACCTATCACAATATGTCCAGACACGGGGAGTAAAAAACAAACAATAACAACAAAACCAAAGAACAAGCAAGCACTTAACAAGACCAAGTGTTCACGTATGTAGGCTAGGACTTTAAGCAGTGAGGGCCGGCTAAGGCAAACACAAAATAAGTGTGATATGCAAGCACAAAACCAAACGAAACCAATTAATTAAAGTCTTAACCTCTTACACAAACAAACACAAACACACAAGACCAAACCTTCAAGGTGTGAACCTAGACGGTGGAAGGGTAGAGGAGATGAGCCAAGCCGTGAGTGGAAGAAGGTTGCCTTATTTTGGCTTTCCTTTTTTTTTTTGAATTAGTCGAGTTTTTTTTTTATTTGAATTTTGAATTTCAATTCCGAGATCTTAGTCTTTGACTTTTGATTGAAGATCGGATAAGATTAACACAAATAAAATGAAAATAAACGGCTTAGTAACTAAGGAAAGAAATCACTTGATTTTCGGTGATAGAAGAGATAAGATTTTGCAGATTTGTAACGGCCAACAACTTCAAGATATGGCAAGATATGCAAGCGAAATTCACAGAATCAATTAAGCAAATTAATTTCAGAAGATTTAATGCAAACAAATCACACAAATTTCGCAAGGGATCAATCACGGATTCGGTCAAGGGCTTGCCTTGTGCAACCGATGGACATGCAAGGAAGAAGAAAAAAATTATGACAATGGCGGAAGCAAGATGATGGAGAAGAAAAATTCTGAACAAATGAACTTGACAAGCGACTTACAAGATCAAAGGCTCTAATGCCAGTTGATGTGTCCCTATCTCCGAATGCCGGCACGAGTGTCGTGATGGCAAGGATCTAGACCTTGATATGAGTCGCTCACTTGGCTTCGAAGTCCGGCCGTGGAAACCTTGTCTTTGGCCTTGCTGAATTGCACGAATGGCTTCGAATTGGGCGTCGTAAACAGTACCTTTTGAGGTTTACTGACATGAGAGGAAATTGGGGACGACGGCGAGGATGAACCCGATGACACAGAGAGTGGGTTAGTTGGCGACGGCGGGGACGATGGGTCTCGCGATGGTGTTAGTGAAGGCGATGGGTTGAGTGGAGGCTCAATAGGTTGAGCGAGGGCCGTAGCGTCGGCAACGGATGGTTGAATGGACTCGATGGAGATCGAGTGGGGCCGTAGCGTCGGCAGCGGATGATAGACTCAAGTGGACTCGAGTGGGTGTCGTAGCGTCGGTGGAAGAGGATAAACTCGAAGGGTTTCGAGTGGGTGGCCGTAGCTTCGGCGGCGGAGGAAGGAGGTGAGAAATAGACTTTGGGCGTGGGTGCGGCGCTGGCCTGGCTTAGGCTTCTAAGGGGTCCTCCAATGATGTGCTCGAGCCAGACATGGAAGTGCCCGGTTGGATGTCTTATGGGACTTGTATGGTGGCGAGGAGCCTTAGGGCAGGCGCAGCTTCGGGTGCGCCTTGGCTGGCCACTAGGTGCGTGACCAGGGATTGGGTGGCCTTTGCAATGGCCTTGGCATGAGCTCTGGTCACAGGCCCATCACTTCTCAAGCTTATGGCCTCCTCCTCTTCAGTGGCGCTCATGGTAGGTAGGGTCGCATCATAAGAGGTGGAAGATTAGCTAACTCTTGAGAAGAGATCAAAACATCTTTGAAAATTACAAGGAAACAAACTTCACTCCCCTTGATAGCTTGATGGACTTCCTTGGCCTTAGCCATGAGCATATGGTTAGAGGCGGCTTGATTCTTCCCAATGGCCAACTTCTTTCCCTTGTTGTTGTCCTCGGCCTCTCTAGCTTGTCTCCTTTGCTCTCTAGCAACATGGTCAGCCATGATCTCATGTGGCGTAAGCGGGTGTAGTGTGATCCGCTTCCTCTTCAAATGAAAAGAATACTCGTTGCTAACCCCGTGATGAATTACTCCTCTATCAAATTTACATGGTCTCCCAAGCAAGAGATGGCAAGCGGTCATGGGTAAAACGTCACAAAACACCTCATCTTCATTGCCACCTATAGAAAACTGAATCTTGGCTTGTTCCTTAACTTTAAGAGGAGTTAAGCCAACACAAAGTATAAGGTTGGTGGTGAGGAATTATAGGAATGTGAAAACGAGAGACTACCTCTTGATCTATGATATTGCAACAAGATCCTCCGTCTTTAATCATGCTACATGCTTTTCCTTGGATAAGACATTGAGTGTGAAAGATAGTCTCACGCTAATTAGGAACACTTTGAGCCTCATTAGTCACCAAGGCTCTCTTGACAACAAAGCAATCCCCGGTGGCTGCTTCTACATGCATTTCCTCATTTTCCTCATGGTTCTCTTCTATTTCTTCTAGCTCTTCCTCGGATTCATAGTCTCCCAAAGTGTTAAGGAGAACTTGCTTCTTTGTAGGAAAGTCCTTGGCGAAGTGGCCACGCCCTAATCATTTGAAGCACTTGAGATCCCTTGTGCGGCTCTCGCCTTCCCTCCTCTGACCTAGAGGAGCTTGTGGGGCTTCTTTTCTTGGAGGGGGATGAGTGGGTTCAGTTCTTGGCTCTTGGCACCGAGGATGAGGGTTAGAGGCGTTGGCACTTGGAGCATTCCATGGCCAAGAGCTAGAAACTAGAGTCCTTATTTGTATGAGATTCTTATACACATGATTAGTGTAGTGTAGGACTTCCTCAATGGGGTAACCTCTCACGAAGTGCTGCATGCTCATAATAGACTTAAGTTCAGTAGGTAAGCCATGGACAAATTTAGAGATGACATACCCCTCGAGGAACCGAAGTCCGGATCGAAACATGAGAGTCCTTAGCTCCTTGTAGTACTCGTCGGGAGTCCTACTTCCTTGCCTAATTTGCTCCAATTTAGCATGAATCCTTTCGGTGTAGTCTTCAGGAACAAACCTAGCATGAACGGCTTCCTTGAGTTCTTTCCAAGTGGCAACCGATGGCCAGCCCTTGTACTTCCTTTCCTCCTTGTATTCAAGCCACCAATAGTAAGCAAAGTCCACAAACTTGATGGTGGCAATGACAACCCGCTGAGCATCATGGTAGTTGTAGAAGTCAAACATAGCCTCGGTTTTGGACACCCAATCTAGGAATGCTTCAACATCCGTGGTGCCTCCAAAGTTTTGAACTTCAAGCTTCACGCCATGGGTTGGTTCTCTTCCACGTGGCCTCTCATGTTCTTCCTCATAGTAACCTCTAGGAGCTAGTGGTTGCCGCCTAGGAGGAGGTGTGTTCCTCTCCCTCACTTGTTCTATCGGAGGGTATGGTCCGGGAATAATGCACCGAGGCATCATGAGCGGCCTTCTTGCTCCTTGCCCTGTATGGTTAGTAGGCATAGGAAAAGAATTGAATTGGGGGAAGTCATCCATACCTTGATTAGCTGCGGAAGTTGCCACAAAGGGCACGTAAGAGGTGGGGACAATCGGAGGAGCAAAAGAGGTGGGTGCCAAACGTAGGGGAATAGACACTTGTGGAAGATATGAGGTTGACTCACCCCCGGGAAAGGTCACTTGAGGCTGCACCCTAGGTGACTCATGATCTTGAGAAGCACGAGAATGTTGGTCTTCTTGTCGCCCAATGTTGGTTTGGACCCAGCTGAGTTGTTGCTCAATCTTTGCTTCCAATTTGGCTTACTAGTTTTGTATAAGTTGTGTGGTTTCTTCCTTGTCCTGAGCCCTCTTGGTGTCATTGAGTTGGAGGGCTTGCATAATGGCCTCCAAGGTGACAGCCGGAGCTTGTTCGTCGCCCATGTCTTTCCTAACAAAGGAAGCAACCAAGGCACAAACCAAACAACCAAGACAAGAGTAGGCAGGCCAATCAATGGAAATTTCAGCTATCAAGTGCCAAAGTTTGGACCAAAGATCCTTCCAAGTGCAGTTTGCAAGCTTTCAAAAACAAGGAAAGTTTGGGGGTAATTTTTGCAAACAAAAGACGGACACAACAACCTTGATTGAGCTTATGCACCAACTAGGAAGAACTGATCCTTACAAGACACAAAAAGAAGGTACTAATACAAGGTCCTCAAATTCAACTTGTTCGCTTTTTTCTGGCTTTGCCACTCTTTCTCGAACTTGTCACTTCTTACTCGACTTTTTCTGGCTACTTAGCCTTTGTTTCTCGAGTTTCCTTGGATATATGTCTTTGATTACACTTGAGAATTACAACAATGATAAAAAAAACTTTTTGACTGAGGTGAGCACAAGTCTACAATTTGCTAGACTTTCAATTTTGTTTTTCTTTCAGTTGGCCTTGAGTTTTCTCAAGTATTTTCCCGTATCTTTAAGTACTAGATCAAGTCAGTTCATCCAAGCAAGAGACACAAAAATCAAGCAAGTTTATTACAACCAAAAAGAAGAAATTAAAGAAGTTCAGCCGAGTTAAATGCAGGACACCAAAAGTTTTAGTTTGAAATGAATGAAGTGGGTATAATCACTTCAATAACTTCAAGTGGCAATTAAAGAGGAGTTTAAGTAACTCAAAAGTTGTCTTCTTCAATTGAGCAATCACAAGCACGAAAATAAGAGCAGATCTCAACAAATTTTCACAAGAACAGGGCACAAAAATTCAAAAGCTTGCAAACAAACTTAGATTGAATTCTAATCCAAAGTTTTAAGCGTTTACCTTGCTAGATCTGATACCACATGATATAGGACCACGTTCCTCTCGTTCTCAGTGCAAGGTAGACGTCTTGGATGGGCTTCAAGCAAGAATGGATTGTGATCTTCCTCGACAGTCAAATTCCAGGATTCTGTTCCGTTTTCAACGGGGTCGTTCTCTCTTCTCCGGACTCAAAATAGGATGATTCCAACGCCAGAAGTTAGATCTTGAAGTCTAATTTATATACTCCAAATTGTAACGTGAACCGATCTAGGAGTCGAAAGATATGTCGAATTTACTGAGGAGTTACAGAGGGATCTGAGAAGGAGTTCAGCGAGATGAGTGGTTTGGTTGGAGATCGTGAAAGGGGAATGGATGGTGATGAGTTTGGCGGTGGATGTGAAAGGATAAGTGACTCCTTGGAGTATATATAACACACCACTCGTTGGAGACAAGTTGGATCAAGTTCAAGGGATATGACTCACCCAAGAAGATGAACACAACAAGATCGATGTTACACATGATCAAGGAAGCTTTTCTGGAAAAGATGAACACAACAATTTTTATGTTTATTGAAAGATGATTACAAAAGGTAGGAGAGGCCCTATTTATAGGACCAAAACCAAGCCACAAAACAACTCTTCAAGTACCCTAGGCAAGCCGTAGAGTTCCACCAGTTAAGCTACGAAATTCAAATCGGAATGACTTGAATTTTTGACAGAACTTAAATAACTACATATTAAAGTCCCTATTACAATATCAGCCAAAACGCGCGAGCCATGTGAGAGTTAGCATTAAAACACCTTTCGGACAAGCCACAAGCAAAGTCACCGAGCCAAGTTGAACTTCTCTTGGCACTCCTTGAGTCATAAGCCCCTCCATGAGCTTGGTTTGGAGTCTAGATGCTCGGTCCCGAGTGATAACCTCGGGAGGATAATCATGGCCTTGGTTTGGTGGAGAAAACCTTGTGGTGGCGCGAGCAAGCGAACGTGTGAGGCGTGGCTCGGGCACCGGTGCACTTCCCTCGGCACACTTGGGTTGGATGGTGGACATATTACTAGGGAGGTCCAAGGAGGCCGGCTTGTCTGAGGGAAAGTGGCTTGAATGACCTGTGGCCTTGCTAGGGCTTGGGAGCCGAGAAGGGCTCGCAACGAGCGGCGCCGGGGTTGGCGCAAGCAAGGGCATTGGAGGTGACATGGCTTGAGTTTCATGATGGACCATAGTCACATAGAAAACGTTAGGTGAATATAAATAAGTTGGTAATGCAAAACTTGGCCTAAGTAGTCAAATGCAATGCTAAGTTGTTTAATAAAACGTTAATTAGTTCTACAAAACATGAATAAATTGTACTTTCAAAAACTTTAAGTTGATAATAACAATATCACTCCAACAATCTACTCTTGATTAGCCTTTGACTTCTTGTAATGCGCCATAACATTTGTATCCTCTTCAATGATGACCTCTTTCAAACTGTTCATCTTAGACGTAATCAGTGAATAGAGATACTTATGGTGCAAAGGAATCATACACTTTGAAGAGTTAGGCTTGAATCCAGTTTCCCATTGCTTCACCTCTTGTCCAAAATATGTCTCCATATGGCCCATTACATAAAACCCGCAGTCGACCTTGTTTTTGTTATCACGCCACATCATTTTCAAAGTGACCGTACCACCGCTGCTATAACCATTGCACCTTGTGCCGAGATTCGTCGAAGTTATGTATTCGAAGAACATCTTGGTCTGTGGATGAACATAAAAAGCGGTAGTTTGATTTTCAATAATTTATAGTGGACAAAAAAATTTAAATGTTCAGTTATTAGAGTGGTATCTTAATACCAGTAAGGGAACTGTGTCGCCATATTTTGCTTTCGGGTCCCTATCACCAGCTGTCGAATTATCAATAATCTCTACCCTGGAACGCATGAAGTTGTAGCATACCAAATAAAAATGCTCATGTTTCAGTATGGGGAAGAATACCTGTTATTGGAATAGAATTTCTGAATACTTTTTTGGGAAACAAGAATAACGAATCATATTCGAAATAAGTAACTTGTAAAATATCTTGCGATGACTTCTTACCAAATCTGCATCCACCATTGATGAATGGTTGAGATTCACTACAATTTTATCCATCCCATATTTGAATATGGAGAAATTTGAGGCATAGTCACAGTTGTTCGGGTTGGTGAGGGAGCCAAATTGCTTATGCATATTGAATGTGTAAAACATTTGCATGGGGGTATCACTAAAGCTACGGTTAATAACAATAAGGATTTAGTAAATATCACTGAATAAAATTTGAATATCACATAGTATAATCTGAATACGTACCAGATTTGATGGATAAACGAACAACCGTGATGCGGTGGTACGGTTTTGAGCCTCTTCTAAACCATTTAAATTCATACACCTCAAGTCTACAATGCTAATTGAGACAAAGGTGGTTACTTCAAGTGACCTGAAATCGCTCGCATCAAGTGTTCTACCGTTGCACTCAAATAGGATTTCCCTGATAAAGGGGAGACAATCGAAAAATCATAAAAGAAGCGCAACCATTGAATACAACATGCTTCAGTAGTATACACTAACCCATCCGGAACGTGATCACCAACATAAGCATATAATTCATGATGTTCTTTAGTGATGGTTTTTCTTGAGTTTATAATCCTATCGAACCATGGGCCCTTTCTTGTAGCTGGTAGCTTTATGTCCCTTTTGGATTTTAGTTGGACACATTTCATCGGTGTTACAAAATGATCGTCGTCCTCATTATCGTCACTTTGTGCCTGGATTGGAAATAATGTTTTGATAAACCAACAAATAACGAATATGAAATTCTCTTGCATGAATATCATACTATTACATTTGCATATCGACAAAACAAAGATGAATAATATTTTATTCATACAGAATACTACATTTATTATGTTCTTATTAAATTACTCTAAAATGAATAAAATAATATATAATTTGCATATCGACATAGAAAAATGATAGGAGAAAAAACTACCCACAAGTTTATGGGATCAGTTGTAGCTTTTCAAGTGTCATTCCCAACGAGGACTATGTAGTATCTTTTGTACACTTAAACCGGTAAGCTCAGCCGTAAGAAGGAAAATTCGTTTGACTAATAACTAAGAAAATAAGAAAACCAGAAACAAAAATTGCAAAGATGATTGTAAACAATTGGAAAGAAGATTCTAGGACCAGGGATCCCCACAACAGTTCCAACTAACAATCGCTATCGTGCAGAGCTAATTAATGTAGACCCTTTGGGCACTTAGAATCTAAGATCAAATTGGGTTAACATTCGTTGTCACGCTCCACTAAGTCTAGGCAAACCTAGGGTTTCGATGATAGCTTAGGATTCCACAAGAGTAATTAGGTTATTGTCGCACAAATAATACTCAGGTTCAATACCTAGTAATTTGATAAAGTAATATCTTTTCAGACTCATACCCTATCGGAGTTATCTATTAAAGTTATCTCGTTTCAGACTCAAACTTAATAGAAATCTAATCAACATTCATCAATTGCATTAAGCACATTAGGATTGAATCAAACAAGGTTTCACATTTCAATTCAGACACATATCATGCACAGTCTATCAATTCATTGTTTGGATCACCCCAACCCTAGAATTAAGGGATTAGCCAGACATGCTTGGAGAAACAATCAAAAACATCATATGAACGAAATAAATCATTCAACTAAATTAGAAGAAGAGAAATACTTGATCCAATACAAGGAAATAAACTCAAATCTTCAAAAATCTTCAAAGGAACTCCAAAAACACCAAGGGCTAAAGAGAGTGGCAAAAAGAGGCAAAAGAGCCTGCCAAATAACCCTAGAAAAAATATTTATACCATCCTAAAAAAAGGGGTCGAAAAATAGCAAATTTAGGCCGCAGGGCATTGGCACGGTTTGTCACAAGCCGTGCAGGTTTACAAAAAGTGATATGGGGCTTGCCACGGTTTGTGGCACAGTCTGTCACAAACCATACAGGTTTACATAAAGTGATATGGGGCTTGGCACGGTTTATGGCACGGTATGTCACAAACCGTTCCGTTTTGCAGAAGCTCATTTTTGGTTGATCTGTAGGTGGGCATGATCTATAGCAGAATGGCACGGTTTGCAACAAACCGTGCTGTCCTGGAGAATCTTGTTCTTCTTCTTCATTTGTCTCGCATACGCCCGTGCACATCTTCTATGACGTCCATGCCTCCACCAATTTACCCGAAACCACATAGAAACTCGTATAGACATCTAGACTGAAGAAAATGACGCAACTAGCTAAAAATGCAAGATTATAAACATGGAAATGCCTAAACTATAGCCTAAATGCATGTCCTAAATATGTATAAAATGGATGTCATCAAACTCCCCCAAGCTTAACCCTTGCTTGTCCTCAAGCAAGTACACAGTCTATAAATCCTCAAAATATGTCAAGGTTGTGTCTACCCAATAGACAAGTGAGCAATGATCATGAGAGTCCAAACAAAAGACAAGTGCAATCATAGCATGCTTTGCAACCAATGATAGAAATGTAGGTAGTTCCTCTACTCTAAACCTCACTAGGATAAATAAATAAAGTCACTCCACTCATGTGTTTAGGTTTGTGATTCACTCCATTCTCTACTTTGAATGCTAAACTACCATAGGCTTGCAATAGTGTCCTAAATCTCCACTACGGAAGACTATGTACATACCAAAAATCATAAGGACTTTATAGGGTTATAATGGGGCCGAGGTATAAGAATAAGGCAAGGATATATTTAGGCCATATGGTGCTAAATCCGGGGAAAAGAATTTCCAAGACTACACCAAGCTTAAAATGATCCTTCACATACAATTTCGTTATTCAAACCCATACAACAAAATCCTTTGATTCACTACAAAACATAATAATATCCAACCACTAACATATGCAACCTCCCCCAAGCTTGGCTCAAGTCCACACTAGCAAGACAAATCAACTATCCTGATCCCCGGATGGGTAGGATGAATAAATAGGCTCGATATGCTTTTTGTGGGGCTTCTAAAGAGAAAGGCAATTAAGGCACAAAGTGGCTTCAAGCAGAGGGAAACATATATAGGGTGGTCAAGATAAAGGGATAAAATGAACAATGCCTCAATCATATTGATGTCATGTACATAAATCATAAATGCAGCCTTGAAAAAGGTTATAATACAAGTTCTAGAGTTAGCAAGCAAATAGAGATTTACACACATAAAGAAAAAGAGAGGACTTGCTCATAAATAGTTCTAAATGCAACTAAACCTAAGATGAACATGCAAGTGTACATGTGAATTGATCCCCCCATCCTAAACCCTACATTGTCCCAATGTAGAAAAGTAACAAAAGAGGAAGAAACTCACAGAGTCAGTATACTACGATGATGGGTTGTTCGAGTCGTAGTCACATCCGAACATTTGGCAAAACATGTCGCGCTCCTGAACCCGTTATGCCTCTATTTCGTTAATTTGGCGTTGTAAGGCCACAACGTCATCATCTTTGGAGGTGGAAGCAGAGGCACCAGAAGATTCGCCATGCTCCCACTAGCGAGGAGGCTCATCAGCATCATCTCGGGATAGCGTCCCGATCCAGTTGCGGCACCAGTTCTCCTCATTATAAGTGGGGGTATGACGGACATTAGGCAAGGGAACAAGTCGGACACCAACCTTGAATTTCAGCAAGTTAACCGGGCTATTACGGGCATGAGTGAGAATATGGGCCCGACTTAAGTATGCTATGTCGATCCGTAGGGTGTTGGGGGTCATTTCATGGCCAGCCATAGAGACATTGAAGTGGCGGATCAACGGGGTGATCATACCACCAATACAGATACAACCATTGGACTTGGTGGTCATCTTGGCCAGCTGCCGAGCAAGTTTCCCAAGTTCACTTCTTCCCCCTCGGTCATAGACATTAGGATCATTAGATCGTTGCGCCGCATGTTGCCCGTGCTATACTCATGGGAGAAGATGTCTCCCGCGAAGAACTTCTGCATTACCCTGAAGACCGGGTGCACTATATGGGTGGCCTTTGAATGGTGGTTGAATGGGTGCACGCCAATGATTTGAAACCATAATTACTGCTCCTCTGTAAGGGGGAAGTCATATGTCTTCCCAGTAGTGGGAAACCCGTATATCTCGTTGAGCTCTTCAAAGTCTAATTCCCGCCATTCATTCCCCAAGCAGAATCTCAAGCCACCATAGTCGAAGAACCACTCAGTGGTACCAATCAGAGAACTGATCAGCTCCAGGGTGATGTTCTTGTAGGAAACCTCGTGCATATCAATGAAGTGTTCAATCCCCATGCGGCAAGTTAAACGACGTATCTCAGTGAGGAGGCAAAGTGTCTCCATATCAGCAGTGTCGAGCCAACGAATGGACTGCCAAGGCAGTCCTAACAAGGTGTTGTAGCTCGTGCGTTGTTCATCGGACACCAAAATAACACGGCCAACAGCCGGTGGAGCAGCGCGGGTGGAAATAGGCGGCATTGTAACAATCTAAGCGCTAAAAGAAAACATGTGAATGCAAGACATGATATGAATATGGGTGGAATCATATTTCAAGAAGAGCAAAAACTTGAATCAAAGGAAGTGCTCGGATGTTGGAAGGTTACAAAACCGAAGAATATGTCTCTCCGACACCTCCTCAGTATTTTGGCTATATTGGGAGCTACGAATGTCTAATGGAGGCATATGAGTAGTCATTGGCTAAGATAATTATCTATAGTTAGCATGTGAGATCCTTCCACGAAATCAGCCCAGAACAACCCATAAATCCCAGTCTCTGCCGACAGTCCAACTATTGCCAGAAATTGTCTCATCTAATTCAATGTCGAAGAAGACCAAGGAGCACCAACGTGAGGCCATCAAATATAGATGATATTGATCATTTAATAAGTGCATTTTATTCATGAAATGAAGGGACTAATCTCTCTCCTTAATTCATTGAATGGGCTGCAAACTCTTCCTCTCCCCAAGGAATCAAGACAAGGCTATGTGAAGAGTTTCTAGTTTCTTTATTGTCTTCTATTTATACCTTATGTTCTCTACCATTGTAGGCACGTCTAATATGAATCGAATTAAGCCTTAAACTGAGTGTTTTGTCAAGAGAATGTCTCCAATTCTTCTTGTTTGCTCGTGAGTAAGATCGAGTGTGCTCGTGCGTAATATCGAGAATGGATAAGCTTCTTTGAGTGAGTCATATCTTTAATTTGTTTGTCCTTGTTCAATGCTTGAGTGGTGAGTCATATCGACGATATCCTTGTTCACTTATCCCTTTCAATTTCCAGCAAAGAAACCCTTAAAAAAACGGATCCAAGATCCAACCAAAAAAAACCCCGAAATCATCATTTTCAAGCACCGATCGTCTTTGTTGTCTTGTGATCAATTGAAGGCCGAAACTTCCTCAATACTGAGCATACAATGATCCTATTTCTCATCATTTGGTATCAAATCCATATTCAATGAACTTCAAAAGGAATCATGTCAAGTCAAAGAGAGAACATGGTAAACGCCGTTAGTCAAATCCGGCAAATGTTCCGAGAGGAAAGTTGATACGGTTCCATCAACTACACTTAGCTGATTTCCAAAAATTCAGTATATCATTTTTAGTAATTATTAGTTTGTTATTTAATTTCAATTATTGTTCCATCATTCCAGGTCAGTTGAGTCAGCAGTCAAGTTAGTTTGTTAGAGGAGTCAATAGTTAGTTCTTTAATCGTAGAGCATTATCTCCGTAGTGGGTTAGTGATTAATTACACCACTACTCAGTTCATTTCATTATTTAAGTCCGAGTCTATGTCAGTTGTAAGGTGTCCAATTTCAGAATTAAGTCAATATATGAAAACGTAGGAATTTCCTGCACAAATCCTGTTTTTAGATTCTAACCTCAGTGGGTTTCTTGGGTGAGATCCTTGCCTAAGAAGAATCTATCATTTGGTAACAGAGTAGTCGATCCGATGGTGACCACCCGCACCTCCACCTCCGCCACCAACCCTCCACCACCTCTGCCACCCCCAAACAGAAGCCCATCACCACCAACAGCCACCGAACTGTAATACCCCTCATTTTTTAGTAAGAATATTTGAGTAATTTCCCAATCCTCGTTCTGTAATTGTTTCGCATTTGGCAAAGTTCAGAATTTTTGTAACGCGTATTATCTCTGTAATAATTTCCTAAGCATTATAATATACATTCGATGTATTTTGGAGGCTTAAAATATTTGTTTGGGTACAAATATTAATTATTTCAAGATTTTATCACGTGTTCAATTGTTTCCCGGGCAAAAGGACGCGAACAGGCCTTTTTCGCGACCGCGGCAAATTTCCGCGACTGCGAAAAAAAAAGCGTCGTCAGCCTCGCGAATAGGCATTTTTCCGCAACTGCGGAATATTTCCGCGACCACGGAAAACGCTTCGAGCATCGTCTTCAATGGCTCGCCGGTTGGTTGGCCGTCGATTCGCCTAGGGGGGGATCTTGAGCGGTTCGCCTGGCCTCCTCGATGGCTATAAAAGGTGGATCGATGGGGGAGGTTCGGCATCCAGATCTCAAGCTCTCAATCTCTCTCTCATGCTCTCGTTTGCTCGCCGGAATTTCTCGTCGTCGACGGAGCTCTCGCCGGTAGTTTTCGTGGTCGAGTGGTGGTGCATTGGAAGCGGCGTGGCGTAGGGAGTCGAAGCCCTCTCGTTCGGAGCCTCATCGTGTCGTCGCCGGTGAGGATTTAGTTCGCTAGGGTTGTCGGATTCATGGCCGCGACCGCGGACATGAACATCCGTGACCACGGACGATGTCCAGACATCCGCGACCGCGGAATCCAAGTCGAGACCGCGGTTTGCCTTAGCAAACGCGATCGTGGCCTTGGACAATCCGGTCACGGATGGGACCCTCGTTCTTTCGTTTCCTTTCGTTTCATATTATTTAATTATCGAATCTAACCTAGGGTTTCGTTGTGGGTTCGTTGTCGTAGGAATCTGTATTCCCATTACGTTCCCAGTTCTGGACCCAGGAACCCGTCGTCATTCGTTCGTTCGTCTCGATCAAGTCAAGTGGCGGTTCGCTCTTGCTCATCATTAGGAGGATTTTGCCCTAGTACTCTCTCTGGTCATGACTGTACCCTTACTCAGGGTAGGTGCACACAGCTAGTGCCGACATTCGGAATTTATTCCCTCCAATATCTCTCGCGATGAGATGATATATCTTAAAAACTTGTAACGTAAATGTACGTTTTGGAGTTTAATAAGATAAGTGCGATTATGCACATAATTAATATACCCTCGGGCGAGGAGTACAACGTGGAAACCGCCCGGACTTCGATTAGAGTAAGTCCTCCTTCCAAATCTGAATTCGCATTGCGCGGTGAGGTTGGTCGTGGACCCAAATGGTCAAGTCTTTTTAAAAGCTTGTGTGAAATTATAACGTTCCCAAACATTTGTCATACATTCCGATAAGACTCAATCTTTTGGAGTCTTCTCTTTATACGTTTCCCTAAGACTCGATCTTTTGGAGTCTTCTCTTGATCATTCTGTTTCGTATCTTTCCGTAGAAGTATTGAGGTTCACTATCGTCATCGGCTTTCATTCGAGAAGCGATGGGTGTAACCTAATACGACTACTTAGAACCTTTCTGTTTTACCCTTGCATAGTCTTTCATTAGACTAACCAACCGGTTATTTCCCTTGCATGGTTGGCTGGTGTCATCCGTCTCATACGGCACATCAGGAAAACTTCCCTTCCGTGAAGGCTAGTACGCGACGATGAAGGCAGATGGAGTTTTTAAAAGTTTTCTCAAGGTTGAAGATCCTAGGCGTGAGATCGCTCCGATCAAGACCCTTATGTTCTTTATCAAAAGACTTCCGCTGTATTGAAATGAATTCTGTATTTCAGATTGTAATTGGGATTTTTACAGATGTAATCTGAGACTTTGGTTGAATAAAATGTTATGATATTTAATATTATCGGTGTGTTTTATGGTTGATATAAAATGGTTAAACCTTGGGTGGCTTCAGATGTGAAATCTGAGGTCACCGGCGGTAATACTTTCAAGATAATATTTGAGGGTGTTACAGATTTGGTATCAGAGCCAAAAGTTTTTAAAACTGGTTGGGTTTCAAAATGTTTTACTAGACACAAAGATTTTGGGAAACCGGTTACCCGTTTGAATTGAGAAAGTTGTTTAAATTCGAAAGACTTAAAATTCTGAATAAAACATTACTTGACTAAAAACGTGTTGTTTTGAAATCTCTTCCATTCTAGTCGTGCCTTCTTTCCAGTCTGATATAGTAAGTTCGCTTCTATATTTAGAAAGACTAATTCGTTTCTCGTCGCCTCGTAGGATATCGGCACAATCATCTCTCAACTGAGGAACCCGAAGGAAGCCGAGGTGGCCCTGCCATCTCCAGTTAGGCTCGAGTTCCCGGTTTCCCTGTCGTGCTTTGAGGTCAGGGAGCCCAATTGTCCACCCGAGGAGGTGAAGACCATACTCCCTGTGTCGGTAGTGTTGGTGTCCGACAGGGCCGAGGTTCTCGAGGCGGAGCCTGAAGCGGACCCGAGGGAGGATACCGAGGAAGAGGAGGAGCCGGCACAGTACGTTGGAGTGTACTATGACGACGACTTTGAAATTGAGGACGATCCTGAGGAAGATCCTGAGGAGGACCCGGAAGAGGATCCGAAAGAGGATCCGGAGGAGGACCTCGAGGAATACGGCTATGACTTGGAGCGCTTGCTGGAGGACAGTGAGGATCCGGGAATGCATATCATTTTCCCGAGTCCGGTGCCGCCACCTGAGGAGGAGTATACGCCGTTGTCCCCTGCCGCTTGGGAGGCGCTTGGTATTTCTAGTACCGTCAGGAGAAGGAGTGGGCCGCTGGATGCACCAGAGGACCCGTAAGTGATCCCTACTCCGAGGAGGCCAATTGTGAGTCCTAACTCGCGACATGTGCTTCACTTGAGTCAGATGGTTTCCCCTGAAGAGCGTCGCCAGGTGGACGAGGCAGTTGAGCGTGCTCGTTTGAGGGCAAGGTCGTGGGAGTCGATGGTTTCAACTGAAGGAGGTGGCTAGTGAATGGTGGGAAAGCACCGGTCTAGCTGCTCACCCTGGGTTGAACTAGGGAATGTTTAAGACGAAGATGACTGATCGATTCTTTTCCCGAGCTATGAGGGAAGAGAAGCATAAGGAGTTTCTCTATCCGAAGACGGATGGATTGAAAGTGACTGAGCTTGCGGCCAAGTTCAATCACCTATTGCAGTACGCTGGGCCAGAAGTGTCCAGTGATGAGCAGAAAATCTGGCATTTCCACGAGTGGATGAATCCGGACATCAAGCCACTGATGGTGCGCCACGGATGCTCTACTCTGGAGCAATACGTGGATGCTGCCTACAAGTTGGAGGTGACTCTGGAGGAGTCGATGAGGAAGCGCAATCGCCAGAGACCGGCACAGAGCCAGCCTCAAGCAAGTGGGTTCAAGCGACCCGCACCACCGTCAAACTTTGCCAAGTCTGGCCGAGTTAGAACGGAGATGACTCAAGGAGGGTCTACGCAACGTTCGGGCCAGGGCAAGAATCCGATCCAGTGCTACAACTGTGGTACACCCGGGCCCAAGAGTAATGAGTGTCCGAAGGAAAGGAAGACGTGCTTTGCCTGCGGGAAGGAGGGGCACTTGCAGACGTTTTGTCCGCAGAGGAGGCAGAAGGGAGCTGAGTCACAGCAAGAGTCCGTTAGTCATAACAACCGACCCAGATTCAAACCAGTGGAGGCTCCTAGTCCTTCAACGCAGACAACTGCTCAGAACAAGGGGAAATACCCTGCTGCTTCAAGAGGTCAAGGTCAGCGACTCTACGAGATGCGTGAGGCTGATGGACCGAATGCTCCTATTGCTCAAGGTACTCTATACCTTCATTCTACTTCTGTGTGTATACTATTTGATTCGGGTGCTACTCATTCTTTCATCTCGGAGGATTGTGTAAATAAGCTAGGCTTAGTATGCAATGAGGCTTGTGAGCCTTTTGTAGTGAATCTTCCTAATGGTGAGCAGTTAGTAGGATTCAAGCGTCTGTCAGAATTTCCAATTACCATTTAGGGTAGGAAGTTCGAAGCAGATTTGATCTGTATAGCCATGGCTCCATATGAATTATTCTCGGTATGGATTGGTTGACGCGCCATGGGGCGGTGATCGATTTCAGCTCAAGGACTGGGACAGTTTCATCTGGGGGCCAGTTTGTATGCAAGTTTAAGGGTTGTAATAACGCTGATAACGGCAAGCTCATCAATGTGATGGCTGCGTATAAGCTACTTCGACAAGGTTGTGTCGGGTACCTGTGCTACCTGGATAAGCCCAAGAGAGATGAGGCTTCCATCCTTGATATTCCTGTTATTCGAGAGTTTCCGGATGTATTTCCGGAGGAGATTCTCGGGTTACCCCCGAATCGTGACGTGGAGTTTACCATTGATCTTGAGCCGGGTACCGCGCCAATTTCTAAGGCACCATACCGGATGGCTCCAGCTGAGATGCAAGAGTTGAAGAAGCAACTTGAGGACCTTCTTGAGAAAGGATATATAAGGCCGAGTGCATCGCCTTGGGGCGCTCCGGTCTTGTTCGTCAAGAAGAAGGATGGGTCGTTCTGACTTTGTATCAACTATCGAGAGTTGAACAAGGTCACGATTAAGAATAAGTATCCGTTGCCGAGGATTGATGATCTGTTGGATCAACTGCAAGGAGCAAAAGTCTTTTCCAAGATCGATCTGAGATCTGGTTACCATCAACTCAGGATTCGTGAGGAAGATATTCCGAGGACTGCTTTCCGGACGAGGTATGGCCACTATGAGTTCGTAGTCATGCCATTTGGCCTTACTAATGCTCCGACGGTCTTCATGGATCTGATGCATCGATGTTTCCACCAATATCTGGATAAGTTCATGGTGGTCTTCATCAACGATATTCTGATCTTTTCCTTGAGTGAGGAGGATCACGAGGAACATCTTCAGATCACCTTGTCAGTCCTTAGACAATATCAACTGTATGCGAAGTTGTCTAAGTGTGACTTCTGGATCAAGGAAGTGGCTTTCTTAGGCCATGTGATCAACGAGGATAGGGTTTAGGGTATTACACACGGTTCATGGAGGGATTTTCTAAGATCGCTCTACCTATGAACGGTTTGCTCCGCAAGGTCCATAAGAAGTTTGTCTGGGATGACAAGTGCGAGGCCAGTTTTCAGAAATTGAAGGAATGTCTGACCTCCGCACCAGTGTTGGCGCTACCGGAAGGAGCTGATGGTTATGTGGTCTATAGTGATGCTTCAAAGCATGGGTTAGGATGTGTACTGATGCAGAAAGGGAAGGTTATTGCGTACACATCTCGGCAATTGAAAACCTATAAGGCAAACTATCCGACGCATGATCCGGAGTTAGCGGCTGTAGTTTTTGCGTTGAAGATTTGGAGGCACTATCTCTATGGTGCCAAGTCTACACCGATCATAAGAGTCTCAAGTATGTGTTCACTCAGAGGGAGTTGAATATGAGACAACGTCGCTAGTTAGAGCTACTCAAGGACTATGACATCGAGTTGCTGTATCATCCGGGCAAGGCTAATGTAGTAGCCGATGCATTGAGCCGGAAGACGCCATACGAGACCGTAGTGGCTCTATTCACTGCTCAGACCAAACTGAACCAAAGGTTGTGGGAGATTGACGTCTTGTACGATCAGTGTCGAGGATACCTGAGTATGCTAGAGATTCAGGCTACGCTACTTGATCAAATCAGGGAGAAGCAAGTTGATGATGTGGTCTTGGTGAAGTTAAGCAGTGAAGTGATGGACGGGAAAGCTCCCGGATTCGTGATTCAGGAAGATGGATCAATCTAGTCTCAAGACCGAATTTGTGTGCCTGACATTTATGGCCTTCTCCAGTTGGTGATGAAAGAGGCCCATTCGTCAGTTTATTCTGTACATCCAGGCTCCAGTAAGATGTACAAAGACCTCAGAAAGAAATTCTGGTGGCCCAACATGAAGTGGGACGTAGCAGCATTTGTGGCTAAATGCTTGACTTGTCAGAAGGTCAAGATAGAACACCGTAGACCAGGTGGTGAATTGTTACCTCTCCCAGTGCCAGAATGGAAGTGGAAGGATATTGCTCTAGACTTCGTCACAGGGCTGCCGAAGACTCAGAGTCAAAAGGATGCTATATGGGTAATCATTGACATGCTCACGAAGAGTGCTTACTTCGTGGCTATTAAGTCAACTTGGGGAACCCAGAAGCTATCAGAAGTGTTCCTACACGAGATTGTCCGTTTGCATGGTACACCAAAGACCATTGTATCGGATCGTGACGGCCGATTCCTGTCGAGATTCTGGAAGGAACTCCACAAGGCCATGGGGACCGAGTTGAGGTTCAGTACTGCGTTTCATCCTCAAACGGATGGATAGTCTGAGAGGACCATCCAGACATTGGAAGATATGATGAGAGCTTGCGTACTTGATCGTCCGACTAGCTGGGAGAACAACCTAAGTCTGATTGAGTTCACGTACAACAATAGCTGGCATGCTACCAATAAGATGGCTCCATTCGAGGCATTGTACGGTCGGAACTGCAGATCTCCAATTTGTTGGGATGAGAATGCCGACAAGGTTCTGCTTGGACCAGAGTTAGTCGAAAGGACTGCCTCGGACATTGCTTTGATCAGACAAAGGATGTTGTCAGTTCAGAGTCAACAAAAGTCTTACGCAGATCTGAAGCGCAGGAATGTCGAATTTGAGGTTGGTGACAAAGTGTTTGTTAGGATGTCACCATCCAAGGGTGTGTTTAGGTTTGGCTAGCGTGGGAAGCTTAACCCTCGCTACGTGGGATCGTTTGAGATCCTTGACAGAGTAGGATCTCTAGCGTATCGTTTGGCATTACCGCCGTCGGCGCATCCAGTGCATAACGTGTTGCACGTGTCCTTGTTGAGAAAGTAGGTGCCAGATGTGTCTCATGTGCTGAGTTATGAGGACATCGAGATTCAGGCAAATGGTACCTACGAGGAGATACCTGTGCGTATTCTCGAACGTCGTGAGAAGCAATTGCGGACCAAGGTAGTACCATTAGTACGGATTCTTTGGTCCAAGGCTGGATCTGAAGAGGTCACTTGGGAAACCTGGGAGACTGAGGCGGATATGCTTAGTCGCTTTTCCGATCTGTTTTCGGCCTAGTTTCGGGGTCGAAACCTTTTTAAGGGGGTAGTGATGTAACGCCTCATTTTTTTTTGTTATTTCGGCCAAGTTTCAGGGTCGAAACTTCTTTTAAGGGGGAAGTGATGTTATACCCCTCATTTTTTTAGTAAGAATATTTGTGTAATTTCCCAACCCTCGTTCTGTAATCGTTTCGCATTTGGCAAAGTTTGGAATTTCTATAATGCGTATTATCTCTGTAATAATTCCCTGAGCATGTATTTTAGAGGCTTAAAATATTTGTTTGGGTACAAATATTAATTATTTTGAGATTTTATCACGTGTTTAATTGTTTCCCGGGCAAAAGGACGCGAATAGGCCTTTTCCGCGACCGCGGCAGATTTCCGCGACCGCGGAAAATAAAGCGTCGTCAGCCTCACGAACATGCATTTTTCCGCGACCGCGGAAAACACTTCGAGCATCGTCTTCAATGGCTCGTCGGTTGGTTGGCCGTCGATTCGTCGAGGGGGGGGGGATCTGGAGCGGTTCACCTGGCCTCCTCGATGGCTATAAAAGGTGGATCGATGGGGGAGGTTCGACATCCAGATCTCAAGCTCTCAATCTCTCTCTCGTGCTCTCGTTTGCTCGCCGGAATTTCTCATCGTCGACGGAGCTCTCGTCAGTAGTTTTCGTGGTCGAGTGATGGTGCGTTGGAAGTGGCATGGCATAGGGAGTCGAAGCCCTCTCATTCGGAGCCTCATCGTGTCGTCACCGGTGAGGATTTAGTTCGCTAGGGTTGTCGGATTCATGGCCACGACCGCGGACATGAACATCCGCGACCGCAGACGATGTCCAGACATCCGCGACCGCGGAATCCAAGTCGCGACCGTGGTTTGCCATAGCAAACGCGATCGTGGCCTTGGACAATCCGATCACGGATGGGACCCTCGTTCTTTCGTTTCCTTTCGTTTCCTTAGATTCGTATTATTTAATTATCGAATCTAACCTAGGGTTTCGTTGTCGTAGGAATCTGTATTCCGATTCCGTTCCCAGTTCCGGACCCAGGAAACCGTCGTCATTCGTTCGTTCGTCTCGATCAAGGCAAGTGGCGGTTCGCTCTTGCTCATCATTCCGTGTTTCCGTTAATTATCAATTGCTTTTAATTGTTAATTAAAATGGGATGAATGTTGTTTTCGTTTGGGAACAGTTTTTATAAACGTATGTGATTAAAATGTGACATTATAATAGGTTGTATGTACTGCTAGAAACAACGCTATTATATCTGTAATTACCATGATGGTATTGGTGTGGACTATTGTGTGGTTTTAACTGTTTAGTTAGAACGAGTATTCTTAGGGACACTATGTACCTCGCGAGGTCTAGTCGTTTCTTTATAACTGGTATTAGGGGGATTTTGCCCTAGTACTCTCTCTGGTCATGACTTTACCCTTACTCAGGGTAGGTGCACACAGCTGGTGCCGACATTTGGAATTTATTCCCTCCAATATCTCTCGCGATGAGATGATATATCTTAAAAACTTGTAACGTAAATGTACGTTTTGGAATTTAATAAGATAAGTACGACTATACACATAATTAATATACCCTCGGGCGAGGAGTACAACATGGAAACCGCCCGGACTTCGATTAGAGTAAGTCCTCCTTCCAAATCTGAATTCGCATTGCGCGGTGAGGTTGGTCGTGGACCCAAATGGTCAAGTATTTTTAAAAGCTTGTGTGAAATTATAACGTTCCCAAACATTTGTCATACTTTCCGATAAGACTCAATCTTTTGGAGTCTTCTCTTTATACGTTTCCCTAAGACTCGATCTTTTGGAGTCTTCCCTTGATCATTATGTTTCGTATCTTTCCGTAGAAGTATTGAGGTTCACTATCGTCATCGGCTTTCATTCGAGAAGCGATGGGTGTAACCTAATACGACTACTGAGAACCTTTCTGTTTTACCCTTGCATAGTCTTTCATTAGACTAACCAACCGGTTATTTCCCTTGCATGGTTGGCTGGTGTCATCCGTCTCACACGACATATCAGAAAACTTCCCTTCCGTGAAGGCTAGTATGCGACGATGAAGGCAGATGGAGTTTTTAAAAGTTTTCTCAAGGTTGAAGATCCTAGGTGTGAGATCGCTCCGATCAAGACCCTTATGTTATTTATCAAAAGACTTCCGCTGTATTGAAATGAATTCTGTATTTTAGATTGTATTTGGGATTTTTACAGATGTAATCTGAGACTTTGGTTGAATAAAATGTTATGATATTTAATATTATCGGTGTGTTTTATTGTTGATATAAAATGGTTAAGCCTTGGGTGGCTTCAAATGTGAAATTTGAGGTCACTGGCGGTAATACTTTCAAGGTAATATTTGGGGGTGTTACACGAATATCCGTCCTCCACAAATCCACCCCATCACTTTTGAATGAACTTACCCCTACCATTCATACCCTCATGGCTAGACTTTTTTCCATGCCCACACCACCTCCTTCGTCCATACATGGGAATCTTAAGAGTTCGAACAGAGGAGTAGAAAGGGTGCATGCACCCTTGTATGATCGTGGTCATCCTCGATGGTGGCATGACCAAGAGGAAGACGAAGACAACAACCGTGGCTTCCAACCACAGCGGCGATTGAGGGCCAAAATTGATTTTCCAAAATTCGATGGAGGCGATCCACGCGGTTGGATACTGAAAGCAGAAAAATATTTTCGGTATTTTCATATACCAGATGAGATGAAGATAGAGGTTGCCTCAATGCATCTTGAAGGAGACGCCTTAGATCTCTATGCTTGGATCAATGG
Source organism: Rheum nobile (assembly GCA_027886185.1). Taxonomy (NCBI): domain Eukaryota; kingdom Viridiplantae; phylum Streptophyta; class Magnoliopsida; order Caryophyllales; family Polygonaceae; genus Rheum; species Rheum nobile. Next base: position 1,283,043 of record WOAB01000072.1, on the reverse strand, counting down.
TGAAGATGAGATTTTGATTTGGGAGGACTTAGTTAAGGCTTTCCAGGAGAATTATGGGCCTCCCGAATTTCAGAATCGGAATGAATTTTTTACTGCCATCAAGCAAACCGGTTATGTCACCGAGTATCGTTAGGAATTTGCCCGGAGAGTCGCGAGGGTGCGAGATTGGCTCAGCCACTGCTTGCTCTGAGTTTTTTTGACCGGATTGAAGGATGAATTGAAGACAGAGGTACGTATTCACAAACATAGAACAATCTTCTAAGCTGTCAGTTTGGCTCTAGAGTTTAAAGCCAAAGTGGGCCTAATTCAAGGCCGAAACTCCTTTATCTCCACAAACAGGCCCAATTCCACCTCTCATCATCACCAGCGTTCTAATCTCAACGCTCAGTATCCATTATCACCCCCTAATCTTCCCACCACCGAAAATTCCAACCACACCACTCTGCTACATCGACCACCAGCGAACCCACCTGCCGAACAGACCAAGGCATAGGAGATCGACCGACAACAGTGACGAGAGAAAGGTCTTTTTACTGGTGCGGCGACAGATTCTTCCCCGGTCATCAATGCAGATCCACGTTCTCCCTTATGGATTGTGGCGGTCAGACTGATACACTGGCCGAGGAAGAAGTTATTCAATGGCAAGAGCCCACCGAGGGAGAAGGAGGAACAACAACAATCTCTTTCCACCAGATTTCAGGTCAGTCAGATGCAACCACCATGAAGCTTCGTGGTATCCTGCACAACCGCACCGTGTTAATCTTGGTGGATAGCAACTCCACCCATAATTTCATATCCAATCAGTTGATCAATGAGTTGCAGTTGCCGACACAAGATGTTCCAGGTTTCGGTGTCACCATTGGCAATGGTGAGGTCATTACTTGCGCTCAGATTTGCCCCAACCTTGCAATTCAACTTCCAGGCCTTGTAATCAAGCAAGACTTCTATTCGTTTCCCTTGGGTGGAGCAAAATTAATCCTTGGAATCAAGTGGCTTGCAACCTTGAGCATAATCATGGTGAATTGGAAGGAGAAGTCCATGATTTTTCACATCAATGGACGAAATACAAGCTACACGGTAAAAACCCGATTTTACAGCCGCAGTTTCCAGAGTTTTGACTTGAGGACAAGTCGAATTTTCAAGGCGGGTGTATTGATACGGTTCCATCTACTGCACTTAACTGATTTCCAGAAATTCAGTATATCATTTTTAGTAATTATTAGTTTGTTATTTAATTTCAATTATTGTTCCTTCATTCCAGGTCAGTTGAGTCATCAGTCAAGTTAGTTTGTTAGAGGAGTCAATAGTTAGTTCTTTAATCGTAGAGCATTATCTCCATAGTGGGTTAGTGATTACTTATACCACTACTCAGTTTATTTCAGTATTTAAGTCCGAGTCTATGTCAGTTGTAAGGCGTCGAATTTCAGAATTAAGTCAATATAGGAAAATGTAGGCATTTCTTGCACAAATCCTGTTGTTAAATTCTAACCTCAGTGGGCTTGTTGGGTGAGATCCTTGCCTAAGAAGAATCTATCAAAAGCGCAAGGATTTTTTAAGAGCAAGAGCGCAAATTGTCTAAGATGAATGAGCGCAACGATAACTTTTGGAGGAATATTGAGAAGCAGTTGATCCAACTAATTGATGATTCAAAAGTTCAAGCCATTCAAGATGAGTCACCAAAGGGGGCTACAACAAGGCTTGTCGAAGAACCTCTACAAATGGAGAAGGTGTCCAATGGTATTAAAGCGCCTAAGGAAGAATCGTGTATGAGTTACATGACCAAAGATGTTGAAGATGAGCCAAGACAGAAAGTTGTTGAAGAGGAGCTAGAACTGAAAGAAGATGAGGCAAAGTGCATTTTTCAACAACCACTTGTCAAAATCGTCACCATGGAGGGAATGAAAGGTAGTTCATCTCTTCTAACTCTTGATGTGCATGTGGATTCGAGGACGAATCATCTTAAAGGAGGAGAGGATGATATAAATATGGGTGGAATCATATTTCAAGAAGAGAAAAAACTTGAATCAAAGGAAGTGCTCGGATGTTGGAAGGTGACAAAACCGAAGAACATGTCCCTCCGACACCTCCTCAGTAGTTTGGCTATATTGGGAGCTACGAATGTCCCATGGAGGCACATGAGTAGTCATTGGAAAGCTAAGAGAATTATCTACAATTAGCATGTGAATGGGTTCCACGAAATCAGCCCAGAACAGCCCATAAAGCCCAGTCTCTGCCAACTGTCCAACTATTGCCAGAAATTGTCTCATCAAATTCAATGCCGAAGAAAACCAAGGAGCACCAAGGTGAGGCCATCAAATATAGATGATATTGATCATGTAAAAAGTGCATTATATGCATGAAATTAAGGGACTAATCTCTCTCCTCAATACAATGAATGGGCTGCAAACTCTTCCTCTCCACAATGAATCAAGACACGGCTATATGAAGAGTTTCTAGTTTATTTATTGTCTTCTATTTATACCTTATGTTCTCTACCATTGTAGGAACATCTATTATGAATTGAATCAAGCCTTAAACTGAGTCTTTTGTCAAGAGAATGTCTCCAATTCTTCTTGTTAGCTCGTGAGTAAGATCGAGTGTGCTTGTGCGTAATACCGAGCATGGATAAGCTTCTTTGAGTGAGTCATATCTCTAATTTGTTTGTCCTTGTTCAAGGATTGAGTGGTGAGTCATATCGACGATATCCTTGTTCACTTATCCCTTTCAATTTCCAGCAATGAAACCCTTAAACAAACGGATCCAAGATCCAACAAAAAAAAACCCCGAAATCATAATTTTCAAGCACCAATCGTCTTTGTTTTCTTGTGATCGATTGAAGGCCGAAACTTCCTTGATACTAAGCATACAACGATCCTATTTCTCATCAAGATAACAAGATACAAAGCACAAAACAATACAACTACACAAGTCAATCTATCCCGCCAAGGGCCTAATCAAAACAGTACATAAACATGCCATTCCCGCCAAGGGCCTACGATAACTAACAAGTTAGGTAATAGATGACGTCAGAGATCTAGGAAAACGACAAAATAGTAAACAAGCAGAGTCGGTCAATTTTCCCGCGCAAAATCAAATTACCCAACATGCAAATAAACAAACTCTAAAGTCTAGAAAACTAGTAAACTCTAAATACAAAACAAAATAGAAAAATCCCTAAATCAACAAAACTAGAAAAATCCCTAAATCAACAACTTCTAAAATCAAATAAACTAAGAAGAACAAAACCAAATAAACTAGAAATTTTCTAAGATCTACCAAATAACTAGAAGAACAAGAGAAAAGGGAGAGATTTACCTTGAAACAAGTGGGAATGGGGTGAGGATCGGATTTAGGTGGTGGTAGCTCGGAGTGGGCTCGGTGGTGTGGTTGAGAGGGAGTGAGGTGTAGGAGAGAGGATTGGTGAGGTTGAGAGAGAAAAGTGAGGTTGAGAAGAGATCGTGAGGAGCTGGTGTGCTAGGTTAGAGGAGAGGGAAAGAAAGAAGAGAGAAAATGAAAAATATTTGTTTTAAGCGCAATAGACCATGCCACTCTGCAGAAATCACTCTATATAGCAACACGGTTAGTGGCACGGTCTGCTACAGACCGTGCCACTCTGCAGTTAGATTTTTTTTTTGGAAAATCACCGCTTGCACGTTTTGTCGCACGGTTTGCGACAAACTGTGCAAGATTCCAGAGAGTGCCTCCGGAGGGAGGCACAGTCTGCTGCAGACCGTGTGGTTATCCAAAACGGTATTTTTTTTTCCTTTTTATGCTAAGGAAAAATAACAAACTTAACTTGGGTTGTGTCCCAAGCAGCGCTTGCTTAAGGTCGTTAGCTTATCCTCCCACCACTTTCAAGTGCTCGGATCGGGAGGGTCGATGGTTCCCTGCATGATCGGATCGGGCGTGACAACAGACTTCAGTCGATGACTCTGCACTTTGAACTTTCCTGAGTTTTTATGCCATAACTCAACTGTCCCACCTCTTAGAACTTGAGTCACCCGATATGGTCCTGACCATGTTGTTCCTTTAGTTCTTGGAAACATGGCAAATTTCTCATGAAGTAACAAAACCATATTTCCACAATTGAACTCAACCTTTGTTCTTACTTTCTTCCTGGTCTTGGGAGTTTGCCTTTTCAATTCTTTAGCAGTTTCACCACCGTCCAGGTCCGGATCTCCCAAAGACTCATCAAGCAAACATACAATGTCAGATATGATTTCATCTTGCCCTGGATCAGCATCAATCTTAAAGCAGGTACCCTTTGTAGGAGACGGGGGAGTGTCTTTGTATATCGCAAGGAAGTGGTCCTTGAATTATTTATACTCTATCTCCTCCTCCCCTATTATGATTGAAAGCTTCCCATTCTTGACATCAATATTAGCTCCAACGGTGGCTAAAAATGGTATCCCAAGGATGATGGGAGTTTTATCACTAACTTCCATGTCAAGTATCACAAAATATCCTAGAATGAAGAACGTTCCCACTTTCACATGGACATTTTCTATTATGCCAACAGGATGAGTAACAGACCTATTAGCCATAAGGAGATGCATCTTGGATGGAACAGGCTCACCCAATTTCAGTTATTTGCAGATTGACAAAGGCATACCATTGACACTAGACCAGGGATCACAAAGACAATTATAAATCATATTGCCAAAATATGCAGAGATAACGAATTCACCAGGATCTTGTAGTTTCTTTGGCATCTTCTCAGCATAATTCATTGTCAGGGCCACAATTTCATAGTCCTCCAGTCTTCTCTTCTTGATCAGAATCTCTTTTAGAAACTTAGCATACGCATGCATTTGAGTGAGGACATTTGTGAAATGTATGTCAATATACATCTTCTTCATCATCTCCTTAAACTTCACAAATTGGTGCTCTAGCTGTATCTGAATCCTTCTCTGAGGAAAAGGCAGAGGTGGCTTGTATTGTGGGGAAGCAACATACTTGGGTTCTTCTTCTTGTGGCTTCTCTATAGGCTCCTTGGTAATTTCCTTTTCTCTTGGACGGGGCTCCTCCAACTATTTTTCGTCACTCAGAGTGACAGCCCTGCAATACTCCTTGGGATTGACTTCAGGTTGACCATGAAGTGGACCAGTCGGCCTAGGAATATTCATAGCAATTTGGGCCAACTGACTCTCAAAATGGTCCATCCTCTTAGGCAAGCTCTCAAAATTGTCAACCTTCTTAGACAAGGCTTCCATATAAGAAGCCATGTTCCCCTGTATTTTAGCTATTTCTCTCAACATGGACTCCAGTGTAGAGTTCTCAGAAGTCTGAACTTGAGCTTGAGTATGCGGTTATGAGACTCTTGGTTGGAACCCAGGAGGTGGTCTTTGCTGAGCATTATCATTCTTGTAGGAGAAGTTTGGATGATTCCTCTACCCAAGATTATAGGTATTGGAATATGGATCATTCCTAGGACCTCTGTTAAAGCTATTCATGTAGTTCACTTCTCCCTGAGACTTGTTTTAGGAAGCGAGGAGGTGACTAGATGATATTGTGTGGTCACCATCTCTACAAAACTGACAGGCTACACCAGAAACAGCTTGTGCGGATTGTCCTATATTATGCGCCTGAGACTTTTGCACTAATAGATTCAACCTCTTGATCTCGTGCGCCATAGCATCTATTTGAGCTTGTTGGTGTGTCTCAAAGCTAACCTCAAACATCCCTGCACGTTTCTTGGAACATGAAGTAGAGCACGGATCACTGTAATAATGAGAGTGTTGAGCAGTACTCTTAATCAAGTCCCAAGAATCTAACTTTCATCCTCATGATTCTACCACTCACTGAAGCATCAATGATTAGCCTGGTAGAACTATCAACAACGTTGTAGATGTAGCAGGGTCCATTTTTGTTGCCCATGATGGGGGCACAACAGTAATTCCTTGAATTTTTCCCACCCCTCATAAAGAGACTCGTCATACTTTATCTTGAATGCAAGAATCTGACTCCTCATCCCAGCAGTATTCTTTGGTGGAAAGTATTTGTTGAGAAATGCCTTTATTAACTCCTCCCAAGTTGTTATAGAGCCAAGAGGTAGGGCCTTGAACCAAGCCTTGGCCCTGTCTCGTAGAGAGAATGAGAAGGCTCGCAGGAAAAATGCATCTTGGGATACCTCATGGATCTTCACAGTATCCATTAGCTCAATAAAGTGGCCAGATGTTGGTGTGGGTTCTCAGAAGGTAGACCTCCAAACTGATTATACTTAACCATATTGATTAGGGAAGGTTTCAGCTCGGACTTACGAACTTGCACCGGAGGTCGGACCATACCAGAAATAGGACCAAGGTGATTTGGCATCATATAATCACCAAGCGTCATGCGTGGTTCCTGAACCTGTAGAGGAGGATCATCCTCCACTCTGTCGTCAGCCATTGCTTGTTCTTTGGCTTCGCGTTGTTGTCTTCTTCTTATGCGAAAAGCAAGCTCTGGTTCGGGATCGTAGTCGTTGAGATTACCAACTCTCATGACTCTTCGCATCTAAAGAAAGCAAGTCTGAATGCAAAGAAACAAAAAACAAGATAAAAAATAAAGCAAAGGCTTAGTCGAACTAGTTGTAGGAAAACAACTGATACTAGCAATAGTCCCCGACAATGGCGCCAAAAACATGATAGGACAAAAACCTAACCACAACCGTATGGGATGAGTTGTAGTTGTTCAAGTGTGGTTCCCAACGAGGAATATGTAGTATCTTTTGTAAACTTAAACCGGTAAGCTAAGCCATAAGAAGGGAAATTTGTTTGACTAATAACTAAGAAAATAAGAAACAAGAAACAAGAATAGCAAAGATGATTGTAAACAATTGGGAAGAAGATTCTAGGACCAGGGATCCCCACAATAATGTCTTGGTAAACTTACGGATATCTGTCTGAAAATAGTATGAATCTATCTGAAGGTAAGCTATCTAATGTCTCTATTAACTCCTTTCAGACGATAATAGATGTGCCTAAATTCCAACTAACAATCGTTGTCGCACAGAGCTAATTAAATCTAGACCCTTTGGGAAGTTAGAATCTAAGATCAAACTGGGTTAACATACGCGTCACGCTCCGCTAAGTCCAGGCAAACCTAGGGTTTCTATGATAGCTTAGGATTCCACAAGAGTAATTAGGTTGTTGGCGCACAAATAATACTCAGGTTCAATACCTAGTAAACTGATAAAGTAATATCCTTTCAGACTCATATCCTATTAAAGTTATCTCGTTTCAGACTCAAATTTAATAGAAATCTAATCAACATTCATCAATTGCATTAACTCTAGGATTGAATCAAACAAGGTTTCAGAGTTTAATTCAGACAAATATCATTTACAGTCTACCAATTCATTGTTGGGATCACACCAACCCTAGAATTATGGGATTAGTCAGACATGCTTGGAGAAACAATCAAAAACATCATATGAACAAAAGAAATCATTCAACTAAATTAGAAGAAGAGAAATACTTGATCCAATCCAGGGAAACTGTAATACCCCTCATTTTAGTAAAGAGTATTTTGGTAAGTTTTCCAAACACTTGTATTGTAGTCGAATTATTTTCAGAGAAGTTCAGACTTTCTGTTAAATACTTGATCTCCGTAATAATTCCTTCAGTGGAATAAAATACATTCGACGTATTTTTGGGGTTTAGAATAATTGTTCGGGTATGAATATATTTAACCTGGAGTTAAAACCCATATCCAAGATTCTTCTCGGTCAAAAATGGGCTTCTCGGTCAAAAATGGGCAAACGGCACAAAATTGGCCTTGACCGCACCCGCGGTCATACCCACCGCATCCTGCGGTCAAGAACTGGTCGCTACCGCACCCCACGGTGAGACCCACCGCACCCGCGCCGTGATGATGGCTTCTCTGCTCCGCCGAACTCGTCTGAGCTGCTTGCCGATCTTGTCCCCGGTGAGGCGGTGGGAGAGGGGGCCAGCTGGACTCCTTCTGGCTCCTTGATGGCCTATAAAATGAGGGGGCTAAGAGGAGGAGGCTATTCCACTCTCTCTCTCCCTCAAATCCCTCTTTCTTTCACTGCCATTGTCGCCGAAGTTGCAAGCGTCGCCGGAGTTCTTCAAGGTCGTCGCCGGAGTTGCCATAGGAGGAGGAGGTGCCCTCAAGGTGGTGGTTAGTGACACAAGGAGTTTGGAAGTCAAAAGCAACCCAAGTCGAGCCCCATCGTCTTCCCCGGTGAGTTTTCGTTGTCGGCGTTTCACTTCTGTAGCCTCGCCGCACCCGTGGTCAAGCCGCCGTACCTGCGGTGGGCCTAGGCGAGTGTGGTTGTGGCTTGGGCTTTGTGATCTCGTTTGGGACTTTCATTCCTTCGATTTCGTTCGTTTTTCTTTATATTCGTACTATTTATTGTCGAATCTAACTTAGGGTTTCGTTATGGGTCGTTCCGTAGGAAATCATAATCTGAGTTCTTCCTCGTTTCGGACCCGGAAACCCGTCGTCTCAAGCTTCGTTGAGCTTCGTCTAATCTAAGGCAAGTGGCGGTTCGCTCTTGCTTATCATTCCATATTTATATTGATTATCAATTGTTTAATTGTTAATTAATTTGGGATGAATTGTTGTTTTTGTCTGGGAACAGTTTCGATAACTGTATGTGATTTTAAAAGAGATATTATAATAGGTAGTATATTGTTAGAACAACGCTATTATATATATATATATGATTGAAATACAGATATTATAATAGGTTGTATATACTGCTTGAAACAACGCTATTATATATGTTATTGGCCTCGATGGCTTTGATGTGAATTATTACTGTGTTGAATTGTTTAGTTAGCACGAGTATTCGTAGGAACACTATGTACCTTGCGAGGTTTAGTGATTTCTTGATAATGGTGCTAGGAGGATTTTCCCTAGTATCTTCGGTCATGACCTTACTCTTACTCAGGGTATGTGCACACAGCTGGTGCCGCCATTTGGGATGTATTCCCTGGGATGTATTCCCTTTGATATCTCTTATGAGGAGATCTGATATCTCTCGTGAAGAGATCTTAAAAGCTTATAACGTAAAATGTACATTTTGGAATTAAATAAGATAAGTGCTTTAGTGCACATAATTAATGAACCTTGGGCGAGAAGTACAACGTGGAAACTCGTCTGGGCTTTGATTAGAGTAAGTCTACCTTCCGAATCTGAATTCGCATTATGCGATGAGGTTGGTCGTGGACCCAAATAGTCAAGTCGCTTTTAAACGTTTGCATGAAACTTTAATGTTCCCAAACACTTGTCATAATTCCGATAAGACTCAAATTCGTTGGAGTCTTCTCTTCATATGTTTCTTTAAGACTCATTCTTTCAGAGTTCTTTCTCTTGATCATGCCTTTTCGTATATTTTCAGTAGGAGTATGGTGGTTAACTATCGTCATCGACTTTTATTCGAGAAGCGATGAGTCTAACCTAATACGACTACTTAGAACCATTCTATTTTACCCTTGCGTAGTCTTTCATTAGACTAACCAACCGGTTATATTCCCTTGCATGGTTGGCTGGTGTCATCCGTCTCATACGGCACATCAGATAAACTACAGTTCCGATGAAGGCTAAAAACGACAATGATGGCAGTTGAAATGAAGAAGAGTTTTACCAGGTTGAGATTCCTTGGCGGGTGATCGTTTAGATCAAGACCCTTGTGTCCTTTATTTTAAAGACTTCCGCTGTGTTAAACATATTTTATGTCAAGACTACTCTGTATTTCAGTTGTATTTCGGATTATGATGTAATGCCGAGACAATGATGTTAATCAAAAGTTTATGATATTTTGTATTATAACTTGTTGTTTTATGATTTATATAAACGGGTTAAGCCTGGGGTGGATTCGGATGTGAAATCCGAGGTCACTGGAGGTAATACCTTTCAAGGATATATATTTTGGGGTGTTAAAGATCTGGTATCAAAGCCGATTTTTTTTTAAACGGGTGGGTTTTAAAACATTTTCTTGGAACAGAATTTTTTGTAAACCGTTTACTCGTTTGAAACTGAGAAATATTTTCAAAGGCTCTGAATTTCCAAGTAAAATTTTCATTCTGCCGATCTAGTCGTGCCTTCACTTTAGTCTGATATGGAAGCGAACTTCTATATTTAGAAAGACTAACTCTTTTCTCGTCACCCGTAGGTTATGGGTGCATGCTTTTATCTTCGAAGGGACTCAGAAGAAGCCGAGGTGGCTCCGCCATCTCCATTAAGGCTTGAGTTTCTAGTTCCCCTGCGATGCTTCGAAGTAGGAGAATCAAGTAGTCCACCCGAGGAGGTGAAGACTGTACTACCCGAGTCAGTAGTACTAGTGTCCGATAGGGCCAAGGTTCCAGTGGCAGAACCTACAGAGGAGCCAAGGGAGGACACGGAAAATGAAGAGGAGTGGTCAAGATATGCAAGAGGGCATTACAACGACGACTTCATGATTGAGATGATTCCCGAGGAGGATCCAGAAGAAGAGGATCCTGAAGAAGACCCGGAAGAGGATCCGAAAGAAGAGGAGGACCCCGAGGAGGACCTCGAGGGACAGGGCCACAAGTCTGATGGCTTAGAGCGCTTATTGGTGGGCAGCGAGGACTCGGGAATGGAGGTTATCTATCCCAGTCCGGAGTTTCCGCATGAGCAAGAATACTCGCCATTGACTTCGGCCGAATGGGATACGCTTTACGAGGTGGTATTTCCTAGAAGAAGGAATGGTCCACGAAATGCATCTGAGAACTCACAGCCTATTCCCGCTCAAAGAAGGATAATATTGAGTCCTGACTCGCAAGAGGCACTTCGCCTAAGTCAGATGATTTCCCCAGAAGAGCGCCGCCAGATGGACGAGGCGGTTGAGCATGCTCTAAGAAGGGCGAGACCATGGAATGAGCCATGTGCTCCAGGACCAAGCAGGGTGATGAGTCTTTCACCAGACTCCGATGGTAAACCCCGTTCGAAGAAGCCATGTATGAGGAGTGACGATTACAGGAAATGTTTCAGGGCGCCATGATTGGGCCAGTACTGATTAGCAGTTCCCTTTGTAGTATTCCAGTTGTTTTGTTAAGAACCTAAGTCTCCGGGCAATTTTTGTCTTGATGCTCGGGAGATCCCTTTTGTAAAACGTATTAGCTCAATTGAGCTTATCAATGAAAATTACCAAGTTTGATCTATTCTGAGTTGATTTTTATTACGTTAAGTATATTGAATGATATTAATGTAATAAAATACTTGGAATTTGATCGGTAAACAGATGGTGAACACAAAGAATACCGTTCGTACTGGTGATGGGCCAAGCAATGACCCCAGACCAAACGTGAGGAATGTCACGAACCCTGTGGAGGAATACGAGTCTGTTTCCAACAACAATCCTGGAGGCAGTGACCAAGCTCAGGTCAACACTCCAGTGGTATTCGATGCTGCAGCAGTGGAAGCTATTCGGGGGATTGTAATGCAAGCATTCACCGATATTATGCGACCAAACGCGCCTTAGGCACAAGCTGTGCCAATTCCTCCAGCGGTTCCTAGATTTGAGGAGCCTAATATCCATGTACCCCAAGAGGAAGCGGTCAGGAATAGAGGCGACTATGGCCGAGCACTAAAGGCCATAAGCTCTATGAGGCCCGACTGCTATGATGGGAAAAGAGAGCCAGTCAGGGTGGCACATTGGTTCTCGCACATGGAGCGACTATTTCACAATGTTGAGTGCACTAAAGCGGAGAAGGTACACATTGCATCCCTTCAGCAGAAGGAAGTAGCCAGTGAATGGTGGGAAGGTATAGGTTTGGCTGATCACCCAGGTTTGAACTGGGGAATGTTTAAGGCCAAGATGATTGATCGTTTCTTTTCCCGAGCTATGAGGGAAGAGAAACACAAGGAGTTTCTATATCCAAGGACAGATGGTTTGAGAGTGACTGAGCTTGCGACCAAGTTCAATCATCTATTGCAGTATGTTCGGCCGGAGGTGTCCAATGATGAGCAAAAGATCTGGCATTTCCACGAGTGGATGAACCCAGATATTAAGCCACTAATGATACGTCACGGATGCTCTACTTTGGAGCAGTACGTGGACGCTGCCTACAAGTTGGAAGTGACTCTGGAGGAGTCAACAAAGAAACGAAGTCACCAAAGGTCAATACAGGGCCAGTCTCAGGTGAGTGGATTTAAGTGTCCCGCACCACCATCTAAATTTGCCATGTCTGGCAGAGCAAAAACGGATATGACTCATGGAGGGTCTACACGTCAATCGGGTCAGGGCAAGAGTCTGATCCAATGCTATAACTGTGGTACACACGGACACAAGAGTAATGAGTGTCCGAAGGAGAAGAAGACGTGTTTTGGCTGCGAAAAGGTGGGACATTTGCAGAAGTTCTGTCCACAGCAAAGGCAGAAAGGAGCTAAGTCGTAGCAAGGGTCAGTTAATCAGAACAATCGACCTAAGTTCAGACTAGTGGAAGCTCCTAGTCCTTCGATGCAGACGTCTGCACATAACAAGGGGAAAGCCCCAGCAGCTTCTAGAGGCCAGGGTCAATGCCTTTACGAGATGCGTGAGGCTGATGGACCTAATGCTCTAATTTATCAAGGTACTCTATACCTTCATTCTACTTCAGTATATATGTTATTTGATTCGGGTGCTACCCATTCTTTTATTTCGGAAAGTTGTGTCAGTAAGTTAGGATTAGTATGCAACGAGGTCTGTGAACCTTTCGTTGTGAATCTTCCTAATGGTGAACATTTGGTTGGAACCAAGCGTCTGTCAGAATTTCCGATTACCATCCAGGGTAAGAAGTTCAAAGCAGATTTGATCTGTATAGCCATGGCTCCATACGACATTATTCTCGGTATGGATTGGCTGATGCGTCATGGGGCGGTAATCGATTTTAGCTCAAGGACTGTGACAGTGTCATCTGGGGGCCAGTATGTATGCAAGTTTAAGGGTCGGAATGACGCTGATAATGGCAGGCTTATCAATGCGATGGCTGCGTTTAAGCTACTTCGATAAGATTGTGTCGGGTACCTGTGCTATCTGGACGAGCCCAAGAAAGATGAACCTTCAATTCCTGATATTCCGATTGTTTGTGAATTTCCGGATGTCTTTCCAGAGGAGATTCCTGGTTTACCCCCGCATCGTGACGTAGAATTTACTATTGATCTCGAGCATGGTACTGTGCCAATCTCTAAGGCATCGTACCGGATGGCTCCTCCCGAGATGCAAGAGTTGAAGAAGCAACTCGAAGATCTTCTTGAGAAGGGTTATATAAGGCCGAGTGCATCGCCTTGGGGTGCTCCGGTCTTGTTCGTCAAGAAGAAGGATGGATCGTTTCGACTTTGTATCGACTATCATGAGTTGAATAAGGTCACGATCAAGAATAAGTATCCGTTGCCGAGGATTGATGATCTGTTGGATCAACTGCAGGGAGCAAAGGTCTTTTCCAAAATCGATCTGAGGTCTGGTTACCATCAGCTCAGGATTCGTGAGGAGGATATTCCGAGGATTGCATTTCGGACGAGATATAGCCACTACGAGTTCGTAGTCATGCCATTTGGACTTACTAATGCTCCAGCGGTCTTTATGGATCTCATGCATTGATGTTTTCACCAGTGCTTGGATAAGTTCGTGGTGGTCTTCATCGACGACATTTTGATCTATTCCCCGAGCGTGGAAGCTCATGAGGAACACCTTCGGATTACCTTGTCAGTCATTAGACAAAATCAGTTGTACGCAAAGTTGTCTAAGTGTGACTTTTGGATCAAGGAAGTGGCTTTCTTAGGCCATGTGATTAATGAGAATAGGGTTATGGTTGATCCCTAGAAGATGGAAGCAGTAGCCAATTGGAAGCGGCCTCAGAATGTGAAGGAGGTGCGCAGTTTTCTAGGACTCGTTGGTTATTATAGACGGTTCGTAGAGGGATTCTCTAAGATCACTCTACCTATGACTGGTCTGCTCCGCAAAGTCCATAAGAAGTTTGTCTGGGATGACAAGTGCGAGGCCAGTTTTCAGAAGTTGAAGCAATGTCTGACCTCCGCACCAGTGTTAGTACTACCAGAAGGGAATGATGGTTATGTGGTCTATAGTGATGCTTCGAAGAGTGGTTTGGGATGTGTGCTGATGTAGAGAGGCAAGGTTATTGCATATGCATCCGGACAATTGAAGACTTATGAGGCAAACTATCCGACGCATGACCTAGAACTAGCAGTTGTAGTTTTTGCGCTGAAGATTTGGAGACACTATCTCTATGGTGTAAGGTGTCAAGTCTTCACCGATCATAAGAGTCTCAAATATATATTCACTCAGAAGGAGCTAAATATGAGACAACGTCGCTGGTTAGAGCTGCTTAAGGACTACGACATCGAATTGTTGTATCATCCGGGCAAGGCTAATGTAGTAGCCGATGCATTGAGCCGGAAGACGCCGCACGAGACTATAGTATCTTTACTTACTGCTCAGACCAAGCTGAACCAAGGGTTGTGCGAGATTGAAGTCTTGTACGATCAGCATAGAGGATATCTGAGTATGCTTGAGATTCAGGCCACGTTACTAGATCAAATCAGGGAGAAACAAGTTGATGATGTAGTCATTGTGAAGCTAAGCAGTGAAGTGATGGACGGGAAAGCTCCCGGTTTCGTGATTCAGGAAGATGGATCACTCTGGTTTCAGGACCGGATTTGTGTACCTGACGTTGATGGTGTTCGCCAGTTGGTGATGAAAGAGGCCCATTCGTCAGCTTATTTTGTACATCCAGGCTCTAGCAAGATGTACAAGGACCTCAGGAAGAAGTTCTGGTGGCCCAACATGAAGTGGGATGTAGCAGAGTTTATGGCAAAATGCTTGACTTGTCAAAAGGTCAAGATAAAACACCGTAGACCTGGTGGTGAGTTGCTACCTCTTCCAGTGCCAGAATGGAAATGGGAAGATATTGCTATGGATTTCGTCACTAGGCTGCCAAAGACTCAAAGCCAGAAAGATGCTATATGGGTAATCATTGACAGGCTCAGGAAGAGTGCTCATTTCGTGGCTATCAAGTCAACATGGGGAACCCAGAAGTTATCAGAAGTGTTTTTACACAAGATCATCCGTTTGCATGGTACTCCAAAGACCATTGTATCGGATCGTGATGGCCGATTCATGTCAAGATTCTGGAAAGAACTACATAAGGCCATGGGAACCGAGTTGAGATTCAGCACTGTCCTCAGACGGATGGACAGTCTGAGAGGACCATCCAAACCTTGGAAGATATGCTAAGAGCTTGTACACTCGATCGTCCGACTAGCTGGGAGAACAGCCTGAGTCTGATTGAGTTCTCATACAACAACAGTTGGCATGCTACCATAAAGATGGCTCTATTCGAGGCTTTGTACGGTCGAAGGTGCAGATCTCCGATTTGTTGGGATGAAAATGCCGACAAGGTTCTGCTCGGACCGTAGTTAGTCGAAAGGACTGCCTTGGACATTTCTTTGATAAAACAAAGGATGTTGACAGCTCAGAGTCGACAAAAGTCTTATGCAGATCTGAAGCGCAGAAATGTTGAGTTTGAGGTTGGTGACAAAGTGTTTGTCAAAGTGTCGCCATCAAAAGGTGTGTTTAGGTTTGGTAAGCATGGGAAGCTTAACCCTCGCTATGTGGGACCGTTTGAGATCCTTGATAGAGTGGGGTCTCTAGCGTATCGTTTGGCATTGCCGCCATCGACACACCCAGTGCATAACGTGTTCCACGTATCTTTGTTGAGGAAGTACGTGCCAGATGAGTCTCATGTACTAAGTTACGACGACATCGAGATTCAGACAAATGGTACCTACGAAGAGATACCGGTGCATATTCTCGAAAGTCGTGAGAAACAGTTACGGAATAAGGTGGTACCATTGGTACGGATTTTGTGGTCCAAGTCAGGAACTGAAGAAGTTACTTGGGAAACCTAGGAAATGGAGGTGGATATGCTTAGACGTTTTCCCGAGCTATTTTCAGCCTAGTTTCGGGGTCAAAACCTTTTAAGGGGGTAGTGTTGTAACACCTCGCTTTTCTTTGGTTTATTCGGCCAAGTTTCGGGGTCGAAACTTTTTGTAAGGGGGAGGTGATGTAATACCCCTCATTTTAGTAAAGAGTATTTTGGTAAGTTTTCCAAACACTTGTATTGTAGTCGAATTATTTTCAGAGAAGTTCAGACTTTCTGTTAAATACTTGATCTCCGTAATAATTCCTTCAGTGGAATAAAATACATTCGACGTATTTTTGGGGTTTAGAATAATTGTTCGGGTACGAATATATTTAACCCGGAGTTAAAACCCATATCCAAGATTCTTCTCGGTCAAAAATGGGCTTCTCGGTCAAAAATGGGCAAAAGGCACAAAATTGGCCTTGACCGCACCCGCGGTCATACCCACCGCATCCCGCGGTCAAGAACTGGTCGCCACCGCACCCCGCGGTGAGACCCACCGCACCCGCGCCGTGATGATGGCTTCTCTGCTCCGCCGAACTCGTTTGAGCTGCTTGCCGATCTTGTCCCTGGTGAGGCGGTGGGAGAGGCGGCCAACTGGACTCCTTTTGGCTCCTTGATGGCCTATAAAAGGAGGGGGATAAGAGGAGGAGGCCATTCCACTCTCTCTCTCCCTCAAATCCCTCTTTCTTTCACTGCCATTGTCGCCGGAGTTGCAAGCGTCGCCGGAGTTCTTCAAGGTCGTCGCCGGAGTTGCCATAGGAGGAGGAGGTGCCCTCAAGGTGGTGGTTAGTGACACAAGGAGTTTGGAAGTCGAAACCAACCCAAGTCGAGCCCCATCATCTTCCCCGGTGAGTTTTCGCTGTCGGTGTCTCGCCTCTGTAGCCTCGCCACACCCGCGGTCAAGCCGCCGCACCCGCAGTGGGCCTGGGCGTGTGTGGTTGTGGCTTGGGCTTTGTGATCTCGTTTGGGACTTTCGTTCCTTCGATTTCGTTCATTTTTCTTTAGATTCGTACTATTTATTGTCGAATCTAACTTAGGGTTTCGTTATGGGTCGTTCCGTAGGAAATCATAATCTGAGTTCTTCCTCGTTTCGGACCCGGAAACCCGTCGTCTCAAGCTTCGTTGAGCTTCGTCTAATCTAAGGCAAGTGGCGGTTCGCTCTTGCTTATCATTCCATATTTATACTGATTATCAATTGTTTAATTGTTAATTAATTTGGGATGAATTGTTGTTTTCCTCTGGGAACAGTTTCGATAACTATATGTGATTTTAAAAGAGATATTATAATAGGTTGTATATTGTTAGAACAACGCTATTATATATATATATATGATTGAAATACATATATTATAATAGGTTGTATATACTGTTAGAAACAACGCTATTATATCTGTTATTGGCCTCGATGGCTTTGATGTGAATTATTACTATGTTGAATTGTTTAGTTAGCACGAGTATTCGTAGGAACACTATGTACCTTACGAGGTTTAGTGGTTTATTGATAATGGTGCTAGGAGGATTTTCCCTAGTATCTTCGGTCATGACCTTACCCTTACTCAGGGTATGTGCACACAGCTGGTGCCGCCATTTGGGACGTATTCCCTGGGATGTATTCCCTTTGATATCTCTTGTGAGGAGATCCGATATCTCTCGTGAAGAGATCTTAAAAGCTTATAACGTAAAATATACGTTTTGGAATTAAATAAGATAAGTGCTTTAGTACACATAATTAATGAACCTTTGACGAGAAGTACAACATGGAAACTCGTCTGGGCTTCGATTAGAGTAAGTCCACCTTCCGAATCTGAATTCACATTATGCGGTGAGGTTGGTCGTGGACCCAAATAGTCAAGTCATTTTTAAACGTTTGCATGAAACTTTAATGTTCCCAAACACTTGTCATAATTTCGATAAGACTCAAATTCGTTGAAGTCTTCTTTTCATATGTTTCCTTAAGACTCATTCTTTCAGAGTCCTTTCTCTTGATCATGCCTTTTCGTATATTTTCAGTAGGAGTGTGGTGGTTGACTATCGTCATCGACTTTGATTCAAGAAGCGATGAGTCTAACCTAATACGACTACTTAGAACCTTTCTGTTTTACCCTTGCGTAGTCTTTCATTAGACTAACCAACCGGTTATATTCCCTTGCATGGTTGGCTGGTGTCATCCGTCTCATACGGCACATCAGATAAACTGCAGTTCCGATGAAGGCTAGAAACGACAATGATGGCAGTTGGAATGAAGAAGAGTTTTACTAGGTTGAGATTCCTTGGCGGGTGATCGTTTAGATCAAGACCCTTGTGTCCTTTATTTTAAAGACTTCTGCTGTGTTAAACATATTTTATGTCAAGACTACTCTGTATTTCAGTTGTATTTCGGATTATGATGTAATGCTGAGACAATGATGTTAATCAAAAGTTTATGATATTTTGTATTATAACTGTTGTTTTATGATTTATATAAACGGGTTAAGCCTGGGGTGGCTTCGGATGTGAAATCCGAGGTCACTAGCGGTAATACCTTTCAAGGATATATATTTGGGGGTGTTACAGAAACAATATCAAATCTTCAGATTTCTTTAAAGGAACTTCAAAAACACCTAAGGCTAGAGAGAGTGGCAAAAAAAGGCAGAATAGCCTTCCAAATAACCCTAGAAAAAGTATTTATACCATCCTAAATATAAAAGGGGTCAAAAATAACAAATCCGGGCCGTAGGACATTGGCACGATTTGTGACAGAACCGCACGATTTGTCACAAACCGTGCAGGTTTAAAAAAAGTGATATGGGGCTTGGCACGGTTTGTGGCACGGTCTGTCACAGACCGTGCCATTTTGCAGAAGCTCGTTCCTAGTTGATTTATAGGTGGGCACGGTCTACAGTAGAATGGCACGGTTTGCAACAAACTGTGTCGTCCTGCAGAATCTTGTTCTTCTTCTTCGTTCGTCTCGTATGCACCTGTGCACATCTTCTATGACGTCCATGCTTCCTAATGCACCCCAAAAGTGCACCAATTTACCTGAAACCACACAGAAACTCATGTAGACATCTAGACTTAAGAAAATGATGCAACTAGCTAAAAATGCAAAATAATAAACGTGAAAATGCCTAAACTATTGCTTAAATACATGTCCTAAATATGTATAAAATGGATGTCATCAAAAAGGTGAATATCAATTTCGGATTACTGAAAATTACATATATTAAGTTGTCTTGTAAAGCCAAAATTCATGAAGTTTTCCACAACACCCGACATTACCATCCCATCTAAGTCTACAAGGTTACATATATTATACCGATACAAAATTTGGCATCACATTTATTCCATCTTATGATTATCCCGCCCGAGCACAATACATTCCCAAAATACAACAACGATGTTCTAATTAGAATTTACACCAAACAACATTAAGGATTAGACAACATCATCATTTGTTTGCAAGCCTACCACTCCTCCTCACGCTTACCGTAACTTTCATTTTGTTGGAGGGCTTATGAACATGATGAACTCCTGATTTCCTTCTTCGACATGCCTCCTTAGTTGCAGGCATATCTAGTGGATGCTTATCGGAAGCAACGTCTTCAACGAGTTGATGCTCAACAACAATGTCATTTAAGACATCGTTGACAACATCATATATATTTGGTTGGGCATGGGCAAAACATAAATGAATGTAAACTATATTAAACATCAACTAAATGTAACATGAAAATCATATAATCAAACAATGAATATCAGTAACTGAAATGTGAATATAATATTGCAATGTCATATTTCAAAATGAATTTAAGACAAGATTACCTCAATAATATCAAGTGTTAAAAACATTGTCTTGTGCCTCGTTGACTGTGTTGGCTTCGGAAATACTAGTAAGGTAATCGTAAATAAAAATATAAGTTTTTTGTACATTAGCATGTGCTCATGATATTAATATATTAATGGTTGTCATTTTAGCAAATACTTGTGCTCCTTTGGGGACAACTGCTGGAATATCAACATCCCCTCTTGCAAATGTACCGCTGGATTCATTTCATTCGTTTTCGGATCACCCTGTGCAAATTTTGTAATCCAAATTAATCATACCTTTCTAGGAATAAACAAGATAAATTGCATAGCATATATTAATTTCCCAAACTTGGAATACATCGTCAGTAACGACGACCTTTGGATCGGATTGATGTACTGTCTCAGTGTGGCATGTCTCTGTCTAGAAGATGGGGATATTATAATTGATGGCAAAGTCTTCATTCTCGTTCTTGATAATATCATTACAACGAGTAAAAGCAGCTTCGATCTCTTCGACCAATTTGATCAGCTCCGGTTCTATCCAAATTGGATGTTTTGATTGCGAGAGCGCCTTCCCCACTTGAGTAGATACATCAATATGCGCATCATCCAGAGAATCAGATCTGGACCCTAACAAGACCCTTGTCGTCTCAGTAAGTGCATTGGAGACCTCGTCATCTTTGCACATACTACTGAAGATGATATTAGACAAATCCATCAAATCCTTCCTTAGACTTCGATTGAACTCATGGATATAAATTCAAGAGAAGAAAAAATAGAAATCATGAATGTGCATAAAAACTTGCAAAACCACACACAATATACTTTATGGATGTTGAATATCAAGAAGAGAATCATGAATATCAGTTTATAAACTTTAAATATACTAAAAACACAAGTGTATATCACCCAAAATTTGCATATCATAATCAGGTGTTTTCACTACTTGTTAACTAATACATTACGAAAATGAAGTAAGACTATATGAATATCAACATATATAATCTGAATATCATATAAGATAATGTGGATACAACAAAAATCCTAAACAATGAACTAAGTCAATGATATAGCCTAAATAACATAAATCAAAATAACATAATCCACATACATCATAAAGTTGGTGATGTAGCCTATATCATGAATATAGTTACATGATCTTAAATTAATATCATAAAGATCTTTTTTAATATCATAAGCAAAATAGCCTAAGCCACATAAATCATAAAGTTTATGAACCACATGTGTGTTTGAATTATAAATAGAATAAAGATAAAAACATAACCTGTTTTGTGTTCAAATTGTGTACGCCTTCTTGATTCTTTATTGTTTCGTCTTGCCTCTCTATGATATCCATATGGGGTTCAACATTACCATCCCCAAAAATTCCATAGCTCATCTCGATCTCTCCCCTCTTAGAAACCAACTCGACAGTCCAACCAACAAATGCGGGGAATTTCCTTGGAATGGCTCGCTTGGAGTACAAGACGACCCTATCCAAATACAATACATGCTTTAAACAAAATATTAATATTGCAAACTATAATGTTGACAAACAAGAGCAACCAGAAACCATGTACCATCAAGAAATACAATGATCCAGTGAAGTATGCGTCACAATTAGCATCCTGTTTTTTTGGCATTGATGCCGCAGCTAATGACGAATGCACACCAGTTCATATTACGCAGCCCATTGATACACTCCAATCTGCGGATGAGTGACTGTTTTGCAACCCCACTCTGATGTGGTTCGACGACACATGAATGGAAGAAGAGAATGAAGTCCTGGATAAAATTATCACCTCATTTGTCTAACGTCAGCATATGTTCGACAACATGTTTGTTTCTGATATTGTGCAACTTCCCCCTAACCTTAACCCTCCAAGCCTCCACCACATTAATCTTAAGCAAGGGGTCAATCTTGACTACTTCAATAGGGCCACGTGCGATTCCAAGACATATCTCAACGTCCCTTTCTGTGACATCCAATGTCGATCCATCAGAGAGTGAAAGCTTACCCTTCCTTGTATCGTAACACTCCACCAACCACCAACTCAAATAGGTGTGAAGTGTATAGTACAAGGTGTAAAATTTTGTGTACAAAACAATAGTTGATATCAAGTACTCTACAATGAATGTCGCTTAGTCATGAGAATTGCAAAAATGATACAAAATGAATATCAACTCCGATTTCATGAATAGCAGTTCATTAAATTTGAATACCAACAAACAAAACCAATGTCCTCATAAACAACCAAAATGAATAAGTACCTTGTTATCTCAAACGAGCTCATTAGAAACAGCCTCCCAAAACCAATCTCCTCCACCTGCCTCCTTTGGACGACATTCATCGTTTGAATGGATTCGACAAAGTAATCCGACTTACCCTGGTGGCTGCTCTTGCTGAATCCAAGCTTTTCTTTACTTTTCACTTGACAAAGTCCGTCGTCTTTGGGATGCAAGTCAACCATCTTTGCCTTACCCTTATCACACCTCGTAATAGACTTCAATCCTGATTTATTGAAATTATAATATTAGATGGTTTAATATGAATTATAGTAATTAACTTCAAGCCTGAATTTCAGTAAATAACATTAGATGACCTACCCGAAGTAGCTTTTGAAAATTGTTTGGGATCCAATTCACCGATCTTTGCGTTCCCCTTTTCACTCGTCTTTTTTAACATCAAGATTCATTCATTGAAATAATAATGTTAGATGGTTTAATGTGAATTTCAATACTGAATAACATCATCTAACTTAACTTGCATGCTAAAAGTGTACCTGAAGTAGCTTTTGCAGCTGGTTTGGGATCCAGTTCACCCATCTTTGCCTTCCCCTTTTCACTCCTCTTCTTTAAATTCAATCTTGAATCATGAAAACTATCAGCTAAGATGGTTTGAATATCATAAAAAAAACAAATCAAACAAGACAAAAAAAACATCAATTGTTTCATCATGCATATCAATATCAACACCATGAATATCACATCTTATTTTTTGAATATCAATAATTAATAGTTCATACAACAATATCAGACAAAAAACATGAATATCAATCATTGTCTTATGAATATCACACCATACAATCTGAAAGTCAATTATAAAGACATAAAAAACACCATCAAAACACACATACTACGATAGTGTGTATATCAATATGTACAATGATGAATAACATCATGTCATTTAAGATATCTTAAAATGTACTGGAAGTATCTTTTGCAGATGGTTTAGAGGTTACACGCTTATCCTTCAATTGTAAGAAATTTTCCTTACGCACAGCCAATGATACATCCTCAAAATCATCGTATCCTTGAGGTTCTGAAGACTCGATCCGACCAATCTTCCTCTGCATGTTGGCCAAGGTTTCCTCGTCATTTTCGTCACTCGTTTCTACATACATAGTGTCGATTAAAAATGTATTATATTACATCAATAATCACACAATAATATAAATACATTAGTATGCAGCTGAATACAATATAAGTCTCAAATCTAATATGGAATAACCAACAAACAATTTCCTACCTCTTGATTTCCGCTTAGACTTGCTCTTCCTAGGTGTTTCCACAACATCCTCAATTACTTCCTCTTTGACATTAGATGCAAAAGCTTCATTATTACGTGTCTTCAATCTCATTTCATGCTGAGCCACGAGCTTTAGACGTCTCTTCACCGGTGGACTGTTGTACCAGGTGAAGGTACATCAACAACTGGCTTCGTTACATCATCCACTTCCATGTTCCGAACTGGTTGTAGGGGTTCTTCGTCAGTTTTGCTTGAAGGCAATCCTGGAATTATGATTTGAATATAAACAAGTGTGCAATCGATATCATTAGATTGTATCGAATATCACTAATGAATGTCACTTTTTAAGGAGTTAAAATCACATATTGTAAACTAGCTATCACCTAATAAGATTATGTTGAATATCAATACAGATGTACTGCATATCAATTCATATAGAATGAATACCAATTACAAAAAAATGAATATCACATAGTGCAAAACTTAACAGTAAATATGAGTATCACTTTTTTTAATATAATGGGTGCTAATGAAATGAATATCATAGATTAAGCGACACATATAAATAAGTTTTTATCGAATATCATTAAGATTATAGTGAAAATCAACATGATGCACTGAATATCATTTATTCTACAATGAAAACCAATAATAACAAGATGCACATCACTTGTTAACCTAAATAAATCTATTCTGCACCAAATTGCAACCTAAACACAACAAAACAATACCCTAAATTCAAACAAGAAAGAATTACGAAATTGATTTCTATTGCAAACAACATGTCAAATACACAAATAATAATAATTGATAATGTTCATGATCATGATCAAGACAAATTAAAAGAAACAAAGAGTGACCTACTGAATGTGACAAAATGAATTACCTTTCACAAGCTTTCGACGCTTGGTGTCTTTTGTTCTTAGAGAGATATTTTTCTTTTCCCAAGGAACCTCGAACCATTATTATACGCTTTATTCATTCAGAAAAATAATAATAAGTCACCAGTCAAACAAAATCATAAGTGAAAATACATAATGCCATGATTCCTAAACAAAATCCTAATTGAACATACATAATGCCATGTCATTAAAAACAAAATATATATTTTGCATATCAAAACATGATGCGTGAATATCTAATCCATATAATTGAATATTATATACATGAATATTCTATCAATATCATAACATGAAGCATGACTCTCAATAGCAAGAAATTCATCCTTTATTACCCGAGCTATTAAACAAAGCATTTCAACAAAATATAACCAAACTATTGCTTCTCAATTAAACCCTAGAATCAAAAAAATCATCAAATCTCAAAACGACACTGACAATATGACACTGTCTAAGCACATCCAAACAACATACACTCAAAACTAGATCCACTTAATAGGTTATGATTTGAAAAGACAAAACCCTAAAATCAACAAAACAACAAACAACAGATTTATCACCTAATATGTACCAAAATTGAACGTTTAACTCATTACATGCCCAAAAACGACAGAAAAATTGAAAAGGTTCTAATGAAGGATGGATGATAGAAAGGAACAAACTCAAAACGAAAAACATTAACTCGAAAAAACACAAAACGGAAAATCAAAAATATCGCAGATGTTCTAATAAAAAAGAACAAAATCAAATCGGATGAATTTACCTTTTTCTGTTGGAATTTGCGGTTGGAGAAACTTGTGGGAAGTTGACGACGACAAGCTCTGGAGCTTCGCGAGAGAGACAAAATTGGAGCTTGAGGAGTCGCTTCAATGGAGGACGGTTGAACTTCGAGAGAAAAAGAAGTCTTTGAGAGAGAGAGAGAGAGAGAGAGAGAGAGAGAGAGAGAGAGAGAGAGGAACACGAGTGGGGAGTGGGGCGGTAATTTAGGGAGGTGAATCGGTTTTGGAAGGGATGACATCTCATATTCCAAATAATACGCTTGGTAAACAAATCCTGGTGTGTGCATTCCACCCACAATTATGTGCACCTCCCTCCATTAAATCTTGTTCGTCCATCTCATCAACATCCAACGCACTAGATACATTCACCCGTTTTACTCTAATAGGTTGTTTCTCTATAGATTAAATCAATATATATACTAATGTAACGCCCGTGCCAAGCACGGATTAATACAATCTATGGATTAGCAAATAAGTGGATTGTTATATAGTTTAGTTTAATCGAAAAGTGAGTTTGTCGGCATCGTATTTTGACTACAATTCATGTGCAATGACAATAATAAATAAAAATTTGAATTGATGCGATGTCACAATTTTATTTAACCAGAAAATGAGTTAGACGTTTACAAAGATTGGATATAACTAATGGGCAACAACTGCCGCATACCTAGTACGGGTATAATCAAACTAAACACTTATATGAACCCTTAAACACTTTGCGACGTTGATACAAACTTCTTATTATTGTTATACAAAAACCGAATCAATTCAATGTGAAAACACTCAAATCTTCAAAGTGACAATTAAAACTCTCAAATCTTCGAACTGAAAATTAAAAAATAAAATAATTCTCAAAGACATCGCGAAGTATATAATCAATTTTAAGTGATATTTATAACTATTTAACAAATTAAAAAAAATCTCAAAATCCGCCAGGCATTATACAACATCAATTGTTGTGAAGAAAGTGAGTGTGGATGTGGGATAGTGGGGAGGAGAAGCAATTTTTTGGATATATAATAGGAAACTCTCAAAAATAACTTCTTATTATTGTTATACAAAAGCTTGGTCTTTGATTTAATATATTAAGAAGATAACTTAGTTTTTATATTAAAAATTACATAGTTTTATCTTATTTTACTTTTTTTACGTGATGTTGTTTGTTTTTTATAAATAAAAAGAATTTCAAACTTTAGAAGATATTTTACTATGAAAATTCTTTTACTTCTAATATTAATTTTCATAAAATATTTAGCTACACATATATACCATATAGCCTAGCTATGATAATTCTTCCATAATTTTCAAAAACCGTTTTTACGAACTATATAGGTCTTATGAAGTCTTATCGGTATCGTAGCTTTTCTAAGTGCACGTTCATAAAAATTGACAACAATATAATTTGGTGCATCTAACTTTATATTATCTTGCCGCCACACCCCTATCCTATCCCCTCCATTTTTTTGTAAGTAATAGTATGAAACCCTAAGGAATAAATGAAGACTCTATCGATTATAATTTAAACTTTATATCTTAAATATTATGATTGAGAAGTTGGGAAGAATTAGTACAGGAAAAGGTGGATTTAAGTGAGTTTGGAGCGTCAGGAAGCTGAGAAGAACAAACCGCGGGTGCGGAATAGAAGCCGCGTGCGTGGCCAAGGAAGAAATCGATGAACTGTCAGGAAAGGAAAGCCGCGGGCGCGGCCAAGAGGCAGCGATCGCGGCCTTGCAATTCAGGAAGGACGCGGAGGCAGATTCACTTGTTATTTTGTTTCCTTTAATTTATATTATTATGTTTCGGTTATTGTTATTTTTAGAAGATTATAACTTAGGTTAAAAGGACTAAGTTTCTTTAGGTTTTTTGGATATCATTAACATTACAGAACGGCAGTTTAGTTTTCTTAGAGAGTCTTCTTGTGTTTGGAAGATTATGAAGAACTAAGTTACTTGTGCTTAGTCAGATAATTGAAGCCTTCGTTTGATTCGGTTGTAAGATTATCACTCTTGTTCTACTTCTTTGAATGTTATTGATTCTCTTGAACTTAATCTCTTTGATTAATACTTATTGTACTAGTCTGATCAACTAGTGGTCGTTGGTATTATTCTTCTGTTAGAGTTAGATCGTTTCTGGTTGAAATATCTGATTCAGAGTAGCAACTGTGATATTCTAAAACTAGTTGTGATAGTTTATTGTAGAAGAGAATTGGTTTGGATGCTAAATAAAGCTGGTTGTTTTATGTTAGATGTATCTGCTGAAATTCCTAGAACTTATTGCTGCTATTGAATTGAATCTCGATAGTTTTCTGATTGTTTGATAGTTAGTATTATCAGGGTCTGGTTGTCCTCTTAATAAACTTAAGAAAAGGAATTGGAACATTCATTGGGTTAAAGAACTAGAGATAATCAATGATCAATCAATCAAACTGAAGTGTGGATATTTGTCTGGTTGAGCCCTTTTATTACAACTTGTCTACATACTTGTTACATCTTTGTTACTCTGTTAGTTAGTTTCGTAACTTTAGCACTCAAACCAAAACCCCCTTGTTACTGTTGATAATTGGTAAATGATTCTTGCAAACAAGACATATAGCTTGATTCCCTGTGGGTTCGACCCTTACTTGCCAGACTACATTAGTTGGGTTATTGAGGTTTATTTGATAGGTACATACGACAAAAGCCTTGTCAAATTTGGCGCCATTGCCGGGAAATCTGAAGTTTTGATCTTTTCGTGTTTGTGTGTGATTGTTTACCAACTGTTGTGTGAACCTGTCTTATGGTTCACACCCGTGCTACTAATTCTCCAATTTTAAATCTTGATCCAGAAGTTGAGCGAACACTTTACAGGAACCGTAGAGAAGTTCATAAGCAACTCGAGATGGCTGAACATCAGACTTTGAGGCAGTTAATTGCACCGAATTTAGAGCAACAATCGCTTGCTGTGCAATTTTCCTGAGTTGGCTGATGGTGTCAACTTTGAGTTGAAGTCTGGATTGATTCATTTGCTACCCCACTTCCATGGGATGAATTGCAAAGACCCCAACAAGCACTTATCTGAATTTCACGTTGTCTGCACCAACATGAAACAGATGGGAGTTACTGAAGATCAGATCAAGCTGAAGGCCTTTCCTTTCTCTTTGAAGGATTCAGCTAATGATTGGTTCTACTATCTAGCTCCGGGAAGTATTGATACATGGGCAAAGATTAAGAAAGCCTTTCTGGAGAAGTACTTTCCTGCAACAAAGCTCAATAGCCTGAAGAAGAACATCAGAAACATTGAACAACATGCTACTGAGACTTTGTATGAGTACTATGCGAGATTCAAACGGCTAATATCAAGTTGTCCGTACCATGGTTATTCTGATCAGGATCTCATTCTGTATTTGTATGGAGGAATTCTTGATGATGAGCGCAGGATGGTGAATGCATCATGTGGCGGTAATATTCTCAACAAAACGCCTACTGCAACTTTTGAGATGTTTTCTGAGCTATCTGAAGGCTCAAGACAGTTCAGCAAAAGGACTAGTCCTCACGCAGCAAAAGATGCAGAATTCTTATCGCCATCTCTGCAGTCTGATGTGAATGAATTGAAGGAGATGATGAGGCGTTATATGCTGAAAGGCAATCAGAAGCCATTCAACGCTTGTGGTATTTGTGCTGATGTGCTCCATCCTACTAATGCATGCCCGCAACTGCAAGAGCATGTAGCTGAAGTGAATGATGTGGGAGGTTTCGGACCTCCTAGACCAAGATATGACCCATACTCCAACACCTATAATCCTGGGTTGAGAGATCACCCCAATTTGAGATATGAGAACCCACAAAACTAGCAATTCAAGCAGCAACAATAACAACAATTTCAACAGCTTGAAGGTCAACAACAACAACAATTCAGACCACCATATGATCATAGAACTCAAGGGCAGAATTCAAGTTCATCTATGTCTACAGAAGACATGATCAAGGCCCTTGCGCAGAACATGACCACCATGCAAAGCAATCTAGTGCAATTTCAACATGAGACCAAGTCTAGCATTCAGAATTTGGAGAATCAAGTTGGGCAGATTTCTCTAGAAGTAAGCAAATTGGAGGCTAAGGAGGCGAGTAAGCTGCCGTAGCTAACGGAGTTGAACCCGAGGCAGAATGTGAGTGCAATTATGCTGAGGAGTGGGAAGCAGTTGGATGACATAGCGGACAACAGAATTCCCTCAGCTGAAAGGGACGAACAACCTGCAGCAGTTACAGTTCAACATGAGGAACACACAGCAGCTGAAAAGCCATATGTCAGGCCGGATTTTCCTCCACTCGACTCCCAGAAGCCAGTTCCGCCATTCCCTGAGGCGTTGAAAGACACAAGGAGGTTGGAGAATGACAAGGAGATTTTCGAGACCTTCAGTAAGTGTGAGGTAAACATTACCTTGCTTAAATTGATTAAAAGTGTTCCTCGCTATGCAAAGTTTCTTAAAGAATTGTGTACAATAAAGAGGAATCAAAAAGTGAAAAGCAAGAAAAGGATTAAGGTAAGTGAGCATGTGTCTGCTGTGTTTCAAAGGCGAATGCCTAAGAAATGTGACGACCCTGGCATGTTCAACATACCTTGTGTGATAGGTGACACCAAGTTTGAAAGAGTCATGTTAGATTTAGGTGCATCAATTAATGTGTTACCTTAATCTTTATATGAATCTTTGAAACTTGGACCATTGTATGAAACTGGGGTAGCTATTGAATTAGCTGATTGTTCTAATGCCTATCCGAAAGGAGTGGTAAAGGACGTTCTTGTGAAGGTGGATAAGCTGATTTTTCATGCTGATTTCTTTGTGTTGGACATGGAACATGACAAGCATGCAACTCCTAAGCTGTTAGGTAGGCCATTTCTTAAAATTGCCAACACAAGAATTGATATAAGTAGTGGTTCACTTGCTATGGAATTTGTTGGGGAAAGGGTAGAGTATAACATTTATGATGCTAAGAAACACCCTTCTGATGATGATTCTATGTGTTCTATTGATGTGAGCAACTTATTTTGATCACCATGACACTATGTCGAGCCAACGACATTAACCAAGGCGCTTCTCGGGAGGCAACCCGAGGTATGGAGTTTTTCAATTCGGTTTTTCCTTCTTCTCTTTCGTTAGTTCCATGTTTCTTCTCTTTTCTTGACTAACATGCAGATACAGAACCGCACGGGTTGTGCAGTAAAATGCACAACCGTGCGGTTTCAGGGCTGTTCAATTTTATTTTTATTTTGCAGATTTACCGAGAGCGCCGCACAACCTGTGCGGTTGTGACCTGTTTAACAAAAAAAAGTGCCGAAGAGAAAGCCGCGATCGCTGCCCACCACACCGCGATCGCGGCCCTGTTGGGTAGAAAGAACACCCCTCAATTTCTCCATGCGCGTCATTCTTCTCCTTCTTTGTTCAAGTCGCCGCCTCCATACATCAAAACTCCTCACTATCCATCATTTCCGATCCAAGCCGCCGCTCTTTTCCCCTCTGTTCACTCTCTTCGTTGCAAGGCTGCTCGCCACTTCCTTCCTCATCGTTGCAGATCTTTTCTTCTTGCTGTGACCACTACTCGCTGCAACCACCAGAATTTCAACAGCGACCGCAGCAGCCATCGACAAAACCTATAACACAATTGCACTAGGGCTTCGAATCTGTGTTCGTAGAGGAATCGTGCAATCCCGCTTCTTTGATGTGCCCACTTTGCATACAGTGGAATTATTTGATTGCACTCGGAGTCTATTTGAGCAGGACCACCAAGGCGCCAATAGTTAGTATTTTTCTTTCTTCCCCAGATTTCCATTTTTGTCTTTCATTACATTGAGGACAATGCAATATTTAAGCATGGGGGAGGGATTTGTACTTGTTGTCTATATATACAAAAAAAAGAGCAGAAAATCCTGGCTAAGCTGAAAACCCGAAAGGACGGCTTAGGCAAAATTCAGGGGCCCGGACCGACATTAGGCTGGGGTAATAAGAGGCTAAAGAGTGTTGTGAGGATTGGTGAGCTCATCTATGAAAAATGAAATGAGTGGATAGGTGAAAACCCGAAAGGGCGCCTAGGCAGAATGAGTGAAAAAAAGAGAGTGATTAATAGGATTCATTCATTCTTCTAGCGTGGCGACATAAGTGGTGGAGTAATAAGGAGGTTTTGGGTAGGTCACTCTGGAGTTATAAGGAGATAGATTGGAGTTAGGATTAGAAATTCTCATTCACATACTGGAGTTCGGGTTAAGCTTGGGGGAAGTACTCTACTTTCCTTGATGCTGGTGTGCTGCGTTGTTGTGTTGGTGTTAATAGAGATTCATGAGTAGGTACAGTTCTTAGTGGAGAATTTTGTTGTGCTTCCTGAGACCTTGAGTATTTCATTGGAGGAGTAGGTTTCCATTAGCTTATACGAGGACGAGCAAGGTCTAAGCATGGGGGAATTTGATACGCTCTACTCTGTAGTGCGTAACTAAGAATTTGTTAGTGCATTATTAGGGATGTTTGTACTAGTTTAGGAGCTAATTTATGATTGAGGAGTTGGGAAGAATTAGTACAGGAAAAGGTGGATTTAAGTGAGTTTGGAGCGTCAGGAAGCTGAGAAGAACAAGCCGCGGGCGCGCCAAGGAAGAGATCGCTGAAGTGCCAGGAAAGGAAAGGCGCGAGCGCGGCCAGGAGGCAGCGATCGCGGCCTTGCAATTCAGGAAGGACGCGGAGGCAGATGCACTTGTTATTTTGTATCCTTTATTTTATATTATTATATTTCGGTTATTGTTATTTTTAGAAGATTATTACTTAGGTTAAAAGGAGTAAGTTTCTTTAGGTTTTTAGGATATCATTAACATTACAGAACGACAGTTTAGAGAGTTTTCTTGTGTTTGGAAGATTATGAAGAACTAAGTTACTTGTGCTTAGTCAGACAATTGAAGCCTTCGTTTGATTCAGTTGTAAGATTATCACTCTTGTTCTACTTCTTTGAATGTTATTGATTCTCTTGAACTTAATCTCTTTGATTAATACTGATTATACTAGTCTGATCAACTAGTGGTCGTTGATATTATTCTTCTGTTAGAGTTAGATCATTTTTTGTTGAAATATCTGATTCAGAGTAGCAACTGCGATATTCTAGAACTAGTTGTGATAGTTTATTGTAGAAGAGAATTGATTTGCATACTAAATAAAGCTGGTTGTTTTATGTTAGATGTATCTACTGAAATTCCTGGAACTTATTGCTGCTATTGAATTGAATCTCGATAGTTTCCTGATTGTTTGATAGTTAGTATTATCAGGGTCTGGTTGTCCTCTTAATAAACTTAAGAAAAGGAAGTGGAACATTCCTTGGGTTAAAGAACTAAAGATAATCAATGATCGATCAATCAAACTGAAGTGTGGATATTTGTCTGGTTGCGCCCTTTTATTACAACTTGTCTACATACTTGTTACTCGTTAGTTAGTTTCGTAACTTTAGCACTCAAACCAAAACCCCCTTGTTACTGTTGATAATTGGTAAACGATTCTTGCAAACAAGACAAATAGCTTGATTCCCTGTGGGTTCGACCCTTACTTGCCAGACTACATTAGTTGGGTTATTGAGGTTTATTTGATAGGTACATACGACAAAAGCCTTGTCAATTATCTTATTTTATTATCTCCATAGTATAAAGTATTAGAATATCTCTATTAGTTCACACAAAAACTCAAAATAATAATATTAGTGTAATAATTGGAAAAGACTAACTTGAAAATGGAGAAAGTTGGATTAAGTAGTAGGTAAGTGGCATCAATTAAAAATTCTCCTTTAATATATTAGAAAAATAGCAAATCCTTTTTATATAGGATACATTTTTACAGTCACATCTGTATCTTCATCATTCACAGTACTGTCAAGAACCGATTTTGATCAGTTGTAATTTGTGTCCTATCTTGCAAGACTTATCAACTTTGGACCTTCCAGTCGCAGATTGTTCTCAAAGCTGCACAAAAGGCTGCTCATTGGAAATGTCAAATAACAATATAAAGAAGCACAACAAATATAAGGGTGTGTAAAAATAGTCGAAGTTCTCTCCTTTATGATCATTATATTATGAAATTCGAAAAATAAAGAATTTAAAAATTATCATAGTATGTTTTCAGCCTATGGAGACCTTATATATGGCTTTCAGGTTTGCACATTTATTTCTAACAAAATCCAATACTTCCATATATTGAATCTATAGCTAATATGCATACATAATATTCAATGCCTATCCAAATAAAATAATGTTACTAGAGTATGTATATCACAATGCATCTCCTAACAATATTTCGAGGCTTATGTTTAGACACATGAATCATGCAACATTTAGTTGAAACCAAAGCAACATTTACTTTCAAAACCATTCAGATGCTCTTTGCGACATTTGTGTTTCTCTTTCTCGATTATCAGAAAGCACCCCAAATTTCCATGATTACATCATGGTCTATTTATCTTGGCAATAGAACCACAGTTCAAAAGAATCCAACATATGGTCTCTAAATTAGAATCATCTATACAAAGATACATGATTAAGAACTCAAGAGGCATTTAATATTGTAAAGACCAATGTAGTAAGTTTGTACTAGAAAGATTTTTGTTCTATATGAGCAGGCTGTTTTAAGGTAAGATAATAGAGCAATTGCAGTCCAATATAGATATTAGATATACCAGACAAAGTACTATAAATCACACACAATGTGAACGAAAAAAACTGAAGTCAAACACTTATTTCTCCAACGTTACTTCTCCAACAGAATATGCTCAAAGGCACAAGCTAATGCACAAAATCTGCTTGGATATAATATATGGAAAAACAGTAAGAAAGAACTGCAACAAAATCAGAATCTGTAATGCACAGAATCAGCTAATGCACAACATCCTGTAATCATCAAATTGGAACCAGAATCATATTGGGTGAAACACTGGTGATTTACATCCTTTGACGAATTCCGATGATTAAATGTTTATGAATTTGAGCTCTTTAGGTGGCATTTTATTGATAGATTATAAAATTACGACTCCATATCTCAATTCAGATTGGTTCATTCCTAAACAACGGAAAGATCAATTCGAAAGAGGTAATCAAATTTAAACATTTGGATTGAGAGTTGTTGTTGTAGAATTCATCTCAATCGATTGGTTTTGATACCGCATTTTGTGTTACAACATCGCAAATTATGAACGTACTATTATTAACAATGAACATTGTCTTGTTATTTATGAACCTTTCATGCTTTTATATATTTTCGTTTCAATTTCTCTATATTTTTCAGCCAGTTCATCAATCTCAAAACAATGATTTGAATGAGTATTATGAAGTTCAGTTTCTCAAAACAGAACAACTTGCAAGCTGTTGTTTGGGTCTGTTAGAAGACAATTCCGATCGCTTAAAACAATTTTCACGCCTTCTGAAGGAGCAAAGGGAAACACTTGCAAATTGAAGTGGTGATGATCGTAGTGGCTCAACATCAAATTTGATGAGTGCAGATGCAATGGCTGGAACAAGTATAGCTACTGAAGTCAATGTTTTCCGCCCAATCAAGCTAAGAATAACGACAGAGGAAAGCGAATCAGGAGTTCTCAGGAGATCTCATAGGTGGCAAACCTGCTTCCAAGAAGATGTTGCGATAAATGCAAAAAGTACACCATACACAAGATTCACATTTGTAATGAGAGTTGATAGTCATTTGAGTTTATATGCTATTGTTTGGTTTTTCAGATCTTAGTCGTTCTATTTTTTACACTTGATTGTGGGATTCGTTTTGAGAGGGCCATACATATTTCGTATATGAATTTTGGAGTGTCTTAGTTTTAATTGGTGATTATATATGAACATTTCTACTCTTTAAATGAACTTGCACAGTCTATAAATGAACTTGTAAGAATAAGTTATTGTATTGGGTTTTATTAACATTGTTGTTATACCTATGAACATGAATAGTCAATATGTGAATCTGATCATTCAATACGTGAACCTGAATAGGAAATTTCTGAAACCTAACAAATATATGTTTAACACTTCAATATATTGCCAATATTAGCATACAAATGTGTAGACTGTCATATAATCACAATCCCCATTATATCACAACTATTCACAAACAAAAAATCCATAATACCACTTTCATTCACAAAATACCTCCTAGTTCTCTAGTTTTTCAATCCATACTTCAATAATCCCAAAAAACACTTTATCAAGTGCAAACAATCATTAGCTCTTTCTTTGTGGTGCTGGATTTTCAACGACACTTGGTTCTGCTTTGCAAGATACTTTTTCTTAGTGGCGACCTTTGTTTTTTTCAATATTTTTCCCCTTTTTGGTAGAGGAGTGGCAAAATCTTCCATGCTATCAACCTCTAATTCCTCATTGCCCTCGTCAACTCTATATTCCTTGTCACTACCTCTACTACCTTCATCTGCAGCATTAGTGACATCCTCTTGAGATCCTTCTTCATATTAGCTTTCTTCTACATAAAACAAATATCAACGTCAGATTAGACACCATTATATATTCTACATAAATAAATAAACCACAACTATCTAAATATGAACCCTATAATATAACTTATGAGCAATAGATGTGACACAATATGCATGTTTATATTTTCCAGTGTTGTGGTGCTTTTAGACATGAACATTTAATTGCAGTTTGTGAACACCTAAAAAAGTTGCACACTTCTGCAAGAATGTCTCTAGCTTATAAATGAACACCATGGTACTACAAATGAACAACTTTGTACAAAGCATGAACATCAAGGTTCTAAATAGTAGCACACTCTATATGCACACTCCTAGTCCTACATCATGAACCAACTATATCCAAAGATTCATAAACGAACATCATGGTACTATAAATATACAACTCTCTTCAGACATGCATTTTCTTAATTGCTAATATTGTGAGTTTTATTATTTTGGACATGAACATTTGATTGTAGTTCATGAACACACACACAAAATCACACTTTAGCAAGATTGTCTTTATCTAATAAATGAACACCAACGTACTATAAATTAACATCATAGTACCAAATATGAACATCAAGTTTCTAAATAGTAGCATAGTTTATACAAACTCTTACATTTACAGCAAGAACTGACTGAATTCCAACATCATAATTAAAGTCAATAAGAGAAGTCAGATTTGTAATGTAACTTAAAATCAACTTGATTTGAAGTACGAAATCAAGTCCTTGTTCACAATAATTAACAACAGAGCACTTCAAGCAACAAAAATTGACAACAAAGCAACTTAAATCACCCAAAACAAAAGAAATCTATTCTACTTGTGAACCCTAGAACTTCAAAAACCCAAAATCAACAATGAATAAACTTAAATCACCCAAGACAAACGAAATCTATTCTACTTGTAAACCCTAGAACATCAAACACCTGAAATCAACAACAAATCAACTAAACTCACCCAAACCAAACAAATCGAGAACAAAATAGAGATTACTTGCTTTCCGAACCGCTTTTTGATTGAGCCTCTTCATCCGTTGCCATTGAGCGAGTCTGGAGCAAGATTTAATCGAGTTCGAGCGAGATTCAATTGAAACTGGAGCGAGCTTGTAGCGAAATCCAACAATCGAAGCGAGCGAATTCGAACGGGAGAAAATTATAGGGTATTAAAGCGTTCTTTTGTGTATTAATCAAAAGCACTTCCTCCCCTTATTTATTATGATTTTGCCCCTCTAAGTGAAATTTGTCTCTGTGCGTCCTTCCCTCTATTTAATTATGGACCATTGATATACTCGATCCAACGGTCCACACCGTTTCATATTTTGCACAGTAACTTTTCTTTGTACCCGAAACTGACTCTATATATGTAAGCATTTAGTTCTGTTTTCTTGACTTTTATTTTTTTTTGGTGGTGGTTTTTGTGATTTGTGGGTTTATTTATTTGTAAACGCCAACATGGGTTCAAGTAAATGCAGGCAATGCAACAATGATTTATGGTAGTGGAGACATCACTTTTAATAAATGTCCACAACTCTTCGTTTGGAGTCTAACAACTCAAAGAAGGAGAACCAAGGAGAAAAAGCAGACAACTACAAGATTCTACACTTACCCTTTTACTCTCTTAGTATGCATACTATAAAAATTCATATGGAGTTTGAAGTAAATTTGACAA
Organism: Rheum nobile; assembly: GCA_027886185.1. Lineage (NCBI taxonomy): Eukaryota > Viridiplantae > Streptophyta > Magnoliopsida > Caryophyllales > Polygonaceae > Rheum > Rheum nobile. Next base: position 1,246,022 of record WOAB01000072.1, on the reverse strand, counting down.
GCAACATAGAAGCATGTCAGAATTGAGAAGCATTCACCTCTTGTAGCGACAACCATCTATCTCTTGCTCGTACGAATTGCATATGTTACACGCATATAAAAAGGCATAAACTTTAATCGTCATTGTAACAGTAAACGTGAATTTAGACCAAATAAACACAATATGAGTGTGTAAGCCAATCAGAAGGATAAACGTAAATAAGCAACTCATAATGTCGAATTGAAAAACCCTAGAATAATTTCACAATGAATGAGAGAAATTGCGAGTCATGTATAGATCAATTCACCTTTTAGAGAGGTCTTCTTCATGAAAATGTTCATGGTTACATGTTAAGCAAGCAACTGAAGTGCTTCACAGAGCTCTTACTCACATTGATCCTTCTTCTCTCTATGCACTCGAAGTGGAGGTGGAGCATGGTACAGTAAAGTGTCCTACTGAAATTTCCTAATAAAAATAAAATGGTAAGCAAATCAAACAGAGGAAAAAATTGTTGACGAAAATAACAATTAAATTCATAGCAAACCTATTTGGCAATCCGCCGCAAATCAGGCGAGAAAGCCTCGGGATCAGGCTCATCCACCACAAGCGGCTTCACATGCACTGTCACCGACGCCGCCGTCCCCTTCTCCGGCGGATAGACATCCAAAATTTAAATCCGCCAGAGGATCCAATTATGTTTATGGATCCGGCTAGGCACATCACCTCATTATATCACGCAAGCAAGAAATTGGAGCAAATCAATGGAGATTTTCCTCTCCCACAAGCTAGAAACTGAAGCAAAACATTGGAGCTTTTTATCCCCAGTCCTCTAGCAAGAGATAAAAAGGAGAAGAGCAGGAAACGAAGAGGCAGATAAAAGCAAGGAACTAGAGAGACTGAATGTAGAAGAAATCATGAAACGAAGAGGGGAAACTGTAAGAGGAGAGCGGTTTAGAAACAATTTATCTAGATTTATAATGGCAGACAAGAGTAAAATCAAGGAACATACCTTCGCTTCTCATGCCCCGAAAGCTTAAATTATGTTAATATGTCAAATCCTCTTTAAAATCAGCCATCCGAAACTTTTGACTACTAATGATAGCATGAAATGCGAGGAGACTTCGACCAAATTCAGGATCAAAGGACGGGATATCATACAATTTGAGATCCTGGATAAAAAACGACAATGCAATTTTCTTCATCGAAAAGAAAAATCATTGATCTTGATTAAAAATGGCGAAATTGCAAAAAGTACCGAATTCTTGATAGCTCCTAGCAAAAATACCGGGTTTTAAAAAAAAAGGCAAAATTACCAAAAAGCTGCAAAACTTTTCAAAAAAAAAGTAATCAAGTACCTGTTCAGTCGATAGGCAAAACACTCAATCTCCAGCAGTTCATCACATCCCTAAAGATTTCTTCCCCAAAAGCAGTTAAACCTTTCTTCCCCAAAAGCTTTTCGACTCTCAAGAACAGCAGTGCACAGCAGGTCCGTTCATCAACTGAACCTAACATCCATTTTCCCTTTCTTCCCCGAATCAGTTTACTGAAGCCCTAAATCGATCAATTTTATTTATAAACCTAAATCCCCAAAGCCCTTCCTAAAGCCCTTCCAAAAACCCCAAATCGAGAATGGTGAAGACAAGAGGTTTAGGGTCTGGGAAAGCGAAGACAAAGGCGGCTACTTTTTCTCATAAATCAAAGACGAAGGAGGCTATTGTGACGAGTGGCAGACGAAAGAGAGCCTACAACTCGTCGGAAGAAGATGAATCACCGAGTCCAGTTGTTCCGGTGCCGATAAAGAAACCGAGAACATCGGAGGCTGAAGAACCAACTGGCAAGAGGTCGAGGAAGGAGCCATCTCAGTCCACGGTTGGCGGGGTTAGTTGTCTTGAATAACTATTGACTTACTTGAAAACAACATAATTTTGTCTGAAATTTGTGATGCATGCTAGGTTTAGGGTCTAGATAAACTGCATGCTCAAATTATGTAAAAAACAGAGCATGAATTACTCTGTAAAAAATAGAGCATGCAGAGGTCTGGATAAAAGCTTCATAAAGTTTGATAAAGTGTTGTTGTGTGATATAAGATGAAAATGGCCTAACATAGCATGGATATTGTGGCTACGTTTAAACTACATTACCTCAAAGTTGCCTATTTCACCTCACAAACACACAGTTAGTCTGAAAACCATATATATATTCAGAAGTTTGATTAGAAAGTCATAGTAGACTGAATGACCTGATAAATCCAAACTAAGGTAATTCATGTTGATACAAAATTGTAGGGGTTATGGTGTAGGGTAAAGATTGTGACAGTGTAGAAATCATAATAGCCTAAGTGACCTGAAGAACTTCCATTTGGCCTGACAAATCAAAATATAGTCTGACAAAGTCTTATTTATCATGAAAAACATATTTGTGAATATGAATGTCATTCTTACCTGTCATGTATTTGTGAATGTCATTCTTTACAGATAAAGTACAAGTGGCATTGTGAGGAGTTGTTTTTTGGTCAGATCAATCAGAATTCTAGGCTTCAATATCTGAATTGTATTGAGAACACATTAACTCATACAGACTGGAAAACAATTCTACAGGGCCCCTTTGGCCCAATTATTAAAATAATGAAGAACTTGAAGTTGTCTGCGCAGTTGATTCACCATATTTTATTTAGGCAACTGGACAAAAAAAAGAAGTGAGAGACATGGTATGATCTTGGTGGAAAACCATGTAGGTTTTCAATGGAGGAGTTTAGACTTATAACATGACTAAATTGTGGCATGCCGGATGAGGAGGGCACATTGGAGGATAAAAAAACATTGTTTGATTTTTTTGGTGTGAGGAGTATTACAATCTCTAACCTTATAACCAAGTTCATCTCGTATCGAGAGGACAATATATTCAAGCTTAAGATGGCTTTGTTGTTAATTCTGAATGGTGTTGTACTAGGGGGTGACAAGAAGAGGAAGGTCAGACCCATACATGTGAAATTGATCCAAGACTTGGATCGATTCAATAATTTCCCATGGGGTAGGAGTGGTTATATTGACCTCCATCAAAGTCTGGCTACTGCTTTGGATACAAGACTGGAGTCAGTTAAGGGTGCACTTGCATGTTCAGACAAAGCCAGAGCAGGATACACCATAAAGGGGTTTCCCGATGGTGTTTCAGGTAAGGTGTTAGTACTTGAATATGTAAAATTTTAGGTTAATTTTGTGGTCATAATTGTTATTTAATTTCAATTATGTTTATTTCAGATATGGTTGTATGAGGCAGTGCCCCATATTGGCTGAACGTTTGCCCAAAAGCTTAATAAAGCTGTGCAACCCCGAGGTGTGAGGTGGCTGAAAATGAGTAGGCCAACTTTGGATTCGGTTACGGATGCCCTAGAGGGGACTTTTGCTGCTAAATGGATCCTTGTTGAGGAGGATAGAGAGGACTTGGGAGAAAGCTGTTACTTCCCGGAGGAGGAAGGACACAAATACTTGGATCAGATTGTTAAGCAGCTAAAGCCAAAAACAAAGAGGGCTGTGAAAAAGGATAAGGGAGTTGGTAAGGGAGGGCAAGGTGTACACTTTAAGGGTTTGGACCAGAGGCAATTGATGTGTTGTTTAAATGAAATGCTTGAAATGATGCATACTCTGAATGAAAAGCACGATCTGTTAAGGGAGGAAGTCCTTGAGTTAAAGAAGGTCAAAAGAGGAAAAGCTCGTCGAACAGTGGCCTCTTCATCCAGTGATGAAAGTGATGATGAAGAAAACAATAGAGAACAACAGGAGCCAAAGTCTAGGGAGGTTAAAAGTGATGATGAACCCAACATTACAGAACACCAGAAGAGCATGATGAAAAAGGTGAAGTCAATAGATGAGAGTGATGACTCAGAGCATGACGATGAAGAAGGGGAAGAGTCTGAGTCTGAAGATGACGAATGGAATGAGTCCGAAGGGAATGAGTGTGACGAGGTATGTCCAACTGTTCATGTAAATATATGCACAGTTCAATCCATATATGCACGTTTCAGTCCACTATTGCACAGTTCAATCCATATATGCACATTTCAGTCCATTGATGCACATTTCAGTCCATATATGCACATTTCAGAACATATTTGCTTATTTCAGATCATATATCATTGTTTCAAGATATATGATCTGAAATAAGCAAATATGTTCTCTTTCTTCCGTAGTGATGCGACCCTAGACGATCGGGAACAACAACCTTCAATTCTCTGAAGAAAAATTACCAGGCATCATCGTTCTCACTATTAACAACGGCAACAACAAGGGGATATATTTGGCCGTTTCCATCTTGTGCCGTAGTGATGCGACCCTACCCGCCATGACCGCCACTAAAGAAGAGGAGTCCATGAGCATCAAGAGTGAAGGGCCCGTGACCAGGTCTCGCGCCAAGGCCATTGCCAAGGCCACCCAATCCTTGGTCGCGCGCCTAGTTGCAAGCCAAGGCACGCCCGAGGCCGCGCCTACACTTCGACTCCTCGCCACCATCCAAGGCCCAAAGGACATCTAGCCAGGCACTCCAACTTCTGACATGAGCACATCATTGGAGGAGCCTCTACAAGCTTAGGCCATGCCAATGCCTCACTCGCGCCCCAGAGCACCTCTCCAGTGCCTGCCTCGCCGCGCCATGCTGCCGTCGCCAAGGCCTCCAAAGGCGCAAGTGCTAGCCTTAGGCTATTTTGGGTTTAGAGGTTTATTTGATGTATTGGCATTCCATTTTAAAGACTTTCTTTATTTAGTACTTTCTATTTTTAGTAAGTTTCTAGATTTAGCCTTTCTTCTTTGGGCGTGTGCTTCACTAATGTTTAGTGGGCTAGCCCAATGGCGCATCTCGGCCCATCCGAGTGCCGCGCCCATTTAAGGCAAGCTTGGCTCTTGTATTCGGTTTACGTCATACTTTATTCTAAGTGTTTGTTGAGTGACATCGCCTCCTCTCTTAGATCGACGTCACCCCAAACTCTAACTTCTCATCTCCTTCCTCCGCCGCCGACACTACGGCACCCACTCGAACCCCCTTCGAGTCTATCCCCTCCGCCGCCGACGCTACGGCCTTGCTTGACTCCTCGAGCCATCTATCCAACCAACACGCCTAGCCCTGAGGTCGTGTTCGAGATCCACCATCATCGCCATCATCATCGTCGCTATCGCACCCACTCACTCGCCGTCGCCCCCCAGTGTCATCGCTGGCGCCATCGCTTGCCTGTGACACCCTCAGCGACGCCGACTCCCTCGCTGCCGTCCCCAGTTCTCACTGTGTCAGTAAACCTCAAAACTTACTGTTCACGTGCCCGCTTCAAAGTCATTCGTGCAATTCAACAAGGCCGAAGCCAAGGTTTCCACGGCCGACCTTCAAAGCCAAGCAAAGCGACTCATATCAAGATCTGGATCCTCGCCGCCACGACACTTGTGCCGACATTCGGAGATAGGGACGCATCACGTAGCCAGGAGAAGTATACCCTTGAACAAAGCAGTCAAGTGTGTGTCGTCAACTGATATTACCTACATATGCGAAACAATGTTGTAACATTGTGACCTGAAAATATACTTAGAAGCACTGAAAATGACAACATGTCGCCTCAAATATTTGTTTGTTTTGTTTGTCACACATGGAATCATATAGGTATTTGTCCTGACATTGCCAAAAATGGACTAACGTATCCAACATGATGCGATCACGGATCCCATCAAAAGCCTTACAAAGATCGAAGCTATCCGAGAGCAAGCGGAGCTTGGCATGCACACACCTAGCCACCTTCACCATGGGCGAGCTCTCTTGGGCCCCATTTGGAAGTCATGTTCAGCTGAGGAGGTCGAGCCATTTGAAGGAATAAGGCCGCTCGTGAAGACGCAAGGAGAGCCAAGGCCGGCCACGACCAAGGCGAGCGCCAACGTCATGGAGCCAAGGCAAAGCCATGACCATGCTTGAAGGACATTTTTGGAATGTGTTTTTATGAGTTTTGCTTTTATTTTAAGTTGGTTTTGGTGATGGATATTTGGAGACTATTTAAGGCATGTTTTTGCCTCATTTATTTTTAGACTTGAATGAATGATGATTGCTTGAGAGCTTATTCTTGTCTCATCTCTCTTTGAGAGTTCTTCATGCTTTGTGTCATCTAGTGAGTCATATCTAGGTGATCATCCCATGGCCTTGGTGAGTCACATCCTTGGCAAGGTTGATCAAGGGTAGTGAGTCACATCTACACTTGTTTAGCCTCTTCTTGAATTTCTTGGATGAGTTATATCCTAAGATGTTCAAGTTGCTTATCCATCTTCTCGATTCTTCAAGGTGCGTTATATGTAAAAAGAATCGAGTAGCCTATCCCAAACTTTCCTTGATTCTTCAAGGCGAATTATATCTTTTTCCTTTCTTTCAAACACATCAAACACAACTTTTATGAGTGCTTGGCCGAGATTTTCATGAAAGAGGCAAATGGCTGCCCTTCACCTTGTTAGAGACAAACCTTCATAGTACAGAGCACAACATTTGGTATCAGAGCGGTTCAAGGCGAAGGGATCATCTTTTGCTTGTCAACTTCAGATTTTGGCAAGAAAAGAGGTTGTTTGAGCTTTCCTTGGCTTGGACGATGCGAGGGCACCTTGCTTTGGAGACGGGGAAGTGAGACGGCAAAGGAGCCTTCTTTGGTGGTTCTATCCATGAAGAGCCAAAGGAGGATGAGCAAGGGCCATGTCATGGGCGGGAGAAGCCAAGGATTGCGGCCAGTCACCATCCTCCCCTAACCACCACCATCGTCCACCAAGTCTACCAAAATCCCCACGTAATTGTTTTGTTGGTTATTGGAGACAAAAAACAAATTAGAAAAGGTTGAGCGGTTAGAGTTAATCTCCTACCAAATCTCCACAAGATCTTCCAAGATCTTCTCCCAACAAACTCAACCGCCCACCCCCTACATTTTCTCCCTTCAATCCACGGATGCCTCCGCCTTCCCACACGCCCACACAATAACCCTCAACCGAGCCCTTCATTTGTGCAAGAATCTTGTGTGGTTATGCCATATCTTCACAAGATCTCTCCAACAACTCAACCACCTCCACAAATCTCTCCACTTCTCCAAGCTGCCGTCCCATTTCCCTCTCTCCAGCGTTGAATGTCGTATTTGCTCTCTACATCAAAAGAACAACTTCAGCCAAGGTGTTGCACTTACTTGAAGTCATTTGAAGTCAACTTCAACGTCATCTCTTTTCCTTGACGTCCAAAAAATTCCACCAAAGTCCAAACACTCCATTGTGACGTCCAAGAAGAAGAAAAGTCAGCCAAGATGTTGAAGATGCAAATCAAGAAAGAGCCTCTCGATGTTGATGCCACCTTTGAAGATCAAGCGGTGATCGATCTACTCAAGGAAAAGTTCATCCTTCAAGACATGCCGGGTATGAGCTACGATGAGTGGGTTGATTTTGATCAATGCGAGCTCAACTGCCATCATACTTGCTTCATTGGAGGAAGCCTTGTCCCGTTCATTGCTTTGATTGACAGTGGAAGTGATCAAAACATTCTAGCTGAGTATGTGGTCCAACAACTAGACCTCTCAACCAGGACTCTAGTGCCGACAATCGAAGTGGGCTGGATCAAAGAGAATCACCGGCTCATGGTGGATAAGGAGGATGACATTGCCATTCGCCTTGGGGAATACACCGATGTGGTGACGTGCTTGGTGATGCCTAGCAAGATGATAGCTCCATAACTCCCTTGATGACGGCGCAGGACGAAGAGGACGCAATGAAGTTGCGCTCGGCTGGTCCGATGACAAGAGCTCGCGCCAGAGCCATGGAACGAGCCACACAATCCTTAGTCTCACGGGCTTATGCAAGTGATACGGGTTCATCTAGTCCTAAATGGGTCCTCCTCGTGACCTATGAAGGCTTAGGTGGGGCCTCGTCCTAATCGACCCCACCAAGAAGACGAAGACGACGAGTTCGCGGAAGCGGAGCAACAGTGAAGAACTCGGCCCAGAACTCGACCGAGTTCTGGACCGAGTTGTCGACGAAATTGTCGTGCCCAACCGAGTTACTGCTACAGTGAAGAACTCGGCCCAGAACTCGACCGAGTTCTGGACCGAGTTGTCGGCGAATTTCCGTTTCTGCTTGAGTTGCATTTACAGACAACAACTCGGCCCAGAACTCGGCCGAGTTCTGGACCGAGTCGCGGCCGCGTCAGCGAAGCCACTTCGTCGTCTCGTCGTTTGCTGAACAATTTTAATATTATTTTATGTTATTTTTATTTGACCTATTTAAACACTTGAAACCCTAGTTTGTATTCTTTACGTTGGATTTTAGTTTACAAGTTGAGTTCGCTCCTTAGAAGTTGAGTACGCTCCTTCCTTGAATCCTAACGTCAACCCTTCGATCTCCGGATCAACCTATCCCGTAGCTCGTCGCTTCGAGCAAATCATTCACCGTCTCTTCGGTACTCAAGGTCATCTCTTTGACCTCTTCGTCATCTCTTTGACGCGTTAGAAAGGGCTATCTCTTTAACCCTAGGAAAGCCATCACTTTGGCTACGGAGGAGAAGATTCAACCTAGCTTGAGGATTCAAGATCCTACATCGCGACATCGCCCAGGGGTTGTTCGCATCACAACTGGCATCAGAGCCTTTTCCAAGCTAAGTTTATTCTTCTCTCTTTTGTGATTCTTGAAATTCTTCCGCTAGCAAACCCTAGAATTTTTTTTTCTACCACCACCACCACCGTTCGCAACCACCGCCGATCCCCACCACCACTGTTCGCCACCACCGCCGATCCCCACCACCAACGTCAAACACCACCACCACCATCCGCCGCCGCCTACTTCACCTTCACGACCAAACCCTAATTTCATCTAGGTTTTGTTTACTTGTTCCCCACTCCTACAATATACCCTCTAGCAATTCTTGTTTCCTTTGATTGCATATTTGTTTCCTTGTTCTTGTTGTCTCATCTTGCTTCATCTTTGGTTTAATTGCTATGTTAGTTGTTGATTTCTTCCCTGCTAGTTGCTTGTCTCTTCTTTCTTTTCCTGCACTCGCTTTGTGTGGTTCTTTCTTGCTTGATTCGCAATCATATCAAGTAAAAAAAAAAAAAAAAGGTTTGACCGTACAAAAATCGAAAACAAACATACTATTCTCACCTTCCATCAATAAAAAAAAAGGGTTGGGAAGACGGAAGCCTTCAAAAATTAGGCAGAGAATGCACCATACGGTCATACTCCATCTTCTCATCTTCCATGTCTCTATGCAACTCGGAGTAAAACAAGGGCAATTAGAAATTTTCAGCTCTCTTGTGATTAACCCTGAGAAACTTGATTTGATTTGCTTGTACTTGGAAACTTGTGTGTTGTTTGGGATTTGAATTGCTAGCTCTTGTTTTCTTGCCTTACGTTCAATCCTCTCCCTCCTCACGAGCAACCCAAATTAGTACGCCCTGCGGAAAATTTATTGGGTCACTTTTGAGACAAGGACTTGGCTTGGACTTGTTTCTTTTGCTTGGTGCAACTTACTTCTTGTGGTGTATGCTGCGTATAGGTTCTATGGACGTGCCGACCACACACACCTCTCGTTCTACGGGCAACCGCAGCCCTGGTCCCATCTTCGTGGACTCCATGTCTGAGCACATCGACTCCCTTCGCGCTGAGATTGACAACTTGCACGCTTCAAATGCTGAGCAAGCTGCTGAACTCGCTCACCTTCGTCGGGCCTTGAGCACCTTGACGCTGCCCACCGCTGATCCCTTGCTGAATCCTACGGCCTCCACAAGCCAGCCACGAGACCGCAAGGGGAAGGGTGTTTTGTCTACTCCGCAGGATCGCCTTCGTTCGCAAATTGCAGGATACCCCACCAAGCGTGGCGACTCCCGCGTCCGGTACAACCCCACCTTTGCTCAGGGGGAGGACGATTACACGTCGGATCGCTCACATCGTAGTGTTCGCGTTTCCAAGGATCCCCTCCCGTATGTCAACACCAAGAACCGACGGACCCGAGGTCGGCAACACGACCGGTATGACGATTCCGAGTCCGAGCGTGATGATGATGATGATGATCATAGCTCAGACCACTCCCGGGACAGCCTTGATGATCACGAGGCATATGAGATGGAATGCCACGAGGAGTTGCGCCCTACGCGAGGCGGCTACCGCCGCCACTCGCGAGACCGGCGTCGCCCGAGTACCGGTCGGCAAGGCCCACGGCGCCCTGACATTAAGGTAAAATTCCCTACCTTTTCTGGTGAATTTGATCCTCTTAAATTTCTTGATTGGCAGCAGTCTATGGAGTATGTTTTGAACCACTACCAATACCCGGATGAGGAACGGGTTGCTAACGCCGCTCTACACTTCGACGGCGCCGCCAAGGCCTGGTGGCATCGCTTCTGCGCTGACCGTGTGCATTACCACGAGCCTCCAATCACTTCTTGGCGCCAGCTTATGCGGATCATGAGGAAGAAGTATGTCCCCGAGGACTTTACTTCCGAAATGCGCCTTAAGATACAACTCGCATCTCAAGGTAATCGCTCTCCCATTGACTTCTATGCTGAACTTGAAGAGTTGTCCCATAAGGCAGGTATCCATCACACTGACGAGGACTTTCGGAGTATGTTCCTTCGTGGCCTGCATGAGCCCATTCGCAACCAACTCAGGGTGCTTAATATTCCGGATCTCCAAAAGTGCGCTCATACGGCACAAGAGATATGGACACAGGCTCAAGCGGCTAAGCGAGCATCTTGGCCCCGCACCAATTCTAGGTATGCCCCCTCTAACTCGTCTGGTTCTTTTCCTTCTAATGTGTGCCCCTCTTCGCAGTCCGCTCCCGCGATTACACCACCGGCGCCGGTCTCTCGGCCGAGCAACACCTCGGCGCGCGTCAACGAGCCACCGCAGCGGCGTGCACCGCCCTCAGATGAACGGGCGCGTGACAAGGTCTGTTATAAGTGCCAAGGGCATGGCCACTTACAACGGGACTGCCCCAACAACAAGCGAGTCCTCTTCTCAGCCCTCACCGGATACGAGTCCTTTGACGATGACACCCCGGACAGTCCTCCAGTGTTTGATTCGTACGACCAGGACGAGGAAGCAGAGAAGTTGGATGGGTATATTTGCAGCCCTATGGACGCTCAAGGCAACGTGCCCCTTAGCCTGGTCACTCGCCGTGTTCTTACCGCCAAAGAAGGTACCTTACTTGACCAACGTGAAAATTTATTTCATACTAAATGTGCGGTCCAGGGTGCTTCTTTGAGTGTCATTATAGATGGTGGAAGTTGTTGTAATATCATCAATGAGAAGGTGATCACGCACTTCAAGTTCGACACAACTCCACACCCCCAGCCTTATAGCCTACAATGGATCTCCGAGGGTGATGACTCCAATGTTGTTAAGCGTCAGTGCACTATCAATTTCAGCATTGGCCATTACAAGGATTCTGTGCTTTGTGACATCGTTCCCATGGATGCCACCCATCTTCTCTTAGGGCGTCCTTGGCAATTCGACAAGCGTGCCCTTCATGATGGTTTTCTCAACAACTATGTCTTCATGCACAATGGGAGGAAGGTGACATTGCTTCCTATGAGCCCTCAGGAGATTATGCAGGATCACGTCGAAAGGCACCGCGTCAAGGCCCTTGAACAAGCCAAGGAGAAGGCCGGCCATGACACCCCCCAAAAATCAGCACCCAAGGCTGGCATCCAAGGCTCATGTGAGAACCGCCTTCTTTTGGCTCGGTCCCGGGATGTCTCTCCAATCATTCAGGGAAGACTTCCTTGCTTTTTACTTGTTCCTTTCGCGTGTCTTTTAAATGTTAAAGATCTTGTTGATTTACCCCCTGCAGTGTCTTCTCTTTTGCAGGAATTTGAAGATGTGATGCCCGCGGAGCTGCCCGAAGGATTGCCACCCATTCGTGGTATTGAGCATCAAATCGACTTTGTCCCTGGCGCCTCTCTTCCTAACCGCGCAGCATACCGCGCGAGTCCAGAGGAGACAAAGGAATTGCAGCGCCAAGTCCAAGAGTTGATGGATAAGGGCCACGTCCGAGAGAGTTTGAGCCCCTGCGCCGTGTCGGTCATTCTTGTGCCCAAGAAGGATGGTAGTTGGCGCATGTGTGTTGATTGCCGGGCGATCAACCAAATTACGGTGAAGTATCGACACCCTATTCCTAGACTTGATGATATGCTTGATGAATTGTCTGGTGCTACCTTATTTTCCAAAATTGATCTTAAGAGCGGGTATCATCAAATTCGGATGCATGAGGGTGATGAGTGGAAAACTGCATTTAAAACTAAGTATGGCTTGTATGAGTGGTTGGTTATGCCTTTTGGTTTGACCAATGCCCCTAGTACTTTTATGCGGTTGATGAACCATGTGTTACGTGCTTACTTAGGGAAATTTGTGGTTGTCTACTTTGATGATATCCTTGTTTACAGCAGGTCTTTGGATGAGCATGTTGAGCATCTTAGGAAGGTCTTAGAGTGTCTTAGATGGGAGAAACTTTATGCTAACCTGAGTAAATGTTCTTTTTGCTCGGATTCCACTGTTTTTCTTGGTTTTGTGGTGTGCAAGGATGGGCTGCAGGTTGACCAGGAAAAGGTTTGCGCCATACAAGAATGGCCACGCCCTACTACACCAACCATGGTGCGGTCCTTTTTGGGCTTGGCTGGCTTCTATCGCCGCTTTGTGCGTGATTTCTCCACCATTGCAGCCCCGCTTCATGAGCTTACAAAGAAGGCAGCGTCTATTGAGTGGACGACCGCACATGAGACCGCCTTCATCACTTTGAAGGACCGATTGTGCAACGCTCCCTTGCTGAAATTACCCGACTTCTCCAAGACCTTTGAGGTGGAGTGTGACGCTTCTCATCACGGAATTGGAGGAGTTTTGCTGCAGGATAGGCGCCCCATTGCATACTTCAGCGAGAAACTCACCGGCGCCCAGCTCAACTACCCCACGTACGACAAGGAGCTCTATGCTCTTATTCGGGTGTTGAAGACTTGGCAACACTACCTATGGCCCAAGGAGTTCGTCATTCACTCAGACCATGAGGCATTGAAGTATTTGAAGAGTCAGTACAACCTCAACCGCCGCCATGCCCGCTGGGTGGAATTCATGGAGACCTTCCCCTACGTGGTCAAATACAAGAAGGGCAAAGAGAATGTGGTTGCTGACGCCCTTTCTCGCAGGTATGTATTACTTACCCACCTTGATGCTTCTATCTTAGGCTTCTCTTTGATTAAATATGTCTATATGCATGACGTTGACTTTGCTGAAATTTTTAAAACATGCATGAACATTGGAGAGTCTAGTGGGTTCTATATTGATAATGGCTACCTTTTCAAGGCAGGGAAACTTTGCATCCCTAAAACATCTATGCGTAGGTTGCTCATTTAGGAAGCTCATGAGGGTAGAGGTCATTTTGGTATCCCTAAAACCTTGGCTGCATTAAAGGAACATCTCTATTGGCCTAAAATGTTGCATCATGTTACACGTTTTTGCAAGGCTTGTGTTACTTGTGTGCATGCTAAGTCTAGATCGAGTCCCCAAGGATTGTATACCCCTTTGCCTATTCCGGATGTTCCATGGGAAGATATTAGTATGGATTTTATCACTGGTTTGCCCATGTCTAAGAAGGAGAGGGACTCGATATTTGTGGTAGTTGATAGGTTTTCTAAGATGGCTCACTTCATTGCATGCAAGACTACTAACAATGCTTCTGAGATCGCTTCATTATTTTTTGAGCATGTTGTTAAGCTGCATGGTATTCCTAGGGGTATAGTGTCTGATCGTGATGCTAAATTTGTGAGTTATTTCTGGAAATCTTTATGGGCCAAATTGGGGACTAAGTTGTTGTTCTCTACTAGTTATCACCCCCAGACTGATGGCCAAACAGAGGTTACTAATAGGACTTTGGGTGCTTTATTGCGTACTATGTTAAAGTCTAACCTCCGCAAGTGGGAAGAGTGCTTGCCTTTTGTTGAATTTGCTTATAACAGGTCGATGCATTCGGCGACGCAGCGGACTCCCTTCCAGGTGGTCTACGGCCTCAATCCGCTCACCACGTTGGATCTCATACCACGGCCATTGAAGGAAAAGGAAAGCTTGAAGGGCGTGGAGCGTGCGGACCAGGTCAAGGCCCTCCATGAACGGATGAGACAGCAGCTGGAGCGGAGATCCGAGCAAGTAGCTGCCCAACGCAACAACAATCGCCGCCCAGTTGCTTATGAGCCCGGCGACTTGGTGTGGCTGCATTTGCGCAAGGAACGCTTTCCATTGAAGCGACGCCACAAACTGGACGCGCGAGGTGATGGTCCTTTCTAGGTACTACAACGCCTTGGGACCAATGCCTATCACTTGGAGTTACCCGATGACTATGGCGCGCACCCGACGTTCAACGTCGCTGACCTTGCTCCTTATACTCCTCCTGCTTTTGACGACGAGGACGAAGCGAGGACGCTTCGCAGCCAAGAAGGGGAGATTGATAGCTCCATAACTCCCTTGATGACGGCGCAGGATGAAGAGGACGCAATGAAGTTGCGCTCGGCTGGTCCGATGACAAGAGCCCGTGCCAGAGCCATGGAACGAGCCACACAATCCTTAGTCTCACGGGCTTACGCAAGTGATACGGGTTCATCTAGTCCTAAATGGGTCCTCCTCGTGACCTATGAAGGCTTAGGTGGGGCCTCGTCCTAATCGACCCCACCAAGAAGACGAAGACGACGAGTTCGCGGAAGCGGAGCAACAGTGAAGAACTCGGCCCAGAACTCGACCGAGTTCTGGACCGAGTTGTCGACGAAATTGTCGTGCCCAACCGAGTTGCTGCTACAGTGAAGAACTCGGCCCAGAACTCGACCGAGTTCTGGACCGAGTTGTCGGCGAATTTCCGTTTCTGCTCGAGTTGCATTTACAGACAACAACTCGGCCCAGAACTCGGCCGAGTTCTGGACCGAGTCGCGGCCGCGTCAGCGAAGCCACTTCGTCGTCTCGTCGTTTGCTGAACAATTTTAATATTATTTTATGTTATTTTTATTTGACCTATTTAAACACTTGAAACCCTAGTTTGTATTCTTTACGTTGGATTTTAGTTTACAAGTTGAGTTCGCTCCTTAGAAGTTGAGTACGCTCCTTCCTTGAATCCTAACGTCAACCCTTCGATCTCCGGATCAACCTATCCCGTAGCTCGTCGCTTCGAGCAAATCATTCACCGTCTCTTCGGTACTCAAGGTCATCTCTTTGACCTCTTCGTCATCTCTTTGACGCGTTAGAAAGGGTTATCTCTTTAACCCTAGGAAAGCCATCACTTTGGCTACGGAGGAGAAGATTCAACCTAGCTTGAGGAGTCAAGATCCAACATCGCGACATCGCCCAGGGGTTGTTCGCATCACAAGACCAATGCCGTGATTTTGGGCAGGCCATGGCAATTTGATCGAAGTGTGCTGTATGAGGGAATAAGAAATCGCTATCACATAGTCCAAAACCAAAGGGTATATACACTTGATCCTATGGGTCGAGAAGAGTTGAGGAGAGCCAAGGGATTGGCTCAACGCATGCTTCTACGACTCAAGGAGGAGGATGACTATGTAGGACGGATTGAGAGCTTCGGTTTGACTGAATTTGTAAGGAGAACAATGCACATTCAGGGTCGAATCTTCCTCAAGGAGGGGAGGATGATGTGATCATGGATCCCATCAAAAGCCTTACAAAGATCGAAGCTATCCGAGAGCAAGCGGAGCTTGGCATGCATACACCTAGCCACCTTCACCATGGGAGAGCTCTCTTGGGCCGCATTTGGAAGTCATGTTCAACTGAGGAGGTCGAGCCATTTGAAGGAAAAAGGCCGCTCGTGAAGACGCAAGGAGAGCCAAGGCCGGCCACGGCCAAGTTGAGCGCCAGCGTCATGGAGCCAAGGCAAAGCCACGGCCATGCTTGAAGGCTTGAAGGACATTTTTGGAATGTGTTTTTATGTGTTTTGCTTTTATTTTAAGTTGGTTTTGGTGATGGATATTTGGAGACTATTTAAGGCATGTTTTTGCCTCATTTGTTTTTAGACTTGAATGAATGATGATTGCTTGAGAGCTTATTCTTGTCTCATCTCTCTTTGAGAGTTCTTCATGATTTGTGTCATCTAGTGAGTCATATCTAGGTGATCATCTCATGGACTTGGTGATTCACATCCTTGGCAAGGTTGATCAAGGGTAGTGATTCATATCTATACTTGTTTAGCCTCTTCTAGAATTTCTTGGGTGAGTTATATCCTAAGATGTTCAAGTTGCTTTTCCCTCTTCTCGATTCTTCAAGGTGAGTTATATCAAAAAAAAATTGAGTAGCATATCCCAAACTTTCCTTGATTCTTCAAGGCGAGTTATATCTTTTTCCTTTCTTTCAAACACATCAAACACAACTTTTATGAGTGCTTGGCCGAGATTTTCATGAAACAGGCTCATGGTTGCCCTTCACCTTGTTAGAGACGATCCTTCATAGTATGGAGCACAACATTTGGTATCAGAGCGGTTTAAGGCGAAGGGATCATGTTTTGCTTGTCAACTTCAGATTTTGGCAAGAAAAGAGGTTGTTTGAGCTTTCCTTGGCTTGGACGATGCGAGGGCACCTTGCTTTGGAGCAAGGGGCAGTGGAGACGACAAAGGATCCTTCTTTGGTGGTTCTAGCCATGAAAAGCCAAAGGAGGATGAACAAGGGCCATGTCATGGGTGGGAGAAGCCAAGGCTGGCGGCCAGCCACCATCCTCTCCTAACCACCACCATCGTCCACCAACTCCACCAAAATTCCCACGTCCCCACCTTCTTCATAACCACCTGAATGGGTAATATTTTGGTGGTTATTGGAGACAAAAAAAAGAGAGAGAAAAGGCTGAGCGGTTAGAGTTAAGCTCCTACCAAATCTCCACAAGATCTTCCAAGATCTTCTCCCAACAAACTTAACCGCCCACCCCCTACATTTTCTCCCTTCAATCCATGGCTACCTCCACCTTCCCACACGCCCACACAACAGCCCTCAACCGAGCCCTTGATTTGTGCAAGAATCTTGTGCGGTTATGCCATATCTTCACAAGATTTATCCAATAACTCAACAACTCAACCACCTCCACAAATCTCTCCACTTCTCCAAGCTGTCGTCCCATTTCCCTCTCTCCAGCCTTGAATGTCATCTTTGCTCTCTACATCAAAAGAAAAACTTCATCCAAGGTGTTGCACTTACTTGAAGTCATTTGAAGTCAACTTCAACGTCATCTCTTTTCCTTGACGTCCAAACAATTCCACCAAAGTCCAAACACTCCATTTTGACATCCAAGAAGAAGAAAAGTCAGCCAAGATGTTAAAGATGCAAATCAAGCAAGAGCCTCTCGATGTTGATGCCACCTTTGAAGATCAAGCGGTGACCGATCTACTCAAGGAAGAGTTCATCCTTCAAGACATGCCGGGTATGAGCTACGATGAGTGGGTTGATTTTGATCAACGCGAGCTCGGCTGCCATCATACTTGCTTCATTAGAGGAAGCCTTGTCCCATTCATTGCTTTGATTGACAGTGGAAGTGATCGAAACATTCTAGTTGAGCAGGTGGTCCAACAACTAGACCTCCCAACCAGGACTCTAGTGCCGACAATCGAAGTGGGCTGGATCAACGAGAATCACCGGCTCATGGTGCATAAGGAGGCCGACATTGTCATTCGCCTTGGGGAATACATCGATGTGGTGACGTGCTTGGTGATGCGTAGCAAGACCAATGTCGTGATTTTGGGCAGGCCATGGTAATTTGATCGAAGTGTGCTGCATGAGGGAAGAAGAAATCGCTATCACATAGTCCGAAACCAAAGGGTATATACACTTGATCCTATGGGTCGAGAAGAGTTGAGGAGAGCCAAGGGATTGGCTCAACGCATGCTTCTACGACTCAAGGAGGAGGATGACTATGTAGGACGGATTGAGAGCTTCGGTTTGACTGAATTTGTAAGGAGAACCAATGCAGGGGTCGAATCTTCCTCAAGGAGGGGAGGATGATGTGATCATGGATCCCATCAAAGCCTTACAAAGATCGAAGCTATCCGAGAGCAAGCGGAGCTTGGCATGCACACACCTAGCCACTTTCACCATGGGCGAGCTCTCTTGGGCCCCATTTGGAAGTCATGTTTAGCTGAGGAGGTCGAGCCATTTGAAGGAAAAAGGCCGCTCGTGAAGACGCAAGGAGAGCCAAGGCCGGCCACGGCCAAGGCGAGCGCCAGCGTCATGGAGCCAAGGCAAAGCCACGTCCATGCTTGAAGGCTTGAAGGACATTTTTGGAATGTGTTTTTATGTGTTTTGCTTTTATTTTAAGTTGGTTTTGGTGATGGGTATTTGGAGACTATTTAAGGCATGTTTTTGCCTAAATTGTTTTTAGACTTGAATGAATGATGATTGCTTGAGAGCTTATTCTTGTCTCATCTCTCTTTGAGAGTTCTTCATGATTTGTGTCATCTAGTGAGTCATATCTAGGTGATCATCTCATGGCCTTGGTGAGTCACATCCTTGGCAAGGTTGATAAAGGGTAGTGAGTCACATCTACACTTGTTTAGCCTCTTCTTGAATTTATTGGGTGAGTTATATCCTAAAATGTTCAAGTTGCTTATCCCTCTTCTCGATTATTCAAGGTGTGTTATATCTAAGGAGAATCGAGTTGCCTATCCCAAACATTACTTGATTCTTCAAGGCGAGTTATATCTTTTTCCTTTATTTCAAACACAACTTTTATGAGTGCTTGGCCGAGATTTTCATGGAAGAGGCTCATGGCTGCCTTTCACCTTGTTAGAGACGATCCTTCCTAGTGCGGAGCACAACACAACACATGTCCTGAACGTTGAACATTGGAAACATGTGTCCTGAAATTAAAGCCCTTGTACTAACCTTTTTAAGATGTGGCGCCCTAAGCTTGAATCTTGTTTGTCCTCAAGAAAGAATGTCTACACAAATATTGATATTCCAAGAGAAATATAGAGGTTCTCTTCACCCAAAAGAAGATTAAATGAACTTTGGAAATGTCAACTATGAAATGAATAAAATTATTGAAAATAGCAAGTGGTCATTCAAGAGATTAGGCTAGCAAGAAAATTCACAGTCCTCACAAGAAAAAAATGTGATATTATCACTCTCTTGTGTTAAAGGGATGTGCTTCGCTCGTTTTCATCCAAAGAAAGTCATCTACCATAAGCTTGCATTAGTGTTTTAATTCTCCACCACTATGAACGGTGCACATAACACAAATCATCAATAATTAAAATGTTGCCTTTGGGTTATCTTGTTCCCAACAAACGCACCTTGAATAGGGCTGATAATTTTTTGTAAGATTTGTTTGAGTCTATTGGCCAATATTTTGGTGATAATTTTATAAGTAGTGTTGCAAAGACTTATTGGACGAAAGTGATTAATATTAGTTGAATTGTCAAGTTTTGGAATAAAGGCAATGAAAGAGTGATTAGTCGCATTTAGAAGTTGACCAAAATGGGAAAATGCTTTAACTGTTGAGTAGATGGAATTACCTATTGTGTTCCAATATTTTTGGTAAAAGTCTACAGGGAAGCCGTAGGGACCCAAGATTGTGTCTAGTGGCATGTCGAAAACAACTGCCTTAACTTTAGCATTTGAAGGGTCCCTACACAGAATATTATTATCTTCTACATAAACAAGAGTAGAAATGATGTATAAATCTTGGGGTGATATGGAAGTATTCGGATTTTTGCAAAAGCATGTTTGTAATTCATTAGTCATGGCATCTAATATAGAGTCTTGATCATAATGAGTTAATTTGTCATGGGTTGGAAGGGTTGTTTTGTTGTTTAGAGGGTCTAATTTTGGTAATCGGTTGAAAGTACTTGGTATATTTGTGAACCTTAGCTATATGATTTATTTAGCTCGTTGTTCCGGTAGTTTTGTTGAAGTTGGTGGAGTTTATTGTATTTGAGTAGGTGGATATTTATTTCCTGTATAGTAAAAGAGTTAGTTGGGCTCAACAAATACTTTTTTTTTTAATGAAAAGGTTATAAGATTTCCATTCAAGGTAAGCCAAACACTTACAAAATCCTAGGAGATCCTAGGTGTTACAAGGAATGCATCCTAATCTCACTCTCTCAAGCCACTTTCTTGTCTCTCTATTTTGTCTATGCCATCTAGCCTTAGTACAGTTTCTAACATGGTTAATTTTCATGATAGAGCAGCCGTCCACAATACATGTATTATCCTGAAAGATGAGCATGTTCCTACACCTCCATATGTAGTAAATGCTAGCTGTGATGCAGCAGGTCCAAATTGCAAACTTCAATGTCTTTTTCCCCTTAATATTTTCCATACAAGCAATCCAATCCTTGATAGTGTTGTTCCTTCTCCCAATATTTCCCCATGTGAGAACATTCTTGAGGACATTCTTTGAGTATTGGCATTGAAACCAAAGGTGTTCACTATCTCTACACTACCATTACAGAGGGCGCAAGTGTCATCCTGCATCAGGCCAAATGCTTTAAGCTTGTCTCTAGTATACATGCCTCCATGGACTGCCATCCAACAGGTAAAGGAAGTTCTAGGAAGTTATAGCATCATTGAAACTCTTGCTGTCAAACTTGCCTCCTCTTGCACTGATCACAGTTGCACTGCCAACATTGAAATGCTTAAGTATTTCATCTCTAACAGTCAAAAGAGCAGTCCACATTGCACTGTCAGTGCTTTTTTTCCCGACATCCCAGAAGCTAGTTCTCCTTATCAAGTTGGTGTTTCCCCATGTATGCCAGATAGACTACTTTTGTTGCAAAGCCTGGAGTGTATCTGAGTTTTTGAGTTGTCCAAATTATGGCCCACAGTTTTCTAGCTCTCTCCTTAGAATAACACTTACGAAGCTTGAGTTTAGAATACAGTTTAAACATAAAGGATCCATTCACTTTATAACTCCAAACTTTGTGAACCAATAATTTTTTGTAATCCAGATTAGACATCGAAATGTGTTGAAACCTAAAAGGGAAGCACAAGGATTTCCAATTATCTCAAAGGGTAAAAGAAATAAGTGATAAGATCAAGGATCGAGGGGCTCTCGGTGCAAGGAATTGCTCTTTAACTTCTGCCAGAATTGACAGCAACTTTCCAGAAATCCAGCGTGACTTCAACTGGCTCGTTATCTTTCGTCTGGACTCGGAATTGGATGATTCCAACTCCCAGAGTTAGATCTGGAAGTCTAATTTCGTCCCTCAAAAGTTGCGAATTTTCGGAGTTGTGAATCAAAAGATATGGCGTTTTAACTGAGAGGTCGCTGAGATTTTCGGGAAGGAATTCAGCGAGATGAGTTTATGGATGAAGGACGTCAAGATGGGGATAGATTGATAGAGGGATAGGCACCTAACACCCTTGTGGATATGACTCACCACTCAAGTTTAGGAGATATCGATATTCAAGAGATATGACTCACCCTTGAAACAAGATCGGTTTGCTTTGATATGACTCACAAAGCAAGCTTGATGTTACTCACAAGCTATGGAGGAAGAAGACGATCTTGGCCAGAGTAATTATGATTTTTCATCTGCTTGAACGTCTCTCTTACAAAGCTCAAAACAACCATTATATAGGCTGCTTCGGAATTTAAAGAAAATAAGCTAAAAATGACCACTAATCCTAGCACTAACATAACCCACTAATCTAAGCATTACTTAGGCCACTACTTGGCCTTTTTAGGGAATTAAAATTCAGGAAATAAAATGCAGGAAAACAATATAAATCCTGCTCCTAAATGGTCTTAATACAACTTAAATAAATAAGCCAACACTTAGCCAAATTCAGCCAAATCCGGATTCAAGTAATGTGGACGTCAAGAGGGGCACCCGGATTTGCCACAATGCATGTGACCGGCTATTGTCTTAGACTGGCTCTTCTTGATGAGACTTGAGCTTCATCTTCAATACTTGAGCCATCTCGGAAGTCCAGGCTCTCTTGAAGCTCTTGATGGGACCCATAGTCACATCATCCTCTCCCCCTTCGAAAGGATTCGTCCTCGAATCCAAATGCGCTTCTAGAAAGAGTCTTAACTCACATGAATCTGCACAAACGCAAAGTATGGAAGTGAGGTACCAAGAAACATATAAGAAAGAAGAAAATGTAATAGCAAACCAACTTAGGTCTATATAATGTCCATGAATGAACCTTCATGCACAACTATTGCCCAATCTCTTTCTAAATATGTGCTTAATGATGGAACATGATATGCACATGCCATATTTATCTACAAAAGTAATGCATCGAACAAGATATCTAGCATGCAACAACAATTGTGAATGAGAGCTATGATGCACACATGCATACCTAGTTCTACATGCAAAAACTGAATTCAGCACATGAGATTCTCTACCCCTAGAAAAATATTCATATACAAGCAAAGGGGATAGAATATGAAAAGTAGCAACAAGTGATACTTCCCTTGTATTAGGCTCCATTGTCACACCCTTCTTCTTTTGGTTGAAAACTGATTTCTTGGGTTGTTCCACATCCTTAGCTTCAACCTCTTCTTGGGAGGGCTCTTCTTGTTGTAGAGACCCATTGCAAGAGCTCATTTGGACGACCTCTTCTTCACAAGAAGCATCTTCAACTTGGATTGACTCCTTGCAAGAAATCAGCTAGACGTCCTCTCCCAAAACATCATCAACCAAAGCTTCACTCTCAAAGGAACCTTCATCCTTATAAGTGTAGTATTGGTTTGGGCAAATTTCAGCTAAGTGGCCTCTCCCTTCACACATGACACACACGATGTCACGTGCTCTAACCCGAGGTTGTGGGCTCACTCTTTATTTGCCCTTGGACGTGCTAAAAGATAAGTTAGGTGAGTCATAAACTCCCTTGGTCTGCACGGAAGGGTTAGAAGAACAAGAGTAGGAGTTGTAAAAATAAGGTGTAGGCTCGTACCTCTTGTATGAGTTAGCTTCTTGTTGAGCAAAATAGCGAGCCTCCCTATATGATGCTCCATGTGCCCGAAAGTAGAAGAAGTCCTTTTGGGGAATGTGACCTATACTGGACATCTCCATTTGTTCTCCTTACAAGATTAGTATCCAAAGATAATACCAAACATAGAAGCTCCCACAAAACACAAGATTAATCAATGGAACCTAAGCTAGTAAGGCTCTCGACCTTGGTTCAAGGCAAGCAAGGACCTCAAATCAACAAGCACTAAATAGGCAATGTAGGTTCCTAGACTCAATGCAACAAAACGAAGAAATCACACTCCACAATATGAATTCCGAGATATTTGTGCAATGAAATAAACCAAGTAATGTTAAGTCAAACTTCCTGGGCAAATTTTTTTGCATGCCCAAACACGCCCTTAATTGCTGCCCATTTGCTTTTGTTTAAAGTCGGTCCCTTCAATTGCCCTTTTCTTGGGACTCTTGGAGGGGCTTTTAGCTCATACTATAATATTTTATAAAAATATTGTAAAAGCCCCTCTAAGAGCCCCTTGTTAAAGGTGCTCTTCTGTAGGACATAGAGTCCACCTTTGGTACCAACACAGGGGACACACACTATATTCTAGAATATCATTTTAATGATAATATTAGATTGATGTTGGACATTAGTTTTTGTTTCTGCAAGACATAAGAGATCATGTTTATGCATTGAAAAACATCTGGGTTCTACAATTTAGGTTAGTTTGATAGAAAAGTCAAAATAGGGTAATATCTAAGTGTGTTATGACTTTTTGGAAGAGTATAGATTAGTTATAGATCAAAAACATAATATAAATAGTTAATTGATGCTAGTAGAACCAAGATATTATTGCAAAAAGAAATCATAGCATAATATATTATAGAGCAAAATAAGGCGTGAATTGGAAAATAAAACTAAGTTGATATGATTATCTGATTCAACGACTACTAAGCAAGAGTAGTCTACAAAAGAAAGTTTAGTACATGGATAGCATAATTCGATGACATATTTTGAACACAAACTTGAGCACAATTAACGATAAAAGGGAAACAGTATAACATTAGACATAAGCTAATTGATAGAGGCAAGGATCTAGATGAACTTGGTGCAAAGAATAGTCTTCTAAGCCTCCGGACGCAAGGGATCTTGTTTGGGAACAAGTAGATGGCAGAATGAGACCTAGACGTTGAGTTTGGGGGAGATGGCGCCCGGATCGGAAGTAGATGACAAGGAGATGAAGATGATGAAGGCGTGAGGATGGTAGTGATGGTGGTGGAACAAGACTGAATAAGTGCCCTTCTCGGTTTGGATGTGACGCACCAAACTAAGGAGAACAAGGCTGGATGTACTTGGGATGTAACGCACTCAAGAATAGCCAACGATCACTCGATGCAACACACGAGCAAGAAAAGAAACGTAGCTTTAGTATTCAGCCAAAGAAAAACTGTAATTCTGGAATGCAATTGAACGTGTCTTACACAAGCAACAAGAAAGCCTTATATAGGCTAAGGAAAAGTGCGGCCCATCTTGGCCCAATAAGCCTAACTTAGTGTCTTCAAGCATTAAAAACATAATTTAATGTATGGAAATGTCATGAAACGCATTTACATAAAATATGACTCCAAATTGCAAGGCAAACATGAATCACGCGCCCAGACGCGCCATGATGAGGTTGACCGGCTCAGGAGGCACATGGCTCGGAGCTCCTAGGCTCGTGAGTCCCTTCTTCAGCTCCATTTGAAGTTGTTTGGCTCGGGCCCTTGTGATAGAACCAGGAAAAATATATAAACTATATTTTATCTGAAGAAGGGACTCACGAGCCTTGGAGCTCCGAGCCATGCTCTAAGCCTTGGAGCTCCGAGCCATGCTCCCAGCCTTGGAGCTCCGAGTCATGCTCCAAGGCTCGTGAGTCCCTTCTTCAGATAAAATATAAGTTTATGTATTTTTCTTGGTTCTATCACAAGGGCCCGAGTCAAACAACTTCAAATGGAGCTGAAGAAGGGACGCACGAGCCTTGGAGCTCCGAGCCATGTGCCTCCTGAGCCGGTCAACCTCATCATGGCGCGTCTGGGCGCGTGATTCATGTTTGCCTTGCAATTTGGAGTCATATTTTATGTAAATGCGTTTCATGACATTTCCATACATTAAATTATGTTTTTAATGCTTGAAGACACTAAGTTAGGCTTATTGGGCCAAGATGGGCCGCACTTTTCCTTAGCCTATATAAGGCTTTCTTGTTGCTTGTGTAAGACACGTTCAATTGCATTCCAGAATTACAGTTTTTCTTTGGCTGAATACTAAAGCTACGTTTCTTTTCTTGCTCGTGTGTTGTATCGAGTGATCGTTGGCTGTTCTTGAGTGCGTTACATCCCAAGTACATCCAGCCTTGTTCTCCTTAGTTTGGTGCGTCACATCCAAACCGAGAAGGGCACTTATTCAGTTCTTGTTCCACCATCATCACTACCATCCTCACGCCTTCATCATATTCATCTCCTTGTCATCTACTTCCGATCCGGGCACCATCTCCCCCAAACTCAACGTCTAGGTCTCATTCTGCCATCTACTTGTTCCCAAACAAGATCCCTTGCGTCCGGAGGCTTAGAAGACTATTCTTTGCACCAAGTTCATCTAGATCCTTGCCTCTATCAATTTGCTTATGTCTAATGTTATACTGTTTCCCTTTTATCGTTAATTGTGCTCAAGTTTGTGTTCAAAATATGATCATCGAATTATGCTATCCATGTACTAAACTTTCTTTTGTAGACTACTCTTGCTTAGTAGTCGTTGAATCAGATAATCATATCAACTTAGTTTTATTTTCCAATTCACGCCTTATTTTGCTCTATAATATATTATGCTATGATTTCATTTTGCAATAATATCTTGGTTCTACTAGCATCAATTAACTATTTATATTATGTTTTTGATCTATAACTAATGTATACTCTTCCAAAAAGTCATAACACACTTAGATATTACCCTATTTTGACTTTTCTATCAAACTAACCTAAATTGTAGAACCCATATGTTTTTCAATGCATAAACATGATCTCTTATGTCTTGCAGAAACAAAAACTAATGTACAACATCAATCTAATATTATCATTAAAATGATATTCTAGAATATAGTGTGTGTCCCCTGTGTTGGTACCAAAGGTGGACTCTAGGTCCTACAGAAGAGCACCTTTAACAAGGGGCTCTTAGAGGGGCTTTTAAAATATTTTTATAAAATATTATAGTATGAGCTAAAAGCCCCTTCAAGAGTGTCCCAAGAAAAGGGAAATTGAAGGGACCGACTTTAAACAAAAGAAAATGGGCATCAATTAGGGGCATGTTTGGGCACGCAAAAAACATTGCCCAGGGAACAAGCAAAACGACGTTGTTTCACCCTACATCCAAACGGGGAGCAATTTTTTTTATTTAAGCCAGCGCCACGCGTCGCGCTGTGATTGGCGCACGCGCCCGATGCGCGACGCGTGGCGCTTTAACCAATGACCACGATTTATTCCTGTCCGTCTGATTTTTTTTATTAATTTAATTTCTGAAAAAATACATGTTCAAAAAAATAAAAAATAGCATAATTCTAATTATATTTTTTTCTATCTATAGATACCCATTATGGATATATTTGGTAGATTTTAATTTTTTTTTATGTATTTTGGATATCATTAAGTGAAAAATAATAATTTATTATTAATTTTGGTGGTTTAAAATAAAATAAATACCAATTAAATTTCATTATATGAAAATGACATCGTAAAGGAATTTTATAAATTTTATATATGAATGTTGATAAATTTTGATATAATTAAGTCCAAATAAACCATATTATCATTATTTAGGATAATTTAAATTATAAATATGTAATGCTAAATTATTGATAATAAAATTTGGTGGGAGAGTCATGGTAGGATTGATTATGACAATTGATATTATGACAGACGATATAGATAATGGCAATTGATTTAGCAAAATAAAAAAAAAAAAAATTGGCTATAAATAAGATGTAGTGGTGATTGCAAAAATGACACCTTCCTCACTCATTCCTCTCTTCTCAGTCTCTTATTTTTCTCTTCTAATCTCTCATTCCTCTCATCATGAATCAGAACCAAGGTGACTTCCCAAATAACTTTCAAGATTTGTCATTAGATCAATATGATCCGTATAACTGGAGGTGCATCTCAATCAATGTGAGATCCCAAGCTTTAGCACTTAACCTCTAGATGTTGATGAGTCACCTGAATAAACTCAACGCAGTGGTCATGGTTGTGGTCGTGGTCATGGCCGTGGTCGTGCTGCTCGTGGTTGTGATGCCGGTGACACCCCTAAATCCACAAGATGCCCCTGGAGTAAGGATGACGATTTGCTCCTCATTAGTGGGTACTTAAACACCCGTAGTAAATACCAATCAAACATCTGATTCATTATGGAAGCGAGTTCAAGCATACTGGAACACTTATAAACTACCAAATCAAGGTGAGCGAACTCTGAAAAGTGTTAAACAAAGATGGCATGTCTATAATCCTGCTGTGAATAAGTTTATTTATGCGTATCGGGAAGTATGTGTTGATAAAAGAAGTGGGGAGTCAGAGGATGATGTTATCTAGAAGGCACATGAAATCTATTTCAATAATGGGGGAAGAGGTTTTTATTTGAGCATGCATGGAAAACTCTTCGGAACGAGCCAAAATGGAGTCATTCTTATTTGAAAAAGGACAACAGGATGAACCCAAGCTCGGGAAGTACCGTAAGCTCGAAATGATCAAGGTCTGATATGGAAGATGATTCTTCTAATCAAGATACTCCAACATGATTTCATTGGGGGTTTTTCAACGTCCTATAAAGGCGGCTAAGAGAAAGGGGAAAAAAATTGACATCCTCAAGTTTGTGCTGAAGATGATGAGCAACTTGAGGAGCTCGCGAGAGGAAAAATGGCCATGTGTGAGAGAGGGCATGAATTGGAGATGGAAAAGGTGTCATTGAAGAGGGAGAAGCAAGCACAATTTGTTCAGGTCAAAAACATTGAGTTAGAATAGAAGAAGATCGAGGCCGAGGATAAGAATAGGAAGTGGGAGATGCTCCAGTATCTGATGAGTCAACCTAATCTTCCACCGCATGGAGAAGCTCTCAAGATACTATTGATGGAAGAATTTTATGGTTAAGTATCTCCATGTACTGATGAAGAAGATGTCTTTGTAGTATTTTTTTCCACCTTGCCTGTTTTTATATTCAGAATGCATGTTTCATCTTGTAAATTGAGAATTTCAATCTAGTTATGTATCTTTCAATCTTGTAAGACATATTTCAATATTGTAATGCATCTTTGGATTGTGTAATGCACTTCACTTAATGTAATACACGTTCTTAGAGATCTACAAACATATCATGTGATACCATACTATTTCGTATTTTGGACTAACATAAAGATGTTTTAATGGGTTGGCATGTGATAGCAACTGATGTGGTCCAAAATCATGCAGAGAAAGCAATTTATTGCATCTGCAAACATAGCATATACCATGCTTTTTTGATTTTTGGACTAAGCATAAAGATGCTTTAATGGGTTGGCATTTAGTAGATTTTCAAAGATCTGCAAACATAGCATGTGACACCATGCTATTTCAATTTTTGGACTAACATAAAGATACTATTAATTGGTTGGCATGTGATAGCAATTCATGTGGTCCAAAATCATGTAGAGAAAGCAATTTATTGCATTTGCAAACATAGCATGTGATACCATGTTTTTTAAATTTTTGGACTAGGCATAAAGATGCTTTAATGGGTTGGCATTTAGTAGATTTTCAAAGATCTGCAAACATAGCATGTGACACCATGCTATTTCGTTATTTGGACTAACATAAAGGTGCTTTAATTGGTTGACAATTAGTACATTTTCAAACATCTACAAACATAGCATGTGACACCATGCTATTTCTTTTTTTGGACTAACATAACAATGTATTAATGGGTTGGCATTTGCTAGATTTTCTGAGATCTATATAAGTGAGGACAAACAACGGTTTAGTCACTCCTCAAATTTGTTAAAATCTTTACTCTCTAAAAATGTCTAGTTCATCCTCAAACTCAAACCTTTTCCTTTCTAGCAATAGCTCTGAAGATGGTGAGTACCAAAAAATGGTACAAGAAGCTATTCTTGTGTGTAATGCACTTCAAGAACGTGTTCAACATCGCAGAAACAATGCACAACCAGAAAGTTCATAAAGGCGATGTCGTCGGACCTATATTGAAAGAGGAAGTGAAAAGGTCTATCAGCAGCTTTACAAAGATTATTTCTCTGATCAACCCACTTATCCAGATGATGTCATTCGACGTAGGTTCAGATCGAGCAAAGAAGTTTTCAAGCGCATTGTGGAAAGACTGGGGAATGGAATGGAGTACTTTCAACAAAGGCCAGATGCATCAGGTAGGCTTAGTATATCTGCACTACAAAAATATTGTAGTGCTATACGTATGTTGGCTTATGGAACTGTTGATGCTTGTGATGAGCATATTCGTGTTTCTGAAGGAACCGCAAGGCAATGCTTAGAGCATTTTATTGATGGAATAATTACCTTTTTGGTGATGAGTATCTCAAGCATCCCAACGCGACAGACATACAATGCCTACTAAGCGTCGGTGATTCCGTGAATTTCCTGGGATGTTGGGTAGCATCGATTGTATGCATTAGGGTGGAAAAATTGTCCAACTACATGAAAAGGTAAATATGCTCGTGGAGATCATGGTCATACAACAATCATTTTGGTGGTTGTTGCATCATACGACATGTGGTTTTGGCATGCATTTTTTGGGGTACCAGGTATGGCTAATGATATAAATCTTCTTGACCGATCTTTTGTTTTTGATGAAGTTCTGCATGGTAGAGCTCCAAACGTGAATTTCACGGTTAATGGAAATGAATACAACATGGAATATTATCTCGCTGATGGCATCTATCCATGCTGGGCGACATTTGTCCAATCAATTTGGCTCCCTCAAGGTGATAAAGCCAAGTTATTTGTCCAACACCACATAAAGATGTGGAGATGACGTTTGAAGTACTGCAATCTCGATTCGCAATAGTTCATAAACCAGCACTATCTTGGGATTTTGAAAAGCTTGGAAAGATAATGAAGGCTTGCATGATTCTACATAACATGATCATAGAAGATGAACGAGATTCTTACACCCATCATGGATACGAAATCCCATAATTCGGTGAAGGAGTAAGTGGAGAGTCTACATCGGTGGTTAACCCGGATTGCACATACCCCAATGATAGACCGAAGATTATGAACAATTTAATCACGAGGAGGGCTCGACGTCGGGATAGAACTATATATCACCGGCTTAAGGAAGATTTGAAGGAACACATTTGGCAACAATATCGCGATAATTAGATTGTTTTAGTGTCATGTATTGGTTTTTATTATTAAGTCATGTATCGCCTGATGTTTGTCGTTAAATTCGGTCATTTGCTTTAGTTTATGTTGTTTTAACGTGTTGTTTTGTATTTTCTTAAATTTATGCATGCTTGTTTGTTGTTTTTAATATCTATGTATGATTGTCGTTAATTTCCTTTGATTTTTAATATTTGTTCTTAATTTTAAATTAATAATATAACAATTGAATTAAAATATCTTTAATCAATTTTATATAAAAGGTTGTATAATTGTAATTTAATAAGGGATATAACTATAATTTAATATAATAAAGGATATATTGGTAATTTAATAAAAATGAAGGGATATAATTATAATTTAATATAAAGTTAAAAGCCCTCCTAAAAGCCCCATGGATAAAATCCAATATTTACTTAGGGGCTTTTAGCTATTAAATTTGGCTAAAAGCCCCTCCATGAGCCCCATGAAGGGACATTGATAAAGATGCCCTTAGACTATAATCCTATATCTCTTTTGGTTTTGCATGCTCATACAATTGTAATAGCTATGAAATATGCCTCCAACAACTTCAATTTCATATTATCATTCCTCTATACTCCTTCGAGGGAGGAATTTAAAAATGAGTTCTGGAATGACATTGCCTT
Organism: Rheum nobile; assembly: GCA_027886185.1. Taxonomy (NCBI): domain Eukaryota; kingdom Viridiplantae; phylum Streptophyta; class Magnoliopsida; order Caryophyllales; family Polygonaceae; genus Rheum; species Rheum nobile. The sequence goes on along the minus strand of WOAB01000072.1, from coordinate 1,215,077 downwards.
CATCATTGTTTATTTCCAACTACCATTTATTATTATTGGTGGCATAAATTATCTTCTACACCTTTTAGATAACTATGGTGGGATTGTTTCATTTTCATCCCGTTATAAAAGACCCTAGCCCTATCCTAACCGCTTTCCTTTCTTGCTCTCCAAGTTGATTTTTATTTTATTCTTCCAAATCTTTTTTATAAGATTGGGTTGGATAGATTTGGTAAGATTCTCTTATCTTTTTTTTTTTTTTTGGTGGGCTGAAAAGATTTGCTTGATTTGTTTAGATAAGGTAGGATCTTGTGTATCTTGTTTTGCCCCTTATCAAGCTTCAAAATAAAAAGGAGAGATATCCAAAAATCTGGTGTTGATCTTGTGGTCCCACCAAATCGGTTTAAAAAAGAGAGAGAGAGAAAGAAGAAAGAAAAGAGAGGGAAGAAGATTCGGCAAGTAGCCCCAGAAGCTAAGGCGAGGCGGACCCGGGCAAAGCCTTGAGAAGTCCCAGGGCATACGTCAAGTGGTCCTGACCCAAAGGGCTTGAGAAGACCCCGCCCGGCAGGGTACACTTGTGAACGCCCTAAGCGAGACAAATCAGGCCGGTGGATTCCCCCATCGGTAACAAGAAGTTTGGGATCTTGCTTGATCTGTTTAGCAATTCTTATCTCATTTCCTTTTCGTGTCATCCTTGTTTATTCCGTGCTTTCCTTAATCTTCTTCCTTGAATCTACTGCGTATTGTGAACTCAAGTTAGAGTCGTTTTTCCTTGTTGTTGTCTCTGTTGGCTTTTGCTCTTGCGCGCAGGATCCGGCCTAGTAGGTTCGAGAAGACCCCGCACCGAACGTCCTATTTTGGTGTAGTGGGGAAGTGAAGGTCCTGGACGGTCTTAGGAGGCACGGAGTTTACAAAACCCGTGCGAAATGTCATGAGAGCAATATTATGGCTTCTTTGAACGTCAAGTTTCCAGATGCAGTCTAAGAAGTCCATTTAGGTGGCAACAACAAACTCCAAGGAACATGCCACCAAGGAGGTCCTCTTATAGAGACTATGGCTATGACTATAGCTATATAGAAGAAGAAAGATGTCCCACCCCGATAAGGTATCAGACCATCCCTTCTTTTAAGCCTTATTGTATGTCTTATAACCCTTCCGTGCAGGCCAAGGAGGTCCTCTTATACCAACTCTGTTGTTTTTCCATGGAGACGGGAACCCTATTTGGCAACCATGGAACATTGCCTCCTCAACTCAATCACCACTCCTAGGTGGGATGCAATGCGTGCTCTTCTTGGATGCCTTGCGTTGGGATTTAGAGAAAAAGAAGACAAGATGCCGATTCATATTGAAATTCAAGGAAGTTTCTTGCTCAAGGGAGACGGGTGACTCAAAGTAAACCTAAGGAACCACTTATCCAGTGAAGCGTCCTTTACTCCTTCGTATTTTGAGTTTCTTTGTTTGATTTGTTTGGCATATAATTGGCCTTCTTACAAGCACTATAGTCTTCCTTTTAAAGACAAGTCATATGGTTGTATTCAGGTCACCATGTTGCATTCTTTTTCCAGTAAGCTTTTTATGTTATTGGTAGCATGATTAAGCATCAACACGGGTCTAAAAAGAGAAGCGGTGTAGCAAGTGCATGCATTTGTGCATTTCATGTGAGTCTAGGAAATAGGGTGCATAATAAGAAGGGGAGACCACTCCAAAATTTTCTTGTGTCTAAAAGCCAAACGCATTCGGAATTGTGTGGTCTTATTAATTTCAAGTATTCTGAAGTGTTTAAGAATTCTTATTCTTTTCTTTGCATGGGTATAGGCTGCGTGAATTCGAGGACGAATTCTCTTCAAGAAGGGGAGGATGATGTAAGCACGCATGTGCTTGATGTGATATTGGGTCACATCAAGTGTCATCAAAACCCAAGACCTCAGCCTCATCAAGAAGGACTGTCGACGCCACCAAAGCTCTTTGAGTTAGGGTTTGAAGAGATGTTCGAGCTAGTTTCCTCAAAATCAAGCAATGATCATGTCGAACATCAAGAAGAGGGAAATCAGGGAGCTATGCAAATTAGAGCTTCATTTCATATAGGATTGCCTGAAGAAGATCTCATGAGTTCTAGAGCAGCACCGATGACGCTACGGTTAAGGTTTTACAATTCCAACGAGCCATTGACTCCATGAGCGAGCTCTCATGGGCCCCATATACAAGAAACATCATATATTGGAAGATTGCAAAGATGAGGAACATGGGAGGAGAATTGCTTGGTGGAGTTGTGCGAGGAGCCCAAGGACGACGCCGACGTCGGGGACGAATTAGAATAGAGCGAAATGTGCAGCTCTTTAATCCAATTGGGCTTAATTTTGGATATGTTTGGTCTACAGGCCTTATCTGCAAGATGTCCAAAATTCAGGTCCAACGGTGCGCTGAGTCTCAAGATATAGGCATCACAACACCAGGGTGTAACCAGAATTGTTCAGGCACGTTCTCGAAAACCGCTAGTGCGTTTGGGCTGATATTTGTCTATACGTCAGTTAATGGGCTTATATACTCTGTGTCTAAAAATGACGCTAAATGGAGATACGAGCTAAAAGATCTGATGCTTGGAAGATCTCATCGGTTTTGGATATCTGAAGATCTTTACATTTTAGGAAATGACATCTTTTTAGTTGATTCTTGCTTGGAGAGCAAGTTGGATGATTTTTAGACTATTTATATGCTAGTTTTAGGGTTTCATGGGCAACTTGGATTAATTTGAGAAAACACATTGTTTACTTCATTCCTGGATTTGAATATTGATTCTTCAAGTTTTGAGGATTCGAATTTGATTCAATCGCGAGTTTTGCTTGTTTTGGTGGATTTCGGATCTAGCAAATCTCAACCCGAGTTCAAGAGTGTTGGTGGACTCCATCATTCAAGGATTCAAACCTCGTTCGACTCTTGGTGGACTCCACGAGAAGAGCAAGTCTCTCGGTAGACTCCAAGACAACGTTGTTCACTTATCCCGGTTACATTGTCACCATATACAAGCCTACCCAACATCAACTTCTTGTACCGTCATCATCAACCATTTCTGGAGCATTCCATTCGACCGTGCACTTCTTTGGAGAGTCCGTAAGCGAGATGCGGCTTTCTACCTACGCCAAAGCGATCCTGTGAAGGCGGAAGCCATCAACAAGGCTGCAATTAGAGAGAAGAACCTCTCAATATGTGAGACAAGCCAACAAAGGACGCAAAGAAGTGATCTTTGAACCATGCGACCTTGTTTGGATGCATTTGAGGAAGGAGTGGTTCCTCTCACTTCAAAATTCCAAGCTCAAACCTCGTGGTGATGGTCCTTTCTATGTGCTGGAGAGGATCAATGACAATGCATACAAGATCGAGCTTCCACCCACATATGGAGTTCATGATGTCTTCAACGTGGCTGATTTGGCTCCTTTTGTGGTGGACGACGAGGACGACTACCAAGATCAAGATTCGAGATCGAATCCCTTTCAAGAGAGGGAGGATGATGTGACTATGGTCACCTCCAATGCCCTCGCTTGCGCTAACCCCGATGCCGCTCGTTGCGAGCCCTTCTCGGCTCTCAAGCCCTAGCAAGGCCACAAGTCGTTCAAGCCACTTTCCCTCTGACAAGCCGGCGTCCTTGGACCTCCCTAGTCATATGTCCACCATCCATCCCATGTGTGCCGAGGGAAGTGCACCGGTGCCCGAGCCACGCCTCACACATTCGCTTGCTCGCGCCACCGCTAGGTTTTCTCCACCAACCCAAGGCCATGATCATCCTCCCGGGGTTATCACTCGGGCCCAAGCATCTAGACTCCAAACTAGGCTCATGGAGGGGCTTATGACTCAAGGAGTGCCGAGAGAAGTTCAACTTGGCTCGGTGACTTTGCTTGTGGATTGTCCGAAAGGTGTCCGAAAGGTGTTTGAAGACTAACTACCTTGCACTGAAGCCCATCCAAAACGGAACAGAATCCTGGAATTTGAATGTGGTCCTATATCAGTTTTTGTTTTAGAATGCAAATTTAATGTTATGATATTCACGATACATGAATATATTACTGACTACTATTCATTCATCATGCCTTGTATCTCGTCTACTCTTACACTTTGATCTCATACATCATGAGGAATACCGCTCTTTGCCCTTGTCGCAATACCGTTTCTCCACCTGCCTAGTATTAGGCGTGTAAGAACCTTTTCATAAACATAATTTTTCAAAGCAGTGAAAATTGACGACACGGTAGACCAACTTTGTTGAACATCATGCAACTTGACGTAGTGATGTTGTGTCGCAATGGAGGATCTACTTGGAAAAAATCTCCACTTCCCTCCTTGATGCGAATCGAAGGCTCGGTTCATGTCGGATGAGCAGATCTAGACAGTGAAGACACCACACAAACTGTTGTTGATGTTTCGGGGATAGATCTTGCTTCGCACGTGAGGAAACCGAGGAAGATCGAGCGAGACTTCAACGTGATGAAGGCTGGCGAGATCTCATGAGACTCAATGTGAGCGAGACTTCAAAGGGGTGACGCCCAGGCCTAAACAAGGAGAAACTCTCTCAACTTTGAATTTAGGCAATGAACTAAGCGTGCTACAAATGAAGCCTAAGTGTGGCTTATATAGCGTTAGGGCTCTCGGCATGGGCCGAAGAGGCTTATTGGGCTAGCCTACTCAACATAAGTGGAACACACGCCCGAAATAGAAAATGACATAATTAAGAAGCTAAAAATTGCAAGTTCTATAAATAGAAAGATAACATCATTCTCCCTCCCTTGTAGACCAGTTGTTGGACGGGTAGGATCACATCATTCTCCCTCCCTTAGATTCGAAGCGTCCTCGCTTCGAGCATCTGGTGGCCAAGGAAAACAGGCGATCAACAGCAAAGGTGGCACAAGCATCACGGTGCGGAGTCGGCTTGTAAGCGTCTCACAACGGGTGGGCGCTTGAGCGATCAACGCATTGGGCGTCAAGACAATCATCGCGCAAGACACCCATGCTGGAGCGAGCACCGCTGGGGAGGCACACGGGAGTGTGGGCGCGGGTGTCGCGCTGAGCAACGGGGCTATCGTCGCTGGAGGCGCTGGCATGAGCGCCTTGCCAAGCACCTGGGCGGGCTTCGCTGGAGGCATTGGTGGGGGAGCTGCGTTGGGAGGTCGTGCGGGAGCAGCCGTTGCATTGGAAGCCAGGGCGTGTGCGAGCACTGCAGGAGGCGTAGGAGTTGTCACTGCGTTGGGCACTGGTGATGGGGCTGGTGTCGTAGATGGCGTCGGTGCTGGTGCGAGCGCTGCGGTTGGGGCCAGAGTGATGTAACCCCGGTCACGCCATTACTCGGCACTACGAGTGCCATTGGAGTTACTTTGGTATTGTGACGCTCACATGCCAATTTTGAGACATTCTGAGACACTTTCTATTTTTAGTAGTTTTTCGGTATTTCGCAGTTTCCCTTTTTAGCAATTTCCATTCTTAGAATGTTTCTATGTTTGGAAAGTTATCGTTTTAGTATTTACTATTTTTAGATATTTCCGTTTTTAGCAAGTTTTTATTTGTGGATGTCGGGCCTCTCTTGTGCCAAGGGGGCCGTCCGATCCATTTATGTTTTAGGCCCATTAGGGCAAGAACCTTGTTTTGGCTGCTATATAAGCTAGCCTAACCCTAATTAATAAACAAGTTGAATTGAGAGTTAAAGCCTAGCACTGCCGTTGAGCCAAGCTCCCTCCCCCTAGGTCTAGCTCATTCAACTAAGCCTTCACCGAACCTCCCTAACCGACTCTTTAACCCACGATCGAACCACCACCGAACCCATCCTCACTGAACACGAACCACTTCAGCCAAACGTGGCTCTCGGCCCTAGCCGAGATCCCCTTCGTCGAACCACGCTCGAATCGCACAGACGCAACAACAGTAGCTTTTCCGCGCCCACGGAAAGCCTTTTCGCGCCCGCGGAAATACCCGTAATAGCTTCCGAAGTTCAGCAAACGTTCTGATTTTCAGCGAGCAAGAACTGTTCGTCTGCGTTTCTACCTAGATCCGCTCTGACTTGTGTTTTGGGAGACCGGAACACATCAACTGGTATCAGATTTCAGGGGTACAAGGTTGGTCTTTTCTTTCTCGCTTTGTTCTCACGTTAAAATTTTAGTCTTTCCCTTGCTTTCGCTTTCTTTTGTGTGGCTTGTCGCCATTGTTTTTGCTTCGTTTGTTTCGTTTTGTTGTTGTTGTTGTTGGTTGCCTCCAACACTCCCCTGCCCTAGGTTGAATTTGTGGCTTCCTAAGTCCTTGTTCAAGACCGAGAGATAAAAAAAAAATCTTGCGAGAAACCCTAACCCTAGTTGTGGACTTTGCTTGCCCTAAATCATATTAATCTTGCATATTTGGTTTGCTAAAGTTCGTGATTATTGTTACAATTTTCTCTATTGTTATCTCCTAGTTTTCATACAAAAATTACTTCTTTCTAGTCTCTGCAACAATTGCTCTTCGTCTACATCAAAAACTTGTGTCAATTCAAAAAAAAAAGAAAAAAAAAGAGGCATTCGGTTGAACAGTACAAAAAAAAAATATTCAGCCACCGAATTAGAAAAACAAAAGCCACAAGCGATCTCGGCGAAGCCGATTCACTATTGACACAGGTCCATTAAGCTTATCTCACCGTATTCTTTCTTTGTGGATTCTAGGATTTGCATGCTGGAATACTTCTTGCGTAGTCACTATCTTTTGGATTGTGAGGTTTGTGTGGTTTTTGTGTTGGTTTAGTCCACGCTGAGTCAGCCTAGCCACTCCGCTCTCACGGCTTTACCCAGATTAGTGACCTACGTGAGACTTTGTGGGTTTGAATTGATCTAGTTTGTCCTTTGTTTTTGTTACCTTTTGTTTGTGTTTCTGCTCTTTTTGCGTTTGTCATGGTGTCTATAGGGACAGATATGGATGACACACTCGCCCCTCACCAGGCCGCTGACGATGCTCAAGCCCGGACGATTGAGGCGATCCTTGCGAAGCTCGATGAATTGCAGAAGAACGCTGCCTCCGACAGAGTAGCAAATGCGGCCGTATCCGCGACCGTGGCTGCCATATCTGCGACTCAGTCTCGCATGTATGACACTACACCTATTCCTTCTGTTTCTACTGATGTGTCCTCTCCAGCGCAGACCGGAAAGACGCAGCCCCAGGCTCGTGGACATGAGACTTCACGCACCACCGCAACCCCTGCACCGAGTCGGGAAGCCCCACGCAACACTGAGAGGACAAGAGACCAGGCCTGCTATCATTGTGGCGGTCGTAGACATATCCAGCGCGATTGTCCCAACCCGAAGAAGATCCTTTTCACCCAGGCCGCAGGATATGAGTCCTTTGAGGACGAGCCAGACGAGGAGATAGATCCCGCACCACAGGATGATGGGTACACTTGCTTGCCACCTGACTTATCTGTCGGTACCCCACTGAGCCTTTACGCACAGCGTGCACTTACTATGATGGAGGCGCCCTTGACGGACCAGAGAGAGACCATTTTCCACACACGATGTCTGGTACAAGATGCCTCCCTCAGCGTCATCATTGATAGTGGGTCGTGCTGCAATATTATGAGTGAGAAGGTTGTCCAATGCCTTCAATTACCGATGCAGCCACACCCCAAGCCATATGGTCTTCAATGGCTTTCTGCAGGTAATGGTGATGCGGTACACAGGCAATGCCGCATCCCTTTTCAAATTGGTCTATACCATGATAGTGTTTTATGTGATGTTGTGTCTATGGATGCTACTCATCTTCTTCTTGGTAGACCTTGGCAGTATGACAGGAACACGGTACATGACGGGTTTCTCAACACTTACATCTTTGTTCATGACGGTAGGCGAGTCACTCTTCTCCCTATGACACCTCAGGAAATCTTACACGACCATATGGAGAGGAACCGAGCGAAGAAAGATGAGCAGCGTCTTGAACCTGTCCAAACCGTGCCCGCGGCAACCCAAACTGCGCCCGCGGTTTCACTCCTGACGACCCCAGCTTCTGCGAGAAAAACCGCGCCCGCAGAAACGCTTTCCGCACCCGCGAAAACTTACCTGTTCTCCCCCACTTTTGTACACAAAACGGCGACCGCGGCCTTCCTTCCCGCGCCCGCAGAAATACCACTGTGCGTTGATCCCGACGCCAGTACCCACTTGCATACATTCCAGGACCGCGTCACGCACCGCTCTTTGCTGACTCAATCACGCGCGTCTACTCCTTATTTTCAGGGACGTTCTCCTATTACTCCTATTGCGTGTCTTTATTTATTGGAGAATCCCTATGCCTTATCCCCTTTTGTGCCCCCTCTATTGCAGGTATTTGATGATGTACCCCCAGATGAGCATCCACCCGCTTCCAGCGTTGCCCAGGCATTGGCCCTGCACCTGGATACGAAGCGGATACACGGACAGGCAGACCGTGTTGGACCTGGGAGGAGCGCAAAAGCACTGGATGGGTACATGACAACTACCACACAACAGCTGACCATGGACCGACCTCGCTTCACTTTCGACCACAATGGTTTGCGGCCTCAAAAGCCCTCGGACAACAAGATTCGTGAAACGAGGACGTTTCACAGCCAAGTGGGGGAGGGTGATGTGACCCCGGTCACGCCATTACTCGGTACTACGAGTGCCATTGGAGTTACTTTGGTATTATGATGCTCACATGCCAATTTTGAAACATTCAGAGACACTTTCTATTTTTAGTAGTTTTTCGGTATTTCACAGTTTTCCTTCTTAGCAATTTCCATTATTAGAATGTTTCTAAGTTTGGAAAGTTATCGTTTTTAGTATTTTCTATTTTTAGATATTTCCGTTTTTAGCAAGTTTCTATTTGTGGATGTCGGGCCTCTCTTGTGCCAAGGGGGCCGATCCATTTATGTTTTAGGCCCATTAGGGCAAGAACGTAGTTTTGGCTGCTATATAAGCTAGCCTAACCCTAATTAATAAACAAGTTGAATTGAGAGTTAAAGCCTAGCGTTGTCGTTGAGCCAAGCTCCCGCCCCCTAGGTCTAGCTCCTTCAACTAAGCCTTCACCGAACCTCCCTAACTGACTCTCTAACCCACGATCGGACCACCACCGAACCCATCCCCACTGAACACGAACCACTTCAGCCAAACGTGGCTCTCGGCCCTAGCCGAGATCCCCTTCGTCGAACCACGCTCGAATCGGGCAGACACAACAATAGTAGCTTTTCCGCGCCCGCGGAAATACCCGCAACAGGTTCCGAAGTTCAGCAAACGTTCTGATTTTCAGCGAGCAAGAATTGTTCCTCCGCCTTTCTACCTAGATCCGCTCTGACTTTTGTTTTGGGAGACCGTAACACATCACGGTGCCACGATTGGCATTGCCGGCATGGGTTTTCTGGTGCGCATTGGACACGCTCGGGGACGTGCAGGCTAGGGCGCTACGAGTAGCGCGCTGTATGACACTCAGGGGAGCGCGCTGGGGCACACTCTGTCTGGTACACGAGATGGGGCCTCGATCGACGACGTGTGCGCGTTGCATGAGCCTCGGCGTTAAGCTCTAGGGAAAATAGTCACATCATGACACACACGAGATGCCCCCAAGTCTCAACGAGAGGCCGACCACGGTCCAATCGATCATCCTCTACGCGGTACCACCAGTCAAGGGCGTAGCCGGTGAAGCAATGAATGGCGACGTCGCATTGCTCATACTTGTCGTAGTCCCGATGGCTAAAGTAGTAAGCCATATATCAGGCTCACTCCAAGAACTCCTCGGAGTCGTCATAACCGGCAAAGCGCCGACGGCGCAACCTGGTGTCGATCTGGGCAGCGTGACGATTGTCGAGGTGGAAGTGTTCGGGTGGGCGCCAATCAGAGCGTCGATAAGACATGGATGGTACCTGCGCCACGCAAACTCAAGACGAGGATCATGAAGCACAAGAAGTAATCAAAGCACTATAAATCAAGCAAGTCAACTTAGACTCAAGCAATCGAGTACACTTACGGACGATTATTTTGGCTATGCCGTGAGGGCGGTAATGCTTAAAGGAATGGCCGAAAGCATGCAATATCAATCAATGCAAGTAATTGAAAACTTAACACAAGCCCTAGTTATGAGTTGACATTCAAGATTATTATCAAATAATTTCAAGGAACTTTAAAAAAAAGTTTTGCTCGTCTTTTTTTTTGATGGCTTCTCTCTTCTTCTCTTTTTTTTTATTAAAAACAAAGAGAAAATAAAAAGATTTACAAACAAAGAATGTAGGAATTACTTTCAACGTAGGAAAAAGTCTAAAAAAAAGATTCGTATACAATTAATATAATAAAACAAGAAAATCAAGCAACTAAGTAGGCAATCAATTAAGATATCAATCACAAGTAAAGATATTTATATTGCTTAATAAGGGAAAGTGGATATGGGTTAAGCTCAAAGATATATTGGTTTGGTTGTTTTGTTTTTGTTTTTTTTGGAAAGAAAATCTCAAATGGAATGAAAGTTTGACCGTGAATTTGAATTTGAAATGGAAAAAGATTGAATTCGGCTTGTGGGTATACTAGTTGGCTGAGAAAGGTAGATCGGCTTGGAAATTGCAAGGCTTCGTTGAAAAGTCAACGAAGTTGCCATGGTTTAGTTATGGTCACCAGCAAAGAGTGGTTTTTTTTTATAGAGTACGTAGGCTAAAGAGTGGGAAATGGTGGCTTACGAAGTAAAGGAGGGCGACACGCTGTGGCGGAAGCGAAGGGTGTTGATGGTGGTGATGGATTGGTAGATGGATAGAGTGACTCTCGACTACAAGAGTATAAGATGACTTACATGATCTCTGGCGCTCTGATACAAATTGATGTGAATGGAACGCTCGGTTCGCGTCGGATGAGCGGATGTAGACCGTGAAGACACCATACCAACTCTTGTTGAGGTTTCGGGGATAGATCTGGCTTCGCACGTGAGGAAACCGAGGAAGATCGAGCGAGACTTCAACGTGATGAAGACTTGCAAGATCTCTTGAGACTCAACGTGATGAGACTCGAAAGGGAAGATCAACGTGATGATCTTCTTTGAACGAACAAGTAACCGGGGTGACGCCCAAGCCTAAACAAGGAGGAATTCTCTCAACTTTGAATTTAGGCAATGAACTAAGCTTGCTACAAAGGAAGCCTAAGTGTGGCTTATATAGTTCTAGGTCTCGCAGCATGGGCCGAAGAGGCTTATTGGGCTAGCCTACTCAACATAAGTGGAACACACGCCCGAAATAGCAAATGACATAATTAAGAAGCTAAAAATAGCAAGTTTTAATAATAGAAATATAACATCAAAACAATCTAAGTGCTAGATGTTGGCCAAGGGGGTCGCCAAGGGCGCGGCCTTACAGGACGCCTTGTAGACCGGTTGTTGGACGGGTAGGATCGCATCACGCTTTTACTGTGTACGTCACTTGATGCTCACCTGCACATGAAAACCATGTATTAACAACGAATATCAATCATAGCGAAGTGCATATCAATTGACAAAACATGACTATCGGTACATAAGCTCATGTATATCAATGCAACATAATTGTACACAAACACGAGTAACATATGGGATTTAAGGCATATTTCCTGATATTAAAAAATCCATTCACGATTGATGTGAATCAAGGATCGGGGTCGATGCGGTGCAAGGAAAGGCTCGAAAGATCTTCAAGCAATCGTCAAGAAAAGCCCAGAAAAGTGATTGACTTCAACTGGCTCGTTCTCCTTGCTCCGAACTCGGAATTGGATGATTCAAAAGCCCAGAGACAGATCTGAGAGTCTAGAATAATCCCTCAAAATTCGGTGGACAGTGGATCAATGGATCGGAAGTTATGATGTTTCTCCCGAACAGTCGCAACCAGAGAACAATGTAAGCGAAAGGGAAATGTATGATTTTGGCCTGGTGTTTGATGGGGACGGTGGATGATTGTTTGAAGGAGATGTAAATGAGGGATAAACACCTAACACTCTTGTGGATATGACTCACCACTCAAGTTTAGGAGAGATCAAGATTCAAGAGATATGACTCACTCTTGAAACAAGACCGATTTGTTCGATATTACTCACGAACACACTCGATATGACTCACGAGCAAACAAGAGAAAGATTGACGTTTTAAGAAAGCTCTCAATGAGGTTTTTGATTCAATAAAAACGTGCCTTACATGAGGGAGATGGAAGCCTATTTATACTACTATGGGGGCTGGCCTCTTGGAGCCTTTTCAAGGCATTTAATGTGTAGTTATCATCCCACATAGGGAGTGATAAACCGGCCAACCAAGGTCCCAAGGAGGGCTGATTACAATGCATTAAAAGGACTACAACTCCCTAGGCAAATAGGCTCCAAAATACAAAATTCAAACTAGAAATTCAAATGCAAAATGGAGGGAGATTTCAAGCACATGGGCCAGCTCTTCTTGGACTTGTAACAACATGAATGGGCCTTGATCTTGTTTGGTTCTTGATGTGGAGGATTCACATCGATATTCATAACTTTCAATATTGGTATGCACGATTTGCACTTTAAACATTCTAATAACAAACAGATTGTAGTGAATATGATAACGCACTAATTGAATATCAGATTACATTAAACATGTCCACATTCAAATACTAAAACTGCATTATAAATATCATACCTGGTGCCTCATTAGTGACAAAACAATCAAAACACGCAACGATAAGCTCTTCTTGCACCAAAGCAAAGATTTTCAGGGTGTACACCTCAAAATCATGCTTCTCAATCAACAGCGGCGTTTTCAAGACATGCGTCCGTGTGTCCGAATCAAAATCATTCCTCATTTGGTTATGACGTTGGATTTCCATTTCACTATCAAAGTGCATCAACAACTCAACAAGGCTAAAGTTCATGTTTGAATAATTACCAAAAAACTATTTTGAGACTCTGAAATGGATGTTGCGCGAACTAGACCACCAAGCACGATATCCTTAAAATACACTAGAATCAAATAGCGTTGTAGATCATACATATCCCCAACCCAAGGTTTATTATCGAGCTCATACTCGACCACAAATTCCTTCCAACCCTCCTCAAACTCGAAAATTGTATGTTTGTCATCCCAAACCAAGTTGCCCAACTTCTTTCTAAAATCCTTTGAATTAATTTTCTTTGTACCAACTTTTTTTGATAACTTTTCCATGATGTGCCACATACATAATCGATGTCTGGTTTGGGGCAATACATTCTCAATAGCAATCTTCATTGCGACATCCTGATATGTCACAAGGATGTTTGGTGGATGCCCCATTGCTTTCTGAAAGTGTCTTAAAAGCCATTCTTATGATTCCAGTTCCTCCTTCATCACCAATCCGGTACTGAATGTAAGACTTTTTTTGTGGTTATCAATCCCAGTGAATGGTGCGAACACCATATAGTGTTTGTATAAATATCGCTTAATTTGTTTTACATATCATTATTTAATCAATATATAATTAACAAACTCTCTAAATTAATGTACCTGTTTGTTCTGTAAGTCGAGTAAAAAGAAACCACATCTCCAAAAGCAGCGTAATTCCGACGTGAGATTGGATTTGCCCCGAACAACCTCGTTAATTGTTGTTCATTGTTCACATCATGATACATAAACGATGCCTTGTCTACATATTCATGTCGGATCGTTGTAGAAAGTGAGTCCTTGGATTCCTTCTCTTCGTTTAGTAGCCGGGATAGGTGGCAACCTTCACGTGAATGAAGGATGTCGACTCTCTTGCTCTCGAATGGCTCAAGTTGGGGCAAGAGGATTCGATGAATAAGGAAATCAGAGTTGTTTGGGATGATCCATGATGTGGATCGATCGGAATAGTCATCGGTGTTTGGTATCGAAGCTAAAGGGCGGAGGTTGTACTCAACGGCAAGCTTAGCTCTCAAACTCGACGTAAGGGACAAAAGTACACAAGGCAAGGCTTATATAGCCAAGCCAATTCGGCCATGGGCCGAGACTAGCACAAATGGGCCGACGCTCCTATGCATAGAAGACGCACATGACAAAAATAGAAGTACTAAAAATGGAAAGTGTTAAATACAATAACATGCCAAATCCGGAAAGTTTCCCGAAAACACAAAAGTCGCATGAAATAACCTCAAAATAGAAAAGTAGGCAAATGATAAGCATGGCGTCAAGGGAGTCATGGGAGTGCCGCCAATGCCAAAGTCATGGCGCTGCGATGGGGGCAGAAGAGCCTTCGATGGCGGTGAGTGTCATGGCTTTAGGAGCCGACAATGTCGAAGTGCCATTGCGCGTGAGGCCATTGGCCACGACGCTTTGTGTGGCCTGGGCGATGGCTCTGGTGACGGTACCATCGGAACGGACACTCAGCATGTCTTCTTCTTGGGCCTCCATCTATGTCAAGGCCGGGGGCGTATCACATCATACTCAAAGTAAAAGGCATCGTATTGTTCCTTCTTCTTCGTAAGCCTATTGATAACCATTTACGCATCAACAATTATAATGTGCGACATTATATCTCGCTTGAAATTCCTGAAGTCCCTTGCCATCGCCCTCATGTTCCCAAATCCACCAACCATCTCTTTTAAGAGATTAAATGACCTTACTGTATTCAGTATCATATCGTGGTTGTGTCTCTCTAAAAGCTTGTCAACCACGTAGGTAATGCCATCACTACATTTCAGAGAGATTTTTGCATCACACCCTATTCTGTTAGATGTCGTCATACTTTTGCCCGTACTATTAGCTACGTTTTTGAATCCTGCCCTATTGCACACAAAGTGTTTTATCTTAACAACATCTGAGCGGGTGAACTTGTGCAAGGTGCTTGATCTAACATCAAAACCAACTGTGGCTGTATATTCACGATAGAATGACTCTCCTTCATCCAGGGAATTGAATGTTTTTCCAAGTACTGGTTTCATGAGAAGGGGACATAGAGGAACCCAATGCTTTGTGTTTCTGCTTCCAGGCTCAATAACACACTCTTCACCATACACGAAATCAGCTTTTTCTTTGTCTGACAGTCCATCATCAGATACATCAACATCATTGTCCGAGGAAGAATACAAGACATCACCCTTTTAACTATTCTTCACGTGTGAACCTAAGATATAATTTTTAAACCAGGTCGAATACAAATATTTTAAAAGGGAATATCAATTACAACGGAGTGCATATCTATTCAGAGTTTGTGAATATCAGTATGAATACGATTAAACATGAACACGACTAACAAATATTCAGAATTACTTGAACGATATTCACGATATTTGTTTCGATATGCACAAAGTTCAGTTTCAACTCAGTAGATGCATAATATTTACAAAGTGAATAAGTACTCACAATACTTGAATATCAGATATAAGAAAGTGCATAACAATGCAATACTAAGGGCCATGAAGGAACGTGATATCTAATAACCCTTGAAACTTATAAAGAATTTAAAAACAAATATCAATTTCTATTAAGTGCATGTATATTCACAAATTGTGAATATCAACACGAATAAAACAGAATATGAACAATATTAACAGATATGCAAATAATCTTGAATGATATTCACAAATTTAGTGTCGATATGCATAATGTTCAATTTCAACTTATTAAATATAATGATATGAACGAACTTCCACTGAATATGCGTATGAACGAAAAACACAATGGCTTGCATATGCCGTTAAAGTACCCAAATATCGTAACCCATTGCATACATATCAATGCAAAAATAAACTCGTTCTTGTATACTTAATCAAAGGAGACGAACACAAATCCATACAACTGAGAAACCCTAAATCCCTTACATCATAATCGTCGTGCAATGCAAAAACAAACCTTAAATCCCCTAAATAATGAACATGTTCGGTATTCATCGGTGACCAAAATCACATCAAAACCAATTCGCATATCGTTCAAAACACGTGAACAACAACCCTAAATCATATTCTATATTACATGAAACTAACATGTGTACTCAAAACATTACAAACGATATTAAAAACCCGCACATAAATCAACTAACCTTCTTCCATATTCAAGACCGGCGATGGAGGATTATCACTTTCGCGTCTAGTGTTGGAGAAAGTTGATGGAGTTGAAGCAGAGGAAGAAGACGAAGACGACAATGGTATATGGGGAGTTCAATATTCCAGCCGAATTTTACCCGTATTGTCCCCCAAATTTACCTAATTTTTTCCCGTATTATATGCGTTTTTTAAGAAAAATACTTTTCACTCGCTGTGAACATATTTTCGATGTTCATCACATTGCCCATAAATGTTCACCACTTTCATACAAGATGTTCACTATTCTATCCGGATTTTACCCGTATTTCCCCCTAATTTTACCCGAATTTTTATTATACGCGTT
The DNA here is from genome assembly GCA_027886185.1 of Rheum nobile. Taxonomy (NCBI): domain Eukaryota; kingdom Viridiplantae; phylum Streptophyta; class Magnoliopsida; order Caryophyllales; family Polygonaceae; genus Rheum; species Rheum nobile. The sequence goes on along the minus strand of WOAB01000072.1, from coordinate 1,198,784 downwards.
TTGTGTATGTGGAAAAATATGTTTTCACTCGTTGTGAACATATTTTCGATGTTCATCACTCTGTCCATAAATGTTCACCACTTTCAATCCAGATGTTCAATACTAGTATACTGTGATGAACATCTATGAACAAAATAGTGAACATCCGTATTCACTGATGGGTTGTGAAAAAAAATTATTCATCACTTTGTCCATAAATGTTCACCACTTTAAATCCAGATGTTCACTATACTGTGACACACATTTATGAACAAAACAATGAACATATGTGCTCACTATGGTGTGGTGAACATTTTTTCGATGTCCATCACTTGTTTTAAGCATACATGTGAACAATTATGCCTACATGTACATCACCAAACACATACAAGAAAAAAGTACCTTTTACTTACTTTAAACTTGACTTTATATTAAAGATTGTGTCATAAAAACATGCAATGAACAATAAATGGTCATTTTTATAAAGATTTAAGAGTTTAGAAAGGAAAAAAGAAGAAGAATAAAAACACTAGAAAAATCACTATTTTTTAGTGTAATGTGGTGAACATCTACGAACAAAACAGTGAACATCTGTGTTAACTGGGAACAGACATGCGCGCGAGGGAGGGAACGCTTGTGGTGCATTCTCAGTTCTCTTATGGAATTTGGTTCTCACCAGAACCTAATCCTATATATATATATATATATATATTAAAGCTAATCTACCTAAATCATTAAAGTTGAAGACATCTTTATGTAAAAGATTGAGCCACTTGGCCAACTCTTCTACTAACATTTGTCCAATTGGTTTTTCGTAAATTGTTTATGATTAGTGTAGTACTCGTTCCTTGCACGGGATCTGTTTATTTTTACTTACGATTTAAAAAAAAAATTATTAAAAAAATATATTTAATTAATATACAAATATGTAGTTAATGACTGTTATAGAAGTAGATAAATTCTTATATAAAAAATTGACTAATTGAAACAAAATATTAAACAGATTAAATAATACATTGTGGAAAGAGAGGCAAAACTCTCCATAACTTTATTAATAGTATAAAAAATTGGCTAAGTAGTTTTTAAAACGGGGATAGCCACATCCCTAATATCAATACTACTAAAACGATAAAGCATAATAAAAATGTTTATCTAATACATGAAAATGAAACCATAAACATAAAATCTCGTAAGATGTTCAAAATTGCTACAGATTATGAAAAAAATTCCTTGTATACTACATTAGTTGTAGTATTAGATCTTTTCTTATTTTTGTCGCATATCAAAATCTTCAAACATTTCTTGCTAGTAACTCTTGATGATGCAACATAAAACTGACCATGAGTGAAAATATGACGTGGAAGATACAAACTGACATTTGCAAGAGATTTGCCCTGCCTCTTGTTTATCGTCATAGCAAAACAGACACTCAAGTGAAATTCTCTTCGTTGAAACTTGAAAGGGTATAAAGTGTCTGATGGTAACATGATCATGCGAGGAATCAAAACCGTATATCCAATATTGTTTCTTGAAATAATTCTCCCTTGTGTGACATGACTGTCAAGCTACGTGGTTATCAATCTCGTCCCATTGCATAAACCTAAAGACTGATCAATATTTCGAAGCAGCATAATAGGGACCCCAACCTTAAGTTTTAGTACATGATTTGGCACACCAGAACATCTAATACTATTCAAGTAGTCAGAGGTATAAATACTTGCATCATTGTCTTTAATAGAACCTGCCTTGAAAATGTTATTTGAACTGAGATAGACTTTTTCATCACCAGGTAACAAAGACAATATATAGTCATTTACTCTATCTACCTCTTCATATGTTGGTGCAAGAGTTGCTCATTCTTCAAAGTATTTCAGAGACAACTGATTGTCCAAAAGAGAGGGATAAACAGAGTTAACAACTAATGGAATCAGATCTAATTCATAATTATTCACCAATAATTCATTTGGAATTCGTATTTGTGCTTCTCCATCATTGTCATCACCTAGAGTACCATCTTTGATGCTTAATACCCATTTAGAAAGTTGCTTTGCTTTTTGGATATCATAATCAGATTTACCTTGTTAAATCCACATGTTTCTTGTCAAATTAAGAACTTTGCAATATTCCTACAAATAAGAGGAATTATTGATGGCAAAAACACTATCTTGCCTCCTTCCGTTTGTGATAACGGGTAGGATTTGCCTAAAGTCTCCACCAAATACTACGACTTTCCCTCCAAAAGGTTGTACTGAACTAAGGGGATTTGTATCCCGTAAAATATGTCTTAACGTCCTGATGAATGCTTCAAAACAGAAGTTATTCGTCATCAGAGCTTCATCCAGATAATAAGTTTGGCAGCACAAATCAATTCAGACAGTTTCGTACCTAAACATATATGACACGTTGAATCCTCATTAACTTGCAAAGGTATTTTAAACCACAAATGAGCAGTTCTTCTGCCATGTATTAAGAGTGCCACATTTCCACTTGAAGCAACAGTAAGGACTATTTTACTTTTAGACCTTATAACCACTGAAAGTGACCTCCATATAAAAGTTTTGCATGTGCCACCACATCCATAGTAATACAATAAACTTAAAGTAGACAGCTAACCGTTCCACGATCATGAAGATGTTCGTAAAGCTCATCCAATGTTTTTCTAGCTTTAACATGTAAGAAAAGATCGGATTGAGAGTATGACGGCTCACTTGTTAGTTGTACACAACTCTGACCACATTTTGATCCCTCACTTTTTGAGATACTACATTTTAAGATAGCTTAGTACAAAGTAATTACTATCTCTTATACATAAAAGTGTGAATGTTGACCTTATAATTTTGCATGCCAAATCTCCTACGTGTTAGTGTGTTATTAAGCCACATGCTTACTTTTCTTGAATTGTTTTCATGTGATTGGTTGTACATTTTATGGAATTGTTTTTTTTATTTTGGGGTGGGTTAGGTGTCAAGTTATAAGTGTATTAGATGTAGTTAGGTGTCAAGTTATAAGTGTATGTTAGGTGTCAACTTATGAATATAATGGATGTTAGGTGTCAACTTATAGAAGTAGTGTCTACACTTGTTAAATTGTGTGTGGCTAATTTTTTGTTTAGTCCATACAAAGGTCATTGCTATTTAAGGGGCCAAAATACATCATTTCTTCTTATCTCTCTAGATCATGACTCCAAATTTGAAAGAAGGTTTGTGTTTATAATTTTACGTTTGGTTGTTTATGATTTTACGTTTGGTTATATATTGTTGTATTAGAGATGTAGTGGAACAATTAAGGTGGGCTTTGTCTCGTGGTTGTACTAAAGTTTGTGTTTGATGTTGTTATTTTAGTGTTTGTGTTTGGCAATATGTGTTGGTTTTGTTTCATGCTTGTGTATTCGATGCTTGTGTTGTGTAATTGCATGTCTTAGTTGTGACTGCATGTGATAAATGTTTCGAATATGTATACGACGATGTCCAATGTATCATTTTATGCAACATAAGGGTCACTCATAAATTTTGTTCGTCGAAATTGAAGAGATTTTTGTGTTGGCGAAGCGTTGTAATGGCTCCCAAAAAGGTATTTCTTTCGCATTTGCCATCAAATTCGAGGACTTGTTATGTTCGGTTAGATGTTACAAAAATCTTGTCCATTTTTTTATTTGTAGATTTTAGAGTGCTTTCATAATAGGTACTTAAAAGTGTGAATGGTGAACCTATATTTTTGCATGCCAAATTTCCTACATGTTAGTGTTCTTAAGCGACATGCTTGCTTTTCTTGAATTGTTTTCATGTGATTGGTTGTTCATTTTGTGGAATTGTTTTTCTTGGAGTGGGTTAGATGTCAGGTTATTATTTAATTAGGTCTGTGTTAGGTGTCAAATAATAATTGTAGTGTATGCTAGGTGTCACCTTATAGATGTAGTTAGGTGTCAAGTTATAAGTGTATTAGGTGTGTGTTAGGTGTCAACTTATGAATATAAAGTATGTTAAGTGTCAACTTATAGATGTAGTGTCTACAATTGTAAAATTTTGTGTGGCTAATTTGGTGTTTAGTCCGTACAAAGGTTATGGCTATTTAAGGGGCCGAAATGCATCATTTCTTTTTATCTTTCTTGCTTACGGCTCCAAATTTGAAAGAAGGTTTGTGTGTATACTTTTACGTTTGGTTGTTTATAATTTTATGTTTCGTTATATGTTGTTATATTAGAGATGTAACAGAACAATTAAGGTGGGCTTTGTCTCGTGGTTGTACTAATGTTTGTGTTTGATGTTGTTGTCTTAGTGTTTGTGTTTGGCAATATGTGTTGGTTTTGTTTCATGCTTGTATATTCGATGCTTGTGTTGTGTAATTGCATGTCTTAGTTGTGATTACATGTGATAAATGTTCCGAATATGTATTCGACGATGTCCAACGTATCATTTTATGCAACATAAGGGTCACTCCTGAATTTTGTTCGTCGCAATAGAAGAGATTTTTGTGTTGGCGAAGCGTTGCAATGGCTCCCAAAAAGGCATTTCCATAAAACATTTTAAAAAATTTATTTTATAACCAATGCATAAGAGCTCGTTTGCCTGGTCGACGCCTTACTCGTTCTCAACTACCTGACATGAAGGTTTCACTTCTATGTAGACTTTGGTTGTTCTATATTTCATTTGTGCATTTTTCCTATGTCTATAAAATCTGTGATATTGTAATTGTAAACTTTGTGTGTTTCTCTTTTTCTTTGTGATATTGTAATTGTAAATTTTTAGGCTAATGAGATACAAGTGCTACTCCACTTCTGAGTTTATTACGTGATCACGATGTTGTCAAGTGGTTGCTAAAGTATGTTGACACAGAGTAGACGGTGCCAGTTATGTTTTTGTGTACTGCCCCACTTCAAATAATAAAAAAGGAACACGTGCTACTATGTTTCCTCTTTTGGGTGTTCAATTTTGTATTGTCTGTGTACTCTTCCAGAACAGAGGCCGTGAGTTGCTATCTATGCATAAATATGGCATTTCTGTGTTTATGTGTTTATGTGCTTGTGTGTATCTGTGTTTCTGTGTTACTGTTTCTAATGATGTCTAAGAACATGACATATTTTGTATCGTCTTTCATGCTCTTTTGGGTGTGCATTTGTGTCTTCAATGATTCGTTACGGTGTTTTTACTTCCTTTGGCTATGAATTCGACGTCAAATGTTGTGAAATGTTGTCTATGTTGCCGACTTCCATAAAATTACCTCTTATGCATCAACATACTTTAGAATGTTCGCTTGTATAAATATATGTCTAAGAACATGACATATTTTGCTTTTCCATTTCAGATTTCATGTATTTGAATTAGTGGTTACTATTATGCATACAAACGCTGAAAAGGTCGGTTCTTCCAAGCGGAAACGGACAAAAAATGCCAATTCAGAAGAAATTATCCGTAAGGCTTTGGGATTAACGCATGTGGGAAATAGTACAATTTCGTTGCCCCCTCAACCGTTTGTGAATTATGTTGTGCTCTTAAGTTTGGGTTTGAATGCCCTTCTTTGTGCTGTCACAAGGGTCAAGTAATGTACACATTCGTCGGTACTCGCGTGTGTACACTAATTTCTTGCATTCAGTTCCCTTGGTGACAATATACATTCTTACACGAAAGCTGGCACGTATACTCTTTAGTTACAAGGCCAACTATATCATTTTCTACCTAATCTTTTGCCCGGAGAGAGTACTCCGAATTTTTTACAAATGTATTTTTATGATGGAGCCTTGGAAATAGATGCTCGCATGAACATGTTCGCAACATTAGCGGATTTGTTGCCTGAGGTAATACATGCATGTATGACAGTCACCGAACTTAATCTGTATGCTCGTTTTTTCTGCTCACTGAAGGACGTTGGCGTAAGAGAGCACTTTAAAATTTGAATATCAAACATTCTGGTGCTTTATCAAAGGATATTGAATGCCTCAACTTCTAACGAGGTTGCCGCTATTTTGGTTGAAGGCTCGTCCAATGATATTATACACAGCCCTGATATAACTGTTCATGCTCACGGAAATCGTCCCCATCGCGTGATGAATTTTTTCGATTGTTATGATCCGCTGCAATACCCACGTTTTTTCTGTCGTGGCGAGTCAAGATGGCATAAAGGCCTACGACGTGTACAGCTTATTGGGCGACGTTTTCGGATGAGCTGTCTTTTCCTATTTCAGCGTGTTTGGTGCAAGATGCCTCTGATTTGATTACCACTGAAACTTCAAGTAAACATATATTCCTTTCATAGCTTGCATCTTATCTTATGTTCTGTATTTCATAATTTGGCCAAAATGAATATGTTCACCAAAGGATCTTTTTTCTACACATAGCATGCGTGATGTTATTTGTTTCTATGTGTGTATGTCTGAGGCACAAATGAGACCACCAAAGGATGGGAAGGAGGTATCTTGCAGAGAATATTACGCATTTCATTTTAAGGTATGTTCAACATGCTCTATTGTAAATGCTGGTCGGATTATCTTGTCGATATGTATGTCAAGATAGAGAACACACGCCTTGATTATTTACGTCTCAACCAAGTCCGCCTTAGAAGGGAACTTTACCAGGGTATTGTTGACAGTGTAAATGATGGTGTAACATCCGCTTCATCCATTGGCCGACGAATAATTTTGCCGGCTTCATTTATAGGAGGTCCAAGGAATATGAAACAAAGATATATGAATTCAATGTCACTTGTACAACGCTTTGGCAAACCTGATCTTTTCATTACTATGACTTGCAATCCAAATTGGCCTGAAATAAAAGCCGAGCTTAAGCCTGGAGTGAGTTATGATGTAAAACCAGATATAGTTTCCCGTATTTTTGACACGAAGCTGTCATTGTTGAAGAACGAAATTGGAGGAAAAAAAAAACACGTTTTCGGCATTGTTGCTGCAAAGGTAGAAGTTATTGAGTTTCAAGAATGGGGTTTGCCTCATGCTCGTATCCTCATTATTCTACAAAGCGGTCACAAAATTTAAAACCCCGACTTGTACGACCAATATGTACGCGCAAAACTTCCATCAGAAGATAAATTGCATATGCGCTCATTGGTTGTCTAGCATATGATGCACAGTGAGTTAAATCCTAATTGTTCCTGTATGAAAATAAAAAATTATCGTGCTACATGCCGTTTTCGCTATCCGAAGGAATACGCTGAAAGTACAACATCCTTTGTGGATTGTCATCCTATTTACAGACGAAGAAACAACGATTACTTCATTACAGTGCGCGACAAAAGTTTGACAACAGATGGGTCATTCCTTGTAATCCTTATCTTCTAGATGCATTTGATTGCCATATTAATGTTCAAATATGTTCTACTGTTAAAGCTGTCAAATATATATATATATATAAATACGTATACAAAGGGCATGGCAAAGTGTCTTTCAATATTGAAGAGGAACACATGCAGATTCAGGATCAACCAATAGATTTTCAGAGCGCTCGATGGGTATCGCCTCCTGAAGTAGCATGGCGCATTTTTGGTGTTGCTTTGTACGACATGTTTCCATCGGTTATTCCTCTACAAGTACATCTCCCTGGTATGCAATTCACAACATTCTCTGAACATTCAGATGTGAGTTCAATTGTAAATGATGAAAGTCGTAGGGTAATCACTAGTGGAAAAAATCCTTATAGAGGCGGGCCTTTGGACACTTATTGAGGCGAACACCGTTCGCTTCAATTAAGGGGGCTGCAACAAGTAGAGGCACTTTTTGAGGCGGGCATTTTACGCCTCTAAAAGGACCTTATTGAGGCGGGCTTAGAAGGCCCGCCTCAACAAGTCCCTCACTTTGGCGCCAAAATGAGGGACTTGTTGAGGCGGGCTTAGGAGGCCCGCCTCAATAAGTAAACACTTGTTGAGGCGGGCCTCTATAGGCCCGCCTCAACAAGTCCCTCATTTTGGCGGGAGTATATACTTATAGAGGCAGGCGTATACAAGCCCGCCTCAACAAGTAGACGCTGAAGATCAAGAACAACATCCATTTCAGAATAGGTTCCTGATTTTATTCACAGAATAATATACAACAAACAACAGATTTCATCAGAGTACAGTCAGGTTCTCAACAACAGTTTACATGACAAGTAAAAACAAGTTCAATCCGATAATAAATACTTTGATGTAAAATACTATGCCCATTGCTCACGAACAACATCCATTTCTTCATAAGTATACGATGTCTTCCTCTTAGGATATAGCTTCATAAAAAACACAGAAATTATTGACAAAAAACACAAATACTATCAATATATAGTTAGTTAAGTTACATACCTTATCTAGTCGGTCATTAGAGTCATAGAGTCCCGTGACTATATCTAACATGAACTTCATGACATAATAGCCACACTCGGTTCCGCCGCTTTGTTGAGCGCACTAATTACACAACATAAGGGGGCTGTCTTAGATACAAGGCCTTTGATTATAAATAAACAAACCTAAAGCGTATAAAATGCTATATGTACCTCTATATTGCAGACTCTCAACGTCTTACGTTTTCCTATTAATGTCTCGCACTTCCCACCTTGATACTTATACACTTGAAATGCCCTAGAAAATCAACATAATACACTCATGAAACTGATATTGTTAATATTCCAAAAAAACTAATTCGTTAGCAAAATAACTTACAAATTCATGATTCCAGATGCATCAGTCGTTTTGTTGCCTTGACCTTTTAGAGAATCAAAAAGATAGACCTGTGCTCTAAATAGGTCTATCACGTACAGAATCCAATGATTGCTACATCATTTAAAAGTAAATTGATAAATATTAATGATTGCTTAAAATACTAATTATATATGAAACTTATTGAAAACACTTACTCTTGATTATATGGGAGCAAAAACAATTTGGCACTGTTAGAATCTTTAATCGTATTCTTAACAGTTTCAGCATTGAACACACGTTGCAAGTAATCTGCTGGAACAGTTGCATCGGCCCTGATTCTAGTGCTTGACACTATCTCAGGACAAATGAACCCAATTCGAGAATTTTCAAATGCATATGTGTGATTGTCCAATAAATACCTGCACATTTAAAGGTATTTGATTAAACGATTATGAATGGTAATGTAAAAATGATTAAAGAAAAAACGATTAAGAATGATAGTTGACAATTAAAAGATAAAGACTGGTCAAAACATTTACATCATGTAGACTTGAATCACAGAAATGTTTAAGCACGCCCCATTAAGGAACTCTTCTACATCGGATGCATTGACGTATGTTTCTTGATCTCTCACATAATTCCAAACCGAGGCATCCAATGGGATGGGAGTACTATCATATATACCACCCGGCGCCGAAGACATAATAAAATGCAAGTATTTGCATGACTGGCCATGACCTCGAATTTCTTCGTTTTCTGCTTCCTTCCTTTTGGCGGCTGATTCTTCCGTTTTACGATCACAGCTACCAACCGCCTCTTTGTTGGACTGAGACTTAAGAGTTATTTGGACATGAAATTTCCAAAAAAATAATAATGAAGTAACATTTGTATTATTGAGCACAAAGGTCTTACCTTTGTATTTTTTGCGCTGTCATCCACCTTTTTAGAGAGAAATGACTTGGACTTCTTTGTTGGGCGTGGAGTATAGTCCTATATATAGAATTATAGATGAGCAAGAGTGAGTAATGTGGTGTACATTATTATTGAGCACAAAGGTCTTACCTCGTCGTCTTCGAAAATCACTAAGCGGATCGGCCATTGCACGAAACTACCCTGAGCACCGCCTAAGTTAGTGAAACCATCACCCGTAGGTACCGGAAGAATATCATCATTATGTCCATCATAAACAAAATCAACTTGGACTTTGTAGTGATCAGGCTTCATCGGTGTAAAGTGTTGGGACGATACACCGTTTGAGGGTTGTACCATACCATCCGCTACAAGCACTTTGTTACCAGAATCTTTATCCTCAAGGGCAAGATGGCATGGAGTCCTTTCCTTTATATAAAGTAAAATGAAAAATGCAATACTAAGGTTGCGGCATGGAATTTTAATTCATGTTATAAGAGGTCTTAGCATGAAGAGTTCATGACAATACTCAAACTCAATCATACCTTTAGCTCACGTGGTTGCGGTGTGGAATCAGGACGAGTGGTATAGGAAGCATTAACAGTAAGTTCAAGAACGGGAGTAGAAGTGGAGTTTGGTTGATTTATATGTAACATGGAGCGTAGTTGCTTTTGGAGGGCCTCAACCACCCTTTTATCTAATTCACCTTCAAACTCCTTTCTAATTTCAGCTTTGATCGATTCGATCAGATCTGATGAAGCTTCACTAGAACATCTTCTCCGTCGTTCTCTTGGACCGAAAGCAACTCTATAACCAACATTTCCACCCATTGCCTTGACACGGCCACGATGATGTTTTTTCCCAATAGCTTTGGTGAGGGCATCCTCATCATCCTCGAAAGTAAGGTTTCCTTTTTCTTCTTCTTCGATATACTCCTCCTATAATGCCAATTAGGAAAGTATAAATTAGTTCATATTTCCAAGTCAATTTAAGTAAATATTCATTAAAAAAGCACTACTTACAACTTTTCTTGCAATTTCTACGGCTTCCTTATTGTTCGGGTTAACTTCCCACTTTCCATCCTTACTTCGAACTTGATGAGCCAAAACTCACTCCTTTGATCTATATTTTCTAGCTCTAGGAACCGATGAGTTCACTAAGGAGCTACTTGACAGAGATAAAGCTGCTTCCGATGGGAGTCGTCCTTCTTTTATCCACTCGTGTCGTTTTCTAATATAACCCGCCTGGCCGGTGAGATGAGAACTCTTGTTTAATACTGCACTTGCCCTTGCTTTCTCACTACGAGCCTGTCAAAAGGCACATAGATTTATAACCAACGATTTCCGCTGACTAGAAATCTTTAATAGTAAAAAGAAATAGCATTATTACCAATGACTCCGGCTTGTAATATTCTTTAAGAAAAACTGACCAATCAGCCTCTGTAATGTGGTGGTAGATTTCCCAAGGCATCTTGTTTGTAGGATATTTCGACGGCTTTTGCTTCTTAGTTATCCATCGACGCACCAACTTGCTCTTGAAATCTCTAAATCGTTTTGCCACACAAGAATGAAAGTATTTTTCCCTTGATTTATCTACATCCTCAATGATGTGGAACATAAGCTGTGGATTTTTACAATAAGTTAGATTAATTGTTAATATAGTATATATTTAAAACAATTTAAAATGTCATTATACCTTGGTCTCCTCCCAAAACCCTTGCCTCGTCTGCTCATCTATCTTTCGGTATTCTTTCTCGTTAATATTAATTCTTTGAGCACAACTCCCAATTTGCTTTCCGTATTCTTTCGACCACTCGCCATCAGGGACATTTAACTCATTAAACTCAAGGTGCATAGGCTTTTTTACTTGAACTCCTTTTGACGGACCATGCCCTTTAGCGATCTGTGTAATCGCGCTAACACCTTGTGATTCATGATCACCTTGGGTAGGGAGAATAGCATTTCCACTTTCGTTAGACATAGTGGCTAGAATTCCTGCAACAAGCACACACAAAAATCTACCTAAATGTAAAAAAAAAAAACTTATTGTAAAATAAAATTAACTTATTGTAAAATAAATGATCCTCAATCTCATCAATATCATCTAACCGCCTTATATTCTTACAATCACGGCATGGACAATAGATTTTTTCGGCTTTCGTACTCCGTTGGTGTGCTAAAGCACATCTAATGAACTCCTCAACCCCACTCAAGTATTGTGTCATAGTATGATCACCGTACATCCAAGGACGACTCATTTCTAGTAATAAATGCAAAACAAGGAAGATTAAATACTCATTTCTAGTAACTATCCCGCCAAGGGCCTAAATAGATAATAATACGCAACCAAGCAAGAAAAAATACAAACTCAACTATCCCGCCAAGGGCCTAAATTATGAATTCTATCCCGCCAAGGGCCTAAGGAATTAGGGTAGAAGTATTACCTTGACCCAATATCGATCCTTCAAGACAATGCCCTTATCAGCCTGCAGAATGTCATTTCACCAATTAAATAAAGAATGTGATTCTTTTCACTTTTGCTTTATTTATATAGCTTTCCTTTTCACTTATTAAATTAATAAACCGTAAAAATGTGATCCTCTAGTATATTACATCCTCAATACATTATAATACATAGATTATGAGACTTTGTTTTTTTAATGTACAAGTCAACCGATAACAATAAGACAGTTTCGATCCCTTCTAGAAAACCCTTATCCAAAGGCAGAAAATATAGAGAAACCACTGCTATAGGGGCATTTCATCAAACACCTTCAGTGTGCCGCATCAGAAAACTAACATTCTTAACTAAATTTATGATGAATATAAATCAAATCTTTTGCTCTTCATTTTCACAAACTGGAAGCCCAATCAAGGAATCAATTAGGAAGGGAAAGGACTATGTCGTAAGGACTGATCTTAAGGAGTATTCCGACAAACCGATTAAGCTTCTAACAGAGCCAAACCTTCCTGTTTTCAAAAAAGAGTGCAAGGACTAAAACATTTAAACACAAAACACACAAATTCGAAATTCATGATTAATGTAACAGAAGGCACGAGCTTTCAATAGGCAGAAAAAGACGAAGAAGAAGTATATAATTAAGATTGATGAAGTTGAGGTCGACGACAATACGAGCAAATTAAAGTGTAGAGTTTAGCGGAATTGGAGAAGTAAAATAGGGTGTCAGATGAGTTTACCAGCGAAATCGGGTGAGGTTGAGGATGGCGTTTTGGTGAAACCTCGAGTTCGTTGTTGATACTTGTTGAAGGGAGTATTAGAGGGAGCTCGGCGAAGGGAGGTGAAGTCGGAGCTCGGCGAAGACGGATACAAAGAGGAGATGAAGGCGCGCACAACTGTTGTTTTTTTAATTAGGGTTGAGCTTATAGAGGCGGGCCTAACACGCCTGCCTCTATAAGTATTGGTATAATAGAGGCGGGCCTTACATGCCCGCCTCTATTGGACATACTTATTGAGGCGGGCTTTAAGAGGCCCGCCTCAACAAGCTTTAATTGAGGCAGACTACTTGGCCCGCCTCAATTAGTTAGCATTAGAGGCGAGCCTTACCCTGCCCCGCCTCTAATACTTTAGCGGGAAATGTTTTTTCGGATACTTGTTGAGGCGTATAAATTAATTATCCGCCTCAAAAACCAACAAAAGTGATTGCCTAAGTCGTTGTTGAGGCGTATTGAACTATGTACGCCTCTAAAAGGGAGCCTCAAAAAGTGTTTTTTCCACTAGTGAATGATGCTTACTGCATACTTTGAAGCGAATGCGACTTTGGCAAATGCACCTCAATATTTGTACTATGAATTCCCTGAATGGTTTGTGTGGAATAAGACTGCTCAAACGTAGACCCAATGAATTAGGCGAGCTTGTATTGGGAGAATGACATATGATGCTCTAGCAGAAGATGAACGTGACTATCTAAGGCTACTATTATGTAACATACATGGTGCAAAATTGTTTGACAACCTGAGACCGTCAATGGATATGTATGCGCAACTTTTAAAGAGGCTTGTGAACAATACGGCTTTTTCGAGCATGACCACTATGTTGACGCTTGTATGGAGGGTGCAATGGTCGTCCAAATGCCGCATGTGTTGTGAAGACTTTTCGCTACAATATTAAACTTTGTTGACTCTGCTAACCCTCGTAATCTTTTATTCAAATACTATTTGTCCCTGTTTGAGGATTTCGCACACATGTATCTATGTCAAGAGAAAAGGGTTGCACATATGACGTACCGTGAAGTTGATAAACACTTGGAATCAATGGGCGCAAAAATCACGTCCTACAACATTCCTTTCCCGCAAAATCTGATCAATCCGAACTTAAGAGCAACGTGCGATATCAGTGATGCGCTAAATGCTCTTGTTCCCAATGAGTACTTAAATGCCGATGCTATCTTGAACACTCATCAGTGTCACGCGTATGACTGTATTATTGATTCTATTTTACACAACAAGGAGGATGCATTCTTTATAGATGGTCCTGGTGGTACTACACAGACTTTTTTATATTGCGCTCTTTTTGCCAAATTAAGATCACTTGGCAGAATTGTCCTTCCAACCGCCACCTCCGGTATTGCTGCATCTAATATCCCACTGGTCAAACTGCACATTCACGTTTTAAGATTCTTATTAGCACCGAGGGCGCAATCGCATGCAATGTGTCAAAGTAGAGTAGCTTGTCATCTTTGATACAAGAGGCGTCATTAGTTATTTGGGACGAGACATATATGGCCAAAAAAGAAGACATTGAAGCATTGGATACACTTTTGCGGGATTTGTGCAACAACAATGCTTTGTTTGGAGGCAAGGTTGTCGTTTTCGGTGGCGACTTCCATCAGGTGCTTCCTGTAGTTTCAGAAAAGTCGCAAGAGCATTTCATTTCTACAAGTTTAGTGAATTCATATCTATGGCCGAGCTTAAAATGGTTTACGCTAACTCAAAATATGCGTGCACAACATGATCCTGAATTTGCACAATTTCTATTGAATTTGGGTAACGGTTGCTACCAGAAAGTATCTTTGTCTAGAATACAACTGCCACATGATATAGTTTCATGCAACACTACTTCTAATACATGTGCCAGACAGCTCGTTGATGCAATTTTTCCTGAGATATACAGGGGCACATTCGATCCACACATTTTTAGTGATCACCGACGCCCGCTGCGGCCCCTAGCTTGCCTATGCCAACTTTTTCAGGCCCCGACCAGTTTGTCCCGCACACCAACAAGACACAAGGCTCCATTAGTCCACAGGAGGCCAGACAACCAGAGAGTGTCGAGAGAATTGGCCAATGGCTCGATCGTTGCCACTCGCCTCGCCTTGCCCGCGTAGCCGCTAGGGTTTCTATTCCTAATGCCGGCAATGATCTGTCTCTTTGCACCATCACCCGCGCCAAAGCCAAGGAACTCTAATCTAGGAACACAGAGGGACTAATGACTCAAGGAGTGCCGAGGGAAAGTCAAGTTGGCTCGGTCGTGTTGCTTGTGGCTCATCCAGGTGCATTGGCGTCGATCCCTTGAAGCCAAATTGGGCGTAAAGCTGGGCTTTCAATGTGGACGTGATTTCTATTTCTTTTTGTCATTTTCTCAAGCCTTTTTAATGAGATTTTCTAGCTTGAAATTAAGTCTAATTCAGTTATGATGCTTGGCATGTCAGGGGTCCCTTGTAACTTGTTTTTCCAAGGCTATATATAGCCTTCAACCCCTTCATTGTAAGCACGTTCAATTCAATAAAAAAGCAGCAACTTTAAGCTCATTTCTATCCATGAAAAGTCCCAAGTTCGTGTGTCATATCGAGCTACTCTTGATCTCCTCCCTTGGGTGAGTTATATCCCACCATAACAGATCAAGCTTGTTCTTCCTTAGGGGTGCGTCACATCCTACTTTGAAGTCCACCTATCCAGCAACTCATCTTTACCATCCGCTCATCCAAACACCCATCTCCACCCTCCTCAAATCCTCACTCGTAGATCCATCCTCCATCATTCCTTTTCTCCCTTGGCAAAGCTCGGTTCCCTCTTTTGAAGTCAGGATGTGTCCCTTCCTTCATGTGGACCTCAGTTGAAGCATTTTTCCTTGCACCGTGGATGAAGAGAAAGCAAATCCTATGATGTGATATCAGAGCCACGCAAGGTAACACTCGAAATTTTGGTTTGGAAGTCGATCTTAGTTCTTCTTGCAAGCAAACCTGATTCCGTGCCATTGTTGAGTGAGTTTACTGAAGTTCTAGCTTGAAAACGTGGGAGTTTGCAGGTTAGAGACAACCTTTGGGTTGAAATAAACTGCTTTGAATTAACACTTGCAATAATTGAAGCCACTTCTATCAATTCAACTTAACTCTTTGAATTTCCTGCAATAACTGAGTCGAGTTTTCTGGTTTTCTTTTTCTTATTTTGCTGCATCAAACCTTGATTGAATTTGTGTGATTCATGTAACCAACTGGACCAATCAAGGAGCTAAAAGATACGGGAAACGACTTGAGACAACTCAAGCCAACTGAAAACATTCAAAAAATAAAATTCCTTCAGAAACTAGGTGTGTGCTCATCTCAGTTAAGAGATTTGCTCTCAATTCTGTTGTCTCAAGAGTAATCAAAGGGATATAGCCCAAGAAAAGTCGAGAAATAAAGGCCTAGTAGCCAGAAAAATTCGAGAAAAGAAGTGAATGATCGAAAAAGAGTGGCAATGTCAGAAAAAAGCAAACAAAGTTGAACTTGAGGACCTTCTCCTAGTACCTTCTTTGGTGACTTGAGTTGGTTTGTTTGGCTGCATAAATTTCCGAGTTCACTCAAAGTTTGTTGTGTTTTTTATTGGTTTGCAAAACTACCCCATCCAGTTAGCCTTGTTTTGGTGAGCTTGCAGTTGAACTTTGTGATGACTTTTGAATAAAATATTTAAGCGCTTGCGTGCTCAGGGAACCATTGATTGATCTTGTCTTCTTTAGTTCTTGTTTCTTGGGTTTTGCTTCGGTTGCTAACCTTGTAAGAAAAGGCATGGATCCTACGGATAAGAGCAAGGGCCCTCCATGTAAGTGAGCCACTTCCTACGCCTCCTATCACCTTGGAGGCCATCATGCAAGCCCTTCAACTCAATGACACCAAGAGGGCTTAGGACAAGGAAGAAACCACACAGCTTATCCAAACCATGGAAGCCAAGTTGGAA
Source organism: Rheum nobile (assembly GCA_027886185.1). NCBI lineage: Eukaryota > Viridiplantae > Streptophyta > Magnoliopsida > Caryophyllales > Polygonaceae > Rheum > Rheum nobile. The sequence goes on along the minus strand of WOAB01000072.1, from coordinate 1,182,111 downwards.
GCAAAGAGTGAGAAACAACTCAGCTGGGTCCAAACCAACAATGGACGTTAAGATGATCAACAATCTCATTCTTCTCAAGACCACGAGTCTCCTAGGGTGCTGCCTCAAGTGACCTTTCCCGAAGCTGCATCAACTTCATATCTTCCCGGAGCTGCATCCATTCCCCTTCACTCCGCACCTACCTCCTATGCTCCACCGGTTGCTAACACCACTTATATACCCTATGTGACGACTTCAAGAGTTGAACAAGGTATGGATGAATTCCTTCAATTCAGTTCCCATCTTTGCCTACTATGCCCACTAACCATTCAGGGCAAGGTGCAAGAAGACCGCTCATGTTGCCACGGCGCAATGTAGCTGGCCCATATCCTTCGAGAGAACAAGTTAGGGAGAGAAATAATCCTCCTTCTAGGCGACAACCACCAGCCCCTAGAGGCTACTATGAGGAAGACTATGAGAGGTCACGTGGAAGAGAGCCAACTCATGGTGTGAAGCTTGAAGTTCAAAACTTTGGAGGTACCTCGGATGTAGAAGCCTTCCTTGATTGTGTTTCCAAGACCGAGGTTGTGTTTGACTTCTACAACTACCATGATGCTCAGCGAGTTGCCATTACTACCATTAAATTTGTGGACTTTGCTTATTATTGGTGGCTTGAGTACAAGGAAGAAAGGGAGTACAAGAGCTGGCCACCAGTTACGACTTGGGAAGAACTCAAGGAAGTTTTTCATTCTAGGTTTGTTCCCGAGGAATACACTGAGAGGATTCATGCTAAACTAGAACAAATCAAGCAAGGGAGTAGGACTCCCGACGAGTACTACAAGGAGCTTAGGACTCTTATGTTTTGATCCGGACTTCGGTTCCCCGAGGGGTATGTTATCTCTAAATTTGTCCATGGCTTATCTACTGAACGTAAGTCCATTGTGAGCATGCAGCACTTCGTGAGAGGTACACCCATTGAGGAAGTGCTTCACTACACAACCACATGTATATGAACCTTCCACACAAGCGGCCACTAACTACCTCCACAAGGCCATGACAATCCCCAAGTTCTAGCACCTCCCAACTCCAGCCAAGGCGCCAAGAGCCACGGCAAGGCACTCCTCAAGTGCAGCTACGGAGGAATTGATAAGCTCTAAGGATCTATGAAGCCACGGTGCAAAGCAATGCCTTCAAGTTCTCACAAACCCGGATTGTCGTCAGAGGAGTGTTCTGGAAGAAACAAGATTGCAACCCGACTCGATGCTTCTCCACGGTAGTTCCGAACGTGGGTGTGATGTAGACTGGATGTAGATGATGGAAGAGGAAGCACATATCGTGACTTGAAGATTTGGTGGACGAAATCTTAAGAGAATCTGAGACAGGATTCTGCCAGATTTCAGCGAAAGGTGGATTGTGTTGTTTGTGGGGATAGGCGATCTTCTTGGATTGGATTTGACACACCAAAACAATAGGATCGAAAGATCTTTGCCTTAGAGATATGACACACTCCTTGAACTCAGATCAAAAGGGTTTCTTGATGCAACTCACAAGAAAGAAAAACAAGAACCTCGGTTCTCAAAGAAAATGAATCTTTTTGGATTAAAACTGAACTAACTCTCAAAATTAACTAAGGCAAGCTTATATAGGTCATAACAACCTCATATAGGGCCGGCCTATCTAATGAAAAGTAAATAACCGATCTATTTAATGAAGAGCAAATAATAACTCCTAAAGATAGAATTCAAAACAAATATCCAAATAACAAGCAAGGAAATATCTTGGCTACTCTTAGCTACTTGATATGCACGTGACCCATTCTTGAGGGTCTCCTTGTGATGCTCCCACTAAGGCAAGGCTCTCATGCAGCTTGGAGTGAAGTCTTCTCGTCATTGCCCTAGTGATGACCCCGGGCTCTTGATCTTGATCTTGAGGTGGTTCTTGATCTTGTTCCGAGCCTGAGTCTTGATCATCTTGATGTGACGAGGTCATAGTCACATCATCCTCCCCCACTAGGAAAGGATTCGACCTCGAATCAAGCACGTCCATGTCCTCCTCATTGTCTACCAAAAAGGGCACCAAATCAGCCACATTGAGCACATCATGTACTCCTAAAAGATGGTGGCAAATCCAGCTTCTATGCATTGTCATTAATCTTCTCAAGCACTTGAAATGGACCATCTCCCCGTGGTTTGAGCTTTGAGTTCCTAAGTGTAGGGAACCTTTCCTTCCTCAAATGCACCCAGACCAGATCTCTTAGTTCAAATAGCACTTCCTTGTGCCCCTTGTCCGCTAGCTTCTTGTATTGCATAGCTCGACGCTCAAGTTGAAGGCATGTCTCCTCATGCAGCCGCTTGATGTCCTCGGCCTTCTCAGCTCCTTCATTGCTTTCTCGGTCCTGAATAGCCAAAGGCAGCAACTCTAATGGTGTCTTCGGATTATGGCCATAGACCACCTCAAAAGGCATTCTCTTAGTGGTTGTATGGACGGTCCTATTATAGGCAAACTCTATGAATGCTAAGCACTCCTTCCACCTGCGCAAGTTAGTTTGCAACATAGTTCTTGATGAGAAACAACCCTCCAAAGGTGAGGCTTTGTTCCTCTAGAAGCTAGATCTAGCCCAAGGGGTTGCTTCTTCTCCTTCCTAAGCTTGAAGACCCTTCAATGGCACTTGAAGATGAGGATGGTTCGCCGGAGAGAGGAGGCCGAGCAGCCTAGATGGTGGTGGCTCCGGGGAGATCCAAGGAAACCCTCCCTTGGGGTTTCCTTGGCCGTGAAGAACTTGAACCGATTTGATGCTTGTGGATTTGAGTGAGAGATTGTGAGAGATTGAGAGAAGGAAGAGATTTGGAAGATGTTTGAGTTGATAGAATTAATTGGATGCCTTAGGGGAGGTTTACTCTACCCAAGGTAATGTTCCAATTCTATATCTTCAACTAGTGAGAAAAGGAAGACAAGACAATACTTAAATAGTCTAGGGTTGCTAGGGGATTAGGAGCCCATATGCAAATGGGTCCACACATCCACAAAAGGAAACACACTAAAATAAGTAGCAAAGGGAAACACACTAAGGAAATAACAAAGGAAAGCCAAGGCGGAAGGCAAACCCTGACTCGGCCAGGAACTCGGCCGGGTCTTGGCCGGGTCAGGCTCAGTCGACGTAACTCGGCCCCTGACTCGGCCGGGTCAGGCTCAGGTGGGCCGGGTCAGGCTCAGGTGCCTTTCCTTCGTGTCGCGCGCCTTGATGCCTTGGAGTCCCGCGCCTTGATGCCTTGGAGTCGAAGCCGGGGATAAAAGCCATAATGGCTTGGATATAGACGTGCGCACAAATGCCTTAGAGTCAAAGCATTGTCGATGCTTGAGTGTCGTGGCATTGATGCGTCGGCGTCTTGGGTTGGTACTCATCACTCTCCCCTTCTTGAAGGAGAATTGTCCTCAATTCGATCATCGGGGACCGGCGGCACATAAGGCAAGTAGGCATCCATAAGACGGCTTGGAAGAGCTCCCAACGCCATGTCAGGTGTACTCCAAGGAGACGTCAAAAAGGCCCTAAGCAAGGTTGCCGCCGACATGGTCCTACAACAAAGCAACTCAACAACAAAATGTGAGAATATCCTACTCCCCGGGGTGGCTCTACGAAGGGCCCAAGGCACGGTCCAACAGGGAGATGGGGTCGGTTCATGCGCAACCCTAATGGGGTAGGTGATTGGAGGGCTTAGGTCCGGTGGCCAAATGTGGAAAAGGAAAATAGTGGCCATCCTCAAGGCAAAGTGTGAGATCCTACAAGTTAGGGGGTTGGCCATGTGGGAGAGATGAACTAGTAGCACCCAAAGAGAATCTCTCCCCTTCTTAGGAGTTGGCCACCCGACTACAAGGGTGAGACACACAACCACCCAAGTTCTGGTATAAGAGAATACAAGAATGCTAGGGTCAGGAGGGCGATACCTAGGACAAATCAATGGGACAAACACCCAAGCACGGGGCCACCAACCAAGAGACAAGCTATGGTGAGGTCCTAACGAAAGGGTCCCTAAGGAGGCTAGGTGCGGGGCTATCCTCAAAGGCTCCGTGTCAACCTGAAATACCTTATGCATGAGGTGCCTAGGAAGGGATGTATGGCCAGTCCATAAAGGTCCATAATCAACATGATACTCCATGGGTAAGGGGTTCCAAGGAAGCGCTCTAGGTATAATCCTCAAAGGTCCCCAAACAACATGACAAACCTTTTGCAAAGAAAACCTAGGGGAGGATCTAGGCATACTCAAGGACAAGGAGGAGAGATGGCAGCCCGTACCCCCATAATAGGCCCAAAAATCAACATGGCAAAGACGCATAATAAGGGAATTATCATGGTATGGGGTACGCATACTCAACACATGACGCGTCTAAAGGATGGAATATGCAAAACACACAACATACGTCACTAGGAGAGGAAAGGAATGAAGTGAATACATCTCATGCAACAAGGATGGGGAGCTATGAAGCAAACATGAGTATGCCAAATCCAAGGGTATAACAATCAAGCCTTTTGTATTGCCTAAGGCACTACATGCAATAACATGAGAGGTATATGCCATAGTAAGTGTAAGGTCATGTGCAAGAGTAGTGGCATCACTCTTCCTAAGCCTAAGTATATGCTTCATGATGCAACAAGTCAAACAATTGTCATACTTAGGCATGTAGGAAATAACAAGGAAGAAGTAAAACTTTGCCGGCATGAAGTGAGACATGGAACTATAATGCAAACAAGAATGTGTGGTCCGAGATGCAAAACAGTGTGTCTTCATAAATAAAGCTCTATCCAAATGTGTAAATGGACACGCATGCAAAGTATCACTCAAGGGCATAAAAGGAGAGACAAAAGAAGGTACCTCCCTAAATATAGGGGACATTGGAGCGTCTCCGTTGTAGGGGTTAAGAGCTGGCCTTGGCGGCTTGTAAGGCTCATCATCCATAGCATGGATCTCCTCTTGGAGTGAGAATGGCAAGCAAGAAGGAACAAGAGGTGTGGCATCCACCCAAGGCATAGCCAAAGAGCTCATGGAGTTGCGAGTGATGATAGGGCGAGGCACCCACTGAGGCGCAACCAAGGCACCCCCAGATGCGGTCATGGATCCTTGAGGCGCAACAGGGGCGCTACACGGCATAGCCGAGATGCGTTGAGGCACGGCCAAGGCGTGCTGGGGCTCGGACAAGGCGCGATGGGGCTCGGGCAAGGTGTCATGGCACGACGCGGATGAGGCGTCGTGAGGAGCGGCTGAGGCCATGTGAGGCGCGCCCGAGTCAATGTCAAACACGTCCAAAAGAGGCTGAGGCGCATGCAAGGGTACCTGAGGTGCGACCAAGGCGCATGTAGGCTCTTCCAAGGCAAACTGAGGCGCGGCCATAGAACGAGAAGGCACCACCGAAACTATCCGAGGTGCGACCAATGCATGTTGAGGAGCGCCAATTGCAGCGTTGTTGTGGACCTCTTCCCAAGGCGCAACCACGTCAATAGTAGCCTCTCCGTGGGCTTCATGGTCGGAGATGTGGTGGTTGAGCATCGGGAAGGCGCGTTCAAACGCACTTGCGCTGGCTAGCGTGGATCTCGGGGCATAGTGGTGAGCCATGACATAGACGAGTTGGGCCCAAGTTTGGATGGGCGGGAAGTCTCCGAGGCGTATGCATTCTTGCACCTTTGGCCACCACGTGCGGGCATAGTCGGTGAAGTACCAAGTGGCGATGCGCACCTCCTCGCGAGCATCATAATCCCAGCGGCCAAAGACATAGCGTGTGTGGCGCTCCCATGCTAAGAACTCGGAACCACCGTCGTTGCAACCGGTGAAGGAGTAGAAGGACACCCCTACACCATGGCCCGCGAGGTTTGACCGGGGCCTAGCTCGAGCATGCCAGTAACCGGGTGGCATGCGGTCATATCCTCCTCTTGGTGGGACAGAGTGAGGCGCTAAGGGGCGCTTGGAGTTGCGGCCGGGGACACCATAGGAGGCTCGAGGTCGAGGGCGGTGGAATTGTTCAAACCCGAAGGCTTCCTCGAGTAGATAATCGAACTCCTCTTCTATAGGATATTCCATGGCCTCATCACCTAGGAAAACCAAAGGAAAACGCCAATCAAATGTTCCAAGGAAAGTAGTAAGACATAACACAAGACCAAATAAAACAAACAAGGGAAATGCAAGAAGGAGATATCAAACAAACAACACATACACACAATGATGTCTACACAACAAGGTAAGTGAGGTCGAGAGCAAGCTACGCCAAGGCAATCAAGCGAATGCAACAAGTAAAGGGACAAGCTAGGCTGCGGTGGAGCATGTAACTTGATAAATGGGAGGAACCCAAGACACCTTCTAACCAAGCCAATGTGTATATCTCAAGCTAATATAGATAAAGGACCAAAGGGTAACTTAGGATGGCAAGCTCAATGGGAGAGCAATTTGGCCAACCTATGGGTCCAACAAAAGGGTGAAGTAGCTATGGCAAGGGAGAGAAGAACATGGAGGGGAGGGCTTAGTGGCCCAAGTTGCCAAGTGAGGGTGAGAGAGCCCACCAAGGGTTGTGGCTACAAACCGAAAGAAAGAAAAGAAAAGAAGCTTGATCTTCACTTTGCCCTTCTCGTTTTTTTTTTGGGTCTCTTGCCTTTTGTTTTGACCTCTTGAAAATATATTTGGCTTTTTCTTAGTCAAAGGAAGCAATGACTAGCAAGACTTAGTGTTTTGATGCAAGGAGTGGAGCCACAACACTTTTTTGTAATGAAGGCAACAAGGGTATGCAGATTTTTCTTTGTTTAGAATTGCCAAGTCACCATGTAGTGGTGTGACTAGGCCTAAGAAGAGAAGAGGAAGAGGGCCCCTTGCCACATCATAATTTCAGCCCCCTAAATAAAACTCCACTTAGATTGTCCTCCAATACCTCCCACTAACCCATCATCGTAAGGTACTAGTTGGTCTTTACCTAAAAAAGCCCAAGGAGACAAATAGTACTAGGAGAAGGTAGAGAAGGCCTCCCAAGGACAAGGTACATGCAAGGGACAAAAGGACAAGGGGGACCACAAGTACACAATTCAAACAAGGGCAAGCAAGCAAGGGAGGGGAGTGATTTCGGCTGGTAGGGGCTGTTGGGTGACAGATGGGGTGGTGGTGGGCGGAGCTAGGGCGGCGGAAGGGGTTTTCCGGCGGCCGGAGGTGGTGGAGGTCGCCGGAGATGGGTTTTTTTTGTGTGTTTTTTGGTTGTTTTTGTAAGGGAAGCTAGGAACAACTAATCTAAACATGAAAATAGCATGGAAAACATGAAGAAACACATGGAAACCAGAGAAAATCTGAGCATGCAAACTTCAACACAAAACAAGAAGAACAAGAAAAAAAATTCTAGCTAGCAAGGAAGCTAAAGAGCAAAACACATGGAAACATGGAAGCAACACAAGAGAACATACTAGCTATGAACATGAATCATTAAAAATGAACTTTTAAAGGGAGAAAATGACTTAGCTTGGGCACTTGGCTCTTGATACCAATTGATGAGAAACAACCCTCCAAAGGTGAGGCTTTGTTCCTCTAGAAGCTAGATCTAGCCCAAGGGGTTGCTTCTTCTCCTTCCTAAGCTTGAAGACCCTTCAATGGCACTTGAAGATGAGGATGGTTCGCCGGAGAGAGGAGGCCGAGCAGCCTAGATGGTGGTGGCTCCGGGGAGATCCAAGGAAACCCTCCCTTTGGGGTTCCTTGGCCGTGAAGAACTTGAACCGATTTGATGCTTGTGGATTTGAGTGAGAGATTGTGAGAGATTGAGAGAAGGAAGAGATTTGGAAGATGTTTGAGTTGATAGAATTAATTGGATGCCTTAGGGGAGGTTTACTCTACCCAAGGTAATGTTCCAATTCTATATCTTCAACTAGTGAGAAAAGGAAGACAAGACAATACTTAAATAGTCTAGGGTTGCTAGATGATTAGGAGCCCATATGCAAATGGGTCCACACATCCACAAAAGGAAACACACTAAAATAAGTAGCAAAGGGAAACACACTAAGGAAATAAGAAAGGAAAGCCAAGGCGGAAGGCAAACCCTGACTCGGCCAGGAACTCGGCCGGGTCTTGGCCGGGTCAGGCTCAGTCAACGTAACTCGGCCCCTGACTCGGCCGGGTTAGGCTCAGGTGGGCCGGGTCAGGCTCAGGTGCCCTTCCTTTGTGTCGCGCGCCTTGATGCCTTGGAGTCAGGCGCCTTGATGCCTTGGAGTCGAAGCCGGGGATAAAAGCCATAATGGCTTGGATATAGACGTGCGCACAAATGCCTTGGAGTCGAAGCATTGTCGATGCTTGAGTGTCGTGGCATTGATGCGCCGGCATCTTGGGTTGGTACTCATCAGTTCTAAGCAAGGTGCCAAGAGTAAGATTTGTTACCTCAGTTTGCCCATCCGTTTGAGGATGACAAGTAGTGGAGAAGAGAATCTTGGTCCCTTGCTTGGCCCATAGTGTCTTCCAAAAGTAGCTAAGGAACTTCACATCTCTATCTGAAACAATAGACCTAGGAACTCCATGCAATCTCACAATATTATCAAAGAACAAACTAGCAACATGAGATGCATCATCAGTTTTATGGCAAGCTATGAAATGCGTCATCTTAGAGAACCTATCTACCACGACAAAGATGGAATCACGGCCTCTCTTATACCTAGGTAGACCTAGCACAAAGTCCATAGAAATATCCTCCCAAGGCATCCTAGGAATAGGTAATGGTGTGTATAATCCATGGGGCTGCACTTTAGACTTAGCACGCAAACAAGTAACACATGAAGCACATAAATTCTCTACTGATTTAAGCATATGAGGCCAATAAAAGTGCTCCCTAAGAGTATGTAAAGTCTTAAGTACCCCGAAGTGTCCCATTAAACCGCCCCCATGAGCCTTTTGCAATAAAAGCCTCCTAGATGATCCCTTTGGAATGCACAACCTATGACCCTTAAATAAGAACCCCTCATGCATATAAAACTGATCCTTACTTCCCTTAGACACGCATGTAGTATAAATATCACCAAAATCAGAATCATTAGCATAGAGTTCTTTCATGAAAGCAAAGCCAAGTAGTTTAGCATCCAAAAGAGATAGAAGAGAGTACCTCCTAGATACGACATCCTCCACCACATTGTCCTTACCCTTCTTGTGCTTGATCACATAGGGAAAAGACTCAATGAACTCGACCCACTTGGCGTGTCTCTTGTTGAGCTTATTCTGCCCCTTTAAGTACTTCAACATCTCATGGTCGGAATGGATCACAAACTCCTTAGGTAAAAGGTAATGTTGCCACACCTTGAGCACACGAACAAGAGCTAGGAGTTCCTTATCATACGTGGGGTAGTTCAACTCAGCCCCTCCCAGTTTCTCACTAAAGTATGCCATCGGTTTGCCCTCTTGCATAAGGACACCTCTCAACGCAATCCCGGATGCATCACACTCAACTTCAAATGTGTTGTGCTTGAGGATCGGGTGACTCTCGGTGCAAGAATTCGCTCGTCGACGCCTCGGAACACAAGAACTCAAGACAACAAGATTCCAGCAAGATTCCAGAATTTGTCCTGACTTCAATGGGGTCGTTCTTCTTGCTACGAACTCCCAAGTGGATGATTCCGGCCACAATAGTTAGCTAATGAAGTCTAGTTTCTGTCCTCGAAATTTGAGCACAATTGGACCATGGAAACGAAAGTTATTGTGTTTTTACTGAGGGGTCGCTGGGAGTTCCGGGAAGGAATTTCAGCGAAATGATTGTTGTGGATGTGGATGATCGAATGGTTGATGAAGATGGACGAACAAGTGAAGGATAAGCAGTATTCAACAAGTGGATACGACTCACCACTTAAAGAAGAAAGAAATGATCTTCTACGAAGGGATGTGACTCACCCTAGGCAAATGATCAAGGTGTTTGATCGATATGACTCACGATCAAGGATAAGTGTTCGATACTACGCACGAACAAGGTGAAGATGAAGGAGTTCTTGATCAGAAAAGTTCTCAATTGGATATATTTCAACATGTCTACAATCTGAAAGGGAAATGCCTTATATAGGCTGCTGAAAATAAATAAAGAAAAGGCTAAAATAGCCACTACGTCCTAGCACTTAGTAAGGCCACGACTCAGCCTTTTAGGGAAAAATAATTGTTTTTAAAACAAAGAAAACTGAATTGAAATTGTCTGGAATTAATTGAAACAAGTCAAGCTTGTTCTCCACATGATACAAGCTCCGGAGGTGCCAAGTTTGCCGGACTGGCCTTGATGCAAATGACCGAGCCAAGGTCACATGAGCTCGGCGTTCCTATGCTCACGAGACCCTCCTTGAGGTGGTGGTGAAGTTGGCGAGCTCGGGCTCGAGTGATGGCGCCAGGCTGCATCTCCTCCGTAGTCTCCTTCTCTTCCATGGCCGCTTCCATGGCCGCGGCCGCGGGCGCTGCTTGAGATGCCGCGGTCGCGGTTGAGAGGCCGAGGTCGCGGTCTCCTTTGCTTTCTGCCGCGGGCGCTGCTTTAGATGCCGCGGTCGCAGTTGAGAAGCAGCGGCGCGGTCTCCTATGCTTTTCGGCCTCGGGCGCTGCTTGAGATGTCGCGGTCGCGGTTGAGAGGCCGCGGTCGCGGTCTCCTTTGTGTTCGTCCGCAGCCACCTCCTCTTCTAGCTCATCTTCACTCGACATGTCTTGAGTGTCTTGAGGTGTTTTGAACACATCATCCTCCCTCTCTTGAAAGGGATTCGACCTCGAATCCAGCTCGTCAAGGTCTTCATCTCCTTCCATGCAATAGTTATCCTCATGTGGGGTGCCTTCCTCTCCTGGCTCAAATGGGACCTCCCCGGACTCCAGCCTTGAGCCAATGATGTTCCTGCCTTCTTGACCTGCAATAAAACCACTAGAAACTCCATGCAACACCACAACTTTTTCATTAATAGGGTTAGTCTCATAAAGTGCATTAGAAAGTTGAGGGTATGCAATGAATTGAGGTATAATTGGCTTGGCCAAGAGCATATGATTAGAAGCACCACTTTTGCTTCCAATTGCCATCTTCCTACCTTTGGCTTGCTCTACTTGTTGGCTGACCTTCTTTTTCTCTCTAGCCACATGGTCAGCCATGATTTCATGGGGCATCATAGGTTTTAGAGTGATTCTCTTACCATTCATGATAAAAGAATATTCATTTGTCACTCCTTGATGGATGACACCCTTATCAAACTGCCATGGGCGGCCTAGGAGGAGATGACATGCGGTCATGGGCAAAACATCACACACAACCTCATCCACATATCCTCCTATGGAAAACTGAATGATGGCTTGGTCCTTGACCTTAAGGGGCTTGTCGGAATTCAACCAACAAAGTATGTAGGGCTGCGCATGAGAAGTGGTCAATAGATTGAATCTACTCACCACTTCTTGATCAATCAAGTTGCAACAAGAGCCACTATCAATGATGACACTACACACCTTCCCCTTAATGGTGCACCTAGTGTGAAAGATAGTCTCTCGTTGGCTAGGTACACTTGGACCCTCCGAGGCTATCAAAACCTTCTTAGCCACAAAACAATCTCCTTGGGCAGCAATTACGTGTAGCTCCTCCAACTCTTCCTCATTCGCAACAACTTCTTCTTCACACTCATCCTCGGATTCATATTCTCCTAGAGTGTTAAGAAGAACTTGTGATAAGCACTACTTTGTAGGGCTTAACTAAGAGTCATTAGAGGGTTTATTGGTGCCATTCGGGTAGATTTAGACACATTCATGTGTATGGCGTTTGGGGGCAAAGTTGGTGTTTTTGGAGGTATTTGAGCTATTTTGGAGATCATAGGAAACACTGAGGATGAAGCCACCAGTAGAAGACGCCAAGGAGTTATGAAGTATTGGCGAGGAGGTGCTGAAGACACACTTTTGGAGGCCTTGGGAGCATTCGGAGCTGAAGAGACGAAGACACTAAAGGAGTGGCTTCACGGCAGCCGCTGTTCACATCGCGGCGACCGCCGCCAAAGGATTCCCAGCCACCATGGCTACGACTTAAGAACGGCGACCACCGTTTAAAGCCGGCGACCGCCGCGATTACGGCGCCCGCCGCCCTCTCTACGGCGCCCGCCTCCACTATCAGAAGCCCATCGAGCCCGTTTCCAGATCTGTTTTATTTTGGATTGTTTTATTATGGTTTTAGTATTTTCGTTTTAGGTTAATTTAGACTGATTTACTTTTAGTATTTTAAGGGTAGAGAAAAGGCTTATTTCCTATATCTCTCGAACCCTAATTTCACTTTTCATTCTACGTACTTTGCTATGAAGAACTAAGCCACTCTTGCTTAGTCAGACGATGAAACTTTCGTTTTGATTCAGTTGTGAGATTCTCGTTCTTAATCTATTGCATGGATTTTATCTATTCTCTTGCTTGATTGCTTATGATTGATATTGATAATTTCTAGTCTGATCAACTAGGGTTTGTTGTTATTGATCTATTGCTAGATTTAGATTGTTACTGGTTGAGCATATCTATTTCAGAGTAGCAACTACATCGTGCTAGTATCTGGTTGTCCTAGTCTTATGCAGAAGAGAATTGATTTACATTCTAGGATAAAAGCTAGTTGTTTTATGCTAGAATTGTATCCAACTATATTCCTATCTGTAAAGCTGCTGTTAAACTAAATCTTGATAGTTTCAGGGTTGTTTAATTAGTTAGTGCTAATAGTATATGGTTGTGCTATTAGTTATATCTGAAAAGGAATTGGAATTTCCATTGCATGAGATTTTGAATGAGTATCTAGGATCAACTTGTCATACGAATAGTGGATATTGTTTGACTAAGTGTTTTTCCCATCACTGAATTCATCAACTTTTAGTTTGTTTACTTTTGCATGCTTAGATTCATTAAAACATACAAAACCCCCCTTTGGTTACTTTGGATTGACATACAAATTGCATATTAAGATAGACTCTGTCTCCCTGTAGACTCGACATTTACTTACCTAGGACTACGGTTTAAGGTTTGTTTGGATATTTTGCATAGTAGGAATTAGCACGACAAATTCATGTTATCAAATTGGCGCCATTGTCGGGGAGGCAATAATCTATTTTGTGTGTGTGATTTGTGTGCCAATCTTGGTGTGAACCTATCTTATGGTTCACACCCGTGTTACTAATAATCTACCTCTAGTTTTTAATCCAGAAATCGAGAGAACTTTTCTTCAAGCTCGCAGGGCTGCGAATATACTACTTCAGGAAGCTGAAAGAATGGCAGCTCGTGTTACTCTTGAGTCCTTGACAGTTCCTAACTTGGAGCAACCAACTCGTGCTGTGCAATTCCCTGCCCTTGGTGATGGGGTTAAATTTGAGCTCAAGACAAGAGTAGTCCATCTACTCCCGAAATTCAGTAGAACCCCGCTTGAGGATCCTATTCAGCACTTGGATGAATTCCTTGAGGTCTGTACCAGCATGCGGCCATATGAAATTACTGAAGATCAGATGAGGTTGAGAGTCTTTTCCTTTTCTCTGAAGGACTCTGCTAAGGACTGGTATCATTCTTTACCCCCAGGAAGCATCACTACTTGGGTGAATTTGAAGAAGGTGTTTCTTGATAAATACTTTCCGGTAATCAAGTCCAATCAGCTCAAGAAGAAGATCTGCAACGTAGAGCAACTGTCTAATGAGTCTCTCTATGACTACTATGAACGCTTCAAGAAACTGATGAATAGTTGCCCCTACCATGGTTATGCTAATCATGATATGATTCTTTATCTGCATGGAGGACTCCGTGAAGATGATCGTCGGATGGTAAATTCTGCATGTGGTGGGAATATTCTGAAGAGGACTTATGAAGAGGCTCAAGAGATATTTGCTACTCTGGCTGATGACTCTAGACAGTACAGTGGGAGAGGTTCCCAAAGCTTGGTAGTTGCTACTTCTCAATCAAAGATTGATCAGGCTGATTTTGATGTGCTGAGAGAGGAGGTGAGGCGTCTGAAACTGAAAGGTACACCTCAGCAGGCTAAGGCCTGTGAGATTTGTCATGACGACTTGCATCCTACTGATTCGTGTCCTACTCTACAAGAGGAAGTGAATACAGTAGGAGGATATCAGCAGAGACCCAAGCATGATCCTTACTCTAATACATACAATCCTGGTTGGAGAGATTATCCCAATTTCAGATGGAGAGACCCAGACCCAAATCAACAACAGGGTAATCCTCAACAACCTAGGCATCCATTTGTGCCAAATCCTCAAGGGCAGAGCTCGAATCCTTCACCGTCTATGGATGACATGATGAAGATGCTGATGTAGAGCAACGTCAACCTCAATGAGAATGTTGCTAAGTTGACTAAGAACCAATTGCAATTCCAAGAGACTACACAAGCCAACATTCAGAACTTGGAAAGGCAGGTTGGTCAGATCTCTCAAGTGGTGAGTAAGCTTGACGCCAAGGTTTCTGGTAAACTTCCATCTCAGACAGAAGCGAACCCGAACTTTCCGAATGTTAGTGCTGTGACTCTGAGAAGTGGGAAGAAGCTTGAAGAGGATAATTCTGAGGTCAACAAGGAAGAAAGTCCGGATTTGGAGCAGAATGTAAACGGCGACCGCCGCCCAAAAAACGGCGACCGCCGTGAAGACCACGGCGCCCGCCGTGACGGTGATCAAAATCTCGGTTTTTCTGACGATGTCAGCGGCGACCGCCGCCCTTCTTACGGTGACCGCCTCCTCCCCGTAGCCGATGCTGAGGCTGAGAAGGAGTCCGAAACTCCGATTTTTCCTGATTGGAAGCTTGTTCCGCCATTCCCATCTTCTTTGAAGCGTACCAAGACACTTGCGCAGGACAAGGACATGTTTGAGATGTTCAGAAACGTTGAGGTAAACATTCCTCTCCTAAATTTGATCAAGTCTGTGCCTCATTATGCCAAGTTCTTGAAGCAGATGTGAACCACAAAGAGAAATCAGGATAGGAACAACAAGAAGAAGGTAAAGGTAAGCGAACATGTTTCTGCTGTGTTTCAGAAGCGCTTACCTAAGAAGTGTGGCGACCCAGGTATGTTTACCATTCCCATCACTATTGGAGATACCAAGTTCAATAAAGCTATGTTAGATTTGGGTGCTTCCATTAATGTTCTACCTTCATCTCTTTGTGAATCCTTACGATTAGGACCCATGCATGCGACCAATATTTTCATTCAGTTAGCTGATCGATCTAGTGTGCGTCCTATAGGGATAGTGGAGGATGTTTTGGTTAGGGTTGGTGATCTTACTTTTCCTGTTGACTTCTATGTGCTCAATATGGAACATGATAAGCATGCAACCCCTATTCTGTTAGGGAGACCTTTCCTAAAAACTGCCAACACTAAGATTAATGTGAGTACTGGTGCTTTAACCATAGAATTTGATGGCCAAACTATTAACTACAATATCTATGAAGCCATGAAATATCCTTCTGATGATCACTCTTTGTGTGCAATTGATGTACTTGAGCCTGTGGTGCAAGACGTTTTTGATGAGGACCACCTAGATGACAAGCAATCTATCATTGTTGATTCTAGCTTGGATTTTGCTTCATCTACTAACTCACAGGAAGTCGTCACTGAGTTGGACGCTTAGTATAAGCTTCCTCTGGAGCTACCAGGCAAATCGCCTTTACCGCTAACTCCGAGCTTGGTGCAGGTCCCTGAAGTTGAGGCTAAACACCCCCCTGATCGATCTAAGTATGGGGGAGACGCGACTAAGAAGGTCAAGGTGGAGGAGCCGCTGAAGAAGAAGAAGAATGGTCTAAGGTTCAAACCTTTCCATGAGTGGTTCAGGAAGGAGGTAATGAATGAGAAGGTTCCTAAGGAACCTGATGATATGGATTGAGGTTGTTCGAGTAGTATGTCGAGCCAACGACATTAACTAAGGCGATGCTCGGGAGGCAACCCGATGTTAGGTAGTTTATTTCCTTTCCCTTAGTCATTTTCTTTTGTTTTTCCTTTTAGTTTTTGCTTTCTGTGTCGAACTAACCTACAGGAAGCGTATCCAAGTGAAGAAGGAGAATCGCGACCGCCGCCCCCCTTACGGCGACCGCCGCCAACCCCCTCCTCCGACACTTTGCTTGCGGCAAATGACGGCGACCGTCGTTTAATTACGGAGATCGCCGCCATTCTCAGGTTCGTTTTCTTTTTATTTTATTAAAAAAAAAATGGGCCATGAAAAAACCTTAAACGGGGAGTAAAAGATGAAAATAAAATACCCCGAAAAGACCTTAAACGGGGAGAAACAGTAAAAAAAAAAAAGGTTCTACCAGAGGCCAGCTACCCCGCGTTTCCTATGGAGAGATGGTGCGCATCATGTTGTCATGGAGGAGACATTAGCCCCACTTTGTATTTGACAACGATGATGGCCCTATAATTGGCAGCCGAGGAGGAGGAACACTAGGGCCCACACCACGATTACATCGGGGCCCCATTTTTGTGTTCGTTGAAGTCCGTGCAATCCCGCCATACCTTCCATACCACTATTCACCATAGTGGTTCCCTATGGTTGCACGGTAGATGAAGATTATGGCGTTGATGCCGACACCCGAGACATGGACGTTTATTGACAAGACCGCCAGCAACAAAGGAAGTGTCCAAGCCAGCTCGGCGACGTTGTGAGTTAATTTTTTTTTGCTTTTCCCTATGCTTCTATTTTTTGTCTTTCATTACATTGAGGACAATGCAATGTTTAAGCATGGGAGAGAGTTCTATTCTTGCTACGTCGTTGAGGAGAAAAATGAATAAAGAGAAAAAGCCAAAAATTTGAAAAAAAAGGCTATCATTGAAATCCTGGGATAGGTCGAAAACCCGAAAGGGCGGCCTAGATAATAAGCAGGTGGCTTGGACCAACATTAGGCTGGGGTAATATGTGGTCAAGAGTGACGTGAGCTTATGTGAGTATTCTATTGGAAAATGAAATGAGTGGCTTGGTGAAAACCCGAAAGGGCGCCTTGGCAAAACGAGCAAAAAAGAAGAAGAGTGATTTTAGGATTTCTCATTATTCTTGGTGATGCGTCATAAGAAGAGGAGTCAAAGAAGGATTGTCGGGTAGGTCACTCTGGGAGACATAAGGAGCAATAGATGGAGGCTAGGATTAGAGGTTACTCACACTATTGGATGTCCGGGTTTAGCTTGAGGGAAGTACTCTGCTTGCCCCTTAAGTTTGTTGAGTGTTGATGTGTTGTGAATGAGATTGGTGCCAGGAGCTTGGCATGGGTTAGGTGACTCTTAGTTGGAGGATATGCTTCCTGAGACCTTGGATGCTGTATTGGAGGAGTAGGCTCTTTATTAGTTTACTCGCGGACGAGCAAAGGTCTAAGTATGGGGGAGTTTGATAAGCACTACTTTGTAGGGCTTAACTAAGAGTCATTAGAGGGTTTATTGGTGCCATTCGGGTAGATTTAGACACATTCATGTGCATGTCGTTTGGGGGCGAAGTTGGTGTTTTTGGAGGTGTTTGAGCTGTTTTGGAGATCATAGGAAACACTGAGGATGAAGCCACCAGTAGAAGACGCCAAGGAGTTATGAAGTATTGGCGAGGAGGTGCTGAAGACACTCTTTTGGAGGCCTTGGGAGCATTCGGAGCTGAAGAGACGAAGACACTGAAGGAGTGGCTTCACGGCGGCCGCCGTTCACATCGCGGCGACCGCCGCCAAAGGATTCCCAGCGACCATGGCTACGACTTAAGAACGGCGACCGCCGTTTAAAGCCGGCAACCGCCGCAATTACGGCGCCCGCCGCCCTCTCTACGGCGCCCGCCGCCACTGTCAGAAGCCCACCGAGCCCATTTCCAGATCTGTTTTATTTTGGATTATTTTATTACGATTTTAGTATCTTCGTTTTAGGTTAATTTAGACTGATTTACTTTTAGTATTTTAAGGGTAGAGAAAAGGCTTGTTTCCTATATCTCTCGAACCCTAATTTCACTTTTCATTCTACGTACTTTGTTATGAAGAACTAAGCCACTCTTGCTTAGTCAGACGCTGAAACTTTCGTTTTGATTCAGTTGTGAGATTCTCGTTCTTAATCTATTGCATGGATTTTATCTATTCTCTTGCTTGATTGCTTATGATTGATATTGATAATTTCTAGTTTGATCAACTAGGGTTTGTTGTTATTGATCTATTGCTAGATTTAGATTGTTACTGGTTGAGCATATCTATTTCAGAGTAGCAACTGCATCGTGCTAGTATCTGGTTGTGCTAGTCTTATGCAGAAGAGAATTGATTTACATTCTAGGATAAAAGCTGGTTGTTTTATGCTAGAATTGTATCCAACTATATTCCTATCTGTAAAGCTGCTGTTAAACTAAATCTTGATAGTTTCAGGGTTGTTTAATTAGTTAGTGCTAATAGTATCTGGTTGTGCTATTAGTTATATCTGAAAAGGAATTGAAATTTCCATTGCATGAGATTTTGAATGAGTATCTAGGATCAACTTGTCATACGAATAGTGGATGTTGTTTGACTAAGTGCTTTTCCCATCACTGAATTCATCAACTTTTAGTTTGTTTACTTTTGCATGCTTAGATTCATTAAAACATACAAAACCCCCCTTTGGTTACTTTGGATTGACATACAAATTGCATATTAAGATAGACTCTATCTCCCTGTGGACTCGACATTTACTTACCTAGGACTACGGTTTAAGGTTTGTTTGGATATTTTGCATAGTAGGAATTAGCACGACAAATTCCTGTTATCAACTTGCCTTTTCGAGGGGTAATCCTTGGCAAAATGACCTCTTCCTAGACACTTAAAACATTTGAGATCCCTAGCTCGGGTCTCCCCCTCATTTCTTTGGGTTTGAACCTGGTTTGGGACCTCTCTTCTAGGATGACTTGCATTGTCATCTCTAGTAGGTTCTAAGCGTCTTGGTGTAGGTTGAGTTCCCTTGGAACTAGCTTGATTGTTTTGCCAAGGCCGTGAGCTACTACCTTGGGGGCGCCTTGAAGGAAGTGTCTTATATATATGGTTAGTATAATGAAGGACTTCTTCAATGGGCGTCCCTCTCACAAAATGTTTCTTGCTCACAATGGCCTTGAGTTCATGGTTGAGGTTATTGATGAACTTGGAAATAAGATAGCCCTCGGGGAACCTAAGACCAGATCTATAGATCAAGGTCCTTAGTTCCATATAGAACTCATCCGGGGTCTTATTCCCTTGTTCCAATTGCTCAAGTTTAGCATGAACTCTTTCCGAATAATCCTCCGGCACAAACCTTTCTCTAAGGGCGTTTTTCAGCCCTTGCCAAGTAGTGATTTGGGGATTGCCGTAGAAATTTCTTTCCTCTTTGTCCCCAAGCCACCATTGGTATGCGAAACCCTCAAACTTGATTGTAGCAATGACTACTCGTTGAGCATCCGAGTAGTTGTAAAACTGAAAGATTTGTTCAGTTTTTTGCTCCCAATCAAGATAGGCCTCGGCATCACAATTAGAACCAAAAGATTGTACCTCTAATTTAATACCGTGTGGGCGGGGCTGATCAAAGGTGTCACCGTAGTCACCCTTATAGGCGTCGGCGTCGCGCTGCACATTGTAAGGCGCCCGTGGTCCTTGGTAATGGCCCCGGCCAATTCCTCCTCTCCCGGGTACAATTCTTCTGGGCTGTATGAGGGGTTCTTGGTACCTAGGAAACTCGGGTGGTGGTGGTGGTCTTGGTTGATCTCTAGCTCCCAAATCTGCAAATTTAGTGCGCAAAGGGGGAAAAATAGGGTTGCTAGTAGTAACGTATGGAAAAGCAAAGTTAGGAGGTGAACCATGACCCTCTCTTGTAGTAGACACTAAGGGCACATACGAGGAAGCACCGTCTTGCAAGGACACTTGTGTCATCTCTTGCGTCAAGGCGCCGAGCGCGCCTCCTTCCACATGAACGGCAAGAGATGTGTTGGCTGGCTCCACTGCCCCTAGGCTCACACTTTGAGCTTGCGCACGGCTTTGAGATTGCTCCCACCGAGCCTCCATGGCCCTCATGAAGGCAGCTTGTTCGTCGCGCATGGCTTGGAGATGTTGGCGTGCACGCTCATCGGCCTCTTCCTTGGAAGATTGGATTGCCATGAGGATGGTCTCCATGGTTACAGTCGCACTCTATTTTGGGTCATCCGATGAAACACTCTTGTCTTTAGGATTCACCATTGCTTCACCTACACAAGAAAATTCCCACACAACAGCCCACGATTGCAAGAACAAACAATGGTCCCTAGAGCTATTAAGCAAGCTAAAATTTTGACTTAAACCTCAAGAATCTTAACTCCACAAGCTCGCTAACTTGGCTGGGGTATGGATTTCTATATGCGCAAAGTTGACTCTCAAAGACAAAATAAAGTGCACCACAACCTTAGTTTAGTTCCTTGTATTAAAATCACAACTCAAAACAAGTGATGTAAGTACTAGTTCCTTCGTATCCTTACAAGAGATGAGCCCCACTATTACACGGCAAGTTCAGTGAGATAACAAGAATGGATTAAGCATAGCTAATTCTATTGATGCACCACTTTTTCAAAGGCTTTCTCTTTTTGTTTGAGCCGAGTTTTTCGGTTGCATCCACTCTTTCAAAGATGTTCCAAGACTGATTTGTCTTTCTTTCTTCTCTTTTTTTTTCACACAAAACGAATGTAGGAAATTGGAAATATTACCACTACGAAACAAAGGAATTCCAGAATTTACAGTGAACAACCTAGTTTGAATACTTCGGAGTGTTTCCTACGCGCCAAAAGTCTCGATTTGTAATGCTAACACAAGTAGTAACTTCAGGTTGTTCAATGTGCCAAATAAAGAAAATAAAAGACTCAACAAACCTAACTATATGCAGCTACGAATAGGGCACGACTGGCTGGAGTTTAGCAGCTTCAAATTTTGAAATTCAAGACTCCAACCACTTAGCAACAAGATCCTAGATTCTAGGGGGCTACTAAACCGATTATCCTAGGAGTTAACGATGCAGATCAGGATGAAATTAAGCTTCTAAACTACGTCCCTCTACCTAGATGCAAGACTCAACAACAAAAAAAGGGAGAAACAACAAGAAATCAGACGGACTACTACTCTAAGAACAACAATGCAAGGGCACGGAATTTAGAGCATGTAGAATTGAAATTCTCGTGATTTAAAGCAAAGATTAGAGCAAATTCTTACGTAGCTCTGATATCACATGCTGTGCTTGAGGATCGGGTGATTCTCGATGCAAGAATTCGCTCGTCGACGCCTCGGAACACAAGAACTCAAGACAGCAAGATTCCAGCAAGATTCCAGAATTTGTCATGACTTCAATGGGGTCATTCTTCTTGCTACGAACTCCAAATTGGATGATTCTGGCGACAATAGTTAAATAATGAAGTCTAGTTTCTGTCCTCGACATTTGAGCGTAATTGGACCACGGAAACGAAAGTTATTGTGTTTTTACTGAGGGGTCGCTGGGAGTTCCGGGAAGGAATTTCAGCGAAATGATTGTTGTGGATGTGGATGATCGAATGGTTGATGAAGATGGACGAACAAGTGAAGGATAAGCAGTCTTCAACAAGTGGATACGACTCACCACTTAGAGAAGAAATAAATGATCTTCTACGAAGGGATGTGACTCCCCTAGGCAAATGATCAAGGTGTTTGATCGATATGACTCACGATCAATGATAAGTGTTCGATACTACGCACGAACAAGGTGAAGATGAAGGAGTTCTTGATCAGAAAAGTTCTCAATTGGATATATTTCAACGTGTCTACAATCTGAAAGGGAAATGCCTTATATAGGCTGCTGAAAATAAATAAAGAAAAGGCTAAAATAGCCACTACGTCCTAGCACTTAGTAAGGCCACGACTCAGCCTTTTAGGGAAAAATAATTGTTTTTAAAACAAAGAAAACTGAATTGAAATTGTCTGGAATTAATTGAAACAAGTCAAGCTTGTTCTCCACATGATGCAAGCTCCGGAGGTGCCAAGTTTGCCGGACTAGCCTTGATGCAAATGACCGAGCCAAGGTCACATGAGCTCGGCGTTCCTATACTCACGAGACCCTCCTTGAGGTGGTGGTGAAGTTGGTGAGCTCGGGCTCGAGTGATGGCGCCAGGCTGCATCTCTTCCGTAGTCTCCTTCTCTTCCATGGCCGCGGCCACGGGCGCTGCTTGAGATGCCGCGGTCGCGGTTGAGAGGCCGCGGTCGCGGTCTCCTTTGCTTTCGGCCGCGGGCGCTGTTTTAGATGCCGTGGTCGCGGTTGAGAAGCCGTGGTGCGGTCTCCTATGCTTTTCGGCCGCGGGCGCTGCTTGAGATGTCGCGGTCGCGGTTGAGAGGCCGCGGTCGCGGTCTCATTTGTGTTCGGCCGCAGCCGCCTCCTCTTCTAGCTCATCTTCACTCGACATGTCTTGAGTGTCTTGAGATGTTTTGAACACATCAAAATGTCTTGTTGAAGTCCGGCAACACAAGCAAAGGCACCTTGGTCAGTTTGTCCTTAAGTGTCTTGAAGGCTTGATCTTGTGGTTCTTCCCATTTAAACGTCACTCCTTTCTTGGTTAGCTCGGTCAAAGGCGCAGTTAGGGTGCTAAAATCACGAACAAAGCGCCTATAGAAGCCCGCCAAGCCAAGGAAGCTCCGAACCTGAGTCAAGGCCGTGGGTGTGGCCCACTCCTTGATAGCCTTAACCTTCTCTTCATCGACCCTAAGACCCTCTTTGCAGACCACAAACCCGAGGAATACCACATGATCCGAGCAAAAGTGGCACTTCTTGAAGCTGGCATACAACTTCTCCTTTCTCAACACCTCCAAAACCTTCCTAAGGTGCTGCACATGTTCCTTCATAGAGTGGCTATACACGAGGATGTCATCAAAGTATACCACCACAAAGATGCCAAGAAAGGGCCTAAGAACATGGTTCATAAGCCTCATGAAAGTGCTTGGGGCATTGGTTAGCCCAAATGGCATCACAAGCCACTCATACAGCCCGTACTTAGTCTTGAAGGCTGTCTTCCACTCGTCCCCTTCCTTCATCCTAGTTTGATGGTAGCCACTCTTGAGATCAATCTTAGAAAACACACTTGCTCCATGTATCTCATCAAGCATATCATATAGTCTTGGAATGGGGTGCCTATACTTGATGGTGATGTTGTTGACGCTCTACAATCCACACACATCCTCCATGTTCCATTTTTCTTAGGCACTAAGATGACCGGGACTGCACAAGGACTCAAACTCTCGCGTACATACCCCTTGGAAAGGAGTTCTTGCACTTGCCTCTGCAGTTCGGTTGTCTCCACCGGGTTGGCCCTATATTCAGCCTAATTCGGTAAGGTAGCTCCCGGGATGAAGTCTATTTGATGCTCTATGCCTCGGATAGGGGGAAGACCGCTTGGAACTTCATCTTGGAACAAATCTCCAAATTCCTGCAATAGAGATGAAATAGGTGTGGGGAGATCAACTAGTTCTTGTGTAGAGAATAATGAATCTTTATAAACAATAAGAACACAACCGTTACTCCCCTGGATAGCCTTGTGGATGTCCCTAGCTCGAGCTAGTAGCATATGTTGCGCCCCCCCCCCCCCCCCCCCTTGGTTCCTACGGCCAACATCCGAGGCTTGTCTCCCTCTAGTTCATTCTCCTTGGCTAGTCTTCTTTGCTCTCTAGCAACATGGTCAGCCATAATCTCATGACGTGATAAGGGATGGAGGGTGATCTTCTTGCCTTTCATCATGAAGGAGTACTCATTGAACATCCCTTGATGGATAACCCCCCTATCAAACTACCATGGATGCCCTAGAAGTAGATGACATGCGGTCATGGGTAGAACGTCACATAGAACCTCATCTTCATACCCTCCAATGGCAAACTGGATGAGGGCTTGCTTGTGGACCTTCAACGGGGTGTTGGAATTCAGCCAACACAAGGTATAAGGTTGTGGATGAGGTGTGGTTGTCAAGGCAAAGTGTTCAACAACCTCTTGATCTATAATGTTGCAGCATGATCCTCCATCCACTATGACGCTACAAATATTCCCTTTGATCTCGCCCTCCGCAACCCTCACGTGTAGCTCTTCCAACTCATCCTCCGTTTCCTCTTGTAGCTCATCCTCGAACTCATAGTCTCCTTGTGTGTTGAGGAGGACTTGTCTCTTAGAGGGACAATCATTTGCAAAGTGCCTTCTCCCTAGGCACTTGAAACACTTAAGATCCCTAGCGCGACTCTCGCCTTCCTTCCTAGGTGCTTGCTGTGGTGGTCCAACGTCTCTCTTAGTGGCAGCCGATTGCTCCACCCGGGCTCCACTCTCCTAGAAGCGGCTGGAGGTGTGCTTGAGTTGGCCATGAACGAGCACTAGGTACCTGCGCACGCCTATTGGACAGATTCTTGTGCACTTGGTTAGTATAATGTAGGACCTCCTCAATGGCGGTCCCACGCACAAAATGTTGCATGCTAACAATAGATTTCAGTTCAGGGTTCAAGTTATTAACAATCTTAGATATGATATAACCCTCAGGGAACCTAAGGCCAGACCTAAAGACTAAAGTCCTAAGTTCCTTATAGTACTCATCCGGAGTCCTATTGCCTTGTCTAAGTTGCTCTAATCTAGCATGAACTCTCTCATTATAATCCTCATGCACAAATCTATTTCTTAGAGCAAGTTTAAGCTCCTCCCAAGTCTCTACTTGTGGGTACCCCCTATAGTTTATTTCCTCTTTATCTTGCAGTCACCAATGATAAGCAAAGTCAACAAATTTAATAGAAGCAATGGCTACACGTTGAGCATCGGAATAAACATAGAAATCAAAGATTTGTTCAGTTTTGTTCTCCCAATCAAGGTATGTTTTGGCCCCTTGCACGCCCTAGACCCTCCTCTCCTTGGTCTTCAAATTGGTCTCTTGGCTGCCGTGGGGGTTGTCCCCTTTGAGGCTGTAGAAAGCCACACCCAAAGCCTCTTCCCGGCACATTCCTCCTCGAAAACATGGGTTGTTGTTGTTGTTGGCGTGGGAAAGGTTGATGTGGCAGCCTGGTTCCGTCTCCACCTCCAAAGCCCAAGCCTTGCGTAAGTGGTGCCCTAGAAGCTCCTTCCCCTGCATGGTTAGTGTTCTAAGGGTGCAAAATCGGCATAGTAATAGTGGTAGGGATAGGAAATTCAAACTCTTCGAGTGGATCATAGTCCCCTCTCATAGTGGCCGTATGGTTGTTATGGGAGGTAGAAGCAACCTCTTGCAAGGAGAGTTGTGGGAACTCTTGTTGTAGGCCTCCCGATCCAGCCCCTAATGGTGTTGAAAGAGACAAGGACTCCGACCTTGTGGCGCCACCACTCCACATCTCGCTTTGGACTTGATCCAACCAAGCCTCCATGCCCCTCATGAACGCAGCTTGTTCATCTCTAAGCCTTTGGACTTGGTTGTCCATCTTCGCCCCTAAACTCTCGTTTTGAGCTTGGATAGCAAGGAGCAGCTTCTCCATGTCCACCTTAGAGCCCTCAGTAGGCTCGTTGATGCGAACCCCCTTTTGTTTATCTTATTGATCCATGATCGATCCCTAGCTGCAATTACTTAGCAAGACAAGCAAGCAACCACAAGCCAAAAGAACTTTGAGCAAACACTGGTCAATAGTTGTAAGAACTCAAAACCTTAAGTATGGTGTTAGAAAATTCAGATCTTGGCAAGCAAAAAGGGTAGGATTAGGGTTACTAGACTCAAGCAAACCAAAGAAACAACTTTGCAACACCACACACCTGAATCCTTGATGATCTAATACAAGACCACCAAAGTAGGTACTAGCCTCCTCTCCTCCTTGATGTGGTCGTCGGAGAGACGTTCAAAACTGAAGCAAGGAAGATCTCCAAGGCTTCTTGATTGGCGATGCACGAACTTACAACTTGGTGTTTTGTGATCCCTTTTTTCTATAGCCTTTCCTTTTTGTTTTTAGGCTGGGTATTTCTGGATTTCAAACACTTTTTCTTGGTCAATTTCTTGGACCGCAAACTCTTTCTTTGAGTTCTTGAAGACTTTTTGGGGAGTTCGTTGTGTTATTGGCCGGTGAAGCTTCTTGAAGAGTTCTTGATGCAGCCTTGTATCCTCTCTTGGACCACACGTCAGATTCAAGAAACTTTTCCCGTAACCTTGATGTTCCACACACACTTGGACGCAAGAACTCGGTTTTATGGGTTAGCAATACCGACTCAACACACAAACTCAAGAAAAACAAGAAGCAAGAATGTTGGATATAACTAGGACTTATCTGGAACGTGTTTTATTTATTTATGACTCAAACAAAGCAAAACACAAAGAAAAACAAGAACAACGTGCAGAAACGCAAGAAGACACAAAGACACAACTCAGTAGAACAAGACACGAAATTTTAGCTTGCAAGATTGAATCTTTTCTTAGCCAAACTTAGAGATTTGAAGCGTTACCTTACAAGCTCTGATACCACATGATAAGCTCTAAGGATATATGAAGCCACGGTGCAAAGCAATGCCTTCAAGTTCTCACAAACCCGGATTGTCGTCAGAGGAGTGTTCTGGAAGAAACAAGATTGCAGCCCGACTCGATGCTTCTCCAGGGTAGTTCCGAACGTGGGTGTGATGTAGACTGGATGTAGATGATGGAAGAGGAATCACAGATTGTGACTTGAAGATTTGGTGGACGAAATCTTAAGAGAATCCGAGACAGGATTCTTCCAGATTTCAGCGAAAGGTGGATTGTGTTGTTTGTGGGGATAGGCGATCTTCTTGGATTGGATTTGACACACCAACACAATAGGATTGAAAGATCTTTGCCTTAGAGATATGACACACTCCTTGAACACAGATAAAAAGGGTTTCTTGATGCAACTCACAAGAAAGAAAAACAAGAACCTCGGTTCTCAAAGAAAATGAATCTTTTTGGATTAAAACTGAACTAACTCTCAAAATTAACTAAGGCAAGCTTATATAGGTCATAACAACCTCATATAGGGCCGGCCTATCTAATGAAAAGTAAATAACCGATCTATCTAATGAAAAGCAAATAACAACTCCTAAAGATAGAATCAAAACAAATATCCAAATAACAAGCAAGGAAAAAACTTGGCTACTCTTAGCCACTTGATATACATGTGACCCATTCTTGAGGGTCTCCTTGTGATGCTCCCACTAAGGCAAGGCTCTCATGCAGCTTGGAGTGAAGTCTTCTCGCTATTTCCCTAGTGATGACCCCAGGCTCTTGATCTTGATCTTGATCTTGAGGTGGTTCTTGATCTTGATTCGGTTCTTGATCTGGTTCTTGATCTGGTTCTTGATCTTGTTTCGAGCCTGAGTCTTGATCATCTTGATGTGACGAGGTCATAGTCACATCAGGGATGCTCCACCTAGTCCCCAAATCCAGAAGGGAGAAGGTGAGGGCCGAGCAAGAGATGTCAAGTGCTTCAAATGCTTAGGTCGAGGGAACATGGCTAGAGATTGTCCTTCCAAGCGCCAAGTCCTCCTTAACACCATGGGGGACTATGAACCTGAAGAGGAACACTTGGAGGAGGACCAAGAGGAAGTAGTTGAAGAAGAGCTTTAAGTGATGGCTGAAACTCAAGGAGAGTGTTTTGTGGTTAAGCGCTCGCTCATGGAAAGTGAAACACCTTCTCCACCAAATCAGCATGAGACCATCTTCCACTCAAGGTGTCGCATTCAAGGTAAAATTTGCAACCTTATCATTGATGGTGGCTCATGTTTCAAAATAATCGACCAAGAGGTAGTATCCAGGTTTGCTCTCCCTACTATTCCACATCATCAACCCTATACTCTTTGTTGGCTGAATTCTAACACCCCTCTCAAGGTTAAAGAGCAAGCTACCATTAATAGGTAGCTATGAAGACGAGATGGTGTGTGATGTTCAACCCATGACTACGTGTCATTTGCTTCTTGGGAGGCCATGGCAATATGACTCAGGTGTGATTCATCAAGGCGTATCCAATGAGTACTCCTTTCACTTGAAGGGGAAAAGAATCACCTTGCATCCTCTAGCTCCCCATGAAATCATGGCAGATCACATATCCAATGAGCAAAGAAGAGCTCTTAGAGGAAAGGAAGAGCGAGCTCGTGGCAAGAAGCTGGCCATAGGCAGTAATGGGGCTGCATCTAATCACTTGTTTTTAGCCAAGGCCAAGGAGGTCACCAACACGCTCAATGGAAGTGAAATTTGTTTTCTTGTTGTGTATAAGGATGTTTTACTCTCTTCCCAAGAACTAGTTGACTTGCCTCCTATTGTCTCCTCTCTTTTACAAAAGTTCCAAGACTTGTTCCAAGAGGAGGTGTCGGTTGGACTGCCTCCAATTCGTGGGATTGAACATCAAATAGACTTTGTTCCCGACGCCGCTCTTCCAAACAAGTCTGCATATAGGGCCAATCCAGCTGAAACCCAAGAGCTTCAAAAGCAAGTTCAAGACTTGTTGGACAAGGGGTATGTGAGAGAAAGCTTGAGTCCTTGCTCCATCCCCATCATCTTGGTGCCAAAGAAGGATGGCACTTGGAGAATGTGTGGACTGCCGTGCCATCAATAACATCACAATCAAGTATTGGCATCCAATCCCAAGGCTTGACGACATGCTAGATGAGCTCCACAGGTCTAGTATCTTCTCCAAAATTGACTTGAAGAGTGGATACCACCAGATAAGGAGGGAGATGAATTGAAAACTGCATTCAAGACCAAGTATGGCATATATGAATGGTTAGTCATGCCTTTCGGTTTAACTAATGCACCAAGCACCTTCATGAGACTTATGAATCACGTCTTGAGAGCTTTTCTAGGTAAGTTTGTGGTTGTGTATTTTGATGACATTCTCATTTACACCCATAACTTGCATGATCATGCTAGACACCTTAAGTTAGTCCTTAAAGTCCTAAGGCAAGAAAAACTATATTCTATTTTCAAGAAAGGCCATTTTTGTTCGGATCATGTGGTTTTTCTTGGATTTGTGGTGTGCAAGGAAGGGGTCAAGGTGGATGAGGAAAAGGTGAAGGCAATAAGAGAGTGGTTGACACCTACCACCATAACTCAAGTTCGAAGCTTCCTAGGGCTTGTTAGATTCTACCGACACTTTGTCAAGGATTTCAGCACCATTCCTTCGCCTCTCACCGAGCTTACAAAGAAGAACATGCCATTTTGAGTGGGAAGCACGTCAAGAAGAGGCCTTTGCAACCCTTAAGGATAAGCTCACTCATGCTCCTTTTCTCGTCTTGTCAGACTTCTTCAAAACTTTTAAGATTGAGTGTGACACATCCGGCATTGGACTTGGTGAAGTGCTCATGCAAGAGGGGCGTCCCATTGCATATTTCAGTGAGAAACTGAGTGGGGCCGAGCTGAATTACCACACGTATGATAAGGAGCTGCTTGTCCTTGTGAGAGTGCTCAAGACATGGCAACATTACCTTCTTCCAATGGAGTTTGTGATACACTCGGATCATGAATCCCTCATGTTCCTCAAGGTGCAGAATAAGCTCAACAAACGACATGCTAAGTGGGTTGAGTCGATTGAGGCATTTCCTTATATGATCAAGCACAAGAAGGGTACAGAAAATGTGGTGGTTGACGCCTTGTCAAGGAGGTATGCTCTTATTTCAACTCTTGATGCTAGAATACTTGGTTTTGCTTTCTCGAAAGATTTGTATGCTTGTGATACTGATTTTCAAGAAGTTTTTAAAGCATGTAAATATTTGTGGAGTAAGGATCAATTTTATATGCATGAGGGGTATCTTTTTAAGGGGCATAGGATGTGTATTCCTAGTGGTTCTATTAGGAGACTCCTAGTGCATGAGGCGCATGATGGAGGTCTCATGGGGCATTTTAGTGTGTCTAAGACTGTACATGCTCTAAAGGAACATTTCTACTGGCCACGCATGCAAAAAGACATAGAAAAATTTTGTGCTTCATGTATCACTTGTACACAAGCTAAGTCCAAACTGAATCCTCATGGGCTTTATACTCCTCTACCCATTCCTAGTAGACCTTGGGAGGATATCTCCATGGATTTTGTGTTAGGACTCCGTAGGACTAAGAGGGGGTGAGATTCTATCTTTGTGGTGGTGGATCGATTTAGCAAGATGGCACACTTCATTGCATGTCATAAAACTGATGATGCCTCTAATGTTGCAAGTCTATTCTTTGAACATGTGGTTCGTTTGCATGATGTCCCAAAAAGTATTGTTTCTGACCATGATGTTAAGTTCTTTAGCTATTTTTGGAAGACCTTGTGGGCTAAGCTAGGTACCAAGCTCCTCTTCTCTACTACATGCCATCCTCAAACTGACGGCCAAACTGAGGTAGTGAATCGGACTCTTGGTGCTTTACTTAGATCATTGCTTAAGACTAACTTGCGCAGGTGGGAAGATTGCTTAGCTTTCATTGAGTTTGCTTATAATCGCTCCGTCCATTCTGCCACAAGGAAGACACCATTTGAAGTTGTTTATGGAAGGAACCCCTCCACTCCACTTGATCTCATTCCCTATGCCATAGCTGACCATGAGAGTAAGGAAGAAGCCGATCAAGCTGCCAAAATCAAGCAATTGCATGAAGAGACAAGGCAGTAACTTGAGAGAAGGATAGCCCAGTATGTTAGGCAAGCCAACAAAGGAAGGAAGGAGGTCATCTTTGAACCGGGTGATCTTGTGTGGGTGCACCTAAGGAAGGAGCAGTTTCCAAACCTCCATAACTCCAAGCTCAAGCCTCGTGGCGATGGACCTTTTCAGGTGTTGGAGCGCATCAACAACAATGCTTACAAGTTGGAGTTCCCGCTACATATTGCGTCCATGATGTTTTCAATGTGGCCGACGTAGCTCCATACTTGGTGGATGACGAGGAGGATGAACTAGGGCCAGATTCGGGGTCGAATCTCTTCCAAGGGGGGGAGGATGATGTGACTATGCCCCATCAAGACCTTGATGACCAGGAGGTGTTGCCCCTTGACCCGCCCTCGCCGACGCCCGCCGCGGCCCCTAGCTTGCCTATGCCAAGTTCTTCGGGCCCCGACTAGTTTGTCCCGCACACCAACAAGACACAAGGCTCCATTGGACCAAAGGAGGCCAGGCGACCAGAGAGTGCTGAAGTAATTGGCCAAAGGCTCGATCGTCGCCGCTCGCCTCGCCTTGCCTACACAGCCACTAGGGTTTCTACTCCAAATCTATGCTCACGGAGGGACTAATGACTCAAGGAGTGCAGAGGGAAAGTCAAGTTGGCTCGGTCATGTTTCTTGTTGCTCATCCGGGTGCATTGGCGCCGAGCCCTTGAACCCAACTTGAGCGTGAAGTTGGGCATTCAATGTGGACGTGATTTCTATTTATTTTTATCATTCTCTCAATCCTTTTTAATGACATTTTCCAGCTTGAAATTAAGTCTAATTCAGTTATGATGCTTGGTGATCCTTGGCATGTCAAGGGTCCCTTATAACTTGTTTTTCCGAGGCTATATATAGCCTTCTGCCCCTTCATTGTAAGCACGTTCAATTCAATAAAAAACCAGCAGCTTTAAGCTTAGTTCTATCCAAGAAAAGTCCCAAGTTTGTGTGTCATATCGAGCTACTCTTGATCTCCTCCCTTAGTTGAGTTATATCCCACCATAGCAGATCAAGCTTGTTTTTCCTTAGGGGTGCGTCACATCCTCCTTTGAAGTCCACCTATCCAGCAACTCATGATGGCTTCCACCCTTGCAGGATCGCTTCAGGGAAGGTAAAACGCCACGAATCGCTTGCCAATCCGTCAATGAGTGCATGGCTGGGTTTAAGGCGCCAGAAATGGGTTCGAACGGAGGCACGGGGATGTTGTTGAGATCTCAAAATGAAGCAACACGAACACGAACCGGATAGGCGATCAACGACAACTAGGAGTCCACCCGGTTGCCTTGAACGACTTGTAGAACTCAAGGAGTCCACCTAGAGTTCAAACAAGGTTTGATAGATCCCTCACAAGAGTCCACTCGCGAAAGAAATATCGGGTTGAGATTGAATGTTGTCGGAGTCCACCTAAACACTCACGCTCACAATTGAATCAAAGTCGAATCCTCAAACATGAATCAATCAAATTCCAATCCAGGAATAGAGTAAACACTTGGTTCTTAATTTTATCAAAAGTTGCCAAATGAAATCCAAAACCAACATATAAATAGTCTAAGAATGTCACGGGCTAAAAACGGAAAGCAAACTAAAGTCTTCTAATGGGCCGGCCCATCAAGGCCTTTTTCCTTGCCAACCTCATCCTTCTTCCGAGCCCTCTTCACGTCCAAGCCCACGGCCCAAGTCTCCATCCATGACGTCTTGGTTACGCCTACCTCGCGCCGCTACCGAGCCACCAAATCCACGCCGCCGTTGAGTTGCCGTCGTGCCTTCCGAACCACGGCCAATTGTCGATGTTGCGCCTCTTGAGCCAATGTCTCCCCTTCACCGAGCCGCCGCCGAGCCTCCTTGGCCTCCTCCTCGGTCTTGCTTGTATCAACTCATCTTCACCATTCGCTCATCCAAACACCCATCTCCACCCTCCTTAACTCCTCACTCACAGATCCATCCTCCATCATTTCTTTTCTCCCTTGGCAAAGCTCGGTTCCCTCCTTTGAAGCTAGGACGCGTCCCTTCCTTCACGTGGACCTCAGTTGAAGCATTTTTCCATGCACTGTGGACGAAGAGAAGGCAGATCCTATCAGTGCATATGTTGGACTGTGGTTGTTGAAACCCCGATAATACTCGAATACTTGCAAGATCCAACAAAATCGTTCAAATAAGTACACATCTCGCATGTTCAAAGACGATGCTATATGTACATATAGTAATACATGCATAAAAATTTACCTTATTACGAATGTGAAAAGAAATATATATCATTAATTTGTATATTTATTTTATACTATATACAATAATAGCATTGATTTGTTCTCTTGTTTGAAAGAGGTTGAATCAACAATCACAATCATGATCTA
This sequence comes from Rheum nobile, assembly GCA_027886185.1. Classification (NCBI taxonomy): domain Eukaryota; kingdom Viridiplantae; phylum Streptophyta; class Magnoliopsida; order Caryophyllales; family Polygonaceae; genus Rheum; species Rheum nobile. The sequence goes on along the minus strand of WOAB01000072.1, from coordinate 1,149,272 downwards.
CTGAAATGAAATTGAATTAGTGTTAAGAAATTTGCGATTACCGACTGATATTTATAATCTACCACATTGATCCACATGATATGCCTAATTAATCTCTTATTTAAATTATATTGCTTATATTTTTGTGTGTTGTTACCTATGGCCATGGACCAATTGAGCCACTTTCCGTTGGGCAACCCGAAGACTATGGACTTCTATAGTCTTATTCCAACTCGTCAAGGTGGGAGCGCTGGGGAAAGAGCCTGTTTTCATGGTCGACGCCTCACTCGTTCTCAACTCCCCGACTCTGCTAGGGTTCCTACATCAAATGGAGATCATGACCCACCCCCCAGCATGATCACCCACGCCCGAGCATATAGACTCTAATGTAGACTCATGGAGGGACTAATGTCTCAAGAAGCGTCGAGAGATGTTCAAGTTCGCTCGGTGACTTTGCTCGTGGTCCACTCGTTTGAAGAATGAAGGCTATCTTCCAATTGGCTCATGCCTTTTGCCTGATATTTTTATGATGACTTTGTTACTATGTTATTTATCGTGTGTCAAAAATTCAAGTTATACGAGTTTAATTGCTTAGTTTAATATGTATGATTCTTGAAAGACCCAAGGCATGTCAAAGGTCTAGATTGGAATTACATTTTCCGCACTATGTACCATCTTCTAATAAGATTTTGTAACATCATGGCATCATTAAAATAAAAGTCAATCATCTCCTAATAAGATTTCGCACAAAGATTGAGAAATTGGAAATTTATATTTAACATGCCATACTACATAACAAAAAAGGAGATACATTTTAGTAGGCGTTTTTTCCCAAGGATTTTTAAGTATATTTACTACAAAGATCTATTTTTCCTTGCCTATAAAACGAAAGGAAAGGCAAAATACATATGCATAGTTTAAATACCACATGGCCTACAAGCACAAATGTGCATTTCAAAACACAAAAGGAAATCCAAAAAGCTTAGTCTAAACTCTATCACATTCTTGTGTCGATATAGCTAGAAAATCTTATTGCTTCATCACAACCGTCGTCTTGGAAAGTTAGGCATGTGACAAGTACGATGTCTACATTCCCCGTGGTCTCATTTTTTACCTTCTGTCCTCAACCACAGTCTTGCAAAAAAGGTATAAAAACTTCATATTTGGTTGGAGCATTGTGAGCCATAGTAACGTAGCCTAACCGCCATCCACCGTGGTCTCATATATCGATCGACTCGTCGATAGCATACGTCTCCTAGACCAAAACAATGGGTGGCTGTTTTTATCTTGTGCAAGGTATTTTTGCTTAAATAAAACTTATCACCGACGTGCTTGCCAACCCCGACGTCGCTCGTCGTAAACCCTCTATGACACCCAAGTCCACGTAAGGCCATGGACCACCTGAGCCACTTTCCACTGGGCATCCCGACGACTATGGACCTCCATGGTCCTACGCCAACCCCTCAAGGTGGGAGCGCCGAGGAAACAACCTGTTTGCCTGGTCGACGCCTCACTCGTTCTCAACTCCCAAACTCTGCTAGGGTTCCTATATCAAATGGAGGCCATAACCCACCCCCCTAGCGTGATCACCTGAGCCCGATCATGTAGACTCATGGAGGGACTAATGGCTCAAGCAAAAATGGCAAAATAGAGTCAATCAACATTGTAGGGTTGAAAATAAAAATTTAATCAAAAGCGCCGAGAGAAGTGCAAGTTGGCTTGGTGACTTTGCTCTTGGTCCAACCGTTTGAAGAATGATGGCTATCTTCCAATTGGCTCGTGCCTTTTGCCTGATTTTTTATGAGGACTTTATTATGATGTTATTTATCACGTGTCAAAAATTCAATAAGATGGCAAATTATGCCAATGCCCTCATCGGCGCACCTGCCAACCCCGGCGTCGCTCGGCAAAGGCCCTCCGCGATGCCCAAGTCCACCTAAGGCCATGGACCACTTGAGCCACTTTCCACTAGGCATCCCGACGACTATGGACCTCCATGGTCCTACGCCAACCCCTCAAGGTGGGAGCGCCGAGGAAATAGCCTATTTTCCTGGTCGACACCTTACTCGTTCTCAACTCCCCGATGTTGCTAGGGTTCCTACATCAAATGGAGGCCATGCCCCACCCCCCGGCGTGATCACCCGAGCTCAAGCATATAGATTGCAATCTAGACTCATGGAGGGACTAATGGCCCAAGAAGCGTCGAGAGAAGTTCAAGTTGGCTGGGTGACTTTGCTCGTGGTCCAACCGTTTGAAGAATGAAGGCTATCTTTCAATTGGCTTGTGCCTTTTGCCTTATATTTTTTTGAGAATTTTATTATTGTGTTATTTATCACGTGTCAAAAATTCAATAGATAGGCAAGTAATGCCAATGCCCTCGTCGACGCTCCTGCCAACCCCGATGTCGCTCGCCGCAGGCCCTCCGCGACGCCCAAGTCCACCTAAGGCCATGGACCACCTGAGTCACTTCCACCAAAAACCCCAATGACGATGGACCTCCATGGTCCTCTGCCAACCCCTCAAGGTGGGAGAGCCGAGGAAAGAGCCCATTTTCTTGGTCGACGCCTCACTCGTTATCAACTCCCCAACTCTACTAGGGTTCCTACAACAAATAGAGGTCATAACCCAACCCCCGACGTGATCACACGAGCCCGATCATGAATGCTCCAATCTAGACTCATGGAGGAACTAATGGCTCAAGAAGCGGCGAGAGAAGTGCAAGTTGGCTCGGTGACTTTGCTCGTGGTCCAACTGTTTGAAGAATGAAGACTATCTTCCAATTGGCTAGTGCATTTTGCCTGATATTTTTATGAGGACTTTATTATGATTTATTTGTCACGTGTCAAAAATTCAATAAGATAGGCAAATAATGCCAATGCCCTCATCTACGCTCCTGCCAACCCCGACATCGCTCGCCGAAGGCCCTCCGCGACGCCTAAGTCCACATACGGCCATGGACCACCTGAGCCACTTTCCACTAGGCATCCCAACGACTATGGACCTCCATGGTCCTACGCCAACCCCTCAAGGTGGGAGCGCTGTGGAAACAGCCCGTTTGCCTGGTCGACGCCTCACTCGTTCTCAACTCCCAGACTCTGTTGGGGTTCTTACATCAAATGTAGGCCATGACCCACCCCCCGGTGTGATCACCCAAGCCCGAGCATATAGACTCCAATCTACACTCATGGAGGGACTAATGGCTCAAGAAGCGCTGAGAGAAGTTCAAGTTGGGTCGTTGACTTTGCTCGTGGTCCAACCGTATGAAGAATGAATGATATCTTCCAACTGGCTCGTGCCTTTTGCCTGATATTTTTATGACAACTTTGTTATTGTGTTATTTATCACGTGTCAAAAATTCAATAAGATAGGAAAATTATGCTAATGCCCTCACCGACGCTCCTACCAACCCCAACGTCGCTCGCCTATATATGGAAATTCGGCTAACTAACTAAAAAGTAGGATCAAACAAATATGGAAAACTCTATCAACGCAAGAAACAAGGAAACAAATTATTCTAGCATGCAAGATATCAAAGTTACCAAACACACCAAAACTTAAGGAGCAAGGAAAAAAATTTCGGCCAAGGAATTACCTTGTAGAAACCGATTGGACAAGTTATATATGGAAACTTTTGGTTTTTCTTGTGAATGATGATGCGAAAGCAAGATGGGGGTCAAGAAAAATTTTGTGAACAAAATGCAAACTTGAGTTCGTGACTTACAAGACTGCTGGCTCTGATGCCAGTTGATGTGTTCTTGCCTCCGATGACGAGCACACTTGTCAAAGGTGACACCTTGGATCTAGTCTTGGGCAAGAAGTCACTCTTGTCCTTGTCAAACCTGTCGTGGAATCCTTGGGTGCAAACCCTTGTTGTCTTGCACGAAAGGTTGACAAGATTGGTGGCAACGTGAACAATACTTTTAGAGGTTATCAGACACGGTGGTGACCGATAGCGAACCCGATGGTGATGGTCTGTGTGGTGTCGGCGGCGACGACGACAAGTGTCATGATGAGTATCATGTTGGCGAAGACGACAACGATGGCTGATACGCCGTATTTTGTATGGCGTAGTTAGGGATTATTAGCACATTTATAGGAGACTTTGGCGGGGTTTTGGAGGTAAGTTGGTGTTTGAGGTGCGGAGCTGCATTGTGGATGTTTTTGGAAGCACTTACGAGTTAAAGACGGAGCCCGAAGCCATGTAGGAGAGCTGGTGATCAAAAGACAGAAGTTGCTGGAGAGAAAACCGTGAGCTGACGCGACTAATGGCGACCAACGGTTAACAGATTTCCAGCAGAACCTTGGGGAGCACAAACCGCGATCGCTACCACCCGCGGTTGGTCGCGGTTTTCTGAGCGACTGAACAACTTTCGATTTTCTCGAACTGCTTGGCTGTTTCGTTTTGTTTAATTAATCTAGGTATTTAAGGGGCTCGGATGAGGGTTTGAGGCCCGTCCAGACCTAGCCTCTTACCTTAATTTCCCTTTCTTTTCTCTCAGAAACATTTAGTTTTTCTTGTCTCTTTTGGATTTGAATTGTGTGTGAAGAACATGAACCAGAACTAATTTCCTATTTTGCCTAGCGTGGAAGCACAAAGTTAACTCGGTTGTAAGGTTCATTTCTCTTGTTCATCCCTTGTTGGATTTGATATTAATTTCCTTGAGCATATTTCAGATTTCTATATTTTTGACTAGATTGATCTCCTGGTTTAAATCTATAGTAATCTAGGTGCTGGATTTGGGATATACGGTGGAATCCCTAATCGCTTGTAGCAATTACAATTGCATGAAATTGGTAAATTGAATTCAATTGTGAAAATGAAATTGATTTGCATTGCATACTTGCGTTGTTGAGTCTTTGCATGCAATCCATACAATCTTACACTTTATGCTACTAATTGAACCAACCTTAGAAGGTCTTCTAGGTTATCAGTTAGTAAGTGTTAGCAGGACCGGTTGGCTTGTTAATATAAATAAGATCAGAAGGGGAACAAATCAAAAGGGTGAATATGAACATGAGAGGAATCAATGATCAACTTGGCTAACTGCTGTGTGGAAACTTGCTAGGTGAAACTCCCTTTCTTCTTATTTTCTTAAGCTTGATTTTGGTGTTATTTCATTTGTGTAGTCTTAGTAGAAAACCAATTCTCCCTCCCATTTGTTCTTTAAAGTTGATAAATTAGTAATTACATAGAAATTGACGTGTTGATTCCCTTGGGTTCGACTCCTTACTTGCATGCTATACTCTAGTTGCATATTAGTATTACTTTGATAGCGCGCACGACTGAAAGTTAGCTATCAATGGCGATGTCGATGGCGAGCGATCGACTGGGTGAGTGTCTAGGCTCGTTGGCGATGGCAATAGCATAGGCGAAGGTGAGTGTCACAACGGTGCTAGCGACGGCGACAGCGAGGGGTTTGGGGTCGATTGTGGGTGCGATGGAAGTGATTGATGAGGTAATTGGTTTACGATGGCGGAAACGATTGTTTGGATGGATTGTGGAAGTGATGGTGAGATGGTTTGGGGATAGTTGACTTGAAAAGACACATCTTTTCCATAGCGTCGGCGCGGAGGAAGGGAGATGCGAAGGAAGACTTTGCTTGAGGGGCTCAAGTGGTGTTGTAGCGTCGGCGGCGGGTGAAGGGGATGCGAAGATAGAGGGTGACGTCCGATCAAGGGTAGGAGGATAAACACTCTACTAAAGCCTTGATTAAAATTGAACGTAAACAAAACAATAACAATGTTTGAACTTAAATACTAAAGGCGAGGACTCGGATGGGCCGAGTCGAGCCTAGTGGGCTAGCCCATGCAAGCATGCAAAGGCACACACCCTAAACATAGAAATAACTATTAATATAAAGTATCTAAAACAAGCATAATACTAAAAATAGTAATGTCTCAAAACAATGCCAAAACAATGGCAAATAAACCTCTAAGTGTCAAAACCTGGTAGCGGCGAAGGCATGGACGCAAACACTACGAGCGACGACGACGATGGGTCGACTGGCTCGGCGGTGGGTGCACCCGGTGCCGGCTGCGATGGGCACAATTCTCCGATGCCGATGGTGGCGAGGATGACGAGTCTGGGCTACCTTGGCCAGCGATGACGCGAGCGACTAGGGAGGCAACGGCGTCGGCGATGGCTTTGGACCTGGACCTTGTCACTGGGCCCTCTGAGCGAAGGCTCATGGCTTCTTCCTCGTCTATGGCCGTCATGGGAGGTGGGATCACATCACATTGGTGGCTCATTATGATCTTGAGCTTCACCAAATGGATGTGAAAACCGCCTTTCTGAATGGTGAGCTTGAGGAGAAAGTATATATGGACCAACCTGAAGGGTTCTTGGCCACAGGAAAAGAACACATGGTGTGTAAGCTGAGGACGTCAATATATGGACTGAAACAAGCTTCCAGACAGTGGTATTTAAAGTTTAATTTATATTATCACGTCATACAGTTTTATAGAGATTACTGTTGATCGGTGTATCTACATAAAGGTTAGTGGGAGCAAGTTTGTAATTTTAGTCTTATATGTTGATGATATTTTGCTTGTTGCAAATGACATAGGCATGTTACATGATATAAAGAAGTATCTCTCTAAGAACTTTGAAATGAAAGATATGGGTGAGGCATCCTATGTGATTGTAATAGAAATATTTCAGAATAGATCACAAGGATTGTTAGGATTGTCTTAGAAATGTTATATCAATAAGATCTTAGAGAAATACAGAATGGAAAAGTGCTGCGCAGGGATAGTTCCTATACAGAAAGGGGACACGTTTAGTAAAATGCAATGTCCCAGAAATGAATTGGAACGAAAGGAAATGGAAAGAATCCCATATGCATCAGTGGTGGGGAGTTTGAACTGTGTTCAGACTTGTACTCGACCAGATATCAGCTTTGCTGTAGGAATGTTGGGTCGATATCAAAGTAATCCCGGGATGGACCACTGGAAAGCTGCAAAGAAGGTTCTCAGGTACTTGCAAGGCACCAAGGAAATCATGCTTACATACATGAGATCCGATCATCTAAAGGTCATTAGATATTCATATTCAGATTACTCCGGATGGGTTGATAGCTGGAAATCGACGTTTGGCTATTTGTTCCTATTAGCTGAGGGGGCAGTGTCATTGATAGCGAACGGACCCACAACGGCTCAACCGCCGAACCCATAGGCCCGAGGGAACCCAGGTGAACCCGCCACGTCAACCTGAGGACCCGAGAGGACCCACCCGCGATCAGGTCTGCAGCCCGTGACCCCAACCCATCGCCTGTTGGCCCATGCCCAAGGCAGGTACCAACCAAGCAGGTTGTTGGAGGGGGGAATCGAACCCGCGACCTCCCTTTAACAAGCAGCGGATAGGCCACTTGTTACCAATTGAGCTGCCTTGGGCATGGGCCAATAGGCGATGGGTTGGGGTCAGGGGCTGCAGACCTGATCGCGGGTGGGTCCTCTCGGGTCCTCAGGTTGATGTGGCGGGTTCACACATTGATCAGGTGTGGGTTCCCTCGGGCCTGTGGGTTCGGCGGCTGAGCCGTTGTGGGTTCGTTCGCTATCATAAAAGTGCACTTTTATGATAGCGAACAGACCCACAACGGCTCAGCCGCTGAACCCATAGGCCCGAGGGAACCCACACCTAATCAAGGTGTGAACCCGCCACGTAAACATGCGGACCCGAGAGGACCCACCCGCGATCAGGACTGCAGTCCGTGACCCCAACCCATCGCCTGTTGGCCCATGCCCAGCTCAATTGGTAACAAGTGGCCTATCCGCTGCTTGTTAAAGGGAGGTTGAGGGTTCGATTCCCCCCTCCAGCAATCTGCTTGGTTGGTGCCTGCCTTGGACATGGGCCAACAGGAGATGTGTTGGGGTCACGGACTGCAGTCCTGATCGCGGGTGGGTCCTCTCGGGTCCGCAGGTTTACGTGGCGGATTCACACCTTGATCAGGTGTGGGTTCCCTCGGGCCTGTGGGTTCGGCGGCTGAGCCGTTGTGGGTCCGTTCGCTACCAGTCATGGAAGAGTGGAAAGCAGTCTGTCATTGCTACTTCCACCATGGAGGTCGAATTTGTGGCATTCTTTGAGGCCACTATTCATGCATTGTGGATGCAGAACTTAATCTCGGGGCTTGGAATTGTCGATAGTATAGCCAGGCCGCTGAGAATTTATTGTGATAATTCCGCAGCCGTCTTTTTCTCGAAGAACGACAAGTACTCTAAAGATGCTAAACACATGGAGTTGAAGTTCTTGTCCATCAAAGATGAGGTGTAGAAGCGTAGAGTGTCATTTGAGCATATTAGAACGGATATGATGGTAGCGGATCCGTTGACTAAGGGATTACCACCCAAGGCGTTCATTGGCCATGTAGAGCGTATGTGTGTTATAGATAAAGCCTTGCTATTCTGATTATGGTACGCTCATTATGTTTGTAACACTTTGAATTCACTTATGGTTACGTTTCTGTTTTACCGAACATGTTATCATTATGGTATGTGTGTACACTTATGTTTATTAGATGACATGTGATTGATTTGAGAGTTATGGTACTTCTCCATTTAAAGTTGCATTAAGTTGGGATTGGTTTGTGATACATGGAAAGGATCATGTCGCTCAATGACGTGTGACCGCCATGATCCAATCATTTCTAATTCGATTAAGGTTATTAAAGGTTAAATGAACTTGATATAAAAGTGTGCATTACAGTTATTGAACCATCAAGTCGACACAAAGGCCAAGTGGGAGAATGTTAGGATAATTATGAAATAAACATTCGATATGGCCTATGTGTCTTTCGGTTTAATCATGAAGGATTAAGTTCATATTATATGATGGGGTTTTAATAATAAAGTCGACACCGTGATGGATCGGTATCGGTTAAAGTTGTAAGAATCCGAGGGTTATAATTTTAATTAAACTCCCTCTTCTCTTTTTTTTTTGGTGAAAGAACTCCCTCTTCGCTTGCCTATATATTTATGCATATATGCTCTTTCTCTTATATATGGACATTAGATGAAGTTAGTTACTTATTAATAGAAGTAGTTATCCCATTTGGTTTAACTATAAAAGAAAAGAAGTAACTACTTTTGTATGGGTTAACTGCACGGCTGTCCCAAGACAAGAAAGAGTGCAGAAAGTCTTGGTTCTTTTCTGATTAAGAAAATAAGAGAAAGCTTAAGGGCTTCTATTCCATCTAAAGACAAATTAAAGAGAAGGCAAAGGAGGAGAAAAACTTTGAAGAGTTGTTCTTTGAAATACTAACAAGCATTGATCAAGGTTAGTGTTTCCATTTTGTTCATGGTAAATGTTTGGGTTTGAATTATTTCAAGTCTAGGTCCAATCGAGGTTGATTTCATGATTAGAAATCGATTAAATTACTTTCATAATATTGTTCGAATATGAAGTAGGAAAAATATTAGTGGTGGAATTTTGACAAAATTATTCCAAAAGAAAAAAAATCAAATCATATTACTTTGTTAAAATAGATCATGCCATACTAAGAATGAAATAAAAGCATGATATTTTATGGGATTTTTTTATTGTAGGTGATTAACTAGATCAAACTATATTACTCTTCAAAATTAACTTAATTATCACTCTTTAATTGTAATTTTAGTAAGTAGATAGGATCTATTTAAAATGACAGGTAATAAACTCTTTTTTTATTAGGTTAAAATTAGACTGGAAACAACAGAAAAGACGGTTTCTCAATCTATAGCATCCTTTTGGATGAGAATTACAAGTTCTAGACAATCTCGAATATCTTTCAAGGAACTCCGCTAGACCATCTTTGCAATGGAGTCGGCCACCACGTTTGTTTCTCGGAAGACATGAAAAATCTACATTGTAGAGAACAGTTGTAAAACACACAAGATATAAGAAATTAACATTTCAATATCCCATGGACAATGTCAGATTTGATTAAGAACATTCACAATGGTAAGGTTATCGCATTCAAGTTGAATGTCGGTAATGCCTAATTCATAGGCCTTTACCAGGACATTTCTTACTACAAGCGTTTATGTTTTTAAAGGAGTTGAGATACCACATTTATCCCCAAAGAAGAAGATTGGTTTACCCATGTTGTTCCTGAAAATGTAGCCAAAGCTAGATTCACCATTAGTTTTGGTGGATCCATCTGTATTGATTTTAATTATGTTATCCGGTGGTTTTTTCCATTTCTTTATTGGTCGTCTAACATTGTTCATTCTATGTGTTTTTTGTTTGTCCCCTGCTAAACAATCAGGGTTCCAACTCTTCGTCTTTTTCCAATTCTCAATTTGTTTTTTAATATAACTTGGTACATCCTTTATGATATATGTATCATCGTTTGTTCTTCCAAAACTTTGTTGGTTTCTATAAAACCAAATTTCCCACCAAGAGACCACTAATTCTACAAATTGTGATCTATTAGTTTTTTGTCGAATTTCCTCAATGATTTCATAATTTTTTTTTATTTCCTATCTTTAGGGATCTAATGATAACATAGGTATGATAATTCATTTTCTCTATTATTTTCATGGTATGGTTATAATGGAATAGGAGATGATTCAAATCCTCCAATTGAGCATTGCAACGGATACAACCCTGGGGGATTGCTACACCTTTTTCTGTTAATCTAGCTTTGGTTGGAAGTCCGTTTTTCATTATTTTCCAGATAAAGTTTTTGATTTTGGGGTATGTATCCATATTCCAGATCCATGAAGAATCATAGGCAGTATATCTTTTGTTTATGTTAATCAATTCTATAGCAGAGTTCGTAGAAAACCAACCATTTTTGCTAGTTTCCCAGTATAGTCTATCATGAATATCATTCAAGGGTATTGGGATAGAGATTATTCTTTTGGCTAAATCATGGGGTAAACATTGTTCTATTAAGTCCTTGTTCCACGTTTTATTTGGCAATATAAAATCACCCACCAGGGCATCCTTATTCAGGATTAATTATTTGTTTATGATATCACATAAAGGGGTTTTAGAGACCCAATTATCCGACCAGAATTTGATTGTTCTGCCATTACCAACTTGCCAAATTAGTACAGATTTGAATTCATCCATGAGTTCAACCATTTTGGACCATTGCCAGGAGCAATTTCCTTTTTTCTCGTATTGAAATATATGGATTGTTTTCAAGTATTTTTCAGTAACAACTCTGACCCAATAATTATTCGGCTTTGCTAAGATTTTCCATAATAATTTAAATTGTAGGGCTTTATTCATGTCCTTTGATTTTCTCAATCCAAGTCCTCCTTGTTGTGTTGGTTTACATATCTTTTCTCAGCCTATAAGAGGTTTATAGGAGTTGTCTTTGTTCCAAAAAAAGATCTTTATAACTTGCCAAGTTCATTATGTGTGTGTAGGTAACATAAAGCTTTGCATAATATAGTTTGGTCTTGATGCCAGATTAGCTTTTATTAATGTTGTTCTTCCTGTTTGGAAAAGAGAATTTGCTTTCCATTTAGACAGTTGTTGTTGTGTGCTAATTAAGAGATCAACAAAGGTATTCAAGTTGACTCTACCAATAATGATAGTGTAACCTAGATATTTTTCGAGAGATATCATATTAGTGATTGTGAGAGTACCTTGTATTGCTAATTTCTTTTGGTTGGTAACCTTTTTTGTGACTTGAAAAGCCGATTTATGAAAGTTTACTTTTTGTCCTGAGATTTTGCAATATTCATCAACAATATCCTTAATTTCCTTGCAGTTTTCCTGTTTAGCTTTTGAGAAGATCACAATGTCATCCGCAAATGCCAGAAACGGAATTCGTGTTCCTTGTTGAGTGATTTGAAATCCTAGCGGTTTCCGTGGTCTTTCTGAAGCTTTTTGGAGTTTTCTTGCAAGGATTTCAGATCCTAGAATAAACAAGAAAGGGGAAAGGGGGTCACCCTGTTGAAGTCCTCTTGATGGTTTAACAATTTCCGTGGGTCCGTTGTTTACAAGCACCGAGAAGGATACCGTTGTAATGCATTCTTTTATCGAGTTGATAAATTTTTCATGAAATCCAAATTTTTTCATAATTTTAATAATGAAATTCCATTCAATTCTATCATAAGCTTTTTCCATATCTAATTTTAGGGCAATGAATCCTTCAGTTCCTTTTTTCGATTTAAATGAGTGAAAATTTTCATGAGCAATCAAGATATTATCTTGGATGGCTCTATTTGCAACAAAGGCACCCTGTAGGGGGTGGATTAATTTTTCCATGGTTCCTTTAAGTTTTGTTGTTATGATTTTCGAGATAATCTTATAAATTGTAGAACACAGACTTATGGGTCTATAGTGATTGGTAGAGTTTGGATTGTCACATTTTGGAATCAGAGAAATAAATGTGTGATTTATTTGTTTGAGCAATTTCCCAAATAGAAAAAATCTTTTAACTGCTTGAATAACAGAAGGACCTACAATGTCCCAATATTTTTGATAGAATTCTGTTGTCATACCATCAGGACCTGGTGATTTATCCGAGCCAATGTTAAAGATAGCCTTCTTAATTTCTTCATTGACTACGTTCCTTATTAATTCTAAGTTGTCCTCTGTAGAGATTTCAGATTGAATTAATTCTAGATTTTCCTGAAGTAATCTCTGGTCCATATCCTCACTTCTAAACCTTTTAATGAAGTCATTTCTGATTTCATTTCTAATGTTCTCTTCTCTAGTATCACTTGTTCCTTCTTGGGTTTTAATTTCTTTTATAATTTTTCTATTTCTTCTTCCACTTGCTATTTTGTGAAAATAGCTAGCATTCGTATCAGTATATTTGATGTGTTTAACTTTAGCTTTTTGGTTCCAGTAAATTTTCTAGAAGCATAGAAGTTTTTTTTTTTTTTCTATGATTCTTATTTGTCTTTTAATGAGATCATTTGTAGGCTGAGTACAGATCTCAGTTTGGATTTCAGAAAGTTGTTTTTCTATAGTTTATAATTGAGTAAATACATTATCAAATGTACTTTTATTTCAGATCTTGGCATGTTTCTTAAGTAATTTTGTCTTGGATACAAGATTATACAATCTAGAACCATGATAGTTAGTTCTCCAAGCTTGTTTAACAACATTTCTAAAGTCCTTTCTGGTCATCCAAATTTTTTCAAATATAAACGGTTGATTTTTGAAAGGTACTGTTGAGTCAAGCCTGATAGAGATGGGACAGTGGTCTGAGCTAGTAAAAGCAAAGTGTTTAGTATAAATATCAGGGTACCATTGAAGGATCTGGTGATGAATAAGTACCCTATCCAGTTTTTCATATATGTTATCTATTTTTGTTATGTTCTTCCGCCAAGTATAGATGTTTCCTTGAATATGGGTCTCTAAAAGTTCACATTCATTCTTAAATTGTCATAATCTTACAAATTTTGTCAAAGGTGGTATTAAATCACCTAATTTTTCAAATGGGTCTTGTATTTCGTTCAGATCTCCCAAAATAATGCATGGAAGAGAAAAATTTTTAATAAAGGAAATGAGTTCGTCCCAAAACACATTCTTTGCAGATTCATTTGTGGAGCATAAGTTAGGATTAGCATAAGTTTTTTTTTCGTGAGCGGGTTTGTATACTTAATACTAATAAATCTTGTTTCAATTTGGTCAATTTCAAGGATTTCATTTGTAAGTTGGTAGGTCTTTCACATAACGCAAATGCCACCCGAGAAGCTCGTAGCCGGAACACAGTAGAATTGATCAAATCCCGCTTTTTTCCACACTTTTTCACTTGGTTCTTTGTTTGTTCTTGTTTCAAAGAGTGTAATTAATTGTATTCGTTCAATTTTGCAGAAGGATTCAACATCCATCCAAAAAAATTGCTTCCCGATTCTGCGGAAATTCCAGGTTGTGATCTTCATAAAAAACCAATTGTGTTTCTGCCCCATATCCTCAGACATTTAGGGGACTTGCTAGTAGGGTTGTGATGTGGATGCAAAAGGCATATATAAACAACGTGAAGTTCATAAATGGTTTGTTGCTGAATATTTTGGTTAATTTGTGTGAGTCTATTGTTATTATAGTATATAGGTTCACAAGTATAAAATACTTGTCAGGAAAGCTTCTATAAGAATACCAAAAAAATTGGTAATAGTACAAATCAATATTTCCATGAGGTTTTGTTTTGTATCTTGTCATATAGTCCCAAGACTTGAACATATTCCCTGAATCAATATTTCCATGAAGTTGAGCCACCATCATCACCACCATTTCCGTTTGTTCATCTTCCATTTGAGTCTTCTTTGTTGCTGCATTGAGTCTTCTTTTGTTTTGTGCCATTTCCGAGTCTTTTGTTGAGTCAAGCTTGAATTGTGCTTCTGTTTTGTGGAATTGGACGCCAACCACCATACCACCACCACCAAACACCAACGCCGGCCACCTACAACCACCCTCCATACCTCCATTGCCATAACCACTCAGCCATCACTTCATAACCGTCCCACAAAGAGCAGGCATGGCCACCTAAGAATTCGTCAACCACCTCCCTAAAAATCAGGCGTGCCATCCAAGTTGAGCAACAACCGCTCCCTACAAATCTGGCCTCTCTCCACTCCACACGCCTGGCATTGTGAGTCAAAGGAGATCCACCCACTCTCCTATTTTCAAGCAACAAGGCAGACCAATTCAAATCTGGTTATTTAGAGGTTCATTTTCGAAACTTCAAGTGTAATTAGTTGTTATTTATTATTTCCAAGTCAGAAAAAGAAAAGAAAGTAAAAAAAAAAATGAAATTCAGTCGAGCATTAAGTCTCTTATGTTATTTCATGTGTATGTAATGCTATCCTAAGTTTTAACTCATATCATAAGAAGATCAAGGCTTAACAGCCGTGATTCTGAAGAGAACTCAAAGGCAGTCTTCAAGTGCCCTACGACGCCAACAAGAGACCCCTTCAAGTGCCCTAAACCTTGCCCTACACTACACCATCCACCACCTTCAAATCGGCTCCAACTCTCCATTGCATAAGTGTAAGACAAGTAAGGCTTAACTAGGACCTCTTGAGTTCAAATTGATTGAGTCTTTCCCATCTTTGCATTGCATTACATCCTTGCATTGTAGTCCACTCCTAGAGTCTTCACTTTACTTCTTTCGTTGAGTCTTTCTTTTGTTTGTTTTTGAGAATTCTGCCGAGCTATACACTGCATTAAGCTCAACGTTCATTGACTTGTGTTTGCTTATACATTGACCTCACGTGGGGTTATTGATCCATACAAGGCGATCCATCAAAGAAGCTAGCATTCAACATCAACTAGAGCGTGAGAGAATCAACACAAGAGTGTAAACACTTGTGAGGAAATTTTGGTTTTGCACTAACTTGACTAGTTTGATTGTTTGTTGTCTTTGATCATGTCTAGAACACCTAGCCCTACACGTTCAAGGAGTGTCGAGCCTGTGTCGCCTGAGGTGTTTAACATGCTCAAGGCCATGTCGGACAACATAGCTCGCTTGACCAATCGAATGATGGCCTTGGAGACTCGACCAACACCACCGACAGTAACTCCCTTAGGCACCAACATTGAGCCAGGAGGCCCTTCCAATGTGGCACCATAAGTGCCTCAACACGGCCAAGGAGGCAGTCCTAATGCACCTCCAATTAAGGCTCACCATGATCCACATTCTATCCTTAACACTCCTCGACATAGATATGTACCTTATGCACCTAATAACTTCAATAATTTTCAGGGATTTGCTAATGAGGATAGGATGAGGGATGGCAAGCTGAAGTACCGAGAGGCTTTCAAGCAAGAAGAGGCCGTGAGCCAGAACAAGATGGAATAGGAAAGATCAAGGTGAAGATTCCATCATTTGAAGGCAAATGTGATCCGGATGTTTACATGGAATGGGAAACCAAGATAGAACAAATCTGGAGTTGCCATAACTTTGCCGAGAACAAGAAGGTGCAACTTGTTGCCCTAGAGTTCAATGGTTATGCCCTAATTTGGTGGGACAATTTGGTGAAAGAAAGGAGAAGGGCCCTTGATCCAGCCGTGGTTACATGGAACCAAATGAAGGCCTTAATGAGAGCTCGCTTTGTGCCACAACACCACACAAGAGAGCTAAGGCAAAGGTTGGAGAATCTGAGGCAAGGGTCCATGAGTGCCGAGGAAACCTACAACACCATGCAGGTTGCTATGGTCCGAGCTAATGTGCTTGAAGATGAGGAAACTACAATGGCTAGGTACCTTCGTGTCCCTAACAATTCTTTAGCTAATGAAGTGGACTTGTATCCCTATGCCACCATGACAGATTTGCTACACTTAGCAATCAAAATTGAGAAAAAGACTAAGGCTAGGAATCAAGGAGGAATGCAAGGAACCCCTCAAAACCGAGGCTACCAACAATATGGCAGAGAATCCTCTCAAGCTAAGGATAGAGGACAAAATTGGGGTGATCAAGGAGGACAAAGGAGGAGTGTCCAACCAAGTGCTACAGCACCCACTTCTAAGGCACCAACCGCAGCCCCTCTTGCCAACAAAGGGAGTACTTCTAACCCTACCTCTAGAGCTAGAGATATTGTATGCTTTAAGTGTCAAGGTAGAGGTTATATGATGAAAGATTGCCCTAATAGAAGAACTCTCATGATTAATCACTTAGGACAATATGAATATGAATCTGAGCATGAAGATAATGATGTTTGTAATGATGAGCATGACTTGCAAGAAACTGATTTTGATAATGAGATAGGGATAGAGTATGAGCCTGGTGAATCCTTAATAGCTAGGAGAACTTTGCATGTACAACCTGCCCCTTGTGATGATAATCAAAGAGAAAATTTGTTTCATACTAGATGCTTGGTTAAAGGAAAAGTATGCAACATGATCATAGATGGAGAAAGTTGTTGTAACATTGCTAGCACCGAGCTAGTAAACAAGTTACAACTTCCTACAGTTCACCACCCTAGGCCTTATAAGTTGCATCATAGATGGAGAAAGTTGTTGTAACATTGCTAGCACTGAGCTAGTAAACAAGTTACAACTTCCTACATTTCACCACCCTAGGCCTTATAAGTTGCATTGGATGAATGATTGTGGAGAATTAAAGGTGAACAAGCAAGTAAAGGTAACTATAACACTAGGGCACTATGAGGATAGTATCTTATGTGATGTAGATCCTATGCAAGCTTGCCACATTTTATTAGGTCGTCCATGGCAATATGATAGGAAGGTCATCCATGATGGTTATACTAATCATCATTCTTTCATTTTTAAAGATAAAAATGTTGTTCTAAAGCCTATGACTCCCACGCAGGTTGTTGAGGCTTATGAGAAGAAGAAGGACACGGACAAGGAAGAAGAGAGGACGAGGAATGACAAGGCTGCACCAAAGCACAAGTCTAGTTCATCCAAGCCTCACCAAACCCCTAGTGTCCAGCCTCCTAATGTGTTGTTAGCCTCCAAGCAAGAGCTCCAAGAAGAGTATCTACCCCAAGATACGACTCTTATGGTTTTGTGCAAGAAGTTTTCTATGATTGGAAACGATGTCAAGGCTGCCCTTTCGCCGAGCATTCAAGCATTACTTGAGGAGTTCCAAGATGTGTTCCCGGATGACATCCCACCTGGCCTACCCCCACGTCGTGGCATAAAACATCAAATAGACCTTATTCCCGGAGCAACGTTGCCAAATAGACCAGCCTATAGGATGAACCCTAAGGAAACACATGAGATTCAGTCCCAAGTTCAAGAGCTATTGGAGAAGGGTTATGTGAGAGAAAGTCTTAGTCCTTGTGCCGTGTCAGTGCTTCTAGTGCCAAAGAAAGATGGTTCATGGAGGATGTGTGTTGATTGTAGAGCCGTCAACAACATCACCATCAAATACCGCCATCCCATCCCTTGCCTGGATGATATGCTAGATGAGCTTCATGGAGCCACCATCTTCACAAAGATAGATCTCAAGAGTGGCTACCACCAAATCAGGATGAAAGAAGGAGATGAGTGGAAAACGGCATTCAAGACTAAGTTTGTGCTCTATGAGTGGGTAGTCATGCCCTTTGGCTTGACCAATGCCCCTAGCACTTTCATGCGGTTAATGAATCATGTGTTAAGGCACTTCATAGGGAAGTTTGTTGTCGTGTACTTCAATGACATACTAATCTATAGTAAGTCCTTAGAAGAGCATGAAGATCACTTAAGGGAAGTTCTTTCTACCCTACGTGCACTTGTTTGCTAACTTTAAGAGATGTGAGTTTTGTACTAATAAGGTTACTTTTCTTGGTTTTGTAGTGAGCTCACAAGGATTGCAAGTGGATGAGGAAAAGATCAAGGCAATTCAAGAATGGCCTACGCCAACCTCCATTGGCCAAGTGAGAAGTTTCCATGGGCTAGCAAGCTTCTATAGGCGATTTGTCAAGGATTTCAGCACCATTGCTGCCCCTTTGACTGAGATTACCAAGAAGCATAACCCATTTGTGTGGGAGGAGGCGCAAGAGAACGCATTCAACAAGCTGAAGTGGAAGCTCACACTAGCTCCTCTACTTGTGTTGCCTGATTTCAGCCGTCCTTTTGAGGTAGAATGTGATGCATCCGACATTGGCATAGGCGGCGTCCTCATGCAAGAAGGTAAGCCCATAGCCTTCTTTTCTGAGAAGTTGAAAGGTGCATGTCTTAACTACTCTACGTATGATAAGGAACTTTATGCTTTGTTTAGAGTGCTTAAGACTTGGCAACACTACTTATGGCCTAGAGAGTTTATCTTGCATACCGACCATGAATCTTTGAAACATTTTAGGAGCCAAGATAAACTGGATAGGAGACATGGTAGATGGATGGAATTTATTGAAACATTTCCTTATGTGAATAAGTATAAGAAAGGAAAAGATAATGTCGTTGTTGATGCCCTTTCTAGGAGACATGTTTTGTTGACCACATTAGACTCTAAGGTGTTAGGATTTGCTTACATTAAGGATTTCTATGAGAATGATGTGGATTTTGGTGCTACTTATAAGCTATGTGTGCAAAAAGGGTCCATAGGTAAGTTTTACTTGTTTGAAGGATTCTTGTTCAAAGTTGACAAAGTGTGCATTCCTAGATGTTCCCTACGACTTTTGCTTGTGGAAGAAGCCCATAAGGGAGGTTTGATGGGTCATTTTGGTAGGGATAAGACATATCATATGCTGCATACTCATTTTTATTGGCCACATATGCTTAGGGATGTTGAGCATTTAGTGAAGAGATGTTTGGAGTGTCTTAAGGCCAAGTCTAGAGTGAAGCCCCACGGCTTGTATAGTCCTTTACCTATTCCTACAGCCCCTTGGGAGAATATAAGTATGGATTTTATTGTGGGATTGCCTAGGACTAAAAAGGGGAGAGATTCCATCTTTGTGGTAGTAGATCGCTTCTCTAAGATGTCCCATTTTATTGCTTGCCATAAAACTGATGTTGCTTCTAATGTAGCTAACTTGTTCTTTAGGGAAGTAGTTAGATTGCATGAAGTACCTAGGACAATAGTGAGTGATAGGGATGTTAAGTTCCTTAGCTACTTTTGGAAGACACTTTGGGGAAAACTAGGAACTATATTATTGTTTTCTACTTCTAGTCATCCTCAAACTGATGGACAAACTGAAGTAACTAATAGAACTTTAACCACCATCTTAAGGGTTGTCATTAAGAAGAACTTGAAGGCTTGGGAGGATGCATTGCCACATGTAGAGTTTGCATATAATCGGACAATTCACTCATCTACTCAATTGACCCCTTTTGAGTGTGTTTATGGTTTGAATCCTTTAACCCCACTTGATCTTATGTTGTTGCCTATGAAGGAGCGAGCATATTTGAATGCAGGAAAACAGGTGGAGTTTATCAAGACGCTGCATGAGCGCACTAGGACCAAGCTCCTACAAAAGGCGGAGTACAATGCAGCCAAGGCCAACCATGGCCGCCGACGTGTGATCTTCCAACCGGGAGACCTTGTGTGGCTTCATTTGTGGAAGGAGCGTTTCCCATCCAAGCGCAAGTCCAAGCTATCACCACGAGGAGATGGACCATTCAAGGTGCTAAGGAGGGTAGGAGACAATGCCTATGTCTTGGAGCTTCCTGAGGAGTATTGAGTAAGCCTCACATTCAATGTTGGAGATCTAACACTCTTTGAAGAACAAGAAGATTCGGGGTCGAATCCTCTCCAAGAAGGGGAGAATGATGAAGGATCATCTGCACCAACACCTCAAGTTCCTATCTTTGATGGTCATATCACTAGGACAAGAGCTAAGGAGCTTCAACAAGAGTTGGACAAGGTGATGACCTTCTTTATGTCCAAGGAGCTTTCCATGTTCGAAGACTTCTCTGAGCCTTCCATCAAGACTATGGTGACCATTACAGTCCATGAAGACCCTAAGAGTGAAGAGAAGAACCCATGAAGATGTGTCTTTAAGTGTTGGACGATTTCATTAGCCTTATTTGCTATTTTTAGACACTTTCCTTATTTAAGTATTTTAGCTTGTTTTATTAAGCTAAGGCCGGCCCTAGGAAGTATTTAAGCCATCCTTAGCATGTTTGTTTGGTAGTTAGACATTTCTGAATATTGAAGGCATTTTCGGTTTTCATCTAAAATAGAGCTTTTGGTGAGAAACTACAAGGTTGTGAGATCTGGCTTAGTTGTTCTTGTATGTGTCAACCTCTCTCGAGATTGGTGTTCATGAGCCATTCATAAGCATCCTCTTCGTGCTTCTTGGCCACCATTAGAGCCGAGTTGTGTGGAGTTGTACAAGGCAGGGTCGTCTCTTTCATTTGGCTTGGTTCTTGGTCCATAGATCAAGGGTTTCTCCATTGAGGCTTCGGTTCTATCTTCCTATCCTTTGTTGTTGTTTTCCTTTCACTTTCCTTTGCAGATTCGTGTCTTATCTTGTGTGTTTGTTTCCTTTTGAGTCATTGAAGGGTTTGACGTCTAGATCAAATCAATTGTGGCTAATCCCCGCATCAGAAGGTTTACAAGCATACCAAGGTTCAGTTTGGGTCCACCCATACAGATTAAAGTTATTCAAAGGAGAAGGAATCAAGGACATCAGCCACAAAAACCAAGGTTTAAGGGAATGGTTGTTCATAGAGTAAAAACTCCAAAGTGGTTTGTTCAGTTAGTGATTGTTCATAAGCCAGAATTCTGCATATTCCTTGTACTTTAATTGTTGAGACAAGGAATAATGCAACATTCACAAAACCCATAAATTTTGACCAAGATTGTTCAGGGAGTTGAGACTCCAGAATTGTTTGTTCATGGTGTGATTTTTCAGAATGTGAATTGTTTGGTGATTCCATATTCCTTCAAGTGCTTTGAAGCAGAATTTCTTATTGTCAGTTTTGGGGATTTTGGCCCATTCAAGAAGCACCTGTAACCACAGCCAGGAAGCAGGAGTTCTATTAGTCATTTTACAAGTAGTACAATGATGCAAAAGAAGAAGTCTCACCAAATGGTAATTAAGATGCAGGATTTCTAAGGCCTCATCTTTATCCTGGTGTTTAGCACTCCACTGTTTGGAGAAACGAACCAGACAACTAAAGGAGGTCTGCACATCATAGGTATTATTATTCAAGGAATTCATTTTTGCAAAGTTAATGCTATATAAGCAGCAGAAATGGCAATCAGCCCAAGCTCCCATCTGTTCACTAGAGTTCAGATGTTGCACAGTTTCCATCAGTTCATGCAAGGTCACAAGGTTTAGGATATGATTGGTTTTAGAAAACTATAAAGGAAGAAAGCACAACAAGTGTAAAACTGTTAGGAAACGGAACTC
The DNA here is from genome assembly GCA_027886185.1 of Rheum nobile. NCBI lineage: Eukaryota > Viridiplantae > Streptophyta > Magnoliopsida > Caryophyllales > Polygonaceae > Rheum > Rheum nobile. The sequence continues at coordinate 1,127,606 of WOAB01000072.1, read as the reverse complement.
TGGAACTTCGGTTCCCCTGAGAGTTCCTTTCCTCAGTTTCTCTACTTTTGAAGATGATAAATATTTTGATACTAATGTTTTATCTCAAAGATGTGTTTAGAGGAACCGCGGGATAGTTGTTGGAACCATGGAAGCCAAACAAGATAAAGAAACCAAACAAGCAAGCCAAAGGAACCCAGGTGTGCCCAGAAATGCAACACGTGACTTTGCTTTTCCCGAGAAATCTGGGAACACTAAACCTCGGACAAAAGGAAGTGAAAGCGACTTGAGAGAAGCTTCCAAAAGCCTGCCACCATCCAAGAGCAAACTCTAAGATGCCTAGAACAATGAACCTCAGACAAAGGCACTGAAAGCGACAGCTCATAGAGATGTCGCTGTCCAGAAGTCAGTTCCCAAGCGCCCAGAGTGTCGAACCTCAGACAAAGGAAGCTGGAGAATGAATTGGCTGAAGAGGTTGACTACCCTAGAAGGATTTTGAGCTGCCTAGGTTGTTTGCACATGCCAAGAACAACGTGGACCAAGGAGAACCACTTATCCTAGGGCAAGCTCAATCTGTGGGAACCCAGAGAATATTAAGCTGCGAAGAATCCTCTATAAAAGGAAGACTAACTCAAGGGTTATCTCCAAGCATTCACAATAGAATAACACTCCATAGCAAACATCAAAGTGTGAAGCTTCAAACAAGATCATCAACGCAAACTGAGATCAAGAGGAACCAGTCAAGGAATCGAAGAGCTGAGTGCTAAGTTCTTGTGACTGTAAGTGATAGTTCCTAGGTGCGAAGGTATGTTTCTTGGATTGATTATTGATTGTGTTAAGTTATCTAGGATTGCCTAACTGTGTGTAAGGCAAAGAAACTGTGTGTTTGTTCCTAGGATAAGCTGTAACCAAAAGAGATAAGAAATCAAGAAGTAGACCTTGAAATCCTTTCGAAAGAAAGGTAGTGGTTTTTATCCTGGATTGCTAGTTGGCAATCAAAAGTTTCCACTATAAGGAACTTGTCATTTGTTTGATTGTTTATTTCCGCTGCGAAGGGAACTTAGAATCGATATTCTGAGTTCCTTAAGTTATTATCTAACAATCACGATCCTACAATTGGTATCAGAGCAGGAAAAGCTCTAGATCTTTCTTAAGTTTGCAGATCATGTCTCAACCAAGCAAGTTCGAGCTCGGAATCTCCACCAACAAGCCAAATCTCTGAAATAAACGAGAAGAAACATGGTGGGAAAAGTGCATGGAAAGCCACATCAAGACCAACGACTACCAATGCTGGAGGATAGTCGAAAATGGAGATGGCCATGTCGATCTCACCATGAAGGAAGAAGACTGGAAACCAGAACACTATGTCATCATGGAGAAGAATGTCAAGGCCAGGCAGTTCATCCTCAATGGATTGGACAGAGAGGACATGGACAAGGTCATAGGCATCAAGACGGCCAAGGAGATGTGGAAGGCTCTCAAGAAGATGCATGAAGGAAGTGAGGAACTAAAGCAAAGCAGAAAGTTTGCTTTGGAAGGAGAATACCACACCTTCAAAATGATGGAAACTGAGACCATCTCAGAGTACTACTCCCGCTTCAACAGATTGATTGGAAAGTTGACAGCGGTGGGAGTCGATCTGGATGAAGTTTCCAAGTCCCTAGTGGTCATCAATGGACTCAACTCCAAGTTCACCCTTCTCAAGGGAATCATGAAGAACACTCCAGGCATCCAATCCCTTCCCTTGACCCAAGTCATAGGGAAATTGGAGGTTGAAGAAGGAGAGCACACCAAGGCCAATGCCGACAAGAAACTGGAGAAATGAATCGCCCTTAAGATCTCCAAAGCCTTCTCCAGGCTCGAGATGGAGCAAGAGAACTCAGACCTGGAAGAAGAAGAGGACGAGCTAACAGCCCTCTTCTCAAAGAATATCAAAAAATTCTTTGTGAAGGGAAGGTTCCAAAAGGGCAGTTCCTCCCACAATGGACCCAGAAGGGATCTCAAAGAAGTCTCTTGTTACGAGTGCAAAGAAAAGGGACACTATGCTAAGAACTATCCCAACAAGGAAGACTCCAAGAAAGAAGAAAGACCTCAGAAAAAGAAGGCTCTCGTAGCCTCATGGGGAGAAGACTCAGATGAGGAACTGGATCTGAGTGGCCTCTCTGGAGGAAGATGTCTCATGGCAAAAGGAGACTCAAGCGACTCAGAAGACCTTGAGGTAACTTCTGACGATCTCTTAAAATCCCTAGCTGATTGTGATAAGAAACAACTTCTTAAGATCATAAAGAAACTAGGAAAGGAAACCAGTTCCCTTCAACAGAAACTTGATGGTTGTGAAGATGAAATTGTTTGCTTGACTGTTGAGAATTCTGTTTGGAGTAAGAAACTTGATGAAACTGAGAAAGACCTAGCTGAAACTCACTCCAAACTCATTGATATTAGGAATGTGCATGCTAGTCACCTTAAAACTTGCAAATCTTGTGATGAAACTAGCATAGATTCTATCAAAGTTCCCTTGTATGCTAACTTACCTGGAAATGATATGCTTCAATCCATAATTGATAGATTGGACATTCTCACTGATTCTATTAATGAAAAAACGATAAATCAAACTATTTTTGTGAGACAACGTCATGGAATAGGATATGTCAACAACAAAGGGAACAATGATGCTGAAAATGAAAAGGCTAGGCGAGAACTTGTTGAGATCAATGAGAACCTCAGTACTGCTCTTGCCACTTCTCGTAATAGGAATCAATTCCTATCAGAGAAGATCATGGTTCTTGAGAACAAGGCTGAGATTGCCAAACGTCTAAATGAAAGTTCTCAAAGTCCTAAGAAGGAACCTAAGGGAAAAGAAAAGATGGTTCCTGAAAACCAATGGTTCACCAATTCCTTTGCTCACAAAAGATATATTGACATGGCCCATAGCAAGGTTAGAAACAATGTTGATTTTAACAAAAGGAAAACTGAAAAACCTTTTAAGCGAGGAAAAGGAAAATATAGACATGTTGTTTACAATCGTTTGTGTACCTACTGTGGTAAGAATGGTCATTACAACACTGATTGTGCTAAGAAAAGGAACTTTGAAAAGGAGAAAAGTACTCATTACCATGAAAGGAACCAGTTCCCTGGTTATTCACAGACTCGCAATGCTAATCCCCCCAGTAAAGCCAAGCTTCGCTGGGTTCAGAAACCTTAGTTCCCTTATGTGCAGAAAGAAGAGAGGCAACCTCAACTATGGTACATCGACAGTGGTTGTTCATGCCATATGACTGGAAGAAGGAATCAAATGACCTATCTTCAACCTCTCCATGGAGGGAACATATCCTTTGGAGACAAAAGCAAAGGAAAAATTTGTGGAATAGGAACTGTGAAACTCAACGATCACATTCAGGTAAACAAAGTTCACCTTGTTGATAATCTTGGTTTTGACCTAATAAGTGTGTTACAACTGTGTGATCAAGGAGACAATGAAGTTAGATTCAGATCAAACGAATGTTCAGTCCTTGACTCCTCGGGACAAATCATCCTAAAAGGGAAAAGATTCAACAATGTCTACATAATTGATCCATCCTTTGTTCCCAAGAAGAAACTTTGTCTCTCAACTGTGAATGACCAAGCTGATTTGTGGCATCAATGCCTCGGTCATGCTAGCACCAAACTGATTCAAAAGCTACACTCAAAGGAGCTAGTCAGAGGGCTGCCAAAGCTAAGTGGCACATCTAAGGAACTGTGCTCTGACTGTGTAAAAGGGAAACAGGCTCGTAGTTCCTTCAAGTCCAAAAACATGGTAAGCACCTCAAGGCCTCTTAAACTCATCCACATGGATCTGTGTGGACCCATGAGAGTTCAGAGCCTAGGAGGGAACAGGTATATCTTTGTTCTTGTCGATGACTTCTCTCGCTTTACTTGGACCATCTTTATTAAATCTAAGAGTGAAGTTATTGACCGCTTTAAAGATCTGGTTCCCTTGTTAGAAAAATCTCTTGATTGTTCACTCAATGCTATTCGGTCTGACCATGGTACCGAATTCGAAAATGGAGAATTTCTAACCTTTTGTAGTGAGCATGAAATTGATCACAACTTCTCTGCACCATACACTCCTCAACAAAATGGAGTAGTGGAAAGGAAGAACAAAACTTTGGAAGACATGGCTCGGACTATGCTGATCTCAAGTGGACTCTCTCAATCATTTTGGGCTGAGACGATCAACACAGCTTGCTACATCATCAATCGAGCCATGCTTCGCCCAATCACAGAAAAGACACCCTATGAGCTCCTAAGAGGAAGAGTTCCCAACATCTCACATCTGAGGGTGTTCGGATGCAAGTGCTTTGTGCACAACAATGGGAAGGACAATCTTGGCAAATTTGACCCAATAAGTGATGAAGGAATCTTCATTGGATACGCCTCGGGTAGTAAGGCGTACAAAGTCTTCAACAAAAGGACTAAAAAGGTAGAAGAAAGTGTTCATGTTATTTTTAATGAAAAATCACTTGGAAAGATTGTGCAGAACACCACCAATTCCTTTGAAGACCCATTTCCCAAGTCATATCAAGAAGATCCAGATGAAGATGTCACTCCACCCAGTTCATGTCCTGCTGCTCGGAACCCTCCAATGGCTCCTCCACCAGTTCCCATGAATAATGAACAACAATCCATTTCTGGGAACCATGAGCATGACGACAACATCTGTGGAGACTTCAATGACTCATCTTCCCACATGATCTTCAATAGAGAAGGTGATTCCAACCAGGAAGCTGAATATTCAACTCAGAATGTCTCCACATCAAATGCTCTAGCTCCTAACAGAGAAAGAAGAGTCATCAAGCCTCCAGTCAGGTTCGATCATCTAACCTTCTTTGCCTTCAATGCCTTCCTGTCTATTGTGGAACCAAAGAACATAGGTGAGACACTGAAGGATGCAGACTGGATCCAAGCTATGCAAGAAGAGCTTCATCAGTTTGAAAGAAACAAAGTATGGCATCTAGTTCCCCGCCCCAAGGATAAACACATCATAGGAACTAGATGGGTCTTCAGAAACAAGCTAGATGATACAGGAGCAGTGATAAGGAACAAAGCAAGACTTGTTGCTCAAGGATACAATCAACAAGAAGGCATTGACTATGATGAAACCTATGCTCCAGTGGCGAGGATTGAAGCAATAAGGTTGTTGATTGCTTTCGCATCACACAAAGGGTTCAAGTTGTTCCAAATGGATGTAAAGACGGCCTTCCTAAATGGAATTCTTCAAGAAGAAGTCTATGTCAAGCAACCACCTGGTTTTGAAGACGATGATCATCCAGACCATGTCTACTTCTTAGACAAAGCACTGTACGGCCTCAAGCAAGCTCCCAGAGCTTGGTATGATCAACTTGCCCAGTTCCTACTCTCAAATGGCTACAGGCGTGGAGTTATTGACAAAACTCTCTTCATCCTAGAAGAAAAAGGTAACATCTTAGTGGTTCAAATTTATGTAGATGATATTATTTTTGATTCCACTGACCTGTCCCTTGTAGACAAGTTCAAAGACTTGATGATCAGTGAATTCGAAATGAGCTTAATTGGAGAACTCACCTTCTTCCTCGGATTACAAATCACTCAAAAGGAAGATGGTATTCAAATTCACCAACAGAAGTATGTTAGGGAACTACTAAAGAAGTTCAAAATGGATTCAAGCAAGCCTCTCTCCACTCCCATCTCCACCATTGCTCATTTGGACAAGGACCACTCAAGTCCTCTAGTGGAAGAGAAACTCTATAGAGGTATGATAGGCTCACTCATGTACCTAACCGCTAGTCGCCCAGACATTGTTTTTGCTGTTGGCTTGTGTGCCAGGTTTCAATCTTGTCCAAGAGAGACCCACTTGGCTGCTGTGAAGAGAATACTCCGATATCTCAAGGGAACTGATTCACTCTATATTTGGTACCCCAAAGAATGTCCCTTTGAGCTGATGGGTTTCATTGATGTTGATTATACTGGATACTTGGTGGATAGAAAGAGCACCTCTGGAATGGCACAGTTCCTAGGCCCTTGCCTTGTGTCATGGGGATCAAATAAACAAGTCTCAGTCTCCCTCTCCACCACAGAATCCGAGTACATTGCGGTTGCCTCATGCTGTTCCCAACTTCTCTGGCTAAAGCAACAACTCGCGGACTTTGGTATGTCTTATGGTCCCCTCTCTATTCTTTGTGATAACACGAGTGCTATAAACATTTCAAAGAATCCTGTGCATCACACTAGGACCAAGCATATAGATATAAGACATCATTTTCTTAGAGATCATGTTGAGAAAGGAAACATCATTATGAAATTTTGTAGAACTGAAGATCAGGTTACAGATATATTCACCAAAGCCTTGAATAGAGTTCCCTTTGAGAACCTTAGATTGGAACTGGGAATGATTCCTATAACCTAGTAGTGACCTTAGTTTAAAGGCTTCTTTCCAGTTCCCCTGATTGACTAGTTTAAGATTTTTCATTTGTTGAGTCTTGATATCTATGTGTTATATTTTTTCCTACAAACCCTCTTTTCCATAATGGTTTCTTAAAAATGCTTAGATAATTTTTTCTAGTTTGTATCTTTTGGTCTTCATTATTCTTTCAACTTCTCCATTGTTCAAGTTTCTTTGTTGACCCAAAAGTCACAATCTGATCATATTCTAACCCAACAATACAAGTCGAAATGATGATTGTGTACTATGACCCTCCCTTGCCTCAATGCACAATCTAATTCCCTATGATCATCTTCTTAACCCTATCTGGGAATTAGTGTGTGATGCGATAAATGGCCTTCCCCGATTTATTTTATGGGAACGTACTTTCAGGTCCTATGTCTTAAAACCCCACATCAAAGGTTCCCATATATCCCTCTAGCACACTGAAAATATCGCCAGAAAGGAACTAGGATGGGCTACCCCTTAAACGGCTAGTAAGAGAATTGCTCCTCCCAAGACAGTATTTATGGCAAATCTCACAGCGTCAGAGACGTCTTCTCAGCCTTGAACAGTTGCCTTTTTGAGCATTTTATCTTTGAATTTGTGACCGTTGCAAAGGCGCAAAAGCTTCAAGAAAATTAGTCATTTCAACTCTTCAGAGTTCCCAGAAATATCTCCAATGGCTTGATTCTCAACGGCTCCAAAATTGCTCTGTTCTCTCATGCCTTCTCTCAATCTCATGTTCACCTGTCTCTCTCAAAACACAAAGCTCCTCAAATGGCCAAGAAAAACCTCAATCTTAACCTTGCTCAATTGGAGGTAATCAGGCCGATAAGATGACAACAAGCCAAAGATGAAGGAACTGCATAAAAGAAGGAAACTGAAGAGGAGGCCACTACGCTGCCATAGGAACGTCTCTCCTAGTTCCCAGTGATATAACATCACAGTGTGCTAGTAGTTCCCTAGGGTCCCACTCCCCTCTTCTATCCTTATTTTGTCTAATGTCAAGTTGGTTGTGCTCTTTTGTTTCTCTTTCCACTATGCATCTCTGGGCAATGTACTTGACTTTAATGATTAATGAACTCTTATGGTAATGTTTCTAATGCATCATTTGTCTTTGCCTTAAGTTTCTATTATGGTCACTGTCATGGGTTTAACGCAAATTGTTTATTTCACATTGATATCCTATACTTGATAAGTAACTTGATCTTTTCGATGATGTCAAAAGGGGGAAGAATGGATAGGAACCTTGACCTATTGGAACTACTAGACCTATAGAAAATTTGAACCCGTTCTATTTCTGAGGGGGAACTTGAATAACTTAGTTCATCTGCTTAGGGGGAATTTGCAACTATTGAATGTTCTATCATTATTTTATAAAGTTGTAAATCTCTTAGCTCAACTGTTCTCATGAATTTCATGTCCTTATTATACTGCCAGGTTCCTTATATTTGTCATCATCAAAAAGGGGGAAATTGTTAGGAAACGGAACTCTGGAACTCCGGTTCCCCTGAGAGTTCCTTTCCTCAGTTTCTCTACTTTTGAAGATGACAAATATTTTGATACTAATATTTTATCTCAAAGATGTGTTTAAAGGAACCGCAGGACAGTTGTTGGAACCATGGAAGCCAAACAAGATAAAGAAACCAAACAAGCAAGCCAAAGGAACCCAAGTGTGCCCAGAAATGCAACACGTGACTTTGCTTTTCCCGAGAAATCTGGGAACACTAAACCTCGGACAAAAGGAAGTGAAAGCGACTTGAGAGAAGCTTCCAAAAGCCTGCCACCATCCAAGAGCAAGACTCCAAGATGCCTAGAACAATGAACCTCGGACAAAGGCACTGAAAGCGACAGCTCATAGAGATGTCGCTGTCCAGAAGTCAGTTCCCAAGCGCCCAGAGTGTCGAACCTCGGACAAAGGAAGCTGGAGAATGACTTGGCTGAAGAGGTTGACTAACCTAGAAGGATTCTGAGCTGCCTAGGTTGTTTGCACATGCCAAGAACAACGTGGACCAAGGAGAACCACTTATCCTAGGGCAAGCTCAATCTGTGGAAACCCAGAGAAGATTAAGCTGCAAAGAATCCTCTATAAAAGGAAGACTAACTCAAGGGTTATCTCCAAGCATTCACAATAGAATCACACTCCATAGCAAACATCAAAGTGTGAAGCTTCAAACAAGATCATCAACGCAAACTGAGATCAAGAGGAACCAGTCAAGGAATCGAAGAGCTGAGTGCTAAGTTCCTGTGACTGTAAGTGATAGTTCCTAGGTGCGAAGGTATGTTTCTTGGATTGATTATTGATTGTGTTAAGTTATCTAGGATTGTCTAACTGTGTGTAAGGCAAAGAAACTGTGTGTTTGTTCCTAGGATAAGCTGTAACCAAAAGAAATAAGAAATCAAGAAGTAGACCTTGAAATCCTTTCGAAAGAAAGGTAGTGGTTTTTATCCTGGATTGCTAGTTGGCAATCAAAGGTTTTCACTATAAAGAACTTGTCATTTGTTTGATTGTTTATTTCCGCTGCAAAGGGAACTTAGAATCGATATTCTGAGTTCCTTAAGTTATTATCTAACAATCACGATCCTACAAAAACCTTCACTTCATATAAGGTCAAATTCCAACAAGTCGCAAAGGAGTCAAAGGGCTAGATCAGAGGCCTAAGGCTAGCTAGATACCAATAAGGGAAGCAAAGAAGACAAGTGATCAACCTAGATCTGTAGCAGCAGGAGGTGTGCAACCAAAAGATAATCAAGAGGGTTACCCTATCAACATATTTTTCAAGATCTGTCACACCCGGGTTCAGTTTGTTGTTAGTCTGGTTGCCAAAAAGAACAAGCTTTAAAGTCTCCTCGACCAAAGTAATAAAATTACTTTCAATATCAGAAGGGTTCAAATTGTCAAAGTTCACACTGGATTCCAATTCATAACAAGGGATATCAATCAAAGTATTAATACCTTTAACCAAAGGCAAGGAAACAATAGTCAAGCAATGACAACTTCTCCAAATCAGATTAGTAAGCTCAATAAGAAGCCAATAGAAAGGTTTCAGATTAAGGTTCAAATAAAAAGGATCAGCAGCATGCAATAAAAAACACCAAATAGCAGCCACAAAGTACCAAGGATCATTCAGGAAAGAAATTTCAAAGAGCAGTACAAGAAAGAGGTTTCAGATTAAGGTGTTTTTGCGGTAATAAACTCTTTTAAAACGGGGTGAGATGGGGATTGACATGTGACATTAATGATTTTACTTTAATTATTAGCAATTGATTTTAATTGTTAAACACTCTCTAAAATCTTATTAGTAAAAGATATTAAAATAGACAAGATAATCATCCTAACTTAGTAATATTTTAACTATATAATTCTTAACTCATATGTTCTGAGGACGTAAATTTAGAATTTTAATTTTGAAAGATTAGGCTGAATTTTGTTTATTAAAATGGTCATTTAATATTTCTATTAATTTTTTATTTATTTTAGGGTCTAGTTTTTAAAATTGAAATTCTTAAGAAAACACTCATTATCAAGTTTGAGCGTAGGTAGTATGCAAAATTGTATATATATGTTGTATATTAAGCTCATGGTTATAGAACCAACATTCACTTGGTCTAGTGGTTTGACGCTAGACTCCCTTAAGCGTTTTATCCAGAGGTCTCGAATTTGATTCATGTTGGAGGCGTGTATGGAGATATTGATGTGGGGTGGGGTCTACCACTTTGTGTGCCAATAGTACATGGAATTAGACGTAGAGCAGTTCCGACCAGTCGAACCAGACGATCAAGACCTAAAAAAAGCTCATGGCTTTAGATAAACAAATTTAACCTGAACCTTTTATAGAGAATTTTATAATTCATAATCATCTATTTTAGAATATATTATATTTTATTATGGTGTTATGGAAATCTTCATGGTTTAAAATTTACATTATTTTTTTCTCCCAAGATATTATGTTTAATTTAGCTGTCACAATTAATTTTTAGAACTATGAAGATAAAGGTTTACTTTTAACCAATCTAAAAAACGTTATGATAGATTTGTGAAAATCTTCCCATAATCACAAATTATAAGAAAATTATATGTACAAGTATAAGATTTACATTAATTACAGTGTACGAATACTAACGTTTAGTGAGTCTAGACTTCTAGTGGTTTGGCGTTGGACTTTCTTAAGCGTACTATTCAGAAGTCGCGAATTCCATACCTACTGGGGGCGTGTATAAAGAGCCTAATGTTGGGATGTATCTACCTTTTCGTGGGACTATAATATTCCGCTTTGGATGTAAATCTACTCTAACCAATTGAAACAAACGGTCAAAACTATAGAAAAAATAAGAAAGATGGAACAAATGGAAAATTATGTAAGGTTACAAGCTTCCTAGTGATACAAACGTATGAAATACCAATAATTGGCATTAGTTCCTTTCCAAATAAAAAAGACCCAATTGCACTTGTATCCCATTTTTGTTTGGGTTTGCAATTTCACACCATCTTTTACATAATAGCATATCTAGAGTCCTCCGAGCCAAGGCGCTCACCAAGGCTAGCCAACCATGACCCTAGTCAAGAAGATCCATCAAGCCAAGAAGAGGGCGCACCCATGAGGCTCACACGAGCCAAGGTTAGGGAACTACAAGCCAAAGCTCCACCTTGGACTCGCCACACTTGGACCTTCAACTAGTCGTCTAGGAGACTTCTTCTCCTTGATGACAATCTCGGCGCCAAACGAGACCTAATGCACTTTTCAAGGGCCTTTTTGAGACATTGATTTCATGACATTATGAGACTTTGGTTTAACATTTCATGCATGTTTTCTAAGTTGTAATTTCTGCAAACAAATCATGTGAGGGCCGGCTTGCTAGGGTTAAATAGCCGCACCCTCCCTTGTTTTCATTTTAACATAATTTTGAATCAAGAAAACACTCTCAAGAGAGAATTGTCATCCTTAAGCTCATGCAAATTGCTTCTTTGTGAGTCATATCAAAGCAGCCAATTTGCTCCTTGAATCCCCTTGGTGAGTCATATCCAAGCTAGGTTCAAGAACCCTTGTTCAACGTGGTGAGTCACATCCATAGAGAACAAGCTATCCCTCGGCTCCTCCACCTTCCACCGCCGCCGCTTCCACCCCTCAAACTACACTTCATAAGCCACCCAACCACCACCAAGCGCCTCTCCCAACGCTTCCAAGCCTCCCTCAAATCGCAACCCTAAATCACCCTCCACCGCTAGGGTTTCCACTGAAACCACCCTCACTTCCACCCCCGATATCTTGAGGCCCACGTGGGCACCACCATGCCCCTTCTACACTACCAATCTCAACCTCATCCACCACTACTGCAGCCCAAGTCCAGTGCAAAACGACTCCAACGCCGCCCTGCAGCCCGCTCCCAAAGACGCCTCCCCGGTTTGCCGAAGGGTGACGACCGGCCAAGCACTTGCACCGAAGCTCATCCAAGTCGATCCTTGTCAAGTGGTATCAGAGCCACGCAAGGTTTGGCCATCAAATCTGTCTTTTTAAAGTGCAATTTGTTCATTATAAGTGCAAGCTTAGGTTGTCTAGACTTTAACTTCCGAATTTGGCCTTGTTTTGTGCATTTCTCCATTGTTGTCTTGATCTTTTGCTTGCTTCGACTTCTGAACTTTCTGAGGTTGAAGGAGACCGTTGGCATGCTCAAAATCCAGTTACAAAACACACAAAAAACGTAACTCAAATCAGCCATCATTTGCTAGTTCATTACTTTCCTTATTTGGCTTTATTACCATATTTGCTAGCATTCAATATCTCCTCTTTGCAGCCAATCCTTAGCCACGACTTTGACCTTAACATTGGTGTATATTCTTGCTTACTAAGTTGCTGCATAAATCGAGCTTTGGACTTAGGTTAAGGGAATTTCACTATTACATTTCTTGTGGCTAAGACAACACCGAGAATGTGCAAGAAAAAGACGATTGTTGGTGTGATTGTCCTCGAAATTTTGTGAGACTTTGTATGCTATTTCAGTATTGTAATAAGCTTCAAAACTTGTAGCTTTGCTCAAAAAAAGAAAAAAAAAAGAAAAGTGCTCAAGAAAAACCCGGTCTAAATAGGAGAGACCATAGAAAACGTGAGCCCTTGAAGAGCAAATTTTTGTTTTGTTTTCTTTCTTTGTTTTACGTGAGGTGTTGAATTGTTTGTGGTTGCTTGGGCGTGATAGTGGTCGGTACCTTCCTCGCCTTTGCTTGTGGTTCCGACTTAGTAGTGAAAATATACACCAATTTTGCCCTACCCACAAACCTAGCTCGTAACCTCACTTGAGCTTGCTATTTCTTGTGAACACTTTGTGCTTGATAAATTCAGATTGTGTGGGCCCTTGTGTGTGCTCAAGGGACCATTTGCTTTGATTCTTTTGTGGTTGTGCTTTTAGTGCTTTTGCTAGGTTATCATGGGAGATCACCCTAAGGAATCCGGTGGGGGCAAGTCCGCCTTAACCATCAATGAGCCCCCCACCTTACAATATGTGATGGATGCCCTAAGAGGGATAGAGAGCCGCCTTGATGGGGAAATAATGACAGCCCAACGAGAGAACCAAGCGGCCATGAGAAGGCTAGAGACTAGAGTCGAGGCCTCGAGCACAAGTTGGATGACATGTCAAGGATTTATGTGAGCATTATGCCCTCACAATTGGAAGCTAATTCTTCCCACAACAAGCCCGACGACATGGCCATACCCACCTTGCCCGGTGCCTCCGCCAGTCAAGCGTCGGCCATCACTTCCTCTAGTGACTTCCAAGGTATGACTCTCCCACTCTCCGCGCCTATAACTTCTATGTTTCCAGCTGTGGCCACTAATTTTTCAGGCCAAGATGCGCGAAAGCTTCATGAGGAGGTGAATGCCACCTATGATCCGCAAGGGAGCCAAGCTAGGTTCACGGCGCCTCTCACCCTTCCATTGAGGAATGTCCAAGGCCGTAGGCAAGGCCTAGGCTTGGGACGTGCAGCTGGACAAGGCGCAAGGCAAGATGATATGTTTGATCAAGGAGATAGATATGGAAGACAATAAGATCCCTTCCAACAAGGTGGCCGAGGCTACTACCCGCCAAGGCACCATGACTATGATCAACCAAGGATGCCCAAGACCAACTTGGACGTGGAAAAGTTTGGCAAGTCGGCTGACCCGAAAGAGTGCCTCAATTGGATTAATAAGACCGAGCAAGTCTTTGATTTCCAAAACCTCAATGATGCCCAAAGAGTTGCCGTGGCTAGCATCCGCTTTGAAGGCTTTGCGGATCAATGGTGGGCCGAGGACAAGGAGGAGAGAGCACAAGCCGGCTATGACCCTATTGACACTTGGGAAGAGCTCAAGTTGGCACTCAAGCATCGGTTTGTCCCGGAGAACTTTGCAGCCTGGATTCATGAGAGGCTTCAACAACTCAAACAAGGTACTAGAACCCCGGATGAATATTATAAAGAGTTGAAAACTTTATTGTTTAGGTCCGGTATTAAATTTCCTAATGAGTATGTTGTGTCTAAATTTGTTGAGAATTTGAATAATGAGCTTAAGGCAATTGTCACATTGCAACACTTTGCAAGAGGCACCTCGGTGGAAGAGGTCCTCCATTATACTAACCATGTTTATAGGACATTGCCTCAAAAGAAGAGCTATCCACCTAGCTCAAGCTCAAGGCCGTGGAGTAATTCAAGCTCAAGCAACTCCACCTACCCTCCAAGGCAAGAAGCCGGCGCCATGCAGCCAAGAAGAGAGCCACCGATACTATCCCTAACACCGAGAAGGGAAGGCGAGCCAAGGACAAGTGAGATCAAGTGCTTCAAATGTCTAGGCCGTGGGCACATGGCCAAGGACTGCCCCTCTCGCCGCCAAGTGTTGCTTAACACAATAGGGGAATATGTGTCGGATGATGAGATGATAGAGGAGCTCGGAAAAGTGGAGGAAGAGGAGGAGGAATTGCAAGTCAAGGCCGAGACACAAGGTGAATGCTTTGTGGTTAAAAGGTCCCTTATGGCCAATGAAGCACCAACCCCTCCCAACCAAAGAGAAACCATCTTTCACTCAAGATGCCTCATCCAAGGTAAACTTTGCAACCTTATCATAGATGGAGGCTCATGTTGCAACATAGTAGATCAAGAGGTAGTGAAAATGTTTGCTCTCCCTACTATTCCTCATGCTCAACCCTATACTTTATGTTGGCTGAATTCTAACACTCTTTTGAAGGTTATTGAACAAGCTAAGATAAGCTTTTCCATAGGGGGATACAAGGATGAAGTCGTTTGTGATGTCCTCCCTATGACGGTTTGTCATATCTTGTTGGGTAGGCCATGGCAATATGACCGTGGAGTTATACACCAAGGAGTCACCAATGAGTACTCCTTTCATCTCAATGGGAAAAGGTTTACATTACATCCTATGTCACCCCAACAACTCATGGCGGAACACATTGCCAAGGAACAAAAGGGGAAGTTACTCCTCACCGAGAAGAAGATCCTTGAAGACACCTATGGTAAGCTTTCTTTCCCTTCCTTTGTCCTTCTTTCTCACAACTTTGCTACCCTTTTTTTCAAAGATAGACCAGAGCTACAAGCATATAATAAGGGACTGCACAAGGATCACTTGACTCCACTTTGGAAGCAAACTTACAAGGATAATGAAGATGTCTACCTTGTTCAAGATTCGGGGACGAATCCTTTTCAAGGAGGGGAGGATGATGTGAATCCTTCCCATCAAGTCAAGTCCTCCGAGCCAAGGCGCTCACCAAGGCTAGCCAACCATGACCCTAGTCGAGAAGATCCATCAAGCCAAGAAGAGGGCGCACCCATGAGGCTCACACGAGCCAAGGTTAGGGAACTACAAGCCAAAGCTCCACCTTGGACTCGCCACACTTGGACCTTCAACTAGTCGTCTAGGAGACTTCTTCTCCTTGATGACAATCTCGGCGCCAAACGAGACCTAAGGCACTTTTCAAGGGCCTTTTTGAGACATTGATTTCATGACATTATGAGACTTTGGTTTAGCATTTCATGCATGTTTTTTAAGTTGTAATTTCTGCAAACAAATCATGTGAGGGCCGGCTTGCTAGGGTTAAATAGCCGCCCCCTCCCTTGTTTTCATTTTAGCTTAATTTTGAATCAAGAAAACACTCTCAAGAGAGAATTGTCATCCTTAAGCTCATGCAAATTGCTTCTTTGTGAGTCATATCAAAGCAGCCAATTTGCTCCTTGAATCCCCTTGGTGAGTCATATCCAAGCTAGGTTCAAGAACCCTTGTTCAACGTGGTGAGTCACATCCATAGAGAACAAGCTATCCCTCGGCTCCTCCACCTTCCACCGCCGCCGCTTCCACCCCTCAAACTACACTTCATAAGCCACCCAACCACCACCAAGCGCCACCTCCATCGCTTCCACGCCTCCCTCAAACCAAAGCCCTAATTCACCTTCCATCGCTAGGGTTTCCACCAAAACCACCACTCTTCCATCCTCCATAAGTCAAGGCTCGCATCGGCGCCACCAGGCCCCTTTTGCACCACCATTCCTAACATCCTCCACCACCATTGGAGACCAAGGCCGCCGCAAGCCGCCTCCAATGCCGCCCTACAGCCCGCTCCCAAAGACGCCTCCCCGGATTGCCGAAGGTTGACAACCGGCCAAGCTCTTGCACCAAAGCTCATCCAAGTCGATCCTTGTCATGTTTGGGTTTGCAATTTCACACCATCTTTTACATAATAGCATATCTAGAGTACTTGGATACCAATTGGTGTATTCTTGCTATAAAAAAGGTTTTGATTTTACCTTTTCTTTTTCAAAAATTTCAATATCCTATTAGATTACTAAAAATAAATTCAAGGTTAAAGAAAAAAAAACACCTTAATTGACTTGAAGATAATAGATAATGATAAAAATCAACCCTTTCTTTCCCTGTCTCCCCCCCCCCCTCCAGAAGACATCGCCATCCTTGGCCATTCAAATTCATAAGCATCCGTTGTGGATCCTCTCGAAGATGAAAACATATAACCTTCAACATAAACTCTACAATCCCCCCTCTCATATCTCCCAATCTCTAATTCATCCGTGAAACCATGCCGATCATTTCCACTATTCTCAATTCTCCTCCTCTTTCTACTCTCTTCGACCGTTGCGTAGCCCTTGCCGAAAGTCCAGGTTCCCAACAATAGCACCAACATCAACCACTCCATTAGAGTCATCATAATCTCCCTCACCTTCTCCCTCTTCCTCCTCGGCTACTTCTCCAGGTACATTCGCCATTGCGCCGACGACTCCTTCACTGACTCCACCGCGTGCATTGCCACCAACCGATTCTACCGCACCCCTCGCGGCCTCGATGTCGCTGTTATCCAGAGCTTCCCGACATTTGAGTACTCCCCCGTCAAGTCCCTAAACACCGGAAAGGGTGTGCTTGAGTGCGCCGTCTCACTAGTACAGATCGACCTTGGCAGAGTGTTTTGTTTGTGATACGGATAGCGGTTTTTCAACCGCTATCTAAGCGTTTGTGTTAAAAACGAGTTATAGCGCTATAAAAAAACACACGCATAGCGCTTTTCTGTAAAAAAAGCTATATTTTTTTTATTTTTTTAAAATCTCGAAACTCTTAGCACTTTTCTTCAAAAAAGCGCTATAATTATGATATAAACTCTTAGCCCTTTTTTCAAAAAAGTGCTATAATATGATATAAACACTTAGCGCATTTTACAAAAAAAGCGCTATAATTTGTTTTTGTTTTTTTTTTATTATATACTTCCTGTGCTCCTACACCGACCAACTACTTGCAAATTTACAACAATAAAATTCCATCACAACTAGATCGACCACATAAATAGCTCAAAAATGCAATTTCATATCTATAATGTTGTTCAATAAGAAAGTGGTGCATAATTCATATGAACTTATTATATCCTCCACAACTAGAATTCAATGTACCCATTTTCTACACAAAAACAGACATCATGTTCTACACAAAAACAAACTTATTGATGTATGTGTTATCTACCAGCCACTGTGCCCCATCCTTGACGAAACCCGCATAGCTAGTGTCAAACTCTTTCTTGAACATAAGACGTCTACAAATTAAGGAAAAATCATTTTTTATTTGGTATTGAATTGGACGATAAAGACACTAACTTGGTAGGTGGAAGTAGTACCAAATCGAGGCAAATGAACACTAAAACCAATTAATAAACACAGCCAATGTAGAACAGAAGATTCTACCTTATCAAATCATCATTGTCACTGCTAGAATTGATGATAGTTGAGATACAAGACCTCAAAGTACCCAAATTGCAAGCAAAATCTAATCCAACATTCTTCTCAAATATTATGAGATTATGTAACTATAAGAATCATAATCAAATAGATGAAACTGATCATGAAAGGGGACACGCATTGCGTCTGTCACTTTATAAATTTCTTGACTAGCTAAGATTTGGCATCATTCGAGCTCAAGCTTCGTTTCAATGCTCAACGAGGAGATGCATTAAATAGAGCTTTGCTAATTATACCTATAGCCTCGATGTAACAATCCATGCACCTTGAGATATAACTACTCGTACTCCCACTCAAGCTGCTCCCTAGCTTTGTTATGCACTTATCAAAGCACTTGCCTCTTACTGTCTGAGAGCAAAGATAGAAAGTAAAAGAACACTATTAACAAGTTGATGTGCAGGATATCGTCAAATTTAGTACAACAGAATACATATTACAAAGTGAAATTGGCGAATAAGAAAATGTTGCATATAGTGATGACGAAACAAAGCAAGATTAAGTGAAAGGGTGAAACTAACAAATTCAACAACAATGTCAAGACACATATGAATTTCATTAACTTCTAAGCTACTTTTTAGCATTATCATTCCAATTGGTTCATAAAGTTGCATATGGTGATGACAAAACAAATTAAGCTAAAGTGAAACTATAATCAAAATCATTCAGGCATAATATTTGCAACATCATGATATATATACATAGAATCATATCAATAATAGTATCACCTTAACTTCCATCTATAAGGGATAAAAATCAGGATGATATTCAACTCAAAATAGAAGGACAAACACAATTGAACATGAAAGAAGCTTTAAAATACTGCATTTGATGGAATGAGAACACTGAACTTCAGTGTTAGTTATTAAATGTTCTTTCTTCTTTTTGACACATAATAGCTGAAATGATCCAAGAAATATGAAAACAAGTAGAGTAAGTGAAGACTAAATTACTTTCATCACCTGCAGCGGAAGCAGCAGATGAGGAAGGGCTCGTCCAACTAATTGATGACGTTAACGATCACATTGTCATTGGTTACACAATCAATTTTTGGGCCTGGAAACTGTCCATTGATGAGGATCCCCTAAAGAGAGTGCAACAAAAACCAACAAAGAGAAGCTCATAAAATTGGAAGAGATATTGGTTATTGTTTAATAGGTTTGCAAAGCAAAATAAATGATGTATCCCCATTGGTGAGATTGTCCCATATGTAATTGTCCAAGTATAGAATATAATACGCATAGCTGAAGTATGATTATCCAAACACTACAAGAAAAATCACTTTGGGCGACAAAAAAGTTCGTCGCCCAAAGCTAATATTTCGTCGCCCAAAACTTTCCATGACAAAAAAGAGTTTGTCGTGGGGCCGTCGCCGTATACGAGTCGCCCTTTCCTAGGGCGACGAAAATCGACTTTGTCGCACAAAGAAAACAATTGCGACAAAATATAGTTTTTGTCGCCCAAAGTTTGTGCTACGAAAAATATTTTTTGTCGCCGATGACTATGGGCTTCGAAATGTGTTTACCGTCGCCAATGTCTTTGGGCCACGAAATGTTTCTTTTGTCACCAATGTCTTTGGGCTACGAAAAATGTGGTTTTGTCGACCAAACCTTTGGGCCACGAAAAAGTGGTTTTGTCGCCCAAACCTTTGGGCCACGAAAATGTGGTTTTGTCACCCAAACCTTTGGGCCACGAAAATGTGATTTTGTCGCCCAAATTGACTTTTTTTGTCGCCTATTTATTTTCGTGGCAAGCTCATTCACTTTTTTATATATTGATATCCACTGTTAATTTGTTTGCTAAAATGTTTTTGCTAGGTGCCTATACAAACGTAACACTTACACATACACAGTTTTAAGCATACAAAGATAATAAAATTCCAAAATTTGTATTCAGAACCACCTTATTTACATAGATCTCTCAAATGTACTTGAATTTATGCATACAAAAAAATGTATGTACAAATTACAAATTTTACCAACGAGTACATTTAAAAAAAATGATAAGTCAAATTGTACACTTTTTATACTAACAATAAAAAAGGTGTTCAGGCACCTCAAGGTATATTGTCCAAGTCTTGAGTCTCCTGAGACATGAAGCTAGAAAAAAAAAACATGAAGTTGATAAATAATTACAATAATCTTAGGCATTACAAATACTTATGTAGCCTTATAACATCCACAATATCAACATGTCTAACATGATATAGATACGTAGCAAAAATATTGACTCACACTATTCTCACTCTAAAATGCTCTAAATTAAGGAGATTTGCCGGAACAAGTTCACACAAATAAACAAAGTTAAACTACCTTCTTATAAAACTCGTTTTAGAAGACATACTATTTAAGCAAATTCATCACATACATACAATAACATATATGACTCACTAGCTAGCTAGCTATAGTAAGTGACCCTGAAGTCCATAGATCCTTGAAGTTTTATATGTATGTATGATATAGATACACAAATTGCAAAGCGAAGTGAAAGAAAATCTTATCCAACCAAAATCACATAGATTTATTACCTGTAATTTAAGGAGCAAAACTGAGACAGGCTTACCTGTGAATGAGGGGGGGAAAGATAGTGAATTAACTATATAATGAGTTTTTCTAAGTACAAACTAACCTATAAAGAATTAGACAAACAATATCTTAAGAGCAGCCAAATTAGACAACCATATAAGTACACAGTATTGAAAGCAGAGAGCTCAAAATGTTTATTTGACAAATCATTTTGAGATATTGGTTGAATAAAGACTTCAAGCATGTGATGCATGTATGTAAATGTTAGAGACACAAAAAAGTTGAAAATGAAAGGAAAAATCTACACAAGTTTTTTAGCACCACTAGCATATAATTTAAGTGGGAGAAAAGCAAGTTATGAACAAAATATAGGTGTTGATCACTACATTCTTTCAAGGAAACCTTATATTGCCAGCTTACTGAAGCGATGGACCGATGGACAGATCAGCAAAAATGCAAACACCAAGATTATTTGACCAAAAGTCCATTTTATCTTCCCTGGATTAAAGAGAAAGGAAAGGGTTATTCAGCATAAAGTCTTCCTCGTAAGCTTCTTAAATGTAGTACCAGATAGAGTTACATGCTAGATTGAATGAACATTGAGACGTGTCAAGCATTCAGTGGCTCATCTGAAAACTTTAAATATCCTCTTAGTTACTACTTGGCCAAAGAAGGAATTTGTCAAAGGCTCCAAACAATATTAATAATTTCGTGAAGAGATATTTTTTTTCCATGATCATATTAAACTTCCCTCATATGACACCCACCAGTAAACACCTAAACTAAGCTTCCCTTCAAGAAAAAACAAAAGAGCAGCTGACCTGACAGAGTAGGAACTCTTGACCGTTGACAAGCCTGTTCAAAAAACAAAGTTTTACAAAAATCATATTCCCAAATAAACTGGCTCATAAGCAAGATTATGAATAACTAAGCCGAAACATATGTATGAAGTTCAGACACGTGTAATTATTATAAGCTCCATATAAGATATTAAAGGCTCCTATAATACTATAAGAAGCTTGTAATTTCTCGTACAATGGATAAACACTGTGCCGCTGGAAGGAGCGTAGTTATTACAAACATGAAGAAGGTCCCTAACAGCTTATCTCTCAGCTCTCTCTGCTAGAAACTAAACCTAGTGAGTAAATTTGTCAATCGCCAAATATAAGCAAAAGATCTAAGGGAAAAGAACATTGCATCCTTTTCCAGCACAATGATAGTAATAATAATGCAGTGTCACATGCAAGTAGAAACATATTTACCTGTTTTTCCTTGTCTCTGCCTTACATAAAGCCTTTCAAAGCTGTTTTTCCGTTTTTCCTTGGCAAATTAATATGAATTAGTTCTCCTGGAAAATTCCATCCTTCAATGCAGCCTTTTTCTGTTTCTCCCTGTCTCTGCCTTACATAAAGCCCTTCCATTGGCTCTTAGATGTTAATTCCTTTATTCTCATTCCTGTCTTCGACTGGAAATTGCAGCTTCAAAACATGTATAAAGGGGGCAATAGATTCAGAGCTGGTGGTATTTTGAGGTGTGGGAGTTGCTACAATTAGCATGAAACTCTAGGGTTCATGATTGTGCTGAGACTTATCAAGATATTTAACATCTGAGGCTTGGTGATGTTAGTTCTACCGAAAGTTCCAGTTCCATGTGAATGACTATATTTCAAACACCGGTCTAACCTTAAATGATGCCATAATATAGTTGTGCTGAATGAAAGAATAGGGGGAAAAAGCATGCTTTGCTGCTAGTGCACTTTACCTTCCATCCATGCCACCAACGACAATTGTATTCTCTTGTTGACCAAAGGCAACATAGTATTGAGTACCTTCTCTCAAGTGACATTGCGCCACCGACCACTCTTGAGCTAAAATACTTGGGCAAGACACCTATATCACATGAGCATAAATCCAAGTTACTAAAAGAACACTCCAGTCCACAATGTCATAAGAACCATATCATATGTGAGTGTCAAGTCTAAACAACGGCAATCTACGGAGATAGGCATAGTATTTTGTTTCTTGCAGGACTATTCTTTGTTTTCTGCAAATATGCAAGGTTTAATCTCTTGATTAAGGCTTATGAGCTCCTTGAGTTCACTTAAATAATGACCTACACATGCATATGAAAAGAGGGTACCTTTCATAAAAGAAAGAGATGACACAGATGGTGGAGTATAATGAATAGGTTCAGATGAAGTCCTGCGTAAAACAATGTTCCCTGGTGATGAAGGTGAATCTACTTTGAGGTTGAAAACATGAACAGTTCCCCGATTACTTGATACAGCAAGCCATTGTGCAGTGGGGGAAAAGCTAGGCTATGGATCTCTGCTCTGTCAGTTCCCCTCCTCACCTGCATGGGTGTTCCATTGATTCGACAAGTTAGACGAGATGAGAGATGATGTGCAAGTAAGATGCACCACAAAATATTCAACAAATTCAGCAAGATCCATATAGCTCACCCGAACACTATAAACACCATGTCATGGAAAATTTTCACAAAGGGTTTGGGTCACAAATCACAATACTTATTCAATTGGTCAATGGCTTGTGAGGTTTAGCAATCAAGCCGTGTAAGATTGTATGCAAGCATTCAAATAGAGTATAACAAAAAGGACCAAAATCTAATACTTGACAGGGAAATGAACAACTCCCATGGCCAGGAGCATTCCTTCTCTGGTACAATAGGAACTCAAAAAATCTCAGCCATCACTTTATCAGACCAAGTCAACAACTTGAGCACAAAGATGGAAAATCAGAGTACTACAATCTATTAACATAACCAAAAACACTAAACCACCCCAACCAAAATCGGAATAAGTTGCTAATAAATCTTCCACATTAGGACAAGTAAGAAGAAACATAAATTTTCAAGTGTGTAAATTATATTGATTATCATGTAGCATAAGCCCTCTCAATCTAAATCCGCACAAAAAATTACGCAATGAAAGATCAAGGAAAAATGCAAGAGCAAATTTAGGAAAAGTAATATACCTCTTGTAACAATGTAGCATCCAGAGTATTGAAAACCCTAACCAGAGTCCCCTTACTGCTCGCCGTCGACATGATTCTCCCGTCCTGAGTCAACGCCATGGCCGTGATCCTCGAATCATGAGCCATGATGAACTTGGTCCTCTTAATAGCATAGTGCTCAACCCTAATCATGAGCCATGATGAACAAGCCTCAATTTCAGTTCTAGTTTCCAAAATCAAAACCCTAATTTCCAATGAAGCTTCAATTGATACGAATCCATATCAAATCTGGGAAGAAAAGAGAAAGAGCATGTAAAAGGAAGTGATACTGAGCTTACCGACAATAGTGAGGTCCTCTAAGGGAGAGCAGATGCCAACGACCCACCTTCACGACAAAGAGAAGCCATCAGAGACAAGTGACCAAAAAATTTTGAGACGAGGTACTTACCGCCGCGATTAAGAGCGCCCTAGAGGAGCGTCTCGGCGGTGAGGACGAAGACGAAGAGATTACAAGAGGAGCAATGACGGAGGAGAGCTCGGCAGCGGACATGAGATCGGTGGCAGCGGCGTAGTGGAGGAGGGCGTCGACGACATCGCAGGGCAAGCGGGAGGCAGCGGCGGTTGGCGAGGACGGAGGAGTAGAGAGGGGACGGGGGTGGATGGAGAGGAAGAAGAGGGTGGAGAGGAAGAAGAGGGTGGAGAGGAAGAGGAATTAGACCTCTTTTGAGCGTAAAATTAGATATTTCGTAGTGCAAGGTTCCTGGTATGAATGAAAAAACAGTGCAGCGGACCTCTTTTCCCAAAAAAAAATTGATTTGATTTTTGGAGTAATATCCTCCGCGCCTTTACTTTGTACGAAAAATCAATTTTTTCATATCCCTCTCTTTTTACTTTACAGAGGGCAACCAAAAAGTATGGCGACGAAAGTTTATGTTTGTCGCCCAAAATATTTTCACAACAACTTTTTCTTTATTAATTTTATTTTTGGGCGACAAAAGTTCATGTTTGGGTGACGAAATTTCATGTTTGTCGCCCAAACTTATACTATGGGCGACGAAAGCTCATGTTTGTCACCCAAAATATTTTGACAAATACCCTTTTTTTTATTAATTTTATTTTTGGGCGACGAAAGTTCATGTCTGTCGCCAAAATTTATACTATGGGCGACGAAAGTTCATGTTTGTCGCCCAAAATATTTTGACAAAAACTTTTTCTTTATTAATTTTATTTTTGGGCGACAAAAGTTCATGATTGTCGCCCAAACTTATACTATAGGCGACGGAAGTTTATGTTTATCGCCAAAAGTTCAATTTTGGGCGACGATTATTTTATTCGAAGCACAAAGATACATTTGGGCGATGAATATGATATTTCGTCGCCCAAAAAAATATTTGGCGATGAAATTGTGTTTTCGTTGCCCAAGAGATACTTTAGGCGACGAAATATAATTTGTCGCCCAAATTTTTATTTTTCGTCGCCCAAAGACGTTTTTCTTGTAGTGAAATATATTACTGACTAATACGCATAGCATAGTATCTCACTAATTACTGAAGTATGATTATCCAAATATAGCAACACCCACCAAGATCGACAAACTAGTTTAAATGATCACTATGGTAAACACTTATAGCAATTGCTTGTAGTTTACACATTCACTGTGTTAGCTCACAAAATCATTGATCATTTCAATTGAATTGAAAGATAAAAAGGATAAAAATTGAGCATACCTAAAAGTTCAATCTCCCAATTGAAATGGAAACAAGTATCAAAACAGCACTTACCTGCACACAGACCAACAACTTATATATACCAAGCGACCATCAAAGATCTCCATAGCGTTGACAATTGGAGTATGGACGATGAAACAGAGAGATCACAGATCTCTTGATGCTTTCATTTTTTTGGTCCCAAAACTATTTAGAAAGTTTTAATCCTTGTCAGGTCCTTAATTGCAACACATCTCTTTAGCAAATGAAATTGAAATCCATCTTGTACTAGACAGAGCTGGTGCAGAGAGCTGGAAATTAAATTCAAATCGCACTTGATGTGGATTTTGGAGTAGGGAGAATGGTGTTTCGATCGAATTAGCAAAAACGACACAGTCGAAGATGGATCTGTGGCATTAAATGCAATCCCTACTTTAAAAATGGTCTCAGTTATAGACTCTTCTTGCGAAATTGAGAAAGGGAGTTGTAAGGGGGTACCTGGGGGAAGAGAGACGCGAAGACAGCGGCAGTGTTCGGCGGATCGCGTCCTTCTATGTGATCCATTTCTAGGGTTTCG
The DNA here is from genome assembly GCA_027886185.1 of Rheum nobile. Taxonomy (NCBI): domain Eukaryota; kingdom Viridiplantae; phylum Streptophyta; class Magnoliopsida; order Caryophyllales; family Polygonaceae; genus Rheum; species Rheum nobile. Next base: position 1,102,145 of record WOAB01000072.1, on the reverse strand, counting down.
AGCTCCCATGGCAGTTTCGCTCTCTATAAAACAGATGTGAATATACTTACCCGCCAATGTCTATTTGCTTGCTTTTCACGATTGCGATTGAAGAGGGTGCATACTGCCGAAGATGATGGACTGCGAAGACGCCGCCAGTAGAATGAGACCGGCGAAGACGCCACCGAGAGAGTGCAGCCGCAGGAGACCAAGGTTGATATGGCAATGGACGCCGCTAAGAGAGAAAAGTCGAAAGAGCGAGAGCAGATGAAACTAGGGCGCGAGAGATATATATAAGGAATCCGCACAGTAAAAGGGCTAAATTTTATAGCGCTAATAAAGAAAAAGGCGCTAAGAGTGCTAAAAAATATAGCATTTTTTAATAAAAACCGCTAATAAAATTATGATCATTTTAAAAATAAAAAAGCAGAATAATCTATAGCACTTTTTACAAAAAAAAGCGCTAAGAGTGTTTTATAACTCTTAGCGTTTTTTTCAAAACAGCGCTAAGAAATTAAAATTTTTAAATTAAAAAAAAAATTAATATTTCTTAGCGGCTTTTTTAGAAAACCACTAAGCGTTTTTTTTATTATTGCACTTTTTAATAGCGCTCTAATTTTAGTGCTATCTATGGAAAATTTTGTACTAGTGTCTGCTTGAATGAGTTCGAAGCCATGGTTCTGCAAAGTCGGAGAAGTTTTGGAATGATAAACCCATGAGGTTTTAAAGAGAATTACGATGTCTTCTTCTTTGTAGTGGGATAGGTTTTGGGATTGGAGGGGACGAAACAGAAACCTTAATCTTTTGATGGCGGGTTATACCTTATTAGATAATTTGTTTTATTTCCTAACTAGTAAGTGTGTAAGTAATGGGAAGAGCATATGGAATGTGAATTCTAATGCTAAACTGATAATAATGCATACTTTAATGTATGATATATGTTGTTTGTATGCTTTGTAATTGTAAGAAAGAATCATTATGGATTATGGAACATCTTAGAAGTACAAAGTGTTACAAATATGTTCATGTTAGGCCTCATTGGAACTTGATGAAAGAGAGACTTTTCACTCTAATAATGGAACATGTAAACTAAGACTTGATCATTCATTACACCCTTGCTTAGGCAGGCATGAAATATTATATCAGGGCTGTATTGCCCTCTTATAGTGAAGCTCATGCCCGGCCCAGAAGCAGGGTAAACAGGTGTGCCGGCCTAGGGCCCAAAATTTTAATGGGCCTCTTATATTTTATTAGTGCGAGCAAATGTTACAGTATAACAAATAGGCCTAGTGGTTACTTCCCTTATTCCAAATGCTCAAATGTTGAAGCATGTAGGCTAGATTCTCATTCCTCCCTTTCTAATTTTTTTTTTACATAAAAAAGGCCCAATAACCGTAAATACTTGAAGGCCCAACAAAGTGAGCAAGCCCACATAAAACCAATAGACATCTCCACCTAAATTAAAGACATAAATAAAACAAAAATAAACAATTATTCTGTATTGGTTTACGTTATCATACTCTTCTGTCTTCTTTTTTTTTTTGATAAATTCTTCTTCTTTTGTTCCACCTTCAACTTTATTCCCTAATTTCACAATTGTTATTCATCCTTTAATTTCCCAAAGTTTTCAATAAGTTTATATGAACACTTCAAAAAATGACCTATGTGTTGGCAAATCAAATGTTATTTTTAGAGAGGTGAGTGAATTTCTCACTTTTAGTTTATAAATTTCTCTAGTTAATATTACTACAGGTTTTTATCGGATAGTTGTTTACTTTCTTGAATTCTTTTGTTATTGTGAAGATTAATTCTTATCATTCTTTGAACAGTTGAACTATGTAAATAAATTTTAGATGTAAAGTCACTTAGTCATTTGGGGATATGCTTGAATAATTGGTGTGTTACTTTTAATTTGATTTTTAATAGTTTTTTTGTTTATTGGCTCAATGTAGAAGGGTGGATCGATTTGAAGTAGTATATATGTATTCGCGAAAAATATAGTATGTATATGCTATGTTTATAATAGGGCCCTTAATTTATTTTCGCCCTAGGGCCTCTAAAATGTCAGGATTGGGGCTGAGCTCATAATGTTCTTACTTGTATGGTTCACTGTTTTGTGTTTTAGCACCTAATTCCTATATACAGAAAGGATAAACCCCTCTTAATATGTTATTTTTCGGTTGCTTCACTCATCTGATTCACTATTAATCATTACTAGTAAAAAGAAGTAATAATATTCATTCCTCTTGATGTTTTGGAAAAGGTGATTTAAGACTAAATTAATTTTATTTACATTACATATTGTATACACTAAAAATCAATTATCCATTAATCAAGTTATGACTAACATGAATAATCAATTACTTATTCAACCCTTGTCATTGGGTAAACATCATTAAGTAAACAACCACTTTATTCTGTGCTCACCGTTGCCCTGACCTCATTTGCTTTTTGTCCAGTAATTGCCAAATTCATTGCATGAATAAAATCACATTAAATAATATTCACTAGAATTACTTTTGTGAACTTTATTGATTTTTGTCATGAATTAACAGTTCAAAATAGAGGAGTGTCGTTAAATTGAATTAAATTTGAAGAAATCGCATTTGTCACCTTTTTTAGTGTCAAGACTAGTTGAAATGGTAATGATGACATTTTTCTCTCTCAAGATTATAGGATCATGATCAGTTATGCGATCTAATGTATGAATGATTTTCTTTAATTAAATGTCAAAATATAGTTAATTGCATTTAATGTATGAATTTCTTGTGAGATTTTCGTAAAATTATACATTACAAATTTCATTGATACGCCAGGGCCATATTGGTATGAGGACAGGGCAATATTTTCATAGATTATCAAGACCGATGTGCAATGAATCACAACAAATTAACAATTATTTTTTAATATTGTTGAATAAGGTAAGATCATGTTAATTATTTTGAAATATTGTTGAATAAGTATCGGTCAAGATTAATCTTTCTTAAGCAAGGATATGTATTCTCATTAAAGCAAATTCATTTACATGTCATATACATGACAAAAAAGATATGAAGTGAGGATAGCTTTAAACATATAATAGGAAATTGTGTTTATTTTTGTAGAAGTGGGATATGTCAACTACTTCATACTTTTTTTGTTTTAAGATTAAAGTAAGCATTAGGTGTTAAATAATATTAGCATAGCTTAGTATCGTGATTAAACGTATTGATTACAAAAGGTGGATCTGTGCCAAATAGTTTAGTTGTATGAATAAGTATGGAACAATTAAGGGATACAAAATGGTTGAGACTTGTATGGAAGTGAGATTATATCATGCGTATTTGCACATACACAAATGCAGTTTCTCATAAGTCCTAATAATTTATGTTTGGGACTTGAGAGTTAGATCTTCGGCTTACAAGAAAGGTTCAACTAGCACATTCAACATCATAAAAGTAGTATCTATTTTGACTTATAAAATACTATTAGAGGAATGTACAAGACATGAAGTTGCTCCCTCTTAACCCATGGATTAGAAACCTGAAAAATAAGAGTTACTTAACATTTTCTTCCTCATGTTCTTTGAGCCTCATATTGTCATTCTTCTCAGCTTCTAGCTTCCTCAATGTCGTTGAATTGATCTTTTCTCCAATCATCTCCTCCGACAACATATCTATCGTGAGCAGTAGCATACAAAAAAAACTTGCGAGAGAATGTTCACAATAATATAAACAAATAGGTGAATATCTACAAAGTTATATGGGGATAAATGTTCACAATAATATAAACAAATAGGTGAATATCAACGTGACATTCAACAACCATATCATCAAGTACAAATCTTTATGGTCATGAATCATGTTACCACATAAAATTCTACATTCATTCGTTTCTTCTCGAGAAGAAGTTGCTCAGGCACAACACTCCAAATCCCATCTTATTTATCTACAAGCAATCATAACAACTTGCAACATTATTTATGTTACATCCTAACATATGTAAGTTTCAGGATATACAATCTATATGAAATACAACTCAAATTTAGTTTGGTATCCGATGCCATAATAATAGGACATCCATATTCCTATGAATAAAACTAAAAGCAATAGAGTGTTTCTTTCAACTACCATTTCTGCTAAGTCCAAAGTTTGCTTTACACCAAATTAGGTGTAATTATTTCTAACTTAAAGTTATGATTTTATACATAAATTTTGTTTGTGGATTTTGATTCTTTAAAGCTTAGGATAGCTTTTATCCTCTATTTAGTTAACAACTAGTATGCTATATATACACTTTTTTACTCATCAAATTTAGAGACAATATGGTTGTGGCCAAGATATATAAATTTGTTGCCCAACATCAAACAACTAAACTGAACTCACTTTTGCATAAGTTCCATAACAAATTTCAAAAACTTGTACCAAATGCAAATATAACACACTCATGCTCAACCAATATCGATCATACGTATCGGTAAATACTTATATACTACATTTCATATTGGTTCCATAATTACATAAAGGGAAGTTGAAAACAGTGTCAAGCTTGTCCATCCTCTTCTTTGGTGGAGGCTTTGCACTGGACTTCCTTTTCCCCATTTTTGCAAAATATATTCACCTTATCATACAACAAGATCAAACAACTTAGTCTCATAAGATGCCATTAGAGACTAAATCATGCATATATCCACTGATGAGTGCCAACCACCCATCAACAAGGAGTCAAGGCCTTGACCACCAAGACGACGGCGCATCAATGCCAGAACACTCAAGCATCGACAATGCTTCGATTCCAAGGTATTTATGTGCACGTCTATATCCAAGCCTTATGGCTTTTATCCTCTTTGTATTTTTGGTTATTTAGTTTATTTAGTCTAGTCTTGCCTTAGTGAGTGTGAAGAGCCATTTGCACATGGGCTTCAAGTCACTAAGGCCCATTAGAAGCTTTCCCTTGTTGGCTTAATGCCATGACTATTTAATCCAACTTGTGGCTACCTCTTTTATTTGGTTGAAGATTATAGAAGTGGAATATTTCCCTTAGGTTGAGTATATCTCCCTAAGGCCTCCACTTACTTCTATCAACCCCAAGCATTCAAATCTCTCTTTCATCCTCTCAATCTCATCTACTCAAAAGCAAACTCACTTAAATCATTAGATCCAAGGTCACCTCAGCCAAGGAACGTCCAAGAGAGGTTCCCTTGGCCCTTTTGCCAGCGCCGCTAGTCCACCATAGCTCCGACCAGCCCTTCGCTCTCCTTGGCGCTTCCCCGGCGTTCCTTCCTTTTTTGCCACCGTGAGTCTCTCCCAAGCACCATTGGAGGGCTAGTATGCTTAAGAAGGAAGGAGAAGTCTAGCTTGGCCACGATCTAGCTCACTTGGGAAGAAGAACCTCCTCTTGGGGGTTTGATTCTCATCAATTGGTATCAAGAGCCAAAGACCAAGCTAAGTCCCCTTTCTCCTCTTTCAAATTCAGTTTTTATGCTTATTTTCTTAGCTTGCATGAGTTCTCTTCTTGCTTCCATGGTGACCATGTGTTTATGCTCATTTCCTCTCTTGCTAGCTTGATTTGTTTCTTGGTTCTTCATGTTTTTGTGTTCAGTTTTCATTCTCAGTTTTTTTCTTGTTTCCATGCCTTTTTTCCTTGTTTCCATGCTAGCTTAGTGTTTATTTTAGTTGCTTTGCTTCCCCCTCCCAAAACAGCCCCAAAATCCACAAAAAATGGCTTTCCGGCGCCCACCACCACCGCCGGCGACCAGACCACCACTTTCGCCACCTTGCTGCCACCCACCACCACCCTACAGCCACCATCACCATCCCCCATTGCTGGCCACGTGCTCATGCCCCCTTGCTTGCTCCTTTTGAATTCTTAAGTGTTGCATGTGACTTGGGTATTTTGGGTAAAGGCCAAAGGTGCTTTCTTGTGTGCCTTTTTGGTTGTCTTAGGTCTTTGAGTAAGTGACAATTTTAGACTCTTGGCTGATTTGTGTGGGGAAGAGAGCTTGGAAGCTTTCTCTTGTGGGCTTCAAAAAAGGGGAGGAATATAAGTGGCAAGTCAACAATACTCCTTTCCTCTCTTCTCATACTTTGTCCCACCCCCAAGAAGGGACATTGCTCCTCTCAAAATACCCCTTGTTGCCAGCCCTAGTTCCCTCCCAAGGGCACTTGTTGTGGCCTAACTCTTCCCTTCAAACACTTATCCAATTCGGCCCTCATCTCCAAATTTTAGAAAAAGCCTAAACGAAAGTCAAGAGGCCAAAACAAAAGGCAAAAAGGCCCAAAAAGAAAAAAAATAGAACAAAGACAAAGGAGAAGGACGAAAATTTTCTTTTCTCTTTCGGTTGGGCCACAACTCTTTGGTGGGCTCTCTCACCCTCACTTGGCAACTTGGGCCACTAAGCCTACCCCTCCATGTTCCTCTAGTTTCTTGCCACTATAATTCCGCTCTTCTTGGGCCCATAGGGTGGCCCACTTGATCTCTTGTCTAGGCTTATCATTCTAAGTGTCAAAGTTGGACTATACTCTTTAGCCTAAGTGATACAAGTGGGCATGCATTGAAAGTGTCTCGGCCCCACCTAAAATTCTCAACTCACTTGCAATTATCCAACTTGCCCTTTGCTTGAGCCTTTATCCATTGCTTGTATTTGCTTGAACTAGGCCTAGCTTGTTCCTTGACTTGAGCCTTCATTGTTGCATTACTTGATTGCCTAGGCTTAGCTTGCTCCCTCCTTATTCGTATGGTTGCCTAGAGCATTGATTTGCTTACCTTATTGCTTCCATTGCTTTGATTAGATTGTCCTAGGCCTACGGTATTCATATTTTCTTAAGTATGAATTGCTTTGTTTGCTTGGGACTCTTTACTTGGTTTGCCTCTTGCTTGTGCTAGGTGAGTCCCCATGGCCGAGCCATATTGGCCTTATCCGGCTCGTCCGCTGCCGAGCCGGCGCCCGCGAAGCCACGCCCGTGACCCCATGCCCTTGGAGGCTCTTATTCACGCGCCACCCCTAGGCCCGAAGTCGGCTATGAGGTCCACCGCCATTATGCTCATACTTTCACTGAGTTCGACATGGATTCCTTTGGAGACTATGATGAGGAAGGCACCTACGGAGGCTATGAAGAGAACTTTGAAGAGGAGGCTTGGGCGGATGTGTACCCCGGAAATTATGACCGCGCCCAAGGCCAGCTCTGGCGCCCGCTAGACCGTCGTGACTCGGATTGGCTGCCGCCTCCCCGCCCCTATGCAGAGTATCTCGAGACCTTTGACGAAGAGGCTTGGGCAGATGTGAGCCACCGAGGATATGATCGCGCCCAAGGCCAGCCCCGACGTGCTCCGGCTCGGTGTCGGCCGACCCCTCATGTTCCTAGTCGGCCCGTGAGCCATGGTTTAGGAATGTCCCTCTACTCCTTCGCCGGCTATAACGACGATGGTTCTGAGTTCTTGGCATGGGAGCGCTACTTATGTCTTTTGCCACTCGGATTATGATGAGCTCGAGAAGGTGCACATCACCATGCGGTACTTCACTGACTATGCCCGTGCATGGTGGTCGAGGGTGCACGACGCCCTAAGTGACAACGACTTCCCACCAATCCAAATTTGGGCTCAACTCGTATACATCATGGCTAACCACTTTGCCCCGAAATCCATGCTAGCCTGCGAGAGCACCTATGTCCGAGCCTTCCAAGTCGCGCCTCCGTCGACTCCGATGGCCGCGCCTCCTCCGACCCCGATACCCGAGGCCCCGCCGCATATGGTGCCCGCGCCTCCTCCAGCCCCGGTGCCCGAGCACCCGCCGCCTGCGGTGCCCGTGCCTCCGCCGGCCCTGGTGTCCGAGCCCCCGTCGACTGCGGTGCCCGAGCCCAAGCCACTCCCCACGGTGCCCCTTCTTCCCGGCGCCTCCTTGCCCGCCCCGGCTCACCACTACCTTAAGTCCTCGGCATGTGAGAAGCCCAACGCGCTTCTTGACGCTCGGCCGCCACCGGGCCGGCGTCCGCCGGACGACACCGAGGATGTGCCTCGTGACTGATAGCCCGCCATCGCCACCGAGGAGACACGCGCCGACAACGCCCACCTCGCGGCCATCGGTCCCCCACCAACGCCGCCTGGCGCGCTTACCCCCGAAGCGGCCCCCACCATCCCCTTGGTGCCGCACCCTTGCCTCACCGTCGAGGAGGGCGGTGCCTTGTTGCCCACTTGGTTGGCCGCGCCCTTGGATCCGCCGTGACTTGGTTGGCCGCCGCCCATCGCCGCGAGCGACCCCTTGTCGCCTATTGGCGGCTCCCCATCAACCCACCACCATGGCGGCCGGCGCCCCATGGTTGAACCATCGGCGGAGGCTTGTGCCTTGATACCACCTTGGTCGGCACCATTGTTGCCCTCAACGCCTCACACCCAAGTAGAGGCCTCCCTCTCCGGCCACTCCCCGACGCTTCTTTTGGCACGCCGCCGCCACTTTCCGCTGGAAGCTCCTGACCGACAACTTCGTTCTCCCTTGGGACCTCCCTTTGGCGCCCCACCATCTAATCCTGCAGTATGAATAATACCAATAACTACTAGTTGATCAGGCTAGAGAAATCAATAAAACTCAATGGGATGAAGAGCAAGAAAATCAATAACATTCATAGATAGAGTAAATGAATAATCTCACAATCAAATTCAAACCAAGGCTTCAATTGTCTAGCCAAAAAAAAAACAAAGATAAAAACAAAGAAAAGGGAAAAGAGGAAGAAGGAGAAAAACGAACTCTCCAATCTCATGTTTTAAAGGCAGAATATAAAGACTTAGCAAAACCTAATTTCTAAAGATAAGAAATATAATCTTCTAAAAATAAAATAAACGAACTAAAAGGAAATAAAATAAAAGGAAATAAAGTAAACAAAGATCTCGGACGAAAATTGTAACTCCACGTCAGAAAGGAAATCCGCGACCGCGGCCAAGCTGCCGCGCCCGCGGAAATGCACACTGTCGAATTCACGCTTCTGCTGTATTTCCGCGCTCGCAGAAATCTCTGCTCCTCGCTCCCGCGGCTCTCTCCCATTGCGGCTCTACTCCCGAGTCTCCTGTAGTGGCTTCTTGGCCTTCATCTCTTCAATGCTTTAATACTCTACTAAAATCTTCCTTTCCACCACCTCGTCTCTACAACTTCATTCTCCTAAAATGTCTTCTAAACCCACATAAAATGGTACCTAATCTCTAGTAACAACTCCTAGTTATGCACTACAAAGTAGAGCGGATCAAATTCTCCCATGCTTAAACCTTGCTCGTCCTCGAGTAAGTTAATAGAAACCTACTCCTCCAATGAAATACCCAAGGTCTCAGAAAGCACAACAAAACTATCTCCACTAAGAACTGCACCTAATCATGAATCTCCAAGGCACCAACACAATCAACACAACACACAAGCTTAAAGAAAAGCAGAGTACTTCCCCCAAGCTTAACCCAGACACCATAGAGTGAATAAAAATATCTAATTCTAGCTCCAATCTATCTTCTTATAACTCCCAAAGTGACCTACCCGAATCCTCCTTATAGCTCCAAGACTTATGTCACCACGCTAGGAAAAATGAGGAATCCTAATAATCACTCTTCTTCTTTTCACACATTTTGTCCAGGCACCCTTTCAGGTTTTCACCTAGCCACTCATTTCATTTTTCTATAGATGGGCTCACAAAACTCACATCACTCTTGACCTCTTATTTCCCCAGCCTAATGCTGGTCCGGGCCACCTGCTTATTGCCTAAGCCGCCGTTTCGGGTTTTTGACTTAGCCCAGGATTTTTTTTTTCTTTCTCAGACGACTAGCAAGTGTAATCGTGTAGCGGGCTCTATCGCTCCATATCAATCATCGTATCTGTAGTTGGCTCTAGAGCTCCTCCTCATCAGCTGTCTAATGTCGGGCCATCATCGGTGCCAAATAAAAATGTCGGGCTATTGTCTCCTCCTTGGCAGAATGATGCACGCCGTCTCTCATAGTAAAAATCGAACAGCTGGGCCACGATCGCGATTTTAAGGCCGCGGTCGCGGTGTCTTCAGATTTTTTTTTTTCAGGATAGGAAGAATTACAGTGGTAAAACCGCGGTCGCGGAAACATTTCCGCGGTCGCGGTTTCGTGTCTGTCGCGAGGCGAACACCGTCTTCGAACTCCCACCCGCGTTTTAGTCTAAAACGAAACAACAATAATCAAAACTTGAAAAGAAAAGACATGAAAGGAATTATGATGCGATTCTTGGTGGACCCCACAGGCCATGGACTCACCTGGGTCCTGTGGGCTGTTAGCCACCCAGCCAGTCCCTCAGTCGGAGCACGCCGGCTGGCGAGGCCTAGCCCAACCAAGAACGCCATGGGCTGCAGCCCATACACCCCAACCTGCAAGGGCCTATTAGGCTTTAATTGCAGGATGTTGCCAGGGGGGATCGAACCCCTGACCTTTGACATATTCCCAATTCCATGGGAGATATGCCAACCAACTACACTGCAGTGTAGTTGGTTGGCATATCTCCCATGGAATTGGGAATATGTCAAAGGTCAGGGGTTCGATCCCCCCTGGCAACATCCTGCAATTAAAGCCTAATAGGCCCTTGCAGGTTGGGGTGTATGGGCTGCAGCCCATGGCGTTCTTGGTTGGGCTAGGCCTCGCCAGCCGGCGTGCTCCGACTGAGGGACTGGCTGGGTGGCTAACAGCCCACAGGACCCAGGTGAGTCCATGGCCTGTGGGGTCCACCAAGAATCGCATCATAAAAGTGCACTTTTATGATGCGATTCTTGGTGGACCCCACAGGCCATGGACTCACCTGGGTCCTGTGGGCTGTCAACCACCCAGCCAGTCCCTCAGTCGGAGCACGCCGGCTGGCGAGGCCTAGCCCAACCAAGAACGCCATGGGCTGTAGCCCATACACCCCAACCTGCAAGGGCCTATTAGGCTTTAATTGCAGGATGTTGCCAGGGGGGATCGAACCCCTGACCTTTGACATATTCCCAATTCCATGGGAGATATGCCAACCAATTACACTGCAGTGTAGTTGGTTGGCATATCTTCCATGGAGTTGGGGATATGTCAAAGGTCAGGGGTTCGATCCCCCCTGGCAACATCCTGCAAGCAAGCCTTAACGGGCCCTTGCAGGTTGGGGTGTATGGGCTGCAGCTCATGGCGTTCTTGGTTGGGCTAGGCCTCGCCAGCTGGCGTTCTCCGATTGAGGGACTGGCTGGGTGGCTAACAGCCCACAGGACCCAGGTGAGTCCATGGCCTGTGGGGTCCACCAAGAATCGCATCATAAAAGTGCACTTTTATGATGCGATTCTTGGTGGACCCCACAGGCCATGGACTCACCTGGGTCCTGTGGGCTGTTAGCCACCCAGCCAGTCCCTCAGTCGGAGCACGCCGGCTGGCGAGGCCTAGCCCAACCAAGAACGCCATGGGCTGCAGCCCATACACCCCAACCTGCAAGGGCCTATTAGGCTTTAATTGCAGGATGTTGCCAGGGGGGATCGAACCCCTGACCTTTGACATATTCCCAATTCCATGGGAGATATGCCAACCAACTACACTGCAGTGTAGTTGGTTGGCATATCTCCCATGGAATTGGGAATATGTCAAAGGTCAGGGGTTCGATCCCCCCTGGCAACATCCTGCAATTAAAGCCTAATTGCAGGATGTTGCCAGGGGGGATCGAACCCCTGACCTTTGACATATTCCCAATTCCATGGGAGATATGCCAACCAACTACACTGCAGTGTAGTTGGTTGGCATATCTCCCATGGAATTGGGAATATGTCAAAGGTCAGGGGTTCGATCCCCCCTGGCAACATCCTGCAATTAAAGCCTAATAGGCCCTTGCAGGTTGGGGTGTATGGGCTGCAGCCCATGGCGTTCTTGGTTGGGCTAGGCCTCGCCAGCCGGCGTGCTCCGACTGAGGGACTGGCTGGGTGGCTAACAGCCCACAGGACCCAGGTGAGTCCATGGCCTGTGGGGTCCACCAAGAATCGCATCATAAAAGTGCACTTTTATGATGCGATTCTTGGTGGACCCCACAGGCCATGGACTCACCTGGGTCCTGTGGGCTGTTAGCCACCCAGCCAGTCCCTCAGTCGGAGCACGCCGGCTGGCGAGGCCTAGCCCAACCAAGAACGCCATGGGCTGCAGCCCATACACCCCAACCTGCAAGGGCCTATTAGGCTTTAATTGCAGGATGTTGCCAGGGGGGATCGAACCCCTGACCTTTGACATATTCCCAATTCCATGGGAGATATGCCAACCAACTACACTGCAGTGTAGTTGGTTGGCATATCTTCCATGGAGTTGGGGATATGTCAAAGGTCAGGGGTTCGATCCCCCCTGGCAACATCCTGCAAGCAAGCCTTAACGGGCCCTTGCAGGTTGGGGTGTATGGGCTGCAGCTCATGGCGTTCTTGGTTGGGCTAGGCCTCGCCAGCCGGCGTTCTCCGATTGAGGGACTGGCTGGGTGGCTAACAGCCCACAGGACCCAGGTGAGTCCATGGCCTGTGGGGTCCACCAAGAATCGCATCATAAAAGTGCACTTTTATGATGCGATTCTTGGTGGACCCCACAGGCCATGGACTCACCTGGGTCCTGTGGGCTGTCAACCACCCAGTCAGTCCCTCAATCGGAGAACGCCAGCTGGCGAGGCCTAGCCCAACCAAGAACGCCATGGGCTGCAGCCCATACACCCCAACCTGCAAGGGCCTATTAGGCTTTAATTGCAGGATGTTGCCAGGGGGGATCGAACCCCTGACCTTTGACATATTCCCAATTCCATGGGAGATATGCCAACCAACTACACTGCAGTGTAGTTGGTTGGCATATCTTCCATGGAGTTGGGGATATGTCAAAGGTCAGGGGTTCGATCCCCCCTGGCAACATCCTGCAAGCAAGCCTTAACGGGCCCTTGCAGGTTGGGGTGTATGGGCTGCAGCTCATGGCGTTCTTGGTTGGGCTAGGCCTCGCCAGCTGGCGTTCTCCGATTGAGGGACTGGCTGGGTGGCTAACAGCCCACAGGACCCAGGTGAGTCCATGGCCTGTGGGGTCCACCAAGAATCGCATCATAAAAGTGCACTTTTATGATGCGATTCTTGGTGGACCCCACAGGCCATGGACTCACCTGGGTCCTGTGGGCTGTTAGCCACCCAGCCAGTCCCTCAGTCGGAGCACGCCGGCTGGCGAGGCCTAGCCCAACCAAGAACGCCATGGGCTGCAGCCCATACACCCCAACCTGCAAGGGCCTATTAGGCTTTAATTGCAGGATGTTGCCAGGGGGGATCGAACCCCTGACCTTTGACATATTCCCAATTCCATGGGAGATATGCCAACCAACTACACTGCAGTGTAGTTGGTTGGCATATCTCCCATGGAATTGGGAATATGTCAAAGGTCAGGGGTTCGATCCCCCCTGGCAACATCCTGCAATTAAAGCCTAATTGCAGGATGTTGCCAGGGGGGATCGAACCCCTGACCTTTGACATATTCCCAATTCCATGGGAGATATGCCAACCAACTACACTGCAGTGTAGTTGGTTGGCATATCTCCCATGGAATTGGGAATATGTCAAAGGTCAGGGGTTCGATCCCCCCTGGCAACATCCTGCAATTAAAGCCTAATAGGCCCTTGCAGGTTGGGGTGTATGGGCTGCAGCCCATGGCGTTCTTGGTTGGGCTAGGCCTCGCCAGCCGGCGTGCTCCGACTGAGGGACTGGCTGGGTGGCTAACAGCCCACAGGACCCAGGTGAGTCCATGGCCTGTGGGGTCCACCAAGAATCGCATCATAAAAGTGCACTTTTATGATGCGATTCTTGGTGGACCCCACAGGCCATGGACTCACCTGGGTCCTGTGGGCTGTTAGCCACCCAGCCAGTCCCTCAGTCGGAGCACGCCGGCTGGCGAGGCCTAGCCCAACCAAGAACGCCATGGGCTGCAGCCCATACACCCCAACCTGCAAGGGCCTATTAGGCTTTAATTGCAGGATGTTGCCAGGGGGGATCGAACCCCTGACCTTTGACATATTCCCAATTCCATGGGAGATATGCCAACCAACTACACTGCAGTGTAGTTGGTTGGCATATCTTCCATGGAGTTGGGGATATGTCAAAGGTCAGGGGTTCGATCCCCCCTGGCAACATCCTGCAAGCAAGCCTTAACGGGCCCTTGCAGGTTGGGGTGTATGGGCTGCAGCTCATGGCGTTCTTGGTTGGGCTAGGCCTCGCCAGCTGGCGTTCTCCGATTGAGGGACTGGCTGGGTGGCTAACAGCCCACAGGACCCAGGTGAGTCCATGGCCTGTGGGGTCCACCAAGAATCGCATCATAAAAGTGCACTTTTATGATGCGATTCTTGGTGGACCCCACAGGCCATGGACTCACCTGGGTCCTGTGGGCTGTCAACCACCCAGTCAGTCCCTCAATCGGAGAACGCCAGCTGGCGAGGCCTAGCCCAACCAAGAACGCCATGGGCTGCAGCCCATACACCCCAACCTGCAAGGGCCTATTAGGCTTTAATTGCAGGATGTTGCCAGGGGGGATCGAACCCCTGACCTTTGACATATTCCCAATTCCATGGGAGATATGCCAACCAACTACACTGCAGTGTAGTTGGTTGGCATATCTCCCATGGAATTGGGAATATGTCAAAGGTCAGGGGTTCGATCCCCCCTGGCAACATCCTGCAATTAAAGCCTAATAGGCCCTTGCAGGTTGGGGTGTATGGGCTGCAGCCCATGGCGTTCTTGGTTGGGCTAGGCCTCGCCAGCTGGCGTTCTCCGATTGAGGGACTGACTGGGTGGTTGACAGCCCACAGGACCCAGGTGAGTCCATGGCCTGTGGGGTCCACCAAGAATCGCATCAAATTACATACCTCGGGTTGCCACCCGAGCAGCGCCTTGGTTAGTGTCGTGGCTTGACATAGTGTCTTGTTGATCACATCGGTAAACCATCACACAAACGAGAATATACAGAGTTTAGATTCCCCAGCAACGGCGCCAAATTTGGTAGGCGTTTTGTCGCATGCACCTAACAAAGTAAACCTCAATAACCTAACTAATGTAGTATGGTAAGTAAGGGTCGAATCCCACATAGAATCAAGCTATATATCCTGTTTGTCAAATCGTTCACCCATTGATAACAAAGACAAAGAGGGGGGAGTTTATATGAATCTAACTAAGAAAATGATAAATAAAACATAAATAGCTTGGCTAGACAAATATCCACCTTCAGTTTGGTTGATCGATCATTAATTATCCCTAGTTCTCAATTCTCATGAATGTCCTAATCTATATTCTAAATTAATTATCAGTCCAACCAATCTTGATAATCCTAACTATTAAACAATCAATAAACTATCAAGATTCAATTTAACAACAACAGTAAGCTCAGGAATAGATAGGCTCATACAATACTTAACAACCAGTCAGTACTCAACATGCAATCAATTCTCTCTACAATAAACTATTCCAACCAGTCAGTACTCGACATGCAATCAATTCTCTCTACAATAAACTATTCCAACCAGTTCTAGAATATCGTAGTTGTTACTCTGAATTGGGGATGAACAATATTAATCTCAACAAGTTTACCAGATTAGGGGAACCAGCACTATAGATAATACCAATATTGACTAGTTTGTATGGCTAGGGAAACCAATACTAATAATACTAATCACAATGAAACGGTGAACTAGATAAACCAATAGAATTCATAACCCTAATCCTGCTGTATGAATAATACCAATAACTACTAGTTGATCAGGCTAGAGAAATCAATAAAACTCAATGGGATGAAGAGCAAGAAAATCAATAACATTCAAGCATAGAGTAAATGAATAATCTCACAATCAAATTCAAACCAAGGCTTCAATTGTCTAGCCAAAAACAAAACAAAGATAAAAACAAAGAAAAGGGAAAAGAGGAAGAAAGAGAAAAACGAACTCTCCAATCTCATGTTCTAAAGGCAGAATATAAAGACTTAGCAAAACCTAATTTCTAAAGATAAGAAATATAATCTTATAAAAATAAAATAAACGAACTAAAAGGAAATAAAATAAAAGGAAATAAAGTAAATAAAGATCTCGGACGAAAATTGTAACTCCGCGTCAAAAAGGAAATCCGCGACCGGGGCCAAGCTGCCGCGCCCGCGAAAATGCACACTGTCGAATTCACGCTTCTGCTGTATTTCCGCGCCCGCGGAAATCTCTACTCCTCGCTCCCGCGGCTCTCTCCCATCGCGGCTCTCCTCCCGAGTCTCTTGTAGTGGCTTCTTGGCCTTCATCTCTTCAATGCTTTAATACTCTACTAAAATCTTCCTTTCCACCACTCCTTCTCTACAACTTCATTCTCCTAAAATGTCTTCTAAACCCACACAAAATGGTACCTAATCTCCAGTAACAACTCCTAGTTACGCACTACAAAGTAGAACGGATCACGCACTCCCATCACCCGTCCACGTATCTTTAAAGGAACGCTAAGGAGGCCTAATCGGCCACTAGGAAGGCCAGTCATGTAGCCTAGACATGGGCCTTTTCCTCCACAAGATAAAAGGGAAAGGGTGAGACCGAGAAGAGGTTTTTCAAGAGATCCACCACCAAGAAACTGAGGATATGGTCATCAAGATGAGAGGTTCCAAGGAAGATAGCATCATCATGGTGTCAAGCTCTCAATTCAAATGTTTGATGGCACATCCGATGTGGAAGTATACCTTGATTGGGTCTCCAAAACTGAGTCGGTCTTTGATTAATATCAATACACGGATGCACAACGAGTCTCCATAGCTACCATCCACTTCACTGATTTTGCTTTTTCATGATGGATGGAAGGAAGGCAGAACGGGCCTACAACAACTACCCACCAATTACTACTTGGGAAGAGTTGAAGGAGGCTATGAACTATAGAATTGTGCCAACTGATTACATCCACAAGATTCAAGTAAAGCTTGAGAGAGTCGAACATGGGAGTGGGAACTTCTGAAGAGTTCTACAAGAAACTCAAGCACCTAGTGTTTCGATCTGGGGTTCACTTTCCTGAAGGGTACATTGTGTGCAAGTTTATATGAGGATTGAACCCGGAGCATGCCTATCTTGTGGATCTTCAAAGGTCCAGCTCGGATGTCCCTATTGAGGAAGTCTTGCACTATGCTTCAAGGGTGCACCAGAATATGCAGAAGAAGAAGAGTATTTCGAGTTCCAAGCCTTAGAGCTCTTCTTCCAACAATCATTCCTCTTCATCCACTTGAAGAAGGCCTGAGTAAAGGTATGACAGTTCTAAGGCTCCTCCAAAGCATGAGGGTACTCATCAAGAACCAGCTCCAAAAAGAGATGATCCCACACACACTAGAGATGTTAAGTGTTATAAGTGCTTTAGGAGGGGACACTATGTTGAGGATTGTCCTACCTATAAACAAGTGCTCTTGAATGAGCATGATGATTATATTTCTTAGGAAGAACAAGAGGAAACCGAGGAGAAAGAGCCAAAGTATGATGAAGAAAAAGATGAAGTTCATGTGATGGTTACCGTGGGAGATTGCTTTGTGGTCAAAAGGACTATGGTTGCTAGTGATGCTCCTCCACTGCCTTCTGATAACAGGTTTTTGTCGTTCTAAAAACTGCTATGTAAAATATCCAAACAAACCCTAAACCGTAGTCCTAGGTAAGTAAAGGTCGAATCCATAGGGAGGCGAATTCTATCTAAATATGCAATTCGTATGTCAAACCAAAGTAACCAAAAAGGGGGGTTTTGATTGTTTTAAGTAACTAAGCATGCAAAAGTAAACAACTAGATGTGATGAAATCAGTAATGGGGAAAAGCACTTAGTCAAACAACATCCACTATTCGTATGACAAGTTGATCATAGATACTCATTCAAAATCTCATGCAATGGTGATTCCAATTCCTTTTCAGATATAACTAATAGCACAACCAGATACTATTAGCACTAACTAATTAAACAACCCTGAAACTATCAAGATTCAGTTTAACAGCAGCCTTACGGATAGGAATATAGTTGGATACAATTCTAGCATAAAACAACCAGCTTTTATCCTAGAATGTAAATCAATTCTCTTCTGCATAAGACTAGTACAACCAGATACTAGTACGATGCAGTTGCTACTCTGAAATAGATATGCTCAACCAGTAACAATCTAAATCTAGCAATCAATCAATAACAACAAACCCTAGATGCGTCCAAATAGAGATTATCAATATCAATCATAAACAACTTAAGCAAGAGAAAGATAAAAACCATACAATAGATTAAGAACAAGAATCTCACAACTTTATCAAAACGAAAGCTTCAGCGTCTGACTAAGCCAGGGAGGCTTAGTTCTTCATAGCAAATACGTAGAGAGAAAATTAGGGTTCAAAGAAAAAGATGATAGATTCAAGATTGGCAAACAAGCCTTTCCTCTACCCTAATATACTAAAGGAAATAAAATCTAAATTAACCTAAAACGAATTAATAAAATAATAATAAAATAATAAACAAACAAAAGCAAGGAAATTAATCCCGCATTCTCTCGCTCGGCTTCTCCTCTCGGCAGACATCTCACGCAGCTCAGCGGGCGGCCCACTCCAGCACATGCATCTCGGCTTCAACAAAGCACTAGCTCGGCCCACTTTTTCGGCCCAATACAAGCAAGCAGCAGCACGGCAATTTCAGCAACTTCGGCAGCAGCTCCAATTCAGCCCACGCCCACATCAGCGTGACATCACGCTCCAATTCATTTCTTCAGCTTTCCGCTTTCCTTCACGCGGCATTTCACGTGGGCTTTTCTTCCTATTCACGTGGGCTTTCTCCCTCCAATTGGGCCTTTATTTAATTCAGCCCATCATCCTTGTAATTCCAGCTTCATGTGGCTTTTAATTAATTATCAAACTTCGCCCAAACACCTCCAAATACACCAACTTCGCCCCCAAACGCCATGCACATGAATGTGTCTAAATCTACCCGAATGGCACCAATAAAACCTCTAATGACTCTTACTTAAGCCCTATAAAGTAGTGCTTATCAAACCACCCCATGCTTAGACCTTTGCTCGTCCTCGAGTAAACTAATAAAGAGCCTACTCCTCCAATTAGCATCCAAGGTCTCAGGAAGCATATCCTCCAACTAAGAGTCACCTAACCCATGCCAAGCTCCTGGCACCAATCTCATTTACAACACATCAACAACTCAACAGCTTAAGGGGCAAGCAGAGTACTTTCCCCCAAGCTAAACCCGGACATCCAATAGCGTGAGTAACCTCTAATCCTAGCCTCCATCTATTGCTCCTTATGTCTCCCAGAGTGACCTACCCGACAATTCTTCTTTGACTCCTCTTCTTATGACGCCTCGCCAAGAATAATGAAAAATCCTAAAATCACTCTTCTTCTTTTCGCTCATTTTGCCAAGGCGCCCTTTCGGGTTTTCACCAAGCCACTCATTTCATTTTCCAATAGATGTGCTCACATAAGCTCACGTCACTCTTGACCTCATATTACCCCAGCCTAATGCTGGTCCAAGCCACCTGCTTATTACCTAGGCCGCCCTTTCGGGTTTTCGACCTATCCCAGGATTTCAATGATAGTCTTTTTTCAAATTTTTGGCTCTTTTCATTTTTTATTTATTTTTCTCCTCAGCAGCGTAGCAAGTATAAAACCCCACCCCATGCTTAAACATTGCATTGTCCTCAATGTAATGAAAGACAAAAGAATAAAGCACAGGGAAAAGCAAAAATAACTCACAGCGTTGCCGAGTTGGCTTGGACACTTCCTTGTTGCTGGCGGTGTAGTCATAAAAGCTCCTATCCAGGATGTCTGCATCAACGCTATAACCTTCATATACCGTGCAACCATAGGAAGCCACTGTGGGGAGTAGTGGTCAATCAAGGGAACGGGGTTGCAAGGCCTTCAAAAATGGGCCCAGATGTCATCGTGGTTGGGCCTTGGTGTACCTCCTCTTCAGCTGTCAATTGTAGGGCCATCATCATTGCCAAATAAATATAGGGTGAATGTATTCCTCCGTTTAGCAACATGGTGCGCACCTCTCCGTGGGGAACTCTGGACAAATGGGATTTTTTTTTTTTTTTGACTTTTTCTCCCCGTTTAAGGTCTTTTCGGGGTATCTTATTTTCGTCTTTTGCTCCACGTTTAAGTTTTTTTCGGGGCCCATTTTTTTCGATTTTTTTTACCTGAGAAAGTGCGGCGGTCGCCGTGAAGGGTGCGGCGGTTGCCGTAATTAAACGGCGATCGCCGTTTTTAGGTCGTGGCCAACTTTCTTGGCGAGGTAATTGCGGCAGTCGCCGTAAGGTTTACGGCGGGCGCCGTGAACACCATCTTCATTTTTTCGCGCTTCCTGCAGGTTAGTTCGACACAGAAAAGAAAAACTAAAAGGAAAAACAAAAGAAAAGACTAAGGGAAAGGGAAATAAACTAACTAACCTCGGGTTGCCTCCCGAGTAGCGCCTTAGTTAATGTCGTGGCTCGACATAGTGCTCAACCTCTTCAACTCGGGTTGCTCCTATCACTTGAACTCCTGAGGTCTATATCAAGGGGATGCCGCTTTGTGTGCTCCATGTTGAGCCTTTCCCCCTTGCTTGTGCACTTGCTGATGGGAGGACCGCTGTTCATATCTATGAATGCACTTGCCATCTTCAGGAACGGTCTACCCAACATCTCAAGGGCTGCATGTATGTCCTGTCCCGTATCCAACATGTAAAAATCTACCACCTGAATTAAGGCTTCCTTCTTGTGCTTCCCCTTTGGTTTCTTCTTTATATTGCCCAGCGCCCTTAAGAACTCTGTGTAGCGAGGGATGCCATTTTCTAGTTCGATCAAGGGAATGGTTGCCTCGCAGATACTGAAGGTTTCATATAGCTCTTTGTCTTCCTTCAGCCTTCGAGTATCTTGTATTGCCTCCGGGAGGGGTGTGACGGGGTGCAGCGAGACAAGTGGAAAGGAGTTGAGATGCACATACTCATCATAGGCAGCCTCAAGAGGGTCGGGGGCTGCCCGGACGTTTTTGAGAGGAACAAGCGTCGTAGGATCGTTTTCGCGATCGTGGCTCTCCTTCTCTTGGTCGCTGAATTCCTCCAGTCCTAAAAAATAATCTTCTTCAGAAAGCACAACGCGGTCCAAAATATCATCTGGAATTCCCATCTCCTTAGTGGGTGAACCAAGGTCAAGGAATACCTCATGCGGTCTCAGAGTTGTCGACTCCTTTGCTTCAAGTTTACTCACCACTTGAGAGATTTGACCAAATTGTCTTTCCAGGTTCTGAATGCTAGCTTGTGTACTTTCCTGGAACTGTATGTGGCTCTTGGTCAACTTAGCAACATTAAGGTTCACGTTGGTAACACTCTCATTAAGGTTCACGTTGCTCTGCATCAGCATCTTCATCATATCCTCCATAGAAGGTGAAGGATTACCCTGTTGTTGGTTTGGTTCTGGGTAGAACTCCTGGTAGTCATGATCATATGAAGGGTATTGCAGGTTCCCATAACTCGAATTGGGGTGATATCCCCACCCTGGAGTATATGCGTAGGAGTATGGGTCATATCGCGGCTCCTGCTGGAATTGGGGAAATCTATCCATCTCTGTAACAAAATCAAAAAGGAAAAACAAAAATCAATAGCACGGGTGTGGACCGTAAGATAGGTCCACACAATAGTTGAAACACAAATCACACACAAAATAGATTATTGCCTCCCCGGCAACGGCGCCAATTTGATAACAGGTTTTTGTCGTTCTAAAAACTGCTATGCAAAATATCCAAACAAACCCTAAACCGTAGTCCTAGGTAAGTAAAGGTCGAATCCATAGGGAGACGAATTCTATCTAAATATGCAATTCGTATGTCAAACCAAAGTAACCAAAAAGGGGAGTTTTGATTGTTTTAAGTAACTAAGCATGCAAAAGTAAACAACTAGATGTGATGAAATCAGTAATGGGGAAAAGCATTTAGTCAAACAACATCCACTATTCGTATGACAAGTTGATCATAGATACTCATTCAAAATCTCATGCAATGGTGATTCCAATTCCTTTTCAGATATAACTAATAGCACAACCAGATACTATTAGCACTAACTAATTAAACAACCCTGAAACTATCAAGATTTAGTTTAACAGCAGCCTTACGGATAGGAATATAGTTGGATACAATTCTAGCATAAAACAACCAGCTTTTATCCTTGAATGTAAATCAATTCTCTTCTGCATAAGACTAGCACAACCAGATACTAGTACGATGCAGTTGCTACTCTGAAATAGATATGCTCAACCAGTAACAATCTAAATCTAGCAATCAATCAATAACAACAAACCCTAGATGCGTCCAAATAGAGATTATCAATATCAATCATAAACAACTTAAGCAAGAGAAAGATAAAAACCATGCAATAGATTAAGAACAAGAATCTCACAACTTTATCAAAACGAAAGCTTCAGCGTCTGACTAAGCCAGGGAGGCTTAGTTCTTCATAGCAAATACGTAGAGAGAAAATTAGGGTTCAAAGAAAAAGATGATAGATTCAAGATTGGCAAACAAGCCTTTCCTCTACCCTAATATACTAAAGGAAATAAAATCTAAATTAACCTAAAACGAATTAATAAAATAATAATAAAATAATAAACAAACAAAAGCAAGGAAATTAATCCCGCATTCTCTCGCTCGGCTTCTCCTCTCGGCAGACATCTCACGCAGCTCAGCGGGCGGCCCACTCCAGCACATGCATCTCGGCTTCAACAAAGCACCAGCTCGGCCCACTTTTTCGGCCTAATACAAGCAAGCAGCAGCACGACAATTTCGGCAACTTCGGCAGCAGCTCTAATTCAGCCCACGCCCACATCAGCGTGACATCACGCTCCAATTCATTTCTTCAGCTTTCCGCTTTCCTTCACGCGGCATTTCACGTGGGCTTTTCTTCTTGTTCACGTGGGCTTCTCCCTCCAATTGGGCCTTTATTTAATTCAGCCCATCATCCTTTTAATTCCAGCTTCATGTGGCTTTTAATTAATTATCAAACTTTGCCCAAACACCTCCAAATACACCAACTTCGCCCCCAAACGCCATGCACATGAATGTGTCTAAATCTACCCGAATGGCACCAATAAAACCTCTAATGACTCTTATTTAAGCCCTACAAAGTAGTGTTTATCACCTTCACAAAGAGAGACTATATTTTATACAAGGTGCCACATTCAAGGCAAGGTGTGTAGTGTGATAATCGATGGAGGGTCTTGCTCCAATATCATTGACCATGAAGTTGTCCAACGCTTCAACATCAAAACCACACCCCACCACCAGCCTTACACACTCAATTGGCTCACTTCATCCACACCCCTCAAGGTTCAAGAATAAGTGACAATTCAATTTGCCATTGGTGCTTATAAAGATGAAGTTGTTTGTGATGTGCTACCCATGACTGCATGTCACTCGTTGCTTGGAAGGCCATGGCAATATGACCGTGGAGTGATCCATCAAGGGGTCACTAATGCGTATTCATTTCATATGGCCGACAAGAAGATAACTCTTCATCCCTTGGTCCCTCAGAAGATAGTGGTTAATTATGTTGCTAGTGAGTAAAGAAGAAGCCAACGCAAGCAAGAGATGGGGACCAACAAAAAGCTAGCCATTGGAACCAACTCGAGAGCTAGTGGTCACATGTTGTTAGCCAAGGCTAAAGAGGTCGACTATGCAGTCTAGGGAAGTCAAGTTTGATTTCCTATGATTCCTTGTTATAGTTTGTTTTCTTCTAATGAATTGAGTGACCTACCTTCTCCAATTGTGTCTCTTTTGCAGGAATTCGAGGACTTGTTCCAAGAAGAGATTCCAAGTGGGTTGCCTTGAATTAGGGGCATCGAGCACCAAATCGACTTTGTTCCCGGTGCCACTCTCCCTAATAGGGCTGCTTATAGGACCAATCCAAAAGAGGCTAAAGAGTTGCAAAAGCAAGTTCAGGAATTGCTAGACAAAGGATATGTGAGAGAAAGCTTATCACCATGTGTCATGCCAATTATTGATGAGAATCAAACTCCTAAAGGAGGTTTTTCTTCCCAAGAGGAGCTAGATCGTGGCCAAGCTAGTGTTCTTCCTTCTCTCTTGAATTTGGACGTCTCCTTAGGCCGCTTGAGGGTGGCTTGACGATGGGACCAAGGATGGAGCCGTGGAGAGCCTCGGGGAAGCAAGGGGATGGCCGGCCGAGAGCTCCTTGGCTAGCCGTGGCTTCCAATGAACCAAGGGGAGCCTCTAGGGGAGGCTTCTTGGTTTGTTTGGGATTGGACTTGTGTGCGGCTGCGGGGTGGCGCGGCTGGCCGTGGGAGGGCCCAGAGAGGGGCTCGAGGCACCGACGAACCGAGGGGGCTGTCCACGGGCCCACACAGCCTTCTTCTTCCTTTGGAGTTGATTGTAGATTTCCATGGCCGTGTGGGTGAGGGTGTTGATGTCTCGGATGGGGAGTAGGATCAACAGCTCACGAATGTCCACATCGAGGCCGCGGAGGAACATAGTGTGGAGAGAGGCGGGGGTTGTGGACACACCAGCCTTGTGGATAAGCTCCTCAAGCTCGGCAAATAACTCAAGCGGGGTGCGGGCGCCTTGGCGGGCTAGGGAAATTTGGAGGCGCATGTGCTCAAGGTAGTCCACCGGCATATATCCTTCGGCACATACCACTTGTTCATGGCATCGATGAGTGGTTCCAAGCCACGACCGGCGGTAAGCGGCGCCTCTCCCTCTCGGTGGTGAAGCGGAACCACCAAGCACGGGCATGGCCGGTGAATTAGAGCGTGGCAATCTCAACCCGCTCATAATCTTCATATTGGCAATGGTTGAGGGCATACTCCGTGGCTTGCTTCCAATCAAGGAATTTGGCCGCGTCATATTCCCTCTCAAAGGGCTCGATGCGAACCTTGATCTCCCGGCGTTGGCCAAAATGTTGGATGGGCCTGGCCGGTTCACGGCGGTCATGGAATTGGCGGGCCACTTGCCTACGGCCTCAGAAGTCAATCGGCGGTGGAAGGGGGCCTATATGGGTCACGGGGCGCTGGTGGTGGGCACGGTCTCGGCCATGAGGACGAGGGAGCAAGTCGGCTAAGGGGTCGTCCTTATATGGCTCTTGGAAGACTTCATCAAACACGTTATCTTCCTCATAAGCCCCAAGGGCTGCATCTCCATCATCAAAGCCATCGAAATTGCCGTAATCATACCGGGGGTTCGGTAGGTCATCGTCGGCGGGGGCCCGGGCGGCGCGTGGATTTGGCTCGCCATCAAAGGGGGCTGCGGGGTGGTAGAGATGCCGGCCCGGCAGCGGCCGCGCATCGTGATGGCCTCGGGAATCGGCGTGCGCCGGTTGGTGGCCGTAGTAGCTCGGCTCTCGGGGCGGTGGCAAGCGCTCGGCAAAGGCTCAGGCATCGAAAGGCGGTGACGGGTGCATTGGCCCCTTGCCCCGAGCTTGCACTGTGTGATCATGGGACGGCTCGGCCGGGCCATGTGATGAGGTGCCGGTGTAGATGGGCGCGGGCCGCTGCGGCGCCACGGTTGGCGCGGTGGTTTGAGGGCCGGCGGCAATGGTGGCCAAGCTAAGCTCGAGGGTGGCCATGCGCGCGTCATTGGCCTCCTTTTTGCGGTGGAGCACAGCCAACTCGGTGTGGGCCATGCACAAGGCCTCGGCGGCAGCCTCCTTGGCTCGGATTTCCTCGGCGAGCCTAGCCGCGAAAGATTCGGGGGAGAGTGCGGGCGTGGAGCTTCGAGGGCTCCGATTGTCGACATCCATGGGATCCTCCATTTTTGGACTCACCTACGAGAGGTCACAAAGCAACCCAATTAACAATTTCCAAGGTAACAAGTAATTTACACTTAAGGAAGAAGCACACGAAATGATGCCTAAGACAATAACCATACACAAAGTCAAAGGCTCAAACAAGAGAGCCAAAGGTGATAAGTGCAAGTGAGTTGATAATTTGAATGGGACCGGGGCACTTTCAATCCAATCCCAAATGTATCATATAAGCGAATTAGTAAAAACCAACTTGAAACTTCGGATGAGGAGCTAAGGCAACATGGCCATTCGGCCACCCTATGGGTCCAACAAGAAGTGAAGTGTAATGGCAAGGGACTAGAGGAATATTGGGAGGTAGGCTTATGGGCCCAAGTTGCCAAGTGAGGGTGAGAGAGCCCACCATAGATATTGTGTCCCAACTAACAAGAAAAGGAAATACGATGAACGACCCACTCCCTTTTTTTTTTGGTTCTGTTTTTTTTTTAAAAAAAAAATTGGGCTTTTGCGCCTTTTCTTGGCCTCTTGACTTTCAAAAGGCTCTTTCTAACACCAAAGGAGTGGAGGCCGAATTACAAGCTTCAATGGAAAGAAACAAGGCGTGGGGCCACAATAAAACAAAGTTGGAAATGGAAAGTGGTGGCAACAAGGGGTGGTATCTATTTGTGACTTTCCAAGTCCCTTTTTGGGGTGGGACAAGGAGTGAGACAAGAAGAAAAGGGAAGTGTCTTCTTGCCACTAATACTTCTACCACTAGTTGGAGTCCTCACCAAGGAAGCTTCCTAGCCTTTTACCCACACACAAATCAGCCAAGTACAAATTGTCCTTTACCTAATTAAGTTAAATGAGCCAAAAGGCAAAAGAGGGAGAGTGGAAGTGGTCCCTTCCCAATTGGTCAATTCACATGCAAGTGGGTGGGAATTCAAATTGGACACAAGCAACACACATGGCCGGCTGGGGTAAAGGTGGAGCGGCAGTAGGGGTGGTGGTCAGTGGTGCCACAGTGGCAGAGGCGGCGGCCGGCGGTGGTGGTGGGCGGCGGCGGAAATGTTTTTTGATATTTTTGAGCTCGTTTTTGGGAGGGGAAAGCAAGGCAACTAAAATAAACACTAAACTAGCATGGAAACAAGAAAAAAAGGCATGGCAACAAGAAAGAAAACTAAGCATGCAAAACTAAACACAAAACATGAAGAAACAAGAAAAATATTCAAGCCAGCAAGGAAGGAAATGAGCAAAAACACATGGTCAACATGGGAACAACAAGAGAACATATACAAGCTAAGGAAATAAGCATAAAAAACGAATTTGAGAGAGGAGAAAGGGGACTTAGCTTGGGTTTTGGCTCTGATACCAATTGATGAGAATCAAACCCCTAAAGGACGTTTTTCTTCCTAAGAGGAGCTAGATCGTGGCCAAGCTAGTGTTCTTCCTTCTCTCTTGGATTTGGACGTCTCCTTAGGCTTCTTGAGGGTGGCTTGACGATGGGACCAAGGATGGAGCCGTGGAGAGCCTCGGGGAAGCAAGGGGATGGCTGGCTGAGAGCTCCTTGGTTGGCCGTGGCTTCCAATGAACCAAGGGGAGCCTCTAGGGGAGGCTCCTTGGTTTGTTTGTCTTGGAGGGAACTCAAGAAGCTAGATTGTTGGATGAAATCGTGAGAATTGAGAGGAAGATAAGAGATTTGGAAGCTTTGAGTTGATAGAAGAAGTGGAGAGCCTTAAGGAGGAATCCTCAACCTAAGGGAAAGTTCCACTTTTAATTCTTCAACTAGTTTGCAAAAGGAGACAACAAAAGGTTTAAATAGTCTAGGGTTGTTGGGTGGACTAGGAGCCATTGGGAAATGGGTCCACACGCCCACCAATAAAAGGAAATGCGTGAATTAACCCATAAAGGGGTAAAGAGGGATAAAAGCCATAAGGCTTGGGTGGAGGCGCGCGCATAGATGCCTTGGAGTCGAAGCACCGGGTGCTTGATTGTCGTGGTATAGAGGCGTGGGCGCCGTGGCTACTCCAAGGTGAGGCACAAGAGTGGGCTTGTCCCTTGGGTTGGTGGGTCTCCGACGCTTGGGCTTGAGAAGGCACGGTGGATTAGGGCGTTGATGGCTTGTGCCATGGCTCGGGCCCTAGTCACCGGGCCTTGAATGTCCTTGTGGATGGGTGTTTGGCACTCATCAATTATACTTGTGATGCGACCCTACCCGCCATGACCGCCACTGAAGAAGAGGAGTCCATGAGCATCAAGAGTGAAGGGCCCGTGACCAGGGCTCGCGCCAAGGCCATTGCCAAGGCCACACAATCCCTGGTCGCGCGCCTAGTTGCAATCCAAGGCGCACCCGAGGCCGCGCCTACACTTCGACTCCTCGCCACCATCCAAGGCCCAGAAGACATCCAGCCGGGCACTCCAACTTCTGACAATGGCACATCATTGGAGGACCCTTTACAAGCTTAGGCCAGGCCAGGCCAGCGCCTCACTCGCGCCCTAGCGCGCCTCTCCAGTGCCTGCCTCGCCGCGCCATGCCGCCGTCGCCAAGGCCTCCAAAGGCGCAAGTGCTAGCCTTAGGCTATTTTGGACTTAGAGGTTTATTTGATGTATTGGCATTCCATTTTAAAGACTTTCTTCATTTAGTACTTTCTATTTTTAGTAAGTTTCTAGATTTAGCCTTTCTATTTTGGGTGTGTGCTTCACTAGTGTTTAGTGGGCTAGACCATAGGCGCGTTTCGGCCCATCCGAGTGCCACGCCTCTATTTAAGCCAAACTTGGCTCTTGTAATCGGTTTACGTCATAATTTATTCTAAGTGTTTGTTGAGTGTCATCGCCTCCTCTCTTAGATCGACGTCACCCCAAACTCTAACTTCTCATCTCCTTCCTCCGCCGCCGACGCTACGACACCTACTCGAACCCCTCGAGTCTATCCCTCCGCTGCCGACGCTTAGACCTTGCTCGACCCATCGAGCCACCCACTCAACCCAACGCGCCTAGTCCTGAGGCCGCGTTCGAGATCCACCATCATCGTTGCCATCGCAACTGTGCCCGCTATCGCACCCACTCCCTTCGCCGTTGCTAGCACAACCGCTCGTGCCATCATCATCACCATCGTTATCGCACCCACTGTCGAGCCCACTCCCAACGACGCCCACTTCATCGCCATCGTCCCCGGTCTTCATCTGTGTCAGTAAACCTCAAAGTTCACTGTTCACATACCACTTCGAAGTCATTCGTGCAATTCAACAAGGCCAAAGCCAAGGTTTCCATGGCCGACCTTCGAAGACAAGCAAAGCGACTCACATCAAGATCTGGATCCTTGCCGCCACGACACTTGTGCCGACATTCAGAGATAGGGACGCATCAACTGGTATTAGAGCAACTAGGGGCACACAACATGTCTTTCCTTCTCCGTCGCCATCGCCTTCACCGTGCGCGGTTCGCCCTCTTCAGCGGCGTCTTCCGCACCCACGCGCGACCTCGTCACCAGCCGCGCCTACGAGCGAGCCCAACAGGCGCCACCTTGCCTTTACTCATGCGCACCCGAAGACCCACTCCAGCGACGCGCCCGTGCCAGCGGCACCACCCCGGCCCGACGATCCGTCCGCTGCCCTTGCTTTATCTGGCACCCAACCAATTCACCAAAATCCGGTCCCCCACAAAATGCGCCAAGATCCCACCAAATCCGATCTTGACTTGCCTTAATCGCCTCCACAAAATCTTACCAAATCCGCCAACTACCAAATCTGAGATTTTCTCTCTCCAAATCTCGGATTTCCCTCTATCCTGTTTTTGAATTTCAAAATTTAAAGGTCAAAATTCAAGATCTTTCCTAACTACCAAATCCGAGATTTTCTCTCTCTAATCTTGGATTTCACTCTATCCTTAGCCAACACATCCCTTGATTTTAGGGATTCCATATCTCCCCACCCAATTGCCTTTCCTTAACCAACCCGACCTTATCCGCCCAACAACCTGGCCCGCCCCTAGCCAAGCCAAGCCGTCCCCATGGCCTACCGGCGCCCCACGCGGTCCTTTGCCGACCATTACTTCGGGAACGACGGGTGGAAGTACTATCTCTGGTTCGGTGTCGTGAGGCCTTACGAGACCGATCCGGACTGGATTCCGCCACCGCGTCGCGCCTATGATGACGCACCTCGACGCTACGCGTTGCCAGCCCGACGCCGCAACCACAACTACGACCCGGACTGGAGCCCACCGCCCCGGCGCAGCGCCCCCGACCGCGCCAACGACTACGACGTCGACTACGCCCCCACTTCGCCGTTGTCGCGCTCCCATGCGCCTAAGGCCCACAGCCTGGCCGCTCTGCGTAGGTCTGCACCCACGCCTCCAAACTGGGCCCTTGTCACACGCCTACCCGCATGCCCAGTCGCACCCGCAGCCGTGCCCATTGCCGTGAGTTAGTGCCCCAGCGCACCGACATTCAGTGCACCCGTAGCCGTGCCAATTGCCGCGTGTCCGTGCCCCAGCGCACCCGCACCCATGCCCAATGATGCGAGTCCGTGCCCCAGCACGCCCATACCCATGCCCAATGCTTCCATACCCGCGCGCGAGTCCGACATGCCCAAGGTGCCTACGCCGGCCCTTTCGAGTTTGTCGACTCCAGATCCAGTCTTCCGCGCGATGGTGATGACTAAGGCACCTGACGCCAAGACCGCTCCTGCACCCAAGCCATACATGCTCATCTTTGAGGTTCTAAGAGTCGGTCCTGAGCCCCACGCCGATGCATCTCTCTCGCTGGCTGCCGAGCGCATGTTCTTCTTTGCCCCAACCAGCTCGAAGCGAGGACGCTTCGATTCTAAGGGAGGGAGAATGATGCGTCCCGAGCTCAACCCAAGCTGGGCTACGGAGAGCCCAAGGGGACCAAGACCGTGGCATCTCCCGTGGC
Organism: Rheum nobile; assembly: GCA_027886185.1. Taxonomy (NCBI): domain Eukaryota; kingdom Viridiplantae; phylum Streptophyta; class Magnoliopsida; order Caryophyllales; family Polygonaceae; genus Rheum; species Rheum nobile. The sequence continues at coordinate 1,071,559 of WOAB01000072.1, read as the reverse complement.
ATAGGACTTAGTCTTATTTCATATTTCCGTTATTTCCCGTTTTGGCATGTTGCCACTTTTAGTACTTTCTATTTCTGCACTTTCTATTTCGGGTGTGTGTCTTTCTCTTGCTAGAGAAGCCGACCCATTAGTGTGTCCTCCGGCCCAAGCCCATTAGGGTTCTTGGCCGTGCATAAAGGCTATAAATAGCCTTCGTTGTAACCTTGTTTTGGCACGTCTAAACTAAATCCAAGTAAAGTCAGAGTCGAGTTTATCCTCCTTCTAGGGTCCAGACATCAATCCTCTCTATCCTCTCATCACCTTCTTCGCTGTAGACGCTACTGCCTTCCATATCTCGTCGCTTCGAGCATTCTCGCCCCGCCCTCGCCCAAAGCGAGCATAAGAGAGCCGCGAACCGTCACTTTGGTGGTTCGTATCTATCCCGGTTACCCACGAGAAGGAACATAGGCCGCTTCCTGCCTAGATCGGGCAACAAACGTGTTCCGAGCCACCTCGAGACGCATCAAATTGTGCCCAAGAAAGATGGAAGCTGGAGGATGTGTGTTGATTGTAGGGCTATCAACAACATCACCATCAAGTATAGGCACCCCATTCAGCGCTTGGATGACATGTTGAACGAGCTACATGGCTCACAAGTCTTCTCCAAAATCGACCTCAAGAGTAGATACCATCAAATCAGGATGAAGGAGGGAGATGAGTGGAAGACGACATTCAAGAGTAAATATGGGCTCTATGAATGGATGGTAATTCCTAGGAAAATTTATGGTTGTTTATTTTGATGACATTCTGATTTATAGCTCTAGCTTGCATGAGCATGTTCATCACATTAGACAAGTCCTAGAAGTCCTTAGGAGAGAAAATTTATATGCAAATTTCAAGAAGTGTCACTTTTGCTCGGATCATGTCATATTTCTTGGATTTGTTGTTAGCAAATCAGGTTTGAAGGTAGATGAAGAAAAGGTGAAAGCCATCCGAGAGTGGCCTACTCCTTCAACCATGACTCATGTGAGAAGTTTCTTGGGCTTGGCTGAGTTTTATAGGAGGTTTGTTAAGGACCTTAGTACCATCGCTACACCTCTCACATAACTCACTAAAAATAATGTGGCTTTTCAATGGGGAGAGCCGCAAGAAATTGCTTTCCGAACCCTCAAAGCTAAGCTCATCCATGCCCCATTACTTGTGCTACCTGATTTCACTAAAACCTTTGAGATTGAGTGTGATGCCTCGGGCATAGGGCTTGGCGGTGTATTGATGCAAGGAGGCCGACCTATTTTTTTTTTTAGTGAGAAGATGAGTGGTGCTGAGTTGAATCACCCCACGTAAGACAAGGAATTGTATGCCCTTGTACGTGTGCTTAAAACATGGAAACACTATCTCATGCCCAAGGAGTTTGTCATACATTCTGATCATGAGGCTCTCAAATAACTCAAGGGGCAAAGTAAGTTGAACCGAAGGCATGCCAAGTGATGAGAATCAAACCCCCAAAAGAGGTTTTTCTTTCGAAGAGGAGCTAGATAGTGGCCAAGCTAGTGTTCTTCCTTCTCTCTTTGATTTGAGTTGGTCTCCTTAAGCCCTTGGAGACCCAAGGTGGCAGCCTAAGGGGGGATTCGCCAGAGGAAGTGCCGCGGAGGTGAGGGCTAGCCGGAGGTTGCCGCGGCTGGACGCGAGGCCGGCCGAGGCTAGGGTTTGCTGGTGGCGCCGACAAAAGGGAGCCAAGGGAGCCTCCCTTGGAGGGTCCTTGGTTGATGTTGAGTTGTTTGAGTAAGAAAACGTGAGAGACTGAAAGGAGAGAAGATATTGGAATGCTAGAGTTGATAGAAGCAAGTGGAGACCTTAGGGGAGGATTCCTCTAACCCAAGGTAATATTCCACTTCTATATTCTTCAACTAGTGAATAAAGGAAGCCAAGAAAGGCTTAAATAGTCTAGGGTTCTTAGGGGGACTTGGAGCCCATTTGCAAATGGGTCCACTCATCCCAAAATGGAAAGGCAATTACATGAATTAATTGACAAAAAAGGAAAGGGATAAAAGCCATAAAGGCTTGGATAAGGACGCACGCTTGAATGCCTTGGAGTCGAAGCATCGGATGTTTGATTGTCAAGGCATTGAGGCGTCGGCGTATTGGCTACTCTGATGTGAGGCACAAGAGTAGGTGTGGCCCTTGGGCCGGCGACTCTTCGGTGCCTTGGCTCATGAGGGAACAGTGGACTAGGGCGGTGATGGCTTGGGCCATGGCTCGGGCCCGGGCCCTAGTCACCGGGCCTTGAAGCTCTTTGTTGATGAGTGGTTGGCACTCATTACTCTCCCCTGCTTGAGGTAGAGTTGTCCCCAATTCTTCATCATATTCTGGGACACATATGGTGTGAGATCGGCCACATTAAAGGTTGGATGTGCGCCGTACTTGTCGGGGAGATCAACTTCATAAGCATTGTCCCCGAAGCGGCGGAGGACTTTGAAGGGGCCATCACCGTGTTGGTGGAGCTTGGACTTGCGGTGGTCTTTGAACCTTTCCTTGCGCAAGTGGACCCACACAAGGTCGCCAGGTGCAAGGACAACACGGCACCGGCCCTTGTTGGCATGGCTCTCATATTGGGCGGCGCGCCTCTCTAGTTGGGCCCGGGTTCGCTCGTGGAGCTCTCGGATGAAGTCAGCCCGCTTGGCGCCTTGAGGATGCTCGGCGATGCCCAAGGGATGTGGCACCATGTCAAGAGGAGTGATGGGATTCCGACCGTAGACTACCTCAAACGGCATGAGCTTGGTTTCCGTGTGCATGGACCTATTATACACAAACTCAACATACGAGAGTAAGTCCTCCCACTTGCGTGGGTTGGCCCTAAGGACGGCCCTAAGCAAGGCGCCTAAGGTGTGGTTAGTAACCTCGATTTGGCCATCCGTTTGGGGGTGACAACTAGTGTAAAATAAGAGATTGGTACCTAGTTTCCCCCACAAGGTCCTCCAAAAGTGTCCCACAAACTTGGGGTCCCGATCCGACACTATAGTCCTAGGGATTCCATGTAGCTTGATAATGTGATCGAAGAAGAGGGAGGCAACTTCCGAGGCATTGTTAGTGGTCTTGCAAGCAATAAAATGTGCCATTTTAGAGAACCTATCAACCACTACAAATATGGAATCCCTCCCCTTCTTAGAGGTTGGCAATCCGGTAATGAAGTCCGTGGAAATGTCCTATTAAGGGGCCGAGGGAATGGGCAAAGGGGTGTATAGGCTATGGGGTTGGGTCCTAGAGTTGTCTTGATGGCAAGTAATGCAAGCCTTGCAAAACATGGTGACATGATGGGCCATTTTGGACCAAAAGAAATGCTATCTAAGGGTTGCAAGTGTCTTAGCCACACCAAAGTGTCCACGGCCATCATGTGCCTCCTTAATCAAAATGTTCCTAATGGAAGAGCTAGAGATGCACAGTTTAAGTAACCCTCATGATGGTGATAAAGAAAGGGTCATGTGAATAAAGATATTTAAGCATTAAAAAACCCAATACCTTAGCATCAAGATGAGAAAGAAGGACATACCTCCTTGAGAGTGCATCGGCTACCACATTGTCTTGCCCTTTCTTGTGCTTGACCATATATGGAAATGTCTCCATAAACTTCACCCACCTAGCGTGGCGCCGACCAAGGAAAGCTTGGCTCTTCAAATAAGCAAGAGCCTCATGATCCGAGTGAATGATGAATTCCTTTGGCCACAAATAATGTTGCCAAGTTTTGAGCACCCGGATCAAGGCATAGAGTTCCTTGTCGTACGTGGGGTAGTTGAGGGAGGCGCCCGGGAGTTTCTCACTAAAGTAAGCAATGGGGCGGCGGTCTTGGAGAAGAACTCCTCCAATTCCAATGTTGGAGGCATCACACTCCACTTCAAAGACTTTAGAAAAGTCGGGGAGTTGAAGAAGCGGGGCATTGCATAGGTGCTCCTTAAGCAAAGTGAAGGCGGTTTCATGCTTCTCCTTCCAATCAACCTCGGCACCTTTTTTGGTAAACTCGTGCAAAGGGGCTACAATGGTGCTAAAGTCTCGGACGAAGTGCCTATAGAAGCCGACAAGGTCGAGGAAGGATCTCACCATGGTTGTGGGGCATGACCATTCCTTGATTGCGCGTACCTTCTCATCATCAACGCGCATCCCATCTTTGCCCACCACGTAGCAAAGGAAAGTGGTGGAAGGGGCACAAAATGTGCACTTGGCAAGGTTGGCGTAAAGCTTCTCCTTGCGTAGGCACTCAAAAACAGCCCGCAAGTATGCCGTGTGGTCCTCCAAGGTCTTGATATAGATGAGGATGTCATCGAAGTAGACCACCACGAACTTGCCTAAGTAGGTCCTCAAGACATGGTTCATGAGGCGCATGAAGGTGTTAGGGGCGTTGGTGAGCCCAAATGGCATGACTAGCCACTCATATAAGCCATACTTGGTCTTGAAAGAGGTCTTCCACTCATCACCCTCTCTCATGCGGATTTGATGATAACCACTCTTGAGATCCACCTTAGAGAAGAGGATGGCACCATGAAGCTCATCAAGCATATCATCAAGCCTCGAAATGGGGTGGCGGTACTTGACGGTGATTTGGTTAATGGCTCAACAATCCACACACATCCGCCAAGAGCCATCCTTCTTGGGCACAAGGAGCACCGGGACCGTACAAGGGCTAAGACTCTCCCGGACATGGCCTTTGTCCATGAGCTCTTGGACTTGCTTTTGAAGCTCGGCGGTCTCCTCGGGGCTAGCCCGGTATGCTGCCCGGTTTGGAAGGGAAGTGCCCAGTACCAAGTCATTTTGATGCTCGATCCCGCACACCGGGGGCAGCCCAACCGGAAGCTCGGCCGGCGTCACGTAGGCAAACTCCGCCAACAAGGCCAAGATGCAAGGCGGCAAAGAGGAGCCCCTTGCCTTTGCGGTGAGGCAACGGCGGGGCACCAAGAGGAAACAAGGCCGGCGGCCTTGAAGCACGGGCGTGAGGTGGCGTTGGCGGGCCAAGAGGAGGCGGGGCTCACATCTCCCTTAGAGGGTGGCCGGGCTGCGGTGCGCGGCTGCGGGAGGGGCTGCCGACACGGGCGCCACGTTGGGGTAGCGGAGGCCGTGCTGGTGGTGGCCGTGCCAAGCGGTAGTTGTGCACCGGAGGCTGCGTGGCCACCCTTGCCCGGGCGTTGTGGCGCCGAGGAGGAGGATGCCGTAGTCGTCGATGACGCGGGCGCCGCGTGTGAGTGGGCAGATGTCGGGCTGATGGTGAGTGCGCCGGTGGAGTTGGCCGCGCGCTCACCCTTGCCTTGGCGTTGTGAGACCAACGCGCGGGCGGGCTCCGGGGTCCCATCCATGGGCTGTGGTGCCGCGGCCATGGACGCCTCCAAGGCCCTTAGGCGGTTGCTCTCCACTTGATCTTCAAGTATTTCCCGGGGGGACATGGGCAAAAGAGTGATGTGCTTTCCGCCATGGACAAACACAAAGGTGTTTAGTAAGCCATCATGTATCACCCTCCGGTCAAATTGCCAAGGCCTACCTAGCAAAAGGTGAGTAGCATCCATAGAAATAACATCACAAAGAATTTTATCAACATAATGCCCAATAGAAAAAGTGATGTGGTATTGCCTTGATACCACATCACCTTTACCTTCGGATAGCCATTGAAGGCTATATGGTTGAGGATGTGGAGTGGTGGAGAGGTTGAAATGCTTGACCGCCCGCTCATTGACTATGTTGGCGCACGAGCCTCCATCCACAATCACACTCAAGGATGCGGAGCCCATGAGACATATCGTATGAAAGAGGTTCTCGCGTTGATCCCGAATGTCAACTTCCCGAGCCGAGAGCACACGGCGGGCCACGAGGCTAATGGGTGTACCGGCTCCAAGCTCAAGTGGGGCACAATCAAAGGTCTCATAGGAGACATCCGCAGCCTCCTCAAACTCATCCGCGGTCGGGTTCTCCTCTTCATCCTCAAAGGACTCGTACCCACTTTGGGAGGAGAACAAGACGCGCTTGTTGTTGGGGCAATCTCGTTGGTAGTGCCCGCGGCTGCCGCACTTGAAGCATGCCCTATCACTTGCTTTGTCCGGGGGAGGGGCTTGAAGGCACATGCCGGGCGCGGGGCCTCTAGGAGGGTGAACAAGACGCGCGGCGTCGGTGGGCCCGGCCCTGACCGTGGCTTGACTGGTGCGCGGCTGTGGGGCGGCGCGGTAGGCCGTGGGAGGGCCCAAAGAGGGGCTCAGGGCACCGGTGAACCGAGGGGGTTGTCCACGGGCCCACGCGGCCTTCTTCTTCCTTTGGAGTTGATTGTAGATTTCCATGGCCATGTGGGTGAGGGTGTTGATGTCCCGTATGGGAAGGAGGATCAACGGCTCACGAATGTCCACATCGAGGCCGCAGAGGAACATAGTGTGGAGAGATGAGGGGGTTGTGGACACGCCGGCCTTGTGGATAAGCTCCTCGAGCTCGGCAAAGAACTCAAACGGGGTGCGGGCGCCTTGGCGGGCTAGGGCAATTTGGAGGCGCATGTGCTCAAGGTAGTCCTACGGCACATACCGCTTGGTCATGGCATAGATGAGTTGGTTACAAGCCACGACCAGCAGTAAGCGACGCCTCTCCCTCTCGGTGGTGAAGCGGAACCACCAAGCACGGGCATGGCCGGTGAATTGGAGCATGGCAATCTCAACCCGCTCATAATCTTCATATTGGTAATGGTTGAGGGCATACTCCGTGGCTTGCTTCCAATCAAGGAATTTGGCCGCGTCATATTCCCCCTCAAAGGGCTCGATGTGAACCTTGATCTCCCGGCGTTGGCCAAAGTGTTGGATGGGCCCGGCCGGTTCACGGCGGTCATGGAAGTGGTGGGCCGCTTGCCCATGGCCTCGAAAGTCAGCCGGCGGTGGAGGAAGCCATTGTGGGTCACGACGATCCAAAGGGCGCCGACGGTGGGCACGGTCTCGGCCATGAGGAAGAGGAGCAAGTCGGCCAAGGGGTCGTCCTCATATGGCTCTTGGAAGACTTCATCAAACACGTCATCTTCCTCATGGGCCCCAAGGGCTTCATCTCCATCATCAAAGCCATCGAAATTGCCGTAACCATACTGGGGGTTCGGTAGGTCATCGTTGGCGGGGGCCCGGGCGGCGTGTGGATATGGCTCGCCATCAAAGGGGGCTGCGGGGTGGTGGAGATGCCGGCCCGGCAGCGTCCGAGCATCGTGATGGCCTCGGGAATCGGCGCGCGTCGGTTGGTGGCCGTAGTAGCTCGACTCTCGGGGCGGTGGCAAGCACTCGGCAAAGGCGCGGGTATCGGAAGGCGGTGAAGGGTGCATTGGCCCCTTGCCCCGAGCATGCGCCGAATCATGGCACGGCTCGGTCGGGCCATGTGATGAGGCGCCCGTGTTGATGGGCGCGGGCCGCTTCAGCGCCACGGTTGGCGCGGTGGTTTGAGGGCCGACGGCAATGGTTGTAATACCCCTCAATTTCAGTAAGGGTATTTGGGTAATTTGCCAACCCTTATTTTGTAAGCAAGACGCATTCGGCGTATTCAGAGTTTCTGTAACATCTTCGATTTCTGTAATGATCTTTTGAATGTAATTATAAACGTTGGTATGCTTTGGGTCTTAGAATATTTTTAAAGTATTTAAAAATAAGATTCTAGCAAGAACCGCGAGAGGACAACCGCGACCAGAGACCTAGAAGCGCGATCGCGGATATGCTGCGACTGCGGTTTTGTGACCGCGGGCGCGGTTTTGTACGTGGACAACCACGATCGCGGTTTTGAACCCACCATGGTGGGCCTCTGTGAAGCGTCGTCCCCTTCGTTCTTATCCGAGAACGCCGATTCGCTTTTCCTTCAATTTTGTAACATCGCCGTTGAGGGAGCATGAAGCGATTCGTCTGTCCGGCGTTGGGCTCCTTCCAGCTCTATAAAAGGGAGGCTTCGGACGAGGAATTCTTCATCCAGAGCCCTCACAATCTCTCTTTCTCTCGTTCTTGCTTTCGCCGATATTTAGTGTTCGTCGGAGTTTCTCGCCGGAGTTTTTGGTTGTCGTTGTGGTGGCTTTAGAGCCTGTGGAAGTAACATTGCAGAGGAAGAGGCTAGGATCGTCGTTTCGTCGTCGGTGAGCCTCATTTCGTGTTGTAGAGTCGCGTTGGGAGGGAGGACCGCGACCGCGGCTATGAACACTGCAACCGTGACCCTGCCCAGAAAACCGCGACCGCGGGTTTGTAAACCGCGATTGTGGCTTTGCCGAGCAAAGCCACGATCGCGGCCATAACCATCGCGGCCGCGGCATAGCCCGTTTCCCTTTGTTTTGTATAACTTCGTGCCATATCTAATTTAGATATGTGTGCCTCATTTTGCGTGCGTCATCGGAATGGACCGTGGAACGTCGGTGGGCTTCGACGGGATTTCCAGAAGGCTGTGAAGTTCGTGTCCAATATCCCCGACCCGCAAATCTTCGTTCGTCTAATCAAGGCAAGTGGCAGTTCACTCTTGCTTATCATTCCGTGTTTCGTTAATTATCAATTATTTTAATTGTTAATTAAAACGGGATGAAGTGTTGTTTTCGTTTGAGAACAAATTTTATAAATGTATGATTAAAATGTGATATTATAATAGGTTGTATATATTGCTAGAAACAACGCTATTATATCTGTTATTACCGTGATGGTATTGGTGTGGATTATTATGTGGTTTTAACTGTATAGTTAGAACGAGTATTCGTAGGAACGCTATGTATCTCGTGAGATCTAGTCGTTTCTTTATAACTGATATTAGGAGGATTTTTGCCCTAGTACTTTCACTGGTCATGACTGATGCGGGGATTAGCCGCGGGTGCCCGATCTTGACGCCAAGGACTCGATGGAAGATGAAGATAGAAGAGATGAAACAACACAAGGTTAGAAATATGAAAACGAACAAGATAAACAAGAGGGATATAGGGAGAACCGAGAGATGCAATGGAGAAACCCTTGGAGCTCGGGAGACACCAAGAACCAAACCAAATGCACAACCAACCCTTCCTTCTATAATCTCACACAACGAGGGACGTATCCCAAGAGCACGAGAAGGATTCTTGTGAAGCCTACGAGCACCAATAACTCGAAAGAGATTGACACAACGCAAGACAACCAAGCTAGTTCGAATCAACACTTGAGAAACACTCCCATGGAGCTCTCGGTTTTCATGTGCAAAGCAACATTGATTTTCAGCAAAAAGTGTTTGAAGATGACAAGAAAATGACCTTAAATAGTCCTAGGGAAATTGGCCCAACAAGCTCCAAAAAGGCCCAAGTAAAAGGCATCTAAAATAGTCTTAAAAAACACACTTAAAAACAAACAAAGAAGCTAAGCTTCAGCTGGCCCCACGTGCATGGTCTTCCCAGCCCAGAAATAGTATTCTGGGGGAGCGCACGGTTTGTGACAAATCGTGCCACAAACTGTGCCGTCCTCCAGAGGCCCAGAAATTGTGTTCTGGGGCAGCGCACGGTTTGTGACAAACCGTGCCACAAACCGTGCCGTTCTCCAGAGTGGCTCGCCTTCATTCTCCCTCGCATGGCTTGGCTTCCTTCCTCAAATGGCTTGACTTGAACCCTTGTGAGTAGGCCATCTCCTCTTGTGGGCGCCTTAGGTGAGACCTCGGATGCTCCCGCATCATTCTCCCCTTCTTGGAAAGGATTCGACCTTGAATCAAGCACGTCCATGTCTTCGTCTTCCTTCCGCAAGGGATGAACCAATTCAGCCACATGTGGGACGTCTTGATCTCCTGGCTCAAAGGGCACTTCTCCGGATTTCAGCTTTGAGTAGATCACATGCCTCACTTCTTGACCTGAAATCAAAGCACTAGAAACTCCACACAACTCCACAACTTGGTCAATAAAAGGGTTAGTCACATAAGATGCATTGTGAAGTTTAGGGCATGCAATGAATTCAGCTTTCTTAGAGGGCTTAGTCATAACAACAATGGCAAAATAAGGCCCTCTAGTATGTCCACACAATTGTAAGAAGCATGCAAATAGTATTCCACGCCTCAACAAGTATCCGAAAAAACATTTCCCGCTAAAGTATTAGAGGCGGGCCAGGGTAAGGCCCGCCTCTAATGCTAACTAATTGAGGCGGGCCAAGTAGCCTGCCTCAATTAAAGCTTGTTGAGGCGGGCCTCTTAAAGCCCGCCTCAACAATTTTTTTTTCTCTTTGCTTTTCTTTCTCTCTCCCTCTATTCTTTTCTTTCTCTCTCTCCTCTCTTTCTTTTCTCCCAACCCCGATACCTCTCAGCCCTAATCCCTCATATCCCTAACCCTCCTTTGCCTCCATCTCTCCCCCGAACTCCCTCCTCACGCTCTCTCTCCCTCACCCCGACCACCGGCGAGCCACCCCATCCGGCCACCGGCGACTCCTTTGCCTTCTCTCCGTTTTGCTTCTTGGCCAACTCGTCGCGCGCCCCACTCGCTTCCGCCGGTCCAACCACCAGGAGCGCCAATAATCTTCCATCATCTGCGACTCGAGGTTGGACTCGATAGCAGGCCACCCTCCACTGATAGATCTTCGCAACGGCGGTGAAATTTGTAAGTTTCCCCCCTCATGTTTCAATAATTGGGAACGACTGGTTAAGGTTCAGATTTGGATGTATTTGTTTGATTATGAGGTTTGTTAATTTTAGTTCGGTAGAATTATGGAATTACATTTTCAATCTCCAGGAATTTGGGGTCTAGGCATATATTGTAACGGTACACGTAAGGTGTTCGATAAAATGCCAAGACGAAATTTCTACTTGTTTGGATTATTTTGATAATTTCTAATGTGCTCAACTCGATATTTGATTTGTTCAATGATGGTCACAAGGGAAGCTTCTGAGGGAAGCTCAGTAGATGATCACAAGGGAAGCTCCCGAGGAAGATGAGATTTATGCCCTCGTCCCTGTCATCAAACTCCCATCGCCTATTGACTGCTCTGGCTGAATAATAGGGGTATGCAGTATGCTACTAAATTCTATCCTTTCTTGTTGTTTCATGTGATGTTGTTCTATGATTTCGTTGGAACTTGCTAAAATACGACCATGTGGAGAAACTTAGGTAACACCATTATAAGATAGAAACTTTGTGATTTGTATGGAGTACTTGCTAGCATTGAGAATTTGAGCAGTTAGATATATTGTACATCCATAATTATGGAGGTGTTACCAAGACTAAAGCCACTCTAAATCTTTGTTTAAATTTATAATATATTAATAATTTCAAACTCTACTCTTTAAGATTTTGTAGGGTATTATAGTAGGATAATTTCATAATAATATCAATACAAGGAAGCTTACTTATATTTGATGTTGTATGCTGCTATTACCCTAAGATGTATTGAAACAACATAACCAAGAAGGGCTCTAGGAACATTTACAAGGCGCAACACATTAATGAAACGTTTTTATCTTGAAGATTGCCACTTGCTTGTTTCTTTAACCTTCCACTGTTGGTGAAAAATACCTCTTTTCCCCCTTCTAAAACTCTTAACATTTGAACCTCTTGAAATCCAGTTTGTATCGCAGTTGGAGCAACTTATTCAATATGGGGCTGAACAATTTAAGGTGATATACAACTTTTGTTTTTTGCTGCATTCAAATTTTTCTTATTAATGTTTCAATCTATGATTTCTGTTGACTAATTTCTTGAATCTTTTCCCTCTTTACCAGAGCAAAAGCTAAAGAGAAAGCGGACCGCAAATTTGAGAAGAAAGTCCAGTTCTATTCTAGTAAGTCTTGTAATCTGATACTGATATTTTACAATGCGAGAAAGAAAAAAAACCATCCCCTCTCCTTCAATTTGGGGGCTGCCTTCACCTTAGATTTACTGTGCTGAATTTGCAAACGTACCTACACAACGGATATATATGTAACGTGTCTAGGAATGAGGGGAGGTTGATAGAGGAGAACACGTACGGAAGCAAACTATATTTGCTCAATTAGTTGTTTAATGGAATTGTAATTTCAAGGGCAGTTATTTTCCGTGAGAATTAATATATGTTATTTGCCTTATAGAGGTTAGAACTCAAAACTATTGCTGCTACACAGACTACAAAGACCAAATCGAAGGTAATAACTGCAGCATATGCTTCCTTTGCTTTCCATTGACTCGCTTATGCTTCCTTCGTCTTCGAATTAAGATTTATTCCTTACTAGGTCTTACTGTTCTGCATCAGCTTGCAAGTTGTATTCTTATTGCTGTCATACTATGTGTCTACATCAACTATGATTGCGATAGACAAAGGCAAGAGTTCCGCAGAACAAATGGCAAGTGCTTGGTTTCGGGAAAAGCTCCATCAAAGGTACTCCACTCAGTTATTTGTCATCATCTTAATGCTTCTAAATCAAGATTTTGTATGTTATATTTGTTTTAACTTTTTGCTTGGCAAATGTTGAGACAATAATTTCAATTGCATTTCCAGATTGTAGCATCGTATACCACTGAATCTGGCGAAACAAAAACTAGCCTTCTACTGACCTCAGGATGGTAAGTATATTTTGTGACCTCTGCACCTCTAGCCGTAGGGTACATACATATAGCTAGCAGTAAACTTGTGGTTCAAATTTTCATTATAACCATATATGTAATGTCGCTCACCAGGTGGGGGTTGGCTCGACATTTCCATTATGTCCCAGAAATATCGGCAGCCTTTTTCTGGACAGTCCCTGCTCTGTTCAGTCATGTAAGAATATTTAAGATTATGAGATTTGTTCCTTGATATGGGGAGAAATATATGCCTAATTCGCCCCTTTGATGTGCAGTTCCTCCCTTACTTCTATGTCATCTTTCTGACTATCCTTCTGTTTGACCGAGCCAAAAGAGATGATGATCGGTGTCAATCCAAGTAAGCAGTCACCCTTTCTTCATTGCACCTAGTTTGGTTTGTGACCAGTGCTCGAGGATCTCAACATACTATCGATGATGATGCAAAGTGTGACATGTTTGGGGCTTTGTGGCGCATTTTGAGACCATGTCTTTTCAGCTCAGAGGGTATTTACTGAAGCTAGTGGGTTCTCTCTTCTACTTACCACACTTGATGGATTCATAAGTGATGGATAGAAGGCTAACAACTCTTCTTTTGGGGTCTATATGAAGTTGGTTACATACTTAGACTGCCGATGTCCATGATAATGCGGTCAATAGAACAAAGTTGCACGCAATTATTTCCTATGATCTTTTGTGCGACTCTACATTACTCTGTGTTGATTTTGAGAGACAAGTTATACATTTGTTATTAGAGCTTGCTCTTGAATTAGTTTCCACCTTTCTTGGCTTCAGAATTTGTAGTTTTTTGCAGAATTTATTTGCAAAAAATTGGACTTTTTAGCCCGGATGTGGAAGAGATCCGGGCTAAAATGTCCAGTTTTTTTTGTTCAAACACAATGCTTTTTAGCCCGGACTTACCCAGATCCGGGCTAAAAGGTGGGAAATGCGACTTGTTGAGGTGGGCCTCCGAAGCCCGCCTCAACAAGTCCCTCATTTTGGCGCCAAAGTGAGGGACTTGTTGAGGCGGGCTTCAGAGGCCCGCCTCAATAAGGTCCTTTTAGAGGCGTAAAATGTCCGCCTCAAAAAGTGTCCCTACTTGTTACAGCCCCCTCAGTTGAAGCGAACGGTGTTCGCCTCAATAAGTGTCCAAAGGCCCGCCTCTATAAGGGTTTTTTCCACTAGTGCTAGTTCTATGTTCAAGCTTAGGAGTGCAACTAACAACATAACACACATGCATGGACATAAGGATCATATTATGAACAAGATACATTCCATAAGACATGTATTGTGCTAGAGAACTTTGGTGCACACAAGAATATCTAGTTTTACATGCAAGGACTGATTTATTCATGTGTATTGCCCTATAACTTAAGACCCTTAAGATTTCTTAATTTTTAACCGCACAACATTTATTCCTATTTCCTCAAAACATGATTTTGATAATTGACTTAACATCATAATGATCGATCACTTTATTTTCCCCAAACAGCGTCATAAGATCACATTAAATAGATATAAATCACTTTCTTCTCAATCCTAGATGGCAAGATATTATAAACTTATCTTATCCTATGTTTTAATCCACAAAAATCAAAACAAACTTTTACCGACTGAGTTTTCTATTATTCACCAATATATCCTTTAATACTTAATTTCCCTCACACAATCTATTATCCCAATTTAAGCAAACTTTTTTGCTAACCAAATTTACCATCTACATTGGACTAAATCCCTTAATACTCCTCATATCATTATATCACTAAAAAAATATAATGATGTCACTTATCACTTAATCATCCCAAAAAATACACTTAAGCATCCCAAAAAGGTTTAATTCATAAGTCTTACAAGGAACACACTCACCCAAATCATCACATTTAAATCCTTAAATGGTTAAATTTTAAATCACGAATCATATTAAATTATGATCTTTTTAGAGAAAGACAACTCTTTATGATATACGTCTAAAAAAATATTCCCTTAATTGAATAAATTTTAAAACTCATAACTACGCATTTTAAGCTTTACGTTATTTTCTTACACGTAATTCACCACAACTAATGCTCGGAGTATACACATGAGAAATAAATCTCAAACTCCATAGAGCATTAACCACACACACACACACACTTATTTCCTTATAAATAAGGAATTCTGAAAAAACTAAACTCACGAGACAATGCTCGTCAACTCGACTAGAGAAGCAACTAATGTCAATACCCAACTCGACATTAATCACATAATATAGAGAGATTCTTATGAATGGATATAAGGATTAAGTAACGGAATCGAAGCTTGAAGAAGTTTGAAAACACACTTTCAAATCTTTTAAATCAAACTTTCAAACCTTTATAAATTACAATATGGATCAACTCTTAAAACTTTTAATACTTTATAAATTATTTATTTAAAGAGATAGTTTATTGATAATTAAATTATCGACGTTATTCTCTTTTAAACTTTTAACTATTTTCAAAATCGCATTTCAAAATCCATAAATGAATGTAAAATACAACTCTTTAAACCACTATTGCTATATACATAACACTATATAACTAATATTAGTTTCTTAATAAAAAAGCAACTAATGTGATCATTTTCTAAACTCTCAACTACTTTCAAACCATACTCTTAAACTTGTTAAATGAATTTAGAATTCAACTCCTTAAAGCACAATTTTCACTTTTTAGACTTTAAACTATTTTTAAAATCCTTGAATTAAACACTTTAAAATCAAGAACTATGTATATATATTAAATAGAATAAGATAGTTTGAAAATAATTTTAAAAATGCTCAAACCTAACAATAGGCGAAGAATCTTAAAAACATTGCTCTGATACTACATTTGTAACACCCCCGCCTTACGTCGGTAGTGCCACACGCTAATGACCTCAGATTGTAAAGTCCAAAGCAACTCAAGGCTTTAATCGGAATAATTAAGCTTAAATAAATAGATTAACATTAAATTATAAAAGAGTAAATAATGAAAGACTTTGTATAAATACAACTCAATATTTTATTAAAATTTCTATCGTAAATTGAGAAAGATAGTTTACAAACGATATTGAAATTACAGCGGAAGACTTTAAATAAATCCTAATTACATGACTAGGATATAACAACTTCACCTATTACATTAATTAGAAAATTAAATCTTATATTTAAACAACCTTGAAAATTCTTCAAACCAAACTTCAATTGCAAGCCTCCGTCTTCGATTTGTTACTTCAAGGCGTCTGAGACCAACCAACCATGCAAGCAAAGAGAAAGGTTGGTCAGTCTAATGAAAGACTACACAAGGGTACAAACAGAGTGGTTCTTTGTGATTATATCCAGTTACTATCATTGTCTCTCGAATAATAGTCGGTAGAAATAATATAACTTGGATACTCTTACTGAAACGATAGAAAAGGTATGCTGATGTGATTCCCCTTAGGATCCGCGCTCAGGTTCGAGGAAAAGTCACGTCCAAAGCTGCGTTCTTAATTTGTTTTATCATTGTTAGAATTCTCAAGTGTAATCAAAGGCATATAGCCAAGGAAACTCGAGAAAAAAGGGCCAAGTAGCCAGGAAAAGTCGAGTAAGAAGTGACAAGTTTGAGTAAGAGTGGCAAAGCCAGAAAAAAACGAACAAGTTAAATTTGAGGACCTTGTATTAGTACCTTATTTTTATGTCTTGTAAGGGTCAATTCTTCCTAGTTGGTGCATAACCTCAATCAAGGCTGTTGTGTCCGTCTTTTGTTTGCAAAAATTACCCTTAAACTTGCCTTGTTTTTGAAAGCTTGCAAACTGCACTTGGAAGGAACTTTGGTTCAAAATTTTGGCACTTGATAGCTCAAGGTTCCATTGACTGGCCTACCTACTCTTGTCTTGTTGTGTTGGTATTTGTCTTGGTTACTAACCTTGCAAGGGGAGCGAATGGAGATGTATAGCTTGGGCCATATGTCACAAAGGGAGCACCTACAAGGATTTTCGCAACCAAGGTAATAGACCAAGGAACATGCCTCTAAGGAGACAATCTTATGGAGACTATGGCTATGACTATGGCTATAGAGATGAAGAAAGATGGCACTCCCCAACAAGGTATCAAACTGTCCCTTCTTTTGAACCTTATTATCATTCTTCTTCTAACCCTTTCGTGCAGACCAAGGGAGTCTATGACTCACCAAAATCATGTTTTAGCACGTCCAAGGGCAAAGAAAGAGTGACCCCGCAGCCCCGAATTAGAACACGTGATATTGTGTGTGTTATGTGTGAAGGGCAAGGCCATTTGGCGGACATTTGCCCTAATCGCTACTACATATACAAGGGGAATGATGATGAGATACCATGCTTTGAGAGAGATGTCATCATGGCTGCTTCATGTGAGTCCCCACCAAGAGTGCAAGCGACATGTGAAGAACTTCCACTAAGGTTGGATGAACCGAAGCCTACCAAAGAGCCTCTCCCATTGGTTGAACCAACCAAATGTGATGAAGAGCTCAAGGCAGAACTGTGTCAGTCTCCTATGATCATTAAAGAGGAGCTAATGCCAAAAGAAAAACAGGAGGAAACCTTGGAACCATCTCCAACTCCTCCAATAAGCAAGTTTCGGCCTACCATCAAGCAAAGCTCTTTAACTTCACTAGGTACTCCATGGACGGACCAGACGCATATGGTTCCTTCAAGTTTGCCTTTCTTACTACAAGAAGAGGTCGAGACTAAGGATGAGAAGCCTCCTGAAAATTCTGTTTGTGGCCAAGAAGAGAAGGATGTTCCATTCAAGACTAACTCTAGGGGAGTATCTCTTGGCCCTACTTTATCTATTATTTTTCCCTTGCATCAAACTGAGTATTTTTCAAGGGTAATAGAGTGTCAAGTTCATGAATCTATATTTGTTGGTAGAACTAGAAATTCTTTCATACATCATAGTTCTATTGCTCAATTCATGACTTGTTGGATGCATTTAGTTCGTCATAAGCATGTATATAGGACATTGAAGTTGTTGCATTCAGTTTTTGCATGTATAACTAGGCATTCATGTGTGCATCATTGCTCTCATTCGCAATTCTTGTTGCATGAGAAAAAAATTGCCATATGTATTGCATTTGTTGCTAAATATGTCATGTGCATCTCATGTTCTATACTTAAGCATATCTTTAGGCTGAAGCTGGGCAATACTTGTGCATGGAAATTCATCCATGGATACTCATTGAAACTAATCATGTTTGCTTACACGTACCCTGCTTTCCCTAAAGACATCTTGGTCCTTCACTTCCTTGTTGTACTTTGTGCAGTTTTGTGTGCTCTAAAGCTATTTCTTAAAAGTGCACTCGGATTCGAGGACGAATCCTTTTGAAGGAGGAGAGGATGATGTGACCCTAAGCGAAGATCAAGAAGGCCAAGATCCTCAAGCTGCTTTACTCCTTCTAGGGCCTCCTTTCTCAGCGGTGGCGCTCACAACTACTCCAACCCTGACTCCACCGACCCTGCCTCCACTTGGCTCACAAACCAATGAACCACAAGGCTCCAATGGACCCATAAAGACCCCACAACCAAGGTTGTTCGAGGAAAATGGTCAAATGTTCAACCAACTCCAACTGGCTTCCCGGATGCGCGCACTTTCTAGGGTTTTCATGTTCCTCCTCGGCATTCTCCACCATCATGGAAACTTTGCTCTAGCAATAGCTTGTCTATGATTAATTATAACTCAAAAGAAGCCATATAATTAATCATAGACAAGCTATTGCTAGAGCAAAGTTTCTTCTAATTAGTGTGAAGGGTGCTTGGTGGTTTCCATGAGCAAGCTATTGCTATTGCTAGAGCAAAGTTTCTTCTAAATAGACAATTTAGAGCAAACTTTGCTCTAGCAATAGCTCCTCGGCATTCTCTCACTGGCTTGTTGCATCGAACCACCAAGCTATTGCTAGAGCAATGTGAAGGGTGCTTGGTGGTTCGATGCAACAAGCCAGTGACGCGCTCGCTGTCGCGCCTGAGTGACATACCTGCATTCCTCATTAGCTCAATTTCAATTCCCTCGGGCGTTTGGGCCCATTGTTGGAGGAAGCCCACTTAACTCATCCAGCTACCATGTTCTAGAAGAGCAAGCTCAAAAGACTTCCGGTTTAAGAGTTATTAGATCTAGAAGACACTAATTAGAAGAAGCTTTTACTAGGCTAGTTCAAGAGTTTTAAACTCTAGTTTTGTATGCCTATTTAAGCATGCCTCGTGAGCCTTTTGTAAGCATATTTCAATCAACAATCAAATACAAAAGAAAGCTCTCAAGCTTCAGTTCTCTTTTTCCAGAAAAGCTTCCTTGATCGTGTGTAGCATCGATCTTGTTGTGTTCATCTTCTTAGGTGAGTTGTATCCCTTGAACTTGATCCAACTTGTCTCCAACGAGTGGTGTGTTATATCTACTCCAAGGAGTCACTTATCCTTCCACTTCCACCGCCAAACCCATCGCCATCCATTCCCCTTTCACGGTCTTCAACCAAACCACTCATCTCGTTGAACTCCTTCTAAGAAACCTCTGCAACCCCTCAGTAAATTCACTGTATCTTTCGACTCCCAGATCGGTTCTCGATCAAATTTGGAGGATATAAACTAGACTTCAAGATCTAGCTTCTGGCATTGGAATCATCCTTTGTGGAGTCCGGAGCAGAGAGAACGACCCCTTTGAAAACGGAACAGAATCTTGGAATTTGACTATCGAGGAAGATCACGATCCATTCTTGCTTGAAGCCCATCCAAGACGTCTACCTTGCACTGAGAACGAGAGGAACGTGATCCTATATCATCTAGGGTACGTCATATCTCTAGGGGATCAACATTCTCTTCTCTTCGTTGGTGAGTCATATCCAGCCAAGGGGAGAGCATATCCAACGCCTACCATCAACCATCATCACGCCGACCATCCTCCACCTTCATCGCCTTGCCGTTGCTGCGGAGAGCAAGCCAAGCCTCAAGCGCCGGCCATATCCTTTACCACCGAGTTCCACCAAGCCATATCCATCCACCTTCACCAACAATCTCTCTAAGGTGTCTAGGGCATTCCTCTCAGTTTTGCCTTGGAAGAGCCTCACCATCGCTAAGAAAGCCTCCAACGCCGGCCCCTCGCTTCCATTGCCGATGTCCTGTCGTGGGAGTCTTTGAAGGGCTTGCCTTGCATCGAGTCACTCCTTGATCCTAGCTACATCACGTGGTATCAGAGCTAGCAAGGTAATGCTCGAACTTGGCTTGAAAAGTTTAAGAAATTTCAGTTTGCAAGCCTAGACGTCCACCCCTAGGGTTATCGTTGTTAATGCGTCTTGTCTTGCATGTTGTTGTTATTGTCGTCAAGTCCTTTCCTTGCATTGTGTTGTGTTGTTGTTGTCTTGAATTTCCTGAGTTCAGTGGCTGCAAAACTTGAGCGGAAAAACCAAAGCCCAGCCGAGATTGAGAGGATCCCCAAGTTGTTCCTAGATCCTATAATTTAGGGATTTTGTTTTGGGTTTGTTGTGGGCCGATTCTGTGGTTGTTGCAACCCTAGAATTACTCAGTTTTGTTGTTCAATTTGTTGGTCGTGTTTATTCAGTTTTAATTTGAGTCTTTGGTCATGTCTCTTAGCTACTTACGTACCTTGGAATTTGCATGCCATTCGTGCTAGAATTAAATCTCCAACGACCAGGATACGGGAAAGGCTCCTTGCTATTTTTGTGCACTTGCTTTCTTTCGTCATTTGTCAAGCTTATATTCTGCATTGTTAACGTCTCAATCAAAAACAAACAAAAGAGAAGTGCAATTGTTTCAAGAAAAAGTGGTTGAATCCAGAAAAACTCGGCTAGTTAAAAAAAGAAAGCCATAGAAAAAGTGGATCAACAATTTGAAAAGTTCAAGAAAATTGGTTGCATTTAGTCGTGTGATTCATCTCATTGTTTCCCTTCTTTTAACACAAGTGCTACATTTGTAAGGCAATTGAGCTTAGTAGATTCCTCTCGTTGCTTGCTTTAATTGTTGCTCGAGTGTAATAAATTCCTTGTGACATGTGTTGCTCGTTTTCCTTTGTTTCTTTTGTTGACTAGGGACCTTGAGCCTAGCCAGATTAGGAGTGTTTGCTTGCTGAAAAATCTTGACTTTAAACCAAGTCTAGAGCTCCTTACTAGCTTGGGGTCCATTGTGTAGTCTAGTTTCTTTGGAGGATTTCTTGCTTGGCTGTCTTTTGTTGCTTCCTTATGACAAGGTCAGGGCCAATGGATGGACACAACAAGGACAAAGGTCCTTCAAATGAAGAGAGTCTAGCCGACTCCCCTATTACTTTGGAGACACTTCTCCAAGCCATCCGAACGAACAAAGAGGATACAGATGCCAAGGTGAACCAGCAACTCCAGGCCATGAGGGAAGACCAAGTGGCATTCATGAGGAGCATGGAGTCCAAATGGGAACAAGTCCAAGGGAGTGCTCGGCTGAGTGGAGGCCAAGACGTAGACGCCTCTTCCAACTCCTATGCAGCCAAAGGCGGCCATCAAGGAGGCTTTTCACAAGAGCTTTCTCGGCTGTCCCTTCACGAGCCTACAACGTCCAACATGCCTCTTGTTTCCACCCTTAGAGAAGACCAAGGAGTGCACCGAGAGAGCCAAGGTATGCATTCTGATTTTCATGTGTCTTCTGATGTTCAATCTATTCCTCCCTTGCGTACTAACCATGCAGATTATGGAGGGAGAGGCCATGCACAACCTCAGGTCAACTACTACCACCCTCGAAGCTCGGAGCCACCCTTGATGCCGAGGAGAAATCAGCCCGGCCGTGGCTTTGGCCGTGGTCCAATTCTAGCTCCAAGGCCGGCCTATCAAGCTCAAAGAGTGGCCTATGATGAGGACTATGGAGATCAGTTCGGTCGCCCACCTCATTATGGAATTAAACCTGAAGTTCAGCCATTTAGAGGTACATGTGATGTTGAGTCTTATTTAGATTTGGAGCAAAAGACCGAACAATTTTTTGAGTTTTATAACTACTCGAATGCTCAACGAGTAGTTATAGCCTCAATCAAGTTTGTGGATTTTGCTTACCATTGGTGGTTAGAGGAGAAAGAGGAAAGAACCTATAGAGGCTATCCTCAAATAGAAACTTGGGATGAGTTAAAGGCTGCCTTGAGAAGCCGGTTTGTGCCGGATGATTATACCGAGAGGGTCCATGCTCGGCTTGAGCAGTTGAGACAAGGGAGTAAGATCACGAATGAATTCTATAAGGAGCTAAGGACTTTGGTCTTTAGGTCCGGACATAGATTTCTCGAGGGCTAGATTATTTCTAAGTTTATCAATAGCTGAAACCCGGAGCTTAAGGTTGTGGTGAATATGCAACATTTTGTGTGTGGGACACCTTTTGAAGAGGTTCTTCATTACATTAACCATGTATTCAAAAACCTCCCTCAAAGGCGGTCCCAAGCTACAAACCCACGGCCTTGGACCCCATCCAATGGTGGCACGTCCCAAGCTGGTCCAAGATGCTTAGAACCAAGGCTTGACTCCCAAGGTCAGCCTAAGAGAGATGCTCATATTCGGCCTCAACCTCAGCCACAAGGGGGGGAGGGAAAAAACTAGAGATCTTTAGTGTTGTAAGTTCCTTGGAAGAGGGCATATGGTCAAGGATTGCCCCTCTAAAAGACAAGTCCTTCTTAACACTCTAGGGGACTATGAGTCCGAGGAAGAGTGCCAAGAAGAAGTTGTTGAGGAGGAGGAGGAAGGAGTCGAATAGCTCCATGTGGTGGATGTCGAGGGGGAGTGCTTTGTGGTGAAGAAAGAATTGATCGCCTCGGAGAGTCCTAGTGTGCCTAACCAGTGTGAAACGATCTTTCACACAAGGTGCACCATTAATGGAAAGGTGTGTAGTATCATAGTTGATGAGGGGTCATGTTGCAATATCATTGACCAAGAAGTGGTAAGTAGATTCAATCTATCTACCACTCTTCACCCTCAATCCTACACACTTTGTTGGTTGAATTCCAACACTCCCCTTAAGGTCAAGGACTGAGCCACAATTCAGTTTGCCATAGAGGGATATGTGGATGAGATTATGTGTGACGTGTTGCCCATGACCGCATGTCATCTCCTTCTAGGAAGGCCGTGGCAATATGATAGGGGTGTTGTTCATCAAGGAGTGTCCAATGAGTACTCTTTCTTGATGAATGGCAAGAGGATTACCCTATATCCCTTGGCCCCCCATGAGATTATGGCTGATCATATGGCTAGGGAGCAAAGGAAGGCAAGTGAGCAAGCTAAGGGCAAAAAGTTGGCCATTGGAAGCAATCAAGGTGCTTCTAATCATATGCTCTTAGTTAAGCCTAAGGAAGTTGTTCAAGCTCTAAATGAGAGTGAGGTGTGCTTCTTGCTCATATGTAAGGACACCTTATTTGCGTCTTCGGATCTTGAAAGACTGCCTACGGCGGTAGCTCAACTCTTGAAGGAGTTCGACGATCTCTTTCAAGAGGAAATCCCAAGTGGGTTGCCACCTGTAAGAGGTATTGAGCATCAAATTGACTTTATACCGGGGGCAACACTACCTAATCGGGCTGCCTATAGGGCCAATCCCGAGGAGACCAAAGAGTTGCAACGTCAAGTACAAGACTTGCTTGACAAGGGCTATATGAGGGAAAGCCTTAGCCCTTGTGCAGTCCCGGTCATCCTAGTATCTAAGAAGGATGGCACTTGGAGGATGTGTGTTGATTGTAGAGCAATCAATTACTATCAAGTACCGCCACCCTATTCCTAGGTTGGATGACATGCTTGATGAGTTGCATGGGGCAAGTGTCTTTTCCAAGATAGACTTAAAGAGTGGTTACCATCAAATTCGTATGCATGAAGGAGATGAATGGAAAATAACCTTTAAAACAAAATATGGCCTATACGAATGGATGGCAATGCCCTTTGGTCTAACCAATGCCCCTAGCACATTCATGAGGCTCATGAACCATGTTCTAAGGCCATTTCTAGGTAAGTTTGTGGTTGTATACTTTGATGACATCTTAGTGTACAACCATGATCTTAATGAGCATGTTGGTCATCTTAGAAAGGTTCTTAAGGTTCTAAGGAAATAGAAGTTGTATGCCAACTTCAACAAGTGCCACTTTTGCTCGGATCATGTGGTATTTCTTGGATATATAGTATGCAAGGATGGCTTGAGAGTGAATGAAGAGAAGGTGAAGGCTATTCACTAATGGCCTACACCCACCACTATGACTCAAGTCCGTAGCTTCCTTGGTTTGGATGGCTTCTACCGCCGATTTGTGAGGGATTTTAGCACCTTGGCTACTCCCCTCACCGAGCTCACAAAGAAGGGCGTAGCTTTCATGTGGGAAGCTGCCCAAGAAGAATCCTTTGCCACTCTTAAATCTAAGATCACGCAAGCACCACATCTATCATTGCCTAACTTTGATAAAACTTTTGAGATTGAATGTGATACATCGGGCATAGGTCTAGGAGGTGTGCTTATGCAAGAGGGTAAGCCAATAGCTTATTTTA
Organism: Rheum nobile; assembly: GCA_027886185.1. Classification (NCBI taxonomy): domain Eukaryota; kingdom Viridiplantae; phylum Streptophyta; class Magnoliopsida; order Caryophyllales; family Polygonaceae; genus Rheum; species Rheum nobile. The sequence goes on along the minus strand of WOAB01000072.1, from coordinate 1,047,619 downwards.
GTAAAAATCTAGGTGGGGCTAAGCTGAATTACCCCACCTATGATATCAGAAAAACGAGGCCCACTTTGTCCAGATCGCTGCCAGGAATGTTCATGGGCTAAGGGCCATCAGCTACCACACCCACCCAGCCCAAATCAATCCCAGCAGCCCTTTTCCCTTTTGTTTTTAGACGTGTGGGGCCCAGCCCATTCCCTTTCCATCAAAGGCAACTCTTATTACTTGTCTATTATAGACGATTTCTCCAAATATATATGGTTGTTTCCCTTTAGCACTAAGAATTTGGTTCCTCAAATTGTCTCTACTTTTATTAACTTTGCTACAAAAATTTTCTCCACTAAAATCTCCTACATCCAAACCGATGGGGGTATCGAGTTTAAACCTCTCAAAAATCTTTTTCAATCCCTTGGCATTGCTCATCATTTGACTTGTCCTCACTCTCACCAACAAAACGGGAGTGTTGAAACACGTCATGGCCGCAATGTCGACACCGGCTTAACCCTCCTCAAACAAGCCTCTCTACCCCTCAAATTTTGGGACTATGCCTTTGACACCGCTACGTATCTCATAAACCGTCTACCTACAACCGTCCTTCAACACAAAACCCCTCATGAACTTCTATTCCGTACAAAACCGAACTATCACTTTCTTCGAGTTTTCGGTTGCCTTTGTTTCCCAAATCTTCGACCATATAACCGCCACAAATTGTCTTTTTGTTCTACCCCTACAATTTTTCTTGGATATAGCACCAACCACAAGGGTTATATTTGTTACGATTGGGTGAACCAACGTACTTATATTTCTCGTGATGTTATATTCCATGAAAATGATTTTCCCCTTTCTAAACCTCCCTCTATTTCCTCACCCATTTCTCCTCCTCTTACTTGTTTACCTGCCCTTCCTATTTCTTTTTCCCCTCCAACTGGGCCCTCATCTCTACCAACAAATCTCCAGCCCAACACCACATCTGACCCCACTACCATCCAACCAAATTCTCCAGACATAACCCTTCCCACTTCCCCTCACTCATCTCCTATGCCCCCTGGCCCAACTAACCCTCTATCCCACACAAATCCTTCCCACATTGTTACCAGATCAAAATCCAATATTTTTAAACCTAAAACCCACACCGATGGAACTATTGTTCTAGGTGTCAAGTGGGTGTTCAAAACTAAGCGGCATGCTAATGGACAGACCGAAAGGCGCAAAGCAAGGTTAGTAGCAAAAGGGTTCCATCAAGTTCATGGACTTTACTATGAGGAAACTTTCAGCCCTGTGGCCAAGCCCTCTACGATACGTCTCTTGCTCTCCCTCACGGCGATGAATCGGTGGTCGGTCCGGCAACTCGACATCCACAACGCATTCTTGCACGAGACCTTGAACGAAGAAGTCTTCATCACTCAACCCCCAGGTTTTATCCATCCTAATTTCCCCTCTCATATTTGTCGACTTCATAAATCTCTTTACGGACCCAAACAGACACCTCATGCCTGGTTCTCTCGCCTTAGTGACTCCTTGGTCACCATGGGCTTCACACCTTCCCAAGCTGATTCATCTCTCTTTATGCATCGCCATGGTTCCTAGTCTGTGTTCATTTTGGTGTACGTTGATGATTTGCTTTTCATATCTACTACACCTTCCCTTGCTGATTGTTTTGTATCCGCCTTGTCTAAGCAATTCCCAGTGAAGGATCTAGGTACACTGCACTACTTCTTGGGCATTGAAGCATATCGGGACTCGTCCGGCATATATCTTTCTCAATCAAAGTATATCAAGGAACTTGTTCTGCGTGGAGAAATGTCAACTTCAAAGGCAGTTCAAACTCCAATGGCAACCAACTTTGTTTCTTCTATAGAGGAGTCTCCTCCTTTCGTTGACACGTTCAAATATAGGAGTATTGTTGGAGGCTTGCAATATTTGGCTTTTACATGACCCGATATTTCCTTTGATGTGAATCGCCTATGTCAATTTATGCATTGCCCTCAAGATAAACACTGGCAAGGTGTCAAGCGGATCCTTCACTATCTGAATGCCACCGTCAATCAGCAATTTTTGCTGTCTTCTACACCAAGCTCCACGCTTTCAGCATTCTCTGACGCTGATTGGGCATGCGATCCCCTTGATCGACATTCTACTAGTGCTTATTGTATCTTCCTTGGCCCAAATCTCATTTCATGAACTTCAAAGAAACAACTAACAGTCGCTCGATCTTCAACGGAGGCGGAATACAGGGCTATGGCTATTGCCACTTGTGAGACATTGTGGCTTCAATCCCTCCTGGCAGAACTGCGAATTTGTCTTCCTCAACCACCAATCTTGTGGTGTGACAACTTAGGAGCCACCTACCTTGCTTTCAACCCCTTTCTTCATCATCGAATCAAAACCTAAGCCTCGACTACCACTTTATCCGTGAGCGGGTCAAAAACAAATCTTTGTAGGTTGCCTTCATTTCTTCTCAAGATTAGAAAGCTGACCTCCTCACAAAGGCTCTTCCTACTGCTCGATTTCTACATCTGCGATCCCAACTTGGCCTTCACCCAGCTCGGATCGAGGGGCATAGTAACACATATAGAATCGTTACCAAATATTGTAATGCTTATCGTATTACTATTCTAGATGATTCTTAGAATGCACAGCTGTCATGAGCTCATCTCCCTTGACCAGCCTATATATATTGTAATTCAGAGCACTGTTGAATTAAGGAAGAATCATTTTCTCATTTCCACTACTCGTTGACCAACCTTTAACCACGCCATCATGAGAGGTGTGGCCTTGCTTCTCACTACCGCCGGGGGCCTCGCCATTGCCACGCTACCAAGGAAACCGGTAGCCCCTCACGGAGTTCTCACCGCTCGGCCATCATGCGGTTTTTGCCCTCTTGAGGATACATGCACGTGGAATGGCCCTTATGGACCCTTCCCCCAATGATGACTGGTACAATAAGGACTGAGACAAGATTGTCAACATCTTGTCTCCGAGGTATGTGCTTTCCTCTCCTTGTCATGCCTACACTTTCATGATTTCCATTCCTTTGTCTTTGCATGCACACACGACACTCCTTAGTCCTTTATCCCCGGCGTGCGCCACTTTGGGTGACCTTGCGAGACATTCTTGGGCTGACATTTCCCTTATCCAAGAGCGTGAGCTATGTGTCCTTAGAGTCCCATTTAGGCCATTGATGCGTAAGGATGCCATCGAGTGCCATATTGAGTTTGGGAACGCAACACCCATAGCCACCTTTGAGGATTATACCTTTGCACCGACACTTGTTTTCCTTTTGCCTAGGTTCCACCCTTCCGGCCCTTAAACACCCTTTGTCCCTCCATCCACCCCTTGGAAAGACCTAGCTATGGTTTTTCTAACCGGATTGCACATGCGTAAGAAGGGGAGGGATTCCATATATGTTTTGGGTGATACACCGCCTAGGAGAGCTCATGACATTGCTTGTCTACCACCGCAACCTACAACCGAGCTAGCTCCCTTTCCGTTTGGCTTCGAGGAAACCTTCCATGGACCCCCTAATGTTATTGTTTTGGCTTGGGCACCTACTATCGTGACTCGTCTTTGGAGAATTTGGTGGCTGGATTTTAGGATAAGCTTTATCTTTGACACTAGTTGCCCTCTCGCCCCCCCCCCCCCCCCCCAATGACTTGCTTAGAGCCACCCATAGGGGCCCCCCGCACCGTTGGCTGACTTTTCCATTACTTGTTGAGTATGCTTGTTCTAGGACCTTTGCGAACTTGCCTCCACCGTTTGCACGGATTCGAGCCCGGCGCCACTTCAATCCTCAACCATACGGCCATGTCAATTACCAAGTGATCAAGTGGCTCGTAGATGTTGCAACCGAATTGAGGACAATTCTCCCTCAAGAAGGGGAGAGTGATGAGTGCCAAACACCCATTGATCAGCTCTACTTTGTAGTGCTTATCTAGGAGTTGTTACCGGTGTTTTGGGTGCCATTTGTATGGGTTTAGAGCACAACTATGGAGAATGGAGTTGAGAAGAAGAAGTGTGGATTTGGTGGTTTGGAGAAACTTAAACGAAGATATCAAGAAGAGAGAAGGAAGCGATACAAGAAGACGAAGAATAGACCCAAAGAAAGGAGGAATCACAGTTGTAGAGAACCAACAAGGAGAGTTGGTCCCCACCCGAGTGCAAACTGGATGGAGAGTATGCATTGATTACCATAAGCTGAATGCGGTAACTCGGAAAGACCACTTTCCTCTACCCTTTATTGATCAAATGCTCGAGCGACTGGCTGGTCGCCCCTATTACTGCTTCTTGGATGGATACTCAGGGTATTTTCAGATAGCCATTGCAGTAGAGGATCAAGAAATGACGATATTTACATGCCCTTTTGGTACTTTTGCATATTGCAGGATGCCATTCAGGTTGTGTAACGCACCCGAAACATTCCAAAGGTGTATGGTAAGCATTTTTTCTGAGTATGTAGAGCAGTTTATTGAGGTTTTTATGGATGATTTCACAGTCCATGGTTATAGTTTTGATGCATGCTTAGACCACTTATCACTTGTGCTTCAAAGATGTGTAGATACCAACTTGGTTCTTAATTCTGAAAAGTGTCATTTTATGGTTGAGCAAGGCATTGTGTTAGGTCATATAGTGTCTGCTAGAGGTATTGAGGTCGATAAGGCAAAGATTGATGTAATTCAGTCTTTGCCTTATCCTACTAATGTGCGTGAAGTGCGTTATTTCTTAGGCCATATAGGTTTCTACCGCCGGTTTATTAAAGACTTTTCAAAGATCTCATCACCTCTATGCGAGCTGCTGAAGAAGGAAGTAAATTTTGAGCTTAACGATGAGTGCAAAAAAGCATTTGATGACTTGAAAGCTCGCCCCACTAGTGCACCGATTATTCAAGCACCGGATTGGTCTCGCCCTTTCGAGATAATGTGCGATGCTAGTGATTATGATGTAGGTGCAGTCCTTGGGCAAAAAGAAGCACGAGCGTCTCATGTGATTCATTACACTTCCATGACTCTGAATGGAGCACAGCGGCACGGAGAAAGAATTGTTAGCTATCGTGTTTGCCCTAGAGAAATTGAGATAATATTTGTTGGGTACCAAAGTGATCATCTACACGGATCATGCAGCTCTTCGGTATCTATTGACGAAGAAAGAGGCAAAACCAAGATTGATTCGATGGATACTGCTGCTGAGTGAGTTTGATGTGGAGATCCGAGACAAAAAGGGAGCCCAAAACTTGGTCGATGATCACTTAAGAAGGCTCGTGCATGAAGAGGATAGATCACAGAAGGAGGCGCAAATTGAGGAAGATTTTCCCGACGAGACACTCTGTGGGGTTACGACAGAACATTTTCCGCGACCACGGACACATATCCGCGACCGTGGCAAATTCCCTGAAACACCTCGAACAGCCCCAGATACAGAACATTTTACGCGATCGCGGAAATATTTCCCCTGGAGCAAATGTCTGCATCGTCAATTTTCTCGGAAATAAACCGCGATCGCGGATGTCCAGCTGCGACCGCGGAAATGCCGCTGACTCACATCTCAAGCTTGTTTCCGATGATTTGGTTCTTGGGCTCACCACACTCCAACCATGGTATGCTAACATGGTCAACTTTCTCGTTCGTGAAGAGTTCCCGTCTAATTTCTCTAAAGCACAAAAGTATAAGATAAGGCACGAGTCTCGATTCTATGTGTGGGATGACCCCTATCTTTGGAGGCACTGTGTTGACCAGGTAATCCGTCGATGTCTTCCGGATAATTAGGTACAATCCGTCTTAGCCTTTTGTCATTCTCATGCATGTGGGGGCCACTTTGGGGCAAATAAAACTGCTAGGAAGGTTTTGGACACAAGATTTTATTGGCCCACACATCTTTCGGGATGCACATGCCTTTTGTAAGTCTTGTGATCGATGCCAGAGAGTTGGGAATATATCCCGAAGGAATGAGATGCCACAGTCATCATTAATCTTCTGTGAGATTTTTGATGTCTGGGGCATTGACTTTATGGGACCATTTCCTAATTCCTTTGGGAACTTCCATATTTTGCTTGCGGTGGACTACGTTTCCAAGTGGGTGGAAGCGAAGGCCACCAAGACTGATGACTCTAAAGTGGTGGCAGATTTTCTGAAGCAACGCATCCTCTCTCGATTTGGAATCCCCAAGGCTTTGATAAGTGACAAGGGAACTCACTTTTGCAATAGGACCGTGAGCGCTCTACTGAAGAAATACCATGTCATGCAGAAAGTTTCCACTGCCTACCACCCACAGACCAATGGGCAAGCTGAAGTGTCCAATAGAGAGATCAAAACTATCCTTGAGAAGACGGTGGCCCCGAATAGAAAGGATTGGAGTTTGAGACTAGATGATGCACTCTGGGCTTATCATACTGCCTACAAGACACCCATCGGGATGTCACCCTACAGATTGGTGTTTGGGAAAGCTTGTCACCATCCAGTGGAGCTCGAGCACAAGACATTTTGGGCTATGAAGAATTGCAACATGCGGATCGATGAAGTTGGAGAATTTCGCAAGTTACAGCTGTAAGAATTAGAGGAACTGCGACTTGAAGCTTATGATAACGCAGTCACATACAAGGAAAAGACAAAGGCCTGGCACGACAAGAATATTCTACGAAAAGATTGTAAGCCAGGAGACAAAGTCCTACTATTTATGTCTCGCCTTCGTCTCTTTCCGGGAAAACTCCGATCCCGTTGGGTCGGGCCCTATGTAGTTGCTCGCGTTTTCCCCCACGACGCGGTGGAGCTGTATGACACTGACGCGCAGTCAGTGTTCAAGGTGAATGGTCAAAGGTTGAAACCCTACCATGAAGGTTTTGACAACAGCGTCATAGAAGAGACAGACCTTACAGACCCCAGAGTTGACAATTGATCACCTCAGATGAGTCGAGCCACGACGTTAACTAAGGCGCAGCTCGGGAGGCAACCCGAGGTAAGTAATTTCTTTCCTTGACCTCTCTTAGTTTTTAGGTTTTTAGAATCCAGTTTTAGTTTCGAGAATTGCTACGTTGTTCATTTTTCATTGATTCAGAGTTTTTATGAAGAACATGAGGAGGAACTAACCTTCTTGGTTCCGCCTAACAATTGAAGCATTCATTGGATTTTGGTTGTGAGATTATCTTTCGTGTTCGAGTTCCTATTGGTTTGTATTATCTCTTCTAAGCCTATTCCATTGGATTTCATTGATTGCACTAGCCCGCGCAACTAGTTGTTATTGGTGATTTTCATATTGCTAGGATTAGGAAACTGTTGGGCTAACGTCCTATTCTGCTATAGCAACTACAATTTACATGCTCTGGTTGAAATTGCTCTATTGTAGGGAGAGATAATTACATGGTAAATGCATCTGAGCGAGCGTTCTGTGTATCCTGGTTAATTCTTATATGCATTGCTGCCTTTGGGTTGAACCTTTAGTGGTACTAGGGTTATTCATTGGTAAGGGTTCTTAGTGGAAGGTTTCCCTTTGAATCTACATAAGATCGGGACAGGAACAACCATAGGAAGGAAGAAGAACTCGAGATAATCTATGATCAACCATATTCAGTGATTGTGGATATTTGTTAGGAGGAGCATTTTTCCTTTATTTGATTTATCCATAGATTTTAGCAAACCAAACCTCAAAACCCCCTTTTGTTACACTGTTCGATTGGTATTTGATTGTTAACAAGAAAATAGACGCCTGTGATTCTCTTGGGATTTCGACCCTTGCTTACTCACTATTCTAGTTTGGAAGTTGAGGTTACTTTGATTTGGCATAACGACCTTAGGCCACGTCACGAACCCGCGCGTCTTTCGTCCGAAGTTTCACTTTTCTTTTATTTTTATTTTCTTTTCTTTTATTTATTTTGATTACTTTTTATTGTTTCCTTTTTAGATTAGGTTTATTATCTTTTTACTTTAGGTTTGGTTTCTAGGGTTCTTAACCTAGTTTCCCCGAGCATCTTGATTATCATCGAATTTCTTATCATTGAGTATTGTTTTTCCCTTTGAGTTATGAAGAACTAAGCAACCTTGCTTAGTCCGACGATTGAAGCCTTCGTTTGAATAATGGTTGTGAGGTTATAATTCTATTTCTTTTCCTTTGAATGTATTGATTCTCTTGTGCTTCTTCCCATTGATTCTTACTGATTTTGCTTGTTGGACGCAACTAGTTGTTATTAGTAATTGTCTATTGCTAGGGTTTGGTAATTACCGTTTGAGTTACCCAATTCATGTGTAGCAACTGCAATATTCTAAGAACCGTTTGGACTGGTTTATTGTAGAGAGAAATAATTGCATGCAATAGTATGACTGATTGCTACTCTTGCATGTATCTATCGAAATTCATGTGCTCATTGCTACTGTTGAATTGAATTGTGAGGTTTTCATGGTTATTTAATAGTTAGTATTCTCAGGGTCTGTTTGTCCTGTTTATAAACTTACGAAAAGGAATAAGAACATTCATAGGAAGGAATTAGAGAGAATCTAGGATCAACCAATCAAATGAATGGTGGATATCTGTCTGGCTAAGTACTTTTTCCCAATTGATTACCATCTTTGTTATTTCGTTTACTTTGTTTACTTGCAATCAAACAATCAACAAAACCCCCTTTTGTTACCTTTGACATACGACTTTGCACTTTGAAAGATTACTTCATCCCTGTGGGATTCGACTCTTGCTTGCCTTTGCTACTTGGTTAGGTTTGTTTAGGAATATTTTGTTTAGACGCCTCGACAACGTCTATCACCCATCCACAAGGACATTCAAGGCACGGTGACTAGGGCCCGAGCCCGAGCCATGGCACAAGCCCTTAATGCCCTAGTCCACCATGCACTCACAAGCCCAAGCGCCGGAGAACCACCAACCCAAGGGACCTCAGAGTAGCTACGGTGCCAACGCCTCTATGCCACGGCAATCAAGTACCCGGTGCTTTGACTCCAAGGCATCTAGGCGCGTGCCTCCCACCAAGCCTTAGGGCTTTTATCCCTCTTTCCTCTTTTGTTAATTAAGTCATGCATTTCCTTTTATTTGGTGGGACGTGTGGACCCATTTGTCAATGGCTCCTAGTCCACCCAAAAACCCTAGACTATTTAAACCTTATGTTGTCTTCTTTGCAAACTAGTTGAAGAATTAAAGAGTGGCCAAAGCCTTGGGTAAGAGTATATCTCCCCTAGGCAGCCACTATCACTTCAACCTAAACCCTTGTCTTGCATTTCTCTCTCTCAATCACATCTCTTCTAAAGGAAACTCACCAAGCTCATTTGAATCTAGCTCCGACCACCAGGGAACCTCCAAGAGCGGTTCCCTTGGCTAAGTTCCCAAGCTCCGCCGGCCAGCCCTAGCTTGCGCCGCCCTCGCGCCTCCCCGCCGCCGGCTTGGCCCTCCCACGACAGCCCCTCGGCGCCTCTGCTTTCCCTCGGCCCAAGCCACCTCTCAAGCTCAATTTGAAAGTCCAACAAGCATAGGAAGGAGAAGAAGGCAAGCTTGGACACGATCTAGCCCTCATAGAGAAGAAAGGTCCCATTGGTGACCTTGATTCTCATCAAAGGTGACTCAAGAGAAGAATAGTCTAGTAAAGACCAAGAGCATCAAGACGAGCTTCCTCTTGGGGCCATCACTAGCGCTCGAGCTAAACAGCTTCAAGAGGAGCTCAAGAAGGAACTTCTATGCATGGAGGCTCTCACAAGCCTTGGAGACCTTGGCTACACCACTAGTTCGCCGGCCATGACTCTCCTAGAGGCGCGACCGAGCACATGATTGGTGTGATTGGTTTTTATGCATTAGTTGGGTTTATGGCATTTTTAGACATGTTTTAAGCTTTTATTTTAGCTTCAATTTTCAGTTTGGCCGATGTTGGGCATTAATGGGCCGCCGATGGCCTTGTTCATTTCCTTAGACGCTTGCCTTGCTGCCTATAGAGGCAGAATTGCTCTCATTTCATTAGACACATTTTTATCAAGAACGAAATACAATTATTGCTTGCTGCAAAATCTCTCTTCTTCTCCATTGTTGCGTGAGTAATATCGGGGCTTCCTTGTTGAATCTCTAGGGTGTGTCATATCTCTAGGAGATCAATGTTCTCTTCTCTTCGTTGGTAAGTCATATCCAGCCAAGGGGAGAGCCTATCCAACGCCTACCATCAACCATCTTCATGCCGGCCATCCTCCACCTTCATCGCCTTGCCGTTGCCGCGAAGAGCAAGCCAAGCCTCAAGTGCCAGCCATATCATTCACCGCCGAGTTCCACCAAGCCATATCCATCCACCTTCCCCAACAATCTCTCTATGGTGTCTAGGGCATTCCTCTCAGTTTTGCCTTGGAAGAGCCTCGCCATCGCTAAGGAAGCCTTCAACGCCGGCCACTCGCTTCCATTGCCGCCGTCCTGCCGTGGGAGTCTTCGAAGTGCTTGCCTTGCACCGAGTCACTCCTTGATCCTAGCTACATCAGCTCTCCTTGTTCATTAAGCGCATGAAAGTACTAGGTGCATTAGTGAGTCCAAAAGGCATTACTAACCATTCGTACAGTCCATATTTGGTTTTGAATGCGGTCTTCCATTCATCTCCTTCCTTCATTCTGATTTGATGGTATCCACTCTTCAAGTCGATCTTAGAAAGTATGTTGGATCCATGTAGTTCATCAAGCATGTCGTCCAGCCTTGGGATTGGATGTCTATACTTGATTGTGATGTTGTTGATGGCACGACAATCAACACACATGAGCCAACTTCCATCCTTCTTGGGTACTAGGATCACGGGTACCCCACAAGGACTCAAGCTTTCTCTAACATAGCCCTTTTCCATCAATTCTTGGACCTGTCTTTGAAGTTCTTTAGTCTCCTTGGGGTTGGTCTTGTAGGTTGCCCTATTCGGTAGGGTTGCTCTCGGGAATTAAGAGAAAACAAACTCTACTTCCCATAATGGCGTGCTCCACCTCCTTAGCCTTTGCTAGAAGCATGTGGCTACTAGCGCCTAAGTTGTATCATATGGCCATCTTTCGCTTCTCGTCCTTCTCATTTTCCTTCCTTCTTTGTTCCCTAGCCAAGTGGTCCATCATGATTTCGTGTGGCGCCATAGGGTGTAGTTTAAACCGCTTTCCTTCCATGTGAAAGGAGTACTCATTAGTGATTCCTTGGTGGATTACTCCTCGGTCATACTGCCATGGTCTCCCAAGTAGGAGATGGAAAGCGGTCATGGGTAGTACATCACACAACACTTCGTCCTTGTATCCCTTAATGGAAAATAGGATCTTGGCTTGTTCTTGAACTTTGAGGGGTGTGGTTGCGTTCAACCAGTTGAGAGTATAAGGCTGTTGATGGGGTGTAGTCTTGATGTGGAACCTTTCTATGACTTCCCTATCAATGATGTTGCAACAAGATCCTTCATCAATGAAAACACCAAGATAAAGATTACATCATGCAGATAGGTCTAGATAAGATAGAGTTTAAGATAAACTTATACTAATGAAGTTATCAAAATTCTTGTTACAAGATTGTTTTTCTTGATCTTTTCGTGTGGGCGAGGACTTCTCAAGCCTTTGGCTGGGTCCACTTGGGGTGCGCCCTATTGATGGAGGACCATCCGTACCTCAACCGTCGCCCGAACCTATGACTAGGAGCCAAGCTCGTCGCCTCCAAGAGGAGCTTGCTACACTCGTGCGCCAGGTTCCGGATGTTGTCACACCCACACCTAGGACCCTCACATTGGCTATGGTTCACATGCACCCGGTGCCTAGCGACCTTGGCTGAGCGCATGACTTGTGTGCGCCTGCCTCTAGTCTATTTTTAGCATTTTTAGACATTAGTTTGTGTTATTTTTAGACTCCTTTTATGTGTAATGGGCCGGCTTCCTTCGGAAGTATTTAAGGCCATCCTTAGCCATATTTTCGGCCAACAAGACATTAATCAAGAATTCACTTTCTGAATTAAGAACTTTCCAAATAGAGAGAGTTTACATCTTGTTCAATCCAATCTAGCCTTGGTCGTCTTGCGAAGAGCAACTTCTTTCGAGTTGGTGATTGAAGACAACACAACGCATCCTCCTCGTGCTCTAGAGATCCGTTCTCTTTTGTGTGTGGTTGTAGGAGACGGGGTCTCTAACTTCAGGTTTGAAGGTTCTTGGCGTCTCTTCGCCATTGGGTTTTCTCTACCGGGTTTTTGGTTCTTTCTCATTCACTTTTCCATCATTTATCCTTGCTTATGCCTACTTAATTCGTTTGTTGTTTCTTTCTCTTGTTTCCGAGTCGTTGCGCATCAAGATCGGGCCAATAACGGGTAACACCGTATCAAATTGGTACTTAGGCTTAGTACTTAGCCAATAGTTGCAAGCTCTTCTCAAGTGATAAGTTCCAAGGTCACCGACGCCGCAAGTGCCGATTCCCGCGCCTGCCTTAGCCGCCGCCCGGTCATCCTACCTCCTCTTACTCACATTTTCCTTGTGCCTACACTCATACGCCCCACCTGGTCCTATACTGCCCATTTTCCGCCTCCACTAGCACAAGCCAAGGCGAGCCAAGGTAAAACTTGTCCTCTTGAGTTAAATCGCTTTAAGTCTTGTTGTTTCCTTGTATTTACATTCTTGTAAGGTGTTTGTTGAGTCTTCTTTCCTTTGTTTTACGTTCAGTTTGCACTAATTTCCAGAATTTTAGTGCTATTTTTGAGTCTTGTCCGAGCTATCATCAAGCTCAACTGCGCATACCTCCTTTACATAAAGCTTTATCTTGAGGTGTTGAGTGTTGTCCAGGTCACTTGATTCACGTGGAGATTGTTGGTCTTTCCAATCGGCTGCCCCTACAAAGTTAGCATTGGATATCATTGACGCGAGCGTGAATGAAACACATGAGTGAAACACTTGTGAGTGATTTGGATTTATTTAACCCTTAACGGAGTTCGTTGTTTAGTTGTTTTGTGCTATGACAGGAGATAGCTCACCTAGAGATTAGGACAACAGGAGTCCTTCGCCCGTGCCACATGAGGTCTTCAATATGCTCAAGCAAATGACCGATACCATGGCAACCCTAACCGAGCGCATGGCGGCGCTTGAAACTGCGCACCGGACACCGCCCCCGGCGTTTGTGCCCCCGACTGCACCTATGCCACCACCTCAAGAGACCGCACCACCTCAGGAGACCGCGCCCTTGGGTACCTATGCCGCGTCTGGTGGGCCGTCCGGAGCCAACTTAGTGCCTCTTGGACGCGCACGCGCAGTAGGCACCGGCACCGCAAGGCACTCCCCGAAACCGCTTAGAGAAGATATGTTTGATGAGGCGGCATTGGAGGAGGAGATGTGGCACCAAGGTGATCGGTACCATGGTCACCAAGAGCATAGGGAACCCTATGGTTATCATGAACCTCGAGGTCACTATGGTGGCTATATAGGTTATCAAGGCAACCAGCCTCGTAGGGAACTAGAACAAGATGGTATATGTAAGATCAAGATCAAAATGCCACCATTTGAAGGTAAGTGCGACCCGGATGCTTATCTAGATTGGGAGCTAAAAGTTGAGCAGATTTGGAGTTGCCACAACTTCATAGAAGCGAAAAAGGTACATTTAGCTTCCATTGAATTTTCCGGTTATGCACTAACTTGGTGGGACAATCTTTTGAAAGCTAGACGAAGAGCTCTAGATCCACCTATTGCCACTTGGGATCAAATGAAGGCTGTTATGCGCTCAAGGTTCATTCCACAACACTATCCAAGGGAACTTAGGCAAAGGCTTGAGAACCTTAAACAAGGGAGCATGTCGGTTGAGGAGACTTATCAAGCCATGCAAATGGCTATGGTGAGTCCTTAGTTTGTAGGAGGACCTTGCATGCACAACCTGCCCCTTGTGATGATAACCAAAGGGAAAATCTATTTCATACTAGATGTCTAGTTAAGGGTAAGGTTTGTAACATGATCATTGATGGGGGTAGTTGTTGTAACATAGCTAGTACTGAACTAGTCACTAAGTTGCAACTTCCAACCTTCCATCACCCTAGGCCATACAAACTGCATTGGATGAATGAATGTGGAGAGGTTAAGGTGGCCAAGCAAGTCAATGTGACCATAACTCTAGGGCACTATGTTGATAGTATCTTATGTGATGTGGTTCCAATGAATGCTTGCCATATATTGCTAGGTCGTCCATGGCAGTTTGATAGGCGTGTTACTCATGATGGTAATACTAACCGTCATTCTTTTAACTACAATGGCAAAAATGTGGTACTAAAGCCTATGACTCCTTTGCAGGTAGTTGAAGCTTATGAAAAGAAGAAGAGCCAAGAGAAGGAGGTTGAAGCCAAGAAGGGGAGCTTAACCGAGAGCTCTCCCAAGGCTAAGCCCACGTCTCAAGTGCTTTTGTCTTCAAAGGAGGAGATGAGGGAAGAGCATCTACCCCAGGACGCCACTCTCATGCTCTTGTGCAAGAGTTTTAGCTTGCTTAGTGCGGAGTTGAGATCCACATTGCCGCCCCTCATTCTTAACTTGCTTGAGGAATTTCGAGATGTCTTTCCTGAGGAGATGCCCCCAGGCCTGCCCCCTATGAGAGGTATTGAGCACCAAATTGATTTGATTCCATGTGCAACTCTCCCCAATAGGCCGGCCTATAGGATGAACCCGAAGGAGACTCAAGAGGTTCAAGAGCAAGTGAAGGCTTTGCTTGACAAGGGCCATGTTCGTGAGAGCCTTAGCCCTTGCGCCGTTCCTGTACTTTTGGTGCCTAAGAAGGATGGCACATGGAGAATGTGCGTAGACTGCCGAGCCATCAACAACATCACCATTAAGTACCGCCATCCAATTCCCCGCCTAGATGACATGCTAGATGAGCTACATGGAGCATCCGTCTTCACCAAGATTGATCTCTGAAGTGGCTACCACCAGATTAGGATGAAGGAGGGGGATGAATGGAAGACGGCGTTCAAGACAAAGTTTGGTTTGTATGAGTGGGTTGTCATGCCTTTTGGTTTGACAAATGCTCCTAGTACTTTCATGCGTTTGATGAATCATGTTTTGAGACATTTTATAGGGAAATTTGTTATTGTATATTTTGATGATATTCTTGTGTACAGCAGATCCCTAGAGGAGCATGAGCGCCACTTGAGGGAAGTACTCTCTACTTTACGTAATGAGTGCTTGTATGCTAATGAGAAGAAATGTGAGTTTTGTACTAACCAAGTGACTTTTCTTGGTTTTGTAGTGAGTTCAAGAGGTCTTCAAGTGGACGAGAGTAAGATTAAGGCCATTCAAGATTGGTCAACGCCTACCTCCGTGAGCCAAGTGAGGAGCTTTCATGGTTTGGCCAGCTTCTATAGGAGATTTGTGAGGGACTTTAGCACCATTGTTGCGCCCTTGACGGAGATCACCAAGAAGCACTCGGCCTTTGTGTGGGAGGAGGCGCAAGAAAGGGCATTCAATGCCTTGAAATGGAGATTGACACAAGCCCCATTGCTGGTTCTACCTGACTTCACACGTCCCTTTGAGATGGAGTGTGACGCTTCGGGAATAGGCATAGGCGGCGTCTTGATGCAAGAAGGTAAACCTGTTGCCTTCTTTAGTGAGAAACTCAAGGGTGCTAGTCTTAACTACTCTACATATGATAAGGAGCTATATGCATTGTTTAGAGTATTAAAGACATGGCAACACTACCTATGGCCTAGAGAATTTATCCTGTATATTGATCATGAATCTTGAAAACATTTTAAGAGTCAAGATAAATTAGATAGGAGGCATGGTAGATGGATGAAATTTATTAAGACTTTTCCTTATGTTATAAAATACAAAAAGGGAAAGGATAATGTTGTTGTCGATGCACTCTCTAGGAGATATGCCATGCTCACTACACTAGACTCTAAGGTGCTTGGATTTGCATATGTTAAAGAGTTGTATGTGCATGATGCTGATTTCGGTGATATCTTTAAGACATGTGTAGATAAGGGTTCATGTGATAAGTTCTACTTGTTTGATGGATTCTTATTTCGAGCTGATAAAGTGTGCATTCCTATGTGTTCCTTGCGTTTATTGCTTGTTGAGGAAGCTCATAAGGGCGGCCTCATGGGTCATTTTGGTAGGGACAAGACATACCATATGTTGCATCCTCATTTTTATTGCCCACACATGTTGAGGGATGTAGAGCACCTAGTGAGGAGATGTTTGGATTGTCTAAAAGCCAAGTCAAGGTTAAAGCCCCATGGATTGTATAGTCCCTTACCTATTCCTAGTGCCCCTTGGGAGGATATCTCTATGGACTTTATTGTAGGATTGCCTAGGACTAAGAAGGGG
This sequence comes from Rheum nobile, assembly GCA_027886185.1. Taxonomy (NCBI): domain Eukaryota; kingdom Viridiplantae; phylum Streptophyta; class Magnoliopsida; order Caryophyllales; family Polygonaceae; genus Rheum; species Rheum nobile. Next base: position 1,031,379 of record WOAB01000072.1, on the reverse strand, counting down.
AGGGATTCTATCTTTGTGGTAGTAGACCGGTTCTCTAAGATGGCCCATTTCATAGTTTGCCACAAGACCGATGATGCAGCCAATGTAGCTAACCTTTTCTTTAGGGAGATTGTGAGACTACATGGTGTACCTAGGACTATATGAGTGACCGGGATGTGAAGTTCCTTAGCTATTTTTGGAAGACCCTATGGAGTAAGCTAGGAACTAGGCTTTTGTTCTCTACCTCTAGTCACCCCCAAACTGATGGGAAAACCGAGGTCACCAATAGGACATTAGCCACCATCCTTAGAGCCATTCTTAGGAAGAACTTTAACGCTTGGGAGGAGGCTCTACCACATGTAGAGTTTGCTTATAACCGGACTGTGCATTCATCTACTTCTCTCTCACCTTTTGAATGTGTTTATGGCATAAACCCCACTACTCCACTTGATCTTGCTCCTTTCCCCATGAAGGAGCGTGAAAGTTTTAATGCAGGTAAGCACGTGGCGTTCATCAAGGAGCTGCATGGGAGGACCCAAGAGAAGCTCAAGGCGTGTGCGGAAAGGAATGCAGCTAGGGCTAACAAGGGACGCAAGAGAGTGGTGTTTCAACCAGGAGATCTCGTGTGGGTGCACTTAAGGAAGGAACGCTTCCCGGAGCAGCGCAAGTCCAAGCTTGCGCCTAGAGGAGACGGACCATTCAAGGAGTTGTGCCGTGTAGGAGACAATGCCTATATTCTTGACCTACTGGACACTTATGGTGTGAGTGCGACGTTCAATGTGGCCGACTTGACTCCATACCACACCCCGGACAAAGCTATGCCTCACGCACATGATCCGTGGTCAGATCCTCTTCAAGAAGGGGAGGATGATGGAGGACCATCCTCACCTCAACCGTCGCCCGGACCTATGACTAGGAGCCAAGCTCGTCGCCTCCAAGAGGAGCTTGCTACACTCGTGCGCCAGGTTCCGGATGTTGTCACGCCCACACCTAGGACCCTCACATTGGCTATGGTTCACATGCACCCGGTGCCTAGCGACCTTGGCTGAGCGCATGACTTGTGTGCGCCTGCCTCTAGTCTATTTTTAGCATTTTTAGACATTAGTTTGTGTTATTTTTAGACTTCTTTTATGTGTAATGGACCGGCTTCCTTCGGAAGTATTTAAGGCCATCCTTAGCCATATTTTCGGCCAACAAGACATTAATCAAGAATTCACTTTCTGAATTAAGAACTTTCCAAATAGAGAGAGTTTACATCTTGTTCAATCCAATCTAGCATTGGTCGTCTTGCGAAGATCAACTTCTTTCGAGTTGGTGATTGAAGACAACACAACGCATCTTCCTCGTGCTCTAGAGATCCGTTCTCTTTTGTGTGTGGTTGTAGGAGACGGGGTCTCTAACTTCAGGTTTGAAGGTTCTTGGCGTCTCTTCGCCATTGGGTTTTCTCTACCGGGTTTTTGGTTCTTTCTCATTCACTTTTCCATCATTTATCCTTGCTTCCGCCTACTTAATTCGTTTGTTGCTTCTTTCTCTTGTTTCCGAGTCGTTGCGCATCAAGATCGGGCCAATAACGGGTAACACCGTATCAGCTATAGGACTTCTCAAGCCTTTGGCTGAGTCCACTTCTCATGCTAGGGTTGATAACCCTTGGTGTCACACGGCTATTAGTTATCTTTTGTTTTTCCCCAATTGGGATAAGAAAGAATCTTGGCAAGTCAAGATAAGATTTTAATCCAAAAGGTAACAAGAAAAATCAACTTCAATAAAATATAAATAAATCTCAATAGAATCTTATCTCAATCAAATCTACAAAATAAAATCTTTATCTTTATGTGCTAACGAAAAGAGGGATAAGATAAGGTTGTTACACAAGATAGGATTTACCAAGATTTGGCTTTTCCTTGGGGCGCAAGGCTGATTGGGGACGTCTCTTCTTTACCTTTTCCACGGCCCCCTTTCCATTCTCCCTTGCAGCCCACTCCAACTCTCCCTCACACTAAGGTGAGTTCGACTTGGTGTCTTGGGGTCCAAGGTACGGCTGTACCAACTTGGGTGTGTTTGGTTGTAGGGTTTGGTTCGCACACTAGCAATCTCCTCTCTCCTTGGGACGTAGCTGATGTTTGGAAGTCACAAAAAATGAGATTTTTCACCGCCCCCTTGCCCAAGGCAAAAACAGTTTCTCTCACGCAAAGGTAAAGGTTAGACAACACAATTTCTTAGCGTTTGAAATCAAGACAAGCAAAGATCTAAACTTACCTCGATCTAGATCTAATACCAAATGATGTGATTCCCCTTAGGATCCGCGATCAGGTTCGAGGAAAAGTCACGTCCAAAGCTGCGTTCTTGATTGGTTTTGCTTGAGAAACAAGATAGTGACAAGATCAGTTCTTTTTGTAGGATTTTTGGTTTTTTAAGGTGCAAGAAAGATAAAGGGATAGGCAACTCTCCTCTCTTGGATATGACTCACCAATGGATTTGAGAAGATGAAGATTCAAGCTAAGGATATTACGCACTAAAGCCTAATCAACCTGTTATGGATATTACGCACCAAAACACACAAGCGAAAGAAAGCTTGGATATTACTCATCAAGATTCAAACACTTAAGGAACAAGAGCTCAAGATTAATGATGGTTAAAACCAAAACGTATATTCTCAAATTAATCAAAAGTTGTCTCACAAATGAAACAACGAAATACTTAAATAGAAACAAAATGTTCTCCCGAAACCATAATTCTTTAGGTTCTTAAAACGGGCCTAACTTCCTCGCCATAACTCCGTTGGACATGAAACTTGGACACGAGATAACTAAGCACAAAAGCTCTCACATATCCAAAGATCAGCCCAAATGCATAAAGGAATCGGAATTGTTCCTTGAGGCATCCTTAGACGTTGAAGTCGGTGCGACCGCAGCCTCTCCCTTGTGGATTCCTCTCGGCACTTCGTCTTCAAATGCTCCCAAACTTGACGGACATCCTTGACTGGCCATATCTTGAAGATAGACATCATTGGCACCCAAAGTCGAAGGCATTTGTGTGGAGAAACCCTAATGTGGTTGGTGCTGCGCGGATCATCATTACCGATTTGGCTTCCTCTTGATTCAGTGCTCCCTGGTTGCCAAGATAGTCTTAAAAATCCAGAAACAATTGTCATGCTCGTGCATGAGTGATAGCTCCAACTGGTTTGTCTTGCTCCCATGTGGCTGCACGCGTGACCGAACGCGTAGTTGGTCTTGATGGTGCTTCTTTTGGTGTGAGCTCTTCTAGATCTTGATGTGACACATGCGTGATCACATCATATGCGACAAGAGAAGACTTCAAAGAAGGTAAGTCTTATAGGAATATGTATGTTTGTTTGGGAACATTATAATTCATACAAAGTTTGAAAACCGACCTTGAATATTTGGGTTATCGACCAACCTCACCGCATAATGCGAATCCAGATTGGAAAGGGGACTTACTTTAGACAAGAGTCCGAGCGGGTTTCACATTGTACTTCTCGCTCGAGGGTATATTAATTATGTGCAAAACATCACTTATCTTATTTAATTCCAAAACGTGCATTTACGTTTTTTAAGCTTTTAATCCACACCAATCTCGCAATGAGATATAGATCATGAGACAAATCCCAAATTTCGGCACTAGCTAAGTGCACCACCACTTATATTCGAATAAGGGTAGGTCATGACCAAAAGTATTAGGGCAATAATCCTCCTAATACCAAGTTTAAAAAAAGCTAAACCTCGCAAGGTAAATAGCGTTCCTACAAATACTTGTGCTAACTAGCATATAAGTTCACACCAATGCACCCCAAAGTTCATCTAGCACCCTATAATAATAATATATATATATAAGGGTCGTGCTAGCAAAATATACAACCTAATAAATAAGGTTAATTATTCATAACAATTTATCACACAAGTTCCCAAATGACAAATTGAATTATTTATCCCAACTTAATTAAGACAATAGATTAATTGACAATTAAGAAAAATATGGAATAAAATAGCAAGAGCGAACTGTCACTTGCCTTGGATTAAGATATTGGTTGAACGGTGTAATGTCGTTCTAAAGAAAGTCGCTATGAACCAACAAACTAGATTCTTGATTCATTTCCGTCCCAATAGCGATTCCGAGACGTACCCAGTTCACACAAAAATAAATTATAATAAGATAATTTATTCATAATCGGAAATTGAATGTTACTCGTATCAGTTTCTATTTGGAATGATTTAAGTCCAAATAAATCAGTTGTCGGATAATGTTATGATTAATTCCTTTAATCATAAATCAACAACCTACTAAATTGACCAAAATTAATTTATTCTAACCCTTATTTATAAGCATAATTATTTATGAACTATATATGCACATTTTATAATTTAATTAACTTAAATAGGTAATTTTATAACCTTAAATAAAATTAACCCAATTAAATAAATTAATTTTCCTAATTATATATTTTACCCACTTAATTATTAAATTACCCTAATTAATTATTAAATTAACCTAATTAAATAAAATACCCAAAATTAATACATATGGCAAAAATTACCAAAATGCCATCGTCATCAACCTCCTGCCCGAGTACTGTTCACGCGCGCACAATGTGGCTTGGCGGCACGTCTCCGGGCGCGGGACTGGCACAAGTGAGTGTGAGGCATCGAGACGAGTCGAATGGCACCTCACGCGGTGGCTATCGGCGACGAATGGTGGCCCAATTCACTGAATTTCAAACGATGAAATTCGAATGAGGTCAAGAGTTTTCTTGATGAAATTGGATGAGAATTTGATCGTGGATGGGACTCTATTTATAGGGGTTTGATTGCCCATAATATGCTCTACATAATCGTGAAACATTTGGATCGATTTGATCCCGAATCGGATCAAATTTCGTCATGTAATTCGATCCACGTGTCTGCAAATATACTTACCTTCCTTAGGCAAATTCGAGCGATTCGGGGGAAATTGAATTCCGATTTCAAGGTGATAATACATGTATGATTAGGGATGTTCAAAATGGGACCGGACCGGAAAAGACCGGACCGGACCGATGAAATTACGGTCCGGTCTCCGGTCCAGGTTTTCCCCTTAATCCGGGTCCGGTCCGGTCTGGTCCAAACCCGGAAAAAAAAACCGGTCCAGACCGGTGGACCGGATTTTTAAAAAAAAAAATATTTTTCTTAATTTATATGCTTTTTGGAGATTTATATGTATTTTTTTATAGATATTTTTCTTAATTTAATAAGTTAGGAGTATAAATGTTTTTTAGATATTTTTTATAAATTTTAAATAAGAATTTAAATTTTTTATTTTTAATAAGGACCGGTCTAAACCGGTCCTAGACCAGACCAGACCGGAACCGAACCGAACCGGACCGAATAGGTCCGGTTCGGTCCGATCTTCAGTCCAGACTTTTGAAAAAATCCGGTCCATCGGACCGGATAAACACTCCTAGATTTTTGGTATGATAGTTACCTAAAAAGCCCATGTTTGAATTTTGAAAATCCTGCTCCAAATCGAGCGAATTTGGCCATGGAGAAAGCTTCCCAGAAGTTGCGTGTTGGCTGGAGGTTGAAGAAAGTAACTTCCAGTAATTACGATCGCCCCCCTATTTCAGCCTATTTACGCATTTTTGCCAAACTTTTCAAGTTGTGACAAAAATGCCCTTAATTTAACTTTGAAAAATTACAAAATTTATCCAAACTTATTTATTACTTATCTTTAGTTTATTTGTACATTTTAACCCAAATTTAAGTTAAAGGAAAAATTAAATTAGGCTACTTTTAAGCTTAAATCACCTTTTCTTATAAACTTAACCATTTTAGCTTATTATTAACATTTTGTTAATCTTAACTTGAAAACTTAAAGTTAAATTGATAAGTTTATTTAAATTATAATTATCATAATGTTTAACATAATTTAAATCATTCGTGACTTAAAGAAATCACATACTTAAGGTATTTATTATTTTATCCATACATGGAATATAATAAATCATATAACCTTTATTATAATCTTTAAAACTCCAAAACTACATTCCTTATTATACTTATTTATTTGTTTCTACACCAAACTATTATAACCCATTTGATAATTTGTAAAAAAATATCTTAACCTAACTTTTGAACTTCAGTTTATGAAATTTAAATTACTCCTCTATAAGAAATAAAGTAAATTTCATAAATTTTATTATTATCAAATTATAATTACCATATTACTCTTATGATAAGATGAGGGTTATTACGATGTAACCATGGCAACTTAATTAAAATGCAACCATGGCAATGTGTTCACTATTTTAGATTTTGTATGACCTTTTCTTGATAATGGCATGGAATTTATAATGCTTATTTGTTATGTTGAGGACCTTTTAATTTTATTTCACCGTAAAGCTTAATAAATGTTAGGACCGACCCTGAGTTTAAGCTCCTTTTCACGTTAATTAGTCAAGATTTGTTGGTCTTGAAGAGATATCTCATTTTTTAAAACATTTTTTGATGTTTTTATTTGTTTCTGATTGTATGTTTGTATCTTCTCTTCTTCTTGAACCCTAGTTTAGTAGAAGAAGAAGAAGTTAATGTAACATGTTAGGGCCAAAATGGAATAAAGAAGAGCTTCATCATTTCTCTGCTGCTTCTATTAAACAGAAGACCGGGTAATGGATTAAACCTGAGGAATAATGGACTAAATTAAATTTTGACGCTTCTATTAAACAAAATCTACCTTGTTATATTGAATTTATATTCCATAATCATTTAGGGGAGGTGGTTTTTCTAGACCATATGCATATTTTATGCTCCTCCCCACTAAAAGCTAAAGCACTTGCTGCTTTGGAAGGAATTCATCGGGCAATCTCTCTCAACATTAGGTTTTAGTACTTAAGGGATATAATTTAACAGTTATTAATTCAACACGGATTTGCATATATACCCCAAATCCATTAGTGATTTGCAAAAATATCACTTTGACTTTTTTTTGCATATATATCCCATTTGGGGTATTTTTGCAAAATATTAAATTTTTTCTTTTAATTCAAAAATTAAGTAAAAAAAAAAATCATGAAAATAAAAAGGAAACAAAAAGCAAAAATAGTAAAATAATAATTTTTAGGATTTCCCTCTAAAACCCCAAAATATTTCCCGCCCCCTTCCCTCCCACTTCCCGCCCACTTCCCTCCCACTTCCCGCCCACTTCCCGGCCATCCCGGCTTCCTCCATCCCGCCGGCCGGTGCATCAACAGTTGAAAGTGAAAGATTTAAACCCATCCTCCCTCCCCCTCCCCTCCCTCTCCCTTCCATTCTGCAGACGTCCTTGTAACTGTTAAAGTGAAAGATTTGAACTGGTAGGTAGTTATATTCAGAGGGTTTTTTTTCATGGCGAACTGTGTAACTGTAAAAAAGGAATGGAGATGTAAACAGGAATGATGATGTATCTCCATGGCGAACTGTGCAACTGTTAAAAAGGAATGGCGATGGGCGAGAGAAGGGTTGAACCTCAGCATATGAACCCGAAGAACTGTTGAACTCAGCAGATTGATTAAGAAGCAGTTTTCAAGGTGAACTGGTAGTTATATTGACAAGGTTTTTCTGAAGTAAAGAAATGATTCTAGTCTGGATGAACTGGTAGTTAAAGAAATGATTCTAGGGATAAAGTATGTAAAAACAAATATTCAGAAGGGAGTAAATGTAAAACCCAAGTGAAGAGATGAAGTGGAAATTTTCTGAAGTAAAGAAATGATTCTAGTCTGGATGAACTGGTAGTTATATTGAAAAGGTTTTTTTTCTGCTATAATAGAAAGTTCTTGTCGGACTTAGGAAAACAATTTTCATACTTAGAAATAAAAATGTCATAACTACAGCGTTGAAATTTGATATATGTCTACTAAGAAGGTGGATAGTTCATCTCACTAATCTAAATACAAGATGTCTTAATTAGATCTCCCATTCCTGATGCTATACTTCTTTGGCAATTTTACTTTACATAGATATTAATTGCACTTCATCTCACCAATCTACTTTAAAGATATATTAATTAGAAAATGCTCCATGTTTGAGTATTTTTAGGTACAGAGGAGGCACTTGTAGTGCTGGTGATTTCCAAAGCATGACATTTTAAATTGTTATTGTGACATACTATTTATACTATTTTCACAGTGTAATAATGTATGATTGACAAATGTGACCGTATTCAGACTGATTTACTTCGCATAGGTCTTACTTTATGGAGATAGTAATGGCACTGCATCTACCCCATCTCATTGGAGTGTGTGTTGTTTGACTATCCTAACGGTACATACTTCCAGTTCTACTCTCTCTTTGTTTCACTTCATCTTACCCATCTCTTTCCTCTCCTTAGAGCAGCTCGTGTGGTTGTTGGTGTTTTTTCCTAGGGAGTCACAAACTTCAGTTGGATTTTAATTGAGTGGCAAATAGGTATGGACGATGAATACTCCACCATTGGAGACAAGGGAGAGGTTGGCTTCATCGATGTTCCTTCAGTCACAACATCATCGCCAACTGAGGAGGGTCTTGTCATGGTGTCTGTGCCGTTTCCATTTGCTGGAGGAAAGCCTCAATCGGTTTCTGTGAACGAGGTTGCCGTGGCGTCATTCACCATAGAAAACACCACAGATGAATATATTTTACTTTGGGGTGTGAAGATTTATGCTTCAATTCCTGAAGATTCATTTGTGTTGTCATTGATGAAACCTCCATCTGGCCAGCCAGATGACATACCCGAGGAAGATTTTGTCCCTTGTTTTGATATGGAGGAACAAAATTTGAACCCATATGGTAGCCTGACTATATGGATGTCTTGTGTGCCCAAGGAGATTGGCCTTTTCACATCTATACTGCATATCCAAACTGGTCAGGGGATTATTGAACGACTTGTCTTCCTCTTGGCTGAAGATGAGGTATCCAAAGCTTTGGCACCTCAGAGACCATATAACATACCAACACAGATCAGGAAAGCGATAGAGTTTGAGAAAATCCCTGAAGTGGTCTTACAAGGCTTAACAGAGGAAAATTATGTGTCGTATTTCATTGAGTTGTTAGGGGTGGAGGAACTTCTGATTATGGTAAGTGTTATGTTTTCTATGTATGGGGGTTGGGGGACTGAGGGGATAGCTAAATGGCATCGTTCTGCCATAGTACCAAGTTGTTGAATGACTTTTTTTATATATTTGTTTACAGGAGTATGTCAAAGCTTATAATATGAAGTGTGTTACTTTGAGACAAAGGTATAATGTCAGGCTTGTATCACTTAAAGTGTCAGGACTAGATGAAAGAAGGCCCTCAGTTGTCAGTGGAGATGTGGTGAATGTTTATGGACAATATTCTATCCATCAGGTATGTCAATAATGTTAGGCATCTTATGTTTTTTGTCAAAGTGTTATATACTATTGTCGGTATGAATTATGAAATTGCACGAATTATCATTGTCAAAGCTATGTTCTCATGTTGAACTTGTTAATGTTCTTTGAATAGGGCGTGATCGATCGTGTTGAAGCTGATGAATTAGTATTGCAATTTAATGATGAATTTTACCAAAGGCATATAGATAGCAATGTGTATGAAATTTGTTTTGTGTTCAACGGGACAAATTTCCATAAGCTTCATGAAGCCATTCTATCTGCAGAGGTCATTGACAGGATTAACAAGGTTGATTAACTACGGTATTTTTGGTCTTTGACAGGATTGGCACTGGCAAGAAATCCTAAAGGATTGTGTATTACTTAGCGCCTATGAAGGTTGTGCATTCCGCATGCATGAGTAGTTTGACAGTAGGTAGTTGTGATTCTAGTAATGTAATGATAGCATCCAGTTGACAACTATCCTTTTTTGTAGAAATGTAATGATAGCCCATGCTACAATATTATAGGAATGTAATGATAGTATCCAGTTGACAACTATTCTAGTAAGGTAATTGTCGGTGTGTGTAGTGTCGACATTAATGTTTTGGCAATCTGACATGTAGATTACAAATGCTGAAACCATGCTTTCTAAAACTATTCGAAAATAAAATTCAGCCTCTTACATAAAAAACCAAAGTCATGAGGTACATACTTCATAGTCAATTCATCCTCAACCATGCCTACATGCTCGATTACAAATGCTGAAAGCACTAATCCCTAGAATCACACCAGCACCAAACGCAAAAATAGGACATATTACATGGTTTCTGAAGTTTGCCTGGGAGTGTAGTGCCTTGTTTTCAGCTTCAAGTTCTGCCACCCTTGCATTTAGTCGCCAAATTGCATGATCGAATTGCATCTCAGTTGTATTGAGTTCCATGATTCTCTGTCCAAGTTCATGTATCTCAGTACGTAGGCATGTGATTATTTCACCCAACATGTTGGAACGTGGGCTATTCGTTAGCAACATGTCTAACTCTTCTTGCAACTTCTCCTCTAATTGAGAAGGTGTAGGAGATGAAGGTGGATGTTCATATTTGCGGGGGTCCCCGCTTTGAAAACTTGAGGTGTCGCTGGATGACATTGTACTCGAGTACTGTAGAAACAAAGAAAGATTTGCAGCAAAAAATAAGTGATACGTGCTTACTGATCCAGTATGAAAACCACACAATAAACAAAGAGGGTTACCTTCAAGTTCGGCGCATAGAGGGTTTAGGGATTGTTGAGGAAAAATGAGAAGGAATGGTCGGGGGTCCCCGCTGAGGTTTATTTAGCTGTTTTTGTTGGAGAAATATTGCTTTATAACTATTCACCTGATATGACTTCTGAAAATGTAGTACACACTTAGAGGGAAAACAGAGGTTTTCCCTCTAAAATTTCCCTCTAATTTCTACCCCTTTACCCACGTGTTAGGGATTGTTATCCAAGCATAACCCAACCTGTAAACCTACACAAAGCTTCCGTAACACCACAATACCTTAAATCCACAAAGCTTCAAAATAGATTGTGCAACGTCTTCAATGTCTTTGGAATAGAAGAAGTTTAATAATGGGTGAGTTCTGACTTTCACGTTCTTATTCCTATTCTTCTTTACAATAAAATCTTTTGTGGTCTTGCTTACTCTTTCATGTCGGTGTTAGGGCATTGTCATACGGGGGTCCCCGTTTGGCCCTAATAAAGTATTGAACTTGTGTTTGCTTTTTGTTCGTGTAACAGTTCAACATCATACTACTTGACTCTGAAAACAGGTGGTGAATGGACATGTAAGGGAAACAAGTGGGTTTTTCATGGGATCATAACGACAACGGGACTTCTTTTGTATGCAGATATGAATTACTCAAATCTCAGGAAAAAGTTAGTTGAGAAGATTAAATGCATCGACGAGATAGATGAAATGGAGATAAAATATCTGTCATCGTGGAAACCACTGGCACAACCAATCGATGTCAAAGATGATGAGGACCTTGGTGCTTTAAAGTTTTTGAACGCACACTCGCACGATAACATTTGGCCTATCGAGTTATATGCGAGTATGAAAAAGAAGGGAAACAAAGAGCCAGAGGTTGTGGTAGGTTGCCATCCAAGTAAAAGTGATGACGAGGACATCATAGTGTGTCTGACTCCGCCACCGTTAACACAAACTCAAGAGGCAGAGCCCGAGGCTGTGGTAGATCGCCATCCTGTCACTGATCGTCCCAAATCCGACAAGAACAATAAGGTAAGCAACAATTATCCCACTGACGAAATACGGAATATCGTTGATTGTGACATGTATGAACTTAAACCACAAATTTGGCGTGTAAACAATGGGGAAGTTCAAATAGTTGACTTGGTGAGCCAATCTGAGGCAGACTCGGAAACTGATGGGAGAGAAAAAAGGTCTTCCACAGGAACGAAAAGAATACAGGACTGTATTGACATTGAGAGTGATTATGGGGAAGACGTTGGGCGAGATTTTGATTGGGATGACCTTGAAGAGGATGTTGAAGAAGGGACATTGTTGGATGACACTAATGAATTCGAAAACTTATTCATAGACATTGATGAGGAAGTTCTACAATAGATTGAAGTCGAGTACTATCGTAGTAAACGGTTGTGTAAAAGGCAATTGGATGAGCCAATGGAGGATAATGGGGTGAGCGACAATAATTTGGAAATAAAAGTTGGAGAGCACTTCAATTGCAAGAAGGATCTTAAGGATCGTTTATCCTTGATGGCATTACAGAGGCGCTTCCAGATGCACGTCCAAAAGTCTGATAGGAAGTTATATGTGGTAAGGTGCATTGATCCTAGTTGCACATTTTTTTGTCGTGGGACCGCTCTTGGCAGCACAGGATTGTTTCAAGTAAGGAAGTATTGTGGACAACATACATGTGGCATGAAGCTAAAGCATAATTACCACAGACATGCAAGTTCAAGCGTAATTGCTGACCATATTATGTCAAGGTAATTAAACTATCCTGTCAGTACGATCATATATGAGCATGTCTATGAACTAACCTTAGCATGTTACATATACAATCCTGTTACAGATTTAACACAGCCGGTACATGTCCCGGACCTCGTGCTGCCGAAATTCAAGACATCATGAAGAAAATGGGAGTGGCAGTTGGTTACGACAAGGCAAACAGAGCACGTTTAACCGCTATTGAGGATAAGAGGCACAGCTGAAGAAAGCTACAATAGGATTCATGGATACATATACATGCTCGAAATGATGAATACAGGGACAGTCACACATGTTGAAGTAGACTCTAATCGTCGATTCAAGTATTGTTTCATCATCTTGGGTGCTTGACGCAATGGAATGAAGTTTTTAAGAAAGGTATATTTCCATCTTGTCACGTTCCGTGATACTATTGTCAAATCGATACATGACATTGTAGAGCTGATTGAAAACTACTACAGGTCATAACTGTGGATGGTACCCATCTAGGATCAAAGTACAGAGGCACACTTCTAGTTGCAGTGGCACAAGACGGAAACAAACAAATATATCCAGTGGCTTTTGTTGTTGTTGACAGCGAGAATGATAGTTCATGGTCGTATTTCTTCCGACACCTACGCTCTGTTGTTGCCGACGATCATGACCTCGTATTTGTGTCTGACCGTCATGGAAGTATATACAAAGGTTTAGGAGAGCGCTATATCTTCGCAAAGCATGGTTGTTGCACACTTCACCTATGGGGTAACGTGAAGACGAGGTTTAAAAGAAATGACTTGTGAATTCTGTACCAAAAGGCAAATCAAGCGTACACCAAACAAGACTTTAATCGTGAATTTGCAAGACTTTGCAACCAGTCTCCTGAAGTCGGTACGTACCTCAGGGGTGTTGGATTTGAAGCGTGGACAAGAAGTCATATGCCCGCAAACAGATTCAACATTATGACGTCCAACAACGCAGAATCCGTGAATAGTCGCTTACTGGGCCCGCGTCGACTGTCGTTGATTGGGTTGCTTGATGGTATACTGAATGTCATGAGTAATTGGTTTTGTGACAGGCGATTTAAGGGAGAACGACATTTGGATATTCTGACCCCGACTGTTTCTACTGAGCTAGAAGGTAATTATTTGAAATCGTTGACAATGGTTGTGAGTAGGCTAAATCAATATGAGTTTCAAGTGCATGCCAATGGAACTACACTCTTGGTAAATCTGCATGCTCGAACCTGCTACTGCAACGTCTTCCAAGTTGACCAAATTCCCTTTGCGCATGCAATAGCGGCCGCGAAGGATTGTGGTGTGGATCCTGTCACTCTTGTTCATCCCTTCTTTACTGCTGAAATATGGAAGGAAGTGTACAAGGAAACTATATATCTGGTTCTTGCATTTGAGCGTTGGGAAGTTCCTGACACGGTCTTGAATAGAGCATGTTTGCCCCCGGTTGTTAGGAGGAAATCCGGAAGACCAAGGAAGAAAAGGATCCCGTCACGTGGAGAATACAGGGGCCCGAGGAGAAGGTGTGGAAGTTGTGGTGTTGTCGGCCATAACTCACGAAACTGTCCTAATCCCTCAACCGGCCCATGATGCTGTTAATTGTGTTGTGTTACCTCTTCAATTATGTATTTTGTTAATATGTGTAGTCAGAGTTCCAAACTCTTGAAGGATCTCTTACTACTCATATTAATTTTCATATAAATGGTATGTATTTCGTTAATATGCATCCGTATGTTAATGTAATATTATCTTGTCGTCGTTATATATATATCCCGACATAGAGTATTCACCATAGAGTATTATTTCATGCGCCATTACCATCACCATAGAGTATTATTTCATGTGCCATTACCATAACATTCTATATTAAATAAAAGAGAATTACATAATATCACATTATGGATGAGGAACTTGACATATAATATTAATTCATGCGACATTACAACATACCATAACATACTATATCATAATCTACTGACTATATATAGTCGCTATATGACATTATCATCTTCCTACTTGACATACCTATCATAACATACCATAAAATACTACATTACATTGTCCCTAAACTAGATCACTTAATCAGATTCTATATATTTGCGGAGGAGACGGATGATTCTGGGCCGTCACGCTGCGGAAGTTCATCAACAATATCTCCAGTGACGACATATATGTTGATGAAGGCAACGGATCTACCTTGGGCGGCAAGGGCGACGGCGTCTCCGCGGCGCTGTAAGGCCCTCAAGGTACGAGGCCCGTCATGGGTGGGCACAACTTCGAAGAAGTAAGAGGCATCCCGTTCGGAGTCGTTAAAATAAAATAGTTGGTTCAGCAACCAATGGATATCTTGTACCATTTCAGCCGAGGGCCTCCAGTTTTGCTTCCTCCCACCTTGGTAGACATGGGTTGAAATCCTGGCATCTTGTCCCCTTGAATGGATGAGTCTCCCCTCGGTATGGACAGTTGTGTAAACTATGTGATCGTTTTGGCCGTTAGGCTCATAAGCCATGGTTAGTATGAGGAAACAAACGAAACAAGAGAAGGGAAATTTTTGGAGCGGATTGTGGAAGAAGTTTTGGAGCGGATTGTGGATGAGGAAATATGGTTTGTATGAGGGGGTATATAAAGAGGTTTTTGGGTTGGTGACGGTTAGGGTTTCATTTATTAGGGTTAATTGGGTTAATATCCTGATTGACAGGATTTGGTGGGCATTTAATGAAAGTTTATGACGGTTGACTATTTTTTTGTTGTCAGTGAAGTTGTCATAAAACTTGTATGCAATCTAAAAAAGTTCAATTTCAAGTTGTCATATTATCCTGTCATTGATTGACAGGAGTTGGTAGGCACTTGGGCAGTTAGTGAAAGTTCATGACGGTTGACTACTTTTTTCTTGTCAGTTAAGTTGTCACAAAACACATTGTGATCTAAACGATGTGAGCAATCTAAACAAGTTCAAGTTGTCATAAAACACGATGTGATCCAAATATCCAAAAATCTTATATCCAAATAAACTTCCTTGTAATCTAACCGATGCACACTCTCATATACTCGACCTCCAGACCCCGTCAAATACGCTGTGAGCCATGTCGCTCCTGAAGCCGTCAATAAATTTGTCTGCCACAACGTCCAGATATTTCCGACTAGCACTGAGCAACTCCATGTGTTTCAGAGTGTATATCCCACAGTCATGACGACGAACACAACATGCACTTTGTTACTCAGATAAAGTATGTAATAAAATTCGTAAGGGGATTCATATTTCGACTTACCCACGCTTGTTCTGCTTCAGTCCTTGAATTCTCTCAAATTTAATCTCTTTAGTACCCCGATGTTCAAATCTCTTGCCAAGCGGGGGGTACTGTGTCATGAAGTGAGGGAGAAACTGACAAATCGCATGCACGCACTTCTCTATGGCCAAGTCAGGGTTCAAAGCCACATTACAATCATATACATTTGCCTGCCATTGCTGCAAATCGATCTCAACAGCCACCCAATGGTTGTTATCGATGTTGAGGGGGAAGTAAATGAAGTCCAGATCATCCCAACTGGACCCATAAGTCTTAGGCCGATCTCCCCTAAAGTATGCGAGTGCACGTTCAGATGTAGGTGGAACAGTGCAGTCATTTTTCATATAGTATTTCAATGCATCCGTATAATCAGCAGTCCAGAAAACGTCCAATATTGTGGCCTTGCTTTTAACTTCGGACTCCAAAAGTGCCTTACAGATATAACCATAAACTTCATCGATATGCTTCAAAAAAATATAATTCATCCTGTCAGGCATTGCAATAAATCCCAACAGTAAACTATGTTGACATCATACTTAAATAGCTTACACCATCTTCCAGCCAGGCTTTTGGTTCCAGTATTAGGCCAATCCACTTCTTGCCCATCTCTTCACCACACAGTCCAACTATTGGCTTAGAGCTGAAAAACAAAGAAGGCGTAATTCAATCCATGAAAGATAGTTGAACATTATTATTAAATCCGTGGGATACTAACCTTTCATCGTTCATCCATTCCAGCAAAGCAGTCATCTCCTTCACCTGTGGATTCTTGGTTATCTTCTTCACAATTTTCCCCTTTTTCTCATCTGTGTAAGGTGTTTTTTTTTTGGGCGGATGGCTTCACCATACGACTAGGAAGAAACCTCGTTGGTTGGATATGCTGCTCTCGTTTATTTCTGGGTTTCGCCTTCTTGGATGAAGCAACCACAGCGGCTAGCACTGAAAGAGGTTCCTCTCTTTCCTCTTCCTCAGCTTGGGTAGCCTCCGGTGCTCCTTCAATGTCGTTAGTAAAATCTTGCTCCTGGTCCTTTTCCCCAACGCCAGCATTTTCATTTATGTCTTTGACAAGGGCCATAACACCATACGCACCCTCAACATCATTGTTAGCCTCAATGGAATTATCAAAATCCTGCAATCATAATAATCATGTCATGCATGCGTACAAATCCTGTCACCATGCCTTTTCTTGTAAAACATAAAAACTCACAGACTATAAACTATAAATCTTGTCACTTCGTACAAACAATAATGTCATAGAAGGGATGAGAAATTGATAATTTTCATACCTCTTTTCCTTCAGCCTGTACCTTCTCCACCGCAGCCTCCTGAACCTCAGCCTTTACCTTCTCCAACGCAGCCTTCTCCTCCGCAGCCTCCTTAACTTCCTCACCATCAGTCTCATTATCGTCATCAGAAACTTCCTCCTCCGTAGCCTCCTTAACTTCCTCACCATCAGTCTCATTATCCTCATCAGAAACTTCCTCCTCATCAGAAACATCTACCTTGTCATCCTCATTCGGTTTGTCACCACCCTGCCGAAGTTCTTCATTGTCATTAGCCTCATCACCATCACCAGATTCATCATCATCATCATCATCATCATCATCATCATCATCATCATCATCATCATCATCATCATCATCATCATCATCATCATCATCATCATCATCATCATCATCATCACTCTTAACCTCATCACTCTCAGATAAAACACCCTCAACTTTCTTATCATCCACCTCATCATCCTTATAAACTTCCTCCTCTTCCTCATCAGACTCACCATAGGATTCATCCTCATCCGAATAATTCTTTGATTTCCCAGTACTCTTGAGCTTACGCACCTCCTCCTCCTTTGATACCCTCTTTTCCAGCATTCTCATCCTGTCAAGCACTCATTTTTCCAACCTCTTCATCATTCTGAACATCTGACTTATCACCTCTGATGACTGCACAGATGCGTTACTCGAGCTCGCTCCATCTTTTCCTTGCTTCCCATTCCCCTTCTTTTTCAAACCCTTCATTGCTTCCTTCACAATTTTGTCAAAATGCGGGTCATCCAATTCAACAACATAGTAGCAGTCGGACAGCTCATCCTCATCGGGAATAAGAATGGGCTTAACCACATGTGTAGGATCAGCCAAAGACAACTCCAACACTCCATGCTCAGGGGCGTCATCTGAAAACCAACGAAGACCTCGAGGCATTGCAGATTCACTCAACTTTGATGCAAATTGGAAACCAAATGTTGGCACAGCTTCCCATACCCATATCTACAATAACAAGCGGTTTGAGAATTAGCAAATTAAGATACATTATTTCATTTTATCCTGTCACCCTATAATTTAGATCAGGTCACCCTAAAACAATCTGGAATGCAATTAAAAGTATGTTGGAAAACTACTATGTAGTGTCAATCAAACAAGAAAAACTTCGGGCATATTCACCACGATCCTGTCACCCAGTACTCAAATATCATGTCATAGTATAGCATAAAGTATACTACTATGCTGCAAATAAAACACATTCAGTAATTAATATTTCAACCATTACACATTTAGATCAGGTCACCCTAAAATAATCTGGAATGCAATTAAAAGTATGTTGGAAAACTACTATGTAGTGTCAATCAAACAAGAAAAACTTCATGCATATTCACCACGATCCTGTCATCCAGTACTAAAATATCCTGTCATAGTATAGCATAAAGTATACTACTATGCTGCAAATAAAACACATTCAGTAATTAATATTTCAACCATTACAAATTTAGATCAGGTCACCCTAAAACAATCTGGAATGCAATTAATAGTATGTTGGAAAACTACTATGTAGTGTCAATCAAACAAGAAAAACTTCCTGCATATTCACCACGATCCTGTCACCCAGTACTGAAATATCTTGTCATAGTATAGCATAAAGTATACTACTATGCTGCAAATAAAACTACCTGAAACACAACTGGCATGCCTTGAATGGAATATGGAATTCTTGGTGTGTCGGAGAGTAGCTTTGCCTTCTCTACTGTTTGCATCCTTTTGGCCAATGCTGTGGTCAATGACTTGTTAAGCTCTTCATAAGCAACCCTTCCCCATGGATAATCCCAAAAGTTATCCATATTCTCCAGCAGCCTAACATGCAGCGGCTTCACTAGCCTCTTCTTATCCCCTCCCAGCAACAGACCCTCAACTATCAACAACAGTGCCAATTTCATTTTGTAGTTGTCCAATTCACAATGTTCTTTAAATCTGTTGTAAACATCTTGTATGGTCGTCTTAGGACCACCAAGACTACCAAAAAAACGCTCCATTACTAGCCCGTCTGCTTTAGTATCCACAAATGGAAGTTCCCCACAATTCAGTCCAGTTATGAGAGAGAACTCCTTAATCGAAAACCTCAACTCTTTCCCTGCCACCTCATACCAAGACTCCCACTTCTTTTTTGTTTCAAGTTGCTTAAATAGAACTGCATGCACTGTCTGTGAAGAAAATGATACCTGTTGCAACATTTTCAAAACTTTTCCAAACGGGCCATCCAAAACCCGTTGCCAATCCACATGTGTCAACTTGTTTTCAATCTCACGAACAAAGTGCACCCTACAGTTTATGTTAATTCTGCCGTAGAAAGGTGCACCTCTGAAATAACTGTATCTAATCTGCAAGCCAAAAGAAAATAACCATAAACACACGCAATCGAACCATTTCAGAAGCCTCAGACGACAGATGAAAAAACATAAAACCCTAAAAAAACACTCCTGATACAAAGTAAACCATTTGAGATGGGTGACAGGACAATTGAAAAATTACGCTAAGCCCTAAATAAAAAAATTTAGACAACTTACATCCTCTTTAAAGATTAAGAGTTTATTCCCCTCTTCATCATTCGCTTTTGGCCTCGACCTGCCCTTCGCGGCTTTTTTCCTTATGGAACTGTTAGAAGTTTTTCCGCCTTTCGCCTGCACTACGCCTCTCTGCTTCTTCTTCTTTCGAACCTGGCTGTCGTCTTCTTTTCTCTTCCTTTTCTCTCTACTCTTCTTTGGGGTCGATTCTTTACGGTCTCTAAGCACTACCATTTTCTAGGGTTCTTTTGTAACGCGTTAATGGAGAAAGATGGAGGAGGGAGTAAGTAAGAAAATGTGGAGATGGACTTCAAGAGTAAGTAAGCATAAATCGAGAAAGATGGAGGAGTTGAAGAGTCTCCTTCTGGGGAAGAAGAAAATGTCTGATAACAATGATGGATGTTTGCAGAGTCGCCTTCTTGGGAAGGAAAAAGAAGAAATGTGGTGTAACACCCCCAAAACTTAACCCTTTTGGAAATGTATTACCGCCAGTGACCCCAGTGTTCCTTACCGAGATCACCCAAGACTTTACCAAATAAATACGATTTATGAAATGCAATTGATACACAAAGATCAAGCATTAAATTCCAAAACATAACATTGTCGAGGAAACAAGAGTTACGGGATTACAACCCAATCCCGAATAGGTCAAAACATAGTTTAAACCAAACACAGCGGAAGACTAAGAAAGTATTTTACAATCGGAGTTATTGTCCAAAGGATCATAACCTGATTAAAGAAATAATTAAAACATTCAAAAACCACCGCCGACTCCATAGTCCTTCTAATCTTCTGAGCTACTTCTTAACTGATGTGCCGAATCGAACGGATGACACCAGCCAACCATGCAAGGGAAAACATTGGTTGGTTAGTCTAAATGAATAGACTAGCAAGGGTACAAAGCAGACTGGTTCGAAGCAGTCATATTAGGTTAGACTCATCGCTTCTCGGATAATAACCGATAACGGTAGTCAACCATCATATTCCTACTGGAATAAACAAGAGGTATGCACAAGAGAAGATTCTGGAAGACTGAATCTTCACAGAAATTGACTCGAAAGAAGACTCCAACGGAAATGAGTCTTTAAGGAAGTAATGACAAATCTGGAATATTACAGAATCATTCAACAATGATTTAAAACTGACTGAGATGCTTCGGTTCACGACCAACCTCATCGCCTACAGCGAATCCAGATTGGAAAGAGAACGTACTACATTCAAGTCAAGACGAGTTTTCCTAGCTGCACTGAAACTTAGCTGCACTACTCGCCCAAGGTGTATTAATTATGTGCGTCAAGGTAGCACTTATCTGATTTAT
Organism: Rheum nobile; assembly: GCA_027886185.1. Taxonomy (NCBI): domain Eukaryota; kingdom Viridiplantae; phylum Streptophyta; class Magnoliopsida; order Caryophyllales; family Polygonaceae; genus Rheum; species Rheum nobile. Next base: position 1,010,608 of record WOAB01000072.1, on the reverse strand, counting down.
GTTTCAAAAACACACATCACATTCTAGACTTTTACATGTGTACCCCACCAGTGGGACGACACATTAAGTATACGTTTCATCGAGAGTGACGTATACCGAAAGGTTTGTGACACCAGCTAAGTGTCCTGTCTCTACACACATGTGTAAGAGACCGATCATGATCATAGAATAGTACCAGATGGGGACGAGCCATCCTGATACCAGATTATAAAGAAACGACTCGACAGAGTCCGAGTAACGTTCCTATTTAACAGTGCTAACTAAACAGTTACAGCACCACAACATTTACAGGATAAATCCACATAAAGGCCCGAAAGGCGATCATAGATAATAGCGTTGTTCTAACAGATATACAACCTATTATATGATTTTCAAAACAGTTTGTCAAAACCATTTCCAGACAAACAGAATATTCATTCCAAATTAATTACTCAGATAAACTACTGATAATTAATGTAAATATGGAACGAATGAGCAAGAGCGAACCGCCACTTGCCTTACTCCACAGAATAGTCTAAAGACGTCACTGGATTCCGGGCTCGACACGGTATAGTTCCGACAGCACAACAACCTTCGAGTCGACCCATAAAAGGAACCCTAAGTTAGATCCGACATAAACAGTACGAATCTAAACACGGCGAAAGAACACGAAAGGAAAGACGCCACGACGACAATCGACCAAGCCAAAGCCAAGAAGGCGTTCTGGGCACTGGCGGCGGTCGCTGTTCTTGGCGGCTGTCGCTGTATTCATCATGGCGGTCGTCGTGAAGAACATGGCGGTCGCCGTCTTCATCACGGCGGTCGTCGTGAAGAACACGGCGGTCGCCGTGACGAACTCAGACGACATAGAACGAGAGAAAACTCACCCCAGAACACGAGCGGTTCGGCCTCCTTCGACTTGCTTTGGCTTCTAACCTCCAAGGCATGATGTCTGTATATTATTTCACTGAGAAAAATATTACAGATACAGATCACATTACAGAATGTCTCAAACTACTTGAATTAAATCCGACGTACACAACGGGTACCTGGGAAAATTCCATAATTCCCAATATAACCTTACAAAATTACGGGGTATCACATCTCCTCCCCCTTACAAGAAGTTTCGACCCCGAAACTTAGGTCGAGAATAACTCGGGAAAATGCCTGAGCATATCTGACTCGGTTTCCCACGTCTCCCAAGTAACTTCTTCGGTCCCTGACTTGGACCACAGCACTCGTACCAAAGGTACGATCTTGTTGCGCAAATGCTTCTCCCGACGCTCCAAAATGCGCACGGGCAACTCTTCATAAGTACCATTAGCTTGAATCTCGATGTCCTCGTAGCTAAGTACATAAGACTCATCTGGTACATACTTTCTGAGTAAAGACACGTGGAACACGTTATGCACCGGGTGAGCCGATGGCGGCAACGCCAAACGGTACGCTAGAGATCCCACTCTATCCAGAATTTCGAATGGTCCCACGTAGCGAGGGTTAAGCTTCCCACGCTTACCAAATCTGAAAACTCCTTTGGAAAGCGACACCTTGACAAAAACCTTGTCACCGACCTCGAACTCGACAGTCCTGCGCTTCCGATCTGCGTAGGACTTCTGTCGACTCTGAGCGGTCAACATTCTTTGTCTGATCAAAGCAATGTCTGAAGCCGTCATTTCGACCAACTCTGGTCCAAGCAGAATTTTGTCGGCATTATCGCCCCAACAAATCGGAGATCTGCATCTGCGACCATACAAAGCTTCAAAAGGAGCCATCTTGATTGTAGCATGCCAGCTATTGTTGTATGTGAACTCAATTAGACTCAAGCTGTCCTCCCAGCTAGTCGGACGATCGAGCACACAAGCTCTAAGCATATCCTCCAGAGTCTGGATGGTCCTTTCAGACTGGCCATCTGTCTGAGGATGAAACGATGTACTGAACCTCAACTCGGTTCCCATAGCCTTATGAAGTTCCTTCCAGAATCTTGACATGAAACGGCCATCTCGGTCCGATACAATGGTCTTAGGAATGCCATGTAAGCGGAAAATCTCCTTCTGGTAAACTTCGGCTAGCTTCTGGGTTTCCCATGTGGTCTTGATGGCTATGAAATGAGCACTCTTCATAAGCCTATCCACAATTACCCAGATAGCATCTCTCTGACTTTGAGTCTTGGGTAGCCCAGTGACGAAGTCCATGGAAATGTCCTCCCATTTCCATTCTGGCACGGGGAGAGGTAGCATCTCACCACCTGGTCTGCGGTGTTCGATCTTGACTTTTTGGCAAGTTAAGCACTTCGCCACAAAGTCTGCTACGTCCCACTTCATGTTTGGCCACCAAAACTTCTTCCTGAGATCCTTGTACATCTTGCTAGAGCCAAGATGCACAGAGTAAGCAGATGAATGAGCTTCTCTCATCACCAACTGACGAAGACCTTCTGTGTCAGGCACACAGATCCGATCCTGAAACCAAAGTGATCCATCATCCTGAACCACAAAACTGGGAGCTTTCCCATCTCTCACTTCACTGCTTAACTTTACCAAGATGATGTCATCGACTTGCTTTTCTTTGATCTGATCCAGCAGTGTAGCCTGAATTTCCATCATACTCAGGTACCCTCTACGCTGGTCATATAAGACTTCAATGTCGCATGACTCTTGGTTTAGCTTGGTTTGAGCAGTAAGTAGAGCAACCACAGTCTCGTGCGTTGTCTTCCGGCTTAGTGCATCAGCTACTACATTAGCCTTGCCCGGATGATACAACAACTCCATGTCGTAGTCCTTGAGCAACTCTAGCCAGCGGCGTTGTCTCATATTTAACTCCTTCTGAGTAAATATATACTTGAGACTTTTGTGGTCAGTGAAGACTTGGCATCTTATACCATAGAGGTAATGCCTCCAAATCTTCAGCGCAAAGACAACCGCTGCTAACTCAAGATCATGGGTCGGATAGTTTTCTTCGTAAGTCTTGAGTTGTCTAGATGCGTAAGCAATGACTCTGCCCCTTTGCATCAAAACACAACCAAGACCACACTTGGAAGCATCACTATAGACCACATAATCGTCATTCCCCTCTGGGAGTGCTAACACGGGTGCCGAGGTCAACCGTCGCTTCAACTCCTGGAAACTGACCTCGCACTTGTCATTCCAGACAAACTTCTTGTGGACTTTGCGGAGTAGATTGGTCATAGGTAGAGCGATCTTTGAAAATCCTTCTACGAACCTTCTATAATACCCGGCAAGTCCAAGAAAACTGCGCACCTCTTTCACGCTCTGGGGCTGTGTCCACTTAGCCACAGCTTCAATCTTTTGGGGATCAACCATAACCCCATTTTTATTGATCACGTGGCCTAAGAAAGCCACTTCCTTTATCCAGAATTCACATTTAGACAATTTAGCATAAAGCTGATGTTGTCTAAGGATTGACAAGGCAATCCGTAGATGTTCCCGTGGACTTCTTCATTCGGAGAATAGATCAAGATGTCGTCGATGAAAACCACCACGAACTTATCCAAGTACTGGTGAAAACATCGGTTCATCAAATCCATAAAGACAGCTGGAGCATTTGTAAGCCCAAAAGGCATTACTACGAACTCGTAATGACCATATCTGGTCCTAAACGCAGTTCTAGGAATGTCCTGCTCACGAATCCTGAGTTGATGATATCCAGATCTCAGGTCGATCTTGGAGAAAACCTTTGCTCCATGCAATTGGTCCAACAAGTCATCAATCCTAGGCAAAGGATACTTGTTCTTGATCGTCACCTTGTTCAACTATCGATAGTCGATACAAAGTCGGAACGATCCGTCCTTATTTTTGACGAATAATACCGGAGCACCCCACGGCGATGCACTCGGCCTGACATAACCTTTATCAAGAAGATCTTCAAGTTGATTCTTCAATTCTTGCATCTCAGCTGAAGCCATCCGATACGGGGATTTGGAAATCGGCGCCGTACCAGGCTCGAGATCAACAGAAAACTCAACGACACGGTTCGGGGGTAATCCTGGAATTTCTTCCGGAAAGACATCCGAAAATTCCTAACTACAGGAATATCAAGAACCTCAGGTCCATCCCTCTCGGGCGAATCCAAGTAGCAAAGGTACCCGACACATCCTTGTCGTAGTAGCTTAAACGCAGCCATCGCATTGATTAGCTTGCCGTTATCAGCGTCATTTCGACCTTTGAACTTACACACGAATTGGCCCCCGGATGACACCGTCACCGTTCTTGAACTGAAGTCGATCACCGCCTTGTGACGCGTTAGCCAATCCATACCGAGGATAATGTCGTATGGAGCCATGGCTATGCAGATTAAATCTGCCTCGAATTCCTTACCCAGAATGGTAATCGGAAAGTCGGACAAATGCTTGGTTCCCACCAAACGTTCTCCATTAGGAAGATTAACGACGAAAGGGTCGCACGAATCATTGCACACTAAGTCTAACTTGCTAACACAGCTATCCGAAATAAAGGAATGCGTAGCACCAAAATCAAACACAATGCACACTGAAGTAGAGTGAAGGTATAGAGTACCTTGTGCAATCGGAGCGTTGGGTCCATCTGCCTCACGCATCTCGTACAAGCGTTGGCCCTGACTTCCAGAAACAGCTGGAGCCTTTCCCCTGTTCTGAGCAGTTGTCTGCACTGAAGGGCTAGGAGTCTCGGCAGGCTTAAACCTAGGTCGGTTGCTCTGATGAACTGACCCTTGCTGCGACTCTACTCCCTTCTGCTTCCCCTGCTTGCAGAACTTTTGTAGATGACCATCACGTCCACACCCAAAGCATGGCCTCCTCTCCTTCCGACACTCAGTGCTCTTGTGCCCAGCAGTACCGCAGTTATAACACTGAACTGAACTCCTGGTCTGCCCTGACTGCTGAGTCGATCCCCTTTGCGTCATCTCCGTCTTAGCTCGGCCGGACTTGGCGAAGTTAGACGGTGGCGCAGGGCGCTTAAAACCACCTCCCTGGTTCTGATTCTGCATCGACTTCTGTCGGTTGCGCCTCTTGGTCGACTCCTCGAGAGTTACCTCCAGCTTATAGGCACAATCCACATACTGCTCCAAGGTAGAGCATGTGTGGTGCACCATTAATGGCTTGATATCCGGGTTCATCCACTCGTGGAAGTACCAGATCTTTTGAGCCTCGCTGGTGATCTCGGCAGTGGCGTATTGTAGAAGATGGTTGAACTTAGATGTCAACTCGGTCACTCTCAGACCATCAGTCTGAGGGTAAAAGAACTCTTTATGCTTCTCCTCTCTCATAGCACGAGAGAAAAAGCGATCAACCATCTTGGTCTTGAACATCGACCAAGTCAACACTGGGCTCTCAGCCAAACCAGTGCTCTCCCACCACTCGCTAGCCTCCTCCTTCAACTGAAGAGAAGCGATATGGACCTTCTCGGCCTCCGTACACTCCACGTTCCTGAACAGCCTCTCCATATGGGAGAACCAATGAGTTACTGCCACTGGCTCCCCTTTCCCATTATAGCAGTCGGGTCTCATTGAAGTAATGGTCTTAAGAGCGCGACCATAGCTGTCCCTCGCCCTAACGGCAGTCTCCTGAATCACAGGGTTTCTGGGTTCCACAACATCAGGAACCGCTGCATGAATAAGCACTTCTTGTGCTTGAGGCGCACTTGGTCTCAAGACATCTGCAATAGCCTGCATCACGATTTCACGGATCGCCTCAACAGCTGCAGCGTCAAACAACGTCGGCGCTTGGGTCTGATCTTGACCTTCACGCCTCTGCTGGACGCGAGACTCAGACTCGTGTTCATCCTGAACACCTCTTCCTGCTGGTCTGGGGTTTTGGCTAGTCCCAGCATCGGCTCGAGTCGAGTTTCTTGTGCTTCTTGGGTTCACCATCTGTTTACCGATCCAATTCCAAGCATTCAATACATTAATATTATGCAACGTACTTATGCAATATATCAATGTAAATAAATCACTCAAAATAGATCAACTTGGCATTTTATAGATGAACCTTCGAATTCTTACACAAGTTACACATAAGTTTATCATTCGAGCGTTTGGACAACACTGCTCGAAGATATAAGTGTTTCTCAGAGTACTTGCCGCAATACTGAAATATTATACAAAGTACAACTTGGAATACTAAGAAACGAAACTACTGCGATAGGCAATGCCACTCCTCCTCAAGGCGTTCCAAAATGTCTCCCATACGACTGGCTACTCGTGCATGGTCTCTTCGGGCTAGGCTCACCATCGAGCTCTGGCGATGGGTTTCGCACCCTGTTTGACCCTGAAGCACATAGTCCTAGCTCAGTCATGGTAAAGTATGGGTCGTCCATGACTGGTCCTCCTATTCCAGCCCTCCTCTAAGTACTGGCGATCAGCTTATCCCTCTGACGCTGCTATTCTGCGGAGATTACCTCGCTCTGGCGGAGAATCTCCTGCAGCTCGGATTCCGACCTCCATCTCCTTGGAGTAGGGATAGGCTGAGAATCCCTGTCACTTCTCCCAATACCGTACTCGGTATACAGTGCCTCCCAATCAGCTTCTGACATGGGTGTGTACTCTGGCACTGGTGACAATCCTGTACCGGGCTCCTGTTTCTGCCCTCCAAGGTCCAACTCTGGATCCTCTTCTGGATCATCCTCTATGGGATCCTCTTCCTCGGGATCATCCTCGATGGGATCCTCTTCCTCGGGATCATCCTCGATCATATCCTCGTCCTCGACAGGATCTTGCTCAAGCATCTCCTCTTCCTCGTCCTCGTACTCGATCTCCTCGGGAATTGATCCCAGCAGAAAGTCGTCTTGGTAAACCCCTTGTTCATACCTTGACAACTCGTCTTCCTGCTCCCATTCCTGTACTCCCTCCACCCTTGGTGGCGGCAGAGGTGCAGGTCTAGGGACCATAGCATTCCTGGCTACAAGGACAACTGACTCGGGGAGAACGTGCTTGACGTCTTTGGGTGGGCTACTCGGGCCTCCAACCTCGAAACATCGCTGAGGTATCGAAAAATCTAGCCTCGGCTGGTCCGACTTGGCGTCTTCCGACCCCCTACCGATAGAAAAACAAAAACCCATCCTATCGAACAATAAGGAAGGAATTAGTCTTTCTAGACATAGAAGCAAGCTTACTATATCAGACTATAAAGAAGACATGACTATGAACGGTGTTTTGAAATTCTTTTCAGAATGAAAATTCAGAGTCCTTTTTAAAGCATTTCGAAAACGGATAAATGGTTTAGAAAAATTCCAAACCCGTTTTAAAAACTTTTGGCTCTGATACCACAACTGTAACACCCCCAAAACTTAAACCTTTTGGAAATGTATTACCGCCAGTGACCCCAGTGTTCCTTACCGAGATCACCCAAGGCTTTACCAAATAAATACGATTTATGAAATGCAATTGATACACAAAGATCAAGCATTAAATTCCAAAACATAACATTGTCAAGGAAACAAGAGTTACGGGATTACAACCCAATCCCGAATAGGTCAAAACATAGTTTAAACCAAACACAGCGGAAGACTAAGAAAGTATTTTACAATCGGAGTTATTGTCCAAAGGATCATAACCTGATTAAAGAAATAATTAAAACATTCAAAAACCACCGCCGACTCCATAGTCCTTCTAATCTTTTGAGCTACTTCTTAACTGATGTGCCGAATCGAACGGATGACACCAGCCAACCATGCAAGGGAAAACATTGGTTGGTTAGTCTAAATGAATAGACTAGCAAGGGTACAAAGCAGACTGGTTCGAAGCAGTCATATTAGGTTAGACTCATCGCTTCTCGGATAATAACCGATAACGGTAGTCAACCATCATATTCCTACTGGAATAAACAAGAGGTATGCACAAGAGAAGATTCTAGAAGACTGAATCTTCACAGAAATCGATTCGAAAGAAGACTCCAACGGAAATGAGTCTTTAAGGAAGTAATGACAAATCTGGAATATTACAGAATCATTCAACAATGATTTAAAACTGACTGAGATGCTTCGGTTCACGACCAACCTCATCGCCTACAGCGAATCCAGATTGGAAAGAGAACGTACTACATTCAAGTCAAGATGAGTTTTCCTAGCTGCACTGAAACTTAGCTGCACTACTCTCCCAAGGTGTATTAATTATGTGCGTCAAGGTAGCACTTATCTGATTTATGTTTCAAAAACACACATCACATTATAGACTTTTACATGTGTACCCCACCAGTGGGACGACACATCTTAGTATACGTTTCGTCGAGAGTGACGTATACCGAAAGGTTTGTGACACCAGCTAAGTGTCCTGTCTGTACACACATGTGTAAGAGACCGATCATGATCATAGAATAGTACCAGATGGGGACGAGCCATCCCGATACCAGATTATAAAGAAACGACTGGACAGAGTCCGAGGAACGTTCCTATTTAACAGTGCTAACTAAACAGTTACAGCACCACAACATTTACAGGATAAATCCACATAAAGGCCCGAAAGGCGATCACAGATAATAGCGTTGTTCTAACAGATATACAACCTATTATATGATTTTCAAAACAGTTTGTCAAAACCATTTCCAGACAAACAGAATATTCATTCCAAATTTAATTACTCAAATAAACTACTGATAATTAATGTAAATATGGAACGAATGAGCAAGAGCGAACCGCCACTTGCCTTACTCCGTAGAATAGTCTAAAGACGTCACTGGATTCCGGGCTCGACACGGTATAGTTCCGACAGCACAACAACCTTCGAGTCGACCCATAAAAGGAACCCTAAGTTAGATCCGACATAAACAGTACGAATCTAAACATGGCGAAAGAACACGAAAGGAAAGACGCCACGACGACAACCGACCAAGCCAAAGCCAAGAAGGCGTTCTGGGCACTAGCGGCGGTCGCTGTTCTTGGCGGCTGTCGCCGTATTCATCACGTCGGTCGCCGTGAAGAACACGGCGGTCGCCGTGATGAACTCAGACGACACAGAACGAGAGAAAACTCACCCCAAAACACGAGCGGTTCGGCCTCCTTCGACTTGCTTTGGCTTCTAACCTCCAAGGCATGATGTCTGTATATTATTTCACTGAGAAAAATATTACAGATACAGAGCACATTACAGAATGTCTCAAACTACCTGAATTAAATCCGACGTACACAACGAGTACCCGGGAAAATTCCATAATTCCCAATATAACCTTACAAAATTAGGGGGTATCAGCGCAATTGGTAACAAGTGGGCGTAAGGCCGCTTGTTAAAGCGTGAGGTCTCGTGTTCGAGACTCACGAACAACCTCCCAGCCATGGGGATTTGGTTGGGGTACATGGGCTGCGGCCCATGGATAGAGAAATGACTGGCCCAATAAGGTCGGAGCCCCTCTCATTCAAAGTGTACTTTTTTGTAACATCCCAGGCCAAGCTACCCCAGCCACCAAGCCGCCCAGCCACCCAACGGTGTCGGCGCCGGTACTGGTGCCGCCTGGTTGTCCAAGGGCATGCAGCCCACACACCCAACCCTTCCCCCATTTAAATGGGTAGGTTGTTGCCCACGGGGATCGAACCCGGGACCTTTAGATACAAGGACAATGCCTTACCACTTGTATCACCAATTGTGCTGCAGCGCAATTGGTGATACAAGTGGTAAGGCATTGTCCTTGTATCTAAAGGTCCCGGGTTCGATCCCCACGGGCAACAACCTACCCATTTAAATGGGGGAAGGGTTGGGTGTGTGGGCTGCATGCCCTTGGACAACCAGGCGGCACCAGTACCGGCGCCGACACCGTTGGGTGGCTGGGCGGCTTGGTGGCTGGGGTAGCTTGGCCTGGGATGTTACATGTGGAGAGAATTTTGGAAGGTAAACACGGAGGGGCTTTTGGGAGAATTCGAACTTCGAAGAAAGGTAAATCGGTGTATGTCTTACGCTTTTTATTCTAAATTAAATATTATTAAAACGGTCAAATCGGTGAACAAATAATATTACAAAATAATTTTGTACCCTAAAACAACAGAAAAAAAGGATATTTCCGACAATAGGACTATACAATGTGACAAATAACATATGTGCAACACTGGCAATTACCCTAGATTTCCAAAACAACACTGACAGGAATTTTGAACAACACTGGCAGGAATTTTGAACAAGAAATGCAACAACCAATATTGCTACATTTCCAAAACAATCTCAACACAGCTTATTGTCAACAATACAAGTCAATTCTAGCGAAAACCCCCCAACAAGGAATCATACAACACTAGCACTATCCCAACTACAGTGAAGCTTACATGAAAGTGAATAACATATCCTCCACTAGTCAAACCAGTTCATATCGAATATACTATCGGCTATCCTTTTTCTGTACTCATCCACAAATTTGTCACCCACGTTCACGATGTTTTGACGTCTGAAACTTAGCATTTCTATGTACTTGATCGTGAAGACGCCACAATCGCCCCTGCACACAAGTAAAAAATGTAGTTGGTTTGCTGATATTATAACCAATTTCACACAAACAAATGAACAATTTATGTAAACAACTTACCCTCTCTTGTTTCTCTCCAATGTAGGAACACGAGTCACATTTAGGGGATTTCTCCGCCTATGTTCATAAATTGTTGCCAAAGGCTCATATTGTGCTATCATGACAGGAAGAATATATGTCAACTCTGCAAGGAGCCTATGGACTTCCGACAATTTGAACAAATTGACGTCGGGATCGTATACAGTGACACACCATTTACTTAGTTGTATCTCCAGAGCTACCCAATGTTTGTCCTTGAAATTGAAGGGTAGGTATATACGATCCACATCCTTCCAATCCTTCCCATAAATTGCAAGCAGTTCCCCACGTAAGTATATCATCTTACCTCCAGTAACAACATAACTTTGCTTATCTGATAACCATCTATTCATTTCCTTGTCCAAATTACGCTGAAACCAGGTGTCCAATATTGCCACTGGTTTGTCACGCACGCGACACCCAAGATAATACATACATTCGTCCAAGTGCTACAAACCAAAAATATATGTCATACCACAAATTTGCTACATGCCACGATAATTTATATAAAAATGAAAGGAGCTTACATTAGATTTCAGCCACCCCTTTGGTTGCAACAATGGCTCAAAAAACTCCCTCTTTAGATATTCTCCAGTTGGAGAAACAATTTCCTCACTGCATCATAACATGGTTTAATTAACACCTCAAACACGCATTCATATCTTCAAGACATGTTCATATAATCAAGACAGGATGGACAACTTCCTAACCTTTCCTTCGAGTCTAACCAACACTGCAATTTATTCATGTTTGAAAATCCTTTGGGCGTTGAAACCTTGTATCGTTTGGGATTATCTGCTACTCTGGACAGTCCTCTCTTCCTGACAGGATGGTCCTTCAGTTCACCAGTTGTATCAATTGTTTTTGTTGAGCTGCTTTTTCTTGTTGAGAGTCCAATTGATTATTTGGTAGACTCTCCTTCCACCTCAACTTATTTTTGCGTCTGTAAATAAGTTTTTTCATAAATAACATGTTGGTGATCTGAGGGACCATCCTGTCAGGATGGTTTATTGATGCATACCTCAACTCCTCTTGTCCTCCCTATTTTATTTTTCGCCTCATTCTGAACTGCGCCATCTTCATCACCCATCTTCTTTTCTGAGCGAGTCTTCCTTGTCACTACTTTTCCTTCCTTGCGATTACTTTTCCCCTCATCCTGTATTGAACCCTCAATATCATCTCTCTGAACTGCACCATCTTTATCATCCTTCTTCTTTTTTGAACGAGTCTTCCTTGCAACTTGCTTTCCTTCTTTCTTATCGTCTTCTTGTTTTGTCATCGTTTCTCCATTTTCCCCCTCATCTTCTACTGCACCCTCAACATCATCTCTCTGAACTGCACCATCTTCATCATCCTTTTGCTCTCGATAAACAACCATGCTTCCTAAATTGCCATTGTCGACTTTAGTGGCACCTTCATCATCGTCATCCTGTAGGGGATTTGAATCAGACCCCCCCCCCCATTCTATCCATTCCGACATCCTCATCACGACCATGTACACCATTCTGCTTCAATAAATTACAAGTTAGATTTAACTCAAAAGAATAATCAGTAAGTGCACCATTCTATAATGTTTGTCAAAAACAGAGCTTTATGCATAACTAAATTACAATTCAAAATGACATTACTATTCTACACAAGTACAAATGCTTGAGCTTCCACGACATATATATATCTAAGTTCCCAAACATAACTTAATAACGATTGTTGACAGTTATCTTACCTCCCCTTCCTCTTGTTCATCATTTGTTGAACCTGACTTGTTGAATACCCTCTCCTTGATCATCTGTTGCATTATAACCAAGGTTTTATTCATAGCACAAAACCCTGCGTCCACTTGGTTTTCCAAATTAATCATACGCCCATGAAGCTCTTTCATAGCGCACATCACCTGTCTTGCATCCAGGCCCGAGGACTTTGTAGCAGGGGCAGAGTCCGAATCATTCTTTCCATTTCTTCTACCATTGATAGACCTCTTATTACTTAGCTCGAATTTCTCAACTGCCTTGTCAAAGTAAGTTTCCTTCACTTCCCCATAAAATTTGCATTCTTTTAAGACCTCCACCTCTGCTTCTTCCTCTATCAACACCACATTTGGAATAAAATGGGATGTGGCCTTCCCTAAGAAAGACTCCACAGCCGTCGCATCAGGTTGTGAATCTGATGACCATCGTAGACCGCGTGGGTAGGCCTCCTTTTCCACCAAATGTGCAAACGCTGAAGTAATTGGTTTAACAGCTTCAAATAGCCAAACCTGAACAGCCAAACCATCAATATATTGTAACTACAATACCAACTTCAATACAATATACATTACATCCTGTCATGTTACCCGAAAGGCCATTGGCAACCCCTTGAGTTTGTAACCCAACCTTGCACTCGAGTCTCTGCTTGTTTCAACCGTTTCCAATCTATTCTTCACCGTTGAACTCAATCTCTGGTGAGTTTCAATGTAGCTAACCCTGCCCCATGGGAATTTCGTGAATCGATCGATATCAGCCAATAATTTCACATGACCTGTGCGTATGCGAACTTTTTTCTCAACCCCAAGAATGACGCCCTCTAATATAATCAATAATGACATCTTATATTTCAAAGGGCTATCAAGTTGTGTACGCATAAATAAAGACTCGAGCTCAGCCAACGTCAAATTCTGTACATCAAATAAATCTTTCACAGCATTTTTATCCGGGTTGAGCTCATTATCTTTCATTCTGTGGCAGCATAACCCCGTCACAAGTGCAAATTCCTTCATTGAAAAACACAGCAGCTGTCCTTGCAGGTCATACCACGTCTCCCACAACTTCCTCGTTTCTACTTGACGGAATAAAACGTAATGTACAAGCTGGCATGAAAAGTTTTGGCGACGAACCATCTTCACAGTAGGTCCAAATGGACCATCTATTATCCTCTGCCAGTCCACAGGGGAGAGGCATTTCTCAATAAGATTCAGTGATTCACGCCGACAGTTTTGGTTGACTCTGCCGATGAACTTTTTCCCTTCAAATCTCATTAAATGACCCTAAAAAATACAAATTATACAAGGTCAATAAATACAAAACGAACTTAGACTTAAACACAAACTGACAGGATGTCAACTATGGAAAACTACACACAATGAGCTAAACAAAATTTACCTTTTTACCCATTTTAATCTCCTCCGTTTCAATATGGAGAACTACACCACTTTAGCTGCACTGGGGGAGATAGACAAACAACATAAAATATCAAAATTTAAGCTTTTTCTAAGCACCTAACTCAACATACTCAGTTGTAGAGATCACACGAGAAGACAAGGAAGTTGCAAGAGTAAAAGAGCTATAATGTCAGGAAAATATAAACATTATAATTTCAAGTAAGGAAGATAATCTGACATTCATGACAATCAAATTGATCATTTCAACAATAACACTATACGATGTGACAAATATTTCATCAACGCTGACAAGAAATGTTGAAACAATGGTAATTCCTGCAATTGTGACAAAAACAAACATAATCTGACATTCTCGTTTTACAAACACGGATTTCACAGGTTTATACAATTCGCTGCATTCAACCTCACTTCCTCACTTCATTTCAGCTCAAACAACAGCGAATCAACCCTAAAAACCAAATGAAGAGCAACGGAGCAATCCTAAAATGGCGTTACTTGACTTGAACTCTGAAAAACTTGACATACCTACCTCCAACAACAAGGGCCTTAATCGGAGCAACCCAAATGAACAACAAGGCTCGAAGGAGATAGACAGAAGAGGCAGATGAATCGGATTCGCGACCGAATCGCAAGGGCCTTAATCGGAGCTCAAGCGGCGATGGGATTAAGCTACCTCGAACGGTGAAGAAGGGTTTAAGCTACCTCGAACGGTGAAGAAGGGTTTAAGCTACCTCGAACGGTAAAGAAGGGTTTAAGCTACCTCGAATGGGTGAAGAAGGGTTTAAGCAAACAAATCTGGAAGAGAAACCTTCACGCCGGAATCGGTTAAATTCGCCGGTAAAAAAACAGATCTACACTCCGCCGGAGAAGATGGACATTCCGCCGGAAAATATCAGATCTGGGAGAGAGGCTTGGTTTTTTTTCCTGTTGCGAAATTTTCAGATTTCATTTGGGATTTCAAAATTATTTGGGATTTGCTTTTTTTTTCGCATTTAAAATAGTGTCATATCATATTTTATTTTCCAAAAGAAAAGGTAAAGTCAGATTTTAATTTACCTTTTTATTTGTGGGGTATTTTTGCAAAAAACAAGCCAAAAATCAGTCAATAGGGTATATTTGCAAAAAACAAAAGTACTAGGGTAGAATTGCAAAGCCATATATGATTTGGGGTATTGGTTGCTATTTCTCTTAAATCAATTAGAGGTATCAAAAAAATACTGTGGGAAATCAATCCGATTATTTCGGAAATATTACATCTCTTACATAGTTTTTTGGATGTTAAGATTTTTCATTGCTACAGGGAAAGCAACAGAACCGCTGATTTTATAGCTATTACGAATGTCTCCCCTATTCAGCTTTGAGGTACAATCATGAGCTTTTTGGCACATCAACCTCAACAAGATCTTATTAGTAGATCTCAATATTAGCTTTAACATTGTAATTCTAACTTTCTTATTCCTTGTAAGAAGCTTGTAAAAATCATCTATTTCAATGATTTAGGTATTCCTTTAATTTATGTTTGTCATATATATAAAAAAACTTTATTTGCTGCATACCGCAATTCCACTTGGTCAAAGAAACGGACTCAGAATTACAAGCCCGGTTATTAGCGATGTGCATCCGGTCTAGACCGGACTGGAATTTTTACAATCCTTGGACCGGAGACCAGACCGATATGATTCGGTTTGGCCCGGTTTCGGTCCGGTCCAGTCTTGGACCGGAATGGACCGGTAAATGTAATTTTTATTTTCTATTTTTATATAAATTAAAAATTTTATTATTTTTTCTATTTTTATAACTATTGTGTATATTATTAGACAATATATTTTGTTATTAATTTATATTTATAATAAAAACTAATTTTTAATAGTGTTATGAGATATTAAATTATAAAATAAAATTTAAAATAATACAAAAACCGGTCCATCCGAAAACCGAAATCCTAAAGAAATATGGACCGCGGATTGGACCGGAATATACTCGGTCCGATCCGTTTCGGGCATTTTCGATCCGGTCTGATCTAATTTTCCGACCCGGGCAAGTTTTGCACACCCCTACTGATAGACCTGTCAACTGGGTCGGGCGGGTCGGGTCAAGTCGGGTTCGGGTCAAATGGGGTCCGTTAAAATTTTCGGGTCGGGCGGGTCGGGTTCGGGGTGATCCAGCGGGTCGAAAGTACCCAATTTTATATGATTAATTTTATGATTTTTAAATTTAATAAAATAATTATATTAAAAAAAATAATATTATATAATTATTTAATAAAGTATTTTAAAATATTTTATATAAATGAAATAAAATATATGAAATAACGGGGTCCCACAAGCTCAGATTCATTATTCGGATCGAGTCAAGTTTTTCGGGTTTGGGTTCGGGTTTTTCGGGTTCGAATCCTTCTTGATTCAGTGACTTTCAGGTCGGATTTCGACCCAAAATGTCGGGAAGGATCGGGTCGGTTTTTTACAGCTATACGTACCGGTTATGAAAAGTTTAGCTTTTTGTTTTCATATAAAATTCTATTATTTCTGGACTGATTGTGGAGAGGAGGGGATAAATGGAATAAAAAGAAGGAATTTGAGGAGATAAAGCAGAGCCATGAAGCAAGGGGTGGTTCAATGGAGGAGTCCCAGCAACTGCTCAATGGGGCTGTCCCTCCTAAACAAACCCCCAACGCTCAGACTGAAACCCTCAGCCGGCGCCAAATTGAATTGCTTGGACAAGGAAGAGGAAGAAACGACGGGCAGAGAGAGGAGGCGGGCGAGGAACGAGAGGAGACAGAGCGGCGAGGGGGTTAACTGGAGAGAGAGGGTTGAAGAGCGCCTGATTCAGAAGCCCAAGAAGAGGTATGCCTCCTGGACCGAGGAGCTCAATCTTGATAATCTGGCGCTCTCGGGCCCCCAGTGGTGGGCCCTTAGGGTTTCTAGGGCTTACGGTCAGGACACCGCCGATACGCTCGCTCGTCTCCTCGCCCGCACCTATCCACACATCCAATTTAAGGTCCCATTCTCTCGCTTCTTTATTCAACTTCTGATACCAAGATACTCTATCTACCGTATTACACTTGTGCAATTTCTGATCCTCGTCAGCTGTACGGTTTCAGTTGTATAATCCGGCCGTGGAGGAGAAAATAAATTTGAAGAACGGGTCATTCTCGGTTAAAGCCAGAGCAATATTTCCCGGGTGTGTCTTCTTACAGTGTTTATTGAATAAGGAGCTGCATGATTTCATCAGAGAAATTGACGGTGTTGGAGGTTTCATTGGATCAAAAGTTGGCAACACGTAAGAATTCAACATCATGCATTCATACTTGTTTTCTGCGTAATGCATTTACCCCTTGTGGCTTGTGCATCTCCTATATCACTATAATCCATCTTAATTTGCAGGAAGCGACAGATCAATAAACCTAGACCCGTATCAGAGGATGACATGGAAGCAATCTTCACGGAAGCAAAAGAAAAACAGTTGAAAGCTGATCAAGCTTTCCTGGAGATGGAAGGTGCATCGACTCCTGCAAAACCGAGTCTACTTGTGGAGCCAACTCAAGAATCGAAACCCCAACGACCATCCAGGAGAGCCTCAGCGCCTTCAGTTTCAAAAAAAGGAAAGCCTAAACTTCCAACCCCTGGTTCAACTGTAAAAATAGTCTCTGGGGCTTTTGCTGATTTCCCAGGAGTTCTTAAGAAGCTAGATCGTAAAAATGGAAAGGTAGGCTTCGAGTATGCCTATATATGTGTCGATAAAGTCGTCTGAAATCTTATGCATATCTAAATTCTACGAGGCAAATGCAGGCCACTGTTGGGTTTACTCTACTGGGTAAAGAAACCATAGCAGACGTTGATATTGAGCAGATAGAGGTAGAAGATGAATGATTTACTAGCTGGCTGGTAGCGTTTGGAAGAGTGTGGACGCGTGCGATAGTATGTTTACTACTGTATTGTAAGGAAATCTTGTGAGTTTTACTGTT
Source organism: Rheum nobile (assembly GCA_027886185.1). Classification (NCBI taxonomy): domain Eukaryota; kingdom Viridiplantae; phylum Streptophyta; class Magnoliopsida; order Caryophyllales; family Polygonaceae; genus Rheum; species Rheum nobile. Next base: position 993,001 of record WOAB01000072.1, on the reverse strand, counting down.
TTGTTTGCTGAAGAATTGAAGCAGCGTGAACTTAGTTATTAATATGGTCAGTATTATAGTTCGATTGAAAATACAAATGCAAAGTGGGACAAGATCTTCTCTAATGACAAATGCCAGCAGCCACTCTTGTGCCTGCTTTGCAAGATGATTATATTTCATTCTCCCTCCCCTTGAATAGAAACCACATAAAAAAAAGGACAACTTGACTGAACTTGGAAAATGCACAAGATTGTGTGAAAGAGACCCAAAATTGCAAGTTACAAACAACGCATGAATCGCTAACATTAAACTTTGAGAAGAGAGCTGAAAAGAATGATTATGTAATGCCACCATAGACATATATTGCTTGTGATAAAATAGTTTGACCTGCGTAAATATGAACAGATTAAAACAAAAGGAACTAGTTCATTCCATTCACATAAAAGCTGCCTATATTCTACAAGTGAAACATAATAATTCACAGGTTCATTTCCAACTTGAACTTTAAAAGTGACCTTTTGCTGCAATAAAGTTGTCCTAACATGTAGCTACAACACAAGCAGCCACAAGCCTGATTCTTTATGGGTAGGATGCACCTACTGGGGGACGTCGTCCGGGAACCTTGCATCGAAAGCCGCTGAGGGATGAGAGTGAGAAGAGGCACCAGCTCATCTGGAACCATTTTGAAGCTCAATCACAAGCCACCTCACCGCTTTACTCATCTGCTCCAATCGCACATCACTTATAGGCAAAAGGTTGGCAGTGCCAAGCCGCCCAGGCTTACCGGTGGTAGAGCCAGTTGCCTCGTCTACCAAACACTCGGATCCTATCCTCTGCTTAACTGACTCCACAAACTCCTCAGCCTGATCACATGCCACTTGAAGAATTCCCACTTCTGCTTGAAGTTCTCCAATGCAGCGTCACTGGCTGGCGTCTTTCGAGCCCCTGAAACTTGCTTGGATTCTAGGGCACTAGTCATTGCAACCACAAATTCCTGGTATGCCTTCTCTAAAGATTCCACAATGCTACCCATTTGGAGCAACACACCTTAGTCTGCCACACGGTATGTCAATCCAATAAGATTATATACAAATACGATTCCATCTTCCATCACATTCCATAACCGGTACTCATTCCATAACACACTAATAAACAAATACACATCACCCAACGACAAATTTAACGTATGAGTAAACGAACCACATCAAGCAATTCGGAATAGAAACCCTAGAATTACTCCAACAATTCCAAGGATGCATACCGATTGGTCCGATTCCTATTAGAATGAAAATTTTAGGGATTACCTCATTCAAGACCTAAACCTATGTGTACGATTCTTGTGGCACCAAGTGCGATGTATGGGGAAAGTAAACAGATTGAAGAGCGGAAAGAGAAACCTGAGAGAAAGCACAGAGGGGAGAAGCAAGGGACTAATAGCGGAGGGAGTCCGACGATTGTGCAAGAGAGGAAGACCATGTGTGTGTAGTAACACATATAGGACCGTTACCAAATATTGTAATGCTTATCCTATTACTATTCTAGATGATTCTTAGAATCCACAGCTGTCATGAGCTCAGCTCCCTTGACCAGCCTATATATATGTTGTAATTCAGAGCACTATTGAATTAAGGAAGAATCATTTTCTCATTTCCACTACTCGTTCTGCTATGGTATCAGAGCCAATAGGACAAGCGTCCTTTTGATTGGCGACAAACACAAAATCCTCTTAAAAAAAACCCAGCTTTTCCTTGTAGCCTTCAATGGCGCTCACTACCCAGACATCAAACACAAGCCTACCTTCCTTTTCTCACTTTATTACAGTGAAACTATCTCAGGAAAATTTTCCTTTGTGGAAAATCCAGGTAACACCTTACCTCAGTTGTCCAGAAGCGTAGATCCGTGCCTCGTCGTTGTCGGTATGGCTCAAACGTTCGATTTAAGCTCACGTCGGAATGGAGTCCCGCGACAGCGGCTCCATCCACCGCGACCGCGGCCGGTCAGAGACCCACGACCCCGGCTGGCGTGAAACCGCGGGCGTGGTTTTGCCCAGCAAAGCCGCGATCGCGGCTATGCCATCCGCGACCGCGACACTGACCCTTTTCCTTCGTTTTGCTTCGTCTTTTCATACCGTATCTAATTTAGGGTTTTGTCTTAAAACTCGTCATCATCTTAGGCAACCGTGCTCAGATTCAAGTTTCCAGATCTCGAACCCGATCTCTCGTTCGTTTAAGATAAGGCAAGTGGCGGTTCGTTCTTGCTTATTATTCCATATTTCCCTTGATTATCAATTATTTGATTGTTTAATTAAGTTGGAATAAAGTTGTTGTTTTGAGTTTGGGAACAAATTTGATAAAACGATGTGTTAAAAATATGGATTTATAATAGATTGTATATATTACCGTAATGGATTCTGGTGTGGATTTATGTGTGAACTTATGTGTAGTTAGAACGAGTATTCGTAGGAACGCTATGTACCTTGGGAGGTGATGCATCCCTGCCTTCCATGACGGCCACAGAGGAGGAGCATGCCATGAGCCTACGCTGAAAGGGCCCAGTGACAAGGTCTAGGTCCAAAGCCATCGCCGACGCCGTGCACTCGCTAGTCGCTCGCGTCATCGCTGGCCAAGGCTCACCAGAGACCGAGCCCAGACTCCAAGTCCTCGCCACCATCGGCATTGCACAATCGAGCCCATCGCTGCCGGCACCGGGTGCACCCACTGCCGAGCCAGTCGACCCATCGTTGCCGCCACTTCCAGTGTCTGCGTCCCATGCCTCGCCGCCACCGGGTTAATCATTTAGAGGTTTATTTGCCATGTGTTTTGGCATTGTTATTGAGACATTTCTATCTTTAGTATTTTTCTTGTTTTAGAAACTTTCTATTTATAGTCATTTCTATTTTTGGGTGTGTGCCTATTGCATGTTGCATGGGCTAGCCCACTAGGCTCGACTCGGCCCATCTGAGTCTCGCCTCTAGTATTTAAGTTCAACTTTGTTTCTTGTTATTCTTTACGTTCAATTTTAATCAAGGCTTAAGTCGAGTGTTTATCCTCCTTCCCTTGATCGGACGTCACCTATCTCTAGCTTCGCATCCCCCTTCACCCCGCCGCCGACGCTACGACACCGCTTGGATTCATTCAAGCAAAGTCTTCCTTCACATCTCCCTTTACTCTGTTGCCGACGCTACAGCCAAAGACTTGATCTTTAAGTCACCTATCCCAAACCATCACACCATCCATTCAATCGCTTCCACCATCGCACCCACAATTGGACCCACTCCATCGTTGCCGCCGTCGCTAGCCAATCGCTTGTGACATCCATCTTCACCATCGCTATCGCCGTCGTCATCGAGCCCAGACTCGAACCCAGTCGATCGCTCACCACCGCCATCGCAATCACCATCGCCTTCACCATCGCCGTCGCCTTCGATGTCTTGACATCCATCGTCGCCGCCGCCGATACCACCCAGACACCCACCACCGGGTTCACATCCAGTCACCACCGTGTCTGATAACCTCTAAAGTCACTATTTACTTTGCCACCGTCTTGTCAACCTTTCGTGCAATACAACAAGGGTTTCATCCAAGGGTTCCACGGCAGGCTTGACAAGGAAAGCTTGTGACTTCTCGCCCAAGACTAGATCCAAAAGTGTCACATTTGACAAGTGTGCTCGTCATCGGAGGCAAGAACACATCAACTGTCATCAGAGCCCAGCAGTCTTGTAAGTCACGAAATCAAGTTTGCATCTTGTTCACAAAATTCTTCTTGACCACCATCCTTGCTTTCGCATAATCAAAGAGAAAAACAAAAGTTTCCATATTTGCTAAGTCCAATCGGTTTCTACAAGGTAACTCTTTGGCCGATTTTATTTTCTTGTCCCTTAAGTTTTGATGTGTTTGGTAACTTTGATATCTTGCATGCTAGAGTAGTTGTTTCCTTATTCTCATTCATGGATTTTGTTTCCTTATTTGCTTGATTTGCTTTTTAGGTTGTTAGCCGAATTTCTATTTATAAGAAGCAATCATATCTTCTTTTTCTCTCTCCAATCTCTAAGATCACGTGTGATCATTCTTGTTACTTAGTCCATTATTTTATTTTATTTTCCTTATCCGATATCTATAAAGTCAAAAAGATAAGATATTTGGATCTTTAAAAAAAAAAAAAAGAATAGCCAATCGGTTATAAAAAAAAAGATTCTCAAGTTAGAGAAAGCCAAAATAAGGCAACCCTAACCCACTCGCAACGGTCTAGGCTCATCTTCTCAATCTCTCTGCCGTCTAGGTTAATCTCCTAGAAGGCACTTCTTGCTAGTTTGGTTTCATTGTTTACGTTTGGTTTAGGGTTTCAATTGTTCTTGTGTGTTTGATTGACGACTTGCTTCTCATGCCAACTCTTGTGACTAGCCTAGCCGCCCTCACGACAAGCCCAAACAAGCCCTTCCCTTCGTGAACATTGTTGACTTGACTAGTGCTTATTTGGTTGTTGTTCTTTGTGCCTTTTGTTCGTTTTTACTCCTATGTCTGGCCCTATTGTTATAGGTAGCATGACGGCCAACTCATCTAGTGGAGACAACACCGGCGCCGACAACACCAACCCATAACCACATCCTTTGGGTCCCCCACAAGACCCCCCACCACAAGATCCACCATAACAAGACCCTCTTTTATCGTTGTCCGAGGAGCAAAGAGAGATCCAAGCCCTTCGACAACAAGTGGCTCACTTAGAATCCATGCAACGAGCGGCATAACTAGTGCCCACTCCAACCCCAGTGATCCGCATGGACGCGTCGACTCAACCCAGAGCCACCGACGCCGGTCCAAGCAACCCCCGCGTGGACAAAGGAAAGGGAGTAATGCCTTCGACATCCAACCTTCAACCATGACTCAATCGAATCCAAAGTGTCATTGAGAGTCGCCAAGGCTACGTGTCTCATCAAGACCGATATGTGCCCAGAGCCACACCTGCTGGCTACGACACCGTCTCCGACCGCGCCGATGACTCCCAAGGTGACTATTCTGAACCCTATGATTTTGATGCTAGGTATGCCTCAAGACGCACCCAGCGCCGAGTACCAGGCTCCGCACCACGCGAAGGTCGAGCCCGCGAAGCCGCGCTAGCCGAGGAGACCCAGTCGATGACCCAGTCGCCAAACGCAGCGCGATGATGCGGCCATGAGGACACCTACTACCCAGCCCAGAACCTATAATGTTCGAGACCATCTTCGCCATCAAAGTGCAAGGACGCCCCACTACGGCTCCGATGGCTACGGTTATTCGACACCCACCATCCAAGATGACTTTGACGAATTCGACGACGAAGAAATCAAGGATTCAGGTATGATCAACCCTAATTTTTTCCATCCACCTCTTGGAGATCCTATTGAATTGCTAGATCGCCCATCAGATTGGATTCCCCCACCGCGCCTCCAAGCCCATGGTGCCGATGCTCGTGACACTCGTGGCGGGCGCCACGATGCCATGCCCAGAGACGTTCGCCGAGCCGACTACGATGCCCAGCCGCGACAGTGCCGACGCGACGACGCCTACGCGCCCAGGGACGAGTTCACTCACGGCGATGAGCACCCAGCTCGCGAAAGGCGACAACTTGGATGCGTTGCACCCCCTGGCGTGCGTGCCTAAGAGTACCCACTCTATACCTCCGCGCCACACAACGCGCCCATGCCAGCGCCGCCCTAGCCTCGCTACCAAAGACATGAAGTTAAGGTAAAAATCGAACACTTCTTTGGTGAATACAACCCCTCTGTTTTTCTTGAATGGGTGCAGGCCACAGAGTACACATTGAGATATTGCCGAGTGCCGCCTGAGGACCATGTCGACGCCGCGACTTTGCACTTCAGAGGCGCCGCTCGTGTGTGGTGGCATCGCTTCATGGATGACAGCGTCCGACGCCGCCTCCCTCTCGTCACCGAATGGCATCAATTGGTGTACGTCATGACAAAGAAGTATATGCCTCCAGATTATCGCAACCAAATGCGTATGGAGATAGCCATGGCTCGCCAAGGCTCCAAGACTCCCCTCGAGTTCTTCTCCACATTAGAGGACATGTACTACAAGGCCAACATTAGTGTTGCCCTTCGACATTGAGGACCAAATTCTTGAGTGGATTGAATGCCCCCATCCGAGATCAACTTGAGATCTTGCCCATCAAGGATCTCAACACGTTGACACACACGGTGATGCAAATCCATGCTCAACTCAATCGCCGCAAGAGTTTCACTTAGCAAGCTAGCCAAACCAGGTATTCTTATAACCCTAGTCAATCTTCTACTACTAATGTGCGTCCCAGTGCCACTGCCACAACCGCGTCTAGCCAAGGCCGCCAGCCAAAGCCTACGACGCAGAGAACAATGCCACGCACAAACGCGCCCAAACAGACTCCAGCGGGCACAGACCGCACGCGAGACCTCGAGTGCTACAAATGTGGAGGGCGGGGAAATTACAAGAAAGATTGTCCAAATGCCAAGAAAGTGTTCTTCTCCTCCGCCGCCGACTGTGAGTCATACGAGGAGGATGAGCCCGCTCTCGAGCCCATTGAAGAAGGCAACGAGGACGATGAGGACGCCTATGACTACATGCCTGCTTCACTGCATGCGGGCACGCCACTGAGCTTGGTGACAAGGCGGATCCTCACAATTAAGGAAGCAAGCTTAGTCGACCAACGCGAGAACTTGTTTCACACAAGGGCACTCGTCCAGACGGCTTCTTTGAGTGTCATTATTGATGGAGGAAGTTGTGCCAACATTGTGAATGAGAAGGTCGTGTCACACTTCAATTTGCCCACGACGCCTCACCCACAACCTGATGTGACCCTGCCTCCCATGACGGCCCAAGACGAGGAAGAAGCCATGACCGTGAGCTCAGAAAAGCCAAGTATGAAGACCGCGATCTTCGTCATGCCCCTCTCATCTGGAACAGAGTACGCGATCTCATTCAAGCGTCTCTACCCAAGACCAAAGATCGCGTGCCTTGACGCGTCTTCCTTCAAGCGACTCAATGTTGAACGCGATCTCCTTCAAGCGACTCAACCTCCTTCAATGCTGATCGCGTTCTATCTGAAGATTCTCGTTTTCATAGTTTTGAGACATTTTCTATATTTGGTATTATTGCTTATTTTAGATAGTTTCCTTTTATAGTCTTTTCTATTTTTGGGTTTGTGCCTTTTGCATGCTTGCATGGGCTAGCCCATAGGTTCGTCTCGGTCCAAGCCCATTAGGTCTTGGTCGAGCTCTTTGGCTACTTAAAGCCCCCGTTGTTATTGTTATTTCCTTACGTTCAATTTAATTCAAGGTTTCAAGTCGAGTGTTTATCCTCCTTCCCTTGATCGGACGTCAAAACCCTCTATCTTCGCATCCCCTTTACTCCGCCGCCGACGCTACGTGATGAGGCGTTGTCGTGACACCTAAACAAAATAATCCTAAGAAACCTAAACAAGTAGTAGAGGCAAGCAAGGGTCGATCCCACAGGGAGGAAGTGATCTTTCTAAGTGTTTATAAGCATGCAAAGTAACAAGGGGTTTTTTGGTTATCAAACAGAGCAAAGTAAACAGGTTTAGTTGACTTGAGAATATGAATGGGGAAAGTAGTTCCACTAGAACGAGATCCACAATACAGAGATATAAGTCGATCACTGAAATTTTATAAATCCAAGTTCTTTTACTGTCCTTATAGTTGTTCCCACCCTGATCTTAAGTACTACCGATTCTCACAGTTGTCGATAGACTTATCACTATGCCAATGGGAAAGTACCTCCGATTCTCACAGTTGTCGGTATACTTTACCACCAACAAAGCAATAGCAATGCATACAAGGATATAGGATACATGCAAATAGAAAGACGTATTAATACTCGCATGCAACTGACTCTCACTCACAATTGTACGCTCGGAACCCCTATACGTACACAATTGTGTTTGCTACTAGATATGCACTCGAAACCCCTATATGCAAATCCTAGCAATTGATAAATATTACTCAACCTAGCTGGCCAGACTATGAAGAACAATGATAAATCAATAATCAATATAACCAAGAGAATCAAACCAACACACATAAGAATAAGAACAAGGAATAGAAATCTCACAACCGAATCAATTGTATTGCTTCAAACGTCTAGCAGAACAAAGGTGTTTAGCTCTCCATGGGTTGAAACCCTGGAGGCAGAATGAAAAACGAACTTCTAAAACTAAATTGTAAATTGTGTCAACTAGGTTAACTAAAGTATTTAACCTAATTCTAAAAGTGATAAAAATAATAAAAGAAAATAACAATAAAGTAATAACCAAAAATAAGAAATCAGAAATTGGGAATTAATCCCGTAAATCTCGGCTTTGACATCCTCGCGGTCAGCTTCTCAGCAGCCCATTCCAAGCAGCTGCTTGCTGACGCCCAACTTCTCCATCGGCCCAATTCCATCTTGCAAGCATCAGCGCTCGGCCCATCTCCATCTTCCTCAGCTCGCGCGGCCCACCTCCAACAAAGAATCAGCACGCCAACATCATCATGACGTCACACCCCGCTTCTTCAATTCTCCAGCTTTCCGCTTCAATTCCCGCTCGACAATTCACGCGGCTTCACGGGCCTTTCTTCACGTGGGCTTCTCCTCCATTGGGCCGATCTTCATCAATTTCCAGCACTCACACGAACTTTCTCTTAATTGCTTCAATTCACGTGGCCGCGGGGCGGCATCCTTCTCTGAGACCCACTGCCGGGTCGCGGTGGCTCTAGCGCGGGGCGGTGATTTTTGCCCCCTTCTTCTTCTCTTTTGATCTTTATTGTGGTTCCTTCATGTATTTTTCTTCGTCTCCTCAGGTGGTCACTCCTCTTTCTCTGGATGTCTCCAATTAGCTCCTCCAGACCACCAAAACCACACTTCTCCGCTCTAACTCCATAATCTCCAATTGTGCATAAAATCCAACCAAATGGCGCCTCAAACCTGGTAATAACCCTTAGATATGTGCTACAAAATAGCACTCATCAAATCCCCCATGCTTAAACCTTGCTCGTCCTCGAGTAAGCTAAAGTAAACCTACTCCTTCAATCAATCCCCAAGGCTTCAGGAAGCATAGAAAACTCAACCTCCAAGAATCATACCCAACAATAAACTCCAGGCAGCCAATACAAATAAGCTCAGCACAATACTACAACATCAAATCAAAAATCTCAACACCCCACACAACCAAGCTAAAAGGGAAGCAGAGTACTTCTCCCAAGCTTATCTCAAACACCATAGAGTGAATAAAAAAATTAATCCTATCTCCCATCTATCTTCTTATCTCTCTAGAGTGACCTACCCGAATCCTCCTTATAACTCCTCTTCTTATGACGCCTCGCCAAGAATAATGAGAAATCCTAAAATCACTCTTCTTCTTTTCGCTCATTTTGCCAAGGCGCCCTCTCGGGTTTTCACCAAGCCACTCATTTCATTTTACAATAGATGTACTCACATAAGCTCACGTCACTCTTGACCACATATTACACCAGCCTAATGCTGGTCCAAGCCACCTGCTTATTACCTAGGCCGCCCTTTCGGGTTTTCGACCTATCCCAGGATTTTCAAATGTATGCCTTTTTTTCAAAATTTTGCCTTTTTCTCTTTATATTCATTTTTCTCCTCAGCGACGTAGCAAGTATAAAACCCTCCCTCATGCTTAAACATTGCATTGTCCTCAATGTAATGAAAGACAAAAGAATAGAAGCACAGGGAAAAGCAAAAAATAACTCACAAACATCGCCAAGCTGCTTGGACACTGAAGGTATCGCTGGCGGTCTTCTCAATAAATGCCCAGGTCTTTGGTGTGGGGCGGGTGTCTTTATCAACTCTATTGTCTTCTCCTATCGTGTAACCAAAAGAAAACCACTTTGGTGAGTAGTGGTAAAACAATGATAGTAGGGTTGCACGGCCTTCTAAGAACACATGGTGGAGCCCAGATATAATCGTGGTGGGGGCTCTAATGTTCCTCCTCCTCAGCTGTCAATTGTAGGGCCATCATCATTGCCAAAAAATGTGTAGGGCAATGTATCCTCCTTGACAACATGATGCGCACTATCTCCATGAGGAACTCTGGACAACTGGCCTTCAGTACTTCTTTTTTCTTCGATTTTTTTTTTCGATTTTTTTTTTGCCCCCCGTTTAAGGTTTTGTCGGGGGGTGACTTAGTGCAGGGAAAGAAGAGACTTAAATTGGTGTGGAAACACCTTCTTTAATAAGCATGTGTCTCTTCCCTGCAGATTAGTCGGAAACAAAAACCAAAACAAAGCAAAAACAAGCAAAACTAATGCAAGAAATAAAGAAAGAAAAACAAAGAAAGTAAAACATACCTCGGGTTGCCTCCCGGACAGCGCCTTAGTTATTGTCATGGCTTGACATACTACTCCAACTCCTCAACTTGGGTTGTTCATAGCAACTGAGCACCTGGGATCTGGATCTGGGGGGTGCCTCTTTGTATGCTCTATGTTGAGCGTGACCCCCAATCTTGTGCAATTGTTGATGGCTGGATCACTCGTCGTATCCATGAATGCACTTGCCATCTTTAAAAACTGTCTACCCAGCATCTCAGGGGCTGTATGTATGTCCTGCCCCGTATCCAGCATATAAAAATCAGCCACTTGTATCAAGGCTTCCTTCTTGTGCTTCCCCTTCGGTTTCTTTTTGATCAAGCCCAGCACCTTCAACATTTCCTTGCAGCGAGGGGTGCTGTCTGCCAGATGGACCAAAGGGGTGGTTGCCTTGCAACTACTGAAGGTGTCAAATAAGCCTTTGTCGCTCCCCACCTTTTGGGTGTCCTTCAGAGCCTCAGGGGAGGGTGTAACGGGTTTCAGCGCGACGAGCGGGAATGAGTTGAGACGCACAAACTCATCATAGGCAGCCTCCAGAGGATCGTGGACTGTCGGGGCATTTTTTAGAGAAACGGGTGTCTCAGGAGTATTTCCGTGATCACGGTACTCCTCCTCATCGTCGCTCCACTCCTCCTCAAATCTCAAAAAGTACTCCTCCTCAGTCAGCAACTCTGGACGATGATAAGGATCAACCCAAACCTCATCAGCATAACTGGAATAATGGACGTCGGGTTGCTCTGAACTCACCGCGGGTCGCGGCGAAATCTCGCTAGGAGGCACTCCGTCCACCGCGGGGCGGTGGTCATCGTCGCGGGGCGGTAGCTGTGAGGGAGGATTACTGAGGCTCACCGCCGGGTCGCGGTCAGTGTCGCCGCGGGGCGGTGAAATAACTGGGGCTGCACGCCGGGTCGCGGTGAGAGGTGATGCGGGGCGGTGGGTGATTTTCTCCATCTCATATTCGTCCTCCTCTTCAGCACTAGGAGGAACGACTAGTTGCTTTCCGCTCCGGAGGATTACAGCACTAACATTTTCCGTCGGGTTTACTACCGTTTGAGATGGTAGATTCCCCGACATCCTTGCATCGATCCGTGTAATCGCCTCCGCCAACTGTCTCATCTGCCTTTCTAAATCCTTCATGCTTGACTCCCTAGTTTGAGCACCAGTGGCGAAGTGTTGAGTCAAGGTCCTGAGCATCTCTTCAGTTGAGGGATTTGGATTGGATACTGGTGGGCTATGCTCATAGGCAGGATTGTACTGTTGCGGAGCACCCTGCTGATAGAATGACTGTGGCTCTGGGTAGAACTCCTGGTGATCATAACCATATGGAGAGTATTGATGGCCCCCATAACTCGAATTGGGGTGATTCCTCCATCCTGGAGTGTATGAGTATGAGTATGGGTCATATCGCGGCTCTCCCCATGAATTCATATCTGTAACAAAAATCAACAAGGGAAAGCAAAAATCAGTAGCACGGGTGTGGACCGTAAGATAGGTCCACACCAAAGTAACACGCACACAAACAAACACACAGAAAAATCAAAACTTGCCTCCCCGACAACGACGCCAATTTGGTAAGGCGTTGTCGTGACACCTAAACAAAATAATCCTAACAAACCTAAACAAGTAGTAGAGGCAAGCAAAGGTCGATCCCACAGGGAGGAAGTGATCTTTCTAAGTGTTTATAAGCATGCAAAGTAACAAGGGGTTTTTTGGTTATCAAACAGAGCAAAGTAAATAGGTTTAGTTTACTTGAGAATATAAATGGGGAAAATAGTTCCACTAGAACGAGATCCACAATACAGAGATATAAGTCGATCATTGAAATCTTATAAATCCAAGTTCTTTTACTATCCTTATAGTTGTTCCCACCCTGATCTTAAGTATTACCGATTCTCACAGTTGTCGATAGACTTATCACTATGCCAATGGGAAAGTACCTCCGATTCTCACAGTTGTCGGTATACTTTACTACCAACAAAGCAATAGCAATGCACACAAGGATATAGGATACATGCAAATAGAAAGACGTATTAATACTCGCATGTAACTGACTCTCACTCACAATTGTACGCTCGGAACCCCTATACGCACAATTGTATTTGCTACTAGATAATGCACTCGGAACCCCTATATGCAAATCCTAGCAATTGATAAATATTACTCAACCTAGCTGGCCAGACTATGAAGAACAATGATAAATCAATATAACCAAGAGAATCAAACCAACACACATAAGAATAAGAACAAGGAATAGAAATCTCACAACCGAATCAACTGTATTGCTTCAAACGTCTAGCAGAACAAAGGTGTTTAGCTCTCCATGGGTTGAAACCCTAGAGGCAGAATGAAAAACGAACTTCTAAACCTAAATTGTAGATTGTGTCAACTAGGTTAACTAAAGTATTTAACCTAATTCTAAAAGTGATAAAAATAATAAAAGAAAATAACAATAAAGTAATAACCAAAAATAAGAAATCAGAAATTGAGAATTAATCCCGTAAATCTCGGCTTTGACATCCTCGCGGTCAACTTCTCAGCAGCCCACTCCAAGCAGCTGCTTGCTGACGCCCAACTTCTCCATCGGCCCAATTCCATCTTGCAAGCATCAGCGCTCGGCCCAACTCCATCTTCCTCAGCTCGCGCGGCCCACCTCCAGCAAAGAATCAGCACGCCAACATCATCATGACATCACGCCCCGCTTCTTCAATTCTCCAGCTTTCCGCTTCAATTCCCGCTCGGCAATTCACGCGGCTTCATGGGCCTTTCTTCACGTGGGCTTCTCCTCCATTGGGCCGATCTTCATCAATTTCCAGCACTCATGCGGACTTTCTCTTAATTGCTTCAATTCACGTGGCCGCGGTGTGGCATCCTTCTCTGAGACCCACCGCCGGGTCGCGGTGGCTCTAGCGCAGGGCGGTGATTTTTGCCCGCCTTCTTCTTCTCTTCTGATATTTATTGTGGTTCCTTCATGTATTTTTCTTCGTCTCCTCAGGTGGTCACTCCTCTTCCTCTGGATGTCTCCAATTAGCTCCTCCAGACCACCAAAACCACAGTTCTCCGCTCTAACTCCATAATCTCCAATTGTGCATAAAATCCAACCAAATGGCGCCTCAAACCTGGTAATAACCCTTAGATATGTGCTACAAAATAACACTCATCACTATGGCAAACGCTTGAACCTTCAAGCCAGTCTTCCTTCGCATCTCCCTTCAACCGCAGTCGACGCTACGACACCGACAGTCGACGCTATGACACCAACGACTTGTCTCTTCAAGTCATCTATCTCTCATCAAATCGCTTCCGCCAACGCTATCCTTTCGCCCCAACAACCGCTTCCACCGCATTCACCACCGCACCAACACCGTGTTCACCACCACGTTCATCATTGTGTTCATCAACGCGTTCGCCATCTTCTTCATTGCTGTGACGTTCAACATGACTTCTCACCCAAGACTAGATCCCAAGGCAAGAACACATCAACTGGCATTAGAGCCCAGCAGTCTTGTAAGTCACGAACTCAAGTTTGCATTTTGTTCACAAGTTTTCTTGACCCCCATCGTTTGCTTTCGTAAGATCTCGCGAGAAAAACCAGAATTACCATCTTTGCAACACCTTCGGTTTCTACAAGATCCTATCTTGGCCGAATTTTTTTTTTGTTCCCTAAGTTTTGGTGTGTTAGGTAATTTGTTATCTTGCATGCTAGAATATTTTGTTTCTTTATTTCACGCGTGGATAGAGTTTCCTTGTTTGCTAGAGTTTACTTTTTAGTTAAGTTAACCGAATTTTCTTATAAGATATCATATCAAATCTTATCTTATCTTATCTTCTCTCTCCTATCTCTAAGATCACACTTGTGATATTCTTGTTACTTAGACCGATTTTATTTTTGTTTCCTTTTGCAAATCCGAAAAGATCAAAAGATAAGATCTCGGATATTAAAAAAAAATATCGAAAAGATATTAAAAAAAAAAATCCCCAAAGTTAGGTAAAGCCAAAATAAGGCACCCCTAACCCACTCTCGGTCTAAGCTCATCTTCTATCTCTCTCCGCCGTCTAGGTCAAGCTTCCTAGAAGGTACTTTCTTGCTTATTAGGTTGCTTTGTTTACGTTTATTTTAGGGTTTCAATTTGTTCATGTTTGTTTGATTGCAACTTGCTTGATACACCATCTCTTGTCAAGCCAAGCCGCCCTCACGACAAGCCCAAACTAGCCCTACCTACGTGAACTTTGTGACTTGACTAGTGATTTGCTTGGTTGTTGTTCTTCGTTGTCTTTTGGTTCGTTTTTACTCCCATGTCTGGCCATATTTTTATAGGTACCATGACGATTAAACACGGTGAAAACCAACCTGGAGTCGACAACAATAACCCACCTCAACCACCGTTTGATCTACCCCAAGACCAACCACTGGTTGACCCCCCACAACAGGACCCTCTCATCGCGTTGTCCGAGGAGCAAAGGGACACGCCGGCTCAACCACGAGCCACCGACGCGATGCACAACTCGTGCCCAACCCAACTCCCCTGAGTACAATGGACGCGCCGGCTCAACCACGAGCCACCGACGCCGGTCCATCAAAGACAAGAGTCGACAAAGGCAAATGAATCATGCCTTCGACATCTCATCATCAACCACAACTCCATCGTCTGCAGAGTGTCATCGAGAGTCTCCAAGGCTTCGTTTCCCACGTGGACCGCTACATGCCCAGAGCCACAACCGCTGGCTTCGACAACGGCTCTGACTACGACCGCAACGCCGAGGACACTCAAGGTGAGTATTCTGAACCATACAACTTTGATGATTGCTATGCCTCTAGGAGAACCCAAAGATGCATACCGGACTCAGCGCCACGCGAAGGCCGCCCTCGCCGAGCCTTGCCAGCCGACGCGACGCCAAGGAGACCCAGTCGCCGACCAAGTGGGCATACACGACGCGATAAGACCAACTTGCGGACACCAACTACCCAGCCACAGAGCCATGATGTACGCGATCACCTTCGACACGAGAGTGTTCGAACGACGCGTTACGAATCTGATGGCTACGCGTCGATCACACCCAATGTCCACGACGACTTCGACGAGTATGACGACGAAGAGATCGAGGACTCAGGTATGGTCAACCCTAATTTTTTTCACCCCCCTCTTGTAGATCCACTAGAATTGCAGGATCGCCCTTCGGATTGGATACCTCTACCGCGTCTCCAGCCCCAAGGAGAACGCGTTCGTGACATTGGCGGCAAGCGCCGTAATGTTATGCAAAGAGACATTCGACGCGACAACTATGATGCCCAGCCGCGAAGACGTCAACGCGATGACGCCTACGTGCCCAGGGATGAGTATGTCTGCAAAGATCGCCAAGAACGCGATAGACGCCAGGTTGGACGCGATAGACCACATGGAGTGCGCGCCTTTGAGAACCCTCTCTACGATGTCGCGCCAAACAATGCGTTCAACCAAGCACCTGCCCAGCCTCGATTCCAACGCCACCAAGTCAAGGTAAAAATCGAGTTTTTTCATGGTGAATACAACCCCTCTGTTTTTCTTGAATGGGTGCAGGCTACGGAGTACACACTTCGATATTGTCGAGTCTCCCCAGAGGAGCATGTCGACGCCGCGGCACTTAATTTCCGAGGAGCCGCGAGAGTGTGGTGGCATCGCTTCAAGGATGACTGCGTTCGACGCCAAAGGACACGGGTCACGGAGTGGCACCAACTCGTGTACGTGATGACAAAGAAATATGTGCCTCCAGACTATAGGAATCAAATGCGGATGGAGATAGCCATGGCTCGCCAAGGGTCGATGTCTCCACTCGAGTTCTTTTCCAAGCTAGAAGACATGTATTACAAGGCCAGCATCTCCGTTGCACCATTGACATTGAGGACAAAATTCTTGAGTGGCTTAAACACCAACATCCGTGATCAACTCGAGATTTTGCCCATCAAAGATTTGAACACCCTCACACATACGGCGATGCAAATTCATGCACAAATCTCTCGCCGGAAGTCTTACACTTATCCAAGTGGCCAACAAAGGTATTGTTCTAACCCTAGTGGATTACCTTCTACTAATGTTCGCCCTAGTGCCTCTACCACAGCCGCGTCAAGCCAAGCCCCCAAGGCAAAGCCACTGTCGCCAAGCACCGCGCCGCGCCAGAACACACCACGACAAGCTCCAGTGAGCACAGATCACGCGCGCGACGTCCAGTGTTACAAATGTGGTGGAATAGGCTACTATAAGAAAGATTGCCCAAAACGCTCGAAAGGTTTTGTTCTTCTCCACAACCGCCGCCGGCTACGAGTCTTGTGACGACGAGGAGCAAACCCTAGAGGCCATCGATGAAGGCATCGACAAAGAGGAAGATGCCTACGACTGTGAACCAGCTTCACTGCACGCGGGCACACCATTGAGCTTGGTGACGCGTCGTCTCCTCACAGTCAAGGAAGCAGGCTTACGCGACCAACGCGAGACCTTGTTCTATACAAGGGCTCTCGTCCACACAACTTCCTTGAGTGTCATAGTTGATGAAGGATCATGTGCTAACATTGTCAATGAGAAGGTCGTGACACACTTTAAGTTGCCTACGATGCCTCATCCCCAGCCTTATGCCCTCCAATGGATTTCTTCTAGTCCAGGTAACACAGTATCTCACCAATGCTTAATTTCCTTTTCCATAGGTCAATACTGTGATTCCGTTTTATGTGATGTGATTGCAATGGACGCCATCCATCTCTTGCTTGGGCGTCCATGGCAGTTCGATCGTCGCGTACTTCACGATGGGTATCTAAACACATCTGTGTTTACCTACCACGGGAAACGCGTGACTCTCTTACCAATGAATTCCATGAGATTTTACAGGATCAGGTCGAGCGTGATAAAGACAAGACATTGGATACGGCAAAGACCGCGTCAACACCACCGTGACCCACCTCATATCCTAGAGATTCTTCCTTGCGGCAACAACTCGTCTCACACCACGACGCACCCCAGGATAACACGCGTTGCAGAGACAATAGGAGTGTCGCGCCTCCGAACACTGCGTTGCAGGGCCGTTGTGATCACCAGGTGCTTCTCGCACGACCCAAGGACTTCATTGCCCGTTTGAACAACAAGGTGCCAACTCCAGGCATGCACTACTCCCACATCGCCGCGCCTTTGCCACAACTTGTCGCCTCGTTGCAAGCAAAGTTCACAATGGATTTGCCAGCGAAGCCACCAAACACGCTACCACCCTTGCGTAGCATTCAACACACAATCGACTGGGTGTTTGGTTCCTATCCGCCACGCTTTGGCCCAAAATTCGTGTTCGACACCGGAGACCTCGCGTGGGAGCACTTGCACGAGAATGTCGAGCAACAGATCAACGATGGTGAAGTGTCCGCTTCACAGACAAGTAGGGGAGGGTGATGTGACCCTGCCTCCCATGACGGCCCAAGGCGAGGAAGAAGCCATGACCGTGAGCTCAGAAAAGCCAAGTACGAAGACCGCGATCTTCGTCATGCCCCTCGCATCTGGAACAGAGTTCGTGATCTCATTCAAGCGTCTCTACCCAAGACCAAAGATCGCGTGCCTCGATGCGTCTTCCTTCAAGCGACTCAATGTTGAACGCGATCTCCTTCAAGTGACTCAACCTCCTTTAATGCTGATCGCGTTCTATCTGAAGATTATCGTTTTCATAGTTTTGAGACATTTTCTATATTTGGTATTATTGCTTATTTTAGATAGTTTCCTTTTATAGTCTTTTCTATTTTTGGGTTTGTGCCTTTTGCATGCTTGCATGGGCTAGCCCATAGGTTCGTCTCGGTCCAAGCCCATTAGGTCTTGGCCGAGCTCTTTGGCTATTTAAAGCCTCCGTTGTTATTGTTATTTCCTTACGTTCAATTTAATTCAAGGTTTCAAGTCGAGTGTTTATCCCCCTTCCCTTGATCGGACGTCAAAACCCTCTATCTTTGCATCCCCTTCACTCCGCCGTCGACGCTACGACAAACGCTTGAACCTTCAAGCCAGTCTTCCTTCGCATCTCCCTTCAACCGCAGTCGACGCTATGACACCCGCAGTTGATGCTACGACACCAACGACTTGTCTCTTCAAGTCATCTATCCCTCATCAAATCGCTTCCGCCAACGCTATCCTTTCGCCCCAACAACCGCTTCCACCGCATTCACCACCGCACCAACACCGTGTTCACCACCACGTTCATCATCGCGTTCATCAACGCATTCGCCATCTTCTTCACTGTTGTGACGTTCAACGTGACTTCTCACCCAAGACTAGATCCCAAGGCGTCACCTTTTGACAATTGGCTTGTCATCAGAGGCAAGAACACATCACAACCGTATGCACTCCAGTGGATTTCCTCTAGTCTAGGTAACACAGTATCTCGACAATGCTTAATTTCTTTTTCCATAGGTCAATATTGTGATTCTATTTTATGTGATGTCATTGCAATGGACGTCGCCTATCTTTTGCTTGGGCGCCCATGGCAATTCGACAGGCGCGTGCTCCACGATGGCTATTTGAACACTTATATGTTCAATTACCATGGGAAGCGCGTCACTTTGCATCCAATGTCTCCCCAAGAGATCTTGCAGGACCAAGTTGAAAGAGACCGCCAGAAGGCCATTGAGGCCGCCGTTACAAGGCCAGAAACGACCCCAGGGGCACTCCAAAAGCAAAACGACTCCAAATCTGACAATTTTTTGTCTCTACTAGACACTGGTCCTAGGAAGACGAATGCCATAGGTGGGCCACCCAGTTCCCTCGTGAATCGTGATGGCTCTGCTATACAAGCCGCTAGAAAGGCTAAGCCAAGGCCCGTTGACGATTGGCCGGGCACTTCGAATTCTGGCTCAAGCACTGGTGTACATACACCCAGTGCCTTACTAAAATCGCCCAGCGCCTCGCCATCAACCCAGTTGGCCATTCGATCGCCGTAGACGGCTCCGTTGTAGGGCCGTTGTGAGCACAGGCTGCTTCTGGCGCGGCCTAGTGAGCTCACTGCTGCTTTGACGGGCAAGGCTCTTTGTTTTTCTCTTGTGCCTACTCCATGCATCACTGAGTCGTCGAGCGCCGCGTCACTGCCGCCTGCCGTCTCCACCTTGCTCGTTGCCTTCGACGATGTCTTTCCAGAGGAGCTACCCCAGGGCCTCCCACCACTGCGAGGCATTGAGCACCAAATCGAATTGGTGCCTGGTGCCTCCTTGCCCAATCGCGCCGATTATCGCGCCGACCCTGAGGAGACCCAGGAGTTGCAGCGCCAGGTGCAAGAGTTGTTGGATCGAGGCTACGTGAGGGCATCTCTAAGCCCTTGCGCTGTGCATGTGATCCTTGTGCCCAAGAAAGATGGCACATGGAGAATGTGTGTTGATTGTCGTACAATAAACCAGATCACAATGAAGTATAGGCATCCAATTCCGTGCCTAGACGACATGCTTGATGAGCTCCACGGTGCCACACTATTTTCCAAAATTGATTTAAAGAGTGGTTATCACCAAATTCGGATGAAGGAGGGTGATGAATGGAAGCCCGCCTTCAATACCAAGTATGGGCTCTATGAGTGGCTTGTCATGCCTTTTGGGCTCACCAATTCCCCCAGCACCTTCATGCGCTTGATGAACCACGTCTTGAGAGCATTTCTGGGCAAGTTTGTTGTCGTTTATTTCAATGACATCCTTGTCTACTCACACAGCCTTGACGACCACGTCGACCACCTTCGCCTAGTGCTCGATTGCCTTCGACGTGAGCGCCTATTCGCCAACCTTGGCAAGTGTCATTTCTGCTCCGACACTACCAACTTCCTAGGCTACGTGGTGTACAAAGATGGATTACACGTCGACGAAGACAAAGTCAAGGCCATCAAGGAATGGCCGACGCCGACGACGCCCACCCAGGTGAGGAGCTTCCTTGGCCTCATCGGTTTCTATAGGCATTTTGTGAGGGATTTTAGCTCCATTGCAGCGCCTTTGCATGAGCTCACGATAAAAGGGACCACAATCACTTGGCTTGAGGTACACGAGAAGGCCTTCTCGGCTTTGAAGCATGCCTTGTGCCACGCGCCTCTACTCCAACTCCCTGACTTTGCCAAGCACTTTGAGGTGGAGTGTGATGCCTCTAACATTGGAATTGGAGGTGTCTTGCACCAAGAGAGAAGGCCCATTGCCTTATTTAGTGAGAAGCTCACCGGGGCCACACTCAACTACCCCACCTATGACAAGGAGTTATATGCCCTAGTTCGTGTGCTCAAGACTTGGCAACATTATCTCTGGCCAAGAGAATTTTTCATCCACAGCGCCCACGCCGCCTTGAACTATTTGAATAGCCAAGCCCACCTAAACCGACGCCATGCTCGTTGGGGGGAGTTATTTGAGACATTTCCTTATGCCGTGGTCCACAAGAATGGGAAAGAGAACGTAGTGGCCGATGCACTCTCTCGCATGTACGTTTTCTTGACTCATGTGCAAACTAAGGGTCTAGGTTTTTCTTTGATTATGGAATTATATGTTATTGATCCTTTCTTCAAGCCTATATTTGAGCATTGCCTTGTGAGCCGAGAGTTTGAGTCTTATTTCCTTAGTGAGGGTTACTTGTACAAGGCTGGACGCCTATGCATCACAGGGTCCTCCATTAGGCTCCTTTTGATCCAGGAAGCACACGATGGCCGAGGACATTTTGGGATTGGCAAGACCTTGGCCGCGCTTAGAGAGCACTTCTTCTGGCCACGTATGACCCACAAGGTGACCCGCTACTAGGGCTGTTCAAAATGGGACCGGACCGGACCGGTGAAATTACGGTCCGGTCTCCGGTCCAGGTTTTCCCCTTAATCCGGGTCCGGTCTGGTCCAAACCCGGAAAAAACCGGTCCGGAACGGTGGATCGGATTTTTTTTTTTAAATATTTTTCTTAATTTATATGTTTTTTTTATAGATATTTTTCTTAATTTAATAAGTTAGGAGTATAAATGTTTTTTAGATATTTTTTTTAGATTTTAAATAAGAATTTAATTTTTATTTTTTTTAATAAGGACCGGTCTAAACCGGACCGGACCGAATAGGTCCGGTTCGGTCCGGTCTCCGGTCCAGACTTTTGAAAAAATCCGGTCCATCGGACCGGACCAGAAATTCCGGTCCGGACCGGATGAACACCCCTACCCGCTACTGTAGGAGCTATGTGACATGCCAAAGGGCAAAAGCCAAATCTAGTCCACACGACCTCTACACGCCACTGCCCATACCCACTGCCCCTTGGGAAGACCTTTCCATGGATTTTATCACGGGTTTGCCCCTCTCTCGTCGAGGTAAAGACTCTATCTTTATGAGTGTGGATAGGTTTTATAAGATGGCACATTTTGTAGCTTGTAAGACAACCCATAATGCTAGTGAGATAGCCGATTTATTCTTTGAGCATGTGGTGCGTCTTCATGGAGTCCCACGTACCATTGTTAGTGATAGGGATTCTAAGTTCGTTGGTCATTTTTGGAGAACACTTTGGGGTAAGCTAGGCACTAAACTTCTCTTCTCCACTAGCTACCACCCCCATACCGATGGCCAAACGGAGGTCACGAATAGAACCCAAGGAGCCCTCCTTCGCACCATGCTAAAGGCCAACCCTAAGCGTTGGGAGGACTTACTATCTCTTTTGGAGTTTTCTTATAATCGATGCAGGCACACGGCGACCAAGTTGACACCATTCGAAGTGGTCTATGGAAGGAATCCCTTGACGCCACTGCATTTGTCGTCGCGCCCACTCCGAGACCCAGTGCACATCACTGCCGCCAATCGCGCCGAACAAGTGCAAGAACTCCATCGGCGAAACCGCGAGCAATTGGAAAGAAGGGCCTCGCAGTATGCCTCGCAGAAGAACACTTGCCGCCGCGTCGTTTTTGCACCTAGAGACCTTGTCTGGGTGCATTTACGAAAGAGAGGTTCCCCTTGCGGCGGAAGCACAAACTGTCACCACGTGGAGATGGTCCATTCCGCGTGATCAAGGCCATAGGGGACAATGCCTATCAACTCGAGCTCTCACCAGACTTTGGAGTCCATGCGTCCTTCAACGTAGCGGATTTGACACCATATGTTGAGCCTGAGTTTGATGATGGTGAAGCGGGGACGCTTCATAGCCAAGTGGGGGAGGATGATGCATCCCTGCCTTCCATGACGGCCATAGAGGAGGAGCATGCCATGAGCCTACGCTCAGAGGGCCCAGTGACAAGGTCTAGGTCCAAAGCCATCGTCGACGCCGTGCACTCGCTAGTCGCTCGCGTCATCGTTGGCCAAGGCTCACCAGAGACCGAGCCCCCGATTGGGTGAACCAACGTACTTATATTTCTCGTGATGTTATATTCCAAGAAAATTATTTTCCCCTTTCTAAACCTCCCTCTATTTCCTCACCCATTTCTCCTCCTCTTACCTGTTTACCTGCCCTTCCTATTTCTCTTTCCCCTCCAACTGGGCCCTCATCTCTACCAACAAATCCCCAGCCCAACACCACATCTGACCCCACTACCATCCAACCAAATTCTCCAGACATAACCCTTTCCACTTCCCCTCACTCATCTCCTATGCCCCCTGGCCCAACTAACCTTTTATCCCACACAAATCCTTCCCACATTGTTACCAGATCAAAATCCAATATTTTTAAACCTAAAACCCACACCGATGGAACTATACCATGGCCTCCACCATCTTGTTCTACCACCATCAAAATCCCAGATGAACCATCCTTTACAGAAGCTCTCAAACACCCTGTTTGGAGACAAGTCATGGCGGATTAGTTTCAAGCTCTCCTTAAGACCAAAACCTAGACTCTCGTTCCTTCCCAGTGCTCCACCAATGTTCTAGGTGTCAAGTGGGTGTTCAAAACTAAGCGGCATGCTAATGGACAGATCAAAAGGCGCAAAGCAAGGTTAGTAGCAAAAGGGTTCCATCAAGTTCATGGACTTGACTATGAGGAAACTTTCAGCCCTATGGCCAAGCCCTCTACGATACGTCTCTTGCTCTCCCTCGCGGCGATGAATCGGTGGTCGGTCCGACAACTCGACATCCACAACGCATTCTTGCACGGGACCTTGAACGAAGAAGTCTTCATCACTCAACCCCCAGGTTTTATCCATCCTAATTGCCCCTCTCATATTTGTCGACTTCATAAATCTCTTTACAGACTCAAACAGGCACCTCGTGCCTGGTTCTCTCGCCTTAGTGACTCCTTGGTCACCATGGGCTTTACACCTTCCCAAGCTGATTCATCTCTCTTTATGCATCGCCATGGTTCCTAGTCTTTGTTCATTTTGGTTTACGTTGATGATTTGCTTGTCATATCTACTACACCTTCCCGTACTGATTGTTTTGTATCCGCCTTGTCTAAGCAATTCCCAGTGAATGATCTAGGTACACTGCACTACTTCTTGGGCATTGAAGCATATCGGGACTCGTCCGACATATATCTTTCTCAATCAAAGTATATCAAGGAACTTGTTCTGTGTGGCGAAATGTCAATTTCAAAGGCAGTTCAAACTCCAATGGCAACCAACTTTGTTTCTTCTACAGAGGAGTCTCCTCCTTTCGTTGACACGTTCAAATATAGGAGTATTGTTGGAGGCTTGCAATATTTGACTTTTACACGACCCGATATTTCCTTTGATGTGAATCGCCTATGTCAATTTATGCATTTCCCTCAAGACAAACACTGGCAAGGTGTCAAGCGGATCCTTCGCTATCTGAATGCCACCGTCAATCAGCAATTTTTGTTGTCTTCTACACCAAGCTCCACGCTTTCAGCATTCTCTAATGCTGATTGGGCAGGCGATCCCCTTGATCGACATTCTACTAGTGCTTATTGTATCTTCCTTGGCCCAAATCTCATTTCATGGACTTCAAAGAAACAACCAACAGTCGCTCGATCTTCAACGGAGGCGGAATACAGGGCTATGGCTATTGCCACTTGTGAGACTTTGTGGCTTCAATCCCTCCTGGCAGAACTACGAATTCGTCTTCCTCAGCCACCAATCTTGTGGTGTGACAACTTAGGAGCCACCTACCTTGTTGTCAACCCCGTTCTTCATCATCGAATCAAACACCTAAGCCTCGACTACCACTTTGTCTGTGAGCGGGTCAAAAACAAATCTTTGCAGGTTGCCTTCATTTCTTCTCAAGATCAGAAAGCTGACCTCCTCACAAAGGCTCTTCCTACTGCTCGATTTCTACATCTGCGATCCCAACTTGGCCTTCACCCAGCTCGGATCGAGGGGGATAGTAACACATATAGAATCGTTACCAAATATTGTAATGCTTATCCTATTACTATTCTAGATGATTCTTAGAATGCACAACTGTCATGAGCTCAGCTCCCTTGACCAGCCTATATATATTGTAATTCAGAGCACTGTTGAATTAAGGAAGAATCATTTTCTCATTTCCACTACTCGTTCTGCTAGTGTGTGTGGCAGAAGTACGGTTTGAGAGGAACAAGTGGAGTGGAGTGGAGGCTTCTGCTTCTTTTCACCTGTGTATTGTATTTGTAACCCATGCTGCTTCCTAGACTAGCTCTTTTACATTCGCAACGTCGTCGTTTTACTGTTTCGTTGGGTTTCGGTTTTGCGTTTAATGAAAACCTAAAAATAACGATTCAAGCATTGAACTTGAAAGTTCATTGAGTCGGTGTGCCACTGCCGTGGAGTATGGAACTTGGAAGAGAGAAGAAGGATGGAGAGCAGAGCTCGGAGACGCATAGTTGCTCTCTCTCGACAACTCCAGCCTCAATCCACACCTAATTCTCTTCTTCTTCGCCCTGTACAATTCCATCTTCTTCCTCTCTCTCCCTTCCTCCCTCCTCTCCCTCAGCTCTGATCTTGTGAAATCCTAGAGTATGGCTTGTTGGCACCGAGGCTAGCTTCTCTTCGTCTAGACATGGTTGGTGTTGAAGCTTGGTGGGATCCAAGAACACTTCATCCTCCTCACCTTGATCTTGGCTTTGAGCTCGGTGATGGGCACGCGTCATGGACGGTGTCGGAGGCTGCATTGGCAGGCACGAGCTAGATCCTTGATGAAGCACAAGCGTGCTTACATCATCTCCTTTGTTCCAATTGACAATGACTATAGCAGGGCGTCTCTAGAATCTTTGTTCCAAATGCTGAAGTCAGCAATACTAGTTCTACTGGATAGCGGTATCAAGTTTGTTCTAGTGACACTAGGACCCAATGGAGTGTTTTTATGTTCTAGAGGTGTAATGACTCACATGAGAACCCTCTTCAGTTCAGGTTTGGATGGTACAAGGAATAACCTTTATGATGCTATAAGCAGAAACTGTCCTCCAGAACGATTCTCTAGTTTTCCACCATTTAATGGAATCTCTAATCTTTCTGTTGTGCATTATCCTGCTCTTGCTGCCTCGGTTATAAGGGTTAGTGGTACTGGTGATTGTTTGGTTGGAGGGGTTATTGCATCTCTGTGCTCAGGCTTGAATATCATGCAAAGTGAGCCGTTGGCGTTGCGGCTGCCAAAGCTGCTATTGAAGTAGAGACCAATGTGCCCTTAAAGTATAATATGGCGACTATTGCAGGTGTGGATATTAACATTTTGCTTTAAATTTCTGTTGATTAATGAGCTTGAGTGATTCTGCCAGGAATAAGGTTTTCTATGTTGTCAACTAAAAGCAAAGAAATGTTCTAAATGATGGAGGACTTGGATAGACAAATTGGAATTGTTTACATGGACTTTTTATTCGTTTCACTCTGTGCATCTGTTTTTGTTTGGTAGGTAGTATCATGTCATGATCTCTCTCCCATATTGAAATTGAACATCACTAACCCTCAGGTGTTTGTCGAACTGCAGATGATGCACGCTTGATATACTCAGCAGCCAAGTTCTTGTCTTAGAAACAACTTCATGAGAAAACGGTCAACAATATAAACCGGATTTCACAAATTGCCAGAGGTATGTTCTTCTCTGCTGAATTTGTGTACAAGCTCAACTTTCTTGTTTCCTAAGTTTTTTCCCCAATTTTAACTAGTGCAATTTAGCATCTTGGTGAAGGCATTTGCTTTCTCCAGGAATATTTTTTTTGTTCATTTACCCACTTTGTTCATTTTTGGATTTATTAGTATTTCCCCGTGTAAAAATGACTCGGAATTGAGGTCTACATTAGTATGTGGAACAAGAAAGTGAATGTCTACCGAGCTTTTTCTTTCAAGAATTATACTCACTACTAATGCGATTCATCATCTATATTTATTTGCAATTACTGATGTTGATGAAAAAGATTCACTTGTAGTACTTCGGAGATGTAATGTAAGAGCATACACAGTGGTCGGTATTTTAGCCGGACTTGTAGCATTTTTTTCAGCTTTCTCTCCTCCACATGATCTTTAAAACTCTTAACTACTTTTTCTCAATGTCCATGGTTTTTGAACCCCGGTTTTTTAATTATAACTTTATTTATCCAACAACTATTTAAATACATAATATAATATAAAATCTAAATTTCATAGTTTAAGATGTTAATTACAAACATATATTCTGTTAACATGGTATAATAATTATTAAAGAAATTTATAAATATAATTAGAATGTTTTGAATTTGTTGAATACATTATAACTTTTCACTTTTATGTGCATATTTATTTTGAAAACCTAAATTTGTAAAAATAACTATACGATTGACATTTTAAGTTTGAAATTATAATAAAATGCAAGCAAGTGAACAACACTTGACTTTATTTAATTTTGGAAACATGAATATGAAATTCAAACAAACGCAAATACATAAAAGTCGATTAGAAATGAAATCATACATAAAATTATTAATTTCCAACATATCCATATTTGAACTTCTGTCATATGTGCTCAACCAAATCTTCTTTTAGTTGTTGGTGTGTATTCCTATTTCGGTCATGTTGTTTCTTCTAGTTATGCTTGTGTATTGTATAATATTAAGTTTAATGTCTATGTCTTAATTTTCATGAATAATTTTTTAATAATTTAAATTTCATGTGGGATGTTGATGTAATATATTATTTTATGTGTAATGTTCTTTGTAATTAAAAACAATTATTGTCTAATGTCATGTAATATATTTATTTTATGTGTAAATGTATTAATTTAAATGTTTTATTTTATCTAATATATTAATTATAATATTTTATATAATACTAAAATTAATTTACATAAAGTAAATTCTGTAATCATTTTTACATATTTATATTGCTTATTTTCAATAAAAACATTTTTACAATAAATATATACAAATTTGGTGTCTATATGTAGATAAAAATATAGAAAATAATTTTTCCATCAAATTTTTTTTTCGGACTGTAAAACGGATTTAAAATAAAAAAATTCAACTTCGGTCAACTAATTATATCCACCGTTGATTTGGCATGATCCAACGTATGAAAAAACACCCCATTGCCATCAACTTTTGTATGCGTCCTGATATAACCCAAAACGACGTCGTTTTAACCCGAAAAAAATGCGTTGAGAAAACATTGCGTTATATCACTTCGTTTTTTAGCAATTTTCTAGGAAGCAACTAATGGCAGATTTTTTTATGCAATTTTCATTGTTGCTAAAAAAACTAATAGTATTGTAATATAAAGTCATTCCGTTGTGAAAGCTCTAATATTTGACTATGCATTTAGAGAATTCGGTTTGGTCCTCTAGAGTGAGAGTCAGCCCAATGTAGATAGTGAAAGGCATGATAATAGTGTACGGAGATATGAAATCTCAGCCTTAACTACGAAACTATTTAACTAAAGATAACCTCTAAGGGCTCTTTTGGTATTGATAGGAGGATATAGGTATGGATATGAATATCAATCATACACATATTTGTATTTGGTATGATCTTGATATTGATATCAAACTGATATCTTCTCTTTGATATATAGTATATGTGTGTGAGTGATATAAGAGCATTATTTTGATATATCCCACGAAATAAGCATATCAAAATATCACAGATATATATACCATTAACTGATACATTGATATCACTCATACTCATATCTTAATACGATACCAATATCTCATATCTTTTGTATCGATACCAAACGAGCATTGAATAATGCAGTTGGGTATTCAGTAAGGAATCATCCAAGATACTATAGATATAATACTTTGCGATATGAAAAAAACAATACAGTGATCCAAGAAATTAAGGAATCTTAGGTTGCGTTCAGTGTTCGTAGCATTCAAACCATGAAACACAAGATTTTATAAGAAAAATCCTCAACTATAAAGAGGAAATGCTTCATAGCCAATAAAAAAATAGGTGGTTAAAATTGGTTATTAGATTAGGGCTCCGCTCGGGAGACTTAGGATGTGTTCAGTGTTCTTAGACGAATCTAAACAAAGTTGTTTAGAGTAGCTGAAGTTGAATTAACACTAAAAAATCTAGTTGGGTATTCGGTATAATCAAGCTGAACTTATAGATGAGAGTATTACGAAAAAGGTATGAATATTTTGTGGAATTTATAATACTTTATACTAGGGGTATTCATTAACGGATATTCGATCCAATCGAGCTTATCATAACAGATTTCCTTAAAAGAAAAATCATGAAATTGATATCTCTATCCGATCTGAAAGTTCTTGGATATCTGATCTGAATACCTTGGATCAGATATCCATCTTGTGAATTCTAAATATGCAACATGTATATATATCAACAAAAAAGGCCCTTTCACTACTATAAAATACCATCACAAATTCATAATTCATCAACTTGTTTAACCATATGCTCAACATACAAATTCAAACAAAATACTTAGTAGTTTAGCCAATATAAGACTTTAGACTAACAACCAAAAAAGCAACAAAACACTTTCAAAGTCTAAACTTAGCAGATCTATTCGAGACAACTGTCTTAGGTACCCTATGCAATCTTACAATTTCACAAGAGAATAATTCAGCCAAATGTGATGCATTGTCGGTTTTATTACGAGTTATTTCCTTTAGTGTGTTCATCCTTTGGCACTGATTTGTCTTTCGAGTTCTTTGGTGTGTTTATCCAATTGAACGTCGACTGCCTATCTTGTTCAAGTTCTTCAATAAAAGCATATCGTGTGTCAGTTTGCCATCATTTCAATTCAGCCAAAATACTTCAAATGTTGTCATTCTTGGATATTTCAATAGAAAATGACTTCTTTGACACCGATGCGACAAAACAATGATCTGATTCTCATCACCAAAAATACTTAGACAAAAAGCGGTCTTGGGCGTGGATAAATGCACCACCCCCAAGCTACAAAGTTCGGATAAACTCACCGATCAAGACGTTGAACACTATGGCAACCCAAAGCTTCTCTTGGAGAAAACTCAAGGTTTTTTAGCAATACTCAATGCGCCTAATGATGTGAAACAAGGGGTTGAATGCCCTTGTCTCACAAGCTTGAGCTTCGGATCGTGGCACAAGTAGGCTTGAACTTCTTCTTGGGGCTCCGGCTGGCCTGGGAAGCTCCTTGAGGATGGATTGAAGGCGGAAGCAAGAGCTTGGACCATCGAGAAGAGCAAGGGGCCAGCCGAGAGGGTGCTTTGGCTAGCCGAGGTGGAGTAAGGGGCCAAGGGAACCTCTTCTAGAGGTTCCTTGGCTGTCTTCTTCTTGGAACACAAACAAGAGATTGATTGAATGAGAGTTGCATGAGATTTGAGAGAAAGAAGGACATATTTTTGAATGCTTGGGGTTGATAGATAAGTGGAGGCCTTAGGGAGGTATTCCTCAACCTAAGGAAAATATTCCACTTCTTAATTCGTTAACCAAATGAACAAGGTAGCGAAGAGTTGGCTTAAATAGTTAGGGTTTCTAATGGACTAGGATCCCATGTGCAAATGGGTCCACACGCCCAAAATAGAAAGGCACAAACATAATTAATTGACTAAAAGGGAAATGAGGATAAAAGCCTTGGAGGCTTGGATAGATGCGGCCATTAAGCCGGGCATGGGCCGCGCGCGCCTATGGGTGTCTTGGCAGCAAGGGCGCGGCGAATTTCATGGGGCTTGGCCGTGGCCAAGTGATGGCCTTGATGAGTGCTTCAGCCAAAGTGTTGATGGAGGTTGGCATCCCTCAATGTGGAGGCGAGGTGCCCATGGCTCGTCGGTGTCATTGATGGAGGACAATGGGGGTTGGAATCCATCATTCTCCCCTTCTTGAGGTAGAATTGTCCTCAATTTGTCATCGGGAACTGGGGGCATATAAGGCCCGAAGAGGACGGCCAATGTGAGAGTGGGGTGGGCGCCGTAGTCCTCGGGAGCCATGGCTGCATGGGCAGGGCTTGGAGCGGCGCCGGGCTGAAAATTTCGCCAAAGGTGGAAGCATGTTCGCCAATGTCCTAGGACAAGCAAACTCAACAAGCAAAGGGAAGGTCATCCAACGGTGCGGTGGGGCCCTAAGGATGGCTCTAAGCAAGGCATCGGGGTGGTGTGGCTACTAATGTCAAAGATAAGGCTCTTCCCAAATTACAGCCACAAAATCCTCCAAAAATGACCCACAACGCTAGGATCCCAATCCAACACAAGCATGAGGGATTCCATGTAAGATTACTCCGGGGTCAAAGGCAAGGGTAACTAGCTCGTGTGCAAGGTGTGTAGGGCCACAAGGAATGCCATGATCCATGCTAGGGAGGTGTGCAAGGAATGCCATGATCCCTCCCCTTCTTAAGCGTGGGCAATCCAGTTAGAAAGACTATGGCTAAGTCTTCCCAAGGGGTGGGTGGGAGAGATAGGGGTGTGTAAGGACCGTGAGGGTGAGACCTAGGCAAAATTGGAGCAAGTGTAGGCCAAAAGACATAATCCTCAAATATTGTCATGTGTGTTGTGTTCCCAAACTCTCTACGGGTCTCATGGGCATCCTTAATCAAAAAGTGCCTAAAGGAGGCCCTAAGGACACAATGCTCACCCACTCGGATAAGGAACCCATCATCCGAATAAAAGCCCGCAAGGTCATCCAAAGTGGTATACTCGGCTAAGGTAGGGCTAAAAGGGGTGTCATGAGCATGTAAAGAAATAGTAAGGAAAAACTCCAAAATGTGATTATGACAATGAGAAGGAAGCACATACCTCCTAGACAAGATGTCGGCAATCTTGTCTTGGCTCTTCTTGTGCTTGACACCAAACGACCAAGTCTCCATAAGCTCCATCCCACGCACATGGCTCCGGCTAATGTGGGCGTGTATCTTCAAGTGGACAAGAACTTCATAATGAGCGTGGAGGAAGAGCTCTGTGGGTTGTGAAGAAATGAGGCGCCGACCTCTTTGGTAATGGGGCAATGGTGAGGTCCCGAGTGGTAACAAGGGTGCCGGCCTAGGCGGAAGCAATGCCACACCTTCCATAGTGGAGCGGCAAAGGGGAGGCTCCAAGGGGAAACAAGGGCTCCAAGCTTGAGGTGCCGGCGGAAGGTGGCGGTGGTGAGCCAAGGGGGGCCGTTGCTCCCACGCCCTTGTAGGGCAGTCGGGGGGACGCATGCTGCCTGAGGGCGGGATGCCGCCGACACGGGAGCCGCGTCACTAAGGGTGGCAGTCGTGCCGGTGGTGAGTGCGCCGGATGGTGGCTGGCCGCTGTTGGCCGCACAATTGCCCTTGCCCTTGTGGTGAGGCGACGGGGTGTGGCCGGAGATGGAGGCCTTAACGTGGTTGTGAGGCGCCGAGGGCAACAATGACGCCGACCAAGGTGGCAACAAGACGCAAGCCTCCTTCGGTGATGCAACCATGGGGCGCCGGCCTTCGTGGGATGGGTCTTTGGGGAGGCGCTAGAAGGGAACACGGGACCGCTTGCGGCAATGGGCGGCGGCCAGCCAAGTTGGGGTTGAGCCAAGGGTGCGGCCAGCCAAGTTGACAATAAGGCACCGTCCTCCTTGGTGGTGAGGCAAGGGTGTGGCACCAAGGGGGAGGTCGGGGCCGTGCCGGTGGTGAGCGCGCCGGGCGGTGGCTGAGAACGGGTGGCCGTGATGATGAGTCCCGGTGATTGACCATCAAGGCGCCGACGCATTAATGCCACGACACTCAAGCATCGACCATGCTTCGATTTCAAGGCATTCATGCGCACGCCTATATTCAAGCCTCTAAGGCTTTTATCCTCATTGTATTTTTGGTTATTTATTTTCTTTAGTCTAGTCTTGCCTTAGTGAGTGTGAAGAGCCATTTGCACATGGGCTACAACTCACTAAGGCCCATTAGAAGCTTTCCCTTGTTGGCTTGATGCCTAGACTATTTAAAGCCATCATTGGCTTCCTTGTTCATGTGGTTGAAGATTATAGTAGTGGAATATTTCCCTTAGGTTGAGTATATCTCCCTAAGGCCTCCACTTACTTCTATCACCCCAAGCATTCAAATCTCTCCTTCTTCCTCTCAATCTCATCTACTCTCAAGCGAACTCACTCAAACCCTTGCATTCAAGCTCAACTAGCCAAGGAACCTCTAAAGGAGGTTCCCTTGGTGATGTGACCCTACCTCCCATGACGGCCCAAGACGAGGAAGAAGCCATGACCGTGAGCTTAGAAAAGCCAATGACGAAGACCACGATCTTCGTCATGCCCCTCGCATCTGGAACAGAGTCCGCGATCTCATTCAAGCGTCTCTACCCAAGACCAAAGATCGCGTGCCTCGCCGCGTCTTCCTTCAAGCGACTCAATGTTGAACGCGATCTCCTTCAAGTGACTCAACCTCCTTCAATGTTGATCGCATTCTATCTGAAAATTCTCGTTTTAATAGTTTTGAGACATTTTCTATATTTGGTATTATTGCGTATTTTAGATAGTTTCCTTTTATAGTCTTTTCTATTTTTGGGTTTGTGCCTTTTGCATGCTTGCATGGGCTTGCCCATAGGTTCGTCTCGGTTCAAGCCCTTTAATTCAAGGTTTCAAGTCGAGTGTTTATCCTCCTTCCCTTGATCGGACGTCAAAACCCTCTATCTTCGCATCCCCTTCACTCCGCCGTCGACGCTACGGCAAACGCTTGAACCTTCAAGCCATTCTTCCTTCACAACTCCCTTCAACCGCAGTCGATGCTATGACACCCACAGTTGACGCTACGACACCAACGACTTGTCTCTTCAAGTCATCTATCCCCTCATCAAATCGCTTCCGCCAACAACCTCTTTCACTGCGTTCACCACCGCACCAACACCGTGTTCACCACCACGTTCATCATCGCGTTCATCAACGCGTTCGCCATCTTCTTCACTGCTGTGACATTCAATGTGACTTATCACCCAAGACTAGATCCCAAGGCGCCACCTTTTGACAATTGGCTTGTCATCGGAGGCTAGAACACATCAACTGGCATCAGAGCCCAGCAGTCTTGTAAGTGACGAACTCAAGTTTGCATTTTTTTCACAATTTTTCTTGACCCCCATCGTTTGCTTTCATAAAGATCTCACGAGAAAATAAGAGAAAAACCAGAATTTCCATCTTTGCAACACCTTCGGTTTCTACAAGATCCAATCTTGGCCGAAATTTTTTTCCTTGTTCCCTAAGTTTTGGTGTGTTAGGTAATTTGTTATCTTGCATGCTAGAATATTTTGTTTCCTTATTTCACGCGTGGATAGAGTTTCCTTGTTTGCTAGAGTTTACTTTTTAGTTAAGTTAACCGAATTTCCTTATAAGATATCATATCAAATCTTATCTACTCTCTCATACCTCTAAGATCACACTTATGATATTCTTGTTACTTAGACCAATTTTGTTTTTGTTTCCTTTTGCAAATCCGAAAAGATCAAAAGATAAGATCTCGGATATTAAAAAAAAAAGTTTCCAAAGTTAGGGAAAGACAAAATAAGGCAACCCTAACCTACTCTCAGTCTAAGCTCATCTTCTCAACCTCTCCACCGTCTAGGTCAAGCTTCCTAGAAGGTACTTTTTTGCTTATTAGGTTGCTTTGTTTATGTTTGTTTTAGGGTTTCAATTTGTTATTGTTTGTTTGATTGCAACTTGCTTGATACACCATCTCTTGTCAAGCCAAGCCTCCCTCACGGCAAGCCCAAACTAGCCCTACCTACGTGAACTTTGTGACTTGACTAGTGATTTGCTTGGTTGTTGTTCTTCGTTGTCTTTTGGTTCGTTTTTACTCCCATGTCTGGCCATATTGTTATAGGTACCATGACAATTGAACAGGGTGAAAACCAACCTGGAGTCGACAACAACAACCCACCTCAACCACCGTTGGATTTACCACAAGACCAACCACTGGTTGACCCTCTACAACAGGACCCTCTCATCGCGTTGTTTGAGGAGCAAAGGGAGATTAGAGCCCTTAGACAAGAGAACGCAGCTTTGAGAGCCCAACAACGCGATGCACAACTCATCGGCTCAACCACGAGCCACCGACGCGTCGGCTCAACCACGAGCCACCGACGCCGGTCCATCAAAGACACGAGTCGACAAAGGCAATGAATCATGCCTTCAACATCTCATCATCAACCACAACTCCATCGTCTGTAGAGTGTCATCGAGAGTCGCCAAGGCTTCCCACGCGGACCGCTAAATTCCCAGAGCCACACCCGCTGGCTTCGACAACGGCTCCGACTACGACCGCGACGCCGAGGACACTCAAGGTGAGTATTCTGAACCATACAACTTTGATGATCGCTATGCCTCTAGGAGAACCCAGAGACGCATACCGGACTCAGCGCCACGCGAAGGCCGCCCTCGCCGAGCCGAGCCAGCCGACGCGACGCCAAGGAGACCCAGTCGCCGACCAAGTGGGCATACGCGACGCGATGAGACCAACTTGCGGACACCAACTACCCAGCCACGGAGCCAGGATGTACGCGATCACCTTCGACACCAAAGTGTTCGGACGCCGCGTTACGGATCTGATGGCTACGCGTCGATCACACCCAATGTCCACGACGACTTCGACGAGTATGACGACGAAGAGATCGAGGACTCAGGTATTGTCAACCCTAATTTTTTTCACCCCCCTCTTGGAGATCCATTAGAATTGCAGGATCGCCCTTCGGATTGGATACCTCCACCGCGTCTCCATCCCCAAGGAGAACGCATTCGTGACATTGGCGGCGAGCTCCGCGATGTTATGCACAAAGACATTCGACGCGACAACTACGATGCCCAGTCACGAAGACGTCAATGCGATGACTCCTACGTGCCCAGGGATAAGTATGTCCGCGAAGATCGCCAAGAACGCGATAGACTCCAGGTTGGACGCGATAGACCACATGAAGTGCGCGCCTTTGAGAACCCTCTCTACGACATCGCGCCAAACAACGCGTTCAACCAAGCACCTACCCAGCCTCGATTCCAATGCCACCAAGTTAAGGTAAAAATCGAGCATTTTCATGGTGAATACAACCCCTCTGTTTTTATTGAATGGGTGCAGGCTACGGAGTACACACTTCGATATTGTCGAGTGCCCCCCGAGGAGCATGTCGACGCCGCGACACTTAACTTCTGAGGAGCCGCCCCCGTTTGGTGGCATAGATTTGAAGATGACTGTGTGCGTCGCCATATGACCAGAGTCACAGAATGGCATCAACTAGTCTACGTGATGACCAAGAAATACGTGCCTCCAGACTATAGGCATCAACTGAGAATGGAGATAGCCATGGCTCGCCAAGGGTCGATGTCTCCCCTCGAGTTCTTTTCCAAGCTTGAAGACATGTATTACAAGGCCAACATCTCCGTTGCACCATCGACTTTGAGGACAAAATTCTTGAGTGGCTTGAACACCAACATCCGTGATCAACTCGAGATTTTCCCCATCAAAGATTTGAACACCCTCACACACACGGCGATGCAAATTCCTACCCAAATCACTCGCCGAAAATCTTACACATCTCCAAGTGGCCAACAAAGGTATTCTTCTAACCTTAGTGGATTACCTTCTACTAATGTTCACCCTAGTGTCCCAACCATAGCCGCGTCGAGCCAAGCTCCCGAAGCGAAGCCGTCGATGCCACACACTGCACCGCGCCAGACTGCGCCCACACAACCCCCAGTGGGCACCGATCGTGCATGCGACCTTGAGTGTTACAAATGTGGTGGACGAGGCCACTACAAAAAGGATTGCCCCAATGCGTGCAAGGTCTTGCTCTCTACCGTCGCCGCCTCCTATGAGTCATGCGACGACGAGGAGGGCGCCCTTGAGCCCATCAAGGAGGGCAACCAAGAGGTAGATGACGCCTATGACTGCGTACCCGCTTCTCTGCACGCGGGCACACCATTGAGCTTGGTGACGCATCGTCTCCTCACAATCAAGGACGCGAGCTTACGCGACCAATGCGAGAACTTGTTCTACACAAGTGCTCTCGTCCACACAGCTTCCTTGAGTGTCATAGTTGATGGAGGCTCGTGTGCTAACATTGTCAATGAGAAGGTCGTGACACACTTCAAGTTGCTTACGACGCCTCATCCCCAGCCTTATGCCCTCTAATGGTCGAAGGCTCTTGCTTCGGCGTCCATGGCAGTTCGATCGTCGAATACTTCACGATGGGTATCTAAACACATATGTGTTTACCTACCACGAGAAGCGCGTGACTCTCGTACCAATGAATTCCCATGAGATTTTACAGGATCAGGTCGAGCGTGATAAAGACAAGACATTGGATGCGGCAAAGACCGCGTCAACACCACCGCGACCCACCTCACATCCCGGAGCTTCTTCCTTGCGGCAACAACTCGTCTCACACAACGACGCATCCCAGGAACACACGCGTTGCAGAGACAAGGGGAGTGTCGCGCCTCCGACCACTGCGTTGTCGGGCCGTTGTGATCACCAGGTGTTTCTCGCATGGCCCAAGGACTTCATTGCCCGTTTGAACAACAAGGTGCCAACTCGAGGCATGCACTACTCCCACATCGCCGCGCCTTTTCCACAACCTGTCGCCTCGTTGCAAGGAGAGTTCACAGCGGATTTGCCAGCGAAGCCACCAAACACGCTACCACCCTTGCATAGCATTCAACACACAATCAATTGGGTGTTTGGTGCCTATCCGCCACGCTTCGGCCCAAAATTTGTGTTTGACACCGGAGATCTCGCGTGGGAGCACTTGCACGAGAATGTCGTGCAACAGATCAACGATGGTGAAGCGGAGACGCTTCACAGCCAAGTGGGGGAGGGTGATGTGACCCTGCCTCCCATGACGGCCCAAGACGAGGAAGAAGCCATGACCGTGAGCTCAGAAAAGCCAAGTATGAAGACCGCGATCTTCGTCATGCCCCTCGCATCTGGAACAGAGTCTGCGATCTCATTCAAGCGTCTCTACCCAAGACCAAAGATTGCGTGCCTCGACACGTCTTCCTTCAAGCGATTCAATGTTGAACGCGATCTCCTTCAAGCGACTCAACCGCCTTCAATGCTGATCGCGTTCTATCTGAAGATTCTCGTTTTCATAGTTTTGAGACATTTTCTATATTTGGTATTATTGCGTATTTTAGATAGTTTCCTTTTATAGTCTTTTCTATTTTTGGGTTTGTGCCTTTTGCATGCTTGCATGGGCTAGCCCATAGGTTCATCTCGGTCCAAGCCCATTAGGTCTTGGCCGAGTTCTTTGGCTATTTAAAGCCTCCATTGTTATTGTTATTTCCTTACGTTCAATTTAATTCAAGGTTTCAAGTCGAATGTTTATCCTCCTTCCCTTGATCGGACGTCAAAACCCTATATCTTCGCATCCCCTTCACTCCGCCGCCGACGCTACGACAAATGCTTGAACCTTCAAGCCAGTCTTCCTTCGCATCTCCCTTCAACCACAGTCGACGCTATGACACCCGCAGTCAATGCTACGACACCCGCAGTCGACGCTACGACACCAACGACTTGTCTCTTCAAGTCATCTATCCCCTCATCAAATCGCTTCCGCCAACGCTATCCTATCGCCCCAACAACCGCTTCCACCGCGTTCACCACCGCACCAACACCGTTTTCACCACCACGTTCATCATCGTGTTCATCAACGCGTTCACCATCTTCTTCACTACTGTGACGTTCAACGTGACTTCTCCCCAAGACTAGATCCCAAGGCGCCACCTTTTGACAATTGGCTTGTCATCGGAGGCAAGAACACATCACTTGGCCTTCTAGCCGAGAGCCGTCGACAACTCCTTGTCCGCCGCAGGTCATACCCTCCCTCGTCTCTCCTCTCTCCCTCTCGGCCGTGAGTCTCTCTCAAGCATCATTTGGCGGGCTAGCAACCTCAAGAAGGAAGGAAAAGTCTAGCTTGGCCATGATCTAGCTCACTTGGGAAGAAGAACCTTCTCTTGGGGGTTTGATTCTCATCAATTGGTATCAAGAGCCAAAGCCCAAGCTAAGTCCCCTTTCTCCTCTTTCAAATTCAGTTTTTATGCTCATTTCCTCTCTTGCTAGCTTGATTTTTTCTTGTTCCTTCTTGTTTTTGGTTTCAGTTTTCATTCTCAGTTTTTCTTTGTTTCCATGCCTTTTTTGCTTATTTTCATGCTACCTTAGTGTTTATTTTAGTTGCCTTGTTCATCCCTCCCAAACCCACCCTCAAAAACCACAACAAATTAGCTTTCCGTCGCCCACCACCACCACCGGCGACCGGACCACCGCGTCCGCCGCCTTGCTGCCACCAACCACCACCCAACTGCCACCCCTCCCTTCCCCATGGCTGACCGTGTGCCCCTCTCCCATTGCTAGCTCCATTTTGAATTGCTAAGTGGTGCATGTGACAAGGCTATTTTTGGCTAAGCTTTAAGTTGCTTTCTTCCTTTGCAATTTTGGTTGCCTTAAGCTATTTGGGTAAATGACAAAATGGAGTCTTGGCTGATTTGTTTGGGTTAGAGAAGCTAGAAAGCTAGCCATTGTAAGGTTCAAAAAATGGTAGATTAAAGTGGCAAGTCAACCATTCTCTTTCTCCCTTCTTAAGCTTTGTCCCACCCCAAAAAGGGACATAGCCACTCACCAACAAACCCCTTGTTGCCAACCATTTGCAGCCCCAACAAACGTGTGGCCCCACCCTTCAATTTGGCATCCTTCATTAAATTAATTGAAAAAGGTTAAGGAAAATCAAGAGGCCAAGAAAAAGGCAAAGGCCCAATTCAAAAAAAAAAAAACAGAATTGTAGCTTTTCGGTTAGGCCACAACAATTCACATCCATCTTGTAGGCTTTCTTCCTTCACTTGGCAACTTGGGCCACTAAGCCTACCTCCCATTTTCTTCTAAGTTGTTTGCCACTCCATTTTCTTCCCTTTCATTGCCCATATGGAAGCCCACTACCTCTCTCTCCCTTACCCATCATTCTAAGTTTCAAGTTGAATTTTACCCCTTAGCCTAAGTCTCTCATTTTTGGAAAGTTTGGAAAGCACTCAAGTCCTAGTCACACTTGGCACATCACATGCTCCACTGAGGCCTAACATTTCCATCCCTTGCACCTTGCTTTTGCATTCGGCGGTTTGTCTTTGGCCCGTGTGTTCCCTTGCTTGTGTACCATTGTGTTTTGCTCCTCCAAAGTCGTGGCCTTGCCCTCTTTACTTTGACCTTGTATTTGCTTGTCCTAGGCCTAGCTTGTCCTTTACTTGAGCCTTCATTGTTTCCTTAAGCTTGTTTGTCCTAAGCCTAAGTGATGCGGGGATTAGCCGCGAGTGGCCCGATCTAGACGCCAAGAGACTCGAATGGAAGATGGAGGTGGAAACAAGAGAAACACAAATGAAACAAGTTAGCAAATGAGAAGAAACAAAGAAATAAACAAGGATATAGGAACAACCGAAAGATGCAATGGAGAGACCCTTGGCAAACAATGTCGCCAATAACCAAACCAATGTGCACAAACGACCTTTCCTTCTACAATCTCCCACAAAGATGGACGTGGTGTCCAAAGAGCAAGAGAAGGAGGCTTGTGAAGCCTTGGAGCACCAAGATCATAGAGGAAATTGACACAACGCAAGAGCAACCAAGCAAGTTTGAATCAACTTTGAGAAAACACTCCCATGGAGCTCTCAATCTTCATAATGCATAAAGCAAGGTTCATAACATGGGAAAAACTGAGTTACAAAGGAAGCTAAAGGTCTTAAATAGGCTAAGGGGGCGGCCCATAAAAGCCCAACAAGAACCGAGACAAAAAGAGGCTAACTGAGGGAAACTCGGTCCCAGACCCGGCCGAGTTTCAGGCCGCGTCAGGATAGCTGAGGGAAACTCGGCCCCAGACCCGGCCGAGTTTCAGGCCGCGTCAGGATAGCTGAGGGAAACTCGGCCCCAGACCCGGCCGAGTTTCAGGCCGAGTCAGGGCCCTCCAACCCTTGAGTGCTTTGTTCGTCTTGGCTCGGTTTGGCTTGAAAGGTCACCAACGTCGTTAGCTTCGTCTCGGTGAAGTCTTCAACTTGGGCGGGTTCCCTTGAGACATGTTGGCTAGCCAAGTTCTCGAACTCTTCTTGCATGAGCTTGGCTTGAGCTCTTGTGAGTGGCCCACCTCCTCTTGCGGGCACCTTGGTTGAAGTTTTGGATGCTCCCGCATCATTCTCCCCTTCTTGAAAAGGATTCGACCTCGAATCATCGTCTTCCTCCTCAGAGAGATATGGGGTGAGGTCGGCGACATTGAATGTGGGGCTAACTCCATAATCGTCCGGTAGCTCCAAGACGTAAGCATTGTCTCCAACACGGCGTAGTACTTTGAAGGGGCCATCTCCTCTTGGTGAAAGCTTGGACTTGCGCTTCTCGGGAAAATGCTCCTTCCTCAAATGCACCCACACAAGATTTCCGGGTTGAAACACCAAGCGGCGGCGCCCTTTGTTGGCCTTGGCTGCGTTGCGCGCCGCCTTGACATGAAGCTTGTCCCTCGTGCGCTCATGTAGCTCCTTGATGAACTCCAAATGTTTACCTTCTTGTATGAGCACTCCTCCAATGCCAATCCCACTAGCATCACATTCCACTTCAAAGGGCCGTGTGAAATCCGGGAGAGCTAACAACGGTGCTTGGGTTAGCTTCTCCTTCAAGTTGTTGAATGCTCTTTCTTGGGCTTCCTCCCATTTGAATGGACTGTTTTTCTTTGTAATCTCGGTCAAGGGGGCAGCAATGGTGCTAAAGTCCTTGACAAATCTCCTATAAAAGCTCGCTAGTCCATGGAAGCTCCTCACTTGGCTAATGGAAGTCGGTGTTGGCCAATCTTGAATTGCCTTGATCTTCTCTTCATCCACTTGCAGCCCTTGTGTACTCACTACAAAACCAAGAAAAATGACCTCACTAGTGTAAAAGTCACATTTCCTCAAGTTGGCATACAAGCGCTCTACTCTAAGAGTAGAAAGGACTTCCCTTATGTGCCTCTCATGCTCCTCTTGGGTCCTGCTGTAGATAAGAATGTCATCAAAGTATACTACAACAAATTTCCCAATATAGTTCCTCAAAATATAATTCATTAGTCTCATAAAAGTAGAGGGAGCATTTGTCAAACCAAATGGCATTACAAGCCACTCATAGAGCCCAAACTTCGTCTTGAAGGCTGTTTTCCATTCGTCTCCTTCCTTCACCCGGATTTGATGGTATCCACTCCTTAGATCAATCTTTGTGAAGATGGTGGCACCATAGAGCTCATCTAGCATGTCGTCCAACCTAGGAATGGGATGGCGGTACTTGATGGTGATGTTGTTGATGGCTCTACAATCAATACACATCCGCCATGTGTTGTCCTTCTTAGGCACAAGTAGGACCGGTACGGCACAAGGTGATAGGCTCTCTCGCACATAACCCTTATCTAGGAGTTCTTGCACTTGGTTTTGGATCTCTTGGCTCTCCTTAGGGTTCATCCTATAAGCGGGCCTATTGGGTAGGGTGGCACCGGGGATAAGGTCAATTTGGTGCTCTATGCCTCTCAATGGGGGTAGGCCATGGGGTATCTCATCCGGAAACACATCACTAAACTCCTCAAGAAGGGCTTGGATTCTAGGGGGTAGTGTAGCCTTGTCCTCTTCACTTAGCATGGTTAGGTCTTTGCACAATAGCATAAGGGTGGTGTCTAGGGGTAGGTACATACCTTGTAGCTCACTCTTGGACGCTACTAAAGACCCTTGAAGGTTGGGTGGCTAAAGCTTGGCTCGGTTTGGTCATGGATGGTGATTGGGTTTCCGAAGCCTTCCCCTCCTTCACATTCTCCTCTTCCCTTCCCGTGGCCTTTCTCTTCTCATACTCCTTTGCCACTTGAGATGGCGTCATAGGCTTGAGCACAATAGATTTTCCATTGAAGGTGAAGGAATGGCGGTTGGTTAGACCATCATGCGTCACCTTCCTATCATATTGCCACGGACGACCTAGTAAGATATGACAAGCTTGCATAGGCACTACATCACACAAAATAGTATCTTCATAGTGCCCTAGTGTCATAGTGACCTTAACTTGCTTGGTAACCCTCAATTCAGCACAATCATTCATCCAGTGCAATCTATAAGGCCTAGGGTGACGAATTGTAGGAAGTTGTAATTTTTGAGCCATTTCAGAACTAGCAATATTACAACAACTTCCTCCATCTATGATCATATTACACACCTTGCCTTTTACCAAACAACGAGTATGAAACAAATTTTCTCGTTGATTATCTTCACATGGGGCCGGTTTCACATGCATAGTTCTCCTAACAATCAATGACTCACCATGCTCATACTCAATTTCATTCTCATCATCCAAATCATTGTCATGCAGCTTATCATCATCACAAACATCATGCTCATCATCACATTCAGATTCAGATTCATAAAGTCCTAGGGAATTAATCATGAGAGTTCTAGTGTTAGGACATTCCCTAGCAACATGACCTCTACCTTGGCATTTATAACACACAATGTCTCTAGCTCTAGTGGGAGGGTTAGAAGTACTCCCTTTGGGGCCATTGGAGGCCACGGCTGGCCTTGGGCTTGGTGCGGAGGGTGTTGGTTGAACATTCTTCTTTGGCCCTCCTTGCTCCCAATGAGGCTTGGATGGTTGCCCCTTGTCCTTTGCTTGAAAAGGCTCTCTTCCATAGGGTTGGTAGCCTCGGTTTTGATTTGGACCCTTCCAAGAGTTGGGCATCCCACTTTGCATTCTTCCTCCTTGGTACCTACCCTTATTTCTCTTCTCAATTTTGACGGCTAAGTGGAGCAATTTTGTCATGGTAGCATATGGGAACATATCTATTTCATTAGCCAATTGAGAATTAAGGACTCGAAGGTACCTAGCCATGGTGGTCTCTTCATCTTCATCCACGTTGGCCCTAACCATAGCAACTT
This sequence comes from Rheum nobile, assembly GCA_027886185.1. Taxonomy (NCBI): domain Eukaryota; kingdom Viridiplantae; phylum Streptophyta; class Magnoliopsida; order Caryophyllales; family Polygonaceae; genus Rheum; species Rheum nobile. The sequence continues at coordinate 949,535 of WOAB01000072.1, read as the reverse complement.
GCATAGCATTGTAGGTCTCTTCGGCACTCATGAACCCTTGCTTCAAATTCTCTAGTCTTTGTCTTAGCTCTCGTGCATGGTGTTGTGGCACGAAACGAGCTCTCATCATGGCTTTCATTTGGTCCCATGTGGCCACGGCTGGATCAAGGGCTCGTCTCCTTTCTTTCACAAGGTTATCCCACCAAATTAGTGCATAACCATTGAATTCAAGGGTGGCGAGTTGTACCTTCTTGTGCTCGGGAAAATTGTGGCAACTCCAAATTTGTTCGATTTTTGTCTCCCAATCCATGTACACATCCGGATCACATTTGCCTTCAAAGGATGGGATCTTCACTTTGATTTTGCCAATACCATCTTGCTCGGGTTCTCGACCTCCTCTTCCTAGGTAGCCACGACGGGGCATAGGCTCCCATTCTTCATCTTCCCATTCCTCTTCCTCTTCATGGGTACGCCTTGGATCCTCATAATAGCCACGTCTTGGCTCCTCACGATAGGTGCGCCTTGACCCCTGAAATCTATTAAAAGGGTTAGGAGCAAAAGGTCTCCCTCCTTGCCCAGGGGAAGTGGTGGCCGCGGGCACTTGGTGCGCTTGGAGAGGCACGGTGTTGGAAGGTCCTCCCGGCTCGAGGTTGGAGCCTAGGGGCACGGATATGGGTGCGGTCGGCCTTGCCTCCAATGCTCCAATCCGGTGGGTCAATTGGGCGAGGTTGTCCGACATCGTCTTAAGCATGGTGAACATCTCGGGGGTCACCACGGGGGACCCTTCTTCGGTTGATGGGGTGTCATCACCTTCATTAGCCATGATCAACAAACTCAAAGAAAACAAATTAGGGTTAGTGAAAACAAAGCAATCCTCACAAGTGTTTGATCACTCACTCTCTTGTTGATTCGATACAAGCTTTGGAATGTAAGGTTGCCTTGAGAGAGACAAAATCTTCAATAGAACTTGGTGAACTTAGACAACACAAACCAAAGGTGAGAATAACTCTTGGATCATAGAGAATGACAATGCAATTGGGTGGAACTAAAGTATGTGTTTGGACGTGGAAATGAGCCCAAGGGACACACAATGGAAGCTCAAACACAATTGGACCCAATACGATCACACAAGAAGACTCAATGAAAAAGTGTTTAGAAGACCCAACAAAGCAATGTTATATCTAGCATGTAATACCAATGCTCATGACTTGTGAACAATTGCCAATGATATGAAATGTGTTTAGGCAAGGTGAGTAGGGTATTAACCTTGGGCTAGGATGATCAAGTCTTCAAGAACACTTAATGATATCAAGAGAAAGCAACAATAAACACATACACATTTGTCTTTCTTTTCTTCTTCCTTTTTTTTTGATCTCGTTTTTTTTTTTTTTTTTTTTTTTTTTTTTTTTGCTGACTTTCTTTCCCTTCTCTTTTTTTTTGTAGGGAAAAACGTGCAATAACAAGAAAATAGAAGACAAGTGTGTGGGCTTTCTTTTCTTGGCTTCCCTTGGTTTTGGAAGAAATGGGCTGATTTGTGTGGGTATAGTGGGTGGCCGAAATAGGCTTCTCCTTTCTTCTCTTTGTGTTGACTTGGACCTCCTTGGAGCAAAGAAAATGCTGATTTTGGAGGCTAAAAAGGTGTGGGCCGAAATGGAAAGAGGGGAGAAAGAAGCTTGGATACTTGCCACTAATAGCAATAGGTAGCTTTCAAGCTCTCTTCCACATACAAGGCTGCAAAGGGTTGATTTTGGCACTTTCCCAATCTAACTAAGACAACCAAAGAGTGAAAGATAGAAAGCAATGTGGTCTTATGCCAAAATTGCACAAAATCACATGCACACTTTAAGCTTCAAGATTCAAACATTCAAAGGACATGGCTGGGAACGGATGGGGCTGGTGGTGGTGGCTGCTTGGTGGTGGTGGTGGTGGCAAGGCGGTGGACAAGGAGGCGGAGGGTGGTCCGGTCGCCGGTTTTTTTTTTTTTGGTTTTTTGTTTAGATTTTGCGAGGCTTGTTGGTAGGGCTTTCTTTTTGGGTTTTTTTTGAAATGGTGATGGCAATATCAAGCAAGCAAAGTCCACAAATACACAAGCACAAGCAAAACAAGACTAGAAACAACAAAGCAAGAAAAACACAAGAAGAACACAAGAAATGGAAAGAAGGCTCAAAGGAGCTAACCAAGGTGGTGGCTCGGCTGAGTGGTGGTGGCTCGGCGTCGAGATGGCTCTGATACCAATTTGATGCGGGGATTAGCCGCGAGTGGCCCGATCTAGACGCCAAGAGACTCGAATGGAAGATGGAGGTGGAAACAAGAGAAACACAAAGGAAACAAGTTAGCAAATGAGAAGAAACAAAGAAATAAACAAGGATATAGGAACAACCGAAAGATGCAATGGAGAGACCCTTGGCAAACAATGTCGCCAATAACCAAACCAATGTGCACAAACGACCTTTCCTTCTACAATCTCCCACAACGATGGACGTGTCCAAAGAGCAAGAGAAGGAGGCTTGTGAAGCCTTGGAGCACCAAGATCATAGAGGAAATTGACACAACGCAAGAGCAACCAAGCAAGTTTGAATCAACTTTGAGAAAACACTCCCATGGAGCTCTCAATCTTCATAATGCATAAAGCAAGGTTCATAACATGGGAAAAACTGAGTTACAAAGGAAGCTAAAGGTCTTAAATAGGCTAAGGGGGCGGCCCATAAAAGCCCAACAAGAACCGAGACAAAAAGAGGCTAACTGAGGGAAACTCGGTCCCAGACCCGGCCGAGTTTCAGGCCGCGTCAGGATAGCTGAGGGAAACTCGGCCCCAGACCCGGCCGAGTTTCAGGCCGCGTCAGGATAGCTGAGGGAAACTCGGCCCCAGACCCGGCCGAGTTTCAGGCCGAGTCAGGGCCCTCCAACCCTTGAGTGCTTTGTTCGTCTTGGCTCGGTTTGGCTTGAAAGGTCACCAACGTCGTTAGCTTCGTCTCGGTGAAGTCTTCAACTTGGGCGGGTTCCCTTGAGACATGTTGGCTAGCCAAGTTCTCGAACTCTTCTTGCATGAGCTTGGCTTGAGCTCTTGTGAGTGGCCCACCTCCTCTTGCGGGCACCTTGGTTGAAGTCTTGGATGCTCCCGCATCACTAAGGTATTCATATTCTCTTAAGTATGAATTGCTTTGTTTGCGACTCTTTACTTGGGTTGCCTCTTGCTTGTGCTAGGCGAGTCTCCATGGATGAGCCTTATTGCCCTTATTCCGCTCAGCCGCTGCCGGGCCGGCGCCGACGAAGCCACGCCCGAGACCCCATGTCCTTGTATGGAGGCCCTTATCCACGCGCCATCCATAGGCCCGCCGCCGGCTACACGGACAGCCGCCACTATGCTCCACGCTTCACCGAGTTCGACATGGAGTCTTTTGGAGACCACGAAGAGGAAGGCGCCTATGAAGGATATGAAGAGACCATTAAAGAGGAGGCTTGGGCGGATGTGAGCCACCGAGGATATGCTCGCGCCCAAGGCATGACCCGACGCCCGCTAGACCGTCGTGACCCGGATTGGCTGCCGCCTCCCCGCCCCTATGGAGAGTATCTCGAGACCTTTGAAGAGGAGGCTTGGGCGGATGTCAGCCACCGAATATATGACCACGCCCAAGGCCAACCCCGACGCCCTCATGCTCCTAGCCAGCCCGTGAGCCATGGTTTAGGAATGTCTCTCTACTCCTTCGTCGGCTACAACGACGATGGTTCCGAGTTCTTGGCATGGGAGCGCTACACAAGTTATGTCTTTTGCCATTCGGATTATGATGAGCTCGAGAAGGTGCACATCACCACGCGTTACTTCACCGACTATGCCCGTCCATGGAGGTCGAGGGTGCAAGACGCCCTAAGTGACAATGGCTTCCCACCCATCCAAACTTCGGCTCAACTCGTCTACGTCATGGCTAGCCTCGAAATCCATGCTAGCCTGCGAGAGCGCCTATGTCCGAGCCTTCCAAGTCGCATCTCCGCCGACTTTGATGGCCGCGCCTCCTCCGGCCCCGGTACCCGAGGCCCCTCCGCCTGTGGTGCCCGTACCTCCGCCGGCCCCGGTGCCCGACCCTCCGCCGATTGCGGTGCCCGAGTCCACGCCGCTCTCCCCCCTCCTTCCTGGCGCCTCCTTGCACGCGTCGGCTGACCGCTACCTTGAGGCCTCGGCACGTGAGGAGCCCAGCGAGCTTCTTGACGCTTGGCCGCCACCGGGCCGGCGTCCGCCGGACCACACCGAGGATGTGCCTCGTGACCGGCAGCCCGCCACCGCCGCCGAGGAGACACGCGCCGCCAACGCCCACCTTGTGATGCGGTTCGAGGTGGACCCCACAGGCCATGGACCGGGTCCTCGGCCGTAAACTTGGGTCCTGTGGGCTGTCAACCATCCAGCCAGCCCCTCAGTCGGGCTCACCAGCTGGCGAGGCCTAGCCCAACCACGAATAGCCCATGGGCTGCAGCCCATGTACCCCAACCCTCCAAACACAAGGGGTGTTGCCAGGTGGAATCGAACCCCTGACCTTTTAACAAGCAGCTGATAAGCCACAAGTGGGTTTTTGGGGATGTTTTTGGGAGGGGAACATGAAGCAACTAAGCTAAGCACTAAAATAGCATGGAAAACATGAAAAAAGACATGGAAACAAGAGAAAAACTGAGCATGCAATCTCAACACAAAACAAGAAGAAACAAGAAAAACAATTCTAGCTAGCAAGGAAGACAAAAAGCAAAACAAAAGGAACCATGGAAGAAACAAAGGAGAACATGCTAGCTATGGAAAAGAACCATAAAAAAACGAATTTTGCAAAGGAAAAGATGACTTAGCTTGGGCTTTTGGCTTTTGATACCAATTGATGAGAAACAACCCTCCAAAGGTGAGGCTTTGTTCCTCTAGAAGCTAGATCTAGACCAAGGGGAGCCTTCTTCTCCTTCCTAAGCTTGGGAGTCTTTCAATGGTGGCCAAAAGAGAGAGGGAGGTCGCCGGACTGAGGTGTGGACGAGAGGGCCCAAGGAGGTGGCGGCGCCGGCAAGCCCAAGGAGGGTCTCCTTGGGGGTTCCTTGGCCGTGAAGAGCAAAGACCGAATGTGTTCTTGTGGTTCGAATGATGAGTATGAGATTTGATGAGAGATTGAGAGAGAAGAGTGTTTGAGAGAGTTTGGGTTGATTGAAGTAAGTGGAAGGCCTTAGGGAGATATACTCAACCTAAGGGAAATGTCCACTTCTATAATCTTCAACCAAATGACAAGGAAGCCAAGGAGTGGCTTATATAGTTCTAGGGTTTTGGTGGACTAGGAGCCCATATGCAAATGGGTCCACACGCCACTTTCAAAAGGAAACTCTAATGGGCCTTAGTGAGTTAAAGCCCATATGCAAATGGTTCTTCACACTCACTTAAGGCAAGGCTAGAATTATGAAACTAAATAACCAAAATAGAAAGGGGATAAAAGCCTTAGAGGCTTGGATATAGACACGCGCATAAATGCCTTGGAATCGAAGCATGGTCGATGCTTGAGTGTCGTGGCATTGATGTGTCGGCGTCTTGGTGGTCAAGGCCTTGAATCCTTGTTGATGGGTGGTTGACACTCATCACCTTGCGGCCATCGGTTCCCCACTGCCGCCTGGCGCGCTTACCCCCGGAGCGGCCCCCACCTTCCCCTTGGTGCCGCACCCTTGCCTCACCGCCGAGGAGGGCGGTGCCTTGACACCCACTCAGCTGGCCGCACCCTTGGATCCGTCGCGACTTGGTTGGCCGCCGCCCATCGCCGCGAGCGACCCCTTTTCACCTATTGGCGGCTCACCATCGACCCACCACCACGGAGGCCGGCGCCCCATGGCTGCACCACCGATGGCGGGCTGCACGTTGTCACCACCTTGGCCGGCGCCATTGTTGCCCTCGGCGCCTCCCACCCAAGTTGAGGCCCCCTTCTCTCTTTCCTCTTGTATGTTATTGAATGGCACATTGCATGAGCTTCATGTTATATCCTTGGATAGAGCACTTTGCATGTTGACGAACTACCTTGCATCTAGGACTATGTTCTCTTGTTTGCATTATAGTTCCATTTCTCAATTTATGTCCAAGAAGTTTCACTTAATGCCTGTCATTCTCTCCATGTCTAAGTATGCTCATTGTCTAAATTGTTATATCATGGGGCTACTTAGGCTTACGAAGGGTAGTGACATAACTTGTGCATGCATCCTTGCCTTCCATCTAGAATTTGGTCCTTGTGTTCTTACATTCTCCATTTGCCATGTTGGCACAAGGGTGCCATATTATTCTGACTTGCTTTTGGCATTATATGTTTTATTGTTGCATGCCCCTTGCCTTAGAGTTGTCCTTGGAGTCCTCCACTATCCAATGGTATTTAGGATTTCTTTTGAGGGTAAGGACTACTCTCTCTTAGGCCACACACTGGACATGCCTAGAACCTTCCCTAGGCAGCCTTTGCATATGGTTTTTCATGTTGATCATGGCCCCTTGAGGATATTTCCTAGATCCCTTCAAAGGCACCCCTTGGCCGAAACTTTCCATGTTGACCTTGGGCCTTTAAGGATTGCCCCACACCATGCCATTTTGGGGACTCCACCTTAGCCCTACCACCCTACTGCCTTCGAACCCCAATTTTATGTAGTTGCCTTGTCAACACCTTCTAGGACCCTTCTCCAAGATTCTAGCATGCACTCACTCTTTTCTACCACATTTTGGGAATTCTTTGGTTTAGCCCTCATAACCGATAGGCAACCTTTTAAGAAGGGGAGGGATTCCACTTTCCTTATAGCTTGCCACATGCCACTTCTTGCCCCTATTGAGCCTATCACCCTAGATTTCTCTTTGTGGACACTCTTTGGAATCCCTCACACACTCGGCTCCATTAGGTTTGCTCACTTGATATATCATTCCTCCCTTGGACCCGTGCCTAGGAGTGCCAATAGTCCCACCCGGAGCCGTAGGATGGTCTCATATTCTCTTGTTGAGTTGATTGGTTGTAGGTACATTTCTATGGCTGCCATACTCGCACATGAGGCCTCCCATCTTGTTGTGCCCAAGGAGCCGCCCGATGGTATACTCATGCTCCTTTGTGTTAGTAGTGGTCTCCCTCACTCTACCTTCACCTTTAAGAAGGGGAGATGCGCCACCACACTTACTCCACATCTCGGACTTCCAGTACACTCGAAGCGAGGATGCTTCGAAGCTAAGAAGGGGAGAGTGATGAGTCCCGGTGATTGACCACCAAGGTGCCGACGCATTAATGCCGCGACACTCAAGTATCGACCATGCTTTAATTCCAAGGCATTCATGTGCACGTCTATATCCTAGCCTCTAAGGCTTTTATCCTCATTGTATTTTTGGTTATTTAGTTTCTTTAGTCTAGTCTTGCCTTAGTGAGTGTGAAGAGCCATTTGCACATGGGCTTCAACTCACTAAGGCCCATTAGAAGCTTTTCCTTGTTGGCTTGATGCCTAGACTATTGAAAGTCATCCTTTGCTTCCTTGTTCATTTGGTTGAAGATTATAGAAGTGAAATATTTCCCTTAGGTTGAGTATATCTCCCTAAGGCCTCCCCTTACTTCTATCAACCCCAAGCATTCAAATCTCTCCTTCTTCCTCTCAATCTCATCTACTCTCAAGCAAACTCACTCAAACCCTTGGATTCAAGCTCAACTAGCCAAGGAACTTCTATAGGAGGTTCCCTTGTCCTTTTAGCCGAGAGCCGCCGACACCTCCTTGTCCGCCGCAGGTCGTACCCTCCCTCAGCTCTCCTCTCTCCCTCTCGGCCGTGAGTCTCTTTCAAGCATCATTTGGAGGGCTAGCAAGCTCAAGAAGGAAGGAAAAGTCTAGATTGGCCACGATGTAGCTCACTTGGGAAGAAGAACCTCCTCTTGGGGGTTTGATTCTCATCACGCGAGGTGGGCCTTAGTGGCACGTGCCCCCTCGGCTATGGCTTCGGGCCGCCGGGCACTAGGCTCATCCTCGGCATGGTCTGGCGAACGCCGGCTTGGCGGCGGCCGAGCATCGTGATGCTCGCGTGGCTCCACACGTGCCTAAGACTCAAGGTGGTAGTGGTCGGCCGGGTCATGGGAGGAAGCGCCGGTAAGAATGGGCACCGGGGGAAAAGGCGCCAAGGCCGGAGTAGGCGGCGGCGAAGTGGTGGAGATGATGGACAGGGGGGCCCCATGGCGGCCATCCGGGGGTCGGTGGCCTCCTCCGCTAGTTGCTCCTCGACGACCTTGATCTCCTCCTCTCGGCGCCACACGGCCTCGGCAATGCTCTCATCACGGCGGCCCACGGTGAGGATGGAAGCCGGCGGGGGCTAGACCATGGGTGAGGTGGGCGGTGGAAACATAGGCCCCTTGCCTTGGTCACGCGCTGCGAGGTGGTGGTCAGTCGGGCCACGATAGGGGGCGCCGATGAGGATGGGCGCGGAATAGGACGACGCCCCAGCTGGCGTGGGCGTCGGGGAGGCGGCGGAGAGGTTGGCCAAGCGGTGCTCAAGGGCGGCCATCCGGGCGTCGGAGGCCTTCTTTGCTCGGCGGACGTCGGCCAATTCAGCTAGGATGGTGCGCAAGTCTTCAGCGGTGGCCTCATCACGGCGGTCCGCGGTGAGAATGTGTTGTGCTCCGCACTATGAATGACCGTCTTAACAAGGTGAAGGGCATCCATGATCATTCTTCCATGGAGATCTCGGCCAAGCACTCAAATGATGGTGTTTAATGTGTTTTAGGGAAAGTAAAAGATATATCTCACCTTGATGAATCAAGGAGAGTTTGGGATATGCACCTCGATTCTCTATGGATATAACGCACCTTGAAGAATTGAGAATAAGGATAAGCAACTTGAACTTCTTAGGATATAACTCACCCAAGGAATTCAAAAAAAGGCTAATCAAGTGTAGATATGACTCACTACCCTCAATCAACCTTGCCAAGGATATGACTCACCAAGTCCATTAGATGATCATCTAGATATGACTCACTAGATGAAACAAATCATTGAAGAGACAAGAGGTTGCTCTCAAGCATGCTTTTTCATTCCAAACTTGTCTACTTACAAATGAGGCAAAACAAGCCTTAAATAGGCTACAAAAGAAATTAAAAGAAGCTCAACTAATTCTAGCACTACTCTACCCACTCACTTATCCAATACTCTAGACCACTAACTTAAAATTAACAAATTAAAAGAAATAACATAAAACACTTTCCAAAAATAGCCTTCAAGCATGGCCGTGGCTTTGCCTTGGCTCCATGACGTCGGCGCTCGTCTTGGCCGTGGTCGGCCTTGGCTCTCCTTGCATTTTCACGAGCGGCCTTCTTCCTTCAAATGGCTCGACCTCCTCAGCTGAAAATGACTTCCAAATGGGGCCCAAGAGAGCTCGCCCATGGTGAAGGTGGCTAGGTGTGTGCATGCCAAGCTCCGCTTGCTCTCGTATAGCTTCGATCTTTGTAAGGCTCTTGATGGGATCCGTGATCACATATCCCTCCTCTCCTTGAAAAAGATTCAACCCCTAATCTGCATTGGTTCTCCTTACAAATTCAGTCAAACCGAAGCTCTCAAACTGTCCTACATAGTCATCCTCCTCCTTGAGTCATAGAAGCATGCGTTGAGACAATCCCTTGGCTTTCCTCAACTCTTCTCGACCCATAGGCTCCAGCGTGTATAGCCTTTGATTCCAGACTGTGTGATAGCAATTTCTTCTTCCCTCATGCAGCACACTTCGATCAAATTGCCATGGCCTGCCCAAAATCACGGCATTGGTCTTGCTAGGCATCACCAAGCACGTCACCACATCGATGCATTCCCCAAGGCGAATGGCAATGTCAGCGTCTTTATCCACCATGATCCGGTGATTCTCGTTGATCTAGCCCACTTCGATTGCCGGCACTAGAGTCCTGGTTGTGATGCGGGAGCATCCAAGGCTACACCCAAGATTCCCAAGAGTGGTCCACTCACAAGAGCTCAAGCCAAGCTCATGCAAGAAGAGTTCGAGAACTTGGCTAGCCTATATGTCTCAAGGGAGCCCGCCCTAGTTGAAGACTTCACCGAGCCGAAGCTACGGACGTTGGTGACCTTCCAAGCCAAGCCAAGCCAAGACGAACAAAGGACTCAAGAGTTGGAAGGCCCTGACTCGGCCCAAGCCACCAAACTCGGCCGGGTCCAAGCCGAGTTGTGCCCAGAGAAGCAAAGCCAAGGTGGCCCTGACTCGGCCTATAACTCGGCCGGGTCCAGGCCGAGTTGTTCTCAGAGAAGTCGCCCTCCATCCTGACTCGGCCTGAAACTCGGTCGGGTCATGACCGAGTTTCCCCCTTTTTACCTCCTTTTGTCTCGGTTCTTGTTGGGCTTTTATGGGCCGACCCCTTTGGCTATTTAAGACCTTTGTGTTTCTTTGTAACGAAGTTTTTCCATTTATGAACCTTTGCTTTATGCATTATGAAGATTGAGAGCTCCATGGGAGTGTTTTCTCAAAGTTGATTCAAACTTGCTAGGTTGCTCTTGCGTTGTGTCAATTTTGTCTATGATCTTGGTGCTCCAAGGCTTCACTCGCCTCCTTCTCTTGCTCTTTGGACACGTCCATCGTTGTGGGAGATTGTAGAAGGAAAGGTCGTTTGTGCACATTGGTTTGGTTATTGGCGACATTGTTTGCCAAGGGTCTCTCCATTGCATCTTTCGGTTGTTCCTATATCCTTGTTTATTTCTTTGTTTCCTATCATTTGCTAACTTGTTCTCTTGTGTTTTCTCTTGTTTCCACCTCCATCTTCCATTCGAGTCTCTTGGCATCTAGATCGGGCCACTCGCGGCTAATCCCCGCATCAAATTGGTATCAGAGCCATCTCGACACCGAGCCACCACCACTCAGCCGAACCACCCTCAAGGTGTTCTTCTTGAGTCTTTTTTTCCATTTTTTCTTCATTGTTCTTCTTGTTCTTCATGTTCATCTTGTTCTTCATGTTCTTCATGCTTGTTGTGCTTAAATTGTGATTACTTGTGCTTGTGCATGCATGAACTTGTTGCTTCTTTGTTGCCACCACAAAACCCCATCACCACCACCTTCCACCACCACCAAACACCCCCTCCAAGCTGCTGAAAACTCCCCCACGAAACCCAGCTGCAACACCCTTAAACCCCCATCCGAAAATCCCCTCAAACCCACTCAAAAACCCACAAAAGCAACCCCAAAACGCAGCTACACTTAGCCCCTAAAACCCACCTACATTCTAGCCCCAAAACCCAGCTATTTTCTGCCCCAAAGGTCTGTCATTTCAGCCCCAAAAGGCCTGCAAAAACTGACCCAAAAAGGCATGCAAAAAGTGCCTTTTCCCCCACTTGCTACCTAGGACATCATTACCCCAAAAAAGTGAACTAGAAGCAAGATATCCTTTATTTTTTTCTTGTTTATTTGTAACTGCACGTTTTTTTTTATTTGAAAAAAAAAAAGAATATCAGAAAAAGAAAAGCAAAAGCCAAAAAAAAGAAGAGAAAGGCTTGTTCTTGTTTTATTTCTTATTCTAGTTTACATTGTTGCACTTAATTTTTGTATTGTATCACATTGCAAGTGTTGTGATCAACATCAAAAAAAAAATTAGGAGGAAGAAGCTCGACTGAGCCAAACTCGGCCCTCACCCGGCCGAGTTTCAGACCGAGTTAGGCTCAGTCACCCCGAGTGCCTTTGAACCTTACATTGAACCTCAAGCTTGATTGCCTACCCCTTACCACTCTTTATTCCTTTGGCAACTTGTTTATGTGTTCATGAGTATTGGTAAAAACGAGTTAGGTATGACATTGCATTGTTGAATTTCCTAAACACAATTCCTTGTGTCTTCATTGGAATCTTTGTTGTGTCATCCTTCTTGTTGTTTTATTGTGTGTGTCTTCTTGAGCTTATCTTTCGAAATCCAAGAGCTATTCTCACCTTTGGTTGTGTGTTGTCTAAGTTCACCAAGTTCTATTGAAGTTTTTGTCCTTCTCAAGGCAACCTTACATTCCAAAGCTTGTATCGAATCAACAAGAGTGTGAGTGATCAAACACACGAGGGATCAAACACTTGTGAGGATTGTTTTGATTTCACTAACCCTAACATGTTTCTTGGAGTTTGTTGATCATGTATTATAAAGGAAGTCCACCACATGGAGGGTCCAAACCAATGGCACCCGAGTTGTTCAACATGTTCAAGGCCATGTCGGACAACATTGCTATCTTGTCTAATCGGATGGTAGCATTAGAGACAAGAGTGCCCAAGCCCGCAGCCGTGCCGCAAGAGATGCACCGAGTGCCCATAGCCACCAACTTCCCCCGGCGTAGAGATAAGCCTAATGCTCATAACCATTATAATGAATTTCAGGAAATGCCAAGGCGTGCCTATCATGAGGAGCCAAGGCGAGCCTATGAAGATGAAGAGCAAAATGGAGTTGACAAGGTCAAGTGGAAGATTCCCTCTTTTGAAGGCCAAGGTGATTCATATGTCTACATGAAATGGGAGGCCAAGATTGAACAAATATGGAGTTGTCACAACTTTCCCGAGCATAAAAAGGTACAACTCACCACCCTTGAATTCAATGGTTATGCACTAACATGGTGGGATAATCTTGTGAAAGAAAGGAAAAGAACCTTAGATGCACCTATGACAACTTGGACTCAAATGAAGGCCTTGATGAGAGCTCGCTTTGTGCCTCGACACTACACACAATTGCTACCCTTAGCCAACAAAATTGAAAGACAAACTAAGCATAGGAACCAAGGAGGAAGAAGTTCAAGTGGTAGCCAAAACCGAGGCTATCATCCTCATATGGAGCAAGGGGAGCCAAGGAGGAGTGCTAAGCCAAGCCCCTCCCCGCCGAGCCTAAATCCCCTAGCCGACGCTCCTAATGCCTCCAAAGGAAGTACTCCTAACCCTTCTCCCGGAGCTAGAGATATCACATGTATTCAAGCCATGCTTGAGGAATTCAAGCCAAGAAGGAAGGAGGAGGTTCTTGCTATTGAACCAATGGTCATAGGAAAGGAGATTGAGCCAAAGGAAAAACAAAAGGATGTTGTAGAAACATCTCCTTCACCTACAAAGATCAAGCATCGATTGCCCATCATTGTGCGTAGCTCATTCAAATCCTTGGCTACTCCATGGATGGACCGGACTCACATGGTTCCTTCAAGCTTGCCTTTCCTACTCCAAGAAGATGTTGAAGCTAAGGATGTTGAGCGGTCCAAGAAACCAATTTTCAATCAAGAGAAGAAGAATGTGCCAATGGAGACTAATGCAAGGGAAGTACCTCTTATCTCCACCTTTCTAATTCCATCTCTTGAGTTTGCAAATGAGAATGTCATTCCATATAGGACAATACACATGAAGAAATCAGTCCTTGCATGTAAAACTAGATATTCTGTGTACATCAAAGTTCTTTAGCACAATACATGTCTTGTGGAATGCATCTTGTTCACAACATGATCCTTATGTCCATACATGTGTGTTATATTGATCCTTGTGTCACTAAGCATGTACATCGGTCTAAGAAGAAGAGTGGAATAGTGTATGCATGCTTGTTTGGATATCATGTAGTCATTGGAATATTTATGCTTAAATTCTTACAATTGTGTGCACATGCTAGAGGGCCTTATTTTGTCATTGTTGTTATGCCTAAGCCCTCTAACAAAATTGAATTCATGGCATGCCCAAAACTTCATGATGCATCTTATGTGACTAACCCCTGTATTGACCAAGTTGTGGAGTTGCATGGAGTTTCTAGTGCTTTGATTTCAGGCCAAGAAGTGAAGTGTGTGAGCTACTCAAAGTTGGAGTCCGGAGAAGAGCCCTTTGAACCAGGAGATCAAGACGTCCCACATGTGGCTGAATTGGTTCACCCTTTGCGGAAGGAAGACGAAGACATGGACATGCTTGATTCGAGGACGAATCCTTTCCAAGAAGGGGAGAATGATGCGGGAGAATCCAAGGCTACACCCAAGATTCCCAAGAGTGGTCCACTCACAAGATCTCAAGCCAAGCTCATGCAAGAAGAGTTCGAGAACTTGGCTAGCCTACATGTCTCAAGGGAGCCCGCCCTAGTTGAAGACTTCACCGAGCCAAAGCTACGGATGTTGGTGACCTTCCAAGCCAAGCCAAGACGAACAAAGGACTCAAGAGTTGGAAGGCCCTGACTCGGCCCAAGCCACCAAACTCGGCCGGGTCCAAGCCGAGTTGTGCCCAGAGAAGCAAAGCCAAGGTGGCCCTGACTCGGCCCATAACTCGGCCGGGTCCAGGCCGAGTTGTTCTCAGAGAAGTCGCCCTCCATCCTGACTCGGCCTGAAACTCGGTCGGGTCATGACCGAGTTTCCCCCTTTTTACCTCCTTTTGTCTCGGTTCTTGTTGGGCTTTTATGGGCCGACCCCTTTGGCTATTTAAGACCTTTGTGTTTCTTTGTAACGAAGTTTTTCCAGTTATGAACCTTTGCTTTATGCATTATGAAGATTGATAGCTCCATGGGAGTGTTTTCTCAAAGTTGATTCAAACTTGCTAGGTTGCTCTTGCGTTGTGTCAATTTCGTCTATGATCTTGGTGCTCCAAGGCTTCACTCGCCTCCTTCTCTTGCTCTTTGGACACGTCCATCGTTGTGGGAGATTGTAGAAGGAAAGGTCATTTGTGCACATTGGTTTGGTTATTGGCGACATTGTTTGCCAAGGGTCTCTCCATTGCATCTTTCGGTTGTTCCTATATCCTTGTTTATTTCTTTGTTTCCTATCATTTGCTAACTTGTTCTCTTGTGTTTTCTCTTGTTTCCACCTCCATCTTCCATTTGAGTCTCTTGGCGTCTAGATCGGGCCACTCGCGGCTAATCCCCGCATCAGGTTGGGAGGTCTAGTTGTTGGACCACATGCTCAGCTAGAATGTTCTGATCACTTCCACTGTTAATCAAAGCAATGAACGGGACAAGGCTTCCTCCAATGAAGCAAGTATGATGGCAGTCGAGCTCGCGTTGATCAAAATCAACCCATTCATCGTAGCTCATACTCGGCATGTCTTGAAGGAACTCTTCCTTGAGTAGATCGATCTTCGTTTGATCTTCAAAGGTGGCATCAAAATCAAGAGGCTCTTGCTTGATTTGCATTTTCAACATCTTGGCTGGCCTTTCCTCTTCTTTGACGTCAAAATGGGTATGTTTGGACCTCGGTGGATGATGTGATCCGAGCCCACCTGGGTCCGCCTTTCCATGGTCTGCCTCGATCGGCGGTCTGACCCAGCGGCCTAGCCCACGGTCTGCCTCAATCGGCGATCTGACCGCTGGCGCCCTGATCACAGAGCAGGGCTGCAGCCCCTGCACGCCAACTTGGAGAGTGTAGTTGGTGATATGATGGGCATTCCACTGCCCTCATATCAAAGGGTCGGGGGTTCGAGTCCCCCCACCAACATCCTGGAGGATTAACAGGCGCAAGCCTCCCTCCAGGTTGGGGTGCAGGGGCTGTATCCCTGCTCTGTGATCAGGGAGCCAGCGGTCAGATCGCCGATTGAGGCAGACCGTGGGCTAGGCCACTGGGTCAGACCACCGATCGAGGCAGACCATGGGAAGGCGGACCCAGGTGGGCTCGGATCACATCATAAAAGTGCACTTTTGATGCGGTTTGAGGTGGACCCCACATGCCATGAACCGGGCCCTCGGCCGTAAACCTGGGTCCTGTGGGCTGTTAACCACCCAGCCAGCCCCTCAGTCGGGCTCACCAACTGGCGAGGCCTAGCCCAACCACGAACAGCCCATGCACCCCAACCCTCCAATCACAAGGGGTGTTGCCAGGGGGAATCGAACCCCTGACCTTTAACAAGTGGCTTATCAGCTGCTTGTTAAAGGTCAGGGGTTCGATTCCCCCTGGCTACACCCCTTGTGATTGGAGGGTTGGGGTGCATGGGCTGCAGCCCATGGGCTGTTCGTGGTTGGGCTAGGCCTCGCCAGCTGGTGAGCCCGACTGAGGGGCTGGCTGGGTGGTTGACAGCCCACAGGACCCAGGTTTACGGCCGAGGGCCCGGTCCATGGCCTATGGGGTCCACCTCAAACCGCATCATGGTGGAGATGCGGGGTATAGTGGTGAGCCATGACGTAGACGAGTTGGGCCCAAGTGTGGATGGGCGGGAGGCCTCCGAGACGTAGGGACTCTTGCACCTTTGTCCATCACGTACGGGCATAGTCGGTGAAGTACCAAGTGGCGATGCGCAGCTCCTCGCGAACATCATAATCCGAGCGGCCAAAGACATAGCGTGTGTGGCGCTCCCATGCCAAGAACTCAGAACCACCGTCGTTGCAACCGGTGAAGGAGTAGAAGGACACCCCTACACCATGGCCCTCGGGCTGGCTAGGCACATAAAGGTTTGACTGGGGCCGAGCTCGAGCATGCCGATAACCGGATGGCATTCGGTCATATCCTCCTCTTGGTGGCACGGAATGAGGCACTGAGGGGCGCTTGGAGTTGCGGCCGGGGACACCATAGGAGGCTCGAGGTCGAGGGCGGTGGTATTGTTCAAACCCGACGGCTTTCTCGAGGAGATAATCGAACTCATCTTCCATCGGATAGTCCATGGCCTCGTCACCTAGGAAAACCAAAGGAAAACGCCAATCAAATGTTCCAAGGAAAGTGATAAGACATAACACAAGACCAAATAAAACAAACAAGGGAAATGCAAGAAGGGAATATCAAACAAACAAACAACACACACAATGATGTCTACACACAACAAGACAAGTGAGGTCTAGGGCAATCAAAAGAAAAGAGACTAAGACATAAGTAAGACAAGTCAATGGCTCATGCAAGGGTTGTCAAGGTATGATATGTAACTTGCCAATTGGGAGTGTGACCAATGCACCTTCAAACCAAGTCAACTTGTATTCCTTAGGCTAAGTGGATAAAAGGCCAAAGTGAAACATAGGAAGACAAGGCCAATGGTGAGGGTAAAACGACCACCTAATGGGCCCCAAAGGCACGAATGGACAATGGCAAAGGCTAGACGAACATGGAGAGGAGGGCTTAGTGGCCCAAGTTGCCGAGTGAGGGTGAGAGAGCCCACCAAGGGTTGTGACCCAAACCGAAAGAAGAAAAGAGACGTGACCTTTCCTTTGCTTTGTTTTCTCTTCTTTTCTTTTCGTTTTTTTTTTGTATTCTGTTTTTTTTATTGGGCCCTTTGCCTTTTATGTGGACCTCTTGAAATAAACTTGGCTCTTTCTAATACAAAGGAAGCAAGGCCGAAATGGGAATGTGATGTGTTCGAGCCTACACATCAAGGTGATCAAGCACAAGATGATGGACAAGAAGGTGATTCAAGTGATGAAGAGGAGTTAAAGGAAGAAGAAGAACCGGCCAGCCCTAAAGAGGATCCACCACCCGGAGCTATCACTCGAGCCCGAGCTCGACATCTACACCAACAACTCAAGGACGGTCTCTTGAGCTTAGGAGAGCCGAATCAAGGTGGAGGAGCTATCATCACATGCCTTAGTCAAGAGAGGCCCGGTTCGAACATGGATGTTATTCCGATTGAAGATGGTTCACGTGGCAATTGATTTTGCTTGGGATATTATTAAACATGTTATTCGTGGTTTGTTTTATTTCTTTCCCTAAAACAAACTTAGTAATTTAGTTGGTATTAGGCCGAGTAGTGCTCCACTTAGTGGGCTAATTTTAGCTTTTATTTCTTGCTTTTTCTTTCTAATTTCGGCAAGGGTTAGTAGGGGACAAACTTCAGATTGTAATTTCAGTTTTTGGCAAATGAAAATCAGCATTACGTGCTACCAAAAGCTCTCTATCTATCCCTATCCCCATTGACGGTTGTGAGTAATATCAACCCTTTCCTCCATTGATTTCGAGTGGTTCCTATCTCGAAATTCCTTCCCTTGATCCCCTAGCCGAGTGAGTCATATCTTGGTTGGAAGATCATCCTCATTCCCTCCCTAATCCATCGTCCATCACCAAGAACCCTAAAAACTGCCGAAGTTTGCTGAACTTCCTCCCCGGAACTACCAGCGACCCTTCGGTAGAAAAATCATATCTTTTGATCCACCGCCCAGAAAATTCTGAAAATTTGAGGACAGAAACTAGACTTCCATATCTGTCTACTGTCGCCGGAGTCAACCAATTCGGAGTTCTGAGCAAGGAGAACGACCCCACTGAAGTCAGGGCAAATTCTGGGATTTTGCTGGAGTTGCTGTCCTTGTGCTCTTGAGTTCCGAGGCGCCTTGTTGAGCAAGATCTTGCACTGTTTGGCCCTCGATCCTTGCACACACCATGTGGTATCAGAGCTACGTGAGTTCTTGCTCTTATTTGTCTTCAAATTCTTGCAACTTTCGTAGTTTACAGCTCTTGATTTCGTGCCTTGCATCTTGTTGAATTTCCGGTTGCAGTTTAGTGTGTCTAGTGTCTTCGTTTTGTGTTGTTCTTGTGTCCTGTTTACCTTGTGTCTTAGAATTGCATTTAGGGTGTTTGAACGTCAAAAAATCAGACTAGAACCAGGGTAGGAGACGGCAGTAGGGTTCAGAAATTAAGGGATTAGACGAGCCACAAATCTAGGGAATTAGTTGGGTTTGTTGCTGCAAAATCTGATTTCAAAATTCAAAGAACTGCCGTGTGATTTTATGAACCAGCCGTGACCTTTAATAGCTGCATATAGTTTAGGACAATTGAGTCTTTATTTTATTTTCATTTGGCACTTAAATCAACCTACTTAAGCATCTTAAGTTATATTCAAATCAAGCTTTCGAGTGGAGGAACATTTCTGAGGTGCGGACTCTATAGGTTGATCAAGGCTTTGTTAATCTTTGTTTACATTATTTCCAGCATTATTAGTTAAAAAAAAAAAAAAAAAAAAAAAAAGTCGGCCATTTACAAAAAAAGAAAAAAGAGACAAAGGCCTATTGTTGATCATCCTTGTTACATTGTGATTCTCTTCGTGTTCTTTAGAAGTGCTCGTACTTGTGTTCAAGTCATCATTGTAAGCTGCATTCATTGTAATCTCTACTTGTTCAACTATAGTATGTGGTAATAGGGAATAAGTACTTACGAGATTGTTTGAGTTACATCTAATTTAAGGGCTTGAATCAAGGTTGTAGTGCACTTTATTTTCTATTTTTGTGAGTCACTTTGCATATAGGAAGCCTCACCTAGACCTTTTTACCGAGCTTGAACTTGAAAGTTTGCAAGGAGTTGTTGATAGATACAAGCTCCTTACTAGCTCTAGGGACCATTGTGTTTGTTTGGTATTTGTGGGCTGTTGTGTGGATTTTCCTTATGAAGGTACAATGGGGGATCCAAAGGATAAGCAAGTCAGCCAAGAGAGAGAGAAGGATAGCTCGGCCATCACTATGGAGACCTTGTTACGGGCTATCCAAGCCTCCAAAGAAGAGGCTGACGAGCGCGCGCGGCAACACCTACAAGCCATGCGGGAGGAGCAAGCGGCTTTCATGAGAGCTATGGATGAGAAGTGGAGCAATTCATATGGGCCAGCCCTTAGCTACGGCCGTGAGCAACTACAAGGAGGCAATGGAGCAGCATCTATGAGCCCCTTGTCGGCACCCGTGTCCTTACCCGCAAGCTTGCCGGGCACTAGTCTTCACCATCCTACGGCTTCACTAGTCGCCACTACCCGGGAAGAGTATGGTACTGCTTCTAACTTTCCTCTTCCTTATCATGGTCCTAGTACTACTAGCATGCCCTTTCGGACTAACCATGCAGATTATATACCGGAAGAAAGGGAGACAACAAGGCTAGCGCCATTTGACACTTCTAGGTACCAAGAACCATCGATGATGCCGCAGAGACTTCCACAAGGCCGAGGAGGAGGTGGGCGTGGCCTAGGCGGGAGAGGTGCATACATGCCAAACCGAGGGGCCGGCTATTATGAGGAGGAGTATGCCCCCGCCTATGAACAAAGGCCGCATGGTATTAAACTTGAGGTACAATCTTTTGGTAATGTTTGTGATCCCGAAGTGTATATTGATTGGGAGCAAAAGACTGAACAAATATTTCAGTATTATAACTACTCGGAAGCTCAACGAGTAGCTATAGCTACCATCAAGTTTGAAGGCATTGCCTATCAGTGGTGGCTTGGGGACAAGGAGGAGCGTGATTATCACGGCCATCCCCAAATCATGACTTGGCAAGGCCTCAAACAAGCACTACGGGACATATTTGTGCCTAATGATTATGCCGAGCGCATTCATGAGAGGTTGGAACAACTAGAGCAAGGAAGTAAGAGCCCGAATGAATTCTATACCGAGCTAAGGACTTTGGTCTTTAGATCTGGCCTTAGGGTTCCCGAAGGGTACCTTATTTCTAAGTTCATAAGTCGTCTCAACCCCGAGCTCAAAGCTGTAGTGAACAAGCAACACTTCCCTAGTGGCACACCTATGGAAGAAGTGCTTCATTATACGAATCGTATGTATAAAGCACTTCCTTCAAGGCGTCCATTAGCTTCTAGCTCACGACCTTGGCAAAGCTCCAAAGGGGTCCTACCCACTCCAAGACGCCTGGAACCTACTAGGGGGGACTCCACGACTCACCCTAGGCGAGAGGTCCCTAGTCCGGTACAAACCCAACGCAAGGAGAGAGAGCACCGAACTAGTGATATCAAGTGTTTTAAGTGTCTTGGGAGAGGGCACATGGCCAAGGATTGTCCCTCAAGAAAGCAAGTCCTACTTAACGCTCTAGGGGATTATGTCTCCGAGGATGAGTGTGACGAAGAACTTGTTGAGAATGAGGAGGAAGTGGAAGAGCTCCACGTTGTTGCTGCCCAAGGTGATTGTTTTGTGGCTAAGAAGGTCTTAATTGCTTCGGAAGGTCCGAGTGTGCCTAGTCAACGAGAGACCATCTTTCATACTAGGTGCACCATTAAGGGGAAAGTGTGTAGTATGATAATCGATGGGGGGTCGTGTTGCAACATCATCGACCAAGAAGTAGTATCTAGGTTTAACCTAAGTATTACTCCTCTCCCCCAGCCCTACACTCTTTGTTGGTTAAACTCTGACACCCCCCTTAAAGTCAAGGACCAAGCCACGATTCAGTTTGCTATAGGTGGCTATGAAGATGAGGTTTTGTGTGACGTCCTGCCCATGACCGCTTGTCACCTTCTCTTGGGAAGGCCTTGGCAATTTGATCGTGGCGTCATACACCAAGGGGTGAGTAATGAGTACTCCTTTCACTTGAAGGGAAAACGCATTACTCTTCACCCTTTATCTCCTCATGAAATCATGGCTGACCATGTAGCTCGGGAGCAACGACGGGCCCAACCAAAGGCCGAGCTAGCTAAGGGTAAGAAGATGGCTATTGGGGCCAAGGGCGGCGCCACTAACCACCTTTTGCTAGCCAAGCCAAAGGAAGTTGCTCTTGCCATCAAACAAGGAGAGTCGTGCTTCTTGGTCGTACCCAAGGACATGTTGCTTGCCTTGAGTGATCTTGGGGAACTTCCTGCACCCCTAGCACGACTCATGATGGAGTTTTCCGAGCTCTTTCAAGAGGATGTGCCGAGTGGGTTGCCACCGGTACGCGGTATTGAGCATCAAATTGACTTCATACCGGGGGAAACACTACCGAATAGGGCTGCATATAGGGCCAATCCGGAGGAAACAAAGGAACTCCAACGTCAAGTACAAGACTTGTTAAGCAAGGGCTATGTTCGAGAGAGCCTTAGTCCTTGTGGAGTCCCGATCATTCTAGTACCAAAGAAGGACGGTACTTGGAGGATGTGTGTTGATTGTCGAGCAATCAACAACATTACCATCAAGTATCGACATCCTATCCCAAGACTAGATGACATGCTTGACGAGTTGCATGGGGCAAGCATTTTCTCCAAAGTGGATCTTAAGAGCGGTTACCACCAGATTCGCATGAAAGAGGGCGATGAATGGAAAACAGCCTTTAAAACTAAATATGGGCTGTATGAATGGTTGGTAATGCCCTTTGGACTCACTAATGCCCCTAGCACATTCATGAGACTCATGAACCACGTCCTAAGGCCATTTCTAGGAAAGTTTATGGTTGTATACTTTGATGACATCTTAGTGTATAGCCACAATCTTCAAGAGCATATTGGCCACCTTAGGAAGGTTTTTGAAGTCTTACGAAGGGAGAAGTTGTACGCCAACTTCAAGAAGTGCCACTTCCATTCGGATCACGTGGTATTTCTTGGATTCGTGGTGTGCAAAGAGGGCTTAAGAGTTGATGAGGACAAGGTTAAAGCCATTTCCGAATGGCCTACACCTACCTCCATGACTCAAGTCCGAAGCTTTCTCGGCCTAGCTGGCTTCTACCGCCGTTTCGTGAGAGACTTTAGCACTATTGCTGCGCCTCTCACGGAATTGACCAAGAAAGGTGTGGCCTTCGTATGGGGGTCAAGGCAAGAGGCGGCTTTTGCTAGCTTGAAGGCCAAGCTCACCCAAGCACCACTTCTATCTTTGCCAAACTTTGATAAAACTTTTGAGATAGAATGTGATGCTTCAGGGATAGGCCTTGGGGGTGTCCTTATGCAGGAAGGCAAACCCATAGCCTATTTTAGTGAGAAACTTGGAGGGGCTGAATTAAATTACCCCACGTATGACAAGGAACTTTTAGCATTGGTACGTGTTCTCAAGGTTTGGCAACACTACTTATTGCCTAAGGAATTTGTCATACACTCGGACCATGAGGCCTTGAAGTATCTTAAGGGTCAAAGCAAGCTTAACAAGAGGCATGCTAAATGGGTCGAGTTCATTGAGTCTTTCCCCTATGTGATCAAACACAAAAAGGGAAAGGACAATGTAGTGGCGGATGCCCTATCCAGACGATACACTCTTATGGCTGTACTAGATGCTAAGTTGCTTGGCTTTTCCTTCCTTAAGGACTTATATGTGCATGATGCTGATTTTTGTGATATATTTGACACATGTAAGTCCCATGGAAGTAAATATCAATTCTACTTACATGAGGGATTCTTGTTTAAAGGCCATAAGTTGTGTATTCCCAAAGGCTCAATTAGGACCATTTTGGTTCAAGAAGCGCATGGGGGCGGGTTAATGGGACATTTCGGTGTCCTTAAGACCTTACATGTGCTAAGAGAGCACTTCTATTGGCCTAAGATGCAGCGTGCCGTGGAGAAGTATTGTGCGTCTTGCATCACTTGCTTGCGCGCTAAGTCTAAGGCCCAGCCCCATGGTCTCTACTCTCCTTTACCTATCCCTAAACTGTCTTGGGAAGACATTTCCATGGACTTTGTTTTAGGGTTACCAAGGTCTAAGAGAGGGAGAGACTCTATCTTTGTAGTGGTCGATCGGTTCTCCAAGATGGCACACTTCATAGCATGCCATAAGACTGATGATGCTTCTCATATTGCTAACCTTTTCTTTGACAATATTGTGAGATTGCATGGAGTTCCTAGGTCTATTGTGTCGGACCGAGATGTGAAGTTCCTAAGCTACTTTTGGAAGACTCTATGGGAAAAGCTTGGAACTAAACTTCTCTTCTCCACTACTTGTCATCCTCAAACGGATGGCCAAACTGAGGTAGTTAATCGTACTCTTGGTGTTTTGCTTCGTACTATTTTGAGGACTAACTTGCGCAGGTGGGAAGATAGCTTATCATTCATTGAGTTCGCCTACAATAGGACGGTCCATACTGCCACCAAGAGGACACCATTTGAGGTTGTGTACGGCCGTAACCCCACCACACCATTGGAGTTATTGCCGTATGCAATCAAGGAGAGGGGGAGCAAGGAAGGTGCGGATGAGGCAGCCCGGATTAAGAAGATGCATGAGGATACAAGGCTGCAATTGGAGAGGAGGACATGCCAATACAAGCGCCAAGCTGATCGTGGCCGAAAGGAAGTGATATTTGAGCCCGGCGACCTTGTGTGGCTGCACCTAAGGAAGGACAGATTTCCATTACTCCGCAACTCCAAGCTCAAACCGAGAGGAGATGGACCATTTCAAGTGCTTGAGCGCATCAATGACAACGCCTACAAGCTCGATCTCCCTCCCACCTTTGGCGTCCATGACGTATTCAACGTCACCGACTTGATGCCTTACATTGTTGAAGAAGATTCGGACCTTGACGAGCTGGATTCGAGGTCGAATCCCTTTCAAGAGAGGGAGGATGATGTGTTCGAGCCTACACATCAAGGTGATCAAGCACAAGATGATGGACAAGAAGGTGATTCAAGTGATGAAGAGGAGTTAAAGGAAGAAGAAGAACCGGCCAGCCCTAAAGAGGATCCACCACCCGGAGCTATCACTCGAGCCCGAGCTCGACATCTACACCAACAACTCAAGGACGGTCTCTTGAGCTTAGGAGAGCCGAATCAAGGTGGAGGAGCTATCATCACATGCCTTAGTCAAGAGAGGCCCGGTTCGAACATGGATGTTATTCCGATTGAAGATGGTTCACGTGGCAATTGATTTTGCTTGGGATATTATTAAACATGTTATTCGTGGTTTGTTTTATTTCTTTCCCTAAAACAAACTTAGTAATTTAGTTGGTATTAGGCCGAGTAGTGCTCCACTTAGTGGGCTAATTTTAGCTTTTATTTCTTGCTTTTTCTTTCTAATTTCGGCAAGGGTTAGTAGGGGACAAACTTCAGATTGTAATTTCAGTTTTTGGCAAATGAAAATCAGCATTACGTGCTACCAAAAGCTCTCTATCTATCCCTATCCCCATTGACGGTTGTGAGTAATATCAACCCTTTCCTCCATTGATTTCGAGTGGTTCCTATCTCGAAATTCCTTCCCTTGATCCCCTAGCCGAGTGAGTCATATCTTGGTTGGAAGATCATCCTCATTCCCTCCCTAATCCATCGTCCATCACCAAGAACCCTAAAAACTGCCGAAGTTTGCTGAACTTCCTCCCCGGAACTACCAGCGACCCTTCGGTAGAAAAATCATATCTTTTGATCCACCGCCCAGAAAATTCTGAAAATTTGAGGACAGAAACTAGACTTCCATATCTGTCTACTGTCGCCGGAGTCAACCAATTCGGAGTTCTGAGCAAGGAGAACGACCCCACTGAAGTCAGGGCAAATTCTGGGATTTTGCTGGAGTTGCTGTCCTTGTGCTCTTGAGTTCCGAGGCGCCTTGTTGAGCAAGATCTTGCACTGTTTGGCCCTCGATCCTTGCACACACCAGAATGTGTTTTAATTCAAGGAATGGGGTCACAACACTTTTGTTTTGTGTAGGGAAGGGCAACAAGGGTATGCAGATTTTTGATTATGTGTAGACGTGCCAAGTCACCAAATGGAGTGTGTGACAAGGCTTGGAAGAAGGAGAAAAGGGATGTGCCTTTGCCACCTCATTTTCGGCCCTATGTGTACCCACTAAGGAATCTTCTTGCCCATCATCCACTAACCAATCATCTAGATGTACAATTTGGCTTTTACCTAAAATAGGCTAAGGAGACAAGAAGGACAAGGAGAAGGTGGGAATGGCCTTCCTCCCAAAAGTACAATAGTACAATCAAGGACAAGGTACAACCAAGGACAATAATTCAAACAAGGAGCAAGCACAAGCAAGCAAGGGCAGGATCTCGGCCATGGCAGCAATGTGGAGGCTGTAGGGGTGGTGGTGGTGGCAGCCGCGGTGGTCCGGTTGCCGGAGGTGGTGGTCCGGTCGCCGGAAAGTGGTTTTTTTGGGTTTTTGGGGCTGTTTTTGGGAGGGGAACAAGAAACAACTAAGCTAAGCACTAAAATAGCATGGAAAACATGAAAAAAGATAAGGAAACAAGAGAAAAACTGAGCATGCAATCTCAACACAAAACAAGAAGAAACAAGAAAAAAAAATTCTAGCTAGCAAGGAAGACAAAGAGCAAAACAAAAGGAACCATGAAAGCAACAAAGGAGAACATGCTAGCTATGGAAAAGAACCATAAAAAACGAATTTTGCAATGGAGAAGATGACTTAGCTTGGGCTTTTGGCTCCTGATACCAATTGATGAAAAACAACCCTCCAAAGGTGAGACTTTGTTCCTCTAGAAGCTAGATCTAGACCAAGGGGAGCCTTCTTCTCCTTCCTAAGCTTGGGAGTCTTTCAATGGTGGCCAAGATAGAGAGGGAGGGCGCCGGACTGAGGTGTGGACGAGAGGGCCCAAGGAGGTGGCGGCGCCGACAAGCCCAAGGAGACCCTCCTTGGGGGTTCCTTGGCCGTGAAGAGCAAAGACCGAATGTGTTCTTGTGGTTCGAATGATGAGTATGAGATTTGATGAGAGATTGAGAGAGAAGAGTGTTTGAGAGAGTTTGGGTTGATAGAAGTAAGTGGAAGGCCTTAGGGAGATTTACTCAACCTAAGAAAAATGTCCACTTCTATAATCTTCAACCAAATGACAAGGAGGCCAAGGAATGGCTTATATAGTTCTAGGGTTTTGGACCGGGCCCTTTTATGATGCACTTTTATGATGTGATCCGAGCCCACCTGGGTCCGCCTTCCCATGGTCTGCCTCGATCGACGGTCTGACCCAGCGGCCTAGCCCACGGTCTGCCTCAATCGGCGGTCTGACCGCTGGTGCCCTGATCACAGAGCAGGACTGCAGCCCCCCCACCAACATCCTGGAGGATTAACAGGCACAAGCCTCCCTCCAGGTTGGGGTGTAGGGGCTGCAGCCCTGCTCTGTGATCAGGGCGCCAGTGGTCAGACCGCCGATTGAGGCAGACCGTGGGCTAGGCCGCTGGGTCAGACCGCCGATCGAGGTAGACCATGGGAAGGCGGACCCAGGTGGGCTCGGATCACATCATAAAAGTGCACCGGGGTCCGCCTTCCCGTGGTCTGCCTTATTCTGTGTTCTGACCCAGCGGCCCAGCCCACGGTCTGCCTCGATCGGCGATCTGACCGCTGGCGCCCTGATCACAGAGCAGGGCTGCAGCCCCTGCCCCCAACCCTCCAAACACAAGGGGTGTTGCCAAGGGGAATCGAACCCCTGAACTTTAACAAGCAGCTGATAAGCCACTTGTTACCAATTGAGCTGCAGTGTAGTTGGTGATATGATGGGCATTCCACTGCCCTCATATCAAAGGGTCGGGGGTTCGAGTCCTCCCACCAACATCCTGGAGGATTAACAGGTGCAAGCCTCCCTCCAGGTTGGGGTGCAGGGGCTACAGCCTTGCTCTGTGATCAGGGCGCCAGCGGTCAGACCGCCGATTGAGGCAGACCGTGGGCTAGGCCGCTGGCTCAGACCGCCGATCGAGACAAACCATGGGAAGGCGGACCCAGGTGGGCTCGGATCACATCAGTGGACTTGTTGGATGTCAAGGGAAAAGATAGGACGTTGAAGTTGACTTCAAAGGACTTCAAGTAAGTGCAATGCCTTGGCTGAAGTTATTGTTGACTTAGGGAGCAATGTCGAACTTCAGGACTGGAGATGAGAGGAGTGGAGCGGCAGCCTTGGAGAGTGGAGAGAAATATGGGGTTGGTGAGTTGTTGGAGAGATCTTGTGAAGATATGATATAACCGCACAAGATTCTTGAACAAATCAAGGGCTCGGATGCACTTTGTGTGGGGCGTGTGGAGATATGGGAGCAATCATGGGTTTGGGTGAGAAAAGATAGGAGGGGCGGTTGGAGGTTGTTTAGAGGAGATCTTATAAGATCTTGTGGAGATTTGATGGGAGAAAAACTCTAACCGCTCAGCCTTTTCTCTTCTTTTTTTTTGTCTCCAATAACCAACAAAATAATTACCAATTCAGTTGGTTATGAAGGTGGGGGACGTGGGGAAATAGAGGAGTTGGTGGACGATGGTGGTGGTTAGGGAAGGATGGTGGTTGGCCGCCAGCCTTGGTTTCTCCCGCCCATGACTTGGCCCTTGCTCATCCTCCTTTGGCTCTTCATGGCTAGAACCACCAAATAGGGCTCCTTTGACGTCTCCACTGCCCTTGCTCCAAAGCAAGGCGTCATCATATTGTCCAAGCCAAGGGAAGCTCAAAACAACCTCTTTTCTTGCCAAAATCTGAGGTTGACAAGCAAAAGATGATCCCTTCGCCTCGAACCGCTCTAATACCAAATGTTGTGCTCCGTACTAGGAAGGACCGTCTTTAACAAGGTGAAGGGCAGCCATGATCATTCTTCCATGGAGATCTCGGCCAAGCACTCAGATGATGGTGTTTAATGTGTTTTAGGGAAAGTAAAAGATATAACTCACCTTGATGAATCAAGGAGAGTTTGGGATAGGCAACTCGATTCTCTTTGGATATAACACACCTTGAAGAATTGAGAAGAAGGATAAGCAACTTGAACTTCTTAGAATATAACTCACCCAAGGAATTCAAGAAGAGGCTAATCAAGTGTAGATGTGACTCACTACCCTAAATCAACCTTGCCAAGGATATGACTCACCAAGGCTATGAGATGATCATCTAGATATGACTCACTAGATTAAACAAATCATTGAAGAGACAAGAGGTTGCTCTCAAGCATGCTTTTTCATTCCAAACTTGTCTACTTACAAATGAGGCAAAACAAGCCTTAAATAGGCTACAAAAGAAATTAAAAGAAACTCAACTAATTCTAGCACTACTCTACCCACTAACTTATCCACTACTCTAGACCACTAACTTAAAATTAACAAATTAAAAGAAATAACATAAAACAACATAAAACACTTTCCAAAAATAGCCTTCAAGCATGGCCGTGGCTTTGCCTTGGCTCCATGACGTCGGCGCTCGTCTTGGCCGTGGCCGGCCTTGGCTCTCCTTGCGTCTTCACGAGCGGCCTTCTTCCTTCAAATGGCTCGACCTCCTCAGCTGAACATGACTTCCAAATGGGGCCCAAGAGAGCTCGCCCATGATGAAGGTGGCTAGGTGTGTGCATGCCAATCTCTGCTTGCTCTCGGATAGCTTCGATCTTTGTAAGGCTCTTGATGGGATCCATGATCACATCAGAATGGGAGCTGGCTGGGGTTGGGCTATCGATAATGTGGGTGTCGCGGGTGCGGAGTGGAATGTGGCCAAGAGGCGCCGATCTTGTTGGGGGCGGCGAGCATGGCCATAGACGTGGAGGTCGGCGCAAGGAGACGGCAACCAATCTGGGTCACGGCGGTCGAGCGGGCGCCGGGGCTGGCCCCGGGCACGGTCATGACTCCGGGGGTACCCATCCGCCCAAGCCTCATCTTCAAAGGCCTCTAGATACTCTCCATAGGGGCCTTCCTCTTCATAGCCTCCAAAAGACCTCATGTCAAACTCGGTGAAACTATTACCATAGCGGTGGTTGAGCTTGTAGTCGGCTGTGGGCCTAGGGGCGGCGCGTGGATAAGGACCTCCATACAAGGGCATGGGATCACGAGCGTGGCTCCGTGGGCGCCGACCCTGCAGCGGACGAGTGTGATAAGGCCAATGTGGCTCTTCCATTGGGACTCACCTAGCACAAGCAATAGGCAAAGCAAGTAAAAAGTTCCAAGCAATCACAACAAGCATACTAAGAAAATATGAATACCTTAGGCCTAAGACAATCAAACCAAGTCAATACAAGCAATAAGGCAAAGCAAGGAAAGGTTCTAGGCAACCGAGGTAATCACACCAAATGATGGAAACAAGGTAATCCTAAGAGAAAAGGAATACTTGAGGCCTAAGACAAGCAAAATGCTCAAGAAATCACATAATCACAACAAGAGAGAGAGAGTAAGCTAGGCCTAGGCAATCAAGCCAATGCAAACGATGGAGGCTCAAGTAAAGGAACAAGGTCATGGGGTGGCATGTGACTTGCAACTTAATTAGAACTTAGGCACTTGCTTTCCTTCCAATTTGAATTACTTTGGCTAATTAGGAAAATCCACTTCAAAACTTAGAGTGATGAGAGTGGAAAAGAGAGGGAGTGGGCTGCCATATGGGCCATGGAAGAGGATAAGTGAAGTGGCAAGAGAAGAAAGGGGGGGGGGGGGGGGGGGGAAGCTTAGTGGCCCAAGTTGCCAAGTGAAGTGGGAGCCCAACCGAAATGAAACTTTACTTCCTTTTTTTTTGAATTGGGCTTTTGCCTTTTTCTTTGACCTCTTGTTTTTCTTAGGCTTTTTCTCTTTGTTTTTAGTAGTGATGCCGAATTGGAGGTAATGGGCCCTTGTGTGTTGGCTTGAAGAGTGGGGCTACAACATTTTTTTTTCAATTTGTAGAGGGGCAGGAACAAGGGGAGATTTAGAGTGGCAATGTCCCTTTTGGGTGTGAGACAAAGCTTTAGAAGAGAAGAAGAGAGTCAAAGTTTGCCACTTATGTTTTCCCCTTTTTTGAAGCTCACAATGGAAAGCTTCCTAGCTCTCTACCCCAAACAAATCAGCCAAGAGTCAAAGTTTGGCTTTTATTCAAAAAGGCTAAGTGATACAAAATGGGGAAGAAGGAAAGTAGCTTTGTTTCTTTCCAAGTTGAACAAATCACATGCAAGGTTTAAGAAATTCAAAAGGGAGCTAGCAATGGAGTTTGGGCACATGGTCGGCCATGGGGAAGGTGATGGTGGCTGTATGGTTGTGGTGGGCGGCGGGAAGGTGGCAGGAGGCGGCGGCGTGGTGGACGGCGGTGGTGGCAAGGCGGTGGAAGACTTTTTCTTGTTTTTTGAGGCGGTTTTTAGAGGGGAGCTAGAATAAAGACTAATAAGCATAAAAACAGAAAACAATTGAGAAGAAAAAGAACTTAACTTGGCCTTTGAGCTTTGACACCAATTGATGTGAAACAAGGGGTTGAATGCCCTTGTCTCACAAGCTTGAGCTCCAGATCGTGGCACAAGTAGGCTTGAACTTCTCCTTGGGGCTCCGGCTGGCTTGGGAAGCTCCTTGAGGATGGATTGAAGGCGGAAGCAAGGAAGGAAGAGTTGGGACAGCCGAGAAGATCAAGCGGCCAGCCAAGGGGTGCTTTGGCTAGCCGAGAGCGCGGCAAATGTCATGGGGCTTGGCCGTGGCCATGTGATGGCCTTGATGAGTGCTTCGGCCAAGGTGTTGATGGAGGTTGGCATCCCTCAATGTGGAGGCGAGGTGCCCATGGCTCGCCGGTGTCGTTGATGGAGGACAAGGGGGTTGGAATCCATCACCTAAGCAATGGAAAGAAGAATAACTTAAATAGTCTTCCCAAAGTTCCATTGGTGTGTTTATCCAATTGAATGGAAAAAAGAACAACTTAAATAGTTTTTTAGCAATACTCAATGCACCAATGGACCTTATATTAGTATGATATAAAGTGGGTTCCATGTGCCACGTCATACTAATAGATAAGGCAAAATCCACGATCCATTTGGATTTGCGCCTCTAGGGAAGTTTGGCTCGCAGTTTGGTGGGGCCGAGGACACAAGTTGCTTGATCAATACCACTGAGCCAACCTCCACTTTGCTCAGCGCACTTTGGCTCCATATACCTCTCTAGAGGTTCAAAAGCAGTTGTCAAGCTCGATCTCGAGTAATAGCTCCTGAAGGCTGATCTTGATCGCTAGACATTAAGCCAACCTAAGATGTGGCAAGAGCGACGACACGAGTGACTGGAGGTGACGAAGCTGGCCATGTACGGAGCACTTGCATTGGCATGTTTGATCCTATAGGCCTAGCCTGGCCTGGAGGCACCACTAGTGAAGAGGGTGCAAGGTTTGGACCAGCTAGTTTAGCTCGAAGATTGTCAAGTTTCCTTTGTCATCGCACTTGGCGCGACGCTTGGCTTTGTCACGACACTTGGTGCTACTTGAGCCTCTTGGGTGGGCTTGGGTGAGCTAGGAGAAGCTTGCTCAGGAACTTGGCCATGTTGATCTTGATGTGGTACATGTGTGATCACATCACTCTCACTCTCTCTATGAGCTCAAACAGACCTTGAGGCAATGGAACCTTGAGTTGACCAAATTCTTACTTAGTTTGGGATTCATTCAGTCCAAGTTTGATCACTCCTTATTTGTATAGAGTTCAACCAAGAATGGATAAACATGTTTTATATGTTGTCCGACTCGATCTTATTCGATCAATTCTATATGGAATTTTCAAAAATTGGAATAAGTTTTTTTTTTCCCCAAATGTAACCTTGCACGTTATGGCAGTTTTGAGAAGGTACTTTGCGGCAACATATTAGACAAGGAAAAATCCACTTGTGGCATGGAGAGTTGTTGTCGGCCGAAAGATTAAGGAGGTATTGGGCTATAATAGGTTCTTTTGTGGAACCGAGCGAGCGTAATACAATTTTTGCTTGATCTTCTCAATGATAAGACTTCGATGGGGATGACTTGGGCCAACCACCTTAGGATTTTTCTAATGACAAAATGATGGTGCCTTATGTAAGGGGATTACTCTCACTAGGGAAAATATTCTTCGCTCTTCATATAGGGAATCAATCTATAGTGTTATGGAATCACAATATGGCAATTAATATATGGAGGTATGTCCACCAAATCCAACGGTATTATAATCAAACAGTATTATGGAGTGAATGTATTATGGATGGATCTATATTCCAGATATTCATTCGCTTGCTGGATGAAAATATGGCAATCAATATATGAAGGCATGGCCATCGAATCGAAATTGAAAATATACATTGGCATGCTTGATGAGGATAAATGTGTTCTATGTCAAAAGAACTACGAAATGATTAAGTATATATGGTTTAGATGTGAATACAACGTTGAACCCTGAAGTGGTTGATATTGTTTGCCAATTGGCTAGATACATAACAAGAGGTACAACTCATTGAAATCCTGGATTGCGAACTTAGCCTCCTCACAGGTATAAAGAAGATCCAGGTCGATTCTTGGGATTGCTTGAGTGCATGTTTCTTAGACTATCTTTATTTGTTTTTTTCTTTAACATAAAAAGTTCTGAGAGCATGTTTATCGGTGCTTTTTCATTGGACTCTCAAATTTTTTTTTATTAAAAAAACAGAAGAGTGGAGGGCCTCTCCTAGGGTGCTCCAATTTAATAATTAGAGAGCCTCTCCGATGGGGATCTCCAAAACTAATGTTCTTTAAAAATGTTTTTTTTATCATTTTTCACATATTAAAAAAAATCATAATTCTAGTTTTATTTTTCTCTATTCATAGACCCGCATTTTGGGTGTATTTGATAGATTTTAATTTTCTTTATGTAAAGGGTATAGTGGATTGGAGATCCCATCGAAGAGACCCTTGATAAAATGGTAGAAATGGGTATGGGATCGGGAGAGAGAAAGAGAAAAAGTGGTGAAATAGTGGGTTGGAGAGTCCCTTTGTAGAGGCCTAAGATAAACATGGCCTGATAAAATTGAAATAAAATAAAAAATGTCATAAGAGTTTTTTTATACAAGGCAAACATAAGACACACTTACGAGGAGGGAATGCTAAATCATCACAACGGATGACTTTTACAAGTTGCCTAGAAATAGTATCTAGTCGAGACTTACGAGTCTGAATCAGTAAACGCGATCTCAATAGTTGAAGTAGGAGTGAAAATGTACTTCTGGATGTTAGTTCTAAGCAAAGTGGGCGACACATCAGTTGTGGCTAGGAAGTCGGCTACCGTGTTGGTAACTCATAAGGATTTGGCACGCATGTAACATCTCAGTAGGTATTTCTAAGTTTTGTGTTATCAATGAAAGATTAATAACATATTTGCTATATATATACATAGGGGCCTATATTAGGTATGAATTAGTAGTTCTTTATTTTACTTTTTACATATGGATGAATAAAAGTTCATATAGTTTTACGGAACTTTAGTCTACAATAACGTATACAGAATAAGGTATATATTGAAATATTACTATTTTGGAGTAGTTGAGAAGAGGTTGTAGATTTGGATGATTGCAAATTTGAGGTCAGTAATATAGTTGTGTGTAAAAGATTAATATGTGCGTTATATATACATAGAGACGTGTATTCGGTATGAATTAGTAGTTCGTTAGTTTAGTTATGGATGAATAAAAGTTCACGTGTATTAATGTTGCTATAGTATTACTATTATAGTTTTGTTGTATAGTATATTAATTATTTAACTTAGCGGTATGTATTTATTGTTGGTATCATTAAATTGTAATGAATATATTGTAGCCTTGTAGGTGTAGGACTAAATGATTTGAATTAGTATATTATTTCACAAATCGTAATCCATATATATATATATTGTAATATTATTGATTATGTAAACATGTTTAGGGGAAAGACTACGAAAATGAATATCCTAATTTTCTAAAGTGGAATAGTCAAGAGGAATTTGTTGATTGGGCTAAGAAGAGGTGCCAAGATTTGGTGATGGTTATAGTCATTCGTAGCTCAAATGTCAGAATGGTTAGTTTAACGTGCGAGCACTTTGGTGCATATAGATCGGGGATGAAGACAATTAGTGAAGAAGATTCAGAGAAGACTGTTGATGTAGTTCGTAAAACCAACTTGAAGAAGTCCTGATGCACATTTGAGTTGTATGGTGTTCGACTGAAGAAAAAGCCAGTTGAAGAGACTAAAAAATGGACCTTGAATGTGCTAGACGGACGCCACAACCATGGGCTTTCGACTAGCTTCCTTTGACATGCAGACACGGGCCCAATGACCACGGATGAGGTGTGCCTTGCTAAGAGGTTGGCCGATAGGTTGATGACACCGAGGACTATTGTTGCAGAGTTAAGGACCTTCTTCACCGGAAATGTAACATCCACAAAACAAGTTTCCAACATTCTGCAAAGGATGCAATACGAGGATCGTGGGGAAATGATGGATACCCAATGGACTCTAAACCTTTTCCAAGAAAATAGGTACGAAGTGCATCCTCTGAGGAAGTTGTCTACGGGCCAGGTGGATATCCTATTTTTTGCTCACCGGACTCATTGCACTTGTTCAATTTGTTCGTGTACGTTATAGTTATCGACATCACGTACAAGAAAAATAGGTATGTCATGGCTTTGTGTATTATTTTTATTACAATTTAATAGTAGTAATAATAAATAAATTCTATCATCCATGTTAGTTGCTTATATTATTTTGTTTTCTTACATTTATTCATAGGTATAAAATGCATTTGGTGGAGATTGTTGGTTTTACTTGCACTCACAAGACGTTCAACATTACGTATGCATTTACACGGGAAGAAGAAGTTTTGAATCACAAGTTCATAATGCAAAAACTTCTATACTTGTTTCAAGAGGTGGGAGTAATGCCAACAGCCATAATGACTAACCGAGAAAAAGCCATCATTAATGCAATTCATATAGTTTTTAAAGGCCAATTTAAACACCTTTTATGCTGAGTGC
This sequence comes from Rheum nobile, assembly GCA_027886185.1. Taxonomy (NCBI): domain Eukaryota; kingdom Viridiplantae; phylum Streptophyta; class Magnoliopsida; order Caryophyllales; family Polygonaceae; genus Rheum; species Rheum nobile. Next base: position 914,442 of record WOAB01000072.1, on the reverse strand, counting down.
ATATAAAACACAACATCGAGGAATATGCTTCCCTAATCTTGAAGGATAAAGTTGAAGTCAATAAGTTTTCCAACCAATGTTGGGTCTTTGGTGTTCAACCATAGAAGAAAGCTACGAAGAGAGGTTCGCAAAATTGAGGATATCATGGAAGAATGGCCTCGTTGGATACATTGAGAGACATGGACTAATCCTACAAGGAAAACATAGTCAGAGAATGGACGGGCCATAATCAATGTGACTCAATGTCGTACTAACACGAGGCTTTTTATGTGTTTTGATAGGGTCGAGGGTATGCATCACGTGTTGAAATATATTTTGGATTCTAGTATAGGTGGTTTTAATAGAGTGGCAATAATGATCCACCATTTGATTGAGGGACAAATTGGCCAGGTGAGGGCGAGCATGGAGATGTGACAGACGAATATGCCAATGGTGTTTCATAGTGTGACGCTAGACATAAGAATGTTGTTTTCAAGGCTATTCTACAAAGTGTCGGAGAGGTTCTTGAAGATGTTGATGGGTTTGTAAAAGCAGGTATCGAAAGATGATTATTCAGATGATTGCGATGATTAGTGGATGAGAGATTGCTTCGGCCTGCCGTGCATCCATAGAATTCGAAATGCCATCATTACGAGGATCCCGATCTTATCGAATGAGATACACCCCTTCTGGAAGCAACTGGTATGTGATGGTCATACCGGTGATGTGCCTATTGAGTGATGCGAATCAGCATTTGCATCAAGAGCATGCGACGTCACCACCATCGGCACCGGCGTGACCTCTAGGGCATGAAGAGGGAAGTGACAAAGTTCCTACAAATGAGGCGCCTATTGCACACAAGGCTAGTTCAAGTGTGGGTGTTCCAACTACCTGAACGGCGCCCACCAAACCTCTCACTCGCGCCGGCGCCCGAGCATTGGCACGCATGGAACAACCTAAGGCCGACACTCACCAAGCCCCGGGGCGTGCTCATGCGTTCCCAAGCCAAGAAGGTGCTCAAGCACCTTCAAATAGGCATATATGCTCAAGGAGTTCCTATGCAAGTGGAGAAGTGCCTTGTGACTGCCCTAAGGCACGAAGAAGCACATGCGGCGGTGATGACAAGGGAAGGTGATCACAACTTCGTCGGCGCAACTCATCCACTTGGCTCCCAACTTCTTCCACAACCTACTGGGACCCAAAGAGAGCAAAGGACCTCAAGTTGGCCGACCAAAGTTGAAGAGGGCCCGTCGAAAACAACCAAAGACAAGCCATCACCGACGCCGTCAATGCCATGACAGAAGTCTAGGGCGTTCTCTCAGATGCCTTGTGCGTTTGGGCCCATTTTTGGTGGGCTTCTAGTTCACGAGGCCCATCATCACATATAAAACATTTAGCTCGTTTGGAGTCCATTTGCTACCAGTTAACTGAAGACAATCCGGGTTGTGTTTTGGAGCAACCTTTGAACTTTCTTTGCTTTTCTATAAGTAGTTGTTTTGTTTCCATTGTTAGGAACGTTTAATCTGATAAAATTGTTGAGTTTTTCCCTGAGATAAAACATTGAGAAACCTTTAGGTTTGGCGTCATTGTTTGGTCTGTTCATCCAAACACTTGTGGATTGTTTTTGGTGTGTCCATCCAAGGATTAATCTACAAACTTTCTTCTAATTTTTTTGGTGTGTTTATCCAAGAAATTCAGTTGCTTATCCCTTCAAATTCCCCTCTAAATCTCGTGTCTAAATCTATCCCTTTTCCTTCTCCCGAACTCGCTAAACTCTTGTGGAGTTCAATCGGTGCTTGGGTGATGATTCTACCTTGAACCAGTCTGGATCCTTGCTTGGGGCGTATCATTGAGGACACAATATTACTATCTATTCTAGAGTTGAGATTTAAGGAAACAAGTCAAAAACTTGAAAAGGGTGAATTGAGAAAAAGGGTGAATTTGAAAAGGCCAAACATGATCAATGTATAATAGCAGTAATAATATACCAAATCCTAAGTTGTACAATGACACGGTCCCATGGAGAATTATTAGGAAACGGAACTCTGGAACCTCGGTTCCCCTGAGAGTTCCTTTCCTCAGTTTCTCTACTTTTGAAGATGACAAATATTATGATACTAATGTTTTATCTCAAAGATGTGCTTTAAGGAACCATAGGAATATACCGAAGGCAAGAAAGCCAAACAGGACAAAAGAACCAAAGGAACAAGACAGAGGAAGGAACCCAGAGGAACCCAGGTGTGCCCAGAAAGGTATCATGCAAGGCTGCGATTTTCGAGAAATCTGGGAACACACAACCTAGGACAAAAGTTGTTGAAAACAACTTGTCCGAAGTTTCCAAAGATCTGCCAATGTCCAGAACAAAACAACAAGATACCCAGAAACGCTGAACCTCGGATAGAAAAGATGAAAGCGACAGGACATAGAGATGTCACTGTCCAGAAGACAGTTCCCAAGCGCCCAGCTTGTTCAACCTTGGACGAAAGCATTTGGACAATGACATAGCAAGACTCGTCTGAGGTAGTTGACCAACCAAGAGAGATTCTGAGCTACCTAGGTTGTTTGCACATGCGAAGAACAACGTGGACCAAGGAGAACCACTGATCCTAGGGCAAGCTCAATCTGTGGGAACCCAGAGAGGATTAAGCTGCGAAGAATCCTGTATAAAAGGAAGACTAACTCAAGAGAGTTATTGTCAAGCACTGAAATACGAATCACACTCATTAGCAAATATCAAGTGTGAACCTTCAAACAAGATCACCAAAGCAAACCGAAATCAAGAGGAACCAGTCAAGGAAGAGAAGAGCTGAGTGCTAAGTTCCTGTGACTGTAAGTGATAGTTCCTAGGTGCGAAGGTCTATTTCTTGGATTAATTATTGATTGTGTTAAGTTATCTAGGATTGCCTAACTGTGTGTAAGGCAAAGAAACCGTGTGTTTGTTCCTAGGATAAGCTGTAACCAAAAGAGATAAGAAATCAAGAAGTAGACCTTGAAATCCTTTCGAAAGAAAGGTAGTGGTTTTTATCCTGGATTGCTAGTTGGCAATCAAAGGTTTCCACTATAAGGAACTTGTCATTTGTTTGATTGTTTATTTCCGCTGCGAAGGGAACTTAGAATCCATATTTTGAGTTCCTTAAGTTATTATCTAACAATCACGATCCTACAATTGGTATCAGAGCAGTAAAAGCTCTAGATCTTTGTTAAGTTTGCAGATCATGTCTCAACCAAGCAAGTTTGAGCTCGGAATCTCCACCAACAAGCCACATCTCCGAAAGAAAGGAGAAGAAACATGGTGGGAAAAGTGCATGGAAAGCCACATCAAGACCAACGACTACCAATGCTGGAGGATAGTAAAAAATGGAGATGACTATGTCGACTTCTGAAGGGAATCATGAAGAACACTCCAGGCATCCAATCCCTTCCCTTGACACAAATCATAGGGAAACTGGAGGTTGAAGAAGGAGAGCACACCAAAGCCATTACCGACAAGAAACTGGAGAAAGGAATTGCCCTCAAGATCTCCAAAGCCTTCTCTAGGCTCGAGATGGAGGAAGAGAACTCAGACCTTGAAGAAGAAGAGGACGAACTTACGGCCCTCTTCACAAAGAACATCAAAAAATTCTTTGTGAAGGGAAGATTCCAAAAGGGCAGTTCCTCTCACAATGGACCAAGAAGAGATCTCAAGGAAGTCTCCTGTTACGAGTGCAAGGAGAAGGGACACTACGCTAAGAACTGTCCCAACAAAGAAGAGTCCAAGGAAGAGGAAAGACCTCAAAGAAAGAAGGCTCTCGTAGCATCATGGGGAGAAGACTCAGATGAGGAACTGGATCTGAGTGGCTTCTCAGGAGGGAGATGTCTCATGGAAAAAGGAGACTCAAGCGACTCAGAAGACCTTGAGGTAACCTCTGACGATCTCTTAAAATCCCTAGTTGGTTGTGATAAGAAACAACTTCTTAAGATCATAAAGAAACTAGGAAAGGAAACCAGTTCCCTTTAACAGAAACTAGATGATTGTGAAGATGAAATTACTTGCTTGACTGTCAAAAATTCTGTTTGGAGTAAAAAACTTGATGAAACTGAGAAAGACCTAGCTGAAACTCACTCCAAACTCATTGATATTAGAAATGTGCATGCTAGTCACCTTAAAATTTGCAAATCTTGTGATGAAACTAGCATAGACTCTGTCAAAGTTCTCGTGTATGCTAACCCACCTGGAAATGACATGCTTCAATCCATAATTGATAGGTTAGACATTCTCACTGATTCCATTAATGAAAAAACGATAAATCAAACTGTTTTTGTGAGACAACGCCATGGAATAGGATATGTCAATAATAAAGGGAACAATGATGCTGAAGAAGAAAAGGCTAGGCGAGAACTTGTTGAGATGAATGAGAATCTCAGTATTGCTCTTGCCACTTCTCGTGATATGAATCAATTCCTATCAGAGAAGATCATGGTCCTTGAGAACAAGGCTGAGGTTGCCAAACATCTCAATGAAGGCTCTCAAAGTCCTAAGAAGGAACCAAAGGGAAAAGAAAAGATGGTTCCTGAAAACCAATGGAAGTTCCCTGGTTATTCATAGACTCGCAATGCTATCCCCCCAGTAAAGCCAAGCTTCGTTGGGTTCAGAAATCTTAGTTCCCTTATGTGCAGAAAGATGAGAGGCAACCTCAACTATGGTACATCGACAGTGGTTGCTCATGCCATATGACTGGAAGAAGAAATCAAATGACCTCTCTTCAACCTCTCCAAGGAGGGAACATATCCTTTGGAGACAAAAGCAAAGGGAAAATCTGTGGAATAGGAACTGTGAAACTCAACGACCACATTCAGGTAAACAAAGTTCACCTTGTTGATAATCTTGGTTTTGATCTAATAAGTGTGTCACAGTTGTGTGATCAAGGAGACAATGAAGTTAGATTCAGATCAAACGAATGTTCAGTCCTTGACTCCTCGGGACAAATCATCCTAAAAGGAAAAAGATTCAACAATGTCTATATAATTGATCCATCCTTTGTTCCCAAGGAGAAACTTTGTCTCTCAACTGTGAATGACCAAGCTGATTTGTGGCATCAACGCCTCGGTCATGCTAGCACCAAGCTGATTCAAAAGCTACACTCAAAGGAGCTAGTCAGAGGGCTGCCAAAGCTAAGTGGCACATCTAAGGAACTGTGCTCTGACTGTGTAAAAGGGAAACAGGCTCGTAGTTCCTTCAAGTCCAAAAACATGGTAAGCACCTCAAGGCCTCTTGAACTCATCCATATGGATCTGTGTGGACCCATGAGAGTTCAGAGCCTAGGAGGGAACAAGTATATCTTTGTTCTTGTCGATGACTTCTCTCGCTTTACTTGGACCATCTTTATTAAATCTAAGAGTGAAGTTATTGACCGCTTTAAAGATCTAGTTCCCTTGTTAGAAAAATCTCTTGATTGTTCACTCAATTCTATTCGGTCTGACCATGGTACCGAATTCGAAAATGGAAAATTTCTAACATTTTGCAGTGAGCATGGAATTGATCACAATTTCTCTGCACCATACACCCCTCAACAGAATGGAGTAGTGGAGAGGAAGAACAGAACTTTGGAAGACATGGCCTGGACTATGCTGATCTCAAGTGGACTCTCTCAATCATTTTGGGCTGAGGCGATCAACACAGCCTGCTACATCATCAATCGAGCCATGCTTCGCCCAATCACAGAGAAGACACCCTATGAACTCCTAAGAGGAAGAGTTCCCAACATCTCACATCTAAGGGTATTTGGATGCAAGTGCTTTGTGCACAACAATGGGAAGGATAATCTTGGCAAGTTCGACCCAAGAAGTGATGAAGGAATCTTCATTGGATACGCCTCGGGTAGCAAGGCGTACAAAGTCTTCAACAAAAGGACTAAAAAGGTAGAAGAAAGTGTTCATGTTATTTTTAATGAAAAATCACTTGGAAAGATTGTGCAGAACACCACCAATTCCTTTGAAGACCCGTTTCCCAAGTCATATCAAGAAGATCCAAATGAAGATGTCACTATACCCAGTTCATGTCCTGCTGCTCGGAACCCTCCAATGGCTCCTCCACCAGTTCCCATGGATAATGAACAACAATCCATCTCTGGAAACCAAGAGCATGACGACAACATCTGTGGAGACTTCAATGATTCATCTTCCCACATGATCTTCAATGGAGAAGGTGATCCCAACCAGGAAGCTGAATGCTCAACTCAGAATGTCTCCACATTAAATGCTCTAGCTCCTAACAGAGAAAGAAGAGTCATCAAGCCTCCAGTCAGGTTCGAACATCTAACCTTCTTTGCCTTCAATGCCTTTCTATCTATTGTGGAACCAAAGAACATAGGTGAGGCACTGAAGGATGCGGACTGGATCCAAGCTATGCAAGAAGAGCTTCATCAGTTTGAAAGAAACAAAGTATGGCATCTAGTTCCCCGCCCCAAGGATAAACACATCATAGGAACTAGATGGGTTTTCAGAAACAAGCTAGATGATACAGGAGCTGTGATAAGGAACAAAGCTAGACTCGTTGCTCAAGGATACAATCAACAAGAAGGCATCGACTATGATGAAACCTATGCTCCAGTGGCAAGGATCGAAGCAATAAGATTGTTGATTGCCTTCGCATCTCACAAAGGGTTCATGTTGTTCCAAATGGATGTAAAGACGGCCTTCCTAAATGGAATTCTTCAAGAAGAAGTCTGTGTCAAGCAACCACCTGGCTTTGAAGACGATGATCATCCAGACCATGTCTACTTCTTAGACAAGGCACTGTACGGTCTCAAGCAAGCTCCCAGAGCTTGGTATGATCGTCTTGCCCAGTTCCTACTCTCAAATGGCTACAGGCGTGGAGTTATTGACAAAACTCTCTTCATCCTAGAAGAAGAAGGTAACATCTTGGTGGTTCAAATTTATGTCGATGATATTATCTTTGGTTCCACTAACCTGTCCCTTGTAGATAAGTTCAAAGACCTGATGAGCAGTGAATTTGAAATGAGCCTAATTGGGGAACTCACCTTCTTCCTCGGATTACAAATCACTCAAAAGAAAGATGGCATACAAATTCACCAACAGAAGTATGTCAGGGAACTATTGAAGAAGTTCAAAATGGATTCATGCAAGCCTCTTTCCACTCCCATATCCACCATTGCCCATTTGGATAAGGACCATTCGAGTCCTCTTGTGGAGGAAAAGCTCTATAGAGGTATGATAGGCTCACTCATGTACCTAACTGCTAGTCGACTAGACATTGTTTTTGTTGTTGGCTTGTGTGCTAGGTTCTAATCCTGTCCAAGAGAAACCCACTTGGCTGCTATGAAGAGAATACTTAGATATCTCAAGGGAACTGACTCTCTCTGCATTTGGTACCCCAAAGAGTGTCCCTTTGAGCTAATGGGCTTCACTGATGCTGATTATGCTGGATACTTGGTGGATAGGAAGAGCACTTCTGGAATGGCACAGTTCCTAGGCCCTTGCCTTGTGTCATGGGGATCAAAGAAACAAGTCTCAGTCTCCGTCTCCACCACAGAATCCGAGTACATTGCGGCTGCCTCCTGTCGTTCACAACTTCTCTGGCTAAAGCAACAACTCGCGGATTTTGGTATGTCTTATGGCCCTCTTACAATTCTTTGTGATAACACTAGTGCCATAAACATTTCAAAGAATCTTGTGCATCATACTAGGACCAAACATATCGACATAAGACATCATTTTCTTAGAGATCATGTTGAGAAGGGAAACATCATTATGAAGTTTTGTAGAACTGAAGATCAGGTTGCAGATATATTCACTAAAGCCTTGAATAGAGTTCCTTTCGAGAACCTTATATTGGAACTAGGAATGATTCCTATAACCTAGTAGTGACTTTAGTATAAAGGTTCCTTTCCAATTCCCCTGATTGTCTAGTTTAAGATTGTCAACTTGTTGAGTCTTGATATCTTTGTGTTATATCTGTTGCTTCAAACCCTACTTTTCATAATGGTCTCTTTAAAAAGGGTTTAGATAAATTTTTTTGGCTCGTGTCCTTCTGGTCCTCATTATTCTTTCCACTTCTTCATTGTTCAAGTTTCTTTGTATGGCCCAAAAGTCACAATCTGATCATATTTCTAACCCAACACTACAAGCCGAAATGATGATTGTGTACTAAGACCTTCCCGTGCCTCATTGCTCACTTTAGTTCTCTATGATCCATCCCTAAACCCTCTCTGAGAATTATTGTACAATGCGATAAATGGCCTATCCTGATTTCTTGTATGGGAACGTATTTTTCTGGTTCCATTGTTTAAACCCACATCAAAGGTTCCCACTTGTCCTTCTAGCACGTTAAATATATCGCCAGAAAGGAACCAGGATGAAGCACACTTCCAACGGCTACTTTGGCTCTCCCTTAAAGCTATTTATGGCAAAATCGCAGAAGTCAGTCACGTCCTATCAGTTGGCAGACCTCCCTCCTCTCTGAATGGGTAAGCTTTGAATTTGTATTGACCGTTCGGAAAAGCTGCAAAGAGCCTTCAATGCTCCAGATTTTCCCCAATCTTCTCAACGGCTAGATTTGTCTCAGCGTCCATTCCGCCCTCTCCACCTTTAAGAGTTGCCCTATTGCTCCAAGCTAATCCCACAACTCGCCTGAGCCAGTCTATAGCAAGTGTCTTACCATGGCCACTGTCCGGAAGTTGAAGACAAAGGAACAACAGCCCAACCCTTCTGATGCTCAAGTCAATCCGCCTAAGGAAAAGGCGAGTTCCCATGACCCTTCTAGCTCCCGACCACAGCTCAACCCCTCTTTAGACTCCTCTGCGATCCTCTTTGCTTTGGATCATATTGAAAAAGCAATCATGGAAGGCTCGACTGCCATCCCGGTCGCCCTCCGTGATCAAGTACAAGAGTTGGGCAAAATGAGCTCAATTGTGATAAGTCTGGTGAAAGTCCTTCAGATGAATTGGGAAGATGCAATCGGTGCTCATCAGGCCACAGGCCAAAATGTAGGAACTGACGACAAAGTTGATGAAGAGGAGGCCGCTGCTCTGCCATAGGAACGCTTGTTCTGGTTCCCAGTGCTGTAACATCACAGCGTGCTAGTAGTTTCCCCTAGGATCCTACTTCTCTTTTCCTTCCCCATGTCGTCTTTCCTAACGATTGCTTTTGTTGTTGCCCTCGTCGTTTGTTATTTTGTTGTTGGTTCTTGTCGGTGGTTGTTAAGTTATTAGTTTGTGTTGTTTTGTGGCTTATCTTACCCTTTCTATGAACAATGATCAGTTTTAAGTTTTAATGACTATCTTTTGGTTTCGTTCCAATGATCAATTTGTCTTTGCCCTAAGTCTCCATTATGCTTCTGTTATGGGATTGATGCATTTGCATATTCACTTGGATATCCTGTTCTTACCTAGTATTTAATCTTTTCGATGATGTCAAAAGGGGGAAGAAAAGGATAGGAACCTTGAACTTTGGAAACCACTTGACTAATAGGAACTCTGAACTAGTTCTACCTCTAAGGGGGAATTTGAAATAAACTCGTTCACTCGCTTAGGGGGAATTTGCAACCATTGAATGTTCTCTCATTAATTCGTAATGTTGTAAATCCCTTAATCTCAATATGGTCTCATGAAATTCAAGTCCTATTATGTTGCCAGGTTCCTTGCATTTGTCATCATCAAAAAGGGGGAAATTGTTAGGAAACGGAACTCTGGAACCTCGGTTCCCCTGAGAGTTCCTTTCCTCAGTTTCTCTACTTTTGAAGATGACAAATATTATGATACTAATGTTTTATCTCAAAGATGTGCTTTAAGAAACCATAAGAATATACCGAAGGCAAGAAAGCCAAACAGGACAAAAGAACCAAAGGAACAAGACAAAGGAAGGAAAAGTTAGCCAACGGTGCGGGGGTGATACGGGGTAAACCGTAGGATGGCCCGACCTTGGTGAACAACACACGAACAAGCAAGAAAAACAACAAAGTTAGATTCGGCGGAAGGGAAAAAGAACAAGAAAGAACAAACAAGAAATGGATGAATGATGAACAAGATGAAACCAAACACCCGGAGGTAGAAACCCTTGATTCAGATGAATCGAGAACCTCCACACCTAAAGTAGATGACCTCGCCTTCTACAACTTCACACAAGGAAGAACGGATCTTCAAAGCACGAAGAGGATATTTTGTGTCGCTTTGGATCAACAACTCGAAAGGACTTGACAATCACAACTCGACCAAAATCAGTTCGGATTGAGCAACTCACGAAACCTCTCTTTTGGGGAAGTTTCCAATTCAGAAAACGTGTTCTTAATAATGTGATTGCTGCTCAAATTAGAAAGAAAACAAAGCTTAAATACTTCCTAAGAGAACCGGCTTTCTAACACTAAACTAAGCTAAACCGGAATTAAAAGCACAAAACCGAGTCTAATAATGTCAAAAGCCCACACGGCTGAAATATGCTAAAAGGAGAAAGTTTCCAATAGTGGAAGGTGTATACAAGTCATACACTCATCCACTATAAATCCTTGTCACCGAGAACGCCTTGGGTGTGGCCGCATCAACCTCCACCGGGACTTGATGTATGAGCATGGCTAGCTCATCTTGGAGACGCCTAGCTTGGCTCCTTGTCATGGGCCCGGATGGTGGTTGGGTCGTGGATGGTCCTCCATCATCCTCCCCTTCTTGGAGAGGATCCGTCCACGGATCATGAAGCACAGATTGGCCGATGTCCGGCTTGTGGTAGGGAGTCAAATCAGCCACGTTGAAGGTGGCACTCACACCATATGTGTCCGGGAGGTCTAGGACATAGGCATTATCACCAACGCGGCGCAGCACCTTGAATGGACCATCTCCTCTCGGTGCAAGCTTGGACTTGTGCTGCTCCGGAAAGCGCTCCTTCCTCAAGTGCACCCATACGAGATCTCCTGGCTGGAAAATCACTCGCTTGCGCCCTTTGTTAGCCCTAGCTGCATTCCTCTCCGCACAAGCTTCCAACTTCTCCTTAGTCCTTGCATGCAGCTCCTTGATGAACTCCACGTGCTTTCCTGCATCAAAACTTTCACGCTCCTTCATAGGAAAAGGAGCAAGATCAAGTGGAGTATTGGGGTTGATACCATAAACACATGCAAAAGGAGATAAAGAAGTAGAAGAATGGAATGTCCTATTGTAAGCAAACTCTACATGTGGTAGAGCTTCCTCCCAAGCCTTAAGGTTTTTCTTAAGAATGGCTCGTAGAAGGGTTGATAAAGTCCGATTAGTTACTTCGGTTTGGCCATCCGTTTGAGGATGGCTAGAGGTAGAGAACAAGAGCCTCGTCCCTAGCTTTACCCAAAGCGTCTTCCAAAAGTAACTAAGGAACTTAACATCCCTATCACTCACTATAGTACGGGGTACACCATGTAGCCTCACGACTTCCCTAAAGAAGAGATCAGCTACATTGGATGCATCATCCGTCTTATGGCAAGCAATGAAATGAGCCATTTTAGAGAAACGATCAACTACCACAAAGATAGAATCACGTCCCCTCTTAGTCCGAGGCAGCCCCACGATAAAGTCCATTGAGATGTCCTCCCAAGGGGCACTTGGGATGGGCAATGGGCTGTATAGGCCGTGGGGTTGCAACCTAGACTTGGCCTTTAGACAATCCAAACACCTCTTAATAAGGTGCTCAACATCTCTAAGCATGTGGGGCCAAAAGAAATGTGCACATAGCATATGATAAGTCTTGTCCCTTCCGAAGTGACCCATTAAACCACCCTTATGGGCTTCTTCAACGAGTAACATACGCAAGGAACAAATAGGTATGCACACTTTTTCAGCCTTAAATAAGAATCCATCAAACAAGTAAAACTTGTCACATGAACCCTTATCTACACACGACTTATAGATGGCACCAAAATCAGCATCTTCCACATACAACTCCTTTATATATGCAAATCCTAAGACCTTGGAGTCTAATGTGGTAAGTAAGGTGTATCTCCTAGATAGGGCATCGGCAACTACATTGTCCTTTCCCTTTTTGTATTTGATAACATAAGGGAAAGTCTCAATGAATTCCATCCACCTACCATGTCGTCTATCAAGTTTATCTTGGCTCTTGAAGTGCTTCAAGGACTCATGGTCCGTATGCAAGATAAACTCTCTAGGCCACAAGTAGTGTTGCCAAGTCTTAAGTACTCTAAATAGGGCAAAGAGTTCTTTGTCATATGTAGAATAATTAAGACTAGCCCCTTTCAATTTCTCACTAAAGAAGGCTACGGGTTTACCTTCTTGCATGAGCACGCCTCCAATGCCAATCCCGGATGCATCACACTCCACCTCGAATGGCCTTGTGAAGTCGGGTAGTACTAGCAAAGGAGCTTGCGTCAACCTCCATTTTAGGGCATTGAATGCCCTCTCTTGCGCCTCCTCCCATACAAACGCCGAATGCTTCTTGGTCACCTCCGTCAAGGGTGCGGCAATTGTGCTGAAATCCTTCACGAACCGCCTATAGAAACTGGCTAGCCCATGGAAGCTCCGCACTTGGTTCACTGAGGTAGGCGTAGGCCACTCTTGGATGGCCTTTATCTTGCTCTCGTCCACTTGAAGGCCCTTGGAGCTCACTACAAAACCAAGAAAAGAAACATGATTAGTGCAGAATTCACACTTCTTCTCATTGGCATACAAGCACGCACTACGCAAGGTAGAGAGTACTTCCCTCAAGTGTTGCTCATGCTCCTCTATAGACTTGCTGTATATTAGTATATCATCAAAATAAACAACAACAAATCTACCTATAAAATGCCTCAAAACATGGTTCATTAAACGCATAAAAGTACTAGGAGCGTTTGTCAAGCCAAAAGGCATGACAACCCACTCATACAAACCGAACTTTGTTTTGAAGGCCGTTTTCCATTCATCCCCTTCCTTCATCCTTATTTGATGGTAGCCGCTGCGGAGGTCTATCTTGGTGAAGACCGAGGCTCCATGCAGCTCATCTAGCATGTCATCGAGGCGGGGAATTGGATGCCGGTACTTGATGGTGATATTGTTGATGGCTCGGCAGTCCACGCACATCCTCCATGTGCCATCCTTCTTGGGCACCAACAACACTGGCACGGCACAAGGGCTAAGGCTCTCACGCACATGGCCCTTGTCAAGCAAAGCCTTCACTTGCTCTTGCACCTCTTGGGTCTCCTTGGGGTTCATCCTGTACGCCGGCCTGTTTGGAAGAGTAGCACCCGGTATTAGGTCAATTTGATGTTCAATACCTCTTTTAGGGGGCAGTCCGGGTGGCATCTCTTCGGGGAACACATCTTGAAACTCCTCTAGCAATGCTAAGATGTTCCTTGGCAGCGTAGACTTCAACTCCTCACTTAGCAAGCCGAGACCCTTGCATAAGAGCATGAGGACGGCGTCATGTGGTAGGTGCTCCTCTCTCAACTCCTCCTTGGAAGCCAGCAATGCTTGAGATGTGGTTTTGGCCTTGGAGGTGCTCTCGGCCTTGCTCCCCTTCTTGGCTTCAACCGACTTCTCTTGATCCTTTTTCTTCTCAAAGGCTTCAGCTATCTGCAAAGGAGTCATAGGCTTAAGTACCACATTCTTACCATTGTAATCAAAAGAATGACGATTAGTATAACCATCATGCTTTACAGGCCTATCAAACTGCCATGGACGTCCTAACAAGATGTGACAAGCATTCATAGGGACCACATCACATAAAATAGTATCCACATAATGTCCTAGTGTTATGGTCACATTGACTTGCTTAGACACTTTTACCTCTCCACATTCATTCATCCAATGCAGTTTATAAGGCCTAGGGTGATGGAAGGTATGTAGCTGCAATTTAGTAACTAATTCAATGCTAGCAATGTTACAACAACTACCCCCATCAATGATCATGTTACAAACCTTTCCCTTAACAAAGCATCTAGTATGAAATAAGTTCTCTCGTTGGTTATCATCACAAGGGGCCGGTTGTACGTGCAAAGTTCTCCTACAAACTAGAGATTCACCATGCTCAAATTCAATGCAATCCATTTCCTCATCTACATCATGCATAGGCTCATCAACAATAGCCAAACCTTGATCCTCACCCTCGGACTCAGATTCATAGAGTCCAAGATGGTTAATGACCAACGTTCGACTATTGGGGCAATCTTTCATCATATGCCCACGACCTTGACATTTAAAGCAAATAGTGTCCCTAGCTCTAGAAGAAGGAGAAAAGGTCGAAATACTCCCCTGAGGACCATTGGCCGATTGTGGTTGGCGGCTACTTGCTTGCGGCGGTGTCCCGGATGGTCCAACCTTCCTTGGTGCTTCTTGGCTCCTAGGTTGGCTCATGGACTGAGCTTGGTTCCTACCCATTTGTGCCGGTGGAAACGTCCTTGGCTGGTTTGGAGCCCTCCATTGGCTCGGCTGTCCACTAGGGTTCCTAGTCGCTTGCCCTCCTTGATTCCTAGCTTTGAACTTCTGATTTTTCTCCACTTTTATAGCTAGGTGCAGCAGCTGGGTGCAATCTGTATAGGGATACATATCCACTTCGTTAGCAATATAAGGAGAAAGGATACGGAGATACCTCGCCATGGTAGATTCCTCATCCTCAATGACGTTGGCGCGGACCATAGCGGTTTGCATGGCATTGTAGGCTTCCTCCACGCTCATGCTATACCTTGTTTGAGGTTCTCCAACCTTTGCTTGAGCTCCCGGGAGTAGTGTTGAGGGACGAACCGAGCCCTCATCAACACCCTCATTTGTTCCCACGTAGCAACCGGTGGGTCCAAAGCTCGTTGCCTCTCCTTCACCAAATTGTTCCACCAAGTTAGGGCAAAACCACTAAACTCAATGGAAGCTAGCTGCACCTTCTTTGCTTCTATGAAGTTATGGCAACTCCAGATTTGCTCCACCTTCATCTCCCACTCCATGTAGGCGTCGGGGTCACATCTTCCTTCAAACGATGGCATCTTGATCTTGATCTTTCCAATGCCATCTTGCTCCAACTCTCTCCGAGGTGGTTGACCTTGATAACCCCTATTACCTCCAAATCTGCCCCGGGGCTCATAATAGTCATAAGCCCCTCGTTGGCCGTGGTAGCCACCGAACCTTCCTCCTTGGTTCCACATATCTTCTTCAAATTCAGCATCATTGAACTCGTCTTCTCTAAGTGGTTCCTGTGGCTCATTCAAAGGGTTAGCATAATAAGGCACCTCGTGTGGAGGTGGCACTTCATGGGGAAAAATGCTAGTTGTCCTATTCGGCCTACTTTGTGCATTAACAAAGGGAGAAGGGTGTTTTACCGGGGAATTTCTCACGGTGCCCGTACCTACCACTCTTGTGGGACCAAGTGGTTCCAAGTTAGCACCGGATGGCCCTCCATGCTCGGCATAGGTTCCCAAGGGCACGGGGGCTGGATTCGTGACCGTCTCTTGTGGTTGGGAAACAAGTGTCACCGGGGGTGTCACGACTAGTTGGGGAGCTCTTTGAGACGTCTCTAGGGCAGCCAACTTGTTGGTGATCACGGCCATGGAGTCGGTCAACTTTTGGAAGAGCATCGCCACATCCGGATGCACCGGCGAGGGGCTCCTATTGTCCCGGTCACTTGAAGTATCATCTCCTGCCATCACACTTAACAAACTAACACGTAACTAAGTGAAGGGTTAGAATCAATCACAAACACTCACAAGTGTTTCTCTCGTGTGTTTCACTCTCCCTCGCTCAATCTCAACTAATTTTGTAGTGCAGCCGGTTGGGAAACTCAAGAACTTCACGTGACTTAATTGATCTCAAACAACACTTAATATCCAAGGTAAGTTAGATGCAAGGTGAAATAGAGGAGTGTTCGGCAATGGTCACACAAAGCACAATAGTTGCAAATAGGACTCAACAAATTTAACTCAAGAATACTACCATGCACGAATGTAATGCAAAGCTTGATATGGACAATAACAAAGAAGGTTTAAGAACTCAAGAGGACAAGTTGTTACCTTGATTCACCTTGGCTTGTGCTCGTGGAGGTGGAAGGATGATTGTAGAAATCGGTGTGATGATGAGAAGGAACGTAGGCACAAGAGAAGGTGAGGCTAGGAATTTTAGGGTTTACCGGACGCGGGTGCGGCGAGCTGCGAGGACACGGCGCGGCGATGGCGCGGGCGCGACAGATGGCACTTGGGGCTCCGGCTCCTTGCTTGTTTCTTGAGTAACTTACAACTTGGTTAACTAACTAAGCCTAAGTATTAATGTAATACAAAGACTTAGACTAAAAGAAAAAGAAATGAAATACAATGCAACACTAAGATCGTCTTCTCTTTTTTTTTTTGACGATTGATTTTTTTATTTTTTTTTGACTCTTTCTGATTTTCTTTTCTTTCTTTTTTCTTTTTTTTTTTAACAAAGAAATTCGAAATTCAAATGACAACTGAAATTGAATTAAAAGAAAATAAAAGAAATTCAAGAGATAAGCTCTAAGGGAAGTTGCCTTGATTCTAGGAGGTGGGAGCCGATATTGTGGTGAGAACTCCTTGGCACGCCTCTATTGTAGGGCTTGTGATCAGCACTTGAAGAGAGAGAGAGCCGAGTGGTTGAAAAATTCAACCCACACGCCACAATTGTAGGGCTTGTTGCCGTTAGGGTTTGTGGGCGTGGTTAGAGTTCCTTGGTGATCACGCCTGCCGAGGGTAGTGGGGTATGGTGATTTGTGGTGGTGGTAGTGGACGGTTAATTAGGCGGTGATGGTGGTGGCTGGAGTTGGTGTTTCCGGCAAGGATTGGCGGTTGTTTTGTGGTGGTAATGATGGTGATCGTCCGATCTTCTCAACACACACAAACCGATCTCCACAAGACACACAATCCTATCTCCACAATACACAAACACAATTAGAATGGCAAGCGACAACTCTAAAAGACTCAACAAGAACAAAGGAGAAAGAAGAACTTCGGCTATGCAAGAACACAACCGAAACTCAAGACACCAATACCGAATTTCTGAAATCGGCAAGCACAATTGTTGACACCAAAACTCAACTCTGATACCACTTTGATACGGGGTAAACCGTAGGATGGCCCGACCTTGGTGAACAACACACGAACAAGCAAGAACAACAACAAAGTTAGATTCGGCAGAAGGGAAAAAGAACAAGAAAGAACAAACAAGAAATGGATGAATGATGAACAAGATGAAACCAAACACCCGGAGGTAGAAACTCTTGATTCGGATGAATCGAGAACCTCCACACCTAAAGTAGATGACCTCGCCTTCTACAACTTCACACAAGGAAGAACGGATCTTCAAAGCACGAAGAGGATATTTTGTGTCGCTTTGGATCAACAACTCGAAAGGACTTGACAATCACAACTCGACCAAAATCAGTTCGGATTGAGCAACTCACGAAACCTCTCTTTTGGGGAAGTTTCCAATTCAGAAAACGTGTTCTTAATAATGTGATTGCTGCTCAAATTAGAAAGAAAACAAAGCTTAAATACTTCCTAAGAGAACCGGCTTTCTAACACTAAACTAAGCTAAACCGGAATTAAAAGCACAAAACCGAGTCTAATAATGTCAAAAGCCCACACGGCTGAAATATGCTAAAAGGAGAAAGTTTCCAATAGTGGAAGGTGTATACAAGCCATACACTCATCCACTATAAATCCTTGTCACCGAGAATGCCTTGGGTGTGGCCGCATCAACCTCCACCGGGACTTGATGTATGAGCATGGCTAGCTCATCTTGGAGACGCCTAGCTTGGCTCCTTGTCATGGGCCCGGATGGTGGTTGGGTCGTGGATGGTCCTCCATCAGGGGGAGCCCTAAGGATGGCTCTAAGCAAGTCATCGGGGGGAAGAGGGCAACTTGATACGGGGATCGCCGTAGGGAGGCCCGACCTTGGTGATCAACACACGAACAACAAGAAACAAAAACAAATCAGATTCGGGAAAAGAAAAGAAACGAAGAACAACAAGGAAAGATGGACGATAGGTTAGAAGAAACCAAACACCCGGAACTAGAGACCCTTGATTCGTAGGAAACAAGAACCTCCAACCCTAAAGTAGATGACCTCGTCTTCTACAACTCCACACAAGGAAGAACGGATCTTCAAAGCACGAAGAGGATGTCTTGTGTCGCTTTGGAGATCAACAACTCGAAAGCAATTGAATCAAACAACTCGACCAAAACTAGCTCGGATTGGCAAACTCACGAAATCTCCAAATTGAGAAGGTTTCTATTTCAGAAATAAGTATTCTTGAATAATGGTTTGCTGCTGAAATTAGAAAGAAGACAAGTTTAAATACTGCTAACTAAACCGGCTCCTAAACCACTAAAATAAGCTAAACCGGAATAAAGAGAAAACCGAGTCTAATAATGTCAAAAGCCCACACGGCTGAAACATACTAAATGAGGAAGGTTTCTAAGAGTGGAAGGTGCACACAAGCCATGCACTCAACCACTAGAAACCATGGTGACCGAATAGGCCTTGGGTGTGGCCGTAGCAACCTCCTACGGGACTTGATGTGCAAGCTTGGCGAGCTCATCTTGAAGTTGACGAACTCGGCTCCTAGTCATGGGCACGGATGGTGGTTGGGTCATGGATGGTCCTCCATCATCCTCCCCTTCTTGGAGAGGATCCGTCCACGGATCATGAAGCTTGGAATGGCTGGCGTCCGGTTGATGGTAGGGAGTCAAGTCAGCCACGTTGAAGGTGGCACTCACACCATAAGTGTCCGGGAGATCAAGGACGTAGGCGTTGTCACCGACACGGCGCAGCACCTTGAAGGGACCATCTCCTCTAGGTGCAAGCTTGGACTTGCGTTGTTCCGGGAAGCGCTCCTTCCTTAGATGCACCCAAACGAGATCCCCGGGCTGGAAAATCACTCTCTTACGCCCCTTGTTAGCCCTAGCTGCATTCCGCTCCGCACAAGCCTCCAGCTTCTCCTTAGTCCTTGCATGTAGCTCCTTGATGAACTCCACATGTTTACCTGCATCAAAACTTTCACGCTCCTTCATAGGAAAAGGAGCAAGATCAAGTGGAGTAGTGGGATTTATACCATAAACACATGCAAAAGGAGACAATGAAGTAGAAGAATGGACTGTCCTATTGTAAGCAAACTCTACATGTGGTAGAGCTTCCTCCCAAGCCTTAAGGTTCTTCCTAAGGATGGCTCGAAGTAGGGTTGATAAAGTCCTATTAGTTACTTCAGTTTGGCCATCCGTTTGAGGGTGACTAGAGGTAGAGAACAAGAGTCTCGTCCCTAGCTTTCCCCAAAGCGTCTTCCAAAAGTAACTAAGGAATTTAACATCCCTATCACTCACTATAGTACGGGGTACACCATGTAGCCTCACGACTTCCCTAAAGAAGAGATCGGCTACATTAGATGCGTCATCCGTCTTATGGCAAGCAATAAAATGAGCCATCTTAGAGAAACGATCAACTACCACAAAGATAGAATCACGTCCCCTCTTAGTCCGAGGCAGCCCCACGATAAAGTCCATTGAGATGTCCTCCCAAGGGGCACTTGGGATGGGCAATGGGCTGTATAGGCCGTGGGGTTGCAACCTAGACTTGGCCTTTAGGCAATCCAAACACCTCTTAATAAGGTGCTCAACATCCCTAAGCATGTGGGGCCAAAAGAAATGTGCACATAGCATATGATATGTCTTGTCCCTTCCGAAGTGACCCATTAAACCACCCTTATGGGCTTTTTCAACGAGTAACATACGTAAGGAACAACTAGGTATGCACACTTTTTCAGCTTTAAATAAGAATCCATCAAACAAGTAAAACTTGTCACATGAACCCTTATCTACACACGTCTTATAGATGGCACCAAAATCAGCATCTTCCACATATAACTCCTTAATATATGCAAATCCTAAGACCTTGGAGTCTAATGTGGTAAGCAAGGTGTATCTCCTAGATAGGGCATCGGCAACTACATTGTCCTTTCCCTTTTTGTATTTTATAACATAAGGGAAAGTCTCAATAAATTCCATCCACCTCCCATGGCGTCTATCAAGTTTATCTTGGCTCTTGAAGTGCTTCAAGGACTCATGGTCCGTATGCAAGATAAACTCTCTAGGCCACAGGTAGTGTTGCCAAGTCTTAAGTACTCTAAATAGGGCAAAGAGTTCTTTGTCATAAGTAGAGTAATTAAGACTAGCCCCTTTCAATTTCTCACTAAAGAAGGCAACGGGTTTACCTTCCTGCATAAGCACGCCTCCAATGCCAATCCCGGATGCATCACACTCCACCTCGAATGGCCTAGTGAAGTCGGGTAGCACCAGCAAAGGGGCTTGCGTCAATCTCCACTTTAGGGCGTTGAAAGCCCTCTCTTGCGCCTCCTCCCACACAAAGACCGAATGCTTCTTGGTCACTTCCGTCAATGGGGCTGCAATGGTGCTGAAATCTCTCACGAACCGCCTATAGAAGCTGGCTAGCCCATGGAAGCTCCGCACTTGGCTCACTGAGGTAGGCGTAGGCCACTCTTGGATGGCCTTTATCTTGCTCTCATCCACTTGAAGACCCTTGGAGCTCACTACAAAACCAAGAAAAGAAACATGATTAGTGCAAAACTCACATTTCTTCTCATTAGCATACAAGCACGCACTACGTAAAGTAGAGAGTACTTCCCTCAAATGTTCCTCATGCTCCTCAATAGACTTGCTGTATATTAGTATATCATCAAAATAAACAACAACAAATCTACCTATGAAACGCCTCAAAACATGGTTCATTAAACGCATGAAAGTACTAGGAGCGTTTGTCAAGCCAAAAGGCATGACAACCCACTCGTACAAACCAAATTTTGTCTTGAAGGCGGTCTTCCACTCATCCCCCTCCTTCATCCTTATTTGATGGTAGCCGCTGCGGAGGTCTATCTTGGTGAAGACCGAGGCTCCATGCAGCTCATCTAGCATGTCATCTAAGCGGGGGATTGGATGCCGGTACTTGATGGTGATGTTGTTTATGGCTCGGCAGTCCACGCACATCCTCCATGTGCCATCCTTCTTTGGCACTAACAACACGGGCACGGCACAAGGGCTAAGGCTCTCACGCACATGGCCCTTGTCCAGCAAAGCCTTCACTTGCTCTTGCACCTCTTGGGTCTCCTTGGGGTTCATTCTGTACGCCGGCCTGTTAGGAAGAGTAGCACCCGGGATTAGATCAATTTGATGTTCTATACCTCTCATAGGTGGCAATCCGGGTGGCATCTCCTCGGGGAACACGTCTTGAAACTCCTCAAGTAGGGCCAAGATGTTCCTAGGTAGCGTAGACTTCAACTCTTCACTCAATAGCCCGAAGCCCTTGCACAAGAGCATAAGGACGGTCTCATGTGGTAAGTGCTCTTCTCTCAACTCCTCCTTGGAAGCCAGCAATGCTTGAGACGTGGTCTTGGCTTTGGAGGTGCTCTCGGCCTTACTCCCCTTCTTAGCCTCAACCGACTTCTCATTGTCTTTCTTCTTCTCAAAAGCTTCCGCAACCTGCAAAGGAGTCATTGGCTTAAGTACCACACTCTTACCATTATAATCAAAAGAATGACGATTAGTATAACCATCATGCTTGACTCTCCTATCAAACTGCCATGGACGTCCTAACAATATGTGACAAGCATTCATAGGGACCACATCACATAATATAGTATCAACATAATGCCCTAGTGTTATGGTCACATTAACTTGCTTAGACACCTTAACTTCGCCACATTCATTCATCCAATGCAGTTTATATGGCCTAGGGTGATGAAAGGTATGCAATTGCAATTTAGTAACTAATTCAGTGCTAGCAATGTTGCAACAACTACCCCCATCAATAATCATGTTACAAACCTTTCCCTTAACCAAACATCTAGTATGAAATAAGTTCTCACGTTGGTTATCATCACAAGGGGTCGGTTGTACATGCAAAGTTCTCCTACAAACTAGAGACTCACCATGCTCAAACTCAATACAATCCATGTCCTCATCTACATCATGCATAGGTTCATCAATAATAGTCGGACCTTGATCTTCACCCTCGGACTCAGATTCATAGAGTCCAAGATGGTTAATGACCAACGTTCGACTATTGGGGCAATCCTTCATCATATGCCCACGACCTTGACACTTAAAGCACACGGTATCTCTAGCCCTAGAAGAAGGAGAAAAGGTCGAAGTACTTCCCTGAGGCCCATTGGCCGACGACGGCTGGCGGCTGGATGCTTGCGGCGGCGTCCCTGGTGGTCCACTTTTCCTCGGCGCTTCTTGGCTCCTAGGGTGGCTCATGGACTGAGCTTGGTTCCTACCAAAAGACGCCGGGGGATTCGCCCTATTGTGAGTTTGGGCTCGCCATGGACTCGGCTGGCCGCTAGGGTTCCTAGCCGCTTGGCCTCCTTGGTTCCGAGCCTTGTACTTCTGATTTTTCTCCACCTTGATCGCCAAATGCAGCAGCTGGGTACAATCTGTATAGGGGTACATATCCACCTCGTTAGCAATATAAGGAGAAAGGATTCGGAGATACCTTGCCATGGTAGATTCCTCATCTTCTATGACGTTGGCGCGGACCATGGCGGTTTGCATGGCATTGTAGGCTTCTTCCACGCTCATGCTACCTTGCTTGAGGTTCTCCAACCTTTGCTTGAGCTCTCGGGAGTAATGTTGAGGGACGAACCGAGCCCTCATCAAAACCCTCATTTGCTCCCACGTAGCCACCGGTGGGTCCAAAGCTCGTTGCCTCTCCTTCACTAAGTTGTTCCACCAAGTTAGGGCGAAGCCACTAAACTCAATGGAAGCTAGCTGCACCTTCTTTGCCTCTATGAAATTATGGCAACTCCAGATTTGCTCCACTTTCATTTCCCACTCCATATAGGCATCGGGGTCACACTTTCCTTCGAAGGCGGGCATCTTGATCTTTATTTTGCCTATGCCGTCTTGCTCCAACTCTCTCCGAGGTGGCTGGCCTTGATAACCCCTATTACCTCCGAATCTGCCCCGGGGCTCATAGTAGTTATAGCCCCCTCGTTGGCCTTGGTAGCCACCGAATCTTCCTCCTTGGTTCCACATATCTTCCTCAAATTCAGCCTCATTGAACTCGTCCTCTCTAAGTGGATCCTGTGGCTCATGCAAAGGGTTAGCAACAAAAGGCACCTCTCGTGGAGGTGGTATTTCAGCTTGATACATTGGCGCCACCCTATTCTGCCTATCATGGGTATGGGCAAGAGGAGAAGGATGCCTTACCGGGGAGTTCCTCACGGTACCGGTACCTACTGCACGGGTGCCTCCAAGGGGCACTAAGTTGGCTCCGGACGGACCTCCTGGCTCAGCATAAGTTCCTAAGGGAATGGGGGCTGAATTCTGGACCGTCTCTTGTGGTTGGGACACAAGTGTCACCGGGGGTGGCACGACTGGTGGTGGAGCTCTTAGAGACGTCTCTAGGGCAGCCAATCGGTGGGTGATCACGGACACGGAGTCGGTCAACTTCTGGATGAGTATAGCCACGTCCGGATGCACCGGTGAGGGGCTCCTATTGTCCCGGCCACTTGAAATATCATCATTATCTGCCATCACACTTAACAAGCTAACACGGAATTGAGTTAAGGTTAGAATCAATCAAAAACACTCACAGGTGTCTCTCTCGTGTGTTTCACTCACCCTTGCTCAATCTCAACTAGTTTTGTAGTGCAGCCGGTTGTGAAACTCAAATACTTCACGTGAGTTGATCGATTTCAAGCAACACTTAACAACCAAAATAAGGTAGACGTAAGGTGTAGTAGAAAGACGATCAACAAGGGTCACACAAAGGCACTTAATATTCTGAATTTTAGTGCACTTAACAACACAAAAGAAATCAGAAAAAGAAGACTCAACGACTCAATGAAGAACACCTCACAAGTATGTAAATGCAAGGTAACTAATGAGACTCAACAAATTTACTCAAGAATACTAGCATGCACACATGTAATGCAAGCTTGATATGGACGAGTAATCAAGAAGTTTTAAGAACTCAAGAGGACAAGTTGTTACCTCAATTCACCTTGGCTTGTGCTCGTGAAGATGGAATGATGATGAAGAGACCGGTGTGATGGTGAGAAGAGGTGAGGCACAAGGGAAGGTGAGGTTAAGGAATTAGGGTTACCGGCGCGGGGCGTGAGCTGCGGAGACGGGCGCTTGGGTGGGCGCGCGCGGCGCGGCAGAGAGCACTTGGCGTCGGCTCCTTGCTTGATCCTTGAGACACTTACAACTTTGGACTATAATCTAGCCTAAGTATAAATGAAATACAAAGGACTAGACTAAGCTAGAAAAGAAATAAAATGCAAAGGATCGTCTCTTCTCTTTTTTTTTTGACGATTGATTTTTTTTTGACTAATCTGATATTCTTTTCTTTCGTTTTTTTTTTTGTAAAAGGAAATTCGAAATTCAAATTACAAACTGATTTGGAATAAAGAAAAATAAGAAAAATAGAGGGATAAGCCTAAAGGAGAACGTTGCCTTGTTTGTAGGAGGTGGCAACCGGTTTTGTTGACTCCTTCAAGCCACACGCCACCTTTGTAGGGTGAATGGCCGAGTGGGTTTGTTGGAGCAATCAGCCAAGCCTTGATTGTAGGAGTTGTAGCTGCCTTGCTTTGAACTTGTCAACCCACACGCCACAAGATTAGGAGCTTCTGCCGTTAGGGTTTAGGGCGTGGCTAAGGGACTTGGTGATCACGCCTTGGAGGGCAAGTGACCTAGTGTTGGACCTTGGCACGCCGTCAATTAGGGTTAGGGTTCTTTGTTGTGGAACGTGGAGAAGTCACCGGATATGGGTGGTGGTGAACGTGGGGTTAGGGTTGGTTATGGAGGTGGTGACCGGTTGTTTGAGGTGGTGATGGTGGTGGTGTTTGGTGGGGTTTCCGGCAAGTTTTGACGGCTGTTTTGTGGTGGTGAGGAGGGTGATCGTCTCTTCCTCTCACAAGCACAAACCGATCTCCACAAGATGCAATCTATCTCCACAAGACACAAACAGTTAGAACCCAAGCAACAACTCAAGAACGACTCCACAAGACAACAAGAAAAGGAAAAGAGATTCGGCTATGCACTAGGCACAACCAAACGACACAATACCAAAGCCGAATTGATGAACTCGGCAATGCAACTTGTTGACACCAAAACCTATGCTCTGATACCAATTTGATACGGGGATCGCCGTAGGGAGGCCCGACCTTGGTGATCAACACACGAACAACAAGAAACAAAAACAAATCAGATTCGGGAAAAGAAAAGAAACGAAGAACAACAAGGAAAGATGGACGATAGGTTAGAAGAAACCAAACACCCGGAACTAGAGACCCTTGATTCGTAGGAAACAAGAACCTCCAACCCTAAAGTAGATGACCTCGTCTTCTACAACTCCACACAAGGAAGAACGGATCTTCAAAGCACGAAGAGGATGTCTTGTGTCGCTTTGGAGATCAACAACTCGAAAGCAATTGAATCAAACAACTCGACCAAAACTAGCTCGGATTGGCAAACTCACGAAATCTCCAAATTGAGAAGGTTTCTATTTCAGAAATAAGTATTCTTGAATAATGGTTTGCTGCTGAAATTAGAAAGAAGACAAGTTTAAATACTGCTAACTAAACCGGCTCCTAAACCACTAAAATAAGCTAAACCGGAATAAAGAGAAAACCGAGTCTAATAATGTCAAAAGCCCACACGGCTGAAACATACTAAATGAGGAAGGTTTCTAAGAGTGGAAGGTGCACACAAGCCATGCACTCAACCACTAGAAACCATGGTGACCGAATAGGCCTTGGGTGTGGCCGTAGCAACCTCCTCCGGGACTTGATGTGCAAGCTTGGCGAGCTCATCTTGAAGTTGACGAACTCGGCTCCTAGTCATGGGCCCGGATGGTGGTTGGGTCATGGATGGTCCTCCATCACAACTAGTGTCAAAGATATAGCACACCCCAAAATTCAGCCACCAAAATCTCCAAAAACGACTCACTAAATTAGGTGCCCAAACCACCACAATAACATTAGGGATTCCATGGAATGGTGCCTCGAAGCCAAATGGAAAGGGAGGTAGCTCGGTTGTTGGTGGCGGTAGTAGACAAGACATGCCATGAGCTCTCCTAGGGGTTGTCTCACCTAAAACATATATGGGATCCCTCCCCTTCTTATACATGTGTAATCCGGTTAGAAAAACCGTAGCTAGGTCTTCCCAAGTGCTGGATGGATGAAAAAAGGGCGTGTAAGGGTCGGGAGGGTGGAACCTAGGCAAAAGGCGAACAAGTGGTGGTGCAAAGGTAGAATCCTCAAAGGTGGCGATATAGCTTGTGTTCCCAAACTCAAAATGGCACTCGAGGGCATCCTAAAGCAACAATTTCCCAAATGGGGCTCTAAGGGCACAAAGCTCACGCGCTCGGGGAAGGGAAAAGTCATCCCAAGAATGTGCCGCAAGGTCACCTAACGTGGCACACGCCGGGGAGAGAGGACTTTGGGGTGTCTCGGGTGCATGCAAAGACAAAGGAATATGAAGCATGAAAGTGTAAGCATGATGAGGAGAGGAAAACCCATACCGGAAGACCCATACCTCAGAGACAAGATGTTGACAATCTTGTCTCGGTCCTTCTTGCACCACTCGTCATTGGGGTAAGGGTCCATAAGGGCCATTCCACATGCATGCATTCGATGATGGTTTTCGCCCTCAGAGGATCGCGTCAGGTAAGGTAAAACGCCACGAACCGCTTGCCAAGACACCAAGGAACGCACGACTGATGTGAAGGCTCTCGAAATGGTCGAGAATGAAGGCACGAAGGATGGATGTTGAGATCTTGAAGGCGTGGAACGAACGCAAACCGGGATAAGCGAAAACAAGCAAAACAAGCAAAACTCGCAATTGAAACAAGTCGAATCCTCAAAACTTGCAACAATCCAATTCCAATCCAGGAATCAAGAAACAAAGTGTTTTTCTCAAATTGATCAAAGCTAAAAAATGAAACTACAAAACCAACATATAAATAGTCTAAAAATGTCCAACTTGCTCTTCAAGCAAGAATCAACCAAAAAGATGTCATTTCCTAAAAAGTAGGTGATGAGAAACAACCCTCCAAAGGTGAGGCTTTGCTTCTCTAGAGGCTAGATCTAGACCAAGGGGAGCCTTCTTCTCCTCCCTAAGCTTGGAGTCCCTCCAATGGCACTTGAAGAGGAGGTCGAGTCGCCGGAAACTGAGGAAGAGCAGCCAAGGGCCGGCAGCACCGGCAAGGGTCCAAGGAAACCCTCCCTTAGGGGTTCCTTGGCCGTGATGAGCAAGGGGTCGATTTGTTCTTGTGGTTCGAATGATGAGTCGTGAGAGATTGAGAAGAGAAGAGTGTTTGAGAGAGTTTGGGTTGATAGAAATTAATTGGAGACCTTAGGGGAGGATTTCTCTACCCAAGGTATATTCCAATTCTTTATTCTTCAACCAAATGACAAGGAAGCCAAGGAGTGGCTTATATAGTTCTAGGGTTTTGGTGGACTAGGAGCCCATATGCAAATGGGTCCACACGCCCACTAATAAAAGGAAATGCATAAATAACTATGAGTGCTAAATGCCCAACAATAGAAATAAAAATGCGTGATTAACTAACAAAAGAGGAAATGGGATAAAAGCCATAATGGCTTGGATATAGACGTGCGCATAAATGCCTTGGAATCGAAGCATGGTCGATGCTTGAGTATCGTGGCATTGATGCGCCGGCATTTTGGTGGTCAAGGCCTTGAATCCTTGTTGATGGGTGGTTGACACTCATCAGTAGGGATCTTCAAATCTTCAAGAATCCATGAGATCTTCCCAAATCAAGCTAGGGAATCCGTAGCTTCCAAGCAACGTATCTTCTGCCTCCGAACTCCAATGGGCCTGAATTTGGGACAGGTCCAAGATAAGCCCAAGAACGGAATCGTCTCCAAAACTCAGCCCAATTTGATGAGGGGTTTGTCTGTTCCGGCTTGTTTACTCCTGCGAAAGAAACTCCAATATCTCCTAGCTCAAAATCCCGTAGGACCCGAAATTTGGACAATTTTCAGTTAAGACCAGGTTCCCAAATATATCCAAAAATCAGACCAAGAGGCTGGACCAAATGAGAACGCCACCTTTCCCTAGTTCGGGTCATCAGCATTGTCGGCGTTGTAGAATCCGCAACTGGTTCGTCCGGCAACCCTTCACTAAATGAATCCAAAATTGGTGAGCTTTCCTCAAAAGGCATATATTTGGTTTGGGGTCCTTGTAAGATTGTCCATGAGGTTGTTGGTGCCGTCAAATGGAGAAACCCTAGCTTAAGGGCTCTTGGCATCGGCGTTGCTAGAGGAAGCCGCGATGCGCATATGGCTTGCTTCTTGATGTGAGACATGCACACATCATCCTCCTCTCCTTGAGCTCGACGACAGGCACGCGCCATGGACGGTGTCAGAGGCATTGGCGGGTCTAAGCTAGATTCTTGATGAAGCACAGGCGTGCTTACATCACATCCCCAAGAGGGCAAAAGCCGTATGAAGGCCGAGCGGTGAGAGCTCCTTGAGGGGTGACCGGTCTCCTTGGTAGCGTGGCAAAGGCACGGCCCCCGGCGGTAGTGATGTCGGTGGCCAATTGAGAAGCAAGGCCACGCCTCTCATGATGGGGTGGTCAAAGGGAAGCACCAAGGTGGAACAAGGGAGCCCATCAAGAGGTGCCGGCGGGAGGCCGCGGCGACGAGCCAAAAGGGTGCGGTGCTTGCCACGCCCTTGGAGGGCAGCCGTGGATGCGCGCACCACCAGCTGGCCGGAGGAAGTCGGCACGTGGACCGCGTGAGGGGAGACGGCTGCCGGTGCGGGGCCGAAGGAGGGCGCCTTGACTTGGGTGTGGGCCGCCAAGGGATCGTGAGCTTCAAGGGCCTTGAGCCGATTTCTCTTGATTTGATCTTCAAGAACCTCTCGTGGAGACATAGGTAAGAGAGAGATCCGCTTCCCATCATGGACAAAGACAAACGTATTGAGGAAGCCATCATGGATCACCCGCCTATTAAATTGCCAAGGCCTTCCTAGTAAAATGTGAGTGGCATCCATAGAAATCACATCACACAAAATTTGATCAAAGTAGGAGCCAATGGAGAAAGCAATGTGGCATTACCCAGCTACCACATCACTTTTACCGTCTCCAAGTCCTTGGAGGATATAAGGATGAGGATGAGCCGTGGTGGGAAGATGGAGACACTTGACCACGCGCGCATTGACAAAGTTGGCACATAACCCACCATCGATGATCACACTAAGGGAGGAAGTACCCATGAGGCATCGAGTGTGAAAGAGACTCTCTCGTTGGTCCTTTGTGTCACTCTCATGGATCGAGAGCACACGGCGAGTCACCAAGCTCAAAGGGGCGGCGACTCCATACTCAAGAAGGGCGCAATCATAGTTCTCAAAAGTGCCCTCCGCGGTGGCCTCATGCTCGTCCTCCGGGGCCTCCTCTTCATCATCAAAGGATTCATACCCACTTGTGGCGGTGAACAAGACCTGCTTGGCGTTGGGGCAATCACGTTGGAGGTGGCCACGGCTGCCACACTTGAAGCAAGCATGGTTGCTAGACCGCTCGGTCGTGGGCGTCGGGGCACGCGGGCCACGGGTGGATCACGCAGCCGAGCGGCGCCAACAGCCTCGGTTGAGGTGGGAGGGGCTGAAGCGGGCTCGGTGCACGGCTACGGGGCAACAACGGCGGCCGAGGGCGAACCAAATAAGGAGCTAGGGGCGGTGGAGACCCGAGGCGGCTGCGAACGGGCCCAAGAGGCCTTCTTCTTCTGTTGTTGTTGATTGTAGATCTCCATGGCCGTGTGGATGAGAGTGTTGATGTCCCGGATGGGGAGTAGGATCAATGGCTCACGAATGTCCACATCGAGGCCGCGGAGGAACATAGTGCGGAGAGAGGCGGGGGTGGTGGACACGCCGGCCTTATGGATGAGCTCCTCAAGCTCGGCAAAGAACTTAAGCGGTGTGCGGGCGCCTTGGCGGGCTAGGGCAATTTGGAGGCGCATGCGCTCAAGGTAGTCCTCTGGAACATACCGCTTGGTCATGGCATAGATGAGTTGGTTCCAAGCCACGACCGGCGGTAAGCGGCGCCTCTCTCTCTCGGTGGTGAAGCGAAACCACCAAGCACGGGCATGGCCGGTGAATTGGAGCATGGTAATCTCAACCCGCTCATAATCCTCATATTAGCAATGATTGAGGGCATATTCCGTGGCTTGCTTGCAATCAAGGAATTTGGCCGCGTCGTATTCCCCCTCAAAAGGCTCGATGCGGACCTTGATCTTCCGGCGTTGGCCAAAGTGTTTATACGGGCCCGTCCGGGTCACGACAGTCATGGACTTGGCGGGCCGCTTGCCCATGGCCTCGGAAATCAGCCGGCGGTGGAGGGAGCCATTGGGGATCGCGGCGATCCAAGGGGCGCCGGTGGGGGGCTCGGCCTCGGCCATGAGGATGGAGGAGCAAGTCGGCCAAGGGGTCGTCCTCAATTGGCTCGTGGAAGACTTCATCCAACACGTCATCTTCGTCATCAAAGCCCTCAAAGTTGCCGTAACCATACCGAGGGTTCGGGAGGTTATCGCCGGCGGGGGCCCGGGTTGCGCATGGATATGGCTCGCCATCAAAGGGGGCAGCAGAGTGGTGGAGATGTCAGCTCGGCAGCGGCCGAGCATCGTGATGGACTCGTGAATCGGCACGCACCGGTCGGTGGCCGTAGTAGCTCGGCTCCCGGGGCGGTGGCAAGCACTCGGCAAAGGCCCGGGCATCGGAAGGCAGTGAAGGATACATAGGCCCCTTGCCCCGAGCTTGCACCGTGTGATCATGGAGGGGCTCTGTCGGGCCATGGGATGAAGCGCCGATGTAGATGGGCGCGGGCCAATACGGCGCCACGGTTGGCGCGGTGGCTTGAGGGCCGGCGGCAATGGTGGCCAAACTAAGCTCGAGGGAGGCCATGCATGCGTCGGCGGCCTCCTTCTCGCGGCGGAGCGCAGCCAACTCGGTGTGGGACGCACGCAAGGCCTCGGCGGCAGCCTCCTTGGCTCGGCTTTCCTCGGCAAGCCTAGCCGCAAAAGACTCGGGGGAGAGTGTGGGTGTAGAGCTCCGAGGGCTCCGATTGCCGGCATCCATGTGATCCTCCATTGGTGGACTCACCTACAAGAGGCCACAAAGCAACGCAAGTAACAAGTTCAAAGGCAACAAGGAATTACACTTAAGGAGGAAGCATACGAAATGATGCCTAAGACAACAACTACACACAAAGGCAAAGGCTTAAACAAGAGAGGCAAGGATGATAAGTGAAAGTAAAATGAGAATTTGAAGGGGACCGGGGCACATTCAATCCAATCCCAAATGTATCATCTAAGGAAATTAGCAAAAGCCAACTTGAACTTTGGATGAGGAGCTAAGGCAATCATGGCCATTCAGCCACTCTTGAATGGCCTTGACCTTCTCCTCGTCCACCTTAAGACCTGATTTTCACACTATATAGCCAAGAAACACAACATGATCCGAACAAAAATGGCATTTCTTAAAGTTAGCATAAAGTCGCTCCTTTCGAAGGACCTCTAAAACCAGCCTAAGACGTTCAACATGAGCACTCAAGGATTGGCTATAAACCAGTATGTCATCAAAGTAGACAACAACAAACTTCCCTAGAAAAGCACACAGGACATGATTCATCAATCGCATAAAAGTACTAGGGGCATTAGTGAGACCAAAGGGCATTACCATCCACTCGTAAAGGTCGTACTTGGTCTTGAAGGTTGTCTTCCATTCGTCCCCTTCCTTCATGCGAATCTGGTGATACCCGCTCTTGAGATCTATCTTTAAAAACACTTGAGCTTCGTGGAGCTCGTCCAACATATCGTCCAGGCGAGGAATTGGGTGCTGATATTTAATGGTTATGTTGTTGATGGCTCGGCAGTCCACGCACATACGCCAACTCCCATCCTTTTTGGCACCAAAATTACAGGCACCGCGCAAGGACTGATGCTTTCTCGCACATAGCCTGATGTGACCCCGTCCCATCATGAACCTCGAGAGAGCCCAGACACTCAAGATGACTCTAGCCATGAGGGTGAGACAAGTGAAGATGAGCCTAGTGACGACCAAGCGCAACAAGGCCTACCTCCCGGTGCCATCACTAGAGCTCGAGCTAAACATCTTCAAAAGGAGCTCAAGAAAGGACTTCTTAGCATGGAGGCCCTCACAACCTTTGGAGGCCTCGGATTCATGACGAGCTAGCCAGCCATGACTCTAGGAGAGTCACACCAAGCTATTAAGGATGTTTGACTAGTTTAACTATTTCATAACATTAATATTTCATGACTTTACTAGTTGTTATTTGTCACAATTTGCTTAGGGAGGCCGCCGGCCATGCTTAGTTTTTTTAAGTCTTTTCTTTTATTTCCTTTAAATTAGCCTTGTCATATAAAAGGCTCTTGTAAACCTTCTTTTGGGGACACGTTATTATCAGATCAGAATTATAGTTTCTGAAACTCTCTCTTCCTCTCTTCATCGTCTTCCTTGTGAGTGATATCAAGGGCACCATTGTTGATTACTTCAAGTGAGTCCTTGAAGAGATCAACTCAGTCTTCTTTATGTTGGTGAGTCATATCCCACCTAAGGAAGTCATATCTATCTCCACCAAACACCATTTCCACCATCAACTGCTGCAACTCGTTTCCTCTCGTCTTAGGAGTCAAAGGAGGGCTTGCCTTGCACTGACCTTGATCGATCCATTGCTCCATCACGTGGTATCAGAGCTTCAAGCAAGGTAAAACTCTAAATCTTGTTGTTTAGGCCAAGGAAAATCAGTTTGCAAGACTTAGACATCAAGCCGTAGGGAGTTGTTGTTGTTTTCGTCTTTGCTGATTGTTGTGACCTTTGTCTTGCCATTTATTTGTGTTGGTTTCCATTGTTTCATTTTGTCTAATCTTAGGTTGTTAGAACCGGACTTAAACCCTGGAAAAATTCGAGAACAATCGCCCCTTACCAAACCATTATTGTGTGTTGTCTTGACCTCGGTTGTGTCTTGAGAGAGTTTGTTTGTGATTTGTGGTGTGGCTGTTGTTTTCCATTGTTGTGGCTAGGAATTACCTGAGATTATTGGCTGCAAATTGGGCTGAGAAACCAAGGCAAATAGTCGTCCCTCTTCATCTCTTGTAGTTGTTAGTAGTTCCTAGTTTTTAGGGATTTTATTGTTGTGCTTTTGACTTAGCTTTGCAGGTTGTTGCAGCCACGAATTTTACCATTTTATTTTGAGTTGTTTGAGTCCGAGTTACTCAGTATTTGTTAAGTTTGAGTCGTGTTCATTGCAGCCTCGTTCTCCCTAGAAATTGCATGCTACTTGAGCTATAATTAGAACGTCAACACTAGGATATGGGTACGGTTCTTTTTCTAATTCTGAGCACTTGTTTTTCTTCAATATTAAGCTCACTTACTGCATTGTATAGCTGCTGCATCAAATCAAAAAAAAAAAGTATTCAAGAAAAAGTGGATGCAACCGGAAAAACACGGCTAGTACAAAAGCGAAAGCCCTAGAAATAGTGGTTCATCATTTGTCAACAAAAGAAAAAAATTCTTCTTACCCAAGTGTTATTTCATTGTCGCGTACTTCAATTCAGCTTGTATCCTACTCTTACACAAGTGTTTCAATTGTAAAGCAAACTGACTTAGTAGCTTCCTATTGTTGTTTGCTCTAATTGTTGCTCGAGTCTATCAATTTCTTATGAGTCGTGTGTTGCTTGTTGTTTGCTTGTATCTTTGTTGAGTCTAGTGAACCCACGCCTAGCCCTTAGGAGTATTGCTTGCTGAACTTTCTTGTCCTTGAACCAAGGTCGAGAGCTCCTTGCTAGCTTGGGTCACGTAATTAGCATTGGTTTCTTTGGAGGTTATTGCTTGGCTGCTCTTTGTTATTTCTATGACCATATCAGGTTCCATGGATGCTCCTAACAAGGATAAGGGCCTTGCTCAAGAAGAGAGACCAGCCGAAGTCCCCATCACTTTGGATACTCTACTACAAGCCATCCGGACCAACAAAGAGGACACTGATGAGTCCCGGTACATGACAACCAAGATGCCGGCGCATCAATGCCACGACACTCAAGCATCGACAATGCTTCGATTCCAAGGCATCTATGCGCCCGTCTATATCCAAGCCTTATGGCTTTTATCCTCTTTGTATTATTAGTAATTTAGTTTCATTAGCCTAGTCTTGCCTTAGTGAGTGTGAAGAGTCATTTGCACATGGGATTCAACTCACTAAGGCCCATTAGAAGCTTTCTTTGTTGGCTTGATGCCATGACTATTTAAACACTTGTAATGCCTTCCTTTTCCCCTAGT
The DNA here is from genome assembly GCA_027886185.1 of Rheum nobile. Lineage (NCBI taxonomy): Eukaryota > Viridiplantae > Streptophyta > Magnoliopsida > Caryophyllales > Polygonaceae > Rheum > Rheum nobile. The sequence continues at coordinate 880,194 of WOAB01000072.1, read as the reverse complement.
TGAAGAATTAAAGAGTGAACAAAGCCTAAGGTAGAGTCTTAACTCCCCTAAGAATTAAAGAGTGAGCAGCCAATTCAAAACCTTCATCATTCCAACTTTCTTCCTCTCATCAATCTCGTTTTGGATCTCTCAACTCACAAGCACTTGTTCGAACTAGTTAATCTCGTCCAAGGAACCTCCAAGAGAGGCTCCCTTGGCACTTCCCCCATTCGTCCCTCTTCACGGCTTCTCCCTCGGTGATTCAACTCCCCCACAGCCGAGACTCCCTCTCCAAAGACCATTGGAGGCCTCTCAAGCTCAAGGAAGGAGAAGAAGCTCTAGCCTAGGCACGATCTAGCTTCTCTTGGGAAGAAGAACTCCTTTGGGGGTTTGATTCTCATCAATTGGTATCAAGCCTACACGAAATTCCTACACGAAATTCCTTGTTGTTTTCATGTTGAGCATGTTCTAGGCATAGAATCTCTCTTGTTAGCTTGAATTTTTCTCTTGTTTTTCATATCTTTGTGTTCTGTTTTCATGCTCAGTTTTTTCATGTTTTCATGCCATTTTTTCTTGTTTCCATGATAGCTTAGTGTTTAGTTTAGTTGGAATTTACTCCCCTGCCAAAAACAGCCCCAAAAACACAAAAAAACTCACTTTCCGACGACCACCACCACCTCCGGCGACCGGACCACCGCGTCTGCCGCCTTGCTGCCACCACCACCACCCTACAGCCACCATCATCAACTGCCATGGCCGGACCTAACCCTTCCCCCTTGCTTGTTTAATTTGAACCCTTAACTTGTGCATGTGATTTGAGTATTTGTGGCAAAGGACAAGAGTGCTTTCTTCCTAACCATTTTGGTTGTCTTAGATAGTTTAAGTAAGTGCCAAAATTGACTATGGGCTGAATTGTATGGGTTAGAGTGCTTGAAAGCTACATCTTTGTGGGATTCCAAAAGAGGGGGCTATTAGTGGCAAAGCTCCAAACTTCTTTTCCCTCTTCTACATATTGTCCCACACCCAAAAAGGGGACTTTGTCTTCTAACACCCATGGTGCCAGCCCTAGTGGCTTCTCCCACACAATTTCGGTGGCCCCACGCCATTCTCTTTTCATATACTTCCTAGTGGACTTTGCTCTTGTCTTGTTTAACAAAAGCCCATTCAAAAAAAGAAGCCAACAAAAGGCAAAGGCCCAAAAAAAAAAAACAGATTAGGTGCTTCCATTAAAAAAAGAAAAAAGGAAAAACAAGAAACAAAGCAAATTTTCCAAGACAATGTCCACTCTACTTTCCCCTTGTTCGATTGGACCATTCCTTTGGTGGACTCTCTCACCCTCACTAGGTACCATGAGCTACTAAGCCCATCTCTCCACTTTCTTCTAGGAACCTTGCCCATATTTCCCACCTCTACTTGGGCCCATAGGGTGGCCGATTGGACTCTCCCTCACACTTGTCACCCTTGGCCTTTTTTGGCATTCACTTACACTAGCCTACGGTCATTCCATTGGGGTTGGTTTCGAAGTATTGTGGTCCGCCTTTGTACTCAAGTCACACGCATTTTTTTTTTCTAGACCCCCATTGCTTGTGTTTGTTGTCTTCGGCTTGTGTGCTTACTTGTTGCGTGCCTTAGGTGCATTGCCCCTTGCTTGTCCTAGGCATAGCTTGACCTTTTCCTTGAGCATTCATTGTTGCCTATTGCTTTGTCCTTAAGTATGAATTGCTTTGATTGCCTTGGACTTTTTACTCGCTTTGCCTATTGCTTGTGTTAGGTGAAGTCCCATGGACGAGCCATATTGGCCTTACGACACGCAGCCGCTGCCAACCAAGCCATGAGCGTGATTCCATGTCGTTGTATGGGGATCCTTATTTTCGCGCCTCCCCTAGGCCTGCAGCCGGCTATGAGGATTGCTACCATCGTGCCCCCCGATTCATCATGTTCGACACTGAATATTTTGAATGGTCTCAAGAGGAAGACACCTATGAGGAGTATCCCGAGAGCCGTGACGACGAGGCTTGGGCGGGTGAGTACCCCGGGGGTATGACCGCGCCCGGGGCCAACCACGGTAACCGCTCGACCGTCGTGACCCACATTGGCTGCCACCTCCCCGCGCTAGCCTCCGCGCCAATGGCCACACTAGCCGGCACCAACACGACTGACGCCCCTTGGCCCGCTCGGATCGCACCTGAGGCCAGCCCCAACGTCCGCTAGACCACCAAGACTCGGGTTGGATGCCGTCTCGCCATGCCAACCGCCGCCTCAGCGACCACCATGAGGAGGCTGCCGCCTACGCCTCGCGCGTTGCCCACGCCGAGGTGGCTAGGCGACGCCAAGCAAAGGAATCCGCTATGTGCGCCACAATAGCCGAAAACCGCTGGCAATTGGCGGTTGCAGTCGCCAAGGCGGCCGCCATTGCGCGCTAATAGGCCATGATGGTGGCCGAGCGCACGACAGCAGTGGCAACTTCCGCCACCGTGCTTGCACTCCTTTGCCTACACCGGAACCCGCACCGCCGTCAGCCCCAACGCCTAAGCCTTTGCCGGTCTTGGTGCCCGAGACTCCGACGATCGCGGTGCCCGAGCCACTACTCTCTCTTAGGGCACACACTAGTTTTGCCTAGAGCCCTTCATAGGCACTCCTTGGCTGCACTTTCTTATCTTGACCATGGGCCCCCAAGGATTATCCTATACGAAGACAATTTGGGACCTCCTCCTTGGTTGCCTTGGCCCTACCACCGTACTCAAATCGCACCAGAATTTTATGTAGTTGCCTTGCCGACACCCTCTACGGCCTTTCTCAAAGATTCTAGCATGCCCACATCTTGGGAAATCTTTGATTTGGCCCTCATGACCGCTAGACAACCTTTTAAGAAGGGGAGGGATTCCATTTTCATTATAGCTTGCCACATGCCACTTCTTGCCCCAGTTGAGCCTAGCACCCTACATTTCTCGTTGTGGCCTCTCTTTGGAATCCCTCACACACTCGGCTCCACTAGGGTTGCTCACTTGATGAATCATTTCTCCCTTAGACCGGTGCCTAGGAGCGGCCATATTCCCACCCGGAGCCGTAGGATGAACTCACATTTTCTTGTTGATTTACTTTGTTTGATGGAGGACCATCCACACCTCGACCACCATCCGGTCCTATGACTAGGAGCCAAGCTCGTCGTCTCCAAGATGAGCTAGCCACACTTGCCCAACAAGTTCCGGAGGAGGTTGTCTCGGCCACGTCTAGGTCATTCTCATTGACCATGGTCCACACTTAGCTTGGTTGAGTGCATGGCTTGTGTGCACCTTCCTTGTCTATTTTTAGTAAGGTTTTTAGCCGTGTTGATTGGATATTTGTAGACTCGGTTTGCTATGTTTTTAATACTTGGTTTAGCATGTTTTTTTAGTGTTTTGGGCCGGTTCCTTTAGGGAAGTATTTAAGGCCTTTGTAATTGCCATTTTCGGCAACAAGCACATTATCAAGAATCATTTTCTGAAATAGAAACTTTCCCAAGAGAGAGTTCGTGTTTGTTCAATCCGAAAATAGCCTTGGTCGTTTGTGAAGATCAATTCCTTTTGAGTTGAGAATTGAAGACGTCACAAAGCATCCTCTTCGTGCTCTTGAGGATTCGTCCTCTCTTGTGTGGAGTTGTAGGAGACGAGGTCATCTACTTAAGGTGTAGTTGTTCTTGGTTCATCCGAAACCAAGGGTTTCTATTCCGGGTTTTTGGTTTCTTCTTATTCACTTTGTTCATATCTTTCTTACTTCCGCCATTCACCTTTGATTGTTGTTTCTTTTGCTTTCTAGAGTCGTTGCGCATCAAGATCGGGCCAATTACGGCTAACCCCGTATCAAATTGGTATCAGAGCTGCGTTTTGGTGCCAACACCATTCCTTTGCCGAGTTCATCATCGGTTTGTGTTCTTGAGTCTTTGGTTTGTGTTCTAGCATAGCCGAACCTTTCTTCTTTTGTTCTTTCTTTGTTTGAGTCTCTAGTTGTTTGCTTTGTGTTTTAATTGTGCTTGTGTTGTGGAGATCGGATCAACCTCATCATCACCACCACAAAATCGCCTCAGCCACGCCGCAAACACTAGCTTCGGCCATCACCACCACCTCTCCAACATAACCGTCCACTATCTCCATCACAAAGCCCATGTTCTCCATCACCCTCAGCCGGCGTGCTCTCCAAAGTGCCTCAACAACGAGTCCCTACACTTGCGGCCTCTCTCCTCAACGTGCAGCTCCTCTTCAGCCTCAATCTCCTATTTTTGAGGCACGTCAAAGAGGATTACAAAAGAGTCGGCGCCCACTCCCCTAAAATCAAGGCAACAACTCTCCATAGCTTATCTATTCTTTTATTTTAATTTCTTTATTTCCAAATTCAGTTGTAGTTTCAAAATTCGAAATTTAGTTCAAAAAAAAAAGACAAGAAAGAAAAGAAAATCAGAAAAAGTCAAAAAAAAAAATCATTTCGTCAAAAAAAGAAGAAGTAGACGAACATTGTTATTTTTATTTCATTTCATTTTTACCTTAGTATAAGTCTATTGTATGTCATTAATACTTAGGCTTAGTACTTAGTCTAAAGTTTGTAAGCTCTCAAGGATAAGCCAAGGTTGCCGACGCCACAAGTGCCGCGCCGCGCCGCCTCTGCCCCGCGCCGCCTCTGCCTCGCCGCCGTCCGGAAACCCTAATTTCCCTAAACTCACCTTTTCTTGTGCCTATCCCCTACGCCTTCACCACCGATCCACACTACCATTCTTCCGCCTCCACTAGTACAAGCCAAGGCGAGCCAAAGGTAACAACTTGTCCTCTTAGAGTTCTGAATTTTTATTTGAGTCTAGTTCACCATTTTGCATTGCATTTCATTCGTGCATTGTAGTCTTCCTGAGTTAAATAGCTTTGAGTCTTATTAGTTTCCTTGCATTTACATTCTTGTAAGGTCTTTGTTGAGTCTTCTTTTCTTCTTTTCCGATTTCTTTTGTGTTTTCTTGGTTGCACTAAAATTCCGAATTAAAGTGCTATTGTTGAACCTTGCCGAACCATCATCACACTTAAAATTGCATAGAATTTATCTTGGTTGTTGAGTGTTGTCCAGATTGCTTAACTCACGTGAAGTTTATTGGTCTTCCCAACCGATTGCACTACAAGGTTGGCTTTGGATTGAAGAGAGAGTGAGTGATACACACGAGTGAAACACTTGTGAGTGATTTGGATTTTCTCTAACCCTTGACCAAGTTCGGTGTTTAGTGGGTTTGTGTGATGGCAGGTGACAATTCCTCTAGTGACCGAGGCGACCGGAGTCCCTCACCGGTGCATCCAGACGTCGTGAGCTTATTCCAGCAAGTGACCGACTCCATGGCCACCATCACCGCGCGCTTAGCAGCCCTTGAGACGGCACAAAGGGTGCCACCTCCGGCCCTTGTGCCCCCGGCTGCCCCTATGCAACAGCCTCAAGAGACGGCACCAACCCAGGTGACCGCCCCCTTAGGCACCTACGCCGCGCCTGGTGGACCTTCCGGAGCCAACTTGGTGCCTCTCGAACGCCCTCGTGCAGAAGGAACCGGCACCGTGAGAAACTCCCCGGTAAGACACACTTCCCCTCGTGTTTTTGTGCAAGAACAAGCTACTAGGGTAGCTGGACAATTTCCTAATGAAGTGCCACCTCCACATGAGGTGCCCTATGTTGCTAATCCTTTGCATGAGCCTCAGGGACCCCTTAGAGAAGATATGTTTGATGAGGCAGATTTGGAAGAGGAGATGTGGAACCATGGCAATATGTTCAATGGTCCCCAAGACCCTAGAGAAGCCTACAGCTATTATGAGCCAAGAGGTCGTTACGGTGGTTATAGGGGAAATCAAGGCAATCAACCTAGGAGAGAGTTAGAGCAAGATGGCATAGGGAAGATCAAGATGCCATCCTTTGAAGGCAAGTGCGATCCCGATGCTTACATGGAATGGGAGATGAAGGTTGAGCAGATTTGGAGTTGCCATAACTTCATTGAAGCCAAGAAGGTGCAGCTCGCCTCCATTGAGTTTAGTGGTTTTGCCCTAACTTGGTGGAACATCTCGTCAAGGAAAGAAGAAGAGCATTGGATCCGCCGGTTACAACATGGGAGCAAATGAAGGCCCTAATGCATGCTCGGTTTGTTCCACAACATTACTCAAGGGAGCTAAAGCAGCGGCTAGAGAACCTTAAGCAAGGAAGCAAGAGTGTGGAGGAGGCCTACAACGCCATGCAAACGGCCATGGTGCGAGCCAATGTCATGGAAGATGAAGAATCGACTATGGCAAGGTACCTTCGCATTCTTAATCCTTTTATTGCTAATGAGGTCGATATGTATCCCTATACAGATTCTACACAGCTGCTGCATTTGGCCATCAAAGTGGAGAAAAACCAAAGATACAAGACTAGGAACCAAGGCCATCAAGCGGCGAGAAACCCTAGCAGCCAGCCGAACTCATGGAAGGCCCCTGGCCAAGCTAGACCATTTCCGCCGGCGCAATTTGGTAGGAACCAGGCACAGACCGTGAGCCAACCAAGGAGCCAAGATGCGCCGAGGAAAGGTGCACCACCGAGCACACCGCCGCAAGCCTCTAGTCGACAGCCCGGCCCGGCTAATGGATCACAAGGGAGTTTTTCTAACTCTTCTCCTTCTTCTAGAGCTAGGGATACTATATGCTTTAAATGTCAAGGCCAAGGGCATATGATGAAGGATTGCCCAATAGACGAACCTTGGTTATTAACCATCTTGGACTCTATGAATCTGAGTCCGAGGGTGAAGAGCAAGGTCCGTTTATTGAAGATGAGCCTATGCATGATGTTAATGAGGATATGGATTGTATCGAATTTGAGCATGGTGAATCCTTAGTTTGTAGAAGAACTTTGCATGTACAACCTACCCCATGTGATGATAACCAAAGGGAAAATTTATTTCATACTAGGTGTTTGGTTAAGGGGAAGGTTTGTAATATGATTATTGATGGGGGTAGTTGTTGTAACATTGCTAGTGCTGAACTAGTCACTAAGTTACAACTTTCAACCTTCCATCACCCTAGACCATACAAGCTGCATTGGATGAATGAATGTGGAGAAGTTAAAGTGGCTAAGCAAGTCAATGTGACCATAACCCTAGGGCATTATGTAGATACTATCTTATGTGATGTGGTCCCCATGAATGCTTGTCATATATTGTTAGGTCGTCCATGGCAGTTTGATAGACGTGTCTCTCATGATGGTTATACGAACCGTCATTCCTTTAATTATAATGGCAAGAGTGTGGTACTAAAGCCTATGACTCCATTGCAGGTAGCTGAAGCATATGAGAAGAAGAAGGACCAAGAAAAGCCGGTTGAAGCTAAGAAGGGGAGTTCAACCGAGAGCTCTTCCAAAGCTAAAAACAAGTCCCAAGTTCTGCTGGCTTCCAAGGAGGAGATGAGAGAAGAGCACCTACCCCGTGACGCCACTCTCATGCTCTTGTGCAAGAGTTTTGGCTTGCTTAGTGAGGAGTTGAAGTCCACCCTGCCGCCGATCATCCTAAGCTTGCTTGAAGAGTTTCAAGATGTTTTCCCCGAGGAAATGCCACCGGGTCTGCCCCCTATGAGAGGTATTGAGCATCAAATTGATCTAATTCCGGGTGCTACTCTCCCAAACAGGCCGGCCTATAGGATGAATCCAAAGGAGACGCAAGAAGTTCAAGAGCAAGTGAAGGCTTTGCTTGACAAGGGCCATGTTCGTGAGAGCCTAAGCCCTTGTGCCGTGCCGGTGCTATTGGTGCCCAAGAAGGATGGCACATGGAGGATGTGCATGGACTGCCGAGCCATCAATAACATCACCATAAAGTACCGACATCCAATTCCCCGCCTCGACGACATGTTAGATGAGCTGCATGGAGCATCCGTCTTCACCAAGATAGATCTCCGAAGTGGCTACCACCAAATTAGGATGAAGGAGGGGGATGAATGGAAAACGGCAATCAAGACCAAATTCGGTTTGTATGAGTGGATTGTTATGCCTTTTGGCTTGACAAATGCTCCTAGTACTTTCATGCGCTTAATGAATCATGTTTTAAGGCATTTTATAGGGAAATTTGTTGTTGTCTATTTTGATGATATACTTGTGTACAGTAAGTCCCTAGAGGAGCATGAGCAACACTTGAGGGAAGTACTCTCTACTTTACGTAATGAGTGCTTGTATGCTAATGAAAAGAAATGTGAGTTTTGCACTAATCAAGTTACTTTTCTTGGTTTTGTAGTGAGCTCAAGAGGCCTTCAAGTGGACGAGAGCAAGATAAAGGCCATACAAGATTGGCCTACGCCTACCTCCGTGAGCCAAGTGAGGAGCTTCCATGGTTTGGCCAGCTTCTATAGGAGGTTCGTGAGGGATTTCAGCACCATTGCCGCGCCCTTAACGGAAGTGACCAAGAAGCATTCGGCCTTTGTGTGGGAGGAGGCGCAAGAAAGGGCTTTCAATGCCCTAAAATGGAGATTGACGCAAGCGCCTTTGCTGGTTTTGCCGGACTTCACAAGGCCATTTGAAGTGGAGTGCGACGCTTCCGGGGTTGGCATAGGTGGCGTCTTGATGCAAGAAGGTAAGCCCGTAGCCTTCTTTAGTGAGAAATTGAAAGGGGCAAGTCTTAATTACTCTACTTATGACAAAGAGTTATATGTTTTATTTAGAGTATTAAAGACTTGGCAACACTACTTGTGGCCTAGAGAGTTTATCTTGCATACGGATCATGAATCCTTAAAGCACTTCAAGAGCCAAGATAAACTTGATAGACGACATGGTAGATGGATGGAATTCATTGAAACTTTCCCTTATGTAATCAAATACAACAAGGGGAAAGACAATGTAGTTGCAGATGCCCTTTCTAGGAGATATACTTTGCTTACCACATTAGACTCCAAGGTTTTAGGGTTTGCATATATAAAGGAACGTATGTGGAAGATTCTGATTTTGGTGCCATTTATAAGTCATGTTTAGATAAGGGCTCGTGTGACAAGTTTTACTTGTTTGATGGGTTCTTATTTATGGTTGATAAAGTGTGCATACCTATTTGTTCCTTGCGTATGTTACTACTCGTTGAGGAAGCCCACAAGGGTGGATTAATGGGTCACTTCGGAAGGGACAAGACTTATCATATGCTACATGCTCACTTTTATTGGCCCCACATGCTTAGAGATGTTGAGCACCTTATTAGGAGGTGTTTGGACTGTCTTAAGGCCAAGTCTAGGCTCAAACCCCACGGCCTATATAGTCCATTGCCCATTCCAAGTGCCCCTTGGGAGGACATATCGATGGACTTTATTGTGGGGCTGCCCAGGACCAAGAAGGGACGTGATTCTATCTTTATGGTAGTTGATCGTTTCTCCAAAATGGCTCATTTTATTGCTTGCCATAAGACCGACGACGCATCTAATGTAGCAAACCTTTTCTTTAGGGAGATCGTGAGGCTACATGGTGTGCCTCAGACTATAGTAAGTGATAGGGATGTTAAGTTGCTTAGTTACTTCTGGAAGACACTTTGGGGAAAGCTAGGGACGAGGCTCTTGTTCTCTACCTCTAGCCACCCTCAAACGGATGGTCAAACAGAAGTAACTAACCGAACCTTAGCTACCATTCTTCGAGCCATCCTTAGGAAGAACCTAAAGGCTTGGGAGGAAGCTCTACCTCATGTAGAGTTTGCCTACAATAGGACTGTCCACTCATCTAAATCTTTGTCTCCTTTTGAGTGTGTTTATGGTATCAACCCCACTACTCCACTTGATCTTGCTCCTTTTCCTATGAAGGCGCATGAGAGTTTTGATGCAGGTAGGCATGTGGAGTTCATCAAGGAGCTGCATGAGAGGACCAAGGAGAAGCTCAAGGCTTGTGGAGAAAGGAATGCAGCTAGGGTCAACAAAGGGCGCAAGAAGTTGGTGTTTCAACCCGGAGATCTCGTGTGGGTGCACTTGAGGAAGGAGCGCTTTCCGGAGTTGTGCAAGTCCAAGCTTGCACCTAGAGGAGACGGACCATTCAAGGTGCTGCGCCGAGTAGGAGACAATGCATACATCCTTGACCTACCGGACACTTATGGGGTGAGTGCCACGTTCAATGTGGCAGATTTGACACCTTACCACTCTCCGGACGTCGCCACACCGCAAGCAATTGATCCGTGGTCGGATCCTCTTCAAGAAGGGGAGGATGATGGAGGACCATCCACACCTCAACCACCATCCGGTCCTATGACTAGGAGCCAAGCTCGTCGTCTCCAAGATGAGCTAGCCACACTTGCCCAACAAGTTCCGGAGGAGGTTGTCTCGGCCACGTCTAGGTCATTCTCATTGACCATGGTCCACACTTAGCTTGGTTGAGTGCATGGCTTGTGTGCACCTTCCTTGTCTATTTTTAGTAAGGTTTTTAGCCGTGTTGATTGGATATTTGTAGACTCGGTTTGCTATGTTTTTAATACTCGGTTTAGCATGTTTTTTTAGTGTTTTGGGCCGGTTCCTTTAGGGAAGTATTTAAGGCCTTTGTAATTTCCATTTTCGGCAACACGCACATTATCAAGAATCATTTTCTGAAATAGAAACTTTCCCAAGAGAGAGTTCGTGTTTGTTCAATCCGAAAATAGCCTTGGTCGTTTGTGAAGATCAATTCCTTTCGAGTTGAGAATCGAAGACGTCACAAAGCATCCTCTTCGTGCTCTTGAGGATTCGTCCTCTCTTGTGTGGAGTTGTAGGAGACGAGGTCATCTACTTAAGGTGTAGTTGTTCTTGGTTCATCCGAAACCAAGGGTTTCTATTCCGGGTTTTTGGTTTCTTCTTATTCACTTTGTTCATATCTTTCTTACTTCCGCCATTCACCTTTGATTGTTGTTTCTTTTGCTTTCTAGAGTCGTTGCGCATCAAGATCGGGCCAATTACGGCTAACCCCGTATCATTATTGTAGGTCCATCCTGTCGGCTGCCATGCTTGTCCATGAGGCCCCCCAACTTGTTGTGTCCAAGGAGCCGCCCGACGGCCCTCATATGCTCATGCTTCCTTGCGTTAGTTGCGGTCTCCCTCACTCCACCTTCACCTTTAAGAAGGGGAGACGCGCCACCATACCTCCTTCATCTCCCGGACTTCCCACCTCGTCGAAGCGTGGACGCTTCGAAGCCAAGAAGGGGAGAGTGATGAGTCTCGGTACATGACAACCAAGATGTCGGCGCATCAATGCCACGACACTCAAGCATCGACAATGCTTCGATTCCAAGGCATCTATGCGCCCGTCTATATCCAAGCCTTATGGCTTTTATCCTCTTTGTATTATTAGTCATTTAGTTTCATTAGCCTAGTCTTGCCTTAGTGAGTGTGAAGAGCCATTTGCACATGGTCTTCAACTCACTAAGGCCCATTAGAAGCTTTATTTATTGGCTTGATGCCATGACTATTTAAACACTTGTAATGCCTTCCTTTTCCCCTAGTTGAAGAATTAAAGAATGGCTAAAGCCTAAGGTAGAGTCTTAACTCCCCTAGGCAGCCACTATTTTCTATCAACTCCAAATCTTCAATCTTCCAACACTCTTTCTCTCATCAATCTCGTGTACAACATTCAAGTTCACAAGGATCTTGTTTGAATCACACAACTCGGCCAAGGAACCTCCAAGAGAGGTTCTCTTGGCATCCCTCCAGCCCACATCTCCCCACGGTGACTCCCGTGGTGGTTCATCCCTCCTCCCAGTCGTGAACACCCCTTAAGCTCCATTGGAGGTCCCTCAAGCTCAAGGAAGGAGAAGAAACTCAGCCTAGGCACGATCTAGCCTCACTTGGGAAGAAGAACTCCTTTGGGAGTTTGATTCTCATCAGACATGGATGCAAAAGTGAACCAACAACTCCAAACCATGCGAGAAGAACAAATGACGTTTATGAGGAGCATGGAGGCTAAATTGGAGCAAGTCCACGAGAGTGCCCGATTGAGTGGAGGCCAGGATGTAGGCACTTCCCACCACTCCTACGCAGCCGCCGGTGGCCAACATAGAGTTGCTCAAGGAGGTGTCACAAGAGGGCCATCACCTCCACACTTAGAGAACGCCATGGATTGCCACAAGAGGGCCAAGGTATGAACTCCAAAATTCTTGTCTCTTCAAGTGTGCCTTCCATTCCTCTTTTGTGAGCTAACAATGCAGATTATGGAGGAAGAGATTACCATCCACCTCAGGCCGACTACTACAACCCAAGGAGCCCGGTGCCACCTATGATGCCAAGGAAGCCTCAACCCGGCCGAGGCTTTGGCCGTGGTCCACTATCGGATCCAAGGCCAGCCTTTTAAGCTCAAAGGGTGCCGTATGATGAGGAATATGGAGAGAAATATGGCCGGCCACACCATCATGGAATCAAACTTGAAGTTCAACCATTCGGAGGTACATGTGAGGTAGAGGCCTATTTAGATTGGGAGCAAAAGACCGAACATATCTTTGAGTTCTATAACTACTCGGATGCTCAACGGGTAGCTATAGCCTCAATTAAGTTTGTGGATTTTGCTTACCATTGGTGGTTGGAGGATAAGGAGGATAGGACCTATAGAGGCTATCCCCAAATTAGGACTTGGGACGAGCTCAAGGCTACCCTAAGAAACCGATTTGTACCGGATGATTACAATGAGAGAGTCCATGCTCGGCTTGAGCAATTGAGACAAGGAAGTAAGACCCCGGATGAATTTTATAAGGAACTAAGGACCTTAGTCTTTAGATCCAGACTTAAGCTCCCCGAGGGTTATATTATCTCCAAGTTTATCAATTGCTTGAACCCGGACCTTAGGGTTGTGGTGAACATGCAACACTTCATCCGAGGGACGCCCATTGAAGAGGTCCTTCATTACACTAACCACGTGTATAAGAACCTTCCTCAAAGGCGCCCCCAAGTTGCAAACACACGGCCTTGGACCTCTAACAATGGAAGCCCATCCCAAGCCACTCCGAGATGCTTAGAACCAAGGCATGACTCTCAAAGTCAGCCTAGGAGGGATGCTTCAGTTCGACCTCCACCACAGCCCCAAAGGGGGAGGGACGAACTAGAGACCTTAAGTGTTTTAAGTGTCTTGGATGAGGTCATATGGCCCGAGATTGCCCTACCAAGAATCAAGTTCTCCTTAACACTCTAGGGGACTACGAGTATGAGGATGAGTGCGAAGGAAAAGTTGGTGAGGATAGGGAAGAAAAGGCTGAGGAGCTTCATGTGGTGGCAGCTGAAGGTGAGTGCTTTGTGGTTAAGAAAGCATTGATCGCCTCAGAGAGTCCTAATGTGCCTAGCCAGCGTGAAATGATCTTTCACACTCGGTGCACTATTATGGGGAAAATGTGTAGTGTCATCATTGATGGTGGCTCTTGTTGCAACATAATTGATCAAGAAGTGGTGAGTAGATTCAATCTATTGACCACTCCTCACCCGCAACCCTACACACTTTGTTGGCTGAATTCCAACACTCCCCTTAAGGTCAAGGACCAAGCCACCATTCAGTTTTCTATAGGAGGATATGTGGATGAGGTTGTGTGTGATGTTTTGCCCATGACCGCATGTCATCTCCTCTTAGGAGGACCTTTGTAGTTTGATCGGGGTGTCGTTCATCAAGGAGTGTCCAATGAGTACACTTTCTTGATGAATGTCAAGAGGATCACCCTACACCCTTTGGCTCCCCATGAGATTATGGCTGATCATATGGCTAGGGAGCAAAGGAAGGCAAATGAGCAAGCTAAGGGCAAAAAGTTAGCCATTGGTAGCAACCAAGGGGCTTCTAATCATTTGCTCTTAGCTAAGTCTAAGGACGTTATTCGAGCTGTCAATGAGGGTGAGGTGTGTTTTCTACTCATGTGTAAAGACACCTTGTTTGCCTCATCGGACCTTGAACAACTCCCTAAGTCCGTGGTTCACCTCTTGGAAGAGTTCGATGATCTCTTCCAAGATGAAGTCCCGAGTGGGTTGCCGCCGGTGAGAGGTATTGAGCATCAAATTGACTTCATACCGGGGGCAACACTACCTAACCGGGCTGCCTATAGGGCCAACCCCGCATAGACTTAGGAGTTGCAACGTCAAGTGCAAGACTTGCTTGACAAGGGCTATGTGAAGGAAAGTCTTAGCCCTTGTGCAGTCCCGGTCATTCTAGTGCCTAAGAAGGATGACACTTGGAGAATGTGTGTTGATTGTAGAGCAATCAACAACATTACTATCAAGTACCGCCACCCTATTCCTAGGCTAGATGATAAGATCAAGGATCGAGGGGCTCTCGGTGCAAGGAATTGCTCTTCAACTTCTGCAAGAATTGACAGCAAGTTTCCAAAAATCCAGCGTGACTTCAACTGGCTCGTTCTCTTTCGTCTGGACTCGGAATTGAATGATTCCAACTCCCAGAGTTAGATCTGGAAGTCTAATTTCGTGTCTCAAAATTGAATAATTTTTTGAGTTGTGAATCAAAAGATATGGCGTTTTAACTGAGAGGTCGCTGAGAATTTCGGGAAGGAATTCAGCGAGATGAGTTTATGGATGAAGGACGTGAAGATGGGGATGGATTGATAGAGGGATAGGCACCTAACACCGTTGTGGATATGACTCACCACTCAATTTTAGGAGAGATCGAGATTCAAGAGATATGACTCACCCTTGAAACAAGATCGGTTTGCTTTGATATGACTCACAAAGCAAGCTTGATGTTACTCACAAGCTATGGAGGAAGGAGACGATCTTGGCCAGAGTAATTCTGCTTTTTCATCTGCTTGAATGTCTGCCTTACAAAGCTCAAAACAACCATTATATAGGCTGCTTAGGAATTTAAAGAAAATAAGCTAAAAATGACCACTAATCCTAGCACTAACATAACCCACTAATCTAAGCATTACTTAGGCCTTTGTAGGGAATTAAAATTCAGGAAATAAAATGCAGGAAAACAATTTAAATCTTGCTCCTAAATGGTCTTAATACAACTTAAATAAATAAGCCAACACTTAGCCAAATTCAGCCAAATCCATATTCAAGTAATGTGGACATCAAGAGGGGCACTCGGATTTGCCAGGATTCATGTGACCGGCTATTGTCTTGGGCTGGCTCTTCTTGATGAGATTTGAGCTCCATCTTCAATACTTGAGCCATCTCGTAAGTCCAGGCTCTCTTGAAGCTCTTGATGGGACCCATGGTCCCATCATCCTCTCCCCGAAAGGATTCGTCCTCGAATCCAAATGCGCTTCTAGAAAGAGTCTTAACTCACATGAATATGCACAAACGCAAAGTATGGAAGTGAGGCACCAAGAAACATATAAGAAAGAAGAAAATGTAATAGCAAACCAACTTAGGTCTATAGAATGTCCATGAATGAACCTTCATGCACAACTATTGCCTAATCTCTTTCTAAATATGTGCTTAATGATGGAACATGATATGCACATGACATATTTATCTACAAAAGTAATGCATCGAACAAGATATCTAGCATGCAACAACAATTGTGAATGAGAGCTATGATGCACACATGCATACCTAGTTCTGCATGCAAAAACTGAATTCAGCACATGAGATTCTCTACCCCTAGAAAAATATTCATATACAAGCAAAGGGGATAGAATATGAAAAGTAGCAACAAGATACTTCCCTTGTATTAGGCTCCATTGTCACACCCTTCTTCTCTTGGTTGAAAACTGATATCTTGGGTTGTTCCACATCCTTAGCTTCAACCTCTTCTTGGGAGGGCTCTTCTTGTTGTACAGACCCATTGCAAGAGCTCATTTGGACGACCTCTTCTTCATAAGAAGCATCTTCAACTTGGATTGACTCCTTGCAAGAACTCAGCTGGACGTCCTCTCCCAAAACATCATCAACCAAAGCTTCACTCTCAAAGGAACCTTCATCCTTATAAGTGTACTATTGGTTTGGGCAAATTTTAGCTAAGTGGCCTCTCCCTTCACACATGACACACACGATGTCACGTGCTCTAACCCGAGGTTGTGGGCTCACTCTTTCTCTGCCCTTGGACGTGCTAAAAGATAAGTTAGGTGAGTCATAGACTCCCTTAGTCTGCACGGAAGGGTTAGAAGAACAAGAGTATGAGTTTTAACAGAAGGTGTAGGCTCGTACCTCTTGTATGAGTTAGCTTCTTGTTGAGCAAAATAGCGAGCCTCCCTATATGATGCTTCATGGGCCCTATAGTAGAAGAAGTCCTTTCGAGGCAGATGATCCTTATGAGTTTGAGAGTTAGGGTACATACCATAAGCTCGAAAGTAGAGATAATCCCTTTGCGACAATGAACCCAAGCTTGACATCTCCATTCGCTCTCCTTGCAAGGTTAGTATCCAAAGCTAATACCAAACATAGAAGCTCCCACAGAAAACAAGATCAATCAATGGAACCTAAGCTAGTAAGAAAGCTTAAATTCTTGAATTAAATCTCAAGTTTCTCAGCTAAGCAAGCTTGCTATGTAGGCTGGTTTTGGCTTCCTAAATGCAATGAAAGAAAGCAAGGAAAACAGAAATGCACACAACAAAATGAACCAAAGTACTTGTGCAAAATATAGACTTAGAATCTTCAAGTAGGTACTAAATCCCTTTGCCTTTTACACTTGGTGCTTTTATGTTTAAAACAGTAGAAACTCAAGCCTTGAATCAACAGCTAATTCACAACTTTGTGACAAAATGACGAACCACTTTTTCTATGGCTTACTCTTTTGTTTTTGAGCCGAGTTTTTCTAGTGCATCCACTTTTTCTTGCCTTGTGAATAAGATCGTCTATTCTGATTTTTTTTTGTACAGCTAAATTGCAGGAACCATTAAGAATAAGAGCACTTAATGAACTGGAATGAATAAACACGCACACTTAAGAACTAAAAGGCTTTTCCCACACTTTAAAGTTCAAGTCGCAAGTTTGCACATGTACGTATGAATTCAAGTTGTATAAGTGCTAAAAAAAATGACTCAAACTAATTAAACTATATGCAGCTATAAGGTAGGGATCAGTTTTGACTTGTTCAACCAATTTAAACAAGCAGGAAGTCCAGGAGATTTAGTCAAAAATCAATTCCTAGGAAGAATTAATGACAACTTAAATTGGTCTCTAAGCACTAACACACGACTCCTACTACTGCAAAACACAATAAGAGACTCCAGGAAACTCAAATGCAGACTCAAAACAATCAAAACAAAAAGAAGACAGCAACAAGACTCGGAAAAACGCAAAAACTGAAACAGAATTGAGGGCACAAAATCTAAAGCTTGCAAATATAAAATTCAATTAATTCAAGACAAGGATTCGAGCAATCTCGGTGCAAGGAATTGCTCTTCAACTTCTGCAAGAAGTGACAGCAACTGGCTCGTTCTCTTTCGTCTAGACTCGGAATTGAATGATTCCAACTCTCAGAGTTAGATCTGGAAGTCTAATTTCGTCTCTCAAAATTTGAGAATTTTCTCAGTTGTGTATCAAACGATATGGCGTTTTAACTGAGAGGTCGCTGAGATTTTCGGGAAGGAATTCAGCGAGATGAGTTTATGGATGAAGGACGTGAAGATGGGGATGAATTGATAGAGGGATAGGCACCTAACACCGTTGTGGATATGACTCACCACTCAAGTTTAGGAGAGATCGAGATTCAAGAGATATGACTCACCCTTGAAACAAGATCGGTTTGCTTTGATATGACTCACAAAGCAAGCTTGATGTTACTCACAAGCTATGGAGGAAGGAGACGATCTTGGCCAGAGTAATTCTGATTTTTCATCTGCTTGAACGTCTGCCTTACAAAGCTCAAAACAACCATTATATAGGCTGCTTAGGAATTTAAAGAAAAAAAGCTAAAAATGACCACTAATCCTAGCACTAACATAACCCACTAATCTAAGCATTACTTAGGCCACTACTTAGCCTTTTTAGGGAATTAAAATTCAGGAAATAAAATGCAGGAAAACAATTTAAATCCTGCTCCTAAATGGTCTTGATACAACTTAAATAAATAAGCCAACACTTAGCCAAATTCAGCCAAATCCGGATTCAAGTAATGTGGACGTCAAGAGGGGCACCCAGATTTGCCACAATGCATGTGACCGGCTATTGTCTTGGTCTGGCTCTTCTTGATGAGACTTGAGCTCCATCTTCAATACTTGAGCCATCTCGGAAGTCTAGGCTCTCTTGAAGCTCTTGATGGGACCCATGGTGTTGGGATCTAAGGATCGTGAAGCCACGGTGCAAGCTTTGCTCGTCGATGCCTCAGAACACAAGAACTCAAGACAGCAGGATTCCAGAATTTGTCCTGACTTCAATGGCGTCTTTCTTCTTGCTCCAAACTCCAAATTGAATGATTCCAGCGGTAGTAGTTAGATAATGAAGTCTAGTTTCTGTCCTCGAAATTTGAGCGCAATTGGATCACGGAAACGAAAGTTATGGTGCTTTTACTGAGGTGTTGCTGAGAGTTCCGGGAAGGACTTCAGCGAGATGATTGTTGTGGATGTTGGTTGTTGGCGTGAAAATGATGGCTCATAACTAGTTCTTCAAGGGAAGGGAAGAATCGACGCAGACTTGGTTGAGAAAGAAGAAGAGTTGGCGAGATGAACTCACTCGGCAACACTTAGAAATTTGACGCAAGGAAGCAAAGAAGAAAGAGAGAGAGTTTTGACAAGGCAAATTCATTTTAATCTAGCGTGCCTTTTCAGGCATTGGAAGGCACTTATATAGTGCCTACATATTGTCATAAAGTGCCAACAAAAATAACAAAAATACGGAACTTGGCCTACTAACAAGAAATACTAAAAACGTGGCCATAAAAGGAAAGTCTTAAGTTGGGCCATTATTTAATAAATAAAATACTCCCATGCCATGGGCCTGGCATGAGGTGGCATGGTCCATGTGCCAACCCACGACACTCATTGCGCCTAGCCAAGTGGTCCAGGATGGCTCGGCGCCTTGCTTGATTCTTCACGGGCCGCAAGCGCCGGTGTTCTCGGCGCCGGTTTGGAGACTTGTGTAGAAGTCGGCTCGGGCGTGGCTTAGGGGCCCTTGGCACGCCAACCCCTTCTTGAGGTCCTGGAGGAGGTGGCGAGCCCTTGACCGAGTGATGGCTCGGGGCATAGGGTCGCCGGTGCCGCCTTGGTTCTTCACGCTCGGCCGTCTTGTCTTGGCGTTAGGCGTTGTGCTCTCTTCTTGGCCTAGCTCTTGGCGTGGCTCCTCTTGCTCCTCGTCTGCGCCTAGCTCTTGGACATCCTCGCCTAGCTCCGGCTCATGTTCCTCATCCGCGCCTAGCTCTTGGACATCCTCATCTAGCCCTAGACCTTGTGATGGCACCAGGGATTGCCTTGTCATCTTGGACGTAGGCCTTGGTGACGCTTGTGCCCGGCGCACCCGGCGCCTTGGCCTTGTCTTGGCCAATGCCTTGCTTTGGCTTGGCTTTGGCTCTCCTTGATGAGACTTGAGCTCCATCTTTAATACTTGAGCCATCTTGGAAGTCCAGGCTCTCTTGAAGCTCTTGATGGGACCCATGGTCACATCATCCTCTCCCCCTTCGAAAGGATTCGTCCTCGAATCCAAATGCGCTTCTCGAAAGAGCCTTAACTCACATGAATCTGCACAAAGGCAAAGTATGGAAGTGAGGCACCAAGAAACATATAAGAAAGAAGAAAATGTAATAGCAAACCAACTTAGGTCTATAGAATGTCCATGAATGAACCTCCATGCACAACTATCGCCCAATCTCTTTCTAGATATATGCTTGATGATGGAACATGATATGCACATGACATAATTATCTACAAAGGTAATGTATCGAACAAGGTATCTAGCATGCAACAACAATTGTGAATGCGAGCTATGATGTATACATGCATACCTAGTTCTACATGCAAAAACCGAATTCAACACATGAGATTCTCTACCCCTAGAAAAATATTCATTTACAAGCAAAGGGGATAGAATAGGAAAAGTAGCAACAAGTGATACTTCCCTTGTATTAGGCTCCATTGCCACACCCTTCTTCTCTTGGTTGAAAATTGATTTCTTGGGTTGTTCCACATCCTTAGCTTCAACTTCTTCCTGGAAGGGTTCTTCTTGTTGTAGAGACCCATTGCGAAAGCTCACTTGGACGACCTCTTCCTCACAAGAAGCATCTTCAACTTGGATTGACTCCTTGCAAGAACTCATCTGGACGTCCTTTACGAAGACATCATCAACCAAAGCTTCACTCTCAAAGGAACTTTCATCCTTATAAGTGTAGTATTGGTTTGGGCAAATTTCAGCTAAGTGGCCTCTCCCTTCACATATGACACATACAATGTCATGTGTTCTAACCCGAGGTTGTGGGCTCACTCTTTCTCTTCCCTTGGACGTGCTAATTGATAAGTAAGGTGAGTCATAGACTCCCTTGGCCTGCACGGAAGGGTTAGAAGAACAAGAGTAGGAGTTGTTAAAATAAGGTGTAGGCTCGTACCTCTTGTATGAGTTGGCTTCTTGTTGAGCAAGATTGATGAGAATCAAACCCCTAAGAGGAGGTTCTTCTTCCCAAGTGAGCTAGATCGTGGCCAAGCTAGACTTATCCTTCCTTCTTAAGCTTGCTAGCCCTCCAACGGTGCTTGGGAGAGACTCACGGTCGAAAGGGAGATAGGATAGTCGAGGGGATGCCGAGGGAGGGTACGACCGGCGGCGGACAAGGAGGAGCCGGCGGCTCTCGGCTAGAAGGCCAAGGGAACCTCCTTTAGAGGTTCCTTGGCTAGTTGAACGTGAATCCAAGGATTTGAGTGAGTTTGCTTGAGAGTAAATGAGATTGAGAGAAAAAAGGAGAGATTTGAATGTTTGGGGTTGATAGAAGTAAGTGGAAGCCTTAGGGAGATAAACTCAACCTAAGGGAAATATTCCACTTCTATAATCTTCAACCAAATGAACAAGGAAGACAAATATGGCTTTAAATAGTCTAGGCATCAAGCCAACAAGGGAAAACTACTAATGGGCCTTAGTGAGTTGAAATCCATGTGCAAATGGCTCTTCACACCCACTAAGGCAAGACTAAACTAAATAAATTAAATAACCAAAAATACAAAGAGGATAAAAGCCATAAGGCTTGGATATAGACGTGCATATAAATGCCTTGGAATCGAAGCATTGTCGATGCTTGAGTGTCGTGGCATTGATGCGCCGTCGTCTTGGTGGTCAAGGCCTTGACTCCTTGTTGATGGGTGATTGGCACTCATCACTCTCGGTCTTGAGGGAGAATTGTCCCCAATTCGATCATCGGGGACTGGGGGCACGTAAGGGCCGAAGTCCGCCATAAGGAATGTGGTGTGGGCCTTGGGAAGCGTCGGCATAAAATCATCATCGATGAGCCTCTTGAGCACGTGGGTGGCGTCACGGCCGTATGGGCGAGGCTTGGAGCGGCACCCGGTTGGAATCCATGCGAACGGTGGAGGCATGTGCGCTGAGAATGGCTCTAAGCATGGCTCTAAGCAAGGCATCGGGGTGGAGGTGGCAACTAATGTCAAGGAGAATGCCTTTCCCAAATTCCAGCCACCAAAGTTTCCAAAAACGATCCACAAGGCTAGGGTCCCAAGCCAACACAATAGTACGAGGGATTTCATAGAAGTTTGCCTCAGTGTCAAATGTAAGGGTAGCTAGCTCGGTGGCAGGGTGCGGAATTAGACAAGGAATGCCATGAACTCTCCTAGGGGGTTTCTTACCCAACACATAAATGGAATCCCTCCCCTTCTTAAGCATGTGCAATCCGGTTAGAAAAACCATAGCTAGGTTTTCCCAAGGGGTGGATGGGAGGAATATGGGTGTGTAAGGGCCGCCTTGGTGGAACCTATGCAAAAATGGGGCAAGTGTAGGTCCAAAGGCATAATCCTCAAAAGTGGTCATGGGTGTTATGTTCCCAAACTCTATACGGCACTCGATGGTATCCTTAAGCAACAGTTTCCTAGATGGGGCCCTAAGGACACAAAACTCACTGATGCGGGATCATCTACGTCACCTCAAGTGCCTACCTTTGATGGTGCCATCACACGAGCAAGGGCTAAGGAGATTCAACATGAGCTAGACAAGGTTGTGACCTTCCTCTTGTCTAAGGAGTCCACGATGTTAGAGGAACCTCCTAAGCTAGATTTGAAGACCATGGTGACCATCTCGGAGCATGAAGACCTCAAGAGTGTTGAGGAGAATACTTGAAGATTGTATTAGCATTTCATGACATTCTTAGACAATTCCCTTTCCCGGTTTTATGTGGTTTAAAGACACGTTTTAATGTCTTGTTTTTCCCTTAGTAGGACCGGCCTTTAGGAGGTATAAAAGGCTGGAAAAACATTTCCTTTCTTAGGCAGATATCATTTTGAACATTTAAAAGAAACGTTTTTCAGTTTCAATCAAGAGAGAGCTTTTGATAGGAAACCGGTTGTTGTTCTTGGCTTGGATCATCTTGTGTGTGTCAACTCCTTCGAGCTTGGTGTTCACGGATCATCACGAGCATCCTCTTCGTGCCCTTGGCATCCTAGCCATTCGTGTGAAGTTGTAGGAGATGGGTCGATCTCTCATTTGGTTTGGTTCTTGATTCACCAAGGTCAAGGGTTTCACCATTGTTGCATTTCGGTTCTTCTTACCTTTTTTTATCTTTGTTCTTTCTTTGTTCTTGTTGATTACCGAATTCTCACCTTTCTTTCTTCTTTGTTTGAATCGTGTTGGAGCCTTGGTGTCTAGATCGAAGCATAGGGGTCCGAGCCTATATCAAGTGGTATCAGAGCCGGTTGACACCAACTCCGCCGCCGGCGCCGCCACAGCGCCTCCCCGGATTGCCATCTTCCCTTTGGCTTGTGTTTGCACACAATCCGGTTAGTGTCCTCTTGGTATTTTCTTGAGTCTTTGTGTGTCTTTTGCTTGTGTTGTCTTTGTGATCTTGGAGTTGAAGAGTTTCTGCCACCCTAAGCCGCCGGAAACCACCAGCACTCCGGCCACCAGTCACCATTATCAGCCAACTTCCCACGTCCAAAGATAACCGAAACCCTACCCACTATCTTTCCCATTTTCGGTTACAATTAAAAGAAAATCCCAAGAAAATAACCACTAACCCACCTCCTAATCCCACTCCATATCTTTGACTTTTTCAACACAAAATCCAGCCACATCTCAACACAAATCTCGGCCCATTCAAATTCAAATTGCAAGAAAATTCGGCAGCCTTACATTCACTACTCTTAGTCTATTCTTTTAATACAAGTACCTTAGGTTAGTACATTATTTGTGTATTTTATTTTTGAGACAAAAAAAAAAAAAGATCGTCAAAAAAAAAAAAAAAAAGAAGAAAGGCGATTGTCTCTTGTTTTAAATTTCATACACATGCTTTACTATCCTAAGTTGTAAATGTTATAGACCAAGGTTTGTACTTAGCCGAATTTTCTAGCAAATTCAAGAGGTTCCTACAGTCACACTAAGGCATCTTCAAGCCTTACCCTAACCCTACAAACACTACCCCACGCCTATCCTCTTCTAACTCCATTGTTGCAAGGTCAAGGCAAGGCAAAAGGTACGTGTTCTTGACCCTCTTGAGTTCAGAATATTTGAGTCTCCCATCAATTGCATTGCATTACATTTCGTGCTTTGTAAGTCCATTCTAGAGTCTTTGTTTCCTCTTTTGTTGAGTCAATTTTATTTTTTTTGAGTTCGGCCGAGCTATCTACCATATTAGCTCTTGTGCTTATCTTGTGATACTACTACACTAAGTTCACGTGAGGTTTTGATTTATACAAGGTGATTTCTTACAAAGAAGCCAACGTCCAACAACAAGAGAAAGTGAGAATCAAACACAAGAGAGCCAAACACTTGTGAGGCGATTTCTGATTTTTGCTAACCCTAACTTGGTTGTTGTTTGTTTTCCTTGTGTAGATCACCTCGTTTCAGAAGTTGCATCAACCATTGGAGCTTGAGAGAATTAAACACACGAGAGAAACACTAGAGAGGATCAAACACGTAGTGTGAAACATTTGTGAGGAGAGCTTCTTTGTTTTCTCTAACCTTTAACTAGTTGTGTGTTTGTCGTCTTTGATCATGTCCAAATCAGTGAGTCCAACTCAATCTAGGAGTTCCGAGCCGGTACATCCGGAGGTGTTTAGCTTGCTCAAGCAAATGTCGGATACCCTAGCTGGCTTGTCGTCCCGGATGGCCACCTTGGAGTCTCGGCCACCACAGCCTACAACCATTCCTTTGGGAACTCATATGGAGGCTGGAGGTCCTTCGCTTGAGCCATCAAGAGCACCCCTTCCGGACCAACGAACCACCTACAATGCCGCAAGGGCCGCCGGGAATCAAGAGTCCCCACCTCAGTCCGCCACCCAATTGGCTGCATCCCACCATGGCACCCCACAAGGAGCAGGCCAATTTCATCCTCCTAGAGGACATGCTCCCCGAGAGCAAGGTTCTTTTCCTAACTCTCCTATGCATAGAGCTCATTTTGTTCCTAATGCTTTCAATGAGTTTCAAGGGTACCAAGATGACTACATGGATGAGGAAGGTTGGAGAGCCGAGGCGCCTAGAGGATATCAGCCAAGGCGAGGCCGAGAACCTGAACAAGATGGTATTGGCCGCATCAAGGTGAAGATACCAAGTTTTGAGGGCAAGTGTGACCCGGATGCCTACCAAGAATGGGAAACCAAGGTGGAGCAGATTTGGTCATGTCACAACTTCCCCGAGTACAAGAAGGTTCAATTGGCTGCCCTAGAGTTCAATGGATATGCCTTGATTTGGTGGGACAATCTGATCAAGGAGAGGAGAAGAGCCCTAGATCCGGCCGTAGCTACTTGGGAGCAAATGAGGGCCTTGATGAGGGTCCGATTTGTACCCCAACATCATACTAGGGATCTTCGCCAAAGGCTTGAGAACTTGAAGCAAGGAGCCATGTCCGCTGAAGAAACATACAACGCCATGCAAGTGGCTATGGTGAAAGCCAATGTTGTGGAGGATGAAGAGACAACTATGGCAAGGTATCTTAGAGTTATCCATACCTCTTTAGCTAACGAAGTGGATTTGTATCCCTATGGCAATATGACAGATTTGCTACACTTGGCGATCAAAGTGGAGAGGAACCTAAAGGTGAGGAATCAAGCTAGGAGCCAAGGAGGCAAGGCTACCATTGGCGGCCCCAACAATTGGAGAAGCCAACCTAGCCGTGGCTATCCACCTTTTAGCCGAGACCACCCCACTGCCAAGGACAAGGAAAGGACGCCAAATGTGGACCAAGGAGGGCTGAGAAGGAACGCACCACCAAGTGGGACTCCCTTCAATCCAAGGACCTCGGCTGCCCCCACTAATGGGCCTAAAGGGAGTACTACTAACCCCACTTCTAGAGCTAGGGATATGGTTTGTTTTAAGTGTCAAGGAAGAGGACACATGATGAAAGATTGCCCTAATAGTAGAACACTCATGATTAATCATCTAGGACTTTATGAATCTGAATCTGAGCATGAAAATGATGATGATTGTGTTAATGATAATGCCGAGCATGAAACTGAAATTTGTGATGATGATGGCATTGAGTTTGAGCATGGGGAATCTTTAATTTGTAAAAGGACTTTGCATGTACAACCTGCCCCTTGTGAGGATAATCAAAGGGAAAACCTATTTCATACTAGGTGTTTAATAAAGGGGAAGGTTTGTAATGTGATAATTGATGGAGGTAGTTGTTGCAATATTGCTAGTACTGAATTGATCTCTAAGTTACAACTTCCTACATTTTATCACCCTAGACCTTACAAATTACATTGGATGAATGATTGTGGGGAATTGAAAGTAAACAAGCAAGCTAAGATTACATTCACATTAGGTCATTATGAGGATACTATTTTATGTGATGTAGTACCCATGCAAGCTTGTCATGTGCTATTAGGCCGTCCATGGCAATATGATAGGAGAGTCATGCATGATGGATTTACTAATAGGTATTCTTTCTCTTTTAAAGGAAAGGATGTCATATTAAAACCAATGTCCCCTATGCAGATTGCCGAGGCCTTTGAGAAGAAAAAGGAGAAGGACTTGGGTCAAGACAAGGAGAAGGAGAAGAACCAAGGCAAAGGAGCACTACGGCAGCAAGTGAGCACTCCCTCCAAGCCGCGCCAAGCCTTGGAAATGCAGCCTTCTAGTGTCTTGCTAGCCTCCAGAGGTGAGCTCCAAGGTGAGTACCTAACTTTGGATACTATCCTTATGCTTTTGTGCAAGAAGCTAACCATGTTAGGTGGAGAGACCTTGGCTGCATTACCACCTAATATCCAAGCCCTTGTAGAAGAGTTTAAGGATGTGTTCCCGGATGACATACCCCAGGGCCTACCCCCATTGAGAGGAATAGAGCACCAAATCGACCTAATCCCCGGTGCCACCCTACCCAATAGGCCAGCTTATAGAATGAACCCTAAGGAGTGTGAGGAAATCCAAACACAAGTACAAAACCTCCTAGATAAGGGTTATGTGAGAGAGAGTCTTTCCCCATGTGCCGTGCCAGTCCTATTAGTGCCTAAGAAGGACAACACTTGGAGGATGTGTGTTGATTGTAGGGCCATCAACAACATCACTATCAAGTACCGTCACCCTATCCCAAGGCTGGACGACATGTTAGATGAGCTCTTTGGTGCCACACTCTTCACCAAGATAGATCTAAGGAGTGGCTACCACCAAATTAGGATGAAGGAGGGAGATGAATGGAAAACCGCCTTCAAGACTAAGTTTGGGTTATATGAATGGCTTGTGATGCCATTTGGCTTAACTAATGCTCCTTCTACTTTCATGAGATTAATGAACTATGTTTTGAGGAATTATATAGGGAAATTTGTTGTAGTATATTTTGATGATATTCTAATCTATAGCAGGTCCCTAGAGGAGCACGAGAGGCATTTAAGGGAAGTTCTTTCTACCCTTCGAGTAGAGCACTTGTATGCCAACTTGAAGAAATGTGATTTTTGCACTAATAAGGTCACTTTTCTTGGTTTTGTAGTGAGTTCACAAGGGCTGCAAGTGGATGAGGAGAAGATAAAAGCCATTCAAGATTGGCCCACACCTACTACAATCGGCCATGTGAGGAGCTTTCATGGGCTAGCAAGCTTCTATAGGAGGTTTGTCAAGGATTTCAGCACCATTGCTGCCCCCTTGACCGAGATCACCAAGAAGCATGCTCCCTTTGTG
The DNA here is from genome assembly GCA_027886185.1 of Rheum nobile. Taxonomy (NCBI): domain Eukaryota; kingdom Viridiplantae; phylum Streptophyta; class Magnoliopsida; order Caryophyllales; family Polygonaceae; genus Rheum; species Rheum nobile. The sequence goes on along the minus strand of WOAB01000072.1, from coordinate 853,105 downwards.
TGGGGAGAGGCACAAGAGAGGGCCTTCAACAATCTGAAGTGGAGGCTCACCAAAGCACCTCTTCTAGTGCTCCCGGATTTCTCACTGCCATTTGAAGTGGAGTGTGATGCTAGTGGCATTGGCATAGGAGGAGTCCTAATGCAAGAAGGTAAACCTATTGCATTCTTTAGTGAAAAGCTGAAAGGTGCATGTTTAAATTACTCTACGTATGACAAAGAACTATATGCATTGTTTAGGGTACTTAAAACATGGCAACATTACTTATGGCCTAGAGAGTTTGTCTTGCATACTGATCATGAGTCCTTAAAACACTTTAGGAGTCAAGATAAACTTGATAGGAGGCACGGTAGATGGATGGAGTTTATTGAGACATTTCCATATGTCATTAAGTATAAAAAGGGGAAGGATAATGTAGTTGCTGATGCACTTTCTAGGAGACATGCTTTGCTCACACAATTAGACTCTAAGGTGTTAGGTTTTACTTACATTCAAGAGTTGTATGAGGATGACATTGATTTCGGCACTACATATAAGCATTGTGCGGCTAAGGGTTCTTTAGATAAGTTTTACTTGTTTGAGGGATTCTTGTTTAAGGTTGATAAGGTGTGTATTCCTAAGTGTTCTTTGAGGATATTACTTGTGGAGGAAGCCCATAAGGGAGGCTTAATGGGACACTTTGGTAGAGATAAGACATATCACATGCTGCACACTCACTTTTATTGGCCACATATGCTTAGGGATGTTGAGCACTTGTTGAAGAGATGTTTAGAGTGCCTTAAGGCTAAGTCTAGAGTGAAACCACACGGCTTATACACACCCTTGCCTATTCCCACGTCCCCTTGGGAGGATATTAGCATGGACTTTATTGTGGGCTTACCTAGGACTAAGAAGGGGAGAGATTCTATATTTGTGGTAGTTGATAGATTCTCCAAAATGGCTCATTTTATTGCTTGCCATAAGACCGATGATGCTACTAATGTTGCTAACTTATTCTTTAGGGAAGTAGTTAGATTACATGGTGTACCTAAGTCTATTGTGAGTGATAGGGATGTGAAGTTCCTTAGTTACTTTTGGAAGACTCTTTGGGGAAAGCTAGGGACGAGGCTCTTGTTCTCTACCTCTAGCCATCCTCAAACGGATGGTCAAACGGAAGTAACTAACCGAACCCTCACAACCCTCTTAAGGGCTGTTATTAGGAAGAATTTGAAGGCTTGGGAAGAAGCCTTACCACATGTAGAATTTGCATACAATAGGGCCGTGCATTCATCTACATCTTTGAGTCCTTTTGAGTGTGTATATGGTTTGAACCCCTTAACTCCACTTGATCTTTCGCCGTTGCCTATGAAGGAGCGAGCAGATTTTAATGCAGGTAAACATGTGGAGTACATCAAGGAATTGCATAAGAGGACTCGGATCAAGCTGCAACAAAAGGCCGAGCACACCGCCTCCAAAGCTAACCATGGACGTAGGCGAGTTATCTTCCAACCGGGAGATCTTGTTTGGGTTCATTTGAGGAAAGAGCGCTTCCCCGACAAGCGCAAGTCCAAGCTCTCACCACGTGGAGATGGACCTTTCAAGGTGCTAAGGAAGGTGGGCGACAATGCCTATGTGTTGGAGCTACCCGAGGAGTATGGAGTTAGCCCTACCTTCAATGTGGGCGATTTGACACTTTATGAGGCACAAGATGAGGAGCTAGAAGATTCGAGGTCGAATCCTTTCCAAGAAGGGGAGGATGATGCGGGATCATCTATGTCACCTCAAGTGCCTACCTTTGATGGTGCCATCACACGAGCAAGGGCTAAGGAGATTCAACATGAGCTAGACAAGGTTGTGACCTTCCTCTTGTCTAAGGAGTCCACGATGTTAGAGGAACCTCCTAAGCTAGATTTGAAGACCATGGTGACCATCTCGGAGCATGAAGACCTCAAGAGTGTTGAGGAGAATACTTGAAGATTGTATTAGCATTTCATGACATTCTTAGACAATTCCCTTTCCCGGTTTTATGTGGTTTAAAGACACGTTTTAATGTCTTGTTTTTCCCTTAGTAGGACCGGCCTTTAGGAGGTATAAAAGGCTGGAAAAACATTTCCTTTCTTAGGCAGATATCATTTTGAACATTTAAAAGAAACGTTTTTCAGTTTCAATCAAGAGAGAGCTTTTGATAGGAAACCCGTTGTTGTTCTTGGCTTGGATCATCTTGTGTGTGTCAACTCCTTCGAGCTTGGTGTTCACGGATCATCACGAGCATCCTCTTCGTGCCCTTGGCATCCTAGCCATTCGTGTGAAGTTGTAGGAGATGGGTCGATCTCTCATTTGGTTTGGTTCTTGATTCACCAAGGTCAAGGGTTTCACCATTGTTGCATTTCGGTTCTTCTTACCTTTTTTTATCTTTGTTCTTTCTTTGTTCTTGTTGATTACCGAATTCTCACCTTTCTTTCTTCTTTGTTTGAATCGTGTTGGAGCCTTGGTGTCTAGATCGAAGCATAGGGGTCCGAGCCTATATCACTCACCCTCTCGAATAAGGAAAACACCATCCCAAGAATGTCCCACAAGATCACCCAAAGTGGCACACGCCGGTAAGGGAGGACTAAGGAGGGTCTCGGGGGCATGCGAAGATAAAGAAATGGAAATCATGAATATGTATACATGATAAGTAGAGGGGAGCATATACCTCGGAGACAAGATGTTGGCAATCTTGTCCGGTCTTTCTTGTACCGGTCATCAAGAGGAGAAGGTTCCACAATGGCCATCCCACGTGAATGGCGCAAGACAAGGGGTGCATGTATCTTCAAGAGGACAAAAGCCTCATGATGGCCGTGGGGTGAGAGCTCCTTGAATGGTGAGTTGAGGAGGCGTCGGCCTCCTTGGGAGCTTGGCAAATGCGAGGCCCCAAGCGTAGATGAAGGCTTCGGCCTAGGTGGGAGCAAGGCCGAATCTATGGTGGAGCGGCCATGGGGAGGCCCCAAGGGAACACAAAGGAGCCAGTCAGGGGGTGCCGGCGGGAGGCGGTGGTGGTGAAGCATTGGTGTGTGGCCGGAGACGGGGACCTCAACTTGGGTGGGAGGCGTCGAGGGCAACAATGGCGCCGGCCATGGTGGTGACAAGGCACAACCCTCTGTCGGTGGTGCGACCATGGGGCGCCAGCCTCCATGGGGATGGGCCGATGGAGGGTCGCCAATAGGCCCCAAGGGACCGCTCGCGGCGATGGGAGGCGGCCAACCAAGTCGGGGCTGAGCCAAGGGTGCTGCCAGTTGAGTGGGCAACAAGGCACCACCCTCCTTGGCGGTGAGGCAAGGGTGCGGCACCAAGGGGAAGGTGGGGGCCACTTCAGGGGTAAGCGCGTCAGGCGGCGGTGGGGAACCGATGGCCGCGAGGTGGGCGTTGCTGGCGCGTGTCTCCTCGGCGGCGATGGCGGGCTGCCGGTCACGAGGCACATCCTCGGTGTCGTCTGGCGGACGCCGGCTTGGTGGCGGCTGAGCATCAAGAAGCGCGTTGGGCTTCTCACGTGCCGAGGCCTCAAGGTAGCGGTCAGCCAGGGAGCGCAAGGAGGTGCCGAAAAGGAGGGGTACTGTGGGGAGCGGCGTGGGCTCGGGCACCGCAGTCGACGGGAGCTTGGGCACCGGGGCCGGCGGAGGCATGGGCACCGGGACTGGCGAAGGTGCGGGCACCACAGGCGGGGCCTCGGGTACCGGGGTCGGAGGAGGCGCGGCCATCGGAGTCGGTGGAGGCGCGACTTGGAAGGCTCGGACATAGGCGCTCTCGCAGGCTAGCATGGATTTCGGGGCAAAGTGGCTAGCCATGACATAGACGAGTTGAGCCCAAGTTTGGATGGGTGGGAAGCCGTTGTCACTTAGGGCATCTTGCACCCTCGACCACCACACACATGCATAGTCGGTGAAGTACCGCGTGGTGATGTGCACCTTCTCGAGCTCATCATAATCTGAGTGGCAAAGGACATAACTTGTGTAGCGTTCCCATGCCAAGAACTCGGAACCATCGTCGTTGGAGCCGGCGAAGGAGTAGAGGGACATTCCTAAACCATGGCTCATGGGCCGGCCAGGAACATGAGGGGCTGGCCGAGACCGAGCCGGAGCGCACTGAGGCTAGCCTTGGGCGCGATCATATCCTTGTTGGCTCACATCCGCCCAAGTCTCCTCTTCAAAGGTCTCTTCTAAGTCTCCATAGGCGCCGTCATCGTCATAGTGTCCAAAGGACTCCATGTCGAACTCAGGGAAACTATGAGCATAATGGCGGCGGACCTCGTAGCCGGCTGCGGGCCTAGGGGCGGCGCGTGAATAAGGACCCCATACAAAGACGTGGGGTCATGAGCTTGGCTTCGTGGGCGCCGGCCCGGTGGCGGCCTAGGAGGGTAAGACCAATATGGCTCGTCCATGGAGACTCACCTAGCACAAGCAAGAGGCAAACCAAGTAAAGAGTCTCAAGCAAGCAAAGCAATCCATACTTAACACAATATGAATAACTTAGGCCTAAGACAATCTAATCAAAGCAATGCAAGTAATAATGCAAGCAAATCAAGGCTCTAGACAACCAAGGCAATCATACTAATAAAGAGGGAGCAATCTAACCATAGGCAATCAAGCAAGGCACAATGAAGGCTCAAGTGCATGTGACTTGAGAACTTGAGGTGGGGCCGAGACACTTTCAATCCATGCCCACTTGTATCACTTAGGCTAAAGAGTATAGTCCAACTTTGACATTTAGAGTGATGAGCCTAGACAAGAGATCAAGTCGGCCACCCTATGGGCCCAAGAAGAGCGGAATTGTAGTGGCAAGAAACTAGAGGAATATGGAGGGATGGGCTTAGTGGCCCAAGTTGCCAAGTGAGGGTGAGAGAGCCCACCAAAGAGTTGTGGCCCAACCGAAATAAAATAAAATCTCGATCTTCTCCCCTTTTTTTTGTTTTGTTTTGCTTCTGTTTTTTTTTTGAATTTGGGCCTTTTTGCCTTTTCTTGGCCTCTTGGCTTTTGTTTAGGCTTTTTCTAAAAGATGGAGAGGAAGGCCGAATTGGATAAGTGTTTGAGGGGAAGAGTGGGGCCACAACAAGTGCCCTTGGGAGGGAACTAGGGCTGGCAACAAGGGGTATTTTGAGAGGAGCAATGTCCCTTCTTGGGGGTGGGACAAAGTATGAGAAGAGAGGAAAGAAGTATTGTTGACTTGCCACTTATATTCCTCCCTTTTTTGAAGCCTACAAGAGAAAGCTTCCAAGCTCTCTTCCCCACACAAATCAGCCAAGAGCCCAAAATTGTCACTTACTCAAAGACCTAAGACAACCAAAAAGGCACACAAGAAAGCACCTTTGGCCTTTACCCAAAATACCCAAGTCACATGCAACACTTAAGAGTTCAAAAGGAGCAAGCAAGGAGGCATGGACACGTGGCCATCAATGGGGGGAGGTGATGGTGGTTGTAGGGTGGTGGTGGGTGGCATCAAGGTGGCGGAAGTGGTGGTCCGGTCGCCGACGGTGGTGGTGGGCGCCGGAAAGCACTTTTTTGTGTGGTTTTTGGGGCTGTTTTGGGAGGGGGAAGCAAAGCAACTAAAATAAACACTAAGCTAGCATGAAAACAAGAAAAAAAACGCATGGAAACAAAGAAAAACTGAGCATGAAAAACTGGACACAAAAAATGAAGAAACAAGAAAATTTTCAAGCTAGCAAGAGAGGAAATGAGCATAAACACATGGTCAACATGGAAGCAAGAAGAGAACTCATGCAAGCTAAGAAAATAAGCATAAAAACTGAATTTGAAAGAGGAGAAAGGGGACTTAGCTTGGTCTTTGGCTCTTGATACCAATTGATGAGAATCAAACCCCTAAGAGGAGGTTCTTCTTCCCAAGTGAGCTAGATCGTGGCCAAGCTAGACTTATCCTTCCTTCTTAAGCTTGCTAGCCCTCCAACGGTGCTTGGGAGAGACTCACGGTCGAAAGGGAGAGAGGATAGTCGAGGGGATGCCGAGGGAGGGTACGACCGGCGGCGGACAAGGAGGAGCCGGCGGCTCTCGGCTAGAAGGCCAAGGGAACCTCCTTTAGAGGTTCCTTGGCTAGTTGAACGTGAATCCAAGGATTTGAGTGAGTTTGCTTGAGAGTAGATGAGATTGAGAGAACGAAGGAGAGATTTGAATGTTTGGGGTTGATAGAAGTAAGTGGAAGCCTTAGGGAGATAAACTCAACCTAAGGGAAATATTCCACTTCTATAATCTTCAACCAAATGAATAAGGAAGCCAAATATGGCTTTAAATAGTCTAGGCATCAAGCCAACAAGGGAAAACTACTAATGGGCCTTAGTGAGTTGAAGTCCATGTGCAAATGGCTCTTCACACCCACTGAGGCAAGACTAAACTAAATAAATTAAATAACCAAAAATACAAAGAGGATAAAAGCCATAAGGCTTGGATATAGACGTGCACATAAATGCCTTGGAATCGAAGCATTGTCGATGCTTGAGTGTCGTGGCATTGATGCGCCGTCGTCTTGGTGGTCAAGGCCTTGACTCCTTGTTGATGGGTGATTGGCACTCATCAAAGATAGTGAGCCTCTTTATATGATGCTCCATGGGCCCGATAGTAGAAGAAGTCCTTTCGAGGCAGATGATCTTTGTAAGTTTGAGAGTTATGATACACACCATAAGCTCGAAAGTAAAGATAATCCCTTTGTGATAATGAACCCAAGCTTGACATCTCCATTTTCTCTCCTTGCAAGGTTAGTAGCCAAAGCTACCACGTGTTGTGCTTCAAGGATCTTGCTTCTCTTTGGGATTCACCATCTCTAACCTTCACAAAACAAGAACACGACAGCCACAAAATCCAAGAAAATTCCAACAAAGGTACGTAACAAGTAAGATTGCCAAATTTGCCTAATTTAAATTAGGACTCGGAATCCAACAAGTTCTTGGGTTAGGGTGGCTCCTATATGCAAAAGACTCACAAAAATCGAAAATAAAGTGCACCACAATCCTTGTCAAAAGCTTAAGTTAATTCACAACTCAAACAATTCTTGTAAGTACTTGTTTCCTATTACCACTTACTAATGTTAGCTCGAGCAAAAGGAATTACAACTTCACTTACAAACACAAAGATAGTGCACGACTTCTTCTCTCTTTTTTTTTGATTTTGATTTGGCTTGCTCTTTTGTACAATATCAAGCCGAGTTTTTCTAAAATGCTTTTTTTTTTACGTAAGGAATGCAGAAACTAGAACAAGAAACTTGCGATGCAACTCGAGTAACAAAAGCGTACGCACTTCGGATTCGTTCCTCCACAAGAAGGCTCGGTTTGCAAATTACATAAACAATTAAACTCGGATTGTATATGTGCCAAATAAGGAAAGCAAAGACTCAAAAGATCCTATACTAAATGCACAACTAAATGGGCTTTAAGAGGGTTGAAGGTTACTCTTTCCAAATTCAAACTAGTATTAAATGCAATTAAAGCACACAATAAAGCCAAATTTGAAGGTTACAATTCTTCCACTCTAAAAACGTCACTTCCTATAGGGCATTCAGATTTTCTAGATCTATCCTAGATGCAAGACACACGACACAATCAAGAAAAAAAATTCAAGAACAAAGCAAGAACAAGATTCAGACACAAAATTCCAACTACACATGCAAAGGCACGAAAACAAAGAACTTGTAGGACTTCGGACCTTGAATTTAAAAGAGGAATTTGAGCAAAACTTACGTGCTCTGATACCAAATGTTGGGATCTAAGGATCGTGAAGCCACGGTGCAAGCTTTGCTCGTCGATGCCTCAGAACACAAGAACTCAAGACAGCAGGATTCCAGAATTTGTCCTGACTTCAATGGGGTCTTTCTTCTTGCTCCGAACTCCAAATTGAATGATTCCAGCGGCAGTAGTTAGATAATGAAGTCTAGTTTCTGTCCTCGAAATTTGAGCGCAATTGGATCACGGAAACGAAAGTTATGGTGCTTTTACTGAGGTGTCGCTGAGAGTTCCGGAAAGGACTTCACCGAGATGATTGTTGTGGATGTTGGTTGTTGGCGTGAAAATGATGGCTCATAACTAGTTCTTCAAGGGAAGGGAAGAATCGACGCAGACTTGGTTGAGAAAGAAGAAGAGTTGGCGAGATGAACTCACTCGGCAACACTTAGAAATTTGACGCAAGGAAGCAAAGAAGAAAGAGAGAGAGTTTTGACAAGGCAAATTCGTTTTAATCTTGCGTGCCTTTTCAGGCATTGGAAGGCACTTATATAGTGCCTACATATTGTCATAAAGTGCCAACAAAAATAACAAAAATACGGAACTTGGCCTACTAACAAGAAATACTAAAAACGTGGCCATAAAAGGAAAGTCTTAAGTTGGGCCATTATTTAATAAATAAAATACTCCCATGCCATGGGCCTGGCATGAGGTGGCATGGTCCATGTGCCAACCCACGACACTCATTGCACCTAGCCAAGTGGTCCAGGATGGCTCGGCGCCTTGCTTGATTCTTCACGAGCCGCAAGCGCCGGTGTTCTCGGCGCCGGTTTGGAGACTTATGTAGAAGTCGGCCCGGGCATGGCTTAGGGGCCCTTGGCACACCAACCCCTTCTTGAGGTCCTGGAGGAGGTGGCGAGCCCTTGACTGAGTGATGGCTCCGGGCATAGGGTCACCGGCGCCTCCTTGGTTCTTCACGCTCGGCCGTCTTGTCTTGGCGTTAGGCGTTGTGCTCTCCTCTTGACCTAGCTCTTGGCGTGGCTCCTCTTGCTCCTCGTCCGCGCCTAGCTCTTGGACATCCTCGCCTAGCTCCGGCTCATGTTCCTCGTCCGCGCCTAGCTCTTGGACATCCTCGCCTAGCCCTAGACCTTGTGATGGCACCAGGGATTGCCTTGTCATCTTGGACGTAGGCCTTGATGACGGTTGTGCCCGGCACACCCGGCGCCTTGGCCTTGTCTTGGCCAATGCCTTGCTTTGGCTTGGCTTTGGCTCTCCTTGATGAGACTTGAGCTCCGTCTTTAATACTTGAGCCATCTTGGAAGTCCAGGCTCTCTTGAAGCTCTTGATGGGACCCATGGTCACATCACATGGTCACATCACTAGATGACATGCTTGATGAGTTGCATGGTGGAAGTGTCTTTTCTAAGATAGACTTGAAGAGTGGTTACCATCAGAATCGTATGCAAGAAGGAGATGAGTGGAAAACAGCCTTCAAAACAAAGTATGGCTTATACGAATGGATGGTAATGCCCTTTGGTCTAACCAACGCTCCTAGTACATTCATGAGGCTTATGAACCATGTTCTAAGGCCATTTCTAGGTAAGTTTGTGGTCGTATACTTTGATGACATCTTAGTATACAACCATGACCTTAATGAGCATGTTGGTCATCTTAGAAAGGTCCTTGAGGTCCTAAGGAAAGAGAAGCTGTATGCTAACTTCAAGAAGTGCCACTTTTGCTCGGATCATGTGGTTTTTATTGGATATGTAGTATGCAAAGATGGCTTGAGAGTGGATGAGGAGAAGGTGAAGGCTATTCATGAATGGCCTACACCTACTACTATGACTCAAGTCCGCAACTTCCTTGGCCTAGCTGGCTTCTATCGTCGGTCACGTGGGGGGACACTCAAGAGGCCGTTTTGCCACTCTTAAATATAAGCTAACTAATGCACCACTACTCTCTTTGCCAAACTTTGACAAAACTTTTGATATTGAGTGTGATGCATCGGGCATAGGTTTAGGTGGTGTGCTCATGCAAGAGGGCAAGCCAATTGCTTATTTTAGTGAGAAGCTAGGTGGGGCTGAGCTAAATTACCCCACCTATGACAAGGAATTGTTGGCTCTTGTCCGTGTGCTCAAAGTGTGGCAACACTACTTGATGCGGGAGCATCCAAGACCTCAACCAAGGTGCCCGCAAGAGGAGGTGGGCCACTCACAAGAGCTCAAGCCAAGCTCATGCAAGAAGAGTTCGAGAACTTGGCTAGCCAACATGTCTCAAGGGAACCCGCCCAAGTTGAAGACTTCACCGAGACGAAGCTAACGACGTTGGTGACCTTTCAAGCCAAGCCGAGCCAAGACGAACAAAGCACTCAAGGGTTGAAGGGCCCTGACTCGGCCTGAAACTCGGCCGGGTCTGGGGCCGAGTTTCCCTCAGGTAACCTGACTCGGCCTGAAACTCGGCCGGGTCTGGGACCGAGTTTCCCTCAGTTAGCCTCTTTTTGTCTCGGTTCTTGTTGGGCTTTTATGGGCCGCCCCCTTAGCCTATTTAAGACCTTTAGCTTCCTTTGTAACTCATTTTTTCCCATGTTATGAACCTTGCTTTATGCATTATGAAGATTGAGAGCTCCATGGGAGTGTTTTATCAAAGTTGATTCAAACTTGCTAGGTTGCTCTTGCGTTGTGTCAATTTCGTCTATGATCTTGGTGCTCCAAGGCTTCACTCGCCTCCTTCTCTTGCTCTTTGGACACGTCCATCGTTGTGGGAGATTGTAGAAGGAAAGGTCGTTTGTGCACATTGGTTTGGTTATTGGCGACATTGTTTGCCAAGGGTCTCTCCATTGCATCTTTCGGTTGTTCCTATATCCTTGTTTATTTCTTTGTTTCTTCTCATTTGCTAACTTGTTTCTCTTGTGTTTTCGCTTGTTTCCACCTCCATCTTCCATTCGAGTCTCTTGGCGTCTAGATCGGGCTAATCCCTGCATCAAATTGGTATCAGAGCCATCTCGACGCCGAGCCACCACCACTCAGCCGAGCCACCACCTTGGTTAGCTCCTTTGAGCCTTCTTTCCATTTCTTGTGTTCTTCTTGTGTTTTTCTTGCTTTGTTGTTTCTAGTCTTGTTTTGCTTGTGCTTGTGTATTTGTGGACTTTGCTTGCTTGATATTGCCATCACCATTTCAAAAAAACCCAAAAAGAAAGCCCTACCAACAAGCCTCACAAAATCTAAACAAAAAACCCAAAAAAAAATAAAAATCCGGCGACCGGACCACCCTCCGCCGCCTTGTCCACCGCCTTGCCACCACCACCACCAAGCAGCCACCACCACCAGCCCCATCCGTGCCCAGCTGTGCCATGTCCCTTGAGTGTTTGAATCTTGAAGCTTAAAGTGTGCATGTGATTTTGTGCAATTTTGGCATAAGACCACATTGCTTTCTATCTTTCACTCTTTGGTTGTCTTAGTTAGATTGGGAAAGTGCCAAAATCAACCCTTTGCAGCCTTGTATGTGGAAGAGAGCTTGAAAGCTACCCTTGACAATTGTGGTAAACACGCAAACCACTTTTTCCTTCTACCATTTCATCCCTTTTCCCAAATAAACCTACAAACAAGTCTTCTTTTCTTCCAAGTCAAAAAAAAAAAATCAAAAGAAGGGGAGCAGCCAAACACACCTTTAGCTGCACGTTTTTTTTATTATTAAAAAAAAATCAGAAAAGAAAAGAAAAACAAGATCAAAAGGAGAAAAGAAAGGCCATGTGTGCATGATTTGTGCAAGTATTGTTGTTGATCTTCCATGATTATTTCTACAGTGTTCTTGAAGACTTGATCATCCTAGCCCAAGCTTAATACCCTACTCACCTTGCCTAAACACATTTCATATCATTGGCAATTGTTCACAAGTCATGAGTATTGGTATTACATGCTAGATGTTAAGTCTTCTAAACACTTTTTCATTGAGTCTTCTTTCTTGATTGTTTGATTCCATTTGTGTGATTGTATTGAGTCCAATTGTGTTTGAGCTTCCATTGTGTGTCTCTTGAGCTCATTTCCAAGTCCAAACACATATTTTAGTTCCACTCAATTGCATTGTCATTCTCTATGATCCAAGAGCTATTCTCACCTTTGGTTTGTGTTGTCTAAGTTCACCAAGTTCTATTGAAGATTTTGTCTCTCTCAAGGCAACCTTACATTCCAAAGCTTGTATCGAATCAACAAGAGAGTGAGTGATCAAACACCCGAGTGATCAAACACTTGTGAGGATTGTTTTGTTTTCACTAACCCTAAAATGTTTCTTGGAGTTTGTTGATCATGTATTATGTAGGAAGCCCATCACATGGAAGGATCGGTGCCAAGCCACCCGAGCACGAGATGCACCGAGGAATCCCAAGGCGTTCCTATCATGAGGAGCCAAGGCGAGCATATGAAAATGAAGAATGGGAGCAAGTGCCACATCTAGGCTTCCAAAGAAGGAGAGCCCGAGAGCAAGAGCAAGATGGTATTTGCAATACCATGGTGAGAATCCCATCTTTTGGAGGCGAAAGTGAGCCATATGTGTACATGGAATGGGAGATCAAGGTGGAACAAATATGGAGTTGTCACAACTTTCCCGAGCATAAAAAGGTACAACTCGCCGCCCTTGAATTCCATGATTATGCACTAACATGGTGGAAAAATCTTGTGACACAAAGGAGAAGAACCTTAGAAGCACCCTTGACAACTTGGGCTCAAATGAAGACCTTGATGAGATATCGCTTTGTGCCTCAACATCTCATCCATGTTCTAGAGCAAAGGCAAGAGAAGTTGAGACAAAGATCAATGTGTGCCAAAGAGACTCACAATGCTAGGCAAGTTGCAAGAGTTAGAGAAAGTGTAATCCAAGATGAAGAGACAACCATGGCTGGAAACCAAGGAGGAAGAGGTTATAGTGGCCAGCCAAGCTCTTGGAGAAGTGATAGCCAAACCCGAGGCTATCAACCATATGGCTATGACTCCCTACAAGCCTAAGGCCCCTAACCGTTGTTCCTAATGCCCCACGAACACCATCGGAGGAACTATCGGACATGCTTAAGGAAATATCAGCCAACCTTGATCGCTTGGCCAAAAAGATGATTCCATTAGAGGCAAAAGTAACCGAGGAGGTTCTTGCTATTGAACCAATGGCCAAAGGAGAGGAGATTGAGCCAAAGGAAAAACAAGAGGACGTTGTAGAAACATCTCCTTCACCTACAAGGGTCAAGCATCGATTGCCCATCATTGTGCGTAGCTCATTCAAATCCTTGGCTACTCCTTGGATGGATGCAACAATTATGGTTCCCTCGTACTTACCATTCTCACTCCAAGAAGAGGTCCATGCCATGGATGTTAAGCATGCCGAGGAAACACATTCTTGCCTTGAAAAGGAGAAGACACATCTAAGGGAAGTATCACTTGTCTCTACTTTTCGTATTCCTTTCCCTTTGCTTGAATATGAATTGTTTCCTAGGGGAAGAGAATCTCATGTGCTTAAGTCTATTTTAGATTGTAGAACGAGGTACTCATGCATACATCAAAGTTCTTTAGCACAATACATGTCTTGTGGAATGCATCTTGTTCATAACATGATCCTTATGTCCATACATGTGTGTTATATTGATCCTTGCGTCACTAAGCATGTACATCGGTCTAGGAAGAAGAGTGGAATAATGTGTGCATGCTTGTTTGGATATCATGTAGTCATTGGAAGATTTGTGCTTACATTCTTACTATTGTGTAGACATACTAGAGGGCCTTATTCTTCCATTGTTGTTATGCCTAAGCCCTCTAAGGAAGCTAAATTCATTGCATGCCCTAAACTCCATAATACATCTTATGTGACTAACCCTTGTATTGACCAAGTTGTGGAGTTGCATGGAGTTTCTAGTGCTTTGATTTCAGGACAAGAAGTGAAGTGTGTGCTCTACTCAAAGCTGAAATCCGGAGAATTGCCCTTTGAACCCGGAGATCATGGTGTCCTTAATGTGGCTGATTTGGTTCATTCCTTGGTGGAGTGCATTCGGGAATTGCATGAGCGCACAAGGAACAAGCTTCATGCCAAGGCGGAGCACAATGCAACCAAGGCCAACAAAGAGCGCCGCCGCTTGGTGTTTCACCCCGGAGAGGAGATGTGCCTTCCAAGAGGCGCAAGTCCAAGTCTTCCCAAACGGCGAAGTACAAGGCATACAAGCTTAGATTCGAGGTCGAATCTTTTCCAAGAAGGGGAGAATGATGCGGGAGCATCCAAGACCTCAACCAAGGTGCCCGCAAGAGGAGGTGGGCCACTCACAAGAGCTCAAGCCAAGCTCATGCAAGAAGAGTTCGAGAACTTGGCTAGCCAACATGTCTCAAGGGAACCCGCCCAAGTTGAAGACTTCACCGAGACGAAGCTAATGACGTTGGTGACCTTTCAAGCCAAGCCGAGCCAAGATGAACAAAGCACTCAAGGGTTGAAGGGCCCTGACTCGGCCTGAAACTCGGCCGGGTCTGGGGCCGAGTTTCCCTCAGGTAACCTGACTCGGCCTGAAACTCGGTCGGGTCTGGGACCGAGTTTCCCTCAGTTAGCCTCTTTTTGTCTCGGTTCTTGTTGGGCTTTTATGGGCCGCCCCCTTAGCCTATTTAAGACATTTAGCTTCCTTTGTAACTCAGTTTTTCCCATGTTATGAACCTTGCTTTATGCATTATGAAGATTGAGAGCTCCATGGGAGTGTTTTCTCAAAGTTGATTCAAACTTGCTAGGTTGCTCTTGCGTTGTGTCAATTTCGTCTATGATCTTGGTGCTCCAAGGCTTCACTCGCCTCCTTCTCTTGCTCTTTGGACACGTCCATCGTTGTGGGAGATTGTAGAAGGAAAGGTCGTTTGTGCACATTGGTTTGGTTATTGGCGACATTGTTTGCCAAGGGTCTCTCCATTGCATCTTTCGGTTGTTCCTATATCCTTGTTTATTTCTTTGTTTCTTCTCATTTGCTAACTTGTTTCTCTTGTGTTTTCTCTTGTTTCCACCTCCATCTTCCATTCGAGTCTCTTGGCGTCTAGATCGGGCCACTCGCGGCTAATCCCCGCATCACTACTTGTTGCCAAAAGAGTTTGTGATCCATTCCGACCATGAGGCATTGAAGTACTTAAAGGGGCAAAGCAAGTTCAACAAGAGGCATGCCAAATGGGTCAAGTTTATTGAGTCCTTCCCTTATGTGATCAAGCACAAGAAGGGAAAGGACAATGTGATAGCTGATGCACTCTCCCAGAGGTATTCCCTTCTAACTCTTTTGGATGCTAAATTACTTGGCTTTTCTTTCATGAAAGAACTATATGCATGTGATGCTGATTTTTGTGAACTATTTGCTGAATGTTTGACTAAGGGTAGCAAGGATCAATATTATGTGCATGAGGGGTTCTTATTTAAGGGTCATAAACTTTGCATACCAAGGGGTTCTACTAGGAGATTGTTAGTGCATGAAGCTCATGGGGGAGGGTTAATAGGACATTTTAGGGTTCTCAAGACATTGCATACTTTGAAAGAACATTTTTATTGGCCTTGCATGCATAGGGACATAGAGAAGTTTTATGCTTCATGTGTTACTTGTTTGCGAGCCAAGTCTAGGAGCCAACCCCACGGCTTGTATACACCCTTACCCATACCTGGGTTGCCTTGGGAGGATATTTCTATGGACTTTGTTTTAGGCTTACCTAGGACTAAGAGAGGGAGGGATTCTATCTTTGTTGTAGTAGATCGGTTCTCCAAGATGGCACATTTCATTGCATGCCATAAGACTGATGATGCATCTCATGTTGCTAACCTTTTCTTTTATCAAGTTGTGAGATTACATGGAGTTTCTAGGTCTATTGTTTCAGATAGGGATGTGAAATTCCTTAGCTACTTCTGGAAGACGCTATGGGTCAAGCTTGGAACCAAGCGTCTTTTCTCTACCACTTGTCATCCTCAAACGGATGGACAAACCGAGGTAGTGAACCGAATCCTTGGTGCTTTACTTAGATCTATGTTGGCGACAAACTTGCGCAGGTGGGAGGAGAGCCTTGCTTTCATTGAATTTGCCTACAACCGATCGGTCCATTCAGCCACCAAACGGACTCCCTTTGAGGTGGTTTATGGCCTCAATCCCAAAACACCACTTGAGCTTATGCCATATGCCATCAAAGATCAAGAGAGCAAAGAGGGAGCTGAACAAGCAAAGAGGATCCAAGAGTTGCATGAAAATACTAGGTTGCAACTTGAGAAGAGGACAATGCAATACAAGAGGCAAGCCGACAAGGGCCGCAAGGAAGTGATTTTTGAGCCCGACGACTTGGTCTGGGTGCACCTAAGGAAGGACCGGTTTCCCACACTGCGAAACTCCAAGCTGAAACCGAGAGGGGATGGTCCTTTCCAAGTGCTCGAGAAGATCAACGACAATGCCTACAAGTTGGAGCTTCCGCAATCCTATGGCATCCATGATGTGTTCAACGTGGCTGACTTGATGCCATTCTTGGTGGATGATGATGATGACCTTGACGAGCTGGATTCGAGGTCGAATCCCTTTCAAGAGACGGAGGATGATGTGACCCTATCCCATCATGAACCTCAAGAGAGCCCATACACTCAAGATGACTCTAGCCATGAGGGTGAGACAAGTGAAGATGAGCCTAATGACGACCAAGCGCAACAAGACCTACCTCCCGGTGCCATCACTAGAGCTCGAGCTAAACATCTTCAAGAGGAGCTCAAGAAAGGACTTCTTAACATGGAGGCCCTCACAACCTTTGGAGGCCTCGGATTCATGACGAGCTGGCCAGCCATGACTCTCCTAGAGTCACACCAAGCTATTAAGGATGTTTGACTAGTTTAACTATTTCATGACATTAATATTTCATGACTTTACTAGTTGTTATTTGTCACAATTTGCTTAGGGAGGCCGCCGACCATGCTTAGTTTTTTTTAAGTCTTTTCTTTTATTTCTCTTAAATTAGCCTTGGCATATAAAAGGCTCTTGTAAACCTTCTTTTGGGGACACGTTATTATCAGATCAGAATTACAGTTTCTCAAACTCTCTCTTCCTCTCTTCATCGTCTTCCTTGTGAGTGATATCAAGGGCACCATTGTTGATTGCTTCAAGTGAGTCATATCTTGAAGAGATCAACTCAGTCTTCTTTATGTTGGTGAGTCATATCCAACCTAAGGAAGTCATATCTATCTCCACCAAACACCATTTCCACCATCAACTACCGCAACTCGTTTCCTCTCGTCTTAGGAGTCAAAGGAGGGCTTGTCTTGCACTGACCTTGATCGATCCATTGCTCCATCATAGCCCTTCTCAATGAGCTCCTGGACTTGTCGCTGTAGCTCTTTAGCTTCGTCCGGGTTGGTCCTGTATGCAGGCCGGTTAGGAAGAGTGGCCCCCCGGAATGAAATCAATCTTGTGCTCTATCCCCCGGAGAGGCGGCAGTCCCGTCGGCAGTTCTTCTTGACAAAGGCTGTGCACTCGTGGGAACTAAAAGGAGACAAGGAGTACTCCCCTGGATTGTCGTCTCCACTTCCTTGGCAGTCGCAAGGAGAAGATGGTTTCTCACCCCCGCAACCTGCCCTATGGCCATTTTCTTCTTGGTCTTGCCATTCTGGTCCGCCTCCTTGGCTTGTCGCCGTTGTTCATTGGCCGCATGATCAGCCATGATTTCGTGAGGCTTCATAGGCAAGAGAGTGTACCGCTTACCTTCCAAGAAGAAGGAATACTCATTGGTGACTCCATTGTTCATCACCCCGCGGTCATACTTCCAAGGGCGTCCAAGCAACAAGTGACAAGCCAAAATGGACAGCACGTCGCACAACACTTCGTCCTTGTAGCCGCCAATCGAGAAGCTCACCTTCGCCTGCTCGATTACTTTCAAAGGTGTGGTAGAGTTGAGCCAATTTAGGGTGTATGGCTGATGATGTGGAGTAGTAGCAAACCCAAAACGCTCGACCACAGTCCGGTCAATGATATTGCAACACGAATTGCCATCAATGATGACACTACACACCTTGCTTTGGATGGAACACCGAGAGTGAAAGATGGTCTCTCTCTGCGATGGAGGAGCCACCTGCTCGTTGGATACCAATGCCCTCTTGATGACACACGTCCGCAGCACAACCATTTTGTCGGTGATCCTGCGCGCAAGAGCAAAAGCCAGTAGAGACAACAACAAGGAAAAACAACTCTAACTTGATTTCACAATACACAATAGATTCAAGGAAGAAGATTAAGGAAAGGCACGGAATAACAAGGATGACACGAAAAGGAATATGAGATAAGAGTTGCTAAACAGATCAAGTAAGATCCCAAACTTTTTGTTACCGATTGGGAATCCATCGGCCTGATTTGTCTCGCGTAGGGCGTTCACAAGTGTACCTTGCCGGGCGGGGTCTTCTCAAGCCCTTTGGGTCGGGACGACTTAACGTACGCCCTTGGACTTCTCAAGGCTTCGCCCGGGTCCGCCTCGCCTTAGCTTCTGCCTTCTTCTCTGTCTTTTTTTTAATCGATTTGGCGGGACCACGTGATCAACACCAGATTTTCGGTTATCTCTTTTTTTTTTAAGCTTGATAAGGGGCAAAACAAGATACACAAGATATGCCTTAACTAACCAAATCAAGCAAATCTTTCAGCCCACCAAAAATAACAACAAGATAATAGAATCTTACCTAATCTATCTAACAAAATCTTATCAAAAAGATTTGACAAAATAAAATCAAGAACAACTTAGGGAGCAAGGAAGGGAAAAACGGCTAAGGTTAGGGTATTTCGGCGCCCCCACCACCAGCCTTGGATGACCGCTCCCCCGGACACGCACGCGTCGCGCCGCCCCTTCGCCCATACCGGACATGCGTGGCTCGCTCACACGGTCTTGCGGACAGATCTATGCTTTTTTACGACGGGTAGGATTTGCCTTGAACCTACCCGTCGTATTAATAGTAAAATCAAGCAAGAAGAGCGTTTTTACCTAGCCGAGGCTCTGATACCAAATGATGGCTTCCGCCCTTGAAGGATCACGTCAAGATAGGTAGAATGACTCGTCTTGCTCGCCGAAACACCAAGGGAGGCGCGATTGTGATGGACGTGCCAAAAATGGAGGAAAGTCGGGGGCACCAAGGGATTGTTGAAGAGATCTAGATGGCGTGATGCAGATAAGAACCGGATAAGCACTTGGAAGGAACTTTGGTTCAAAATTTTGGCACTTGATAGCTCAAGGTTCCATTGACTGGCCTACCTACTCTTGTCTAGTTGTGTTGGTATTTGTCTTGGTTACTAACCTTGCAAGGGGAGCGAATAGAGATGTCTAGCTTGGGCCATATGTCACAAAGCAATTACCTTTACTTTCAGGATAATGGTGCTTCATGTAGGGAGATTCGACCACGTGTGTACCCCAACTCCAACACTCACACGAGCACCTACAAGGATTTTTGCAACCAAGGTAATAGACCAAGGAACATGCCTCCAAGGAGACAATCTTATGGAGACTATGGCTATGACTATGGCTATAGAGATGAAGAAAGATGGCACTCCCTAACAAGGTGTCAAATTGTCCCTTCTTTTGAACCTTATTATCATTCTTCTTCTAACCTTTCCGTGCAGACCAAGGGAGTCTATGACTCAACAAAATCATGTTTTAGCACGTCCAAGGGCAGAGAAAGAGTGACCCCGCAGCCCCGATTAGAACACGTGATATTGTGTGTGTTATGTGTGAAGGGCGAGGCCATTTGGCTGACATTTGCCCTAATCGCTACTACATATACAAGGGGAAGGATGATGAGATACCATGCTTCGAGAGAGATGTCATCATGGCTGCTTCATGTGAGTCCCCACCAAGAGTCCAAGCGACATGTGAAGAGCTTCCACCAAGGTTGGATGAACCGAAGCCAACCAAAGAGCCTCTCCCAATGGCTGAACCAACCAAATGTGATGAAGAGCTCAAGGTAGAACTGTGTCAGCCTCCTATGATCATTAAAGAGGAGCTAAGGCCAAAAGAAAAAGAGGAGGAAACCTTGGAACCATCTCCAACTCCTCCAAGAAGCAAGTTTCGGCCTACCATCAAGCGAAGCTCTTTAACTTCACTAGGTACTCCATGGATGGACCAGACGCATATGGTTCCTTCAAGTTTGCCTTTGTTACTACAAGAAGTGGTCGAGACTAAGGATGACAAGCCTCCTGAAAATTCTGTTTATGGCCAAGAAGAGAAGGATGTTCCATTCAAGACTAACTCTAGGGGAGTATCTCTTGGCCCTACTTTATATATTCTTTTTCCCTTGCGTCAAACTGAGTATTTTTCAAGGGTAATAGAATGTCAAGTTCATGAATCTATTTTTGTTGGTAGAACTAGAAATTCTTTCATACATCATAGTTCTATTGCTCAATTCATGACTTGTTGGATGCATTTAGTTCGTCATAAGCATGTATATAGGACATTGAAGTTGTTGCATTCAGTTTTTGCATGTAGAACTAGGCATTCATGTGTGCATCATTGCTCTCATTCGCAATTCTTGTTGCATGAGAAAAAAATTGCCCTATGTATTGCATTTGTTGCTAAGTATGTCATGTGCATCTCATGTTATATACTTAAGCATATCTTGTGCATGGAAATTCATCCATGGATACTCATTGAAACTAATCATGTTGGCTTACACGTACCCTGCTTTCCCTAAAGACGTCTTGGTCCCTCACTTCCTTATTGTACTTTGTGCAGTTTCGTGTGCTCTAAAGCTATTTCTTAAAGTACACTCAGATTCGAGGACAAATCCTTTTGAAGGAGGGGAGGATGATGTGACCCTACTTAGGGTCAATCATGAAGATCAAGAAGGCTAAGATCCTCAAGCTGCTTTGCTCCTTCTAGGGCCTCCTTTCTTGGCGGTGGCGCTCATAACTATTCCAACCCTAACTCCACCGACCCTATCGTTAGGTTGTTCGAGGAAAATGGTCAAATGTTCAACCAACTCCAGCTGGCTTCCCGGAGGCGCGCACTTTCTAGGGTTTTCATGTTCCTCCTCGGCATTCTCCACCATCATGGAAACTTTGCTCAAGCCATAGCTTGTCTATCATTAATTATAACTCAAAATAAGCCATATGACCCAAGGAGTGCCGAGCAAATGTGAAGGGTGCTTGGTGGTTCGATGCAACAAGCCAGTGACGCGCTCGCTGTCGCGCCTGAGTGACATACCTGCATTCCTCATGGGCTCAATTTCAATTCCCTCGGGCGTTTGGGCGCATTTTTGGAGGAAGCCCACTTAAATCATCCAGCTACCATGTTCTAGAAGGGCAAGCTCAAAAGACTTGCGGTTTAAGAGTTATTAGATCTAGAAGACACTAATTAGAGGAAGCTTTTACTAGGCTAGTTCAAGAGTTTTAAACTCCAATTTTGTATGCCTATTTAAGCATGCCTCGTGAGCCTTTTGTAAGCATCTTTCAATCAACAATCAATAACAAAAGAAATATCTCAAGCTTCAGTTCTCTTTTTCCAGAAAAGCTTCCTTGATCGTGTGTAGCATCGATCTTGTTGTGTTCATCTTCTTGGGTGAGTTGTATCCCTTGAACTTGATCCAACTTGTCTCCAACGAGTGGTGTGTTATATCTACTCCAAGGAGTCACTTATCCTTCCACTTCCACCGCCAAACCCATCGCCATCCATTCCCCTTTCACGATCTTCAACCAAACCACTCATCTTTCTGAACTCCTTCTCTCCTCCCTCTGCAACCCCTCAGTAAATTCGCCTTATCTTTCGACTCCCAGATCGGTTCTCGCTCAAATTTGGAGGATATAAACTAGACTTCAAGATCTAGCTTCTAGCATTGGAATCATCCTTTTTGGAGTCCGGAGCAGAGATAACGACCCCTTTGAAAACGGAACAGAATCCTGGAATTTGACTGTCGAGGAAGATCACGATCCATTCTTGCTTGAAGCCCATCTAGGACGTTTACCTTGCACTGAGAACGAGAGGAACGTGGTCCTATATCACAAGAGTTCAATGTTTTGAATTCTAGATACGATAATTTTTGTAAACATCTTGTAAGAATCATCCACTACGATGATTTAGGATTTCCCTTCTCCTTATGAAGGAATCCTATTGTTTGTCTTGTGTTAGGACCTTTGGATCCCGTCCACGTGGAGCATCGTGAGGCGCCGAGACGCGTTGCCTCATATCGTTGTTGAAGGAGACATTACAAAGATGATCATCAAAGAATATAGCGAGGAAGAGCTATTGAGTGATGCGTCCAGGGAAAATATCATTTCCATAAAATAAAAGCCACCTTATTGCGGATAAGTGAAGGGACCCGTCAAGCTCTTGCATAAGGAAATATTCTGCGCTAAGGGATATAAGATCATATATCTTATATAACGAAATATTATTACCTTATGTACATTATCTTTCTTATGCTCCAAGCAAATATCTTATCTTGTATTTGTGGTAATTCAATGTCTACTAGAATTATCCATGAACCTCTATATAAAGAGGGTATCCAACTTTTGTAACACATACATTCGACTACTATTCAATACAATACAATTCCTACAAAATCTTAATTTTGTTCCCAATCGTGTAATCCTTGGCCTTATTCTCCACAATCAAAGCAGATAACGTCTTAGTACGGAATCCGCCCAGAACAATTGACGCCCTCCGTGGGGCTAGGAGTCATAAATATTACACTTTTTTTCCGACCACAAACACTACAACCTTTATACCATATCCACTAACAAACCTACCAACGACGTTATAGGATCCCGAGATGTCGTCGTCACCATCGAGATGACACCATCTCAAAGTCTGCTCGATTAGGCTACTCCCAGTGGTCTCGGGGTCCAACACACCACTGACATGATAGAACTCCGCGAAAAGATGAAGGCTTAGGAGTCTCTCACTGTTCAAAGGTAATGAAATAGAACGAGGCGTTGTGTTCCCAGAACGTGTCCAAGCCGCCACCAGCATCTCGTTCTTGACTCCATCGTAGCTACAACACGGTCAGGCGTCTCGACCTTGAGTCCGCCGCTATCAACCCGTCCTTTTCAAATCCTTCTTTGATGCCATTCGGGGGCATAGGAGGATCTCACCACCCGCCGATGGCGACTGGTCAATTCCTCCATGATCTAGAAATGACCAATCTGATGGAGGCGTTGCCTATGGAGTTATTCAGTGACATCATTGAGAGAAAGTGGCGTGAAACTTAAAACTTTGGACCAAAGATTTGCTCATATACCAGGGGTACCCATACACATCAAGGAGGAGGAGGACGATTGCTACGCCGACTCACCTTTCACCGACGCCATCGCTCACGTCAAAATCCCTAAGAAGTACATGGTCCATGACATGCCATCTTATGATGGGCAAAGTGACCATTATTATGAGCACATCTTGTTGTACAAATAGAGGATGATGATGAGCGTGGTGCCTAAACACCTGAAAGAGGCCGTGATGTGCAAGTGGTTTGGGTTCACCCTTAAAGGCTCCACCTTGACCTGGTTCATACACCAACCCAACTGGAGCATCTCTTCTTTCACGGGGCTAATCAAATTGTTCAAAACTCAATTCGTGAGCAGTTACAGCTTCAGAAGCAGCCCAACAACCTTTATCGCATCACCAAGCGTCTGGGGAAACGCTAAGGAAGTTTCTGATGGCTTCCGCCCTTACAGGATCGTTTTAGGGAAGGTAAAACGCCACGAATTGCTTGCCAATCCGTCAAGTGCACGGCTGTGTTTAAGGAGCCAAACATGGGTTCGAACGGAAGCACGAGGATGTTGTTGAGATCTGAAATGAAGCAACACAAACACGAACCGGATATGCGATCAACGACAACTAGGAGTCCACCTGGTTGCCTTGAACGACTTGTAGAACTCAAGGAGTCCACCTAGAGTTCAAACAAGGTTTGATAGATCCCTCACAAGAGTCCACTCGCGAAAGAAATATCGAGTTGAGATTGAATGTTGTTGGAGTCCACCTAAACACTCACGCTTACAATTGAATCAAAGTCGAATCCTCAAACTTGAATCAATCAAATTCCAATCCAGGAATAGAGTAAACACTTGGTTCTTAATTTTATCAAAATCTGGAAAATAAAACCCTAAAACAAGCATATAAATAGTCTCCAAATGTCACTTCCAAAATGGGAAAACACTTAAAGAAAAAGGCCCAATGGGCCATGGACTCTTCCTTTCTTCTTCCATGTGCAACCGTGCTTAAGTCTTTCCCTACGCCTCTTCTCGTGCCGGCGTCGGGTACCCTTGTAGCAACATGACCGGCACGCCAGTCCCATGACTCGGCTACATGGCACCCCTTAGCCCTTCTTGTAGGCCCAGTAGTAGTTGTCTAGCCCGACTCCTTGTGATGACTCTTGGCGCCCTTGTTGGCACCTCTTCTCCTTGACTTTGACCTTGAGCATTGCAACGAGCACGGGTCATGAGTGGATCCGGAGATGACTCTGGCTGGTCCAAGTCTGAACTTTAATGAAGCACATGCGTGCTTACATCATCCTCCCTCTCTTGAAGAGGATTCGACCCCGAATCTTCTCGAAACTCGTCGTCCTCGTCATCTACAAGAAATGGAGAAAGATCAGACACATTAAACACATTATGGACTCCATACTCACCTGGAAGATCAATTTTGTAGGTATTGTCATTGATCTTTTGCAGCACTTGAAACGGTCCATCTCCCCTTGGATTCAACTTGGAGTCCATCAAGTTTGGAAACCGGTCCTTGCGAAAATGGACCCAGACTAGATCTCCGGGTTCTAAGAGCAACTTCCTCCGCCCCTTGTTAGCTTGCTTGCAATATTGGGCGGTCCTCACCTCCAACCACGCCTTGGTATGCTCAGCCTGGTCCACACCCTCGGGGCTTTCTCGTTCCTTGATAGCATAAGGAATCATAACAAGCGGAGTAATTGGGTTCCGCCCATAGACTACCTCACGGGGTCTTGTTTGTGGCCGAATGAATGGTCCTGTTGTAAGTGAACTCTATGAAAGGAAGACATTCCTCCCACCTGCGCAGGTTAGTACTCAACAAGGAACGCAATAAAGCACCAAGAGTCCTATTAACCACTTCGGTTTGTCCATCCGTTTGTGAGTGGCACGAGGTAGAAAATAGTAATTTAGTGCCCATCTTTGACCAAAGAGTTTTCCAAAAGTAGCTCAAAAATTTGCCATCCCTATCAGACACTATAGTTTTTAGCACCCCATATAGGCGAACAATCCCTTCAAAGAAAAGGTCAGCCACATGAGATGCGTCATCCGTCGACAAGGAATAAAATGAGTCATTTTGGAGAACCGGTCTACCACCACAAAAATGGAGTCCCTTCCTCTCTTAGACCGAGGTAACCCTATAACAAAATCCATAGAGATATCATCCCAAGGGTTACTAGGTATAGGAAGAGGAGTATACAGCCCATGAGGATTGAGCTTGGACTTGGACTTAAGACACACTATGCAAGAGGCACAAAATTTAGCCACTTCCCTATACACATGCCTGGTCAATAGAAATGTTTCCGGAGTGTACTTAGGGTTTTATCAACTCCAAAGTGACCCATGAGTCCCCCGCCGTAAGCCTCTTGTATGAAGAGCCTACGTAGGGAACCCTTAGGTATGCACAACTTCGACCCCCAGAACATGTATCCGTCATGCATATAGAAGTTATCTACCCCCCCCCCCCCCTAACCTGACATGCAAGAAACTTTTTCTTAAAATCATCATCCAAAGCATACAACTCCCTCATGAATGAAAACCCTAGCATCCTAGCATCAAGAGAGTTAAGTATACTGGCGTGATAGGGCGTCGGCCACAACATTATCCTTGCCGTTCTTGTGCTTGATCACATAGGGGAAGATCTCAATAAACTCTACCCACTTGGCATGACGCTTGTTTAGCTTGCTCTGTCCCTTAAGATAATTTAGGGCCTCGTGATCAGAATGGATAACAAACTCCTTAGGAAGAAGATAGTGTTGCCATGTGTGAAGCACCTGAACAAGAGCAAACAACTCCTTATCATAAGTGGGGTAATTGAGCTCAGCCCCACTAAGCTTCTAACTGAAGTAGGCAATCGGCTTGCCTTCTTGCATTAGGACTCCTCTTAACCCAATTCTCGATGCATCACACTCTATCTCAAAGGTCTTATTGAAGTCTGGGAGAGCCAAGAGCGGGGAGTGGGTCAGCTTGTCCTTCAAGGTCTGGAAGTGATGCGGGGTTAGCCACGGGTTGCCCAATCTTGACGCCAAGGACTCGATTGAAGATGAACGAAGGTAGAGACGAAACAACAAAGGGGTTAGAAATCTGAAAATGAACAAAAACAAACAAAGGATAGGAGGTAGAACCGAGAGATGCAATGATAGAACCCTTGGCACTTGAAGGAGCCAAGAACCAAACCAAATGCACAACCAACCCAACCTTGTACAATCTTACACACCAATGGACGGATCCAAAGAGCACAAGAAGGAGGATCGTGAAGCCTACGAGCACCAACAACTCGAAAGAGATTGACACAACGCAAGACAACCAAGCTAAACCGAATCAACCTTGAGAAGCCTCTCCTTGAGAGCTCTCATTTCCATGTATGGAAACCGAAATTCTGCATTCTTTGAAATCTGAAAAGTGTGTTCAAAGTACAACAACTTGGCCTTAAATACTCCTAGGGGAGCCGGCCCAAAACAAGCTCAAAAGGCCTATGTAAGGCATCCAAAAAGTAGTCCTAAAACAAGCCCAATAAAGTGTCCAAAGAACACTTAAATGAAGTGAATAAAAACGGCTTCTTGGCTGGAGAATACGGTCACACTCAAGCAATGATGGATTGGTTTGAGAAGGTAACCAAGGTCTTTAGCAATGGCTCGGCGAAGTCCTCAACTAGGGCGGGTTCCCTTGAGACATGAAGGCTTGCCAAGTTCTCTAGCTCCTCTTGCATGCGCTTGGCTTGACCTCTTGTGAGTGGACCATCTCCGCTTGTGTGCATCTTAGGTGAAGCCTCGGATGATCCCTCATCATTTTCCCCTTCTTGGAAAGGATTCGACCCCGAATCACCTTCTTCATCCATGGAGAGATATGGCGTGAGGTCGGCTACATTGAATGTGGGGCTAACTC
This sequence comes from Rheum nobile, assembly GCA_027886185.1. Lineage (NCBI taxonomy): Eukaryota > Viridiplantae > Streptophyta > Magnoliopsida > Caryophyllales > Polygonaceae > Rheum > Rheum nobile. Next base: position 826,358 of record WOAB01000072.1, on the reverse strand, counting down.
CATAATCATCCGGTAGCTCCAAGACATATGCATTGTCTCCAACACGGTGTAGCACTTTGAAAGGTCCATCTCCTCTTGGTGAAAGCTTGGATTTGCGCTTCTCGGGAAAACACTCCTTCCTCAAATGTACCCACACAAGATCTCCGGGTTGAAACACCAAGCGGCGACGCCCTTTGCTGGCCTTGGCATGAAGCTTGTTCCTTGTGCGCTCATGCAGCTCCTTGATGAAATCCAAATGCTTACCTGCATCAAAGCTTTCTCGCTCCTTCATGGGAAAGGGAGTAAGATCAAGTGGGGTTAAAGGATTCACACCATAAACACATTCAAAGGGAGTCAATTGTGTAGAGGAATGGACTATCCTATTATAAGCAAACTCTATATGTGGCAAAGCTTCCTCCCAAGCCTTAAGATTCTTCCTAATAATGGCTCTAAGAATTGTGGTTAAGGTTCTATTAGTCACCTCCGTTTGACCATCGGTTTGGGGATGACTAGAGGTAGAGAACAATAACCTAGTTCCTAGCTTGCTCCAAAGTGTCTTCCAAAATGAGCTAAGGAACTTGACATCTTGGTCACTTACTATAGTCTTAGGTACACCATGCAACCTTACTATTTCCCTAACGAATAGGCTAGCTACATTGGGTGCATCATCGGTCTTATGGTAAGCTATGAAATGCGCCATCTTAGAGAAACGATCAATTACTACAAAGATCGAATATCTCCCCTTCTTAGTCTGATAGGTGTCATTTCATGCACCTTAACTAGTGATTATTGACACAATTTAGATGAAGTTTTGGTGTAGAATTAGGCTAAGTCTGTAATCCAGGGGAAGAGTTAAAGCAGTACAGATATGAAGGTTTTACAGCTTAGTGAAGAGGATAGAGGATGAAGGTGAAGATCTGCCCAGAACTAATGAAGAAAGCTACCTCAAGTGGTAGTACAGGAGAGCAGACGCAAGGATGAAGAAGCTGGCCAATACTGCCCCGCGCCAGAAGCCACCGCCTCGCGATGGGATATTACCGCCTCGCGGTGGAAGAGAAGATTGCGTGGCCAGCGTGTCATTTGTTTCTATTTTAGTATATTTGGATTTTATGTCTTATTATATTTTATTTCCTTATTTTGTTTGCTAGGTTAATTTTCTAAGAACCTATATAAGATCTCTTTTGTTAATTTTGAGAAGAGTTCGGTCCTCTCTCTTTTGTCTATTCAACTTCTAGGTTTTTGAACAATGGATAGCTAAACACTTTTGTTTCGCTAGACAATTGAAGTACGACAATGAATTGGTTGTGAGATTTCTATTCCGTGTTCTATATCTTATTAAGTTGGATTGATTCTCTTGGTTAAATTGTTTATTGATTTATGTTGATTCTTCTAGCGTAGCTAACTAGGTTTTTCGACATCTATCATATTGCTAGGATTGCATATAGGGGTTCCGAGTGCATATCTAGTGGTAAACACAATTGTGCGTATAGGGGTTCTGAGCGTACAATTGTGAGTGAGAATCAGTTGCATGTGAGTAGGGGAGTGAGTACTTGTACGTCTTTCTACTTGCATGTATCCTATATCCTTGTGTGCATTGCTATTGCTGTGTTAGTGCTAAAGTACACCGACAACTGTGAGAATCGGAGGTATTTTATCATTGGCATAGTAATAAGTCTATCGACAACTGTGAGAATCGATAGTATTCATGATCAGGATGGGAACAATTATAAGATAGTAAAATAACTTGGAAAGATAGTTTTCAGTGATCAACCTATTGCATTTGTGGTGTGGATATTTGTCTGGTGGAATACTTTCTCTCATTATATTTCTTCTTCTGTTATTACTTGCATCTTTTGTTATCCTGCGATTATTCCAAAACCCCCTGTTACTTGTTAGTCACACGTCATTGCATACAGATAACTGACTCCCTGTGGGATCGACCCTGACTTGCTTGCTATACTCTTTAGTAGGTGAATTATGATTTCTTTGACAGGAAAACGACACCGGTTTCCGACCTTGTCAAATTTGGCGTCGTTGCCGGGGAGTCAAATACTCTATTTGTGATTATTTGTGATTGACTGCGGTGTGGATCTATCTTACGATCTGCACCTTTGCTACTGATTTGCTACTTGTTGAAGTTCATACAGAGACAGGTACGAATGGCTCAAACACTCCGACAATTGACTGCACCAGATCTGATACAGCAGCCTTTGGCTGTAATCATTCCACCCCTTGTTGATGGTGTAATATTTGAGCTCAGAACAGGAGTGATACGATTACTCCCGAGATATTATGGACGAAGTGGAGAGGACCCCATTCTTCATTTGAATAAATTCCACAACGTCATTATGAGCATCAAACCAGCCAACGTCACTGAGGATCAGATTAAAATGAGAGCCTTCGGGTTCACTCTTAAAGACGATGCTGAAGACTGGTATTATCATCTGCTTGGCGGAAGCATAGATTCATGGGCTAAGCTGCATAAGGGTTTCCTCGCACGCTATTTTCCAACCAAGATGGCAAACGCCTTGAAAATGGAAATTACCAGCATTGAACAAGGTGAGGAGGAGACCCTCTATGACTATTGTGAATGGTTCGAGCGACTCTGCGCTAGTTGCCCGTTCCATGGTTTTGATAAGAAATCTCGGGTGCTCTATGTTTACAACGGGCTGATGGATGATGAAAGAAGAATTATTGATGCTACATGTGGTGGTAGTATCGTGAATATGACCCCCGATGCAGCCATGACCAAACTTCGTGATATGGCTGAGGGTACAAGGGATTTTGACGAACCCCCAAGGACCAGATTAGTTGGTGCTGTCATCTCCAACGATTCACATGTATCGCAAGAAATTGCCTCTTTTAAGGAGGTCATTGTGGGGATGGGCAAGCAAGAAGAGCCTCAACAGCACGCTGGCTGTGGAATTTGCACTGGTCCATTTCACAACACCAACGCCTGCCCCCAACTACAGGATACCACTATTGCTGAAGTGTACGCTGCTGAAGGTTACGGGCCTGTTAAACCTCAATATGATCAACAACCACCGCAACAACCTCGCTTTGATGATCCACCAACTACTAGCAGCCCCTCTTCAACCGAAGAAATGCTCAAGGCCCTAACAATGCACTTTACAACGCATGTGCAAACTACTGAGGCCAACATAAAGAGCATAAAGGAGGCCGTGTTCCAATTATCCGATGAGGTTGCTGGGTGGAGAAAAGAGGGCATAAAAGAGGCTTCAAACGCAGTAACCCTACGAAGTGGCAAGGAATTACAAGTCACCCCTACGGCTGAAAAGGACGACAATGCTGAAATCGAAATTGACAATGAGCCAACGTCACCGCCCCGTTGCGACTCCCACCGTGCCCCGGCGGTAGCCCCCAGTAATCCTACGCCATTGCCACCGCCCCGCGGTGAGTCCACCGCCTCGCGGTGAAAGCCCAGAGCTCGTAGATTTACCTGAGGAAGAAGAGGATCCCTATGTACGTCCCAACTTCCCTCCCCTTGGATCTGAGAAGCCACCTGCCCCCTTCCCGGAGGCACTAAAGGAAAGGAGAGTCATTGATGACAAGGATCTCTTCGACACTTTCAATAAGTGTGAGGTGAACATCCCACTCCTCAAGCTCGTCAAGAGTTTACCGAGGTACGCTAAGTTTCTAAAGGAGCTGTGCACTATAAAAAGAAACTAGAAGCTGAAGGGCAAGGAACAAGTCAAGGTTAGCGAACGCGTATCTGCTATATTCCAGAGGCGTATGCCAAAGAAGTGCGGAGACCCAGGTATGTGGTGATATAGGGTCGGACCCCTATGCTTCGATCTAGACACCAAGGCTCCAACACGATTCAAACAAAGAAGAAAGAAAGGTGAGAATTCGGTAATCAACAAGAACAAAGAAAGAACAAAGATAAAAAAGGTAAGAAGAACCGAAATGCAACAATGGTGAAACCCTTGATCTTGGTGAATCAAGAACCAAACCAAATGAGAGATCGACCCATCTCCTACAACTTCACACGAATGGCTAGGATGCCAAGGGCACGAAGAGGATGCTCGTGATGATCCGTGAACACCAAGCTCGAAGGAGTTGACACACACAAGAAGATCCAAGCCAAGAACAACAACCGGTTTCCTATCAAAAGCTCTCTTTTGATTGAAACTGAAAAACGTTTTTTAAATGTTCAAAATGATATCTAACTAAGAAAGGAAATGTTTTTCCAGCCTTTTATACCTCCTAAAGGCCGGTCCTACTAAGGGAAAAACAAGACATTAAAACGTGTCTTTAAACCACATAAAACCGGGAAAGGGAATTGTCTAAGAATGTCATGAAATGCTAATACAATCTTCAAGTATTCTCCTCAACACTCTTGAGGTCTTCATGCTCCGAGATGGTCACCATGGTCTTCAAATCTAACTTAGGAGGTTCCTCTAACATCGTGGACTCCTTAGACAAGAGGAAGGTCACAACCTTGTCTAGCTCATGTTGAATCTCCTTAGCCCTTGCTCGTGTGATGGCACCATCAAAGGTAGGCACTTGAGGTGACGTAGATGATCCCGCATCATCCTCCCCTTCTTGGAAAGGATTCGACCTCGAATCTTCTAGCTCCTCATCTTGTGCCTCATAAAGTGTCAAATCGCCCATATTGAAGGTAGGGCTAACTCCATACTCCTCGGGTAGTTCCAACACATAGGCATTGTCGCCCACCTTCCTTAGCACCTTGAAAGGTCCATCTCCACGTGGTGAGAGCTTGGACTTGCGCTTGTCGGGGAAGCGCTCTTTCCTCAAATGAACCCAAACAAGATCTCCCGGTTGGAAGATAACTCGCCTACGTCCATGGTTAGCTTTGGAGGCGGTGTGCTCGGCCTTTTGTTGCAGCTTGATCCGAGTCCTCTTATGCAATTCCTTGATGTACTCCACATGTTTACCTGCATTAAAATCTGCTCGCTCCTTCATAGGCAACGGCGAAAGATCAAGTGGAGTTAAGGGGTTCAAACCATATACACACTCAAAAGGACTCAAAGATGTAGATGAATGCACGGCGCTATTGTATGCAAATTCTACATGTGGTAAGGCTTCTTCCCATGCCTTCAAATTCTTCCTAATAACAGCCCTTAAGAGGGTTGTGAGGGTTCGGTTAGTTACTTCCGTTTGACCATCCGTTTGAGGATGGCTAGAGGTAGAGAACAAGAGCCTCGTCCCTAGCTTTCCCCAAAGAGTCTTCCAAAAGTAACTAAGGAACTTCACATCCCTATCACTCACAATAGACTTAGGTACACCATGTAATCTAACTACTTCCCTAAAGAATAAGTTAGCAACATTAGTAGCATCATCGGTCTTATGGCAAGCAATAAAATGAGCCATTTTGGAGAATCTATCAACTACCACAAATATAGAATCTCTCCCCTTCTTAGTCCTAGGTAAGCGCACAATAAAGTCCATGCTAATATCCTCCCAAGGGGACGTGGGAATAGGCAAGGGTGTGTATAAGCCGTGTGGTTTCACTCTAGACTTAGCCTTAAGGCACTCTAAACATCTCTTCAATAAGTGCTCAACATCCCTAAGCATATGTGGCCAATAAAAGTGAGTGTGCAGCATGTGATATGTCTTATCTCTACCAAAGTGTCCCATTAAGCCTCCCTTATGGGCTTCCTCCACAAGTAATATCCTCAAAGAACACTTAGGAATACACACCTTATCAACCTTAAACAAGAATCCCTCAAACAAGTAAAACTTATCTAAAGAACCCTTAGCCACACAATGCTTATATGTAGTGCCGAAATCAATGTCATCCTCATACAACTCTTGAATGTAAGTAAAACCTAACACCTTAGAGTCTAATTGTGTGAGCAAAGCATGTCTCCTAGAAAGTGCATCAGCAACTACATTATCCTTCCCCTTTTTATACTTAATGACATATGGAAATGTCTCAATAAACTCCATCCATCTACCATGCCTCCTATCAAGTTTATCTTGACTCCTAAAGTATTTTAAGGACTCATGATCAGTATGCAAGACAAACTCTCTAGGCCATAAGTAATGTTGTCATGTTTTAAGTACCCTAAACAATGCATATAGTTCTTTGTCATACGTAGAGTAATTTAAACATGCACCTTTCAGCTTTTCACTAAAGAAGGCAATAGGTTTACCTTCTTGCATTAGGACTCCTCCTATGCCAATGCCACTAGCATCACACTCCACTTCAAATGGCCGTGAGAAATCCGGGAGCACTAGAAGAGGTGCTTTGGTGAGCCTCCACTTCAGATTGTTGAAGGCCCTCTCTTGCGCCTCTCCCCACACAAAGGGAGCATGCTTCTTGGTGATCTCGGTCAAGGGGGCAGCAATGGTGCTGAAATCCTTGACAAACCTCCTATAGAAGCTTGCTAGCCCATGGAAGCTCCTCACATGGCCGATTGTAGTAGGTGTGAGCCAATCTTGAATGGCTTTTATCTTCTCCTCATCCACTTGCAGCCCTTGTGAACTCACTACAAAACCAAGAAAAGTGACCTTATTAGTGCAAAAATCACATTTCTTCAAGTTGGCATACAAGTGCTCTACTCGAAGGGTAGAAAGAACTTCCCTTAAATGCCTCTCGTGCTCCTCTAGGGACCTGCTATAGATTAGAATATCATCAAAATATACTACAACAAATTTCCCTATATAATTCCTCAAAACATAGTTCATTAATCTCATGAAAGTAGAAGGAGCATTAGTTAAGCCAAATGGCATCACAAGCCATTCATATAACCCAAACTTAGTCTTGAAGGCAGTTTTCCATTCATCTCCCTCCTTCATCCTAATTTGGTGGTAGCCACTCCTTAGATCTATCTTGGTGAAGAGTGTGGCACCAAAGAGCTCATCTAACATGTCGTCCAGCCTTGGGATAGGGTGACGGTACTTGATAGTGATGTTGTTGATGGCCCTACAATCAACACACATCCTCCAAGTGTTGTCCTTCTTAGGCACTAATAGGACTGGCACGGCACATGGGGAAAGACTCTCTCTCACATAACCCTTATCTAGGAGGTTTTGTACTTGTGTTTGGATTTCCTCACACTCCTTAGGGTTCATTCTATAAGCTGGCCTATTGGGTAGGGTGGCACCGGGGATTAGGTCGATTTGGTGCTCTATTCCTCTCAATGGGGGTAGGCCGTGGGGTATGTCATCCGGGAACACATCCTTAAACTCTTCTAGAAGGGTTTGGATATTAGGTGGTAATGCAGCCAAGGTCTCTCCACCTAACATGGTTACCTTCTTGCACAAAAGCATAAGGATAGTATCCAAAGTTAGGTACTCACCTTGGAGCTCACCTCTGGAGGCTAGCAAGACACTAGAAGGCTGCATTTCCAAGGCTTGGCGCGGCTTGGAGGGAGTGCTCACTTGCTGCCGTAGTGCTCCTTTGCCTTGGTTCTTCTCCTTCTCCTTGTCTTGACCCAAGTCCTTCTCCTTTTTCTTCTCAAAGGCCTCGGCAATCTGCATAGGGGACATTGGTTTTAATATGACATCCTTTCCTTTAAAAGAGAAAGAATACCTATTAGTAAATCCATCATGCATGACTCTCCTATCATATTGCCATGGACGGCCTAATAGCACATGACAAGCTTGCATGGGTACTACATCACATAAAATAGTATCCTCATAATGACCTAATGTGAATGTAATCTTAGCTTGCTTGTTTACTTTCAATTCCCCACAATCATTCATCCAATGTAATTTGTAAGGTCTAGGGTGATAAAATGTAGGAAGTTGTAACTTAGAGATCAATTCAGTACTAGCAATATTGCAACAACTACCTCCATCAATTATCACATTACAAACCTTCCCCTTTATTAAACACCTAGTATGAAATAGGTTTTCCCTTTGATTATCCTCACAAGGGGCAGGTTGTACATGCAAAGTCCTTTTACAAATTAAAGATTCCCCATGCTCAAACTCAATGCCATCATCATCACAAATTTCAGTTTCATGCTCGGCATTATCATTAACACAATCATCATCATTTTCATGCTCAGATTCAGATTCATAAAGTCCTAGATGATTAATCATGAGTGTTCTACTATTAGGGCAATCTTTCATCATGTGTCCTCTTCCTTGACACTTAAAACAAACCATATCCCTAGCTCTAGAAGTGGGGTTAGTAGTACTCCCTTTAGGCCCATTAGTGGGGGCAGCCGAGGTCCTTGGATTGAAGGGAGTCCCACTTGGTGGTGCGTTCCTTCTCAGCCCTCCTTGGTCCACATTTGGCGTCCTTTCCTTGTCCTTGGCAGTGGGGTGGTCTCGGCTAAAAGGTGGATAGCCACGGCTAGGTTGGCTTCTCCAATTGTTGGGGCCGCCAATGGTAGCCTTGCCTCCTTGGCTCCTAGCTTGATTCCTCACCTTTAGGTTCCTCTCCACTTTGATCGCCAAGTGTAGCAAATCTGTCATATTGCCATAGGGATACAAATCCACTTCGTTAGCTAAAGAGGTATGGAGAACTCTAAGATACCTTGCCATAGTTGTCTCTTCATCCTCCACAACATTGGCTTTCACCATAGCCACTTGCATGGCGTTGTATGTTTCTTCAGCGGACATGGCTCCTTGCTTCAAGTTCTCAAGCCTTTGGCGAAGATCCCTAGTATGATGTTGGGGTACAAATCGGGCCCTCATCAAGGCCCTCATTTGCTCCCAAGTAGCTACGGCCGGATCTAGGGCTCTTCTCCTCTCCTTGATCAGATTGTCCCACCAAATCAAGGCATATCCATTGAACTCTAGGGCAGCCAATTGAACCTTCTTGTACTCGGGGAAGTTGTGACATGACCAAATCTGCTCCACCTTGGTTTCCCATTCTTGGTAGGCATCCGGGTCACACTTGCCCTCAAAACTTGGTATCTTCACCTTGATGCGGCCAATACCATCTTGTTCAGGTTCTCGGCCTCGCCTTGGCTGATATCCTCTAGGCGCCTCGGCTCTCCAACCTTCCTCATCCATGTAGTCATCTTGGTACCCTTGAAACTCATTGAAAGCATTAGGAACAAAATGAGCTCTATGCATAGGAGAGTTAGGAAAAGAACCTTGCTCTCGGGGAGCATGTCCTCTAGGAGGATGAAATTGGCCGGCTCCTTGTGGGGTGCCATGGTGGGATGCAGCCAATTGGGTGGCGGACTGAGGTGGGGACTCTTGATTCCCGGCGGCCCTTGCGGCATTGTAGGTGGTTCGTTGGTCCGGAAGGGGTGCTCTTGATGGCTCAAGCGAAGGACCTCCAGCCTCCATATGAGTTCCCAAAGGAATGGTTGTAGGCTGTGGTGGCCGAGACTCCAAGGTGGCCATCCGGGACGACAAGCCAGCTAGGGTATCCGACATTTGCTTGAGCAAGCTAAACACCTCCGGATGTACCGGCTCGGAACTCCTAGATCGAGTTGGACTCACTGATTTGGACATGATCAAAGACGACAAACACACAACTAGTTAAAGGTTAGAGAAAACAAAGAAGCTCTCCTCACAAATGTTTCACACTACGTGTTTGATCCTCTCTAGTGTTTCTCTCGTGTGTTTAATTCGCTCAAGCTCCAATGGTTGATGCAACTTCTGAAACGAGGTGATCTACACAAGGAAAACAAACAACAACCAAGTTAGGGTTAGCAAAAATCAGAAATCGCCTCACAAGTGTTTGGCTCTCTTGTGTTTGATTCTCACTTTCTCTTGTTGTTGGACGTTGGCTTCTTTGTAAGAAATCACCTTGTACAAATCAAAACCTCACGTGAACTTAGTGTAGTAGGATCACAAGATAAGCACAAGAGCTAATATGGTAGATAGCTCGGCCGAACTCAAAAAAATAAAATTGACTCAACAAAAGAGGAAACAAAGACTCTAGAATGGACTTACAAAGCACGAAATGTAATGCAATGCAATTGATGGGAGACTCAAATATTCTGAACTCAAGAGGGTCAAGAACACGTACCTTTTGCCTTGCCTTGACCTTGCAACAATGGAGTTAGAAGAGGATAGGCGTGGGGTAGTGTTTGTAGGGTTAGGGTAAGGCTTGAAGATGCCTTAGTGTGACTGTAGGAACCTCTTGAATTTGCTAGAAAATTCGGCTAAGTACAAACCTTGGTCTATAACATTTACAACTTAGGATAGTAAAGCATGTGTATGAAATTTAAAACAAGAGACAATCGCCTTTCTTTTTTTTTTTTTTTTTTGACGATCTTCTTTTTTTTTTTTTTTTTGATCACTGTTTTTTTTTTCTGTCTCAAAAATAAAATACACAAATAATGTACTAACCTAAGGTACTTGTATTAAAAGAATAGACTAAGAGTAGTGAATGTAAGGCTGCCGAATTTTCTTGCAATTTGAATTTGAATGGGCCGAGATTTGTGTTGAGATGTGGCTGGATTTTGTGTTGAAAAAGTCAAAGATATGGAGTGGGATTAGGAGGTGGGTTAGTGGTTATTTTCTTGGGATTTTCTTTTAATTGTAACCGAAAATGGGAAAGATAGTGGGTAGGGTTTCGGTTATCTTTGGACGTGGGAAGTTGGCTGATAATGGTGACTGGTGGCCGGAGTGCTGGTGGTTTCCGGCGGCTTAGGGTGGCAGAAACTCTTCAACTCCAAGATCACAAAGACAACACAAGCAAAAGACACACAAAGACTCAAGAAAATACCAAGAGGACACTAACCGGATTGTGTGCAAACACAAGCCAAAGGGAAGATGGCAATCCGGGGAGGCGCTGTGGCGGCGCCGGCGGCGGAGTTGGTGTCAACCGGCTCTGATACCACTTGATATAGGGTCGGACCCCTATGCTTCGATCTAGACACCAAGGCTCCAACACGATTCAAACAAAGAAGAAAGAAAGGTGAGAATTCGGTAATCAACAAGAACAAAGAAAGAACAAAGATAAAAAAAGGTAAGAAGAACCGAAATGCAACAATGGTGAAACCCTTGATCTTGGTGAATCAAGAACCAAACCAAATGAGAGATCGACCCATCTCCTACAACTTCACACGAATGGCTAGGATGCCAAGGGCACGAAGAGGATGCTCGTGATGATCCGTGAACACCAAGCTCGAAGGAGTTGACACACACAAGAAGATCCAAGCCAAGAACAACAACCGGTTTCCTATCAAAAGCTCTCTTTTGATTGAAACTGAAAAACGTTTTTTAAATGTTCAAAATGATATCTAACTAAGAAAGGAAATGTTTTTCCAGCCTTTTATACCTCCTAAAGGCCGGTCCTACTAAGGGAAAAACAAGACATTAAAACGTGTCTTTAAACCACATAAAACCGGGAAAGGGAATTGTCTAAGAATGTCATGAAATGCTAATACAATCTTCAAGTATTCTCCTCAACACTCTTGAGGTCTTCATGCTCCGAGATGGTCACCATGGTCTTCAAATCTAGCTTAGGAGGTTCCTCTAACATCGTGGACTCCTTAGACAAGAGGAAGGTCACAACCTTGTCTAGCTCATGTTGAATCTCCTTAGCCCTTGCTCGTGTGATGGCACCATCAAAGGTAGGCACTTGAGGTGACGTAGATGATCCCGCATCATGTGGAGCATTCCTTGTATTATTGGAGACACTAAGTTTGAAAAAGCTATGCTTGATCTTGGTGCCTCCATTAATGTGTTACCCTATTCTCTCTACGAATCTCTTGGACTTGGACCTCTGTAGGAAATATGAATTGTAATTCAATTGGCTGATAGGTCTAGTGTCTACCCCAGGGGAGTAATAGAGGATGTCCTTGTTATGGTTGATAAATTGATATTCCATGTAGATTTTTATGTCTTAGATATGGAAACAGATACGAAGGCAACTCCTATACTGTTAGGTAGGCCATTTTTAAAAACTGTTAAGACTAAACTTGATTTGCAAAGTGGGATACTTTCGATGGAATTTGACGGGGAGAAGGTGGAATATAACATTTATGAAGCCATGAAACACCCCGCTGAAGACCATTCTCTATAATCCATTGATGTGATCGATTCTATTGCACAGGATGTCTTTGATATTTCTGGTCCTGATGAGTTGATGACCATTATTGAAAATAATTTGGACTTGTCCTATGAGGAATACTCTTTACCCTCTAACATGCAGGAAGTCATCGCTCAGCTGGATGCCCATGGTAAGTACTTTGCAGATCCTTTGGGCGTTGACCCCATTTTACTAAGCCCGAGCGAAATGCTCGTTCCTTCTGTTGAACAGGCTCCCGAGATCGAATTGAAGCCGCTGCCAGACCATCTCAAGTACGCTTTTCTTGGAGCCAACGACACCCTGCCGGTCATTGTGTCTAGCAAGCTATCTGCGGACCAGGAAATGAAGCTATTAGGCGTGCTCAGGGAGCATAAAACCGTGATTGGATGGACCATTGCAGACATAAAAGGGATAAGTCCCTCGACTTATATGCATCGGATTCTACTTGAAGACGGAGCTAGACCATCCAGGCAGCCACAGAAAAGGCTCAATCCTTCGATGATGGAAGTGGTGAAGAAAGAAGTGCTAAAACTCCTCAAGGCTGATATGATCTTCCCTATTTCGGATAGCCAATGGGTAAGTCCAACCCAGGTGGTCCCTAAGAAAGGAGGTATTACTATAGTGGAGAATCAACAAGGAGAGTTAGTTCCCACCAGGACCACCACAGGATGGAGAGTGTGCATCGATTATCGTAAGCTGAATGCGGTAACTCGGAAAGACCATTTCCCCCTGCCCTTTATTGATCAAATGCTAGAATGCCTTGCTGGGCGCCCCTACTACTGTTTTCTCGACGGATATTCAGGATACTTCCAGGTGGCCATTGCGCCAGAAGACCAAGAGAAAACCACTTTTACATGTCCCTTTGGCACCTTTGCATACCGCAGAATGCCATTCGGATTGTGTAATGCACCCGGTACATTTCAACGATGTATGGTTAGTATCTTCTCTGAATATGTTGAGAAATTCATTGAGGTATTTATGGATGACTTTACAGTGCATGGGACTAGCTTTGATTCATGTTTAACCCATTTGGCCCTCGTACTAAAACGATGTCTTGATACCAATTTGGTTTTAAATTATGAAAAGTGTCATTTTATGGTAGAACAGGGGATAGTACTGGGTCATATTGTCTCCACTAGAGGTATTGAGGTCGATAAGGCGAAGATTGATGTAATTCAGTCTTTGCCTTATCCTACTAATGTGCGTGAAGTGCGTTCCTTTTTAGGTCATGCAGGTTTCTACCGAAGATTTATCAAGGACTTCTCAAAAATCTCTTCACCCCTATGCGAGCTACTGAAGAAGGAAGTGACCTACGCATTCACTGATGAGTGCAAGAAAGCGTTTGATTGCCTGAGAGAACGTCTGACAAGTGCACCTATCATTCAGGCACCTGACTGGTCTTGCCCATTTGAGATCATGTGTGACGCCAGTGATTATGCTGTTGGAGCAGTTCTAGGACAGAAAGTGGGACGGGCATCCCATGTGATTCATTATGCCTCCATGACTCTGAATGGAGCCCAGAGGAACTACTCCACCACTGAGAAGGAAATGCTGGCGGTTGTCTTTGCCTTGGAAAAGTTTAGGCAATATCTTTTGGGAGTCAAGGTGATTATCTACACAGATCATGCTGCTCTTCGTTACCTGATGATGAAGAAAGAAGCAAAGCCAAGACTAATCCGATGGGTTCTCCTTCTCACTGAATTTGATGTGGAGATCCGTGATAAGAAGGGAGCAGAGAACCTAGTAGCAGATCACCTGAGTAGGCTCATCCATGAGGAAGATAAGCCCGGAGAACAGAGCCCCATTCATGGCACCTTCCCATATGACACACTTTTTATAATCGAGGGAAGTTCAGAAAACAAACACCGCCCCGCGGTCCCCACCGCCGCAACCCGGTGAGTCGTAGCCAGTATGAAGTTGGAGATGTCACCGCCCCGCGGTGGTGACCACCGCGACCCGGCGGTAGATTTACATGAGAACCAAGAAGGCTCACCGCGACCCGCAGCGATAGCACCGCCCCGCGATCACATCTCTGGAGTCACACTTTGCTCTGGAGACACCTCTGACACTCCCTCTCACATAGCCATGGACGTCTTCGGAATCCGTTCTTTCAGACCTTGGTATGCAGATATCGTCAACTATCTGGTTCAAGAGGAAATACCCCCAGATTACACCAGAGCTCAAAAGGCAAAGATACGGAGAGAAGCTCGCCACTATGTGTGGGATGATCCTTACATGTGGAAGCATTGTGTCGATCAGGTAGTGCGCCGATGCCTCCCAGACAATGAGGTACAATCTTTCCTTAACTTTTGTCACTCTGAAGCATGTGGGGGTCATTTTGGAGCGAATAGGACTGCTAGGAAAGTATTGGAGGCAGGATTTTATTGGCCACACATCTTTAGGGATGCTTACGCCTTCTGCAAATCCTGCGATCGATGCCAACGGGTTGGAAACATCACCAGAAGGAATGAAATGCCGCAATCATCATTAATCTTTTGTGAGGTCTTTTGATGTTTGGGGCATGGATTTTATGGGACCCTTTCCTAGCTCTCATGGGAATCTATATATATTGCTTGCGGTGGACTACGTTTCCAAGTGGATGGAAGCGAAGTCCACCAGGACTGATGATTCTAAAATTGTGGCAGGTTTTCTCAAGATTTGGAATACCCAAAGCTTTAATCAGTGACAAGGGAACCCATTTCTGTAACAAGATAGTGACTGCCCTACTGAAGAAGTATCACGTCACCCAGAGAATCTCTACGGCCTACCATCCTCAAACTAATGGGCAGGCCGAGAACTCCAACAGAGTGATTAAATCTATACTGGAGAAGACAGTAGCAGCTAATCAGAGGGATTGGAGCACCAAGCTCAATGATGCGCTGTGGGCATACCGTACAACTTTCAAGACTTCGATAGGAATGTCCCCTTTCTAGCTATTATTTGGAAAAGCTTGCCACCTCCCCGTAGAGCTTGAGAATAAAGCGTGGTGGGCAATAAAGAAATGCAACATGCAACTGGATGAAGTGGGGGATTTCCGTAAGCTGCAACTGCAAGGACTGGAGGAATTACGCCTTGAAGCCTATGAGAACTCTGTTAACTACAAGGCGAAGACCAAGCAGTGGCATGACAAGCATATTCTGTGAAAGGATTTTAAGCCAGGAGATAAGGTCCTCCTATTTCAATCCCGGCTCAAGCTCTTTGCTAGGAAACTGAGGTCCAAATGGACGGGTCCTTATGAAGTTGCTAAAGTTCACCCCCATGGTGCCATCGGACTGACAAACCCCAAGACAGGCAACATCTTCAAAGTGAATGGCCATAGGCTGAAACCCTATTATGAAGGCTTCGATCCAACCCATGTTGATGCAATAAGTTTCGAAAGCCCTGAAGCTGAAACAGGGTGAGCCACAGCCTACGTCGAGCCAACGACGTTAACCAAGGCGCTGTCCGGGAGGCAACCCGGGTTAGTTATTTGATATTTTCTTTTCATTAGATTATTTTCGTAGTTTATTTTTGCTTTGTTTCGTCCACCTGTTACTCACATTTCAGGTATGAAAGTAAATCCGAGAAGAGACGTGGTACCCAACTCGTCCCACCGCCCCGCGGTGGATCTCACCACCCCGTGGTGGATCTCACCACCCCGTGGTGGAGGTCTGATATGATTTCTCAACTCGGGAAAAAAAAAACAAGAAATAAAGGGCCCCGAAAAAACCTTAAACGGGTGAGTAATATTTTTATTTCTTGAGTTGGATACGAAGGATTTGACGGTGTCAGTTGGATCGCCCCGCGGTCCGGTACCTACTTTTACACTTATCACCCCATAAACTCTCCCGCCAAACCCTAATCCCCTTTTTCTTTCTCTTCCCCATCTCTCTCTCTGCTGCACCCCCATTCCAAGATCTCAAACCCTTAACCCAAAGCTTTACCCGCCCTAATCTCCCTTGTTCCTAGCCTTGGTAGTGGCAACCTTTAACCCAACTTTGATCTCCTCTACCCAAACCTCCTTTTGTAACGATTTCCGAACTTCCCCGTGGTGGTTAGTAGTTGAAGGGGGTGACATTTTGTTTTGGTGGTGTGATCGGTGCAATCTGGGTGTTCTTCCGGTTGTTCGGTGGTGTTAGAGGAGGAATCGAACAGTGACCGCCTCGCGTTGCAGTCTCGCCGCCTCGCGCAAATCGGATTTTGAATTTGGAGAAGAAGGTGAACAGTCGCCGCCCCGCGTCCACTTCGCCGCGGCCCGGCTACTACGCTCAGTAATCATCACCGCCCCGCGGTGACACTCATGTTCATTTTTCAGCGGGTTGTCAGTCTTCCTTGCCTAGTTCTTTTGATTCGAGCGCCTATTTCCTTATACAATGTCGAGAGCTAGGAAGGTTGGGATGACCGAGGAGGAGTGTAAGGTGTATGATGTGGTGTCAGCGAGACACGTACAGCCGACTCGTTTCTTTAATAGGGGAGCGCTAGCTGAATTGGGTTTGTTAGAAATGACTCAACAATGTCTGGACAGGATGGGATTGGGGGGCTTCCTAGACAAATGCGCCCCCGCGTTCCCTGAACTCTGCTACCAGTTTATAGCCACTTTGTCTCGAAACCACACGCGACGAATCATTGATGGTAGGGAGAAGAAACTCATAGCGGGAATCACCTTCAAATATGAGGGTCGGAATTATGGTATTCCTATAGAGGAAATTCGGGAGCTGCTGGGTGTGTCGAAACCAGCTACTGAGAAGTGGAGGCAGGGTCCCGACAAGGCGGGCATTAAGGAATTCTGGACCACCGCAACGGGAATGGCTGAATATCAAAAGAGGAAGGAGAATAGTAACAAGATTGTCCACCCCTGCTTCCGCTTGGTCTACACTGTGTTGCTTCGGACATTTTGTGGGTGTATGGAGGAGAGAAAGGTTTCTCTGAAGCGCCTTGGTCTTTTCTCCCCGATGATTGATCCTTTGGATGAGGTGACCCCTGGATGGGTTGTCATATGGCTGCATGAGCTGAAGCAGATTCGCGAGGGCGCCGCGCGAGACATTGTTCAGGGTGGACTGATCACCTTGGTTGCTGCGGCCAGGATTTCGATGGACACCATTCCTCCGTCGCTCATGCCTATTCGCTACGACATCCCATATCTGTGACGGTGTGGTATGCTGACCATATCTCAGGGGCAGTATCTGTGGTGCTCCTACGGAGGTCACCTGTTGCGCCTCCCTCATCCTTTGGCCTACCCGCGAGATTTCATAGGCTGGTACATCCCGTCTGACGCTGAGATTATTCCTTCCGACGATGAGGCTGATCCGCCGGCTGCTATTCCCATGATTATGAATGTCGATCCCCCTGCTTCTGACGTTGCCTCCACATCTGCATCACCTTCTGAGTTTTCTTGGGATGAGATGTTCATCCGTTTTGATGCCTTCACACTGCGTCAGGAGGCTGCGATCGAGGCGACGCTGGCTCGGCTGCGGACTATACAGGCTGACATTGCACGCGATATCACGGACCAGCTGAGTGCAGCTGAGGCCTTCATGCAGGAGCAGTACTTTGGGCGGCATCCACCTCCACCGAGCTTTCCACCGTATCCACCTTTCCAATGAGTCTTTGTTCTTTTCTCCCTATTTTGTTTTGTTTTCGTCTTTACATTGAGGACAATGTGTGTTTCAAGTGTGGGGAGGGATTTAGACTCATTGTTTATCATAGCTAGTGTACAAATTTTATTCTTGCATTTCGTATTTCTAGCCAAAAAAAAAAAAAAATTTGAAAAGGCAATCAAAATCCTGGGATGAGCCGAAAACCCGCAAGGGCGGCTCAGGAAAAAAGCAGGTAGTCCGACTGGTATAGACCAGGGCAAAAGTGGACTAGAGTGATGTGAGCACATGTGAGACGTCTAGTAAAATGAAATGAGTGGCTTGGTGAAAACCCGAAAGGGCACCTCGGCAAGATGAGCGAAAAAGAAGAAGAGTGATTCTAGGATTTCTCTCTACCTATTGGCGAGACGTCATAAGAAGAGGCGGTATAAGGAGTTCGGGTAGGTCACTTTGGAGCAATAAGAAGCTAGACGGGAGTTAGGAATAGATTCATCTCGCATCATGTGTTTTGGTTGTCTGGGGCTGATTGTTGAGCTGTTGTAGTCATTGGTATCATCTGTTGTCACACTTCCTGAGGCCTTGATATTTGATGAGTGGAGTATGATTGATTTGATTTACTCGGGACGAGTAAAGGTCTAAGTGTGGGGATATTTGATAGGTGTCATTTCATGCACCTTAACTAATGATTATTGACACAATTTAGATGAAGTTTTGGTGTAGAATTAGGCTAAGTCTGTAATCCAGGGGAAGAGTTGAAGCAGTACAGATATGAAGGTTTTATAGCTTAGTGAAGAGGATAGAAGATGAAGGAGAAGATCTGCCCAGAACTAATGAAGAAAGCTACCTCAAGTGGTAGTACAGGAGAGCAGACGCAAGGATGAAGAAGCTGGCCAATACCGCCCCGCGCCAGAAGCCACTGCCTCGCGGTGGGATATTACCGCCTCGCGGTGGAAGAGAAGATTATGCGGCCAACATGTCATTTGTTTCTATTTTAGTATATTTGGATTTTATGTCTTATTATATTTTATTTCCTTATTTTGTTTGCTAGGTTAATTTTCTAAGAACCTGTATAAGATCTCTTTTGTTAATTTTGAGAAGAGTTTGGTCCTCTCTCTTTTGTCTATTCAACTTCTAGGTTTTTGAACAATGGATAGCTAAACACTTTTGTTTCTCTAGACAATTGAAGCACGACAATGAATTGGTTGTGAGATTTCTGTTCTGTGTTCTATATCTTATTAAGTTGGATTGATTCTCTTGGTTAAATTGTTTATTGATTTATGTTGATTCTTCTAGCTTAGCTAACTAGGTTTTTCGACATCTATCATATTGCTAGGATTGCATATAGGGGTTCCGAGTGCATATCTAGTGGTAAACACAATTGTGCGTATAGGGGTTCTGAGCGTACAATTGTGAGTGAGAATCAGTTGCATGTGAGTAGGGGAGTGAGTACTTGTACGTCTTTCTACTTGCATGTATCCTATATCCTTGTGTGCATTGCTATTGCTGTGTTAGTGCTAAAGTACACCGACAACTGTGAGAATCGGAGGTATTTTATCATTGGCATAGTAATAAGTCTATCGACAACTGTGAGAATCGATAGTATTCATGATCAGGATGGGAACAATTATAAGATAGTAAAAGAACTTGGAAAGATAGTTTCCAGTGATCAACCTATTGCATTTGTGGTGTGGATATTTGTCTGGTGGAATACTTTCTCTCATTATATTTCTTCTTCTGTTATTACTTGCATCTTTGGTTATCCTGCAATTATTCCAAAATCCCCCTGTTACTTGTTAGTCACACGTCATTGCATATAGATAACCGACTCCCTGTGGGATCGACCCTGACTTGCTTGCTATACTCTTTAGTAGGTGAATTAGGATTTCTTTGACAGGAAAACGACACCGGTTTCCGGCCTTGTCATAGTCCTAGGCAATCCTACAATAAAATCCATTGATATGTCCTCCCAAGGGGCTATAGGAATGGGCAAAGGGTTGTACAATCCATGAGGCTTCAATTTAGACTTGGCTTTCAAACAATCCAAACATCTCTTAACTAGGTGCTCAACATAAAAGAGTTATATGTGGCCAAAAGAAATGAGTATGCAGCATGTGATATGTTTTGTCCCTCCCAAAATGACCCATTAATCCACCCCTATGGGCTTCTTCAACAAGTAACAACCGAAGGGAACAACGAGGTATGCACACTTTATCACCTTTGAACAAGAATCCATCAAACAAGTAATACTTATCTAATGAACCTTTTAGCACACATTGCTTATAAACATCACAAAAATTAGCATCATCCACATATAACTCTTTTATGTATGCAAATCCTAGCACTAGAGTCTAATGTGGTCAACAAAACATGTCTCCTAGAAAATGGCATCAGCAACAACATTATCTTTTCCATTCTTGAACTTAATCACATAAGGAAATGTTTCAATGAATTCCATCCATCTACCATGGCGCCTATCCAATTTATCTTGACTCTTAAAATGCTTCAAAGACTCATGATTAGTATGCAAAACAAATTCTCTAGGCCATAGGTAGTGTTGCCAAGTCTTAAGCACTCGAAACAAAGCATACAACTCTTTATCATACGTCGAGTAATTAAGATGATGCGGGCAAACCCAGGCCAACCGCCCCAGCAGCCCAGAGTCCAAAACCCCTAGGACAGCTCAATTGGTGATACAAGTGTGTATGGATTTGCCCTTGTATCAAAGGTTGGGGGTTCGAAACCTCCCAACAATAACCCACTCAGCAAGGCCTCGTGCCTACTGGGAGACGGGTTGGAGTGTGTGGTTTGCAGACCTGATTAAATGCGGGAGGGTCTGGGGGACCGTCGCCACAGTGGTATCCCGAGCCGCGGTCCGCGCGAGGGCCGTCCCAGGGGTTTCGGACTCTAGGCTACTGGGGCGGTTGGCCTGGGTTTGCCCGCATCATAAAAGTGCACTTTTATGATGCGGGCAAACCCATGGGCGACCACCCCATCAGCCCAGGGTCCGAAACCCCCGGACGGCCCTCGCACGGACCGCGGCTCGGCTTGCCACTGTGGCGATGGTCCCACGGACCCTCCCGCATTTAATCAGGTATGCAGACCACGCACCCCAACCCGTCTCCCAGTAGGCACGAGGCCTTGCTGAGTGGGTTGCTGCTGGGGGGAATTGAACCCCCAACCTTTGATACAAGGGCAAATCCATGCACACTTATATCACCAAAAACCAGCTGCAAAACCCACCCAAAATCTGCACAACCCACCTTCAAAACCACCTACAAACCCACCCCAAAATCCAGCTGCAAAGCCACGACCCTAAGCCCCCCCAAAAAAAACAGCTACTTTTCAGCCCCAAAAGCAGCTGCAATTCAGCCCCAAGACAGCACACAAAAGCTGCCCAAAAAGCCACGTACTCCCTTTTGTACTATCCTATGTTCTACTAAGTCAAATCACCTTTTGTTTGTTCCAAAAGTCAAAGAATAAAAGCTATCAATACTATTCCTACCTCCTAAAAGTTGTGATCTTGCACGTGTGACACCAAGGAAGGCAAGAAAATATTGTGACTTTGCTCCATATCATCTTTGCTTCAATAGTGAACTAGTAAGCAAGACTTCTTTTATCTTCTCTTGTAATATTGTTGTCTTGCACGTTTTTTTTATTCAAAAAAAAAAAACAGAAAAAGAAAGAAAAGAATAGAAGAGCAAAAGCCAAAAAAAAAAAAAAAAAAAAAAAGGCTTGTTCTTGTTTTATTTCTTGTTCTTGTATGAAGACTTTGTGTGTTCTTGATGTTATGTTGCTATCACCGAGTGATCTAAGCTCCAATTGCAAGTGATTTTGATCACCAAAAACAGTGAAGAACTCGGCCCCTCACTCGGCCGAGTCTTGAACCGAGTTGTGTTCTGAATTCCCGGTTTGCCTTGAACCTTATCCTTGAACCTCAAGCTTGATTGCCTACCATCTTACCACTCATTTTAATCCTTTGGCAACTTGTTTATGAGTTCATGAGTATTGGTAAAAAAAAACAAGCTATGTATGACATTGCATGATTGAATTTCCTAAACACAATTCCTTGTGTCTTCATTGGAGTCTTTGTTGTGTTTTCCTTCTTGCTGTCTTATTGAGTGTGTCTTCTTGAGCCTATCATTTTAAGTCCAAGAGTCTTTATTGGTTAAGTGTTGTCTAAGATCACCAAGTCTTATATGAAGTTTTTGTCCTTCTCAAGGCAATTTTACATTCCAAAAGCTTGCATCGACATCAACAAGAGAGTGAGTGATCAAACACACGAGTGATCAAACACTTGTGAGGATTGTTTTGTTTTCACTAACCCTAAAATGTTTCTTGGAGTTTGTTGATCATGTATTATATAGGAAGCCCATCACATGGAAGGCTCGGTGCCAAGCCACCCGAGCACGAGATGCACCGAGGAATCCCAAGGCGTTCCTATCATGAGGAGCCAAGGCGAGCATATGAAAATGAAGAATGGGAGCAAGTGCCACATCTAGGCTTCCAAAGAAGGAGAGCCCGAGAGCAAGAGCAAGATGGTATTTGCAATACCATGGTGAGAATCCCATCTTTTGGAGGCGAAAGTGAGCCATATGTGTACATGGAATGGGAGATCAAGGTGGAACAAATATGGAGTTGTCACAAATTTCCCGAGCATAAAAAGGTACAACTCGCCGCCCTTGAATTCCATGATTATGCACTAACATGGTGGAAAAATCTTGTGACACAAAGGAGAAGAGCCTTAGAAGCACCCTTGACAACTTGGGCTCAAATGAAGGCCTTGATGAGATATCGCTTTGTGTCTCAACATCTCATCCATGTTCTAGAGCAAAGGCAAGCGAAGTTGAGACAAAGATCAATGTGTGCCAATGAGACTTACAATGCTAGGCAAGTTGCAAGAGTTAGAGCAAATGTGTTTCAAGATGAAGAGACCACCATGGCTAGAAACCAAGGAGGAAGAGGTTCTAGTGGCCAGCCAAACTCTTGGAGAAGTGATAGCCAAAACCGAGGCTATCAACCATATGGCCAAGACTCCCCACAAGGAAGGGACAATGGAACCTTCTCAAGTCCTCATGTGGAGCCAAGGAGTAGTGCTCAACCAAGCTACTCCACGCCAAGCCTAAGGCCCCCAACCGTTGCTCCTAATGCTCCACGAACACCATTGGAGGAAATTTCGGGCATGCTTAAGGAAATATCGGCCAACCTTGATCGCTTGGTCTTTATGATGGTGCCATTGGAGGCAAAAGCACCCGAGGAAGAAGTTGAAGCTAAGGATGTTAAGGAGCCCAAGCAAGAGAAGGAAGATATGCCAATGGAGACTAATGAAAGGGAAGTAACACTTATCTCCACCTTTTTTATTCCATCTCTTGAGTTTAAAAATGAGCATATCATTCCATATAGGACAATACACATGAAGAAATCAGTCCTTGCATTCAAAACTAGACCTTCTTATTGTGGAATGCATCTTGTTCATAATATGATCCTTATGTCCACGTATGTGTGTTATGTTGATAGTTGCACTCCTAAGCTTGAACATAGAACTAGGAAAAAGAGTGGAATACTATTGGCATGCTTGTTTGGATATCATTTAGTAATTGGAAGACTTGTGCTTACATTCTTGCAATTGTGTAGACATACTAATCACCATTCCTTTCTTTTCATGGCAAAAATGTGTTACTTAAACCTATGACTCCCTTGCAGGTTGCGGAAGAGTATGACAAGGGGTTTAGCAAGGCTAAGGAGGAGGAAGGCATGAAGAGCCACAAGGCGTTTCCGAAGAGATCAACCAGCTCATCAAAGCCGGGACAAGCCTTTCTAGCATTCAAGAGGAAGTTACATCTCAAGGAAGATGATGACTATGGAGGGAGCCCCACCTTAAAGCTAAACGGGATCCGAGGACGGATCCTTTCCAAGAAGGGGAGAATGATGCGGGAGCATCCGAGGTCTCATCCAAGGCGCCCACAAGAGAAGATGGTCCACTCACAAGGGCTCGAGCCAAGCGTATTGATGCAGGAGCATCCGAGCCTTCACCCAAGATGCACACAAAGAAAGATGGTCACAAGAGCTCAAACCAAGTGTATGCAAGAGGAGCTCAAGAACTTGGCGAGCCTCCACGTTTCAAGGGAACCCACCTTAGTCGAGGACTTCACCGAACCTACGCTAAGGACCTTGGTCACCTTCCGAGCCAAGCCTTGCGCGGGAGAATGAAGGCCACAAGAGACGGGGGCTCCAGCCACTGACTCGGCCCACAACACGGCCGAGTGCCCAGCCGAGTTCTCGCCCCAGAATGCTGACACGGCCAACAACTCGGCCGAGTTGTCAACCGAGTTGTTGACTGTTTTGTTGGCCGAGTTGAGGGAAGTCCGGTGCTTTCTTGTGGGGGCCACTTGGGGACTTTCTTCCTTGTTCTTTTAAGTGTATTTTAAGACCCTTTTAAGTGCCTTTGTGTGGGCCCTTTGTTGGCTTGTTTGGCCTTTGTCTTTAGGTAGTATATAAGGCTTTTTGCTTGTCATTTGTAGGAACTTTTTGATGATATGAAAATGTTGCTTTGAGCACATGAGCTTGAGAGCTCTCATGGGAGAGTGTTCTCCATGGTTGATTCGAACTTGCTAGGTTGCTCTTGCGTTGTGTCAATTTCGTCTATGATCTTGGTGCTCCAAGGCTTCACTCGCCTCCTTCTCTTGCTCTTTGGACACGTCCATCGTTGTGGGGGATTGTAGAAGGAAAGGTCGTTTGTGCACATTGGTTTGGTTATTGGCGACATTGTTTGCCAAGGGTCTCTCCATTGCATCTTTCGGTTGTTCCTATATCCTTGTTTATTTCTGTGTTTCCTATCATTTGCTAACTTGTTCTTGTTGTTCTTGGTGTTCTTGTTGTCTCTTTTCTATCTCCACCTTCAAGCGAGTCCTTGGCGTCTAGATCGGGTCACTCACGGCTAATCCCCGCATCATAAGACATGCACCTTTCAATTTTTCAGAAAAGTAGGCAATAGGCTGCCTATGCCCGAAGCATCACACTCCACTTCAAAGGGGCGGTTGAAATCCGAGAGAGCTAGCAATGGTGCTTGGGTCAGCTTCTCCTTCAAGGTGTTGAATGCACTTTCATGGGTGTCTCCCCATTTGAATGGACTATGCTTCTTGGTGATCTCGGTCAAGGGGGCTGCGATAGTGCTGAAATCCTTGACAAACCGCCGGTAGAAGCTAGATAATCCATGGAAGCTCCTCACTTGGCCAATGGAGGTGGGTGTTGGCCACTCTTGAATGGCTTGGATCTTATGCTCATCCACTTGCAATCCTTGTGAGTTCCCTACAAAGCCAAGAAAAGTAACACTAATAGTGCACAACTCACATTTCTTAAGATTAGCATACAAGTGCTCTACACGAAGGGTAGAGAGAACTTCCCTTAAATGAGCTTCATGGTCTTCTAGGGAGCGGCTGTACACAAGTATGTCATCAAAATACACAACAACAAACTTTCCTATATAATGTCTAAGCACATGGTTCATCAAGCGCATGAAAGTAATAGGGGCATTAGTTAGCCCAAAAGGCATGACCAACCATTCATAAAGACCAAACTTAGTCTTAAAAGAGGTTTTCCACTCATCCCCTTCCTTCATCCTAATTTGATGGTAGCCACTCTTAAGGTCTATCTTGGAAAAGATTATGGCGCCATATAACTCATCTAACATGTCATCTAGGCGAGGGATGGGATGACGGTATTTGAACGTGATGTTGTTGATGGCTCTACAATCCACACACATTCTTCATGAGCCATCTTTCTTAGGCACTAAAAGCACGGGCACGGCACAAGGACTAAGACTCTCTCTCACATAACCCTTGTCTAACAACTCCTTAACTTGGGTTTGGACTTCATGGGTTTCCTTAGGGTTCATCCTATAGGCTGGCCTATTAGGCAATGTGGCTCCGGGAATGAGATCTATTTGGTGTTCTATGCCACGAATAGGGGGTAGGCCAGGTGGTATCTCCTCCGGGAAAACATCATGGAACTCCTCAAGTATGGACTGAATACGTGGAGGAAGGGTGGCCTTAAGATCATCACTCAACAAGCTAAGATCCTTTCACAATAGCATAAGTGTGGTATCCGGGTCTAGGAACTCAACCTTAAGCTCTCTTTTGGAAGCTAAGAGGACGGTAGGGGGCTGGATGTTAAAGGTTTGGCTCGGCTTGGATGTGGGTGGGGGCTATTTTTGGGGAGCCTTTCCCTTCTTCACACTTTCCTCTTCCCTTTCCTTATTTCTTTTCTTCTCATACTCATCTGCAACCTGAGATGGTGTCATAGGTTTGACGATAACATTTTTACCATGCAAAGTAAAGGAATGGCGGTTAGTAAAACCATCATGCATAACCTTCCTATCATATTGCCATGGACGACCAAGTAAGATATGACAAGCTTGCATAGGCACTACATCACATAAAATAGTATCTTCATAATGTCCTAGTGTTATAGTCACCTTAACTTGCTTGCTAACTTTCAATTCACCACAATCATTCATCCATTGCAATTTATAAGGCCTAGGGTGATGAAATGTAGAAAGTTGCAATTTATTAACTAACTCGATGCTAGCTATATTACAACAACTTCCTCCATCTATTATCATGTTGCACACCTTTCCTTTAACTAGACAACGAGTATGGAAAATATGTTCTCTTTGATTATCATAACATGGAGCCGGTTGCACATGTAAAGTTCTCCTAGCAATCAATGATTCACCATGCTCATATTCAATTCCATTGTCATCATCAAAACCAAATTCATGCACATTAACATCATCATCACAAGCATCATTTTCATCACATTCTGATTCAGATTCATATTGCCCTAGGTGATTGATCATGAGTGTTCTCTTATTAGGACAATCCTTCATCATATGACCTCTACCTTGGCATTTAAAACATATGATATCTCTAGTTCTAAGAGAAGGGTTAGGAGCACTCCCTTTGGGGCCATTAGAAGCCACGGCTGGCTACCTTAGGCTTGGCGTGGAGGGGCTTGGCTGAGCACTACTCCTTGGCCCTCCTTGCTCCAAATGAGGATTTGATGATTGTCCCTTGTCCTTTGCTTGAGATAACTCTCTTCCATAAGGTTGGTAGCCTCAGTTTTAAGTAGGATTCCTCCAAGAGTTGGGCGTTCCACTTGTCACTCTTCCTCCTTGGTTCCTAGCCTTAGTTTTTCTTTCAATTTTGATGGCTAAGTGTAGCAATTTTGTCATGGAGGCATAGGGATACAAGTATACTTCATTAGCCAAATAAGAATTGAGAACACGAAGATACCTACCCATGTTGGTTTCTTCATCTTCAATTACATTGGCCCTAACCATTGCAACTTGCATAGCATTGTAGGTCTCTTCGACACTCATGGATCCTTGCCTCAAATTCTCTAGCCTTTGCCTTAGCTCGCGTGTGTGATGTTAAGGCACAAAGCGAGCTCTCATCAAGGCCTTCATTTGCTCCCAAGTGGCCACGACTGGATCTAGGGCTCGCCTCCTTTCTTTCACAAGGTTATCCCACCATATTAGTGCATAACCATTGAATTCAAGGGTTGCGAGTTGTACCTTTTTGTGCTCGGAAAAGTTGTGGCAACTCCATATTTGTTCAATCTTGGTCTCCCATTCCATGTAGACATCCGGATCACACCTTCCTTCAAAGGATGGGATCTTCACCTTGATCTTGCCAATGCCATCTTGCTCTTGCTCTCGGCCTCTTCTTCCTTGGAAGCCTCGATGTGGCACTTGCTCCCATTCGTCATCTTCTAACTCCTCTTCCTCTTCATAGACACGCCTTGTCTCCTCATGATAGGCACGCCTTGGAATTCCTTGAAATCCATTAAAATGGTTAGGAGCATTAGGCCTATCTCCACGCCGGGGGGAGTTGGGAACTATAGGCACTTGGCGCGTATAGAGGGGCACAGTGTTGGAGGGATCTCCCTCCTCAGTTTGGGTGCCAAGAGGCATGGCTGCAGGCTCGGGCGTTCTTGTCTCCAATGCCACCATCCGATTGGTCAAGAGGGCAATGTTGTCCGACATTGCCTTAAGCATGTTGAACACCTCGGGTGGCACAGTGTCGGACCCTTCTTCATGTGGTGGACTTCCTGTGTGAGACATGATCAACAAACTCCAAGAAACAAGTTAGAGTTAGTGAAATCAAAACATCCTCACAAATGTTTACTCTCGTGTGTTTGATCGCTCACTCTCTTGTTGATGTTGATGCAAGCTTTTGGGAAGTGAAGCTGCCTTGAGTGGGACAAAAACTTCACATGAGCCTTAGTGAACTTAGGCGGCACTAAACCTCCAATGAGTAGCTCTTGGACTTAGGATGTGGTGTGCGGCAGTTTGGTTGAGCTAAGATATATGTTTAAGCTCGGCAATAGGCTCAAAGAAATGACACAAAATGGACTTAAGACAAAATAAGAAAGAAGACGCAAACAAGGAAACAAATGAAGACACAAAGAGAAATGTGTTTAGGAGACTCAACAAAGCAATGTCACAACTAGCTTGCCTTACCCATACTCATGGACTCGTGGACAAATTGATGGAGGACCATCCACGACCCAACCACCATCCGGGCCCATGACAAGGAGCCAAGCTAGGCGTCTCCAAGATGAGCTAGCCATGCTCATACATCAAGTCCCGGTGGAGGTTGATGCGGCCACACCCAAGGCGTTCTCGGTGACAAGGATTTATAGTGGATGAGTGTATGGCTTGTATACACCTTCCACTATTGGAAACTTTCTCCTTTTAGCATATTTCAGCCGTGTGGGCTTTTGACATTATTAGACTCGGTTTTGTGCTTTTAATTCCGGTTTAGCTTAGTTTAGTGTTAGAAAGCCGGTTCTCTTAGGAAGTATTTAAGCTTTGTTTTCTTTCTAATTTGAGGAGCAATCACATTATTAAGAACACGTTTTCTGAATTGGAAACTTCCCCAAAAGAGAGGTTTCATGAGTTGCTCAATCCGAACTGATTTTGGTCGAGTTGTGATTGTCAAGTCCTTTCGAGTTGTTGATCCAAAGCGACACAAAATATCCTCTTCGTGCTTTGAAGATCCGTTCTTCCTTGTGTGAAGTTGTAGAAGGCGAGGTCATCTACTTTAGGTGTGGAGGTTCTCGATTCATCCGAATCAAGGGTTTCTACCTCCGGGTGTTTGGTTTCATCTTGTTCATCATTCATCCATTTCTTGTTTGTTCTTTCTTGTTCTTTTTCCCTTCCGCCGAATCTAACTTTGTTGTTGTTCTTGCTTGTTCGTGTGTTGTTCACCAAGGTCGGGCCATCCTACGGTTTACCCCGTATCACAAATGGCCGATGATATGAAGTGAGGTGGTGAGGTGAGTATGATAACAAGCTTGGGTTGGGGTTGTAGAGATCAAGAACACTTGAAAATAACAATGGAAGAGCAACAACAACACTTACGAAATTCAAACACCATGAACTACATGCACTTGTCTTCCTTGCCTTTTTTTTTTACTTCTGTTTTTATTCTTCTTTTTCTGATGTCATTTTTTTTTGTAAACAAACGTGCAACAACAACAAAATAGAATACAAATATAGGGCTTCTCTTTTCTTTTGACTTTTGACTTTTTTTGAAGTAAAAAGGAGGTTGATTTGACTTAGTAGAACATAGGATAGTACAAGAGTTGGTAGGACTGGTACAATGCAGATTTTAGGGATAAAGTGAGTGATGGGAGTTGGTAGGTGATGGTACAAGGCTTTTGTGCAGCTTATAGGTGGCTGTAGCTGGGTTCTTTTTTTTTGGGGGGGGGGGGGGGCAGATTGTAGGTGGGTTGCCAGCGGTTGGAGCGGCGGTTGGGTGGTGGCGGTGGAGGGTTTGGCGGCAACAAGTCCACAAGACACAAGCACAAGCAATAACAAACTAGACACAACAATGCAAGAAAAACAAACACGAAAGACACAAGAAGATGGCAAGAAGAAGAGATGGTAAAGAAGACTCAAAGGACTAACCGAGAAGGTGGCTCGGCAGAGGTGGTGGCTTGGCGTCAAACCGGAGCTCTGATACCACTTTGATGCGAGGTTAGCCGCGGGTTGCCCGATCTTGACGCCAACTGGCTAAGCCTTGGCACTTGAAGGTGAGCGAAGGTAGAGACGAAACAACAAAGGGGTTAGAAATCTGAAAATGAACAAAAAAAAACAAAGGATTGGAGGTAGAACCGAGAGATGCAATGATAGAACCATTGGCACTTGAAGGAGCCAAGAACCAAACCAAATGCATAACCAACCCAACCTTGTACAATCTTACACACCAATGGACGGATCCAAAGAGCATAAGAAGGAGGCTCGTGGAGCCTACGAGAACCAACAACTCGAAAGAGATTGACACAACGCAAGACAACCAAGCTAAACCGAATCAACCTTGAGAAGCCTCTCCTTGAGAGCTATCATTTCCATGTATGGAAACCGAAATTCTGCATTCTTTGAAATCTGAAAAGTGTGTTCAAAGTACAACAACTTGGCCTTAAATACTCCTAGGGGAGCCGGCCCAAAACAAGATCAAAAGGCCTAAGTAAGGCATCCAAAAAGTAGTCCTAAAACAAGCCCAATAAAGTGTCCAAAGCACACTTAAATGAAGTGAATAAAAACGGCTTCTTGGCTGGAGAATACGGTCACACTCAAGCAATGATGGATTGGTTTGAGAAGGTAACCAAGGTCCTTAGCAATGGCTCGGCGAAGTCCTCAACTAGGACGGGTTCCCTTGAGACATGAAGGCTTGCCAAGTTCTCTAGCTCCTCTTGCGTGCACTTGGCTTGAGCTCTTGTGAGTGGACCATCTCCACTTGTGTGCATCTTAGGTGAAGCCTCAGATGATCCCTCATCAGGAAGGCTCCTTCTTGTTCTTCACCCCAATGAAAGGTGACCTTCTTGGTCAGCTCGGTGAGAGGCATGGCGATGGTGCTGAAATTCCTCACAAACCGACGGTAGAAACTGGCTAAGCCAAGGAAACTCCGCACCTGAGTCATAGTTGTGGGTGTCGGCCACTCTTGGATGGCTTTGACCTTCTCCTCGTCCATCTTAAGACCTGATTTGGACACTATATAGCCAAGAAACACAACATGATCCGAACAAAAATGGCATTTCTTAAAGTTAGCATAGAGTCTCTCCTTTCGAAGGACCTCTAAAACCTGCCTAAGATGTTCAACATGAGCACTCAATGATTGGCTATAAACAAGTATGTCATCAAAGTAAACAACAACAAACTTGATGCGGGCAAACCCATGGCCAACCGCCCCAACAGTCCCAAGGTCCGAAACCCCGGACGGCCCTCGCACGGACCGCGGCTCGGTATGCCACTATGGCGACGGTCCCACAGACCCTCCCGCGTTTAATCAGGTCTGCAGACCATGCACCCCAACCTGTCTCCCAGTAGGCACGAGGCCTTGCTGAGTGGGTTGCTACTGGGGGGAATCGAACCCCCAACCTTTGATACAAGGGCAAATCCATGCACACTTGTATCACCAATTGAGCTGCAGCCCAATTGGTAATACAAGTGTGCATGGATTTGCCCTTGTATCAAAGGTTGGGGGTTCGATTCCCCCCAGCAGCAAGTTGTATAACAATGTTTGAATCATACAAGGGTCTTATTCCTAAATCGTCAATCAATAAGTAAGGCAACACGTTAATAGAGGCACCCAAGTCTAACAAGGCTTTCTCAAATCGATGCTCACCTATAGTAATAGGAATAGTAAATGTACCTGGATCCTTGCACTTCTCAGGCAGACGCCTCTGAAACACCGCTGATGCATGTTCACCCACTAGAGCCTTCTTCTGTACCTTAAGCTTCTGTGTCCTCTTCACGGTGCACAGCTCCTTCAAGAACTTGGCATATCGAGGGACAGCCTTGATAAGCTTGATTAGGGGAATGTTCATCTCACAGTCCCGAAATGTCTCGAACAAATTGCTGTCGTCAGCTACTCTTCTAGCCTTTAGCGCCTCGGGAAAAGGTGTTGGTGGCTTCTCAGAACCCAAAGGAGGAAACACAGGGCGAACATAGTCATCAACACATGACTCATCTACAGAGATGGGACTTAAGAGACCGGGTCACGGTAGGCTCACCGCGGGGCGGTGGTCATCGCCGCGGGCGGTGAGGTCTCGGTGGGATTACTGGGATCAGCCGCCGGGTCGCGGTGAGGATCGCCGCGGGGCGGTGGCAACAATACTTCATTCCTGGTTCCTTCTTTAATTTCTGGTCGGGCCGCGGTGGGATCCACCGCGGGGCGGTACGTGATTTCTGCCTTCTCGATTTCGTTCTCCTCTTCAGCAATAGGGGCAACGACCAATTTCGTACCACTTCTGAGAGTGATAGCACTTACATTCTCTCTTGGATTCACAATAGTCTGAGAGGGTAGTGAGTTAGATGTCCTCTGGTCAATCTTGGTTACAACATCAGCTAGTTGACCAATCTGCCTCACCATGTTCTTAATACTTGACTCAGTAGCCTACACATGCGTGGCGAAATGCTGAGTCAGAGTCTTTAGCATCTCTTTAGTAGAAGCACCAGAGCTTTGGCCCTGAGGCCTCTGTTGGTACGGGACTCTCTGCTGGTATTGTTGTTGCACCGGCTGTTGACCGCCTTGAGGGTCACTCCATCTGAAACCTGGGTGGTCACGCCCTCTCTGATTATAATTGGGTTGTCCACCGAACTGCGGCCTAGGGGGTCCGTAACTCCTACAGCATTCACTTTAGTAGTACCTTCCTCTTACAGCTGGGGACAGGTATCGGTATGGTGGAATTGATCAGAACAAAGCCCACATGCCTTGACTTGTTGAGGAGCGTTCTGATTTGCCATTCTCTTCACCATCTCCTTCAACTCAGCTAGCTCATTCAGCACTGGGCTAGGCCTTGCAGGGGTCACAACATTGACCGCCTTTCTCTGGTATGTCTTTCCAAAGCTCCTGGTACTCTCACTCATCTCCTGGAACCTCTCCATGGCAGCGTCCGATGTCAGATTCAGAATGCTTCCACCGCATGCAGCGTCAACCATCCTTCTCTCTTGGTACAGCAGACCATTGTGTAAGTAGAGAACAAGGTCCTGCTTGGCGTATCCGTGGAATGGGCAGCTAGAGCAAATCCTCTTATACCTCTCAAGATAATCATACATCGTCTCATCACCAGCCTGCTCAATATTGGCAATTGCCTTTTTCAAGGGATTCGCCTTCTTCGTTGGAAAGTACTTGTCCAGGAATGCCTTGTGTAGTTTATTCCAGGTATCTATGATTCCTGGTGGCAAGTGATAGTACCAGTCGCTTGCAGAGTCTAGCAGGGAGAAACCAAAAGCTCTCATCTTGATTTGGTCTTCCGTCACGTTCTTGGGCTTCATAGTCATGCAGACATTGTGGAACTTGCCCAGGTGAGAGATCGAGTCTTCTCCACTCAAACCGTGGAACTTCGGGAGATAAGCAACAACTCCAGACTTCAGCTCAAAATTCACCCCTTCGCCAAGTGCAGGGATGATGACAGCCAAGGGCTGTGCTCCAATATTCGGCTCAGTTAGCTCTCTTAGAGTTCTAGCCATTGCAAAAGCAGGGATGTCAACTGGCTCAGTCGGCTCAACGATCTCAACCTCTACTTCTTCTTCTCCTTGATCGCATAGGTTCGCACGGAATGATCTGTCGACTTCTGGATCAAAAGTAGCTAGAGGGGAGTCAGTACTACGGGTGTCGACCATAAGATAGGTCTCCATCAAAAATCAATCACAAAAACACACAACAAAAACAGAAAACTTCCCCGGCAACGACGCCAAATTTGACGGGCTAAAAGTGCACAATGCAAGTATCGTTGATTAGCCTTATCAAAGTAAAAAGTCCTAACAGACCTACTAAACAGATGTATAGTAAGCAAGCAAGGGTCAAACCCACAGGAAAGATCTGATGCAGTATGAAATCGTGAATGACAAGTAACAAGAAAGGGGGGTTTAGTTATCAAGAAAGAACAAAGCAAGCAAAGCAAACAAGTTTGGTTGAGTAGAGAAAATATAATGGGGAAAGTAGTCCTACTAGAGCGAGATCCACAATACAGAGATATAATTTGATCACATAAATCTATTCAATTCAAGTTCGTTAAATATCCTTATAGTTATTCCCACCCTGATCTTAAGCACTATCGATTCTCACAGTTGTCGATAGACTTATTACTATGCCAATGATAAAGTACCACCGATTCTCACAGTTGTCGGTATACTTTACCACCAACAAAGCAATAGCAATACACACAAGGATATAGGATACATGCAAATAGAAAGACACCTTACTACTTAACATGCAACTGATTCTCACTCACGATTGTACGCTCGGGACCCCTATACGTACAATCGTGTATGCCACTAGATGTGCACTCGGAACCCCTATATGCAATCCTAGCAATTGATAAAAAGTATTCAACCTAGTTGATCAGGCTAAGAAGAACAACAAGAAATCAATAATCAATATAACCAAGAGAATCAAACCAACATTTATAAGGATAAGAACAAGGAATAGAAATCTCACAAACACATCAACTGTATTGCTTCAATCGTCTAGTAGAACAAAGGGAAGTTAGTTCTTCATTCAAACGAGAATGAAAACTAAGGAAAAATAACGTCTGATGTAAAGCGAAGTTTTTTCCTGCCTCTTAACCTAGAAAGAGGGCTTAAATAGTCTTAAGAAAACTAGGTTAAACTAATGTAAACAATAAAGGAAACAGAATAATAAAATAACAAAGTCTGAACGAAATAAAAGGAAATAAATGTCTCTGGGAGCGCGGCATTTAACACGGCCACCGCGGGGCGGTGAGATCCACCGCGGGGCGTCAAGCTTCTCTGGGAGTCACCCTCGGGTCGCGGTGAGGATCGCCGCGGGGCGGTGAACTCGCTCACTCTCTCCTTCAGCTTCTCTTCCTCTCTTTTGCTGCTCTTCATTACAACCAACTATTGGTAGTCTTCTCCAAGTATGCTCCAGCAGATCCATCTCCATCCTCATCATCTCCATCTAAGCTGCAAATCCTGGGATATCTTCACTTCTTTCCACAATGTCGGGACTGCAGACTTAGCCTTAAAACTACTCATAAACTCCTCTCAATCATGCTAATAACTGCTAGTAAAGGTGTATGAAATAACACCTATCATGCGACCTCTGAAGAATTTGCTGAAGTCAAAGACAAGCAAAGCCGCGATCGTGGCCAACAAGGCAGCGATCGCGGCCATTGAAGAAAAATCAGCAGAGTTGATGTTTCGGATTTCTTTAGTTATTTTATCAGTTTTTATTAATTGTTTTAATTACGTTTTTATGGAAACTATTATCTTTAGCCTAGGATATAAATACTTTGCTAAACCTTGTTTTCATTATGTTGTTTTTTTGTAGAACGATCGTTTCTATTGTTTTTGGAGTTTTTGCAAGACTATGAAGAACTAAGTTCCTTTGCTTGGTTAGACGATTGAAGCCTTCGTTTGATTTAGTTGTAAGATTATAACTCTTGTTCTACTTCTTTGAATGTTATTGATTCTCTTGAACTTAATCCCTTTGAGTTTTGCTAATTGGCCATTGGTATTACTCTTATGCTAGAGTTGGATTATTTCTAGTGGAAATATCTGAGTCAGAGTATCAACTACGATCTTCTAGAACTAGTTGTGATAGTTTATTGTAGAAGAGAATTGATTTGCATGCTAAATAAAACTGGTTGTTTTATGTTGCATGTATCTGTTGAAATTCCTGGACCTTACTACTGCTATTGAATTGAATCTTGAGAGTTTCCTAATTATTTGATAGTTAGTATTATCATGGTCTAGTTGTCCTATTAATAAACTTAAGAAAAGGAATTGGAACATTCATTGGGTTAAAGAACTGGAGATAATCGATGATCAACCAATCAAACTGAAGTGTGGATATCTGTTTGGCTGAGCTCTTTTGTCAATATCTGTTTACATCTTTGTTACTTCTGTTAGTTAATTTCGTAGCTTTAGAACTCAAACAAACCCCCCCCCCCTTATTACTGTTGAATGTTTGGTAAACGATTCTTGCAAATAGGATAGATAGCTTGATTCCCTGTGAGTTCGACCCTTACTTGCCAGACTACATTAGTTGGGTTATTGAGGTTTATTTGATAGGTACATACAACAAAAGCCTTGTGATAACCTCCAAGGATCAAGAAGGCTCGGTGCAAGGCTAGCCCTTCGATGGCTCCTTCAGGTGGCCGGCGCCGAAGATGAAGAATGGTTGACAATCAAAGTCTCTTGCGGCAACGACGAGACTCCATGACTCCAATGGCTCCAAAATTTGTATGTACTGGAAGGCAAGGCATGTCGGAAGATAGATTGAAGCCAAGAGTGGCCGAGACAACCCTCAAATGGCCGAGATGTGGTGGTGGTGATGGCTAGGGGTGATCGGCGGTTATGGAAGGAACAATGGTGATGACGAGAGTTGATATGGCTCTTCTTGGTTGGATGTGACTCACCAACAAGGAAGAGGTTGATTGAATCCTTCAAGATGCAACTCACTTGAAGAATTCAATAATGGAGGCTTTGATGTTACTCACAAAGCTTGAAGGGAAAAGAGAGCGTAATTGAAAAACTAGAAACTGCAATTCTGATTTGGTTAAACGTGGTTCCAACATAGGGTCCAAGAGCCTTTTATATGGCAAGGCTAAAGGAAAGGAAATAAAAGAAAAGGACTTAAAATACTAAGTCTAACAAGCTAACATGGCCAGCGACCCTCCTATAAACAAATAATAAGCAAACACAACTTAAATTGTCTTGAAACGAATGTTGAAAAATAGGCTAAACACTCAAATAGCTTGATGTGACTCTAGGAGAGTCATGGCTGGCCAGCTAGTAATAAATCCGAGGGCTCCAAAGGTTGTGATGGCCTCCATGCTAAGTAGTCCCTTCTTGAGCTCCTCTTGAAGTTGTTTAGCTCGAGCTCTAGTGATGGCTCCGGGAGGTATGTCTTGGGGCTCTTGATCTTCACTAGGCTCATCTTCACTTGTCTCACCCTCATGACTAGAGTCATCTTGAGTGTACGTGCTCTCTTGAGGCTCTTGATGGGACGGGGTCACATCATCCTCCCTCTCTTGAAAGGGATTCGACCTCGAATCCAGCTCATCAAGGTCATCATCATCATCCACCAAGAATGGCATCAAGTCAGCCACATTGAACACGTCATGGACTCCATAGGATGGCAGTAGCTCCAACTTGTAGGCATTGTCGTTGATCTGCTCGAGCACTTGGAAAGGACCATCCCCTCTCGGTTTCAGCTTGGAGTTTCGGAGTGTGGGAAACCGGTCCTTCCTTAGGTGCACCCAGACTAAGTCGCCTGGCATGAAGAGCACTTCTTTGCGCCCCTTGTCGACTTGCCTCTTGTATTGCAATGTCTTCTTCTCAAGTTGCAACCTAGTAGCTTCGTGCAACTCCTTGATCGTCTTGGCTTTTTCAGCTCCCTCCTTGCTCTCTTGATCTTTGATGGCGTATGGCATAAGCTCGAGTGGTGTTTTGGGTTGAGACCATAAACCACTTCAAAGGGAGTGCACTTGGTGGCTGAATGGACCGAGCGGTTGTAAGCAAATTCAATGAAATCTAGGCTCTCCTCCCACCTACGCAAGTTAGTTGCCAACATAGAGATGTAAAGCACCAAGATTTCGGTTCACTACCTCGGTTTGTCCATCCGTTTGAGGATGACAAGTGGTGGAGAAAAGAAGCTTGGTTCCAAGCTTGGTTCCACGCTTGGCACATAGCGTCTTCCAGAAGTAACTAAGGAACTTCACATCCCAATCGGAAACAATAGATCTAGGAACTCCATGCAATCTCACAACTTGATCAAAGAAAAGGTTAGCAATATGAGATGCATCATCAGTTTTATGGCATGCAATGA
This sequence comes from Rheum nobile, assembly GCA_027886185.1. Taxonomy (NCBI): domain Eukaryota; kingdom Viridiplantae; phylum Streptophyta; class Magnoliopsida; order Caryophyllales; family Polygonaceae; genus Rheum; species Rheum nobile. The sequence continues at coordinate 789,009 of WOAB01000072.1, read as the reverse complement.
AATGTGCCATCTTGGAAAACCCATCTACCACATACAAAGATGGAGTCTCTCCCTCTCTTAGACCTAGGTAAGCCTAAAACAAAGTCCATAGAAATATCCTCCCAAGGCAACCGAGGTATGGGCAAGGGTGTGTACAAACCGTGGGGTTGGCTCCTCGACTTGGCTCGCAAGCAAGTAACACATGTAGCACAAAACTTCTCTACGTCCTTATGCATGCGAGGCCAATAAAAATGTTCGTTCAAAGTATGCAATGTCTTGAGAGCCCCAAAATGTCCCATTAACCCTCCCCCATAAGCTTCATGCACTAACAATCTCCTAGTAGAACCCCTTGGTATGAAAACCTTATGACCCTTAAATAAAAACCACTCATGCACATAATATTGATCCTTGCTACCCTTAGTCAAACATTCAACAAATAATTCACAAAAATCAGCATCACATGCATATAGTTCTTTCATGAAAGAAAAGCCAAGTAATCTAGCATCCAAAAGAGTTAGAAGGGAATACCTCCGGGAGAGTGTATCAGCTACCACATTGTCCTTTCCCTTCTTGTGCTTGATCACATAAGGGAAAGACTCAATAAACTCGACCCATTTGGCATGTCTCTTGTTGAGCTTGCTTTGCCCCTTTAAGTACTTCAATGCCTCATGGTCAGAATGGATCACAAACGCCTTTGGCAACAAGTAGTGTTGCCACACTTTGAGCACACGGACAAGAGCCAACAATTCCTTGTCATAGGTGGCGTAATTCAACTCAGCCCCACCTAGCTTCTCACTGAAATAAGCAATTGGCTTGCCCTCTTGCATGAGCACGCCACCTAAACCTATGCCTGATGCATCACACTCAATCTCAAAAGTTTTGTCAAAGTTTGGCAAAGAGAGTAGTGGTGATGAGAAACAACCCTCCAAAGGTGAGGCTTTGTTCCTCTAGAAGCTAGATCTAGACCAAGGGGAGCCTTCTTCTTCTTCCTAAGCCTGGGAGTCTTTCAATGGTGGCCAAGAGAGAGAGGGAGGGCGCCGAACTGAGGTGTGGACGAGAGGACCCAAGGAGGTGGCAGTGCCGACAAGCCCAAGGAGACCCTCCTTGGGGGTTCCTTGGCCGTGAAGAGCAAAGACCGAATGTGTTCTTGTGGTTCGAATGATGAGTATGAGATTTGATGAGAAGGAAGATGTTTGAGTTGATAGAATTAATTGGATGCCTTAGGGGAGGTTTACTCTACCCAAGGTAATGTTCCAAATCTATATCATCAACTAAATGAACAAGGAAGCCAAGGAGTGGCTTATATAGTTCTAGGGTTTTGGTGGACTAGGAGCCCATATGCAAATGGGTCCACACACCTACAAATAAAAGGAAACTCTAATGGGCCTTAGTGAGTTAAAGCCCATATGCAAATGGCTCTTCACATTCACTAAGGCAAGGCTAGAATTATGAAACTAAATAACCAAAATAGAAAGGGGATAAAAACCTTAGAGGCTTGGATATAGACGCGCGCATAAATGCCTTGGAATCGAAGCATGGTCGATGCTTGAGTGTCATGGCATTGATGCGCCAGCATCTTGGTGGTCAAGGTCTTGAATCCTTGTTGATGGGTGGTTGACAGTCATCACTCTCCCCTTCTTGAAGGAGAATTGTCCTCAATTCGATCATCGGGGACCGGGGGCACATAAGGGCCGAAGTCCGCCACAAGGAATGCGGTGTGGGCCTCGGGAAGCATAGGCATAAAAACATCATCGACAAGCCGCTTGAGCACGTGGGAGGCGTCACGGCTGCACGGGTGAGGCTTGCAGCGGTGCCCACATGGAATCCGTGCCAACGGTGGAGGCATGTGCACCGAGGGCCTGAAACAAGCAAACTCAACAAGGAATGGAAAAGTTAGCCAACGGTGCGGGGGAACCCTAAGGATGGATCTAAGCAAGTCATCGGGGGGGGGGGGGGGGGCGAGGGCACCTAGAGTCAAAGATATAGCACATCCCAAAATGCAGCCACCAAAATCTCCAAAAACGAGTCACTAAAGAGGGTGCCCAAACCACCACAATAGCATTAGGGATTCCATGGAAAGGTGCCTCAAAGCCAATTGGAAATGGAGCTAACCCGGTTGTAGGTGTCTGTAGTAGACAAGAAATGTCATGAGCTCTCCTAGGGGTTGTCTCACCTAAAACATACATGGAATCCCTCCCCTTCTTACGCGTGTGCAATCCATTAGAAAAACCATAGCTAGGTCTTCCCAAGGGGTGTGGATGGACGGGCAAAGGGTGTGTAAGGGCCGGGGGGATATAACCGAGGCAAAGGGGGAACAAGTGTCGGTGCCAAGGTTTAATACTCAAAGGTGGCGAAGGGTGTTGCGATTCCAAACTCTATATGGCACATGATGGCATCCTTAAGTAACAATTGCCTTAATGGGGCTCAAAGGACACTAGGATCACGCTCTCGGATAGGGGAAATATCAGCCAAAAAATGTCTCGCAAGGGTACCCAAAGTGGCGCATGCCGGGGGTAGAGGACTAAGTAGTGTCATGGGTGCATGCAAAGACAAATGAATGGAAAGCATGAAAGTGTAAGCATGACTAGGAGAGGAAAGCTTATACCTCGGAGACAAGATGTTGACAATCTTGTCTCGGTCCGTCGGGTACCACTCATCATTGGGGGAAGGGTCCACAAGGGCCATTCCACGAACATGCATCCTCGGCGGTAGTGATGGAGGAAGCAAGGCGCACGCCTCCTTCGGTGGGCCAGCCAAAGGGCGCCGACCTCCATGGGGGTGGGTTTGTGGAGGTCCACCAAATGGCGACAAGGAACCGCTCACGGTGATGGGTGGCAGCCAACCAAGTCGCGGTTCCTCTAAGGGCGCGACCATCATAGCGGGCGAGGGCACCGAGGCCCAGGCTTGTGCGGGCACCAACGCCGACGGGGGCGCATGCACCGTGGCTTGTGGGAGCGAATGCACCAGAGGCGGTGGAGATGCCGGCTTCAGCGCCGACGACGGTGCAGCTCGTGGTGCCGGCTGGAACGCAATCACGGGGGCTAATATGGTGACCTCTATGGGACTCCCGGCCTCGTCGACGACCTCAGCAACGATCTCGTCACGGTGGCCCACGGGGAGGGTGAAAGCCAAAGGGGGCTGAGTAAGGCGTGTGGCAGCGGCGGGCGCGGCCGTGGCTGCGACTGGAGTGGGGAGCGGCTGCGGCGCGACGCGATTGGCCCTGGGAGGGGCCAATAAGGGGCTGACGGCAATGGTGCCCAAGCTAAGCTCGAGGGCAGCCATACGGGCGTCGACGACGGCGGCCTCCCTCTCGCGGCGGAGCGCAGCCAATTCGACGTGGGCCGCGTGCAAGGCCTCGACGGCTGCCTTATGGCGGGCGGCAGCCTCCTTAGCGCGGTTCTCCTCGGCAAGCCGCGCGGTCACCGACTCGGTGTCATATGTGGGCGGCAGCCACCCTACATCATGGCCTTCGGCGCGGCGGGTGGCACGGCCATGGGGATGCGGTAGCCAATTCGGGTCACGGCGATCATAACCCCGGTGGCCCACATTCGCCCAAGCCGCGTCCTCGTCATGGTGGCGGCTGAACTCATAGCCGACCGCGGGCCTATGGATGGAGCGGCGGTAAGGATACCCAAAGCGGCGGCCATCAACATCCATGGGGTCCTCCATTTGTAGACTCACCTACAAGAGGGCCACAAGCAAACCAAGTAAACAATTCACAAGGCACAAGGAAAGTAACTTATAAAGGACAAACAAAGGAAAAGAGACTAAGACATAGGCAAAAACAAAGTCAATGGCTCAAGCAAGGGGTGACAAGGGAAAAGCATGATATGTAACTTGCCAATTGGGAGTGTGACCAATGCACCTTCAAACCAAGCTGATATAGGGTCGGACCCCTATGCCTCGATCTAGACACCAAGGCTCCAACACGATTCAAACAAAGAAGAAAGAAAGGTGAGAATTCGGTAATCAACAAGAACAAAGAAAGAACAAAGATAAAAAAGGTAAGAAGAACCGAAATGCAACAATGGTGAAACCCTTGACCTTGGTGAATCAAGAACCAAACCAAATGAGAGATCGACCCATCTCCTACAACTTCACACGAATGGCTAGGATGCCAAGGGCACGAAGAGGATGCTCGTGATGATCCGTGAACACCAAGCTCGAAGGAGTTGACACACACAAGATGATCCAAGCCAAGAACAACAACCGGTTTCCTATCAAAAGCTCTCTTTTGATTGAAACTAAAAAAAAACGTTTTTTTTTAAATGTTCAAAATGATATCTAATTAAGAAAGGAAATGTTTTTCCAGCCTTTTATACCTCCTAAAGGCCGGTCCTACTAAGGGAAAAACAAGACATTAAAACGTGTCTTTAAACCACATAAAACCCGGAAAGGGAATTGTCTAAGAATGTCATGAAATGCTAATACAATCTTCAAGTATTCTCCTCAACACTCTTGAGGTCTTCATGCTCCGAGATGGTCACCATGGTCTTCAAATCTAGCTTAGGAGGTTCCTCTAACATCGTGGACTCCTTAGACAAGAGGAAGGTCACAACCTTGTCTAGCTCATGTTGAATCTCCTTAGCCCTTGCTCGTGTGATGGCACCATCAAAGGTAGGCACTTGAGGTGACGTAGATGATCCCGCATCATCCTCTCCTTCTTGGAAAGGATTCGACCTCGAATCTTCTAGCTCCTCATCTTGTGCCTCATAAAGTGTCAAATCGCCCACATTGAAGGTAGGGCTAACTCCATACTCCTCGGGTAGCTCCAACACATAGGCATTGTCATCCACCTTCCTTAGCACCTTGAAAGGTCCATCTCCACGTGGTGAGAGCTTGGACTTGCGCTTGTCGGGGAAGCGCTCTTTCCTCAAATGAACCCAAACAAGATCTCCCGGTTGGAAGATAACTCGCCTACTTCCATGGTTAGCTTTGGAGGCGGTGTGCTCGGCCTTTTGTTGCAGCTTGATCCGAGTCCTCTTATGCAATTCCTTGATGTACTCCACATGTTTACCTGCATTAAAATCTGCTCGCTCCTTCATAGGAAACGGCGAAAGATCAAGTGGAGTTAAGGGGTTCAAACCATATACACACTCAAAAGGACTCAAAGATGTAGATGAATGCACGGCCCTATTGTACGCAAATTCTACATGTGGTAAGGCTTCTTCCCATGCCTTCAAATTCTTCCTAATAACAGCCCTTAAGAGGGTTGTGAGGGTTCGGTTAGTTACTTCCGTTTGACCATCCGTTTGAGGATGGCTAGAGGTAGAGAACAAGAGCCTCGTCCCTAGCTTTCCCCAAAGAGTCTTCCAAAAGTAACTAAGGAACTTCACATCCCTATCACTCACAATAGACTTAGGTACACCATGTAATCTAACTACTTCCCTAAAAAATAAGTTAGCAACATTAGTAGCATCATCGGTCTTATGGCAAGCAATAAAATGAGCCATTTTGGAGAATCTATCAACTACCACAAATATAGAATCTCTCCCCTTCTTAGTCCTAGGTAAGCCCACAATAAAGTCCATGCTAATATCCTCCCAAGGGGACGTGGGAATAGGCAAGGGTGTGTATAAGCCGTGTGGTTTCACTCTAGACTTAGCCTTAAGGCACTCTAAACATCTCTTCAACAAGTGCTCAACATCCCTAAGCATATGTGGCCAATAAAAGTGAGTGTGCAGCATGTGATATGTCTTATCTCTACCAAAGTGTCCCATTAAGCCTCCCTTATGGGCTTCCTCCACAAGTAATATCCTCAAAGAACACTTAGGAATACACACCTTATCAACCTTAAACAAGAATCCCTCAAACAAGTAAAACTTATCTAAAGAACCCTTAGCCACACAATGCTTATATGTAGTGCCGAAATCAATGTCATCCTCATACAACTCTTGAATGTAAGTAAAACCTAACACCTTAGAGTCTAATTGTGTGAGCAAAGCATGTCTCCTAGAAAGTGCATCAGCAACTACATTATCCTTCCCCTTTTTATACTTAATGACATATGGAAATGTCTCAATAAACTCCATCCATCTACCATGCCTCCTATCAAGTTTATCTTGACTCCTAAAGTGTTTTAAGGACTCATGATCAGTATGCAAGACAAACTCTCTAGGCCATAAGTAATGTTGCCATGTTTTAAGTACCCTAAACAATGCATATAGTTCTTTGTCATACGTAGAGTAATTTAAACATGCACCTTTCAGCTTTTCACTAAAGAAGGCAATAGGTTTACCTTCTTGCATTAGGACTCCTCCTATGCCAATGCCACTAGCATCACACTCCACTTCAAATGGCCGTGAGAAATCCGGGAGCACTAGAAGAGGTGCTTTGGTGAGCCTCCACTTCAGATTGTTGAAGGCCCTCTCTTGCGCCTCTCCCCACACAAAGGGAGCATGCTTCTTGGTGATCTCGGTCAAGGGGGCAGCAATGGTGCTGAAATCCTTGACAAACCTCCTATAGAAGCTTGCTAGCCCATGGAAGCTTCTCACATGGCCGATTGTAGTAGGTGTGGGCCAATCTTGAATGGCTTTTATCTTCTCCTCATCCACTTGCAGCCCTTGTGAACTCACTACAAAACCAAGAAAAGTGACCTTATTAGTGCAAAAATCACATTTCTTCAAGTTGGCATACAAGTGCTCTACTCGAAGGGTAGAAAGAACTTCCCTTAAATGCCTCTCGTGCTCCTCTAGGGACCTGCTATAGATTAGAATATCATCAAAATATACTACAACAAATTTCCCTATATAATTCCTCAAAACATAGTTCATTAATCTCATGAAAGTAGAAGGAGCATTAGTTAAGCCAAATGGCATCACAAGCCATTCATATAACCCAAACTTAGTCTTGAAGGCGGTTTTCCATTCATCTCCCTCCTTCATCCTAATTTGGTGGTAGCCACTCCTTAGATCTATCTTGGTGAAGAGTGTGGCACCAAAGAGCTCATCTAACATGTCGTCCAGCCTTGGGATAGGGTGACGGTACTTGATAGTGATGTTGTTGATGGCCCTACAATCAACACACATCCTCCAAGTGTTGTCCAATTGAGCTGTAGCCCAATTGGTGATATGATGGGTATTCCACTGCCCTCATATCAAAGGGTCGGGGGTTCGATTCCCCCCTCCAACATCCTGGGGGATTAACAGGCGCAAGCCTCCCTCCAGGTTGGGGTGCATGGGCTGCAGCCCTGCTCTGTGATCAGGGCGCCAGCGGTCAGACCGCCGATTGAGGCAGACCGTGGGCTGGGCCGCTGGGTCAGACCACCGATCGAGGCAGACCATGGGAAGGCGGGCCCAGGTGGGCTCGGATCACATCACAAGCCAAATTGTATTCCTTAGGCTAAGTGGATAAACGGCCAAAGTGCAACATAGGAAGACAAGGTCAAGGTGAAGGCAAAACGACCACCCTATGGGCCCCAAAGGCACGAATTGACAATGGCAAAGGCGAGAGGAATACGTAGAGAAGGGCTTAGTGGCCCAAGTTGCCAAGTGAGGGCGAGAGAGCCCGCCAAGGGTTGTGGCCCAATGTGAGGTGAGAAGTGTGACCCACCCTTTGCTTTGCTTCGTTTTCGTTCCTTTCTTTTTCTGTTTTTTTATTTGATTGGGTCCTTTGCCTTTTGTTGGGACCTCTTGTAATAAGCTTGGCTTTTTCTAGTGCAAAGTGAAGCAAGCCTAAGGTGATGGTGTTTGAATTCAAGAAATGGACCACACCACTTTTTTTGTAGAGAGTGACAACAAGGGTATTCAGTTTTTTTTATGATTAGACGTGCCAAGTCACCAATTGAGGGGTGTGACAAGGCTAGGAGGAAGGTGAGAGAGAGGTGCCCAACCACTAGCAAATTCGGCCCATGTGGCACCCACTAAGAAGCTTCTTGCCCATCATCCACTAACCCATCATCTTATAGGTACAATTTGGCTTTTACCCAAGATAGACTAAGGGGACAAAAGGACCAAGAGAAGGTGGGAAAGGCCTCTCCCCCAAAAGGACAAAGTACATCAAGGACAAGGTACACACAAGGACAACAATTCAAAAATGGAGCAAGCAAACACACAAGGGGAGGGTTTCGGCCATGGCAGCAATGTGGAGGCTGTAGGGGTGGTGGTGGTGGCAGTAAGGCGGCAGGCGCGGTGGTCCGATCGCCGGAAAGTTGTTTTTTTGGGTTTTTGGGCTGTTTTTGGGAGGGGAGCTAGGGACAAGTAATCTAAGCATAAAAATAGCATGGAAACATGAAAAAAAGACATGGAAACAAGAGAAAAACTGAGCATGCAATCTCACCCCAAAACAAGAAGAAACAAGAAAAAAAAAATCTAGCTAGCAAGGAAGACAAAGAGCAAAACACATGGAACCATGGAAACAACAAAGGAGAACATGCTAGCTATGGAAAAGAACCATAAAAACGAAATTTTTAAAGGGAGAAGAGGACTTAGCTTGGGCACTTGGCTCTTGATACCAATTGAAGAGAAACAACCCTCCAAAGGTGAGGCTTTGTTCCTCTAGACTAGATCTAGACCAAGGGGAGCCTTCTTCTCTTTCCTAAGCTTGGGAGTCTTTCAATGGTGGCCAAGAGAGAGAGGGAGGGCGCCAGACTGAGGTGTGGACGAGAGGGCCCAAGGAGGTGGCGGCGCCGGCAAGCCCAAGAAGACCCTCCTTGGGGGTTCCTTGGCCGTGAAGAGCAAAGACCGAATGTGTTCTTGTGGTTCGAATGATGAGTATGAGATTTGATGAGAAGGAAGAGATTTGGAAGATGTTTGAGTTGATAGAATTAATTGGATGCCTTAGGGGAGGTTTACTCTACCCAAGGTAATGTTCCAATTCTATATCTTCAACTAAATGAACAAGGAAGCCAAGGAGTGGCTTATATAGTTCTAGGGTTTTGGTGGACTAGGAGCCCATATGCAAATGGGTCCACACGCCCACAAATAAAAGGAAACTCTAATAGGCCTTAGTGAGTTAAAGCCCATATGCAAATGGCTCTTCACACTCACTAAGGCAAAGCTAGAATTATGAAACTAAATAACCAAAATAGAAAGGGGATAAAAGCCTTAGAGGCTTGGATATAGACGCGCGTATAAATGCCTTGGAATCGAAGCATGGTCGATGCTTGAGTGTTGTGGCATTGATGCGCCGGCTTCTTGGTGGTCAAGGTCTTGAATCCTTGTTGATGGGTGGTTGACACTCATCAAGTGGTGCATTAGTGAGCTTAGATTTAAGAGTGGCAAAAGCGGCCTCTTGAGTGTGTCCCCCCACGTGAAGATCACACCCTTCTTTGTGAGTTCGGTGAGAGGAGTAGCTAAGGTGCTAAAATCTCGCATGAACCGACGATAGAAGCCGGCTAGGCCAAGGAAGCTACGGACTTGAGTCATAGTAGTAGGTGTAGGCCATTCATGAATAGCCTTCACCTTCTCCTCATCCACTCTCAAGCCATCTTTGCATACTACATATCCAAGAAATACCACATGATCCGAGCAAAAGTGGCACTTCTTGAAGTTAGCATACAACTTCTCTTTCCTTAGGACCTCAAGGACCTTTCTAAGATGACCAACATGCTCATTAAGATCATGGTTGTATACTAAAATGTCATCAAAGTATATGACCACAAACTTACCTAGAAAGGGCCTTAGAACATTGTTCATAAGCCTCATGAATGTACTAGGAGCGTTGGTTAGACCAAAGGACATTACCATCCATTCGTATAAGCCATACTTTGTTTTGAAGGTTGTTTTCCACTCATCTCCTTCTTGCATACGAATCTGATGGTAACCACTCTTCAAGTCTATCTTAGAAAAGACACTTGCACCATGCAACTCGTCAAGCATGTCATCTAGCCTAGGAATAGGGTGGTGGTACTTGATAGTAATGTTGTTGATTGCTCGACAATCAACACACATTCTCCAAGTGCCATCCTTCTTAGGCACTAGAATGACCGGGACTGCACAAGGGCTAAGACTTTCCCTCATAGCCCTTGTCAAGCAAGTCTTGCACTTGACGTTGCAACTCCTTAGTCTCCTCGGGGTTGGCCCTATAGGCAGCCCGGTTAGGTATTGTTGCCCCCGGTATGAAGTCAATTTGATGCTCAATACCTCTCACCGGCGGCAACCCACTCGGGACTTCATCTTGGAAGAGATCATCGAACTCTTCCAAGAGGTGAGCCACGACCTTAGGGAGTTGTTCAATGTCCGATGAGGCAAACAAGGTGTCTTTAAACATGAATAGAAAACACACCTCGCCCTCATTGACAGCTCGAATAACTTCCTTAGACTTAGCTAAGAGCAAATGATTAGAAGCCCCTTGGTTGATACCAATGGCTAGCTTTTTGCCCTTAGTTTGCTCACTTGCCTTCCTTTGCTCCCTAGCCATATGATCAGCCATAATCTCATGGGGAGTCAAAGGGTGTAGGGTGATCCTCTTGCCATTCATCAAGAAAGTGTACTCATTGGACACTCCTTGATGAACGACACCCCGATCAAACTGCCAAGGTCTTCCTAAGAGGAGATGACATGCGGTCATGGGCAAGACATCACACACAACCTCATCCACATATCCTCCTATGGAAAACTGAATGGTGGCTTGGTCCTTGACCTTAAGGGGAGTGTTGGAATTCAGCCAACAAAGTGTGTAGGGTTGCGGGTGAGGAGTGGTCAATAGATTGAATCTACTCACCACTTCTTGATCAATTATGTTGCAACAAGAGCCACCATCAATGATGACACTACACACTTTCCCCCTAATAGTGCACCGAGTGTGAAATAGCATTTCACGCTGGATAGGCACATTAGGACTCTCCAAGGCGATCAATGCTTTCTTAACCACAAAGCACTCACCCTCGGCTGCCACCACATGAAGCTCCTCGGCCTCTTCTTCCCTATCCTCAACAACTTCTCCTTGGCACTCATCCTCGGACTCGTAGTCCCCTAGAGTGTTAAGGAGAACTTGCTTCTTGGTAAGGCAATCTCGGGCCATATGACCTCTTCCAAGACACTTAAAACACTTAAGGTCTCTAGTTCGTCCCTCCCCCCTTTGGGGTTGTGGTGGAGGTCGAACTGGAGCATCCCTCCTAGGATGACTTTGAGAGTCATGCCTTGGTTCTAAGCGTCTCAGAGTGGCTTGGGACGGGTTGCCATTGTTAGAGGTCCAAGGCCGTGTGTTTGCAACTTGGGGGCGCCTTTGAGGAAGGTTCTTATACACGTGGTTAGGGTAATGAAAGACCTCTTCAATGGGCATCCCTCGGATGAAGTGTTACATGTTCACCACAACCCTAAGGTCCGGGTTCAAGCAATTGATAAACTTGGAGATAATATAACCCTCAAGGAATTTAAGTCCGGATCTAAAAACCAAGGTCCTTAGTTCCTTATAAAATTCATCCGGGGACTTACTTCCTTGTCTCAATTGCTCAAACCGAGCATGGACTCTCTCATTGTAATCATCCGGTACAAACCGGTTTCTTATGGCAGCCTTGAGCTCGTCTTGATGAGTGCCAAACACCCATCAACAAGGACACTCAAGCTAGGCCCGGTGACTAGGGCCCGAGCCTGACCCATCTCAGAGTAGCCAAGACGCCGACGCCTCAATGCCATGACAATCAAGCATCCGATGCTTCGAATCCAAGGCATTCAAGCGCGCGTCCCTATCCAAGCCTTTATGGCTCTTATCCCCTTTTCCCATTTTGTCAATTAATTCATGTTAGTGCCTTTCTATTTTGGGTTTATTTATGCATTTCCTTTTATTGGTGGGCGTGTGGACCCATTTTCCAATGGCTCCTAGTCCACCCAACAACCCTAGACGATTTAAACCCCTTGTTGTCTTTCTTTGCAAACTAAGGTCTCCAATTATTTTCTATCAACTCAAGCATTCAATCTCTCTCTCTCTCTCTCTCTCTCTCTCTCTCTCTCTCTCTCTCTCTCTCTCTCTCTCTCTCTCTCTCTCTCTCTCTCTCTCTCTCTCTCTCGAATCAACCAACAAATCTAAGGCCACGTTCGTTTCGATCAAGGAACCTCCAAGGGAGGTTCCCTTGGTCTCCTTGCCGGCGCCACCCTCCAGCCCAAGCTCCGGCCAGTCCACCCCTCCATCCGGCGTCTCCTCTCCCTTGGCTGCCGTCTTGAGCCCTCAAGGACCTTACGAGGTCGTCCCCTCACAAGGAGAAGGAAGTCTTCTCTTGGCTTAGTCTAGATCGAGCTACTTGGAAAGAAAAGCCTCACCTTGGAGGTTTGATTCTCATCAATTGGTATCAAGAGCCAAGGACTAAGCTAAGCCCTCTTCTTCTCTTTATTTTCAGTTTTTATCATGCTTAGCTTCCTTTTGTTTGCATGAAGACTTGGTGTTTATGTTCATGATGAGGTTTGAGCCCACTTGGGACCGCCTTCACTTGGTCTGCCTCAAGTCGGCGATCGGTTTGAGCCCACCTGGCATGTGGAATGCACCTTGTATCACCAATTGAGCTACAACCCAATTGGTGATACAAGGTGCATTCCACATGCCCTTGTATCAAAGGTCGGGGGTTCGATCCCCCCCGACAGCAACCCACCTGGTGTAGCCTCGCGCTTACCAGGAGACGGGTTCGGGTGTACGGTCTGCAGACCTGGGGAGGGTTGAGCGCCAGCGGTCTGATCACCGACTCGAGGCAGACCGTGGGCTGGGCCGCTGGGTCAGATCGCCGACTTGAGGCAGGCCAAGTGAAGGCAGTCCCAGGTGGGCTCAAACCTCATCATAAAAGTGCACTTTTTTGATGAGGAACCAGCCCACTACAAGAACCGCATGACCCCTTCTCGGTCAACCATGCGACCCCGTGGACCGACCCCTGATCAGGTGGTCTGCAGACCAGTGACTCCAACCCCTCTCAGTTGAACCTCTGTGAGCACCAACCCCTTCCCAGGGTGACACAAGCACAAGGGCCTGTGGGTTGCTAGCGGGGGGAATCGAACCCCCGACCCTTTAACATGCAGCTTTCGCAATACATGTTACCAATTGCGCTGTAACACAATTGGCCCGATCTAGACGCCACTATGGCGACGGTACCTGCAGCTCAATTGATTATTGTTGATCATATGCTATCATCTTCAAGTGTTTGTTGACCTCTACAAGCCCCATCCCAAGCTTGATATCCTACAAGACCTTGATTGCCTAAACACATTCCATATCATTGGCAACTTGATCATGTGTTTATGAGTATTAGTAGAACAAGCTAGGAATGACATTGCTTTGTTGAGTCTTCTAAACACATTTCCTTGTGTCTTCATTGTGTATCTTTATTGTGACTTCTTTCTTGATATCTTGAGTCCAATTGTGTGTCTTCTTTGAGCTCAATTCCAAGCTTCCAAACACATAGTCTAGCTCAATCAAATTGAATTGCCAATATCTAAGTCCAAGAGCTACTCACTTTGGTTTGTGTTGTCTAACTTCACCAATGCTTATATGAAGTTTTTGTCCCTCTCAAGGCAGCTCTACACTCCATAAGCTTGCATCGAATCAACAAGAGAGTGAGTGATCAAACACACGAGTGTAAACACTTGTGAGGTTGTTTTGATTTCACTAACCCTAACATGTTTCTTGAAGTTTGTTGATTATGTCTTATAAAGGAAGTCCACCACATGGAGGGTCCGAACCAATGGCACCCGAGTTGTTCAACATGCTCAAGGCCATGTCGGACAACCTTGCTATCTTGTTACCAATTGCGCTGCAACACAATTGGCCCGACCGTACACCCCACTGTGGCGACGGTCCCTGCAGCTCAATTGGTGATACAAGGTGCATTCCATGTGCCCTTGTATCAAAGGTCGGTGGTTCGATCCCCCCCCCGACAACAACCCACCTGGTGTAGCCCCGCGCTTACCAGGAGATGGGTTAGGGTATACGGTCTGTAGACCTAGGGAGAGTTGAGCACCAACGGTCCGATCGCCGACTCGAGGCAGACCGTAGGCTGGGCCGCTGGGTCAGATCGCCGACTTGAGGCAGACCAAGTGAAGGCGGTCCCAGGTGGGCTCAAACCTCATCATAAAAGTGCACTTTTATGATGAGGTTTGAGCCCACCTGGGACCGCCTTCACTTGGTCTGCCTCAAGTCGGTGATCTGACCCAACAGCCCAACCCACGGTCTGCCTCGAGTCGGCTATCGGACCACTAGCGCTCAACCCTCCCCAAGTTTGTAGACCGTACACCCCAACCCGTCTCCCAGTAGGCACGAGGCCTTGCTGAGTGGGTTGCTGCTGGGGGGAATCGAACCCCCAACCTTTGATACAAGGGCAAATCCATGCACACTTGTATCACCAATTGGGCTGCAGCTCAATTGGTGATACAAGTGTGCATGGATTTGCCCTTATATCAAAGGTTGGGGGTTCGATTCCCCCCAGCAGTGATGCGGGAGCATCCAAGACTTCAACCAAGGTGCCCACAAGAGGAGGTGGGCCACTCACAAGAGCTCAAGCCAAGCTCATGCAAGAAGAGTTCGAGAACTTGGCTAGCCAACATGTCTCAAGGGAACCCGCCCAAGTTGAAGACTTCACCGAGACGAAGCTAACGACGTTGGTGACCTTTCAAGCCAAGCCGAGCCAAGACGAACAAAGCACTCAAGGGTTGGAGGGCCCTGACTCGGCCTGAAACTCGGCCGGGTCTGGGGCCGAGTTTCCCTCAGTTAACCTGACTCGGCCTGAAACTCGGCCGAGTCTGGGGCCGAGTTCCCTCAGTTAGCCTCCTTTTTGTCTCGGTTCTTGTTGGGCTTTTATGGGTCGCCCCCTTAGCCTATTTAAGACATTTAGCTTCCTTTGTAACTCAGTTTTTCCCATGTTATGAACCTTGCTTTATGCATTATGAAGATTGAGAGCTCCATGGGAGTGTTTTCTCAAAGTTGATTCAAACTTGCTAGGTTGCTCTTGCGTTGTGTCAATTTCGTCTATGATCTTGGTGCTCCAAGGCTTCACTCGCCTCCTTCTCTTGCTCTTTGGACACGTCCATCGTTGTGGGAGATTGTAGAAGGAAAGGTCGTTTGTGCACATTGGTTTGGTTATTGGCGACATTGTTTGCCAAGGGTCTCTCCATTGCATCTTTCGGTTGTTCCTATATCCTTGTTTATTTCTTTGTTTCTTCTCATTTGCTAACTTGTTTCCTTTGTGTTTCTCTTGTTTCCACCTCCATCTTCCATTCGAGTCTCTTGGCGTCTAGATCGGGCCACTCGCGGCTAATCCCCGCATCAAATTGGTATCAGAGCCATCTCGACGCCGAGCCACCACCACTCAGCCGAGCCACCACCTTGGTTAGCTCCTTTGAGCCTTCTTTCCATTTCTTGTGTTCTTCTTGTGTTTTTCTTGCTTTGTTGTTTCTAGTCTTGTTTTGCTTGTGCTTGTGTATTTGTGGACTTTGCTTGCTTGATATTGCCATCACCATTTCAAAAAACCCAAAAAGAAAGCCCTACCAACAAGCCTCGCAAAATCTAAACAAAAAAAACCAAAAAAAAAAAACATCCGGCGACCGGACCACCCTCCGCCGCCTTGTCCACCGCCTTGCCACCACCACCACCAAGCAGCCACCACCACCAGCCCATCCGTGCCCAGCTGTGCCATGTCCCTTGAGTGTTTGAATCTTGAAGCTTAAAGTGTGCATGTGATTTTGTGCAATTTTGGCATAAGACCACATTGCTTTCTATCTTTCACTCTTTGGTTGTCTTAGTTAGATTGGGAAAGTGCCAAAATCAACCCTTTGCAGCCTTGTATGTGGAAGAGAGCTTGAAAGCTACCTATTGCTATTAGTGGCAAGTATCCAAGCTTCTTTCTCCCCTCTCTCCATTTCGGCCCACACCTTTTTAGCCTCCAAAATCAGCATTTTCTTTGCTTCAAGGAGGTCCAAGTCAACACAAAGAGAAGAAAGGAGAAGCCTATTTTCGGCCACCCACTATACCCACACAAATCAGCCCATTTCTTCCAAAACCAAGGGAAGCCAAGAAAAGAAAACCAAGAGAAGGGAAAGAAAGTCAGCAAAAAAAAAAAAAAAACTAGATCAAAAAAAAAAAGGAAGAAGAAAAGAAAGACAAATGTGTATGTGTTTATTGTTGCTTTCTCTTGATATCATTAAGTGTTCTTGAAGACTTGATCACCCTAGCCCAAGCTTGATACCCTACTCACCTTGCCTAAACACATTTCATATCATTGGCAATTGTTCACAAGTCATGAGCATTGGTATTACATGCTAGATATAACATTGCTTTGTTGGGTCTTCTAAACACTTTTTCATTGAGTCTTCTTGTGTGATCGTATTGAGTCCAATTGTGTTTGAGCTTCCATTGTGTGTCCCTTGGGCTCATTTCCAAGTCCAAACACATATTTTAGTTCCACCCAATTGCATTGTCATTCTCTATGATCCAAGAGTTATTCTCACCTTTGGTTTGTGTTGTCTAAGTTCACCAAGTTCTATTGAAGATTTTGTCTCTCTCAAGGCAACCTTACATTCCAAAGCTTGTATCGAATCAACAAGAGAGTGAGTGATCAAACACACGAGTGATCAAACACTTGTGAGGATTGTTTTGTTTTCACTAACCCTAATTTGTTTTCTTTGAGTTTGTTGATCATGGCTAATGAAGGTGATGAAACCCCATCAACCGAAGAAGGGTCCCCCGTGGTGATCCCCGAGATGTTCACCATGCTTAAGACGATGTCGGACAACCTCGTCCAATTGACCCACCGGATTGGAGCATTGGAGGCAAGGCCGACCGCACCCATATCCGTGCCCCTAGGCTCCAACCTCGAGCCGGGAGGACCTTCCAACACCGTGCCTCTCCAAGCGCACCAAGTGCCCGCGGCCACCACTTCCCCTGGGCAAGGAGGGAGACCTTTTGCTCCTAACCCTTTTAATAGATTTCAGGGGTCAAGGCGCACCTATCGTGAGGAGCCAAGACGTGGCTATTATGAGGATCCAAGGCGTACCCATGAAGAGGAAGAGGAATGGGAAGATGAAGAATGGGAGCCTATGCCCCGTCGTGGCTACCTAGGAAGAGGAGGTCGAGAACCCGAGCAAGATGGTATTGGCAAAATCAAAGTGAAGATCCCATCCTTTGAAGGCAAATGTGATCCGGATGTGTACATGGATTGGGAGACAAAAATCGAACAAATTTGGAGTTGCCACAATTTTCCCGAGCACAAGAAGGTACAACTCGCCACCCTTGAATTCAATGGTTATGCACTAATTTGGTGGGATAACCTTGTGAAAGAAAGGAGACGAGCCCTTGATCCAGCCGTGGTCACATGGGACCAAATGAAAGCCATGATGAGAGCTCGTTTCGTGCCACAACACCATGCACGAGAGCTAAGACAAAGACTAGAGAATTTGAAGCAAGGGTTCATGAGTGCCGAAGAGACCTACAATGCTATGCAAGTTGCTATGGTTAGGGCCAACGTGGATGAAGATGAAGAGACCACCATGGCTAGGTACCTTCGAGTCCTTAATTCTCAATTGGCTAATGAAATAGATATGTTCCCATATGCTACCATGACAGAATTGCTCCACTTAGCCGTCAAAATTGAGAAGAGAAATAAGGGTAGGTACCAAGGAGGAAGAATGCAAAGTGGGATGCCCAACTCTTGGAAGGGTCCAAATCAAAACCGAGGCTACCAACCCTATGGAAGAGAGCCTTTTCAAGCAAAGGATAAGGGGCAACCATCCAAGCCTCATTGGGAGCAAGGAGGGCCAAAGAAGAATGTTCAACCAACACCCTCCGCACCAAGCCCAAGGCCAGCCGTGGCCTCCAATGGCCCCAAAGGGAGTACTTCTAACCCTCCCACTAGAGCTAGAAGAGACATTGTGTGTTATAAATGCCAAGGTAGAGGTCATGTTGCTAGGGAATGTCCTAACACTAGAACTCTCATGATTAATTCCCTAGGACTTTATGAATCTGAATCTGAATGTGATGATGAGCATGATGTTTGTGATGATGATAAGCTGCATGACAATGATTTGGATGATGAGAATGAAATTGAGTATGAGCATGGTGAGTCATTGATTGTTAGGAGAACTATGCATGTGAAACCGGCTCCATGTGAAGATAATCAACGAGAAAATTTGTTTCATACTCGTTGTTTGGTAAAAGGCAAGGTGTGTAATATGATCATAGATGGAGGAAGTTGTTGTAATATTGCTAGTTCTGAAATGGTTCAAAAATTACAACTTCCTACAATTCGTCACCCTAGGCCTTATAGATTGCACTGGATGAATGATTGTGCTGAATTGAGGGTTACCAAGCAAGTTAAGGTCACTAGGGCACTATGAAGATACTATTTTGTGTGATGTAGTGCCTATGCAAGCTTGTCATATCTTACTAGGTCGTCTGTGGCAATATGATAGGAAGGTGACGCATGATGGTCTAACCAACCGCCATTCCTTCACCTTCAATGGAAAATCTATTGTGCTCAAGCCTATGACGCCATCTCAAGTGGCAAAGGAGTATGAGAAGAGAAAGGCCATGGGAAGGGAAGAGGAGAATGTGAAGGAGGGGAAGGCTTCGGAAACCCAATCACCATCCATGACCAAACCGAGCCAAGCTTTAGCCACCCAACCTTCAAGGGTCTTAGTAGCATCCAAGAGTGAGCTACAAGGTATGTACCTACCCCTAGACACCACCCTTATGCTCTTGTGCAAAGAACTAACCATGCTAAGTGAAGAGGACAAGGCTACACTACCCCCTAGAATCCAAGCCCTTCTTGAGGAGTTTAGTGATGTGTTTCCGGATGAGATACCCCATGGCCTACCCCCATTGAGAGGCATAGAGCACCAAATTGACCTTATCCCCGGTGCCACCCTACCCAATAGGCCCGCTTATAGGATGAACCCTAAGGAGAGCCAAGAGATCCAAAACCAAGTGCAAGAACTCCTAGATAAGGGTTATGTGCGAGAGAGCCTATCACCTTGTGCCGTGCCGGTCCTACTTGTGCCTAAGAAGGACAACACATGGCGGATGTGTATTGATTGTAGAGCCATCAACAACATCACCATCAAGTACCGCCATCCCATTCCTAGGTTGGACGACATGCTAGATGAGCTCTATGGTGCCACCATCTTCACAAAGATTGATCTAAGGAGTGGATACCATCAAATCCGGGTGAAGGAAGGAGACGAATGGAAAACAGCCTTCAAGACGAAGTTTGGGCTCTATGAGTGGCTTGTAATGCCATTTGGTTTGACAAATGCTCCCTCTACTTTTATGAGACTAATGAATTATATTTTGAGGAACTATATTGGGAAATTTGTTGTAGTATACTTTGATGACATTCTTATCTATAGCAGGACCCAAGAGGAGCATGAGAGACACATAAGGGAAGTCCTTTCTACTCTTAGAGTAGAGCGCTTGTATGCCAACTTGAAGAAATGTGACTTTTACACTAGTGAGGTCATTTTTCTTGGTTTTGTAGTGAGTACACAAGGGCTGCAAGTGGATGAAGAGAAGATCAAGGCAATTCAAGATTGGCCAACACCGACTTCCATTAGCCAAGTGAGGAGCTTCCATGGACTAGCGAGTTTTTATAGGAGATTTGTCAAGGACTTTAGCACCATTGCTGCCCCCTTGACCGAGATTACAAAGAAAAACAGTCCATTCAAATGGGAGGAAGCCCAAGAAAGAGCATTCAACAACTTGAAGGAGAAGCTAACCCAAGCACCGTTGCTAGCTCTCCCGGATTTCACACGGCCCTTTGAAGTGGAATGTGATGCTAGTGGGATTGGCATTGGAGGAGTGCTCATGCAAGAAGGTAAGCCTATTGCCTTTTTTAGTGAAAAATTGAAAGGTGCATGTCTAAACTACTCTACATATGACAAGGAACTTTATGCATTGTTCGGAGTACTTAAGACATGGCAACATTACCTATGGCCTAGAGAGTTTGTTTTGCATACCGATCATGAGTCTTTAAAACACTTTAGGAGTCAAGATAAACTTGATAGGAGGCATGGTAGATGGATGAAATTTATTGAGACTTTTCCCTATGTGATCAAGTACAAAAAAGGGAAAGACAATGTAGTTGCCGATGCACTTTCTAGGAGACATGCATTACTCACCACATTAGACTCTAAGGTTCTAGGATTTGGATACATAAAAGAGTTATATGTGGATGATGTGGATTTTGGTGATATTTACAAGCATTGTGTGCTAAAAGGTTCATTGGATAAGTATTACTTGTTTGATGGATTCTTGTTCAAAGTTGATAAAGTGTGCATACCTCGATGTTCCCTTCGATTGTTGCTTGTTGAGGAAGCCCATAGGGGTGGATTGATGGGACATTTTGGGAGGGACAAAACACATCACATGCTGCATACTCATTTCTTTTGGCCACACATGCTTAGGGATGTTGAGCACCTAGTGAAGAGGTGTTTGGATTGTTTGAAGGCTAAGTCTAGGCTAAAGCCCCATGGATTGTATAGCCCTTTGCCCGTTCCTACAGCCCCTTGGGAGGACATATCGATGGATTTTATTGTAGGATTGCCTAGGACTAAGAAGGGGAGAGATTCGATCTTTGTGGTTGTTGATCGCTTCTCTAAGATGGCTCACTTCATAGCTTGCCATAAGACCGATGATGCACCCAATGTAGCTAGCCTTTTCTTTAGGGAGATTGTTAGGTTGCATGGTGTACCTAGGACTATAGTAAGTGACCGGGATGTGAAGTTCCTTAGCTCATTTTGGAAGACACTTTGGAGCAAGCTAGGAACTAGGTTATTGTTCTCTACATCTAGTCACCCCCAAACCGATGGTCAAACGGAGGTGACTAATAGGACCTTAACCACCATTCTTAGAGCCATTATTAGGAAGAATCTCAAGGCTTGGGAAGATGCCTTACCACATGTGGAGTTTGCTTATAATAGAATCATCCATTCCTCCACCCAATTGACCCCCTTTGAGTGTGTTTATGGTGTGAATCCTTTAACCCCACTTGATCTTACCCCCTTCCCCATGAAGGATAGAGAAAGCTTTGATGCAGGTAAACATTTGGAGTTCATCAAGGAGCTACATGAGCGCACGAGGGACAAGCTTCATGTCAAGGTGGCGCGCAACGCAGCCAAGGCCAACAAAGGGCGCCGCCACTTGGTGTTTCAACCCGGAGATCTTGTGTGGGTGCATTTGAGGAAGGAGAGTTTTCCCGAGAAGCGCAAGTCCAAGCTTTCACCAAGAGGAGATGGCCCCTTCAAAGTACTACGCCGTGTTGGAGACAATGCTTACGTCTTGGAGCTACCGGACGATTATGGAGTTAGCCCCACATTCAATGTCGCCGACCTCACCCCATATCTCTCCGAGGAGGAAGACGATGATTCGAGGTCGAATCCTTTTCAAGAAGGGGTGAATGATGCGGGAGCATCCAAGACTTCAACCAAGGTGCCCGCAAGAGGAGGTGGGCCACTCACAAGAGCTCAAGCCAAGCTCATGCAAGAAGAGTTCGAGAACTTGGCTAGCCAACATGTCTCAAGGGAACCCGCCCAAGTTGAAGACTTCACCGAGATGAAGCTAACGACGTTGGTGACCTTTCAAGCCAAGCCGAGCCAAGACGAACAAAGCACTCAAGGGTTGGAGGGCCCTGACTCGGCCTGAAACTCGGCCGGGTCTGGGGCCGAGTTTCCCTCAGTTAACCTGACTCGGCCTGAAACTCGGCCGGTTCTGGGGCCGAGTTTCCCTCAGTTAGCCTCCTTTTTGTCTCGGTTCTTGTTGGGCTTTTATGGGCCGCCCCCTTAGCCTATTTAAGACCTTTAGCTTCCTTTGTAACTCAGTTTTTCCCATGTTATGAACCTTGCTTTATGCATTATGAAGATTGAGAGCTCCATGGGAGTGTTTTCTCAAAGTTGATTCAAACTTGCTAGGTTGCTCTTGCGTTGTGTCAATTTCGTCTATGATCTTGGTGCTCCAAGGCTTCACTCGCCTCCTTCTCTTGCTCTTTGGACACGTCCATCGTTGTGGGAGATTGTAGAAGGAAAGGTCGTTTGTGCACATTGGTTTGGTTATTGGCGACATTGTTTGCCAAGGGTCTCTCCATTGCATCTTTCGGTTGTTCCTATATCCTTGTTTATTTCTTTGTTTCTTCTCATTTGCTAACTTGTTTCCTTTGTGTTTCTCTTGTTTCCACCTCCATCTTCCATTCGAGTCTCTTGGCGTCTAGATCGGGCCACTCACGGCTAATCCCCGCATCAAGCAGCAACCCACTCAGCAAGGCCTCGTGCCTACTAGGAGACGGGTTGGGGTGTACGGTCTATAGACCTGGGGAGGGTTGAGGGCCAGCGGTCCGATCGCCGACTCGAGGCAGACCGTGGGCTGGGCCGCTGGGTCAGATCGCCGACTTGAGGCAGACCAAGTGAAGGCGGTCCCAGGTGGGCTCAAACCTCATCAGTTCATCTTCCTTTTGCTTCTTATTTGCTTGAGCTTCCTTGTTGTTCCATGGTGTTTTTGTGTTCAGTTTTTTTTACTTTCCAACATGATTTTTTTTTTTTGCATGATGAAATTGTGTTGAGTTTAGTTACTCTTTGTTTTCCCCCCAAAAACGCACCAAAAACCAAAGAAAAACATTTCTCCGCCGCCCACCACCACCTCCGGCAACCGGACCACCACCCCTGCCACCGTAGCACCACCCACCATCACCCCTACTGCCGCCCCACCCCTACCCCCAGCCGGCCTTTTGTGCATATTTGCTCCATTTTGAATTCCCCCCCCCCCCCCCCCCCCTCTTGCTTATACCTTGTACTTGGAGGACCACACCCACTTTCTCCCCTTGTCCTTTTTGTCTCCTTTTGTCTATAGTGGGTAAAGGACACTGTGTACCTTCTTGGCTGATTTGGTTAGTGGGAGGATGACAATGGAGCCTCCTTAGTGGTACCCACATAGTGCCGAAAATAGTATTGGCAAAGGGCACCTTCTTTCTTACATTCTCTAGCCTTGCCCCCCCCCCCCCCCCCCAAAAAAAAGGGGCCTTGGCATGTCCAAACAAAACCCTTGTTTCCACCACTTCCCAAAAGCAAACAAAAATTGTTTTGGCTCTACTTTCTTTTCCAAGATACATATGTGTACATTTCGGCCTTGCCTCTCTTTACATTAGAAAAAGCCAACAAAGTTCAAGAAAAACGGCTATTAAGACCCGAAAAAAAAAAAAGAGCAAAAAACGAAAAGAGGATTACAAAGGCAAGGTCACGTTTTCTTGTTTCTATTTTGTTCGGTTGGGCCACAACCATTGGTGGGCTCTCCCACCCTCACTTGGAAACTTGGGCCACTAAGCCCGTCCCCCCATGTTCCTCTAGCCCTTTGCCATGACTACTTCACTCATTGGGTCCTTTCGGTGGCCGAATTGATACTCCCATTAGGCTTGTCATCCTAGGTGTAAAAATGGACTTTACTACTTAGCCTAGAGGATACAAGTTTGGCATGGGTTGAATGTGCATTGGTTCCACCCAATTCTCAAGTTACATGCAATACTCCACCTTGCCTCTCCTTGTTTGAGCCTTTACCTTTGTGTGTTGATGTGCCTTAGACACCATTTCCTTATCTTCCCTCTTAAGATTACTTTACTTGTTCCTTGTGAATTGGTTACTTGGTTTGCTTTGTGGCCTCTTGTAGGTGAGTTCACACATGGAGGATCCCTTGGATGCCGGCAATAGGAGCCCTCGAAGCTCCACACCCACACTCTCCCCCACGTCTTTTGCGGCTAGGCTCGCCGAGGAAAGCCAAGCCAAGGAGGCATCCGCCGAGGCGTTGCGCGCGGCCCACACCGAGATGGCTACGCTCCGTCACGAGAAGGAGGTCGCCGACGCGCGCATGGCCGCCCTCGAGCTTAGCTTGGCCACCATTGCCGCTGGCCCTTAACCAACGCTCCAACCGTGGCACCGCAGCAGCCCGCGCCCATCTACACCGGCGCCTCATCACATGGCTCGGTGGAGCCGTCCCATGAGCACATGGCGCATGCCCGGGGCAAGGGGCCGATGCACCCTTCACCGCCTTCCGATGCCCGGGTCTTTGCCGAGCGCTTGCCACCGCCCCGAGAGTCGAGCTACTACGGCCACCAATCGGCGCGCGCCGATTCCCGAGGCCATCATGATGCTCGGCCGCTGCCGGGCCGGCATCTCCACCACCCCGCAGCCCCCTTTGATGGTGAGCCATATCCACGCGCCAACCGGGCCCCCGCCGGTGATGCCCTAACCAACCCCCGATATAGGTATGGCAATTTTGAGGGCTATGATGACGGAGATGACGCATTTAGGGCCCATGAGGAAGATGACGTGTTTGATGACGTCTTCCCCGAGCCATTTGAGGATGACCCCTCGACCGACTTGCCCACCGCCGGCGCCCTTTGGATCGTCGTGACCCACAATGGCTCCCTCCACCGCCGGCTGGCTTCCGAGGCCGTGGGCAAGCGGCCCGCCAATTCCATGACTGCCGCGATCCGGCCGGGCCCGTGCAACACTTTGGCCAACGTCGGGAGATCAAGGTCCGCATCGAGCCTTTTGCGGGGGAATACGACGCAGCCAAATTCCTTGATTGGAAGCAAGCCACGGAGTATGCCCTCAATCATTGCCAATATGAGGATTATGAGCGGGTTGAGATTGCCACGCTCCAATTCACCGGCCATGCCCGTGCTTGGTGGTTCCGCTTCACCACCGAGAGAGAGAGGCACCGCTTACCGCCGGTCGTGGCTTGCAACGAACTCATCTATGCCATTACCAAGCGGTATGTTCCGGAGGACTACCTTGAGCACATGCACCTCCAAATTGCCCTAGCCCGCCAAGGCACCCGCACATCGCTTGAGTTCTTTGCCGAGCTTGAGGAGCTCATCCACAAGGCCGGCGTGTCCACCACCCCCGCCTCCTCCGAGGCCTCGATGTGGACATTCGTGAGCCAGATCCTACTCCCCATTCGGGATATCAACACTCTCACCCACACGGCCATAGAGATCTACAATAAACAACAACGGAAGAAGAAGGCCGCTTGGGCCCGCTCGCAGCCGCCTCGGGTCTCCACCGCTCCTAGCTCCTCCTTTGGTTTTCCCTCGGCCGCCGTTGTTGCCCCGCAGCCGCGCACCGGGCCCGCTTCAGCCCCGCCCACCTCAACCGATGCCGCCGGCGCCGCTCGGTTGCGTGATCCACCCCGTGGGCCGACTCTCGGCACGCGTGCCCCGGCCCCCACGTTCGAGCGGTCTAGCGATCGTGCTTGCTTCAAGTGTGGCGGCCGTGGCCACATCCAACGGGATTGCCCCAATGCCAAGCGGGTCTTGTTCACCGCCACAAGTGGGTATGAATCCTTTGATGACGAAGAGGAGGCCCCAGAGGACGAGCATGAGGCCTCTACGGAGGGCATTTATGAGAACTATGATTGCGTCCCCCTTGAGTATGGAGTCGCCGCCCCCTTGAGCTTGGTGACTCGCCGTGTGCTCTCGATCCACGAGGGTGACACAAAGGACCAACGGGAAAGTCTCTTTCACACTCGATGCCTCATGGGTACTTCCTCCCTTAGTGTGATCATCGATGGCAGGTCATGTGCCAACTTTGTCAATGCGCGCGTGGTCAAGCATCTACATCTTCCCACCACGGCTCATCCTTATCCTTATAGCCCCCAAGGCCTTGGTGACGGTAAAGGTGATGTGGTGGCTAGGCAATGCCACATTGCTTTTTCCATTGGCTCCTACTTTGATCAAATTTTGTGTGATGTGATTTCTATGGATGTCACTCACATTTTACTAGAAAGGCCTTGGCACTTTGATAGGAGGGTGATCCATGATGGCTTACTCAATACCTTTGTCTTTGTCCATGAGGGGATGCGGATCACTCTCTTGCCTATGTCTCCACGAGAGGTTCTTGAAGATCAAATCGAGAGAAATCGGCTCAAGTCCTTTGAAGCTCACGATCCCTTAGCGGCCCACACCCTAGTCAAGGCGCCCTCCTTCGACCCCGCGCCAACAGCCGTATCCCCTCGCGCGGCCCACATGCCGACTTCCTCCGGCCAGCCGGCGGCATGTGCACCCACGGCTGCCCTCCAAGGGCGTTGCAAGCACCGCACTCTTTTGGCTCGTCGCCACGGCCTCCCGCCGACACCTCTTGATGGGATCCCTTATTCCACCTTGGTGCTTCCCTTTGACCACCCCATCATGAGAGGCGTGGCCTTGCGTCTCCATTGGCCGCCGACATCACTACCGCCGGGGGCCACGCCCTTGCCACACTACCAAGGAGACCGACCGCCCCTCAAGGAGCTCTCACCGCTCGGCCTTCATACGGCATTTGCCCTCTTGTGGATGCATGCACATGGAATGGCCCTTGTGGACCCTTACCCCAATGACGAGTGGTGCACGACGGATCGAGACAAGATTGTCAACATCTTGTCTCCGAGGTATGGGTTTTCCTCTCCTCATCATGCTTATACTTTCTTGCTTCATATTCCTTTGTCTTTGCATGCACCCGAGACACCCCATAGTCCTCTCTCCCCGGCGTACGCCTCGTTAGATGACCTTGCGTGATGAGTGCCAAACACCCATCAACATGGACACTTAAGGCCCGGGGATGAAGGCCCGAGCCCGACCCTTCTCAGAGTAGCCAAAATGCCATCGCTTCAAATGCCACGACAATCAAGCATCCGATGCTTCGACTCCAAGGCATTCAAGCACGCGTTTCTATCCAAGCCTTTATGGCTTTTATCCCTTTTCCCTTTTTGGCAATTAAGTTATGTTAGTGCCTTTCATTTTTGGATGATTAGGGTATTTATCTAGTGGATGGGCGTTGTGAACGCCGCATGCTTTTAGTCCGCCGCTGATGAGAAACAACCCTCCAAAGGTGAGGCTTTGCTCCTCTAGAAGCTAGATCTAGACCAAGGGGAGCCTTCTTCTCCTTCCTAGATGTCGGAACCTTGAAAATGGATCTTGAATGGAGGTGTGCTGCCGGAAACCAAGAGGAACCAAGGTGATGCGGGGATTAGCCGCGAGTGGCCCGATCTAGACGCCAAGTGACTCAAAGGGAAGGTGGAAGATGAAACACAAGAGAATCACAACAAGAACAAGTTAGCAAATGAAACAAGAACAAGAGAAACAAAGGGATATAGAGAGAACCAATTGAATAGGGGTAAGACCCTTGGAGCCCTAAGTTGTCTCCCAAGAACCAAGACCAAATATCAACCAACCCTTCCTTCTACAACCTCACACAACAATGGACGAATCCAAGGAGCACGAGGAGGACGCGTGTGAGGCCTACGAGCACCAATCTTATGGAAGAGATTGACACAACGCAAGGGCAACCAAGCTAGTCGAATCAACACTTGAGAAACACTCCCATGGAGCTCTCATTTTCATTGTGCAAGAAGCAACATAATTTCAGCCAAAGGTTCCTACAAAAGTCAAGCAAGAGGCTTTATATATTCCAAGGGAGCCGGCCCACACATGCCCCAAAAAGGCCCAACTAAAGCCATGAAAGAAAGCCTAAAAACAAAGCCGAAAAACAAGGTTCGGGTGAGGTGCACGGTTTGCATCTTAACCGTGCAGATTGCACCTTAACCGTGCAGAAATCCAGGGGCAAAATTTTGTGTTCTGGTGAGGCGCACGGTTTGCACAAACCGTGCCCTTAACCGTGCAGCCCTCCAGAGAGCAATTCCATGGCTCGTTTTCATTCCTCATCGCATGGCTTGGCTCGGAAGGTCACCAAGGTCCTTAGCATGTGTTCGGTGAGGTCCTCGACGAGGGTCGGCTCCCTTGAGACGTGAAGGCTAACCAAGCTCTTGAGTTCCTCTTGCATACGCTTGGCTCGAGCCCTTGTGAGTGGGCCATCTCCTTTTGGGGGCGTCGTAGGTGAGACCTGGGATGCTCCCGCATCATTCTCCCCTTCTTGGAAAGGATTCGACCTCGAATCAAGCACGTCCATGTCTTCATCTCCCGGCTCGAAGGGCACTTCTCCGGATTTCAGCTTTGAGTGGCTCACAAACTTCACTTCTTGTCCTGAAATCAAAGCACTAGAAACTCCATACAACTCCACAACTTTGTCAATAAAAGAGTTAGTCACATAAGGTGCATTATGAAGCTTAGGGCATGCAATGAATTCAGCTTGCTTAGAGGACTTAGTCATAACAACAATGACAAAATAAGGCCCTCTAGCATGTGCAGACAATTGTAAGAATTTAAGCATAAACCTTCCAATGACTACATGATATCCAAACAAGCATGCACACATTATTCCACTCTTCTTCCTAGACCTATGTACATGCTTAGTGATGCAAGGATCAATATAACACACATGTATGGACATAAAGATCATATTATGAACAAGGTGCATTCCACAAAACAAGTATTGTGCCATAGAACTTTGGTGTATGCATGAGTACCTCGTTCTACAATCTAAAATAGACTTAAGAACATGAGATTCTCCTCCCCTAGGAAACAATTCATATTCAAGCAAAGGGAAAGGAATACGAAAAGTAGAGACAAGTGATACTTCCCTTAGATGTGTCTTCTCCTTTTCAAGGCAAGAATGCGTTTCCTCGACATGCTTAACATCCATGGCATGGACCTCTTCTTGGAGTGAGAATGGTAAGTACGAGGGAACCATAAGTGTTGCATCCATCCAAGGAGTAGCCAAAGAGTTTGGAGAGCTACGCGCAATAGTGGGTCGATGCTTGATCCTTGTAGGCGAAGGAGATGTTTCTACAACGTCCTTTCGTTTTTCCTTTGGCTCAATCTCCTCTCCTTTGGCCATTGGTTCAATAGCAAGAACATCCTCCTTTCTTCTCGGCTTGAATTCCTCAAGCATAGCTTGAATACATGTGATATCTCTAGCTCCGGGAGAAGGGTTAGGAGTACTTCTGTTGGATGCATTAGGAGTGTTGGCTGGGGGACTTAGGCTCGGCGGGGAGGGGCTTGCTCCATATGAGGATGATAGCCTCGGTTTTGGCTACCACTTGAACTTCTTCCTCCTTGGTTCCTAGCCTTAGTTTGTCTCTCAACTTTGATGGTTAAGGGCAGCAATTGTGTGGGGTGTTGAGGCACAAAGCGAGCTCTCATCAAGGCCTTTGCTTCCAAGTTGTCACGGGTGCATCTAAGATTCTTTTCCTTTCTTTCACAAGATTATCCTACCATGTTAGTGCATAACCATTGAATTCAAGGGCGGCAAGTTGTACCTTTTTATGCTCGGGAAAGTGGTGACAACTCCATATTTGTTCAATCTTGGCCTCCCATTCCATGTAGACATATGAATCACATTGGCCTTCAAAAGATGGAATCTTCACCTTGATCTTGACAATGCCATTTTGCTCTTGCTCTCGGCCTCTCCTTGCTTGGTAGCCTCGATGGGGCACTTGCTCCCATTCTTCATCTTCATAGGCTCGCATTGGCTCCTCATGATAGGCACACCTAGGAATTCCCTGAAATTCATTTAAATGGTTAGGAGCATTAAGCTTATCTCTATGCCGACGGAAGTTGGCGGCTATGGGCACTCGGCGCGTCTCTTGGGGCACGACTGCGGGCTTGGGCACTCTTGTCTCCAATGCTACCATCCGATTAGACAAGATAGCAAGGTTGTCCGACATGGCCTTGAGCATGTTGAACAACTCGGGTGCCATTGGTTCGGACCCTCCATGTGGTGGACTTCCTTTATAAGACATAATCAACAAACTTCAAGAAACATGTTAGGGTTAGTGAAATCAAAACAACCTCACAAGTGTTTACACTCGTGTGTTTGATCACTCACTCTCTTGTTGATTCGATGCAAGCTTATGGAGTGTAGAGCTGCCTTGAGAGGGACAAAAACTTCATATAAGCATTGGTGAACTTAGACAACACAAACCAAAGTGAGTAGCTCTTGGACTTAGATATTGGCAATTCAATTTGATTGAGCTAGACCATGTGTCTGGAAGCTTGGAATTGAGCTCAAAGAAGACACACAATTGGACTCAAGATATCAAGAAAGAAGTTACAATAAAGATACACAATGAAGACACAAGGAAATGTGTTTAGAAGACTCAACAAAGCAATGTCATTCCTAGCTTGTTCTACTAATACTCATAAACACATGATCAAGTTGCCAGTGATATGGAATGTGTTTAGGCAATCAAGGTCTTGTAGGATATCAAGCTTGGGATGGGGCTTGTAGAGGTCAACAAACACTTGAAGATGATAGCATATGATCAACAATAATCAATGTCTTCATACAAGAACAAGAACTAGAACAAGAACAAGCCCTTTTCTCTTTTCTTTTTTTTTTTCTTTTTTTTTGGCTTTTGTTTTTCTTTCTCTTTTCTTTCTTTTTCTGATTTTTTTTTTAAAGAATAAAAACGTGCACAACTAAAATAGTACAATAGAAATACAAATGGTCTTGCTTCCTACTTGACTTTTGAAGCAAAAAGATGATATGGCAAATCACAACTTTCTTGGTTTCTTTCCTTGTAATCACACGTGCGCATGCATAATATAAGAGGTAGAAATAGTGTTGGCTGCCCACTTTTTGACTTTCAAAGCAACAAGGATGATAGGACTAATAGTACGTAGGATAGTACAAGAGTTGGTGAGACTTTTGGGGCATGGTACAAGCTGATTTTTAGGGATAAAGTAGATGATGGAGGACCATCCCTACACCAACCACCATTCGGGCCCATGACAAGGAGCCAAGCTAGACGTCTCCAAGATGAGCTAGCTGTGATTATACATCAAGCCCCGGTGGAGGTTCCAACGGCCACATCCAAGACCTTCTCGGTGACAAGGGTTTATAGTGGTTGAGTGTATGGCTTGTATACACCTTCCACTATTGGAAACTTTCTCTTTTTAGCATGTTTCAGCCGTGAGGGCTATCAACATTCTTAGACTCGGTTTTAGTGTTTTATTTCCGGTTTTTAGCTTAGTTTTAGTATTAGAAAGCCGGTTCTCTTAGGAAGTATTTAAGCTTTGTTTCTTTCTAATTTCAGCAGCAATCACATTATCAAGAATAGAATTTCTGAATTGGAAACTTCCCCAAAAGAGAGGTTTCGTGAGTTGCTCAATCCGAACTGGTTTTAGTCGATTTGTGTTTCTCAAGTTCTTTCGAATTGTTGATCCAAAGCGACATAAAACATCCTCTTCGTGCTCTTGAGAATTCGTTCTCTTGTTGTGTGAAGTTGTAGAAGACGAGGTCATCCACTTTAGGAGTGGTTGTTCTTGATTCATCCGAATCAAGGGTTTCTACTTCCGGGTTTTTGGTTTCATCTTGTTCATTCCTTCTTTCTTTTCTTTCCTTCCGCTGATTCTAACTTTGCTTGTTGTTTCTTGTTTGTTCGTGTGTTGTGCACCAAGGTCGGGCCATCCTACGGCTTACCCCGTATCAGTAAGGGAGTTGGTGAGTGTTTTGGGGGCTGAAATGATGGTCTTTTGGGGGCTGAATTTCGGCAGCCTTGAAGGGGGTTTGGTGGTGGTTGAGTGGTGGCTGAAAGGTGGTGGTGGTGGTGGTTTGGTGGTGGCAATTTTAGGAGGTGATAGTGGCAACAAAAATCACACATTCACAAGCACAAGCAATAACAAACTAGAAACAACAAAGCATGAAGAACAAGAAGAACACATGAAGAACACAAAGAACAAAATGGAAAAAGAAGACTCATAAGAGCTAACCAAGGGTGGTGGCTCGGCGTCGACGAGCTCTGATACCAATTTGATGCGGGGATTAGCCGCGAGTGGCCCGATCTAGACGCCAAGTGACTCAAAGGGAAGGTGGAAGATGAAACACAAGAGAAACACAACAAGAACAATTTAGCAAATGAAACAAGAACAAGAGAAACAAAGGGATATAGAGAGAACCAATTGAATAGGGGTAAGACCCTTGGAGCCCTAAGTTGTCTCCTAAGAACCAAGACCAAATATCAACCAACCCTTCCTTCTACAACCTCACACAACAATGGACGAATCCAAGGAGCACGAGGAGGACGCGTGTGAGGCCTACGAGCACCAATCTTATGGAAGAGATTGCCACAACGCAAGGACAACCAAGCTAGTTGAATCAACACTTGAGAAACACTCCCATGAAGCTCTCATTTTCATTGTGCAAGAAGCAACATAATTTCAGCCAAAGGTTCCTACAAAAGGCAAGCAAGAGGCCTTATATACTCCAAGGGAGCCGGCCCACACATGCCCCAAAAAGGCTCAACTAAAGCCATGAAAGAAAGCCTAAAAACAAAGCCGAAAAACAAGGTTCGGGTGAGGTGCACGGTTTGCATCTTAACCGTGCATATTGCACTTTAACCGTGCAGAAATCCAGGGGCAAGATTTTGTGTTCTGGTGAGGCGCACAGTTTGCACAAACCGTGCCCTTAACCGTGCAGCCCTCCAGAGAGCAATTCCATGGCTCGTCTTCATTCCTCGTCGCATGGCTTGGCTCGGAAGGTCACCAAGGTCCTTAGCATGGGTTCGGTGAGGTCCTCGACGAGGGTCGGCTCCCTTGAGACATGAAGGCTAACCAAGCTCTCGAGTTCCTCTTGCATACGCTTGGCTCGAGCCCTTGTGAGTGGGCCATCTCCTTTTGGGGGCGTCGTAGGTGAGACCTCGGATGCTCCCGCATCACAAGGGCTGGCTGCGCCGGAGAGTCCAAGGAAACCCTCCCTTGGGGGTTCCTTGGCCGTGAAGAGCTAGAGCCGAGTTGTCTTGTGGATCGAATGGGGAGCGTGAGAGATTGAGAAGAGAAGAGTGTTTGAGAGAGTTTGAGTTGATAGAATTAATTGGATGCCTTAGGGGAGGATTCCTCTACCCAAGGTAATATTCCAATTCTATATCTTCAACTAAATGACAAGGAAGCCAAGGAGTGACTTATATAGTTCTAGGGTTTTGGTGGACTAGGAGCCCATATGCAAATGGGACCACACGCCCACTAATAAAAGGAAACTCTAATGCGCCTTAGTGAGTTAAAGCCCATATGCAAATGGATCTTCACACTCACTAAGGCAAGGCTAGAATTATGAAACTAAATAACCAAAATAGGAAGGGGATAAAAGCCTTAGAGGCTTGGATATAGACGCGCGCATAAATGCCTTGGAATCGAAGCATGGTCGATGCTTGAGTGTCGTGGCATTGATGTGTTGGTGTCTTGGTGGTCAAGGCCTTGAATCCTTGATGGGTGGTTGACACTCATCACTCTCCCCTTCTTGAAGGAGAATTGTCCTCAATTCGATAATCGGGGACCGGGGGCACATAAAGGCCGAAGTCCGCCACAAGGATTGCGGTGTGGGCCTCGAGAAGCGTCGGCATAAAAGCATCATCGACGAGCCTCCTTAGCACATGGGAGGCGTCACGACCGTATGGGTGGGGTTTGGAGCGACTCCCGACTTGAATCCATGCGAATGGTGGAGGCATGTGTTCCAAAGGCCTAAAACAAGCAATCTCGACAAGCAATTGAAAAGTTAGCCAACGGTGTGGCGGATCTGATGCGGGAGCATCCGAGGTCTCACCTACGACGTCCCCAAAAGGAGATGGCCCACTCACAAGGGCTCGAGCCAAGCGGATGCAAGAGGAACTCGAGAGCTTGGTTAGCCTTCACGTCTCAAGGGAGCCGACCCTCGTCGAGGACCTCACCGAACCCATGCTAAGAACCTTGGTGACCTTCCGAGCCAAGCCATGCGACGAGGAATGAAGACGAGCCATGGAATTGCTCTCTGGAGGGATGCACGGTTAAGGGCACGGTTTGTGCAAACCGTGCGCCTCACCAAAACACAAAATCTTGCCCCTGGATTTCTGCACGGTTAAGGTGCAATCTGCACGGTTAAGATGCAAACCGTGCACCTCACCCG
The DNA here is from genome assembly GCA_027886185.1 of Rheum nobile. Taxonomy (NCBI): domain Eukaryota; kingdom Viridiplantae; phylum Streptophyta; class Magnoliopsida; order Caryophyllales; family Polygonaceae; genus Rheum; species Rheum nobile. The sequence continues at coordinate 755,332 of WOAB01000072.1, read as the reverse complement.
AACCTTGTTTTTCGGCTTTGTTTTTAGGCTTTCTTTCATGGCTTTAGTTGGGCCTTTTTGGGGCATGTGTGGGCCGGCTCCCTTGGAGTATATAAGGCCTCTTGATTGCCTTTTGTAGGAACCTTTGGCTGAAATTATGTTGCTTCTTGCACAATGAAAATGAGAGCTCCATGGGAGTGTTTCTCAAGTGTTGATTTGACTAGCTTGGTTGCCCTTGCGTTGTGTCAATCTCTTCCATAAGATTGGTGCTCGTAGGCCTCACACGCGTCCTCCTCGTGCTCCTTGGATTCGTCCATTGTTGTGTGAGGTTGTAGAAGGAAGGGTTGGTTGATATTTGATCTTGGTTCTTGGGAGACAACTTAGGGATCCAAGGGTCTTACCCCTATTCAATTGGTTCTCTCTATATCCCTTTGTTTCTCTTGTTCTTGTTTCATTTGCTAACTTGTTCTTGTTGTGTTTCTCTTGTGTTTCATCTTCCACCTTCCCTTTGAGTCACTTGGCGTCTAGATCGGGCCACTCGCGGCTAATCCCTGCATCAGGATCCCTAGGGATGGCCCTAAGCAAGGCAATGGGGTGGGGATGGTACCTAATAGCAAGGAGAATGCCGTTCCCAAATTTCAGCCACCAAAGTGTCCAAAAACGATCCACAAGGCTAGGGTCCCAAGCCAACACAATAGTACGAGGGATTCCATAGAAGTTTGTCTCAAAACCAATTGGAAAGGGAACTAGCGCGGTTGTAGTTGGCGGAAGACAAGACATTCCACGAGATCGCCTAGGGGTTACCTTGGCTAAAATATATATGGGATCCCTCCCCTTCTTATACATGGGTAATCCGCTGAAAAAGACCATACCTAGGTCTCCCCAAGTGGTGGATGAATGCTAAAAGGGGCCGTGAAGGCCGGGAGTGTGGAACCTAGGTAAAGGGGGCACAAGTGGTGGTGCAAGGGTTTAATCCTCAAAGGTGATGACATAGCTTGTGTTCCCAAACTCAAAATGGGACTCTATAGCATCCTTAAGCAATAATGTCTTAAATGGGGCTCTAAGGTTGAAAGGATCATGCTCCCGGACAAGGGAAAAATCAGCCCAAAAATGTCTCACAAGGTCACCCAAAGTGGCGCACGCCGGGGGTAGAGGACTAAGTAGTGTCATGGGTGCATGCAAAGACAAATGAATGGAAAGCATGAAAGTGTAAGCATGACTAGGAGAGGAAAGCTCATACCTCGGAGACAAGATGTTGACAATCTTGTCTCGGTCCGTCGGGTACCACTCATCATTGGGGGAAGGGTCCACAAGGGCCATTCCACGAGCATGCATCCCCGGCGGTAGTGATCGTGGAAGCAAGGCGCACGCCTCCTTCGGTGGGCCATCCATAGGGCGCCGACCTCCATGGGGGTGGGTTTGTGGATGTCCACCAAATAGCGACAAGGAACCGCTCACGGTGATGGGCGGCGGCCAGCCAAGTCGCGGTTGCTCCAAGGGCGTGGCCATCATAGTGGGCGAGGGCACCGAGGCCCGGGCTTGTGCGGGCGCCGGTGCCCCGACGGGGGCGCATGCACCGTGGCCTGTGGGAGCGAATGCACCTGAGACGGCACAGCTCTCGGTGTCGGCTGGAACGCTAGCACGGGGGCTAATGTTGTCACCTCCATGGTGCTCCCGGCCTCGTCGACGGCCTCAACAATGATCTCATCACGGTGGCCCACGGGGAGGGTGAAAGCCAAAGGGGGCTGAGCAAGGCGCACGGCAGCGGCGGGCACGGCCGTGGCTAGAGTGGGAAGCGGCTGCGGCGCGGCGCGATTGGCCGTGGGAGGACCCAATAAGGGGCCGACGGCAATGGTGTCCAAGCTAAGCACGACCGCGTCCACACGCGCATCGAATGTCTCCATTTCACGGCGGAGCGCAGCCATTTTCGCGCGCAATGCCTCGATTGCGGCTGCCTTATGGTGGGCGGAAGCCTCCTTGGCACGGTTCTCCTCGGTAAGCCGCGTGGTCATCGACTCGGTGTCATATATGGGCGGCAGCCACCCTGCATCATGGCCTTCGGCGCGGCGGGTGGCGCGGCCACGGGGATGTGGTAGCCAATCCGGGTCACGGCGGTCATAACCCCGGTGGCCCACATCCGCCCAAGCTGCGTCCTTGTCATGGTGGCGGCTGAACTCATAGCCGACCGCGGGCCTATGGATGGAGCGGCGATAAGGATACCCAAAGCGGCGGCCGTCGACATCCATGGGGTGATACGGGGTTAGCCGTAATTGGCCCGATCTTGATGCTCAACGACTCTAAAATGCAAAAGAAACAACAAACAAAGGTGAATGGCGGAAGTAAGAAAGAGATGAACAAAGTGAATAAGAAGAAACCAAAAACCCGGAATTGAAACCCTTGGTTTCGGATGAACCAAGAACAACTACACCTTAAGTAGATGACCTCGCCTTCTACAACTTCACACAAAAGAGGACGAATCCTCAAGAGCACGAAGAGGATGCTTTGTGACGTCTTCGATTCTCAACTCGAAAGGAATTGATCTTCACAAACGACCAAGGCTATTTCAGATTGAACAAGACACGAACTCTCTCTTTGGAAAGTTGCTATTTCAGAAATCTGATTCTTGATAATGTGCTTGTTGCCGAAAATGGCAATTACAAAAGGCCTTAAATACTTCCCTAAAGAAGCCGGCCCCAAATGCTAAAAACACACTAAACCGAGTCTAAAAATATCCAACCAACACGGCTAAAACATACTAAAAAGGGAAAGGAATGGAAGGTGCACACAAGTCATGCACTCAACCATTATGAACCATCGTCAAAGAGAAAGCCTTAGGTATGGCCGTGACAACCTCCTCCGGGACTTGGTGTGCAAGTGTGGCTAGCTCATCTTGGAGACGACGAGCTTGGCTCCTAGTCATAGGACCGGATGGTGGTTGAGGTGTGGATGGTCCTCCATCATCCTCCCCTTCTTGAAGAGGATCCGACCACGGATCAATTGCTGGCGGTGTAGCTACGTCCCGGGAGTGATAAGGTGTCAAATCTGCCACATTGAACGTTGCACTCACACCATAAGTGTCCGGTAGGTCAAGGATGTATGCATTGTCTCCAACTCGGCACAGCACCTTGAATGGTCCATCTCCTCTAGGTGCAAGCTTGGACTTGCGTAGCTCCGGAAAGCGCTCCTTCCTCAAGTGCACCCATACGAGATCTCCGGGTTGAAACACCAACTTCTTGCGCCCTTTGTTGACCCTAGCTGCATTCCTTTCTCCACAAGCCTTGAGCTTCTCCTTGGTCCTCGCATGCAGCTCCTTGATGAACTCCACATGCCTACCTGCATCAAAACTCTCACGCTCCTTCATAGGAAAAGGAGCAAGATGAAGTGGAGTAGTAGGGTTGATACCATAAACACACTCAAAAGGAGACAAAGATGTAGATGAGTGGACAGTCCTATTGTAGGCAAACTCTACATGAGGTAGAGCTTCCTCCCAAGCCTTAAGGTTCTTCCTAAGGATGGCTCGAAGAATGGTAGCTAAGGTTCGGTTAGTTACTTCCGTTTGACCATCCGTTTGAGGGTGGCTAGAGGTAGAGAACAAGAGCCTCGTCCCTAGCTTGCCCCAAAGAGTCTTCCAAAAGTAACTAAGGAACTTAACATCCCTATCACTTACTATAGAGGCACACCATGTAGCCTCACGATTTCCCGAAAGAAAAGGTTAGCTATATTAGATGCATCGTTGGTCTTATGGCAAGCAATAAAATGAACCATTTTAGAGAAACGATCAACTACCACAAAGATAGAATCACGTCCCTTCTTGGTCCTTGGCAGCCCCACGATAAAGTTCATTGATATGTCCTCCCAAGGGGCACTTGGAATGGGCAATGGACTATATAGTGATGCGGGACCATCCCCTCAACCTCCTTCCAAAGGCCCCGTCACAAGGTCACGAGCCAAATCACTCCAAGAAGAGTCGGACGTTGTCATTACCTTGTGCTTAGCAAAGGAGGCCACCATGGATGAAGAACCCAAGCCCCGCCTCTCGACCATGATCACCATAGGAGCATACAGGGCACATACCGCACCCGGCGGTCCCAATGGCGCACCCGCGGCGGTTCGACAGAAACTCCCCCTTCTGGAATCCAGTTGACCGCACCCAGCGGTTCCCCTGGCATACCCGCGGCGGCTCTACAGAAACTCCCCCTTTTGGAACCCAGTTGGCCGCACCCGGCGGTTCTCCTGGCGCACCCGCGGCAGCACCACAGAAGCGGCCCACTTATGTTGTTTTTGTTGGTTGGTTTGTGTGGACTATATAAGCCACTTGCCTTTCTTTATTTTGGTAGACAACCTTTTTATGTGTAAAACACTCCCTTTGTGGAACCAAAAGAGAGCTTGAGAGTTTCTCATGAAGTTGATGATAATTGTAGCTTAGTTGTCTTGCGTTTGTTAATTTCTCTCGAGGTTGGTGATCGTAGGCCTTCATAAGTCCCCTCTTCATGCTCTTGGAGGAATTCATTGCCAAGTTGTGTGGAGTTGCAGGAGAAGGGATCGTATTGATCCGTTGGCTTTGTTCTCGGTATCTTTCGAGTGCCGTTGGGTCGAGCTTTCGTCTTTACGGGTTCTTCTTACTTATCCCCTTTTATTTATCTTGTATTTTCAGTTTCCTTGTTATTACTTGTGTTCTTGAGCTTGCAAGGCTCCATTTCACAAGTTCCTAGCTTGTTGTCCTCCTAGTCACTTGTGCTCTTGCAATGACACAAGTTTCTAGCTTGTTTGAACCTTTCTAGTTTTGGTTGTTCAAGGGCTCTTCGTCTAGATCCGAAGCAACGCGGCTAATCCCCGCATGAAAGTGGTATCAGAGCACCCGCGGCAGGGTATGATCCTTTGACTCAAAATCAATTACCTTTCGTCAATCGTCAAGTCCCTAATCAATTACCTTTCGTCAATCGTCAAGTCCCTAATGTTGCACATGCTCTCCCTCGAAATGAGGTGCCCCCGGCTAATCCTCGGGTTTGTGTGGACTATATAAGCCACTTGGCAATGGATTCCGCCAAGAGCACGAAGAGGGGACTTATGAAGGCCTACGATCACCAACCTCGAGAGAGATTAACAAATGCAAGACAACTAAGCTACAATTATCATCAACTTCATGAGAAACTCTCAAGCTCTCTTTTGGTTCCACAAAGGGAGTGTTTTACACATAAAAAGGTTGTCTACCAAAATAAATAAAGGCAAGTGGCTTATATAGTCCACACAAACCCAGTTGGCCGCACCCGCGGCAGGGTATGATCCTTTGACTCAAAATCAATTACCTTTCGTCAATCGTCAAGTCCCTAATGTTGCACATGCTCTCCCTCGAAATGAGGTGCCCCTTGCCCTTAACCGTTTCAATGAGTTTCATGATGATCCAAGGCTTGAGTATGATGATGAGGACGAGATGGGAGAAGAAATGTGGAGACATGAACCACTTAGGAGACACCCACACCCAAGAGATAATCGAGGTCGTCGAGAACTTGAGCAAGATGGTGTTGGAAAGATTAAAATCAAGATCCCATCCTTTGAAGGAAAATGTGAACCGGATGTGTACATGGAATAGGAAACCAAGATTGAGCAAATATGGAGTTGTCATAACTTCATTGATGCAAAGAAGGTACAACTTGCTTCTTTGGAATTTTCTAACTATGCTCTTTTATGGTGGACCAATTTAGTGAAGGAAAGAAGAAGGAACCTTGACCCACCCGTAGCCACATGGGAACAAATGAAAGTCTTGATGAGAGCTAGGTTCATTCCACAACATCACCATAGGGAATTGAGGCAAAGGTTGGAGAACCTTAGACAAGGGTCCATGAGTGCCGAAGAAACCTACCATGCCATGCAAGTAGCCATGATACGGGCAAATGTTCAAGAGGATGAAGAATCCACAATGGCTATGTATCTTCGCATCCTTAATCCATCCCTTACTCTTGAGATTGACTTTTATCCTTATGCCACTATGGAAGACTTGCTACACTTAGCTCTCAACGTCGAGAGAAAACTTAAGGATGCTAGTCGTGGAGCAAGAGGGATGAGTGGCCAATCAAGCAATTGGAAAAGTCAAGGTCAAGTCCAAGGCCACAATAGAAGATATCCACCGTGCCCTCAAGGAAGAATTCAAGGACCCTCTCCGAGTCCTCATGTGGAACAAGGAGGACTAAGAAGGAGTGCCCCACCAATTCAACCTCCCACCGGACCTAGGCCAACCACCGCACCCTTCAACAACCCTAAAGGGAGTACTTCTAATCCCTCTCCTAGAGCTAGGGATGTTGTATGTTATAAGTGTCAAGGTAGAGGTCATATGATGAAAGATTGTCCTAATAGGAGAACTCTCCTAATTAATTCCCAAGGATTATATGAGTCCGAGTCCGAGGAAGGTGACCATGATACTTGTGTTGACGATTTGAATGTGCATGAAAGTGATACTGATTACCCGGATGGCATAGAATATGAACATGGTGAATCTTTAGTGTGTAGAAGGACTTTGCATACCCAACCTCTTCCTTGTGATGATAACCAAAGAGAAAACTTGTTTCATACTAGATATTTGGTTAAAGGAAAGGTTTGCAACATGATCATTGATGGAGGAAGTTGTTGCAACATTGCTAGCACCGAGCTAGTAACTAAGTTACATCTTCCTACACTTCATCATCCAAAGCCTTATAATTTGCATTGGATGAATGATTGTGGTGCCCTCAAGGTGACTAAGCAAGTTCAAGTCCCTTTTAAACTTGGTCATTATGAGGATACAATTTTATGTGATGTTCTTCCCATGCAAGCATGTCATATCTTACTAGGCCGTCCATGGCAAAGTGATAGGAAGGTCATTCATGATGGTTTCACTAACCGCCATTCTTTCACCTTTAAGGCTAAAAGCATTGTCCTAAAGCCTATGACTCCCACGCAAGTAGCCGAGGCTTATGAGCAAAGGAAAAACAAGGAGAAAGAAGAGGAGAAGAAGTCGGACAAGGCTAAGGAGGCCCCCACCATCCACACCGGCCGAGCTCTCTTGTCTTCCAAGCAAGACTTCAAAGATGAGTATGTTTCCCTTGACACCACTCTTATGCTTCTATGCAAACAACTTGTTTTGCTCAATGAAGATGTCAAGGCAACTCTACCCCCAAGAATACAAGCTCTACTTGAAGAGTTCCGAGATGTGTTTCCGGAGGAGATCCCACATGGCTTGCCTCCAATTCGAGGCATTGAGCATCAAATCGATCTCATCCCGGGTGCCACCTTGCCAAACCGACCGGCCTATAGGATGAATCCTAAGGAGACACAAGAAATTCAAAGTCAAGTGCAAGAACTCTTGGATAAAGGCCACGTGAGAGAGAGCATGAGTCCATGTGCCGTTCCGGTGCTCCTAGTACCCAAGAAGGATGGAACTTGGAGAATGTGTGTTGATTGTAGAGCCATCAACAACATCACCATCAAGTACCGTCATCCTATTCCAAGGCTTGATGATATGCTAGATGAACTCCATGGTGCTTCCATCTTCACCAAAATTGACCTCAAGAGTGGCTATCATCAAATCCGAATGAGGGAAGGAGATGAGTGGAAGACCGCCTTCAAGACCAAGTTTGGGCTCTATGAATGGGTCGTCATGCCCTTTGGCTTAACCAATGCCCCAAGTACCTTCATGCGCCTCATGAATCATGTGCTACGGCACTACATTGGGAGGTTTGTTATAGTATACTTTGATGATATCCTTATCTATAGCAAGTCATTGGAGGAGCATGAACAACATCTAAGGGAAGTTCTTTCTACCTTGCGTGTAGATCACTTGTTTGCCAATCTTAAGAAATGTGAGTTTTGCTCTAACAAAGTTTCATTTCTTGGTTTTGTAGTGAGCACTCAAGGGTTGCAAGTGGATGAGGAGAAGATCAAGGCCATCCAAGATTGGCCTACACCCATCTCCGTTAGCCAAGTGAGGAGCTTCCATGGACTTGCTAGCTTCTACCGGCGCTTTGTCAAGGACTTTAGTACAATAGCCGCTCCCTTAACCGAGATCACAAAGAAGCATAGTCCATTCAAATGGGAAGAGGCACAAGAAGAAGCCTTCAAGGCCTTGAAATGGAAGCTCACCGAAGCACCTCTACTTGTGCTACCGGACTTCACTAGACCTTTTGAAGTGGAGTGTGATGCCTCGGGAGTTGGCATAGGAGGCGTCCTTATGCAAGAAGGTAAGCCTATTGCCTTCTTTAGTGAAAAGTTGAAAGGCGCTTGTCTTAACTACTCTACTTATGATAAAGAGCTATATGCCTTGTTTAGAGTGCTTAAGACTTGGCAACACTACTTGTGGCCTAGAGAGTTTGTCTTGCATACCGATCATGAATCTTTGAAACATTTTCGAAGCCAAGACAAGCTTGATAGACGCCATGGTAGATGGATGAAGTTCATTGAGACTTTCCCTTATGTCATGAAGTACAAAAAGGGGAAAGACAATATTGTTGCCGATGCCCGTTCTAGGAGATATGCCTTGTTGACCACACTAGACTCTAAGGTGTTAGGCTTTGCTTACATTAAGGAGCTCTATGTGGGCGACCCGGATTTTGGTGCCATTTATGGGCAATGTGTGGACAAGGGTTCATTAGACAAGTTCTACTTGTTTGATGGCTTTTTGTTCAAGGTTGATAAAGTGTGTATACCAAGGTGTTCCCTTCGCTTGTTGCTTGTTGAGGAATCCCATATGGGAGGGCTAATGATGCGGGGATTAGCCGCGAGTGGCCTGATCTAGACGCCAAGAGACTCGAATGGAAGATGGAGGTGGAAACAAGAGAAACACAAAGGAAACAAGTTAGCAAATGAGAAGAAACAAAGAAATAAACAAGGATATAGGAACAACCGAAAGATGCAATGGAGAGACCCTTGGCAAACAATGTCGCCAATAACCAAACCAATGTGCACAAACGACCTTTCCTTCTACAATCTCCCACAACGATGGACGTGTCCAAAGAGCAAGAGAAGGAGACGAGTGAAGCCTTGGAGCACCAAGATCATAGACGAAATTGACACAATGCAAGAGCAACCTAGCAAGTTCGAATCAACCATGGAGAATCACTCTCCCATGAGAGCTCTCAAGCTCAAATGCTCAAAGCAACATTTTCATTCATCAAAAAGTTTCTTACAAAAGACAAGAAAAAGGCCTTAAATACTACCCTAAGACAAAGGCTAAACAAACCCACAAAGGGCCCCACACAAAGGTACTTAAAAGTAGTCTAGAAATACATTAAAAACAACAAGGAAGAAAGGCTCTAAGTGGCCCCCACAAGAAAGCCCCGGACTTCCCTCAACTCGGCCACAAAAACAGCCAACAACTCGGTCTGGCACTCGGCCGAGTTGTAGGCCGAGTCAGGAGCTGTGGTTCTTGCTTCTTGTCGCCTTCGTCTTTCGCGGAGACAGTTTCTGACCTAAATTCAGAAGGTTCGTTCTCTCTCGTCCTTGATCGGAATGGAGTGATTCCAACGCCCAGAGATAGATCTTGAAGTCTAGTTTCACTCCTAAACATTTGAGAGTGATTGGAGTTGGGAATCAGCAGATATGACACTTTTACTGAGGGGTCGCTGAAAGTTCCGGGAAGGAATTCAACGAAATGATTGTTGTGGGTGTTGGTGGTCTTCGTTCCCCCGCGCTTGGCTTGAAAGGTCACCAAGGTCCGTAGAATGGGCTTGGTGAAGTCCTCGATGAGGGTGGGCTCCCTTGAGACGTGAAGGCTAACCAAGTTCTCGAGTTCCTCGTGCATACGCTTGGCTCGAACCCTTTGTGAGTGGACCATCTCCTTCCTCAATGTCTTGGCTCGAACCCTTGTGAGGGAACCACCTTTCTTTGTGTGCAACTTGGGTGAAGCCTCGGATGCTCCCGCATCATTCTCCCCTTCTTGGAAAGGATTCGTCCTCGAATCAAGCATGTCCATGTCTTCGTCTTCCTTCCGCAAAGGGTTAACCAATTCAGCCACATGTGGGACGTCTTGATCTCCTGGTTCAAAGGGCACTTCTCCGGACTCCAACTTTGAGTAGCTCACACACTTCACTTCTTGGCCTGAAATCAAAGCACTAGAGACTCCGTACAACTCCACAACTTGGTCAATAAAAGGGTTAGTCACATAAGATGCATTATGAAGTCTAGGGTATGCAATGAATTCATCTTTCTTAGAGGGCTTAGTCATAACAACAATGGCAAAATAAGGTCCTCTATCATGTGCACACAATTGTAAGAATTTAAGCATAAATCTTCCAATGACTACATGATATCCAAGCATGCATGCAAATAATATTCCACTCTTTTTCCTAGTTCTATGTTCAAGCTTAGGAGTGCAACTAACAACATAACACACTTGCATGGACATAAGGATCAATATATGAACAAGATGCATTCCACAAGACATGTATTGTGCTAGAGAACTTTGGTGCACACAAGAATATCTAGTTTTACATGCAAGGACAGAATTTTTCATGTGTATTGTCCTATATGGAATGACATGCTCATTTTCAAACTCAAGAGATGGAATTAAAAAGGTGGAGATAAAAGGTACTTCCCTTGCATTAGTCTCCATTGGCACATTCTTTGTCTCTTGGTTGAAAATTGATTTCTTGGCTTCAACCTCTTCATGGGGTAGGAAGGGCAAGCTTGAAGGAACCATGTGGGTCCGGTCCATCCATGGAGTAGCTAAGGATTTGAATGAACTACGCACAATGATGGGCAATCGATGCTTGACCCTTGTAGGTGAAGGAGATGTTTCTACAACGTCCTTTTGTTTTTCCTTTAGCTCAATCTCCTCTCCTTTGGCCATTGGTTCAATAGCAAGAACCTCCTCCTTTCTTCTTGGCTTGATTTTCTTGAGCATGGCTTGATTTTCTTGAGCATAGCTTGAATACATGTGATATCTCTAGCTCTAGGAGAAGGGTAAGGAGTACTCCCTTTGGAGGCATTAGGAGCGTCGGTTGGGGGATTTAGGCCCGGTGGGGAGGGGCTTGGCTTAGCACTCCTCCTTGGCTCCCCTTGCTCCATATGAGGATGATAGCCTCGGTTTTGGCTACCATTTGAACTTCTTTCTCCTTGGTTCCAAGCCTTAGTTTGTCTCTCAACTTTGATGGCTACGGGCAACAATGGTGTGTGGTGTCGAGGCACAAAGCGAGCTCTCATCAAGGCCTTCATTTGAGTCCAAGTTGTCACTGATGCATCTAAGGTTCTTTTCCTTTCTTTCACAAGATTATCCCACCATGTTAGTGCATAACCATTGAATTCAAGGGCGGCAAGTTGTACCTTTTTATGCTCGGGAAAGTGGTGACAACTCCATATTTGTTCAATCTTGGCCTCCCATTCCATGTAGACATATGAATCACATTGGCCTCCGAAAGATGGAATCTTCACCTTGACCTTGTCAACTCCATTTTGCTCTTGCTCTCGGCCTCTCCTTGCTTGGTAGCCTCGATGTGGCTCATGCTCCCATTCTTCATCTTCATAGGCTCGTCTTGGCTCATCATGATAGGCACGCCTAGGAATTTCCTGGAATTCATTTAAATGGTTAGGAGCATTAGGCTTATCACTACATCGGGGGAAGTTGGTGGCTATGGGCACTCGGCGCATCTCTTGAGGCACGGATGCGGGCTGCGGGCTTGGGCACTCTTGCTCCAATGCTACCATCCGATTGGACAAGATAGCAATGTTGGCCGACATGGCCTTGAGCATGTTGAACAACTCGGGTGCCCTTGGTTCGGACCTTCCATGTGGTGGACTTCCTTTATAAGACATGATCAACAAACTCCAAGAAACATGTTAGGGTTAGTGAAATCAAAACAATCCTCACAAGTGTTTGATCACTCGTGTGTTTGATCACTCACTCTCTTGTTGATTCGATGCAAGCTTTTGGAATGTAAGGTTGCCTTGAGAGAAACAAAATCTTCAATAGAACTTGGTGAACTTAGACAACACAAACCAAAGGTGAGAATAGCTCTTGGATCATAGAGAATGACAATGCAATTGAGTGGAACTAAAATATGTGTTTGGACTTGGAAATGAGCTCAAGAGACACACAATGGAAGCTCAAACACAATTGGACTCAATACGATCACACAAATGGAATCAAACAATCAAGAAAGAAGACTCAATGAAAAAGTGTTTAGAAGACTCAACAAAGCAATGTTATATCTAGCATGTAATACCAATACTCATGACTTGTGAACAATTGCCAATGATATGAAATGTGTTTAGGCAAGGTGAGTAGGGTATTAAGCTTGGGCTAGGATGATCAAGTCTTCAAGAACACTGTAGAAATAATCATGGAAGATCAACAACAATACTTGCACAAATCATGCACACATGGCCTTTCTTTTCTCCTTTTTTTTTATCTTGTTTTTCTTTTCTTTTCTGATTTTTTTTTAATAATAAAAAAAACGTGCAGCTAAAGGTGTGTTTGGCTGCTCCCCTTCTTTTGATTTTTTTTTTTACTTGGAAGAAAAGAAGACTTGTTTGTAGGTTTATTTGGGAAAAGGGATGAAATGGTAGAAGGAAAAAGTGGTTTGAGTGTTTACCACAATTGTCAAGGGTAGCTTTCAAGCTCTCTTCCACATACAAGGCTGCAAAGGGTTGATTTTGGCACTTTCCCAATCTAACTAAGACAACCAAAGAGTGAAAGATAGAAAGCAATGTGGTCTTATGCCAAAATTGCACAAAATCACATGCACACTTTAAGCTTCAAGATTCAAACACTCAAGGGACTGGGCACAGCTGGGCACAGATGGGGCTGGTGGTGGTGGCTGCTTGGTGGTGGTGGTGATGGTGGCAAGGCGGTGGACAAGGCGGCGGAGGGTGGTCCGGTCGCCGATTTTTTTTTTTTTTTGGTTTTTTGTTTAGATTTTGCGAGGCTTGTTGGTAGGGCTTTCTTTTTGGGTTTTTTTGAAATGGTGATGGCAATATCAAGCAAGCAAAGTCCACAAATACACAAGCACAAGCAAAACAATACTAGAAACAACAAAGCAAGAAAAACACAAGAAGAACACAAGAAATGGAAAGAAGGCTCAAGGAGCTAACCAAGGTGGTGGCTCGGCTGAGTGGTGGTGGCTCGGCGTCGAGATGGCTCTGATACCAATTTGATGCGGGGATTAGCCGCGAGTGGCCCGATCTAGACGCCAAGAGACTCGAATGGAAGATGGAGGTGGAAACAAGAGAAAACACAAGAGAACAAGTTAGCAAATGATAGGAAACAAAGAAATAAACAAGGATATAGGAACAACCGAAAGATGCAATGGAGAGACCCTTGGCAAACAATGTCGCCAATAACCAAACCAATGTGCACAAACGACCTTTCCTTCTACAATCTCCCACAACGATGGACGTGTCCAAAGAGCAAGAGAAGGAGGCGAGTGAAGCCTTGGAGCACCAGGATCATAGACGAAATTGACACAACGCAAGAGCAACCTAGCAAGTTCGAATCAACCATGGAGAATCACTCTCCCATGAGAGCTCTCAAGCTCAAATGCTCAAAGCAACATTTTCATTCATCAAAAAGTTTCTTACAAAAGACAAGAAAAAGGCCTTAAATACTACCCCAAGACAAAGGCTAAACAAACCCACAAAGGGCCCCACACAGAGGTACTTAAAAGTAGTCTAGAAATACATTAAAAACAACAAGGAAGAAAGGCCCTAAGTGCCCCCCACAAGAAAGCCCCGCACTTCCCTCAACTCGGCCACAAAAACAGCCAACAACTCGGTCTGGCACTCGGCCGAGTTGTAGGCCGAGTCAGGAGCTGTGGTTCTTGCTTCTTGTCGCCTTCGTCTTTCGCGGAGACAGTTTCTGACCTAACTTCAGAAGGTTCGTTCTCTCTTGTCCTTGATCGGAATGGCGTGATTCCAACGCCCAGAGATAGATCTTGAAGTCTAGTTTCACTCCTAAACATTTGACAGTGATTGGAGTTGGGAATCAGAAGATATGACACTTTTACTGAGGGGTCGCTGAAAGTTCCGGGAAGGAATTCAACGAAATGATTGTTGTGGGTGTTGGTGGTCTTCGTTCCCCCGCGCTTGGCTTGAAAGGTCACCAAGGTCCGTAGAATGGGCTTGGTGAAGTCCTCGATGAGGGTGGGCTCCATTGAGACATGAAGGCTAACCAAGTTCTCGAGTTCCTCGTGCATACGCTTGGCTCGAACCCTTTGTGAGTGGACCATCTCCTTCCTCAATGGCTTGGCTCGAACCCTTGTGAGGGAACCACCTTTCTTTGTGTGCAACTTGGGTGAAGCCTCGGATGCTCCCGCATCAGCTAATGGGACACTTTGGAAGGGATAAGACTTATCATATGTTACGTACACACTTCTTTTGGCCTCACATGCTTAGAGATGTTGAGCACTTTGTTAAGAGATGCCTTGAGTGCCTCAAGGCCAAGTCTAGAGTCAAACCCCATGGATTGTATAGCCCTTTGCCTATCCCTAATGCCCCTTGGGAAGATATAAGTATGGACTTTATTGTGGGATTACCTAGGACTAAGAAGGGGAGAGATTCTATATTTGTTGTTGTTGATAGATTCTCTAAGATGGCTCACTTCATTGCTTGTCATAAAACCGATGATGCCTCTAATGTAGCTAACTTGTTCTTTAGAGAAGTAGTTAGATTGCATGGAGTTCCTAAGACCATTGTGAGTAATAGAGATGTCAAGTTCTTGAGTTACTTTTGGAAAACTCTTTGGGGAAAACTAGGAACTAAATTGTTATTTTCTACCTCTAGTCACCCCCAAACCGATGGCCAAACGGAAGTGACTAATAGAACCTTGACAACCATTTTGAGAGCCATAATTAAAAAAGAATTTGAAAACTTGGGAAGATGTCCTACCTCATGTTGAGTTTGCTTACAATAGGACTCTTCACTCCTCTACCCAATTGACCCTATTTGAGTGTGTCTACGGCTTGAACCCGTTAACCCCACTTGATCTTACGCCGTTACCTATGAGGGAGCGAGCAGACTTAAATGCAGAAAAACAGGTGGAGTTTATCAAGGAATTGCATGCCCGCACCAAGGAGAAGCTTCTACAAAAGGCGGAGCACAATGCCGCCAAGGCCAACCATGGACGCCGGCGTTTGATCTTCCAACCGGGAGACCTTGTGTGGGTGCATTTGAGAAAGGAGCGCTTCCCGGACAAGCGTGTGTCCAAGCTATCACCAAGAGGAGATGGACCATTCAAAGTCTTGAGAAAAGTGGGCGACAATGCCTATGTCTTGGAGCTACCCGAGGAGTACGGTGTGAGCCCTACCTTCAACATGGGCGATCTCACTCCTTTTGAAGGACAAGGAGATTCGGGGTCGAATCCTTTCCAAGAAGGGGAGGATGATGCGGGACCATCCCCTCAACCTCCTTCCAAAGGCCCCGTCACAAGGTCACGAGCTAAATCACTCCAAGAAGAGTCGGACGTTGTCATTACCTTGTGCTTAGCAAAGGAGGCCACCATGGATGAAGAACCCAAGCCCCGCCTCTCGACCATGATCACCATAGGAGCATACAAGGCACATACCGCACCCGGCGGTCCCAATGGCGCACCCGCGGCGGTTCGACAGAAACTCCCCCCTTCTGGAATCCAGTTGACCGCACCCAGCGGTTCCCCTGGCGCACCCGCGGCGGCTCTACAGAAACTCCCCCTTTTGGAACCCAGTTGGCCGCACCCGACGGTTCTCCTGGCGCACCCGCGGCAGCACCACAGAAGCGGCCCACTTATGTTGTTTTTGTTGGTTGGTTTGTGTGGACTATATAAGCCACTTGCCTTTCTTTATTTTGGTAGACAACCTTTTTATGTGTAAAACACTCCCTTTGTGGAACCAAAAGAGAGGTTGAGAGTTTCTCATGAAGTTGATGATAATTGTAGCTTAGTTGTCTTGCGTTTGTTAATCTCTCTCGAGGTTGGTGATCGTAGGCCTTCATAAGTCCCCTCTTCGTGCTCTTGGCAGAATCCATTGCCAAGTTGTGTGGAGTTGCAGGAGAAGGGATCGTATTGATCCGTTGGCTTTGTTCTCGGTATCTTTCGAGTGCCGTTGGGTCGAGCTTTCGTCTTTACGGGTTCTTCTTACTTATCCCCTTTTAATTATCTTGTATTTTCAGTTTCCTTGTTATTACTTGTGTTCTTGAGCTTGCAAGGCTCCATTTCACAAGTTCCTAGCTTGTTGTCCTCCTAGTCACTTGTGCTCTTGCAATGACACAAGTTTCTAGCTTGTTTGAACCTTTCTAGTTTTGGTTGTTCAAGGGCTCTTCTTTTAGATCCGAAGCAACACGGCTAATCCCCGCATCATATAGGCCGTGGGGTTTTAGCCTAGACTTGGCCTTAAGATAGTCCAAACACCTCCTAATAAGGTGCTCAACATCTCTAAGCATGTGGGGACAATAAAAGTGAGCATGCAGCATATGATGTCTTGTCCCTTCCGAAGTGACCCATTAATCCACCCTTGTGGGCTTCTTCAACGAGTAGCATTCGTAAGGAACAACTAGGGATGCACACTTTATCAACCCTAAATAAGAACCCATCAAACAAGTAAAACTTGTCACACGAACCCTTATCTAAACATGACTTATAAATGGCACCAAAATCAGAATCTTCCACATACAACTCCTTTATATATGCAAACCCTAAAACCTTAGAGTCTAATGTGGTAAGCAAAGTGTATCTCCTAGATAGGGCATCGACAACTACATTGTCTTTCCCCTTTTTGTATTTGATTACATAAGGAAAAGTTTCAATGAATTCCATCCATCTACCATGTCGTCTATCAAGTTTATCTTGGCTCTTGAAGTGCTTTAAGGATTCATGATCCGTATGCAAGATAAACTCTCTAGGCCACAAGTAGTGTTGCCAAGTCTTTAATACTCTAAATAAAGCATATAACTCTTTGTCATAAGTAGAGTAATTAAGACTTGCCCCTTTCAATTTCTCACTAAAGAAGGCTACGGGTTTACCTTCTTGCATCAAGACGCCGCCTATGCCAATCCCGGAAGCGTCACACTCCACCTCAAAGGGCCTTGTGAAGTCCGGCAAAACCAGCAAAGGTGCTTGCGTCAATCTCCATTTTAGGGCATTGAATGCCCTCTCTTGCGCCTCCTCCCACACAAAGGCCGAATGCTTCTTGGTCACTTCCGTCAAGGGCGCGGCAATGGTGCTGAAATCCCTCACGAAGCTCCTATAGAAGCTGGCCAAACCATCAAAACTCCTCACTTGGCTCACGGAGGTAGGCGTAGGCCAATCTTGTATGGCCTTTATCTTGCTCTCGTCCACTTGAAGGCCTCTTGAGCTCACTACAAAACCAAGGAAAGTAACTTGATTAGTGCAAAACTCACATTTCTTTGCATTAGCATACAAGCACTCATTACGTAAAGTAGAGAGTACTTCCCTCAAGTGTTCCTCATGCTCCTCTAGGGACTTGCTGTACACAAGTATATCATCAAAATAGACAACTACAAATTTCCCTATAAAATGCCTTAAAACATGATTCATTAAGCGCATGAAAGTACTAGGAGCATTTGTCAAGCCAAAAGGCATGACAATCCACTCATACAAACCGAATTTGGTCTTGAATGCCGTTTTCCATTCATCCCCCTCCTTCATCCTAATTTGGTGGTAGCCACTTCAGAGATCTATCTTGGTGAAGACGGATGCTCCATGCAGCTCATCTAACATGTCTTCGAGGCGGGGAATTGGATGTCGGTACTTTATGGTGATGTTGTTGATGGCTTGGCAGTCTACGCACATCCTCCATGTGCCATCCTTCTTGGGCACCAAAAGCACCGGCACGGCACAAGGGCTTAGGCTCTCACGAACATGGCCCTTGTCAAGCAAAGCCTTCACTTGCTCTTGAACTTCTTGCGTCTCCTTTGGATTCATCCTATAGGCCGGCCTGTTTGGGAGAGTAGCACCCGGAATTAGATCAATTTGATGCTCAATACCTCTCATAGGGGGCAGACCCGGTGGCATTTCCTCGGGGAAAACATCTTGAAACTCTTCAAGCAAGCTTAGGATGATTGGCGGCAAGGTGGACTTCAACGCCTCACTAAGCAAGCCAAAACTCTTGCACAAGAGCATGAGAGTGGCGTCTTGGGGTAGGTGCTCTTCTCTCATCTCCTCCTTGGAAGCCAGCAGAACTTGGGACTTGTTTTTAGCTTTGGAAGAGCTCTCGGTTGAACTCCCCTTCTTAGCTTCAACCGGCTTCTCTTGGTCCTTCTTCTTCTCATATGCTTCGGCTACCTGCAATGGAGTCATAGGCTTTAGTACCACACTCTTGCCATTATAATTAAAGGAATGACGGTTAGTATAACCATCATAAGAGACACGTCTATCAAACTGCCATGGACGACCTAACAATATATGACAAGCATTCATTGGGACCACATCACATAAGATAGTATCTACATAATGCCCTAGGGTTATGGTCACATTGACTTGCTTAGCCACTTTAACTTCTCCACATTCATTCATCCAATGCAGCTTGTATGGTCTAGGGTGATGAAAGGTTGAAAGTTGTAACTTAGTGACTAGTTCAGTACTAGCAATGTTACAACAACTACCCCCATCAATAATCATGTTACAAACCTTCCCCTTAACCAAACACCTAGTATGAAATAAATTTTCCCTTTGGTTATCATCACATGGGGCAGGTTGTACATGCAAAGTTCTTCTACAAACTAAGGATTCACCATGCTCAAATTCAATACAATCCTTATCCTCATTAACATCATGCATAGGCTCATCTTCAATAAACGGACCTTGCTCTTCACCCTCGGACTCAGATTCATAGAGTCCAAGATGGTTAATAACCAAGGTTCGTCTATTGGGGCAATCCTTCATCATATGCCCTCGGCCTTGACATTTAAAGCATATAGTATCCCTAGCTCTAGAAGAAGGAGAAGAGTTAGAAAAACTCCCTTGTGACCCATTAGCCGGGCCGGGCTGTAGACTGGAGGCTTGCGGCGGTGTGCTCAGTAGAGCACTTTTCCTCGGCGCATCTTGGCTCCTTGGTTGGCTCACGGTATGTGCCTGGTTCCTGCCAAATTGCGCCGGCTGAAATGGTCTAGATTGGCCAGGGGCCTTCCATGAGTTCGGCTGGCCGCTAGGGTTTCTCGCCGCTTGATGGCCTTGATTCCTAGCCTTGTATCTTTGGTTTTTCTCCACTTTGATGGCCAAATGCAGCAGTTGTGTAGAATCTGTATAGTGATACATATCGACCTCATTAGCAATAAAAGGATTAAGGATGCGAAGGTACCTTGCCATAGTCGATTCTTCATCTTCCATGACATTGGCTCGCACCATGGCTGTTTGCATGGCATTGAATGCTTCTTCCACGCTCATGCTCCCTTGTTTGAGGTTCTCTAGCCGCTATTTTAGCTCCCTTGAATAATGGTGGGGAACAAACCGAGCATGCATTAGGGCCTTCATTTGCTCCCATGTTGTAACTGGTGGATCCAATGCTCTTCTTCTTTCCTTGACAAGGTTGTTCCACCAAGTTAGGGCAAAGCCACTAAACTCAATGGAGGCGAGCTGCACTTTCTTGGCTTCAATGACGTTATGGCAACTCCAAATCTGCTCAACCTTCATCTCCCATTCCATGTAAGCATCGGGATCACACTTGCCTT
The DNA here is from genome assembly GCA_027886185.1 of Rheum nobile. Classification (NCBI taxonomy): domain Eukaryota; kingdom Viridiplantae; phylum Streptophyta; class Magnoliopsida; order Caryophyllales; family Polygonaceae; genus Rheum; species Rheum nobile. The sequence continues at coordinate 735,733 of WOAB01000072.1, read as the reverse complement.
CAAATGATGACATCTTGATCTTTATCTTCCCTATGCCATATTGCTCAAGCTCTCTCCTAGGCTGATTGCCTTGATAGCCCCTATAGCCGCCGTAGCGACCTCTTGGCTCATAATAGCCGTAGGCTTCCCTAGGGTCTTGGTGACCATTGAAACGATCTCCTTGTTGCCACATCTCTTCTTCCATGGCTGCCTCATCAAATAGGTCTTCTCTAAGGGGTTCCTGAGGCTCATGCAAAGGGTTAGCAACATAGGGCACCTCATGTTGAGGTGGCAATTCATTAGGATTATGTCCAGCTACCCTATTAACTTGTTCTTGAACAAAAACACGAGGGGAAATGTTCCTTACCGGGGAGTTTCTCACGGTGCCGGTACCTTCTGCACGAGGACGTCCGAGAGGCACCAAGTTGGCTCCGGAAGGTCCACCAGGCGCGGCGTAGGTGCCTAAGGGGGAGGTCACCTGGGTTGGTGTCGTCTCTTGAGGCTGTTGCATAGGTGCAGCCGGGGGCACAAGGGCCGGAGGTAGAGCCTTTTGTGCCGTCTCAAGGGCTGCCAAACGCGCGGTGATGGTGGCCATGGAGTCGGTCACTTGCTGGAATAAGCTAACGACATCTGGATGCACCGGTGAGGGACTCCGGTCGCCTCAGTCACTTGAGGAATTGTCACCTGCCATCACACAAAAACAACTAAACACAGAACTTGTTAAAGGTTAGATAATTCCAAAATACTCACAAGTGTCTCACTCGTGTGTTTCTCTCACACTCTCTTCAATCCAAGCGAACCTTGTACTGCAATCGGTTGGAAAGACCAATAACCTTCACGTGAGTCAAACAATCTGGACACACTCAACAACCTAGATAATTCTATGCAATTTGAAGTGTGATGATGGATCGGCAAGATTCAAACAATAGCACTATGATTCGGAAATTTAGTGCAACCGAGAAGAACACAAAAGAAAGCGGAAAACAAGAAAAAGAAGACTCAAAGCAATTTAACTCAAGAAGACTACAATGCACGAATGAAATGCAATGCAAATGGTGGACAAACTCAATAAATTTTCAAAACTCAAAGAGGACAAGTTGTTACCTTTGGCTCGCCTTGGCTTGTGCTAGTGGAGGCGGAAGAATGGTAGTACAGATAGGTGGGAAGATGGGGTGTGTAGGCACAAGGAACGGTGAACAAGGGAAGGTAGGGTGTTCAACTGGCGGCGAGGCAGGCGCGGCGCGGCTGGGGTGGCGCGGCGCGGCACTTGTGGCGTCGGAACCCTTAGCTTATCCTTTGAGAGCTTCAATCTTAGACTAAGTGATGCGGGGATTAGCCGCGAGTGGCCCGATCTAGACGCCAAGTGACTCAAATGGAAGGTGGAAGATGAAACACAAGAGAAACACAACAAGAACAAGTTAGCAAATGAAACAAGAACAAGAAGAACAAAGGGATATAGAGAGAGAACCAATTGAATAGGGGTAAGACCCTTGGAGCCCTAAGTCGTCTCCTAAGAACCAATACCGAATATCAATCAACCCCTTCTTCTACAACCTCACACAACAATGGACGAATCCAAGGAGCACGAGGAGGACGCGTGTGAGGCCTACGAGCACCAATCTTATGGAAGAGATTGACACAACGCAAGGGCAACCAAGCTAGTCGAATCAACACTTGAGAAACACTCCCATGGAGCTCTCATTTTCATTGTGCAAGAAGCAACATAATTTCAGCCAAAAGTCCTACAAAAGACAAGCAAGAGGCCTTATATACTCCAAGGGAGCCGGCCCGCACATGCCCCAAAAAGGCCCAACTAAAGCCATGAAAGAAAGCCTAAAAACAAAGCCAAAAAACAAGGTTCGGGTGCGGTGCACGGTTTGCACCTTAACCGTGCAGATTGCACCTTAACCGTGCAGAAATCCAGGGGCAAGATTTTGTGTTCTGGTGAGGCGCACGGTTTGCACAAACCGTGCAGCCCTCCAGACAGCAATTCCATGGCTCGTCTTCATTCCTCGTCGCATGGCTTGGCTCGGAAGGTCACCAAGGTCCTTAGCATGGGTTCGGTGAGGTCCTCGACGAGGGTCGGCTCCCTTGAGACGTGAAGGCTAACCAAGCTCTCGAGTTCCTCTTGCATACGCTTGGCTTGAGCCCTTGTGAGTGGACCATCTCCTCTCGTGGGCGCCTTGGATGAGACCTCGGATGCTCCCGCATCACTAAGTACTAAGCCTAAGTATTAATGAAATACAATAGACTTATACTAATGTAAGAAATGAAATGAAATAAAATAACAAAGTTCGTCCTTCCTTTTTTTTTTTGACGAAATGAATTTTTTTTTTTGATATTCTTTTCTTTCTTGTCTTTTTTTTTTAACTAAATTTCGAAATTTGAAATTACAACTGAATTCGGAATTAAAGAAATTAGAATAAAGAAAGAGATAAGTTCTAAGATAGTGTTTGCCTTGATTGTAGGAGTGGGTAGCCGGCTCTTGTTGTGATTCTCCAACGTGCGCCTCAAAAATAGGGAGAGAGGGCCGAGTGGTTTGGCTTGGAGAATCTGCACGCCGCAATGATAGGAGCTCTTCGTTGCTGGCTTTGGAGAATTCGCCGAGCTTGGAGTGGAGAGGAACGTGGCCTTCAAGTGGGGATGGTGGACGGTTATGTTGGAATGGTGGTGGTGGTGGCCGGAGCTAGTGTTTCCGGCAAGGCTGAGGCAATTTTTGTGGTGGTGATGAGGCTGATCTGATCTCCACAAACACAAACACAATTAAAGCACAAACACAACAACTAGACGACTCAAACAAAGAAAAACAAGAGAAGAAAGGTTCGGTTATGCTAGAACACAAACCGAAGACTCAAGAACACAAACCAATGGTGAAATCGGCAATGGAAAGGTGTTGGCACCAAAACGCAGCTTTGATACCAATTTGATACGGGGTTAGCCGTAATTGGCCCGATCTTGATGCGCAACGACTCTAAAATGCAAAAGAAACAACAAACAAAGGTGAATGGCGGAAGTAAGAAAGAGATGAACAAAGTGAATAAGAAGAAACCAAAAACCCGGAATTGAAACCCTTGGTTTCGGATGAACCAAGAACAACTACACCTTAAGTAGATGACCTCGCCTTCTACAACTTCACACAAAAGAGGACGAATCCTCAAGAGCACGAAGAGGATGCTTTGTGACGTTTTCGATTCTCAACTCGAAAGGAATTGATCTTCACAAACGACCAAGGCTATTTCGGATTGAACAAGACACGAACTCTCTCTTTGGAAAGTTGCTATTTCAGAAATCTGATTCTTGATAATGTGCTTGTTGCCGAAAATGGCAATTACAAAAGGCCTTAAATACTTCCCTAAAGAAGCCGGCCCCAAATGCTAAAAACACACTAAACCGAGTACTAAAAACATCATAAACCGAGTCTAAAAATATCCAACCAACACGGCTAAAACATACTAAAAAGGGAAAGGAATGGAAGGTGCACACAAGTCATGCACTCAACCATTATGAACCATCGTCAAAGAGAAAGCCTTAGGTATGGCCGTGACAACCTCCTCCGGGACTTGGTGTGCAAGTGTGGCTAGCTCATCTTGGAGACGACGAGCTTGGTTCCTAGTCATAGGACCGGATGGTGGTTGAGGTGTGGATGGTCCTCCATCATGGGGTCCTCCTTTTGTAGACTCACCTACAAGAGGGCCACAAGCAAACCAAGTAAACAATTCATAAGGCACAAGGAAAGTAACTTATAAAGGACAAACAAAGGAAAAGAGACTAAGACATAGGCAAAAACAAAGTCAATGGCTCAAGCAAGGGGTGATAAGGAAAAGCATGATTTGTAACTTGCCAATTGGGAGTGTGACCAATGCACCTTCAAACCAATCCAACTTGTATTCCTTAGGCTAAGTGGATAAAAGGCCAAAGTGCAACATAGGAAGACAAGGTCAAGGTGAAGGCAAAACGACCACCCTATGGGCCCCAAAGGCACGAATTGACAATGGCAAAGGCTAGACGAACATGGAGAGAAGGGCTTAGTGGCCCAAGTTGCCGAGTGAGGGTGAGAGAGCCCACCAAGGGTTGTGGCCCAAACCGAAAGAAGAAAAGAAACTTGACCTTTCCTTTGCTTTGTATTCTCTTCTTTTCTTTTCTTTTTTGTATTCTGTTTTTTTTTTTGATTGGGTCCTTTGCCTTTTGTGTGGACCTCTTGAAATAATCTTGGCTCTTTCTAATGCAAAGGAAGCAAGGCCGAATGTGATTGTGTTTTAAATCAAGGAGTGGGGTCACAACACTTTTGTTTTGTGTAGGGAGTGGCAACAAGGGTATTCAGATTTGTGCTATATGTAGACGTGCCAAGTCACCAAATGGGGTGTGTGACAAGGCTTGGAAGAAGGAGAAAAGGAGTGTGCCTTTGCCACCTAATTTCGGCTCTATGTGCACCCACTAACGAAGCTTCTTGCCCATCATCCACTAACCTATCATCTATAGGTACAATTTGGCTTTTTACCCAAAATAGGCTAAGGGGACAAAAAAGACAAAGAGATGGTGGGAATGGCCTCTCCCCCAAAAGGACAATAGTACAATCAAGGACAACAATGCAAACATGGGCCAATCACAAGCAAGGCCGGCTGGAGGGGGGTGGTGGCTGGGCTACGGTGGCAGGGAAGGTGGTCCGGCGGCCGGAGGTGGTAGAGGTCCCCAGAGAGGGTGTTTTTGTGGGTTTTTTGGGCTGTTTTTTGGAGGGGGAGCTAGAAACACGAAGCTAAGCACGAAAATAGCATGAAAAATGGCAAAAAAGACATGGAAACAAGGGAAAAACTGAGCATGCAACTTCAACACAAAACAAGAAGAGACAAGAAAAAAATTTCTAGCTAGCAAGGGAGATAAAGAGCAAAACACATAGAAACATTGAAGCAACACAAGAGAACATCCTAGCTATGGAAATGAACCCTAAAAACGAAATTTTGAAAGGGAGAAGAGGACTTAGCTTGGGCACTTGGCTCTTGATACCAATTGATGAGAAACAACCCTCCAAAGGTGAGGCTTTGCTCCTCTAGAAGCTAGATCTAGACCAAGGGGAGCCTTCTTCTCCTTCCTAGATGTGGGAACCTTGCAAATGGAGCTTGAATGGAGGTGGGCCGCCGGAAACCAAGAGGAACCAAGGGCTGGCTGTGCTGGAGAGTCCAAGGAAACCCTCCCTTGGGGGTTCCTTGGCCGTGAAGAGCTAGAGCCGAGTTGTCTTGTGGATCGAATGGGGAGCGTGAGAGATTGAGAAGAGAAGAGTGTTTGAGAGAGTTTGAATTGATAGAATTAATTGGATGCCTTAGGGGGGGATTCCTCTACCCAAGGTAATATTCCAATTCTATATCTTCAACTAAATGACAAGGAAGCCAAGGAGTGGCTTATATAGTTCTAGGGTTTTGGTGGACTAGGAGCCCATATGCAAATGGGTCCACACACCCACTAATAAAAGGAAACTCTAATGGGCCTTAGTGAGTTAAAGCACATATGCAAATGGATCTTCACACTCACTAAGGCAAGGCTAGAATTATGAAACTAAATAACCAAAATAGAAAGGGGATAAAAGCCTTAGAGGCTTGGATATAGACGCGCACATAAATGCCTTGGAATCGAATCATGGTCGATGCTTGAGTGTCGTGGCATTGATGTGCTGGCGTCTTGGTGGTCAAGGCCTTGAATCCTTATTGATGGGTGGTTGACACTCATCAGCCGCCGCATCCGTCCGCCGGCTCCTTCTCCCAATGATGGGTGGTTCAAGAAGGATCGAGACAAGATTACCCACATCTTGTCTCCAAGGTATGAGTTTTCTTCTCCTCGTGCTTATACTTTCATGATTCGTATTCCCTTGTCCTTGCATTCACCCGAGCCATCCTATAGTCTTCTTTCCCCGGCATGCACCACTTGGGATGACTTTGTGCACCATTTTAGGGCTGTTTTTCACCTTGTCTGAGAGCATGATCCTTGTGACCTTAGAACCCCATTGAGGACATTATTGTTTGAGGATGCTTTGGAGTCCCCTTTTGAGTTTGGGAACACATGTTATATCACCATCTTTGAGGATTATACTCTTGCACCACCACTTGTTCCCCCTTTGCCTAGGTACCACCCTTCCGGCCATTACGCAACCCTAGTCCATGCTCCACCCACTTGGGACTACCTCGCTGCGGTCTTTCTCACCGGGTTGCTCATGTAAAAGAAGGGCGAGCCCTATCCACGCGCCGGCGATGCCCTACCCAACCCCCGCTATAGGTATGGCACTTGTGAGGGCTTTGATGACGGCGATGAGGCCTATGGGGCCCATGAGGAGGACGGTGTGTTTGATGAGGTCTTCCCCGAGCCGTATGAGGATGAGCCATTGGCCGACTTGCTTCCCCGCCCTTATGGCCGCGACCGTGGCTATGACCGGCGCCCTTTGGATCGTCGCGACCTTCAATGGCTCCCTCCACCGCCAGCTAACTTCTGAAGACGTGGGCAAGCTCCCCGCCCACCCCATGATCGATGTGAACCGGCCGGGCCCTTACCACACTATGGCCAACGTCGAGAGATCAAGGTTCAAGTTGAGCACTTTCACGGCGAATATGATGCGGCCACGTTCCTTGATTGGAAGCAAAGCACGGAGTATGCCCTCAACCATTGCCAATATGAGGACTACGAGCGGGTTGTGATTGCCACGCTCCAATTCCGAGGCTATGCTCGGGCTTGGTAGTTCCGCTTCACCAAGCAGAGAGAGAGATGCCGCTTACCACCGGTTGAGGCTTGGAACCAACTCATCTATGCCATGACCAAGCGGTACGTGCCGGAGGACTACCTTGAGCACATGGGCCTCCAAATCGCCCTTGCCCGCCAAGGCACCCGCACACCGCTTGAGTTCTTTGCCGAGCTCGAGGAGCTTATTCACAAGGCCGGCGTGTCCACAACCCCCGCCTCTCTCCGCACTATGTTCCTCCATGGCCTTGACATGGACATCCGTGAGCCCTTGATCCTACTCCCCATCCGGGACATCAACACCCTCACCCACACGGACATGGAGATCTACAATCAACTCCAACGGAAGAAGAAGGCCGCATGGGCCCGTGGACAGCCCCCTAGGTTTGCCGGCGCGCCGAGCCCCCCTTGGGGCCCTCCAACGGCCACCGTTGTTGCCCCGCAGCCGCATACCGGGCCCGCTCCAGCACCACCCACCTCCACCGAGGGCGCCGGAACCACTAGGCTGCGTGATCCACCCCGAGGGCCGACCCCCAACACGCGTGCCCCGGCCCCCATCCCCGAGCGGTCTAGCGACCGTACTTGCTTCAAGTATGGCGGCCGTTCTCACATTCAACGGGATTGCCCCGATGCCAAGCGGGTCTTCTTCACCGCCACTAGTGGGTATTAATCCTTTGATGATGAAGAGGAGGCCCCGGAGGACGAGCATGAGGCCTCCGCAGAGGGCGTTTATGAGAATTATGATTGTGCCCCCTTGAGTATGGAGTCGCCGCTCCCTTGAGCTTAAGTGACTCGCCGTGTGCTTTCGATCCATGAGGGTGACACACAAGGCCAACGGGAGAGTCTCTTTCACAGTAGATGCCTCATGGGTTCTTCCTCCCTTAGTGTGATCATCGATGGCGGGTCATGTGCCAACTTTGTCAATACGCGCGTGGTCGAGAAGCTTCATCTCCCCACCACGGCTCATCCTCATCCCTATAGCCCCCAAGGGCTCGGCGAAGGTACAAGCAATGTGGTAGATAGGCAATGCCACATTGATTTCTCTATTGGCTCCTACTTTGATCAAATTTTGTTTGATGTTATTTCTATGGATGTCACTCACCTTTTGCTAGGAAGGCCTTGGCACTTTGATCGGCGAGTGATCCATGATGGATTTCTCAATACTTTTGCCTTTGTCCATGAGGGGAAACGGATCACTCTCTTGCCTATGTCTCCCCGTGAAGTTCTTGAAGATCAAATTGAGAGGAATAGATATGTTGGTCTTATCATTGCAGCAACTGAATTCGCTTTGGCATAAATAAAAGAAAAAGCAATCCGATTAGGAGTTGTAAACGAAAGGGTGTGGATAAACGGAAGGTGAGAGAAAGATATACAAATCTATCAATGATATATAATTCCAATATGTAAGGTCTATGAATCCTCTCAAAAAGGGCAATGTAATAAAGCATCAATACAGATTCATCTAGCATTATACGAATCTCTTCGTAGCACAAAAATAAGGAGCCTCGAGCCAATAAAGACTAAGAACGTTGACTCAAAATAAAGTAAAAGCTCCGTTGTCAAATTCAGGACTAACCATTAATCAAGAAGCATTGGGAACGATGGAACCTGTGAATACAGAAGATTCAATTGAAAATGAATACACATGATTCAGCGGGCGAGATGGCGGAATAAACCAAAGACCAATTCATCTATTCTGAGAAGTCATGAACTAACCCTACAACAGAAATAGATATTGAAAGAGTAAATATTCGCCCGCGACATTTTTTTCTTATTTAATTGCTAAAATATAGGCGATCTGATACGAGAAAAGCGAAAAGAAAACAAAGATTTGTTATAACTATACTTCATAACTATATTTATTAAATAAAAAAAATCAATAGAAAGTTTTTAATATTAAAATTTTTGTTATATTTTATGCTGATAAAAATTGAAATAAATATATTTACTATATTTTATTTTTTTATATAACTTCTATTATAATATTATAAATTTTCTAAAATATATATACTATTTTTGGATCATTTCATTCGCGAGGAGCCGGATGAGAAGAAATTCTCATGTCCGGTTCTGTAATAGGGATAGAATTGAAAAAGAACCATCCACTATAACCCCAAAAGAACTCGATTCCGTAAACAACATAGAGGAAGAATGAAGGGAATATCTTATCGAGGTAGTCGTATTTGTTTCGGCGGATATGCTCTTCAAGCACTTGAACCCGCCTGGATTACATCTAGACAAATAGAAGCAGGACGACGGGCAATGACACGAAATGCGCGTCGTGGTGGAAAACTATGGGTACGTATATTTCCAGACAAACCAGTTATAGTAAGACCTGCGGAAACACGTATGGGTTCGGGGAAAGGATCCCCCGAATATTGGGTAGCTGTTGTCAAACCAGGTCGAATACTTTATGAAATAAGCGGAGTAACAGAAAAAATCGCCAGAAAAGCTATATCAATAGCAGCATCCAAAATGCCTATACGAACTCAATTTCTTATTTCAGAACAGGAATGTAGAAACAAACGTTGGGATAAAAAAACACCTTTTGTTTTGGACAAATAATATTTCTTTTTCTTTTTTCGCCTTTGCATTGAAAGATTAAAAAATGATATGATTCAACCTCAGACCCATTTGAATGTAGCAGACAACAGCGGGGCTTGAGAATTGATGTGTATTCGTATCATAGGAGCTAGCAATCGTCGATATGCTTATATTGGCGACATTATTATTGATGTGATAAAAGAAGCAATACCAAATATGCCCTTAGAAAGGTCTGAAGTGATCTGAGCTGTAATTATGCGTACCCGCAAAGAACTCAAACGCGACAACGGTATGATAATACGATATGATGACAATGCTGCGGTTATTATTGATCAAAAAGGAAATCCAAAAGGAACTCGAGTTTTTGGTGTAATCACCCGAGAATTGCGACAATTAAACTTTACAAAAATAGTTTCATTAGCCCCCGAGGTATTATAAACCACGAGAATAGTGGGCTATTTGAATGAAATAGAGCAGTAGATTGTGTATCACGTATACCTTTCCTTTTTACATAAAAGAAAAAGAATAAACTAAGAAAAACATGTTGATTATATAAAAATTCGGAGCACCACAAATTTTAGGGCATTATGAGTAGGGACACCATTGCCGATATAATAACCTCGATACGAAATGCTGACATGAATAGAAAGGGAACGATTCGAATAACATCGACTAAAATCACGGAAACCTTTGTTAAAATACTTTTACGAGAAGGTTTTATCGAAAACTTGAGAAAACATCAGGAAAAAAACAAATATTTTTTGGTTTCAACTCTACGACATAGAAGGAATAGGAAAGGGCCATATACAAGATTTTTAAATTTAAAACAGGTCAGTCGCCCCGGTCTACGAATCTATTCAAACTATCAAAAACTTCCTAGAATTTTAGGTGGAATAGGGATTCTAATTCTTTCTACTTCTCGAGGTATAATGACAGACCGAGAGGCTCGACTAGAAAGAATTGGTGGAGAAATTTTATGTTATATGTGGTAATCCCTCTGATATACGAATTGGATCCGAAATTTCCTATTTTGGAAAAAAAAGAGAAAGGACGGGTTGTCTAATATCACTCCTCCTCCATTAGTTGATACTTTAAAGGGGTTTTACCTGGAATGGAAGAAGAAAAATCGATTCATGAAGGTTTAATTATTGAATCACTTCCTAACGGCATGTTCCGGGTTCGTTTAGATAATGAGGATCTGATTCTAGGTTATGTTTCAGGAAGGATACGTCGTAGTTTTATACGAATCCTGACGGGGGATAGAGTTAAAATTGAAGTAAGCCGTTATGATTCAACTAGAGGACGTATAATTTATAGACTCCGTAACAAGGATTCAACCGATTAAGTTGTTTTTCCACTTCTACATTCCGGAATACGAGATTAAAAATTTCAAGAAACTTATTTTCTTCCAAGAAATGGATTCGGAATTAAAGTAAGGAATGAAAAATATGAAAATAAGAGCCTCCGTTCGTAAAATTTGTGAAAAATGTCGACTAATTCGTAGGCGGGGACGGATTATAGTAATTTGTTCCAACCTGAAACATAAACAACGACAAGGATAATAAGTCTACTAAATAAAAGAGACTTTCTAACAGACTCGATGTACAAATATGATGTACCAATAATAAAAAAAACCAAAATATTTGTTTTGCTCAAAGCCCTTGAGGAACACAAGCATGTCGTATCACCTCCCAAAGGCAAGGGCGAGACCTCCACCACCTGCAGCCCACCGCCTTGCGGCGCGCCTCCTCTCAGGTCGGCACCCGCCTTTAGCCGGCAACCGTCACACCACCCACCGGCTGCCCTCCAAGGGCGTTGTGAACGCCGCATGCTTTTAGTCCGCTGCCGGAACCTTCTCCCAATGACGGGTGGTTCAAGACGGATCGAGACAAGATTACCCACATCTTGTCTCCAAGGTATGGGTTTTCTTCTCCTCGTGCTTATACTTTCATGATTCTTATTCCCTTGTCCTTGCATTCACCCGAGCCACCCTATAGTCTTCTTTCCCTGGCATACACCACTTGGGATGACTTTGTGCACCATTTTAGGGCTGTTTTTTACCTTGTCCGAGAGCATGATCCTTGTGACCTTAGAACCCCATTGAGGACATTATTGTTTGAGGATGCTTTGGAGTCCCCTTTTGAGTTTGGGAACACATGTTATATCACCATCTTTGAGGATTATACTCTTGCACCACCACTTGTTCCCCCTTTGCCTAGGTACCACCCTTCCGGCCATTACGCAACCCTAGTCCATGCTCCACCCACTTGGGACTACCTCGCTGCTGATGCGGGATCATCTACGTCACCTCAAGTGCCTACCTTTGATGGTGCCATCACACGAGCAAGGGCTAAGGAGATTCAACATGAGCTAGACAAGGTTGTGACCTTCCTCTTGTCTAAGGAGTCCACGATGTTAGAGGAACCTCCTAAGCTAGATTTGAAGACCATGGTGACCATCTCGGAGCATGAAGACCTCAAGAGTGTTGAGGAGAATACTTGAAGATTGTATTAGCATTTCATGACATTCTTAGACAATTCCCTTTCCCGGTTTTATGTGGTTTAAAGACACGTTTTAATGCCTTGTTTTTCCCTTAGTAGGACCGGCCTTTAGGAGGTATAAAAGGCTGGAAAAACATTTCCTTTCTTAGGCAGATATCATTTTGAACATTTAAAAGAAACGTTTTTCAGTTTCAATCAAGAGAGAGCTTTTGATAGGAAACCGGTTGTTGTTCTTGGCTTGGATCGTCTTGTGTGTGTCAACTCCTTCGAGCTTGGTGTTCACGGATCATCACGAGCATCCTCTTCGTGCCCTTGGCATCCTAGCCATTCGTGTGAAGTTGTAGGAGATGGGTCGATCTCTCATTTGGTTTGGTTCTTGATTCACCAAGGTCAAGGGTTTCACCATTGTTGCATTTCGATTCTTCTTACCTTTTTTATCTTTGTTCTTTCTTTGTTCTTGTTGATTACCGAATTCTCACCTTTCTTTCTTCTTTGTTTGAATCGTGTTGGAGCCTTGGTGTCTAGATCGAAGCATAGGGGTCCGAGCCTATATCAAGTGGTATCAGAGCCGGTTGACACCAACTCCGCTGCCGGCGCCGCCACAGCGCCTTCCCGGATTGCCATCTTCCCTTTGGCTTGTGTTTGCACACAATCCGGTTAGTGTCCTCTTGGTATTTTCTTGAGTCTTTGTGTGTCTTTTGCTTGTGTTGTCTTTGTGATCTTGGAGTTGAAGAGTTTCTGCCACCCTAAGCCGCCGGAAACCACCAGCACTCCGGCCACCAGTCACCATTATCAGCCAACTTCCCACGTCCAAAGATAACCGAAACCCTACCCACTATCTTTCCCATTTTCGGTTACAATTAAAAGAAAATCCCAAGAAAATAACCACTAACCCACCTCCTAATCCCACTCCATATCTTTGACTTTTTCAACACAAAATCCAGCCACATCTCAACACAAATCTCGGCCCATTCAAATTCAAATTGCAAGAAAATTCGGCAGCCTTACATTCACTACTCTTAGTCTATTCTTTTAATACAAGTACCTTAGGTTAGTACATTATTTGTGTATTTTATTTTTGAGACAAAAAAAAGAAAAGAAGATCGTCAAAAAAAAAAAGAAGAAGAAAGGCGATTGTCTCTTGTTTTAAATTTCATACACATGCTTTACTATCCTAAGTTGTAAATGTTATAGACCAAGGTTTGTACTTAGCCGAATTTTCTAGCAAATTCAAGAGGTTCCTACAGTCACACTAAGGCATCTTCAAGCCTTACCCTAACCCTACAAACACTACCCCACGCCTATCCTCTTCTAACTCCATTGTTGCAAGGTCAAGGCAAGGCAAAAGGTACGTGTTCTTGACCCTCTTGAGTTCAGAATATTTGAGTCTCCCATCAATTGCATTGCATTACATTTCGTGCTTTGTAAGTCCATTCTAGAGTCTTTGTTTCCTCTTTTGTTGAGTCAATTTTATTTTTTTGAGTTCGGCCGAGCTATCTACCATATTAGCTCTTGTGCTTATCTTGTGATCCTACTACACTAAGTTCACGTGAGGTTTTGATTTGTACAAGGTGATTTCTTACAAAGAAGCCAACGTCCAACAACAAGAGAAAGTGAGAATCAAACACAAGAGAGCCAAACACTTGTGAGGCGATTTCTGATTTTTGCTAACCCTAACTTGGTTGTTGTTTGTTTTCCTTGTGTAGATCACCTCGTTTCAGAAGTTGCATCAACCATTGGAGCTTGAGAGAATTAAACACACGAGAGAAACACTAGAGAGGATCAAACACGTAGTGTGAAACATTTGTGAGGAGAGCTTCTTTGTTTTCTCTAACCTTTAACTAGTTGTGTGTTTGTCGTCTTTGATCATGTCCAAATCAGTGAGTCCAACTCGATCTAGGAGTTCCGAGCCGGTACATCCGGAGGTGTTTAGCTTGCTCAAGCAAATGTCGGATACCCTAGCTGGCTTGTCGTCCCGGATGGCCACCTTGGAGTCTCGGCCACCACAGCCTACAACCATTCCTTTGGGAACTCATATGGAGGCTGGAGGTCCTTCGCTTGAGCCATCAAGAGCACCCCTTCCGGACCAACGAACCACCTACAATGCCGCAAGGGCCGCCGGGAATCAAGAGTCCCCACCTCAGTCCGCCACCCAATTGGCTGCATCCCACCATGGCACCCCACAAGGAGCAGGCCAATTTCATCCTCCTAGAGGACATGCTCCCCGAGAGCAAGGTTCTTTTCCTAACTCTCCTATGCATAGAGCTAATTTTGTTCCTAATGCTTTCAATGAGTTTCAAGGGTACCAAGATGACTACATGGATGAGGAAGGTTGGAGAGCCGAGGCGCCTAGAGGATATCAGCCAAGGCGAGGCCGAGAACCTGAACAAGATGGTATTGGCCGCATCAAGGTGAAGATACCAAGTTTTGAGGGCAAGTGTGACCCGGATGCCTACCAAGAATGGGAAACCAAGGTGGAGCAGATTTGGTCATGTCACAACTTCCCCGAGTACAAGAAGGTTCAATTGGCTGCCCTAGAGTTCAATGGATATGCCTTGATTTGGTGGGACAATCTGATCAAGGAGAGGAGAAGAGCCCTAGATCCGGCCGTAGCTACTTGGGAGCAAATGAGGGCCTTGATGAGGGTCCGATTTGTACCCCAACATCATACTAGGGATCTTCGCCAAAGGCTTGAGAACTTGAAGCAAGGAGCCATGTCCGCTGAAGAAACATACAACGCCATGCAAGTGGCTATGGTGAAAGCCAATGTTGTGGAGGATGAAGAGACAACTATGGCAAGGTATCTTAGAGTTCTCCATACCTCTTTAGCTAACGAAGTGGATTTGTATCCCTATGGCAATATGACAGATTTGCTACACTTGGCGATCAAAGTGGAGAGGAACCTAAAGGTGAGGAATCAAGCTAGGAGCCAAGGAGGCAAGGCTACCATTGGCGGCCCCAACAATTGGAGAAGCCAACCTAGCCGTGGCTATCCACCTTTTAGCCGAGACCACCCCACTGCCAAGGACAAGGAAAGGACGCCAAATGTGGACCAAGGAGGGCTGAGAAGGAACGCACCACCAAGTGGGACTCCCTTCAATCCAAGGACCTCGGCTGCCCCCACTAATGGGCCTAAAGGGAGTACTAGTAACCCCACTTCTAGAGCTAGGGATATGGTTTGTTTTAAGTGTCAAGGAAGAGGACACATGATGAAAGATTGCCCTAATAGTAGAACACTCATGATTAATCATCTAGGACTTTATGAATCTGAATCTGAGCATGAAAATGATGATGATTGTGTTAATGATAATGCCGAGCATGAAACTGAAATTTGTGATGATGATGGCATTGAGTTTGAGCATGGGGAATCTTTAATTTGTAAAAGGACTTTGCATGTACAACCTGCCCCTTGTGAGGATAATCAAAGGGAAAACCTATTTCATACTAGGTGTTTAATAAAGGGGAAGGTTTGTAATGTGATAATTGATGGAGGTAGTTGTTGCAATATTGCTAGTACTGAATTGATCTCTAAGTTACAACTTCCTACATTTTATCACCCTAGACCTTACAAATTACATTGGATGAATGATTGTGGGGAATTGAAAGTAAACAAGCAAGCTAAGATTACATTCACATTAGGTCATTATGAGGATACTATTTTATGTGATGTAGTACCCATGCAAGCTTGTCATGTGCTATTAGGCCGTCCATGGCAATATGATAGGAGAGTCATGCATGATGGATTTACTAATAGGTATTCTTTCTCTTTTAAAGGAAAGGATGTCATATTAAAACCAATGTCCCCTATGAAGATTGCCGAGGCCTTTGAGAAGAAAAAGGAGAAGGACTTGGGTCAAGACAAGGAGAAGGAGAAGAACCAAGGCAAAGGAGCACTACGGCAGCAAGTGAGCACTCCCTCCAAGCCGCGCCAAGCCTTGGAAATGCAGCCTTCTAGTGTCTTGCTAGCCTCCAGAGGTGAGCTCCAAGGTGAGTACCTAACTTTGGATACTATCCTTATGCTTTTGTGCAAGAAGCTAACCATGTTAGGTGGAGAGACCTTGGCTGCATTACCACCTAATATCCAAGCCCTTCTAGAAGAGTTTAAGGATGTGTTCCCGGATGACATACCCCACGGCCTACCCCCATTGAGAGGAATAGAGCACCAAATCGACCTAATCCCCGGTGCCACCCTACCCAATAGGCCAGCTTATAGAATGAACCCTAAGGAGTGTGAGGAAATCCAAACACAAGTACAAAACCTCCTAGATAAGGGTTATGTGAGAGAGAGTCTTTCCCCATGTGCCGTGCCAGTCCTATTAGTGCCTAAGAAGGACAACACTTGGAGGATGTGTGTTGATTGTAGGGCCATCAACAACATCACTATCAAGTACCGTCACCCTATCCCAAGGCTGGACGACATGTTAGATGAGCTCTTTGGTGCCACACTCTTCACCAAGATAGATCTAAGGAGTGGCTACCACCAAATTAGGATGAAGGAGGGAGATGAATGGAAAACCGCCTTCAAGACTAAGTTTGGGTTATATGAATGGCTTGTGATGCCATTTGGCTTAACTAATGCTCCTTCTACTTTCATGAGATTAATGAACTATGTTGATACGGGGATCGCCGTAGGGAGGCCCGACCTTGGTGATCAACACACGAACAACAAGAAACAAAAACAAATCAGATTCGGGAAAAGAAAAGAAACGAAGAACAACAAGGAAAGATGGACGATAGGTTAGAAGAAACCAAACACCCGGAACTAGAGACCCTTGATTCGTAGGAAACAAGAACCTCCAACCCTAAAGTAGATGACCTCGTCTTCTACAACTCCACACAAGGAAGAACGGATCTTCAAAGCACGAAGAGGATGTCTTGTGTCGCTTTGGAGATCAACAACTCGAAAGCAATTGAATCAAACAACTCGACCAAAACTAGCTCGGATTGGCAAACTCACGAAATCTCCAAATTGAGAAGGTTTCTATTTCAGAAATAAGTATTCTTGAATAATGGTTTGCTGCTGAAATTAGAAAGAAGACAAGTTTAAATACTGCTAACTAAACCGGCTCCTAAACCACTAAAATAAGCTAAACCGGAATAAAGAGAAAACCGAGTCTAATAATGTCAAAAGCCCACACGGCTGAAACATACTAAATGAGGAAGGTTTCTAAGAGCGGAAGGTGCACACAAGCCATGCACTCAACCACTAGAAACCATGGTGACCGAATAGGCCTTGGGTGTGGCCGTAGCAACCTCCTCCGGGACTTGATGTGCCAGCTTGGCGAGCTCATCTTGAAGTTGACGAACTCGGCTCCTAGTCATGGGCCCGGATGGTGGTTGGGTCATGGATGGTCCTCCATCATCCTCCCCTTCTTGGAGAGGATCCGTCCACGGATCATGAAGCTTGGAATGGCTGGCGTCCGGTTGATGGTAGGGAGTCAAGTCAGCCACGTTGAAGGTGGCACTCACACCATAAGTGTCCGGGAGATCAAGGACGTAGGCGTTGTCACCGACACGGCGCAGCACCTTGAAGGGACCATCTCCTCTAGGTGCAAGCTTGGACTTGCGTTGTTCCGGGAAGCGCTCCTTCCTTAGATGCACCCAAACGAGATCCCCGGGCTGGAAAATCACTCTCTTACGCCCCTTGTTAGCCCTAGCTGCATTCCGCTCCGCACAAGCCTCCAGCTTCTCCTTAGTCCTTGCATGTAGCTCCTTGATGAACTCCACATGTTTACCTGCATCAAAACTTTCACGCTCCTTCATAGGAAAAGGAGCAAGATCAAGTGGAGTAGTGGGATTTATACCATAAACACATGCAAAATGAGACAATGAAGTAGAAGAATGGACTGTCCTATTGTAAGCAAACTCTACATGTGGTAGAGCTTCCTCCCAAGCCTTAAGGTTCTTCCTAAGGATGGCTCGAAGTAGGGTTGATAAAGTCCTATTAGTTACTTCAGTTTGGCCATCCGTTTGAGGGTGACTAGAGGTAGAGAACAAGAGTCTCGTCCCTAGCTTTCCCCAAAGCGTCTTCCAAAAGTAACTAAGGAATTTAACATCCCTATCACTCACTATAGTACGGGGTACACCATGTAGCCTCACGACTTCCCTAAAGAAGAGATCGGCTACATTAGATGCGTCATCCGTCTTATGGCAAGCAATAAAATGAGCCATCTTAGAGAAACGATCAACTACCACAAAGATAGAATCATGTCCCCTCTTAGTCCGAGGCAGCCCCACGATAAAGTCCATTGAGATGTCCTCCCAAGGGGCACTTGGGATGGGCAATGGGCTGTATAGGCCGTGGGGTTGCAACCTAGACTTGGCCTTTAGGCAATCCAAACACCTCTTAATAAGGTGCTCAACATCCCTAAGCATGTGGGGCCAAAAGAAATGTGCACATAGCATATGATATGTCTTGTCCCTTCCGAAGTGACCCATTAAACCACCCTTATGGGCTTCTTCAACGAGTAACATACGAAAGGAACAACTAGGTATGTACACTTTTTCAGCTTTAAATAAGAATCCATCAAACAAGTAAAACTTGTCACATGAACCCTTATCTACACACGTCTTATAGATGGCACCAAAATCAGCATCTTCCACATATAACTCCTTAATATATGCAAATCCTAAGACCTTGGAGTCTAATGTGGTAAGCAAGGTGTATCTCCTAGATAGGGCATCGGCAACTACATTGTCCTTTCCCTTTTTGTATTTTATAACATAAGGGAAAGTCTCAATAAATTCCATCCACCTCCCATGGCGTCTATCAAGTTTATCTTGGCTCTTGAAGTGCTTCAAGGACTCATGGTCCGTATGCAAGATAAACTCTCTAGGCCACAGGTAGTGTTGCCAAGTCTTAAGTACTCTAAATAGGGCAAAGAGTTCTTTGTCATAAGTAGAGTAATTAAGACTAGCCCCTTTCAATTTCTCACTAAAGAAGGCAACGGGTTTACCTTCCTGCATAAGCACGCCTCCAATGCCAATCCCGGATGCATCACACTCCACCTCGAATGGCCTAGTGAAGTCGGGTAGCACCAGCAAAGGGGCTTGCGTCAATCTCCACTTTAGGGCGTTGAAAGCCCTCTCTTGCGCCTCCTCCCACACAAAGACCGAATGCTTCTTGGTCACTTCCGTCAATGGGGCTGCAATGGTGCTGAAATCTCTCACGAACCGCCTATAGAAGCTGGCTAGCCCATGGAAGCTCCGCACTTGGCTCACTGAGGTAGGCGTAGGCCACTCTTGGATGGCCTTTATCTTGCTCTCATCCACTTGAAGACCCTTGGAGCTCACTACAAAACCAAGAAAAGAAACATGATTAGTGCAAAACTCACATTTCTTCTCATTAGCATACAAGCACGCACTACGTAAAGTAGAGAGTACTTCCCTCAAATGTTCCTCATGCTCCTCAATAGACTTGCTGTATATTAGTATATCATCAAAATAAACAACAACAAATCTACCTATGAAACGCCTCAAAACATGGTTCATTAAACGCATGAAAGTACTAGGAGCGTTTGTCAAGCCAAAAGGCATGACAACCCACTCGTACAAACCAAATTTTGTCTTGAAGGCGGTCTTCCACTCATCCCCCTCCTTCATCCTTATTTGATGGTAGCCGCTGCGGAGGTCTATCTTGGTGAAGACCGAGGCTCCATGCAGCTCATCTAGCATGTCATCTAAGCGGGGGATTGGATGCCGGTACTTGATGGTGATGTTGTTTATGGCTCGGCAGTCCACGCACATCCTCCATGTGCCATCCTTCTTTGGCACTAACAACACGGGCACGGCACAAGGGCTAAGGCTCTCACGCACATGGCCCTTGTCCAGCAAAGCCTTCACTTGCTCTTGCACCTCTTGGGTCTCCTTGGGGTTCATTCTGTACGCCGGCCTGTTAGGAAGAGTAGCACCCGGGATTAGATCAATTTGATGTTCTATACCTCTCATAGGTGGCAATCCGGGTGGCATCTCCTCGGGGAACACGTCTTGAAACTCCTCAAGTAGGGCCAAGATGTTCCTAGGTAGCGTAGACTTCAACTCTTCACTCAATAGCCCGAAGCCCTTGCACAAGAGCATAAGGACGGTCTCATGTGGTAAGTGCTCTTCTCTCAACTCCTCCTTGGAAGCCAGCAATGCTTGAGACGTGGTCTTGGCTTTGGAGGTGCTCTCGGCCTTACTCCCCTTCTTAGCCTCAACCGACTTCTCATTGTCTTTCTTCTTCTCAAAAGCTTCCGCAACCTGCAAAGGAGTCATTGGCTTAAGTACCACACTCTTACCATTATAATCAAAAGAATGACGATTAGTATAACCATCATGCTTGACTCTCCTATCAAACTGCCATGGACGTCCTAACAATATGTGACAAGCATTCATAGGGACCACATCACATAATATAGTATCAACATAATGCCCTAGTGTTATGGTCACATTAACTTGCTTAGACACCTTAACTTCGCCACATTCATTCATCCAATGCAGTTTATATGGCCTAGGGTGATGAAAGGTATGCAATTGCAATTTAGTAACTAATTCAGTGCTAGCAATGTTGCAACAACTACCCCCATCAATAATCATGTTACAAACCTTTCCCTTAACCAAACATCTAGTATGAAATAAGTTCTCACGTTGGTTATCATCACAAGGGGTCGGTTGTACATGCAAAGTTCTCCTACAAACTAGAGACTCACCATGCTCAAACTCAATACAATCCATGTCCTCATCTACATCATGCATAGGTTCATCAATAATAGTCGGACCTTGATCTTCACCCTCGGACTCAGATTCATAGAGTCCAAGATGGTTAATGACCAACGTTCGACTATTGGGGCAATCCTTCATCATATGCCCACGACCTTGACACTTAAAGCACACGGTATCTCTAGCCCTAGAAGAAGGAGAAAAGGTCGAAGTACTTCCCTGAGGCCCATTGGCCGACGACGGCTGGCGGCTGGATGCTTGCGGCGGCGTCCCTGGTGGTCCACTTTTCCTCGGCGCTTCTTGGCTCCTAGGGTGGCTCATGGACTGAGCTTGGTTCCTACCAAAAGACGCCGGGGGATTCGCCCTATTGTGAGTTTGGGCTCGCCATGGACTCGGCTGGCCGCTAGGGTTCCTAGCCGCTTGGCCTCCTTGGTTCCGAGCCTTGTACTTCTGATTTTTCTCCACCTTGATCGCCAAATGCAGCAGCTGGGTACAATCTGTATAGGGGTACATATCCACCTCGTTAGCAATATAAGGAGAAAGGATTCGGAGATACCTTGCCATGGTAGATTCCTCATCTTCTATGACGTTGGCGCGGACCATGGCGGTTTGCATGGCATTGTAGGCTTCTTCCACGCTCATGCTACCTTGCTTGAGGTTCTCCAACCTTTGCTTGAGCTCTCGGGAGTAATGTTGAGGGACGAACCGAGCCCTCATCAAAACCCTCATTTGCTCCCACGTAGCCACCGGTGGGTCCAAAGCTCGTTGCCTCTCCTTCACTAAGTTGTTCCACCAAGTTAGGGCGAAGCCACTAAACTCAATGGAAGCTAGCTGCACCTTCTTTGCCTCTATGAAATTATGGCAACTCCAGATTTGCTCCACTTTCATTTCCCACTCCATATAGGCATCGGGGTCACACTTTCCTTCGAAGGCGGGCATCTTGATCTTTATTTTGCCTATGCCGTCTTGCTCCAACTCTCTCCGAGGTGGCTGGCCTTGATAACCCCTATTACCTCCGAATCTGCCCCGGGGCTCATAGTAGTTATAGCCCCCTCGTTGGCCTTGGTAGCCACCGAATCTTCCTCCTTGGTTCCACATATCTTCCTCAAATTCAGCCTCATTGAACTCGTCCTCTCTAAGTGGATCCTGTGGCTCATGCAAAGGGTTAGCAACAAAAGGCACCTCTCGTGGAGGTGGTATTTCAGCTTGATACATTGGCGCCACCCTATTCTGCCTATCATGGGTATGGGCAAGAGGAGAAGGATGCCTTACCGGGGAGTTCCTCACGGTACCGGTACCTACTGCACGGGTGCCTCCAAGGGGCACTAAGTTGGCTCCGGACGGACCTCCTGGCTCAGCATAAGTTCCTAAGGGAATGGGGGCTGAATTCTGGACCGTCTCTTGTGGTTGGGACACAAGTGTCACCGGGGGTGGCACGACTGGTGGTGGAGCTCTTTGAGACGTCTCTAGGGCAGCCAATCGGTGGGTGATCACGGACACGGAGTCGGTCAACTTCTGGATGAGTATAGCCACGTCCGGATGCACCGGTGAGGGGCTCCTATTGTCCCGGCCACTTGAAATATCATCATTATCTGCCATCACACTTAACAAGCTAACACGGAATTGAGTTAAGGTTAGAATCAATCAAAAACACTCACAGGTGTCTCTCTCGTGTGTTTCACTCACCCTTGCTCAATCTCAACTAGTTTTGTAGTGCAGCCGGTTGTGAAACTCAAATACTTCACGTGAGTTGATCGATTTCAAGCAACACTTAACAACCAAAATAAGGTAGACGTAAGGTGTAGTAGAAAGACGATCAACAAGGGTCACACAAAGGCACTTAATATTCTGAATTTTAGTGCACTTAACAACACAAAAGAAATCAGAAAAAGAAGACTCAACGACTCAATGAAGAACACCTCACAAGTATGTAAATGCAAGGTAACTAATGAGACTCAACAAATTTACTCAAGAATACTAGCATGCACACATGTAATGCAAGCTTGATATGGACGAGTAATCAAGAAGTTTTAAGAACTCAAGAGGACAAGTTGTTACCTCAATTCACCTTGGCTTGTGCTCGTGAAGATGGAATGATGATGAAGAGACCGGTGTGATGGTGAGAAGAGGTGAGGCACAAGGGAAGGTGAGGTTAAGGAATTAGGGTTACCGGCGCGGGGCGTGAGCTGCGGAGACGGGCGCTTGGGTGGGCGCGCGCGGCGCGGCAGAGAGCACTTGACGTCGGCTCCTTGCTTGATCCTTGAGACACTTACAACTTTGGACTATAATCTAGCCTAAGTATAAATGAAATACAAAGGACTAGACTAAGCTAGAAAAGAAATAAAATGCAAAGGATCGTCTCTTCTCTTTTTTTTTTGACGATTGATTTTTTTTTTGACTAATCTGATATTCTTTTCTTTCGTTTTTTTTTTTTTGTAAAAGGAAATTCGAAATTCAAATTACAAACTGATTTGGAATAAAGAAAAATAAGAAAAATAGAGGGATAAGCCTAAAGGAGAACGTTGCCTTGTTTGTAGGAGGTGGCAACCGGTTTTGTTGACTCCTTCAAGCCACACGCCACCTTTGTAGGGTGAATGGCCGAGTGGGTTTGTTGGAGCAATCAGCCAAGCCTTGATTGTAGGAGTTGTAGCTGCCTTGCTTTGAACTTGTCAACCCACACGCCACAAGATTAGGAGCTTCTGCCGTTAGGGTTTAGGGCGTGGCTAAGGGACTTGGTGATCACGCCTTGGAGGGCAAGTGACCTAGTGTTGGACCTTGGCACGCCGTCAATTAGGGTTAGGGTTCTTTGTTGTGGAACGTGGAGAAGTCACCGGATATGGGTGGTGGTGAACGTGGGGTTAGGGTTGGTTATGGAGGTGGTGACCGGTTGTTTGAGGTGGTGATGGTGGTGGTGTTTGGTGGGGTTTCCGGCAAGTTTTGACGGCTGTTTTGTGGTGGTGAGGAGGGTGATCGTCTCTTCCTCTCACAAGCACAAACCGATCTCCACAAGATGCAATCTATCTCCACAAGACACAAACAGTTAGAACCCAAGCAACAACTCAAGAACGACTCCACAAGACAACAAGAAAAGGAAAAGAGATTCGGCTATGCACTAGGCACAACCAAACGACACAATACCAAAGCCGAATTGATGAACTCGGCAATGCAACTTGTTGACACCAAAACCTATGCTCTGATACCAATTTGATACGGGGATCGCCGTAGGGAGGCCCGACCTTGGTGATCAACACACGAACAACAAGAAACAAAAACAAATCAGATTCGGGAAAAGAAAAGAAACGAAGAACAACAAGGAAAGATGGACGATAGGTTAGAAGAAACCAAACACCCGGAACTAGAGACCCTTGATTCGTAGGAAACAAGAACCTCCAACCCTAAAGTAGATGACCTCGTCTTCTACAACTCCACACAAGGAAGAACGGATCTTCAAAGCACGAAGAGGATGTCTTGTGTCGCTTTGGAGATCAACAACTCGAAAGCAATTGAATCAAACAACTCGACCAAAACTAGCTCGGATTGGCAAACTCACGAAATCTCCAAATTGAGAAGGTTTCTATTTCAGAAATAAGTATTCTTGAATAATGGTTTGCTGCTGAAATTAGAAAGAAGACAAGTTTAAATACTGCTAACTAAACCGGCTCCTAAACCACTAAAATAAGCTAAACCGGAATAAAGAGAAAACCGAGTCTAATAATGTCAAAAGCCCACACGGCTGAAACATACTAAATGAGGAAGGTTTCTAAGAGTGGAAGGTGCACACAAGCCATGCACTCAACCACTAGAAACCATGGTGACCGAATAGGCCTTGGGTGTGGCCGTAGCAACCTCCTCCGGGACTTGATGTGCAAGCTTGGCGAGCTCATCTTGAAGTTGACGAACTCGGCTCCTAGTCATGGGCCCGGATGGTGGTTGGGTCATGGATGGTCCTCCATCATATGTTTTGAGGAATTATATAGGGAAATTTGTTGTAGTATATTTTGATGATATTCTAATCTATAGCAGGTCCCTAGAGGAGCACGAGAGGCATTTAAGGGAAGTTCTTTCTACCCTTCGAGTAGAGCACTTGTATGCCAACTTGAAGAAATGTGATTTTTGCACTAATAAGGTCACTTTTCTTGGTTTTGTAGTGAGTTCACAAGGGCTGCAAGTGGATGAGGAGAAGATAAAAGCCATTCAAGATTGGCCCACACCTACTACAATCGGCCATGTGAGGAGCTTCCATGGGCTAGCAAGCTTCTATAGGAGGTTTGTCAAGGATTTCAGCACCATTGCTGCCCCCTTGACCGAGATCACCAAGAAGCATGCTCCCTTTGTGTGGGGAGAGGCGCAAGAGAGGGCCTTCAACAATCTGAAGTGGAGGCTCACCAAAGCACCTCTTCTAGTGCTCCCGGATTTCTCACGGCCATTTGAAGTGGAGTGTGATGCTAGTGGCATTGGCATAGGAGGAGTCCTAATGCAAGAAGGTAAACCTATTGCCTTCTTTAGTGAAAAGCTGAAAGGTGCATGTTTAAATTACTCTACGTATGACAAAGAACTATATGCATTGTTTAGGGTACTTAAAACATGGCAACATTACTTATGGCCTAGAGAGTTTGTCTTGCATACTGATCATGAGTCCTTAAAACACTTTAGGAGTCAAGATAAACTTGATAGGAGGCACGGTAGATGGATGGAGTTTATTGAGACATTTCCATATGTCATTAAGTATAAAAAGGGGAAGGATAATGTAGTTGCTGATGCACTTTCTAGGAGACATGCTTTGCTCACACAATTAGACTCTAAGATGTTAGGTTTTACTTACATTCAAGAGTTGTATGAGGATGACATTGATTTCGGCACTACATATAAGCATTGTGTGGCTAAGGGTTCTTTAGATAAGTTTTACTTGTTTGAGGGATTCTTGTTTAAGGTTGATAAGGTGTGTATTCCTAAGTGTTCTTTGAGGATATTACTTATGGAGGAAGCCCATAAGGGAGGCTTAATGGGACACTTTGGTAGAGATAAGACATATCACATGCTGCACACTCACTTTTATTGGCCACATATGCTTAGGGATGTTGAGCACTTGTTGAAGAGATGTTTAGAGTGCCTTAAGGCTAAGTCTAGAGTGAAACCACACGGCTTATACACACCCTTGCCTATTCCCACGTCCCCTTGGAAGGATATTAGCATGGACTTTATTGTGGGCTTACCTAGGACTAAGAAGGGGAGAGATTCTATATTTGTGGTAGTTGATAGATTCTCCAAAATGGCTCATTTTATTGCTTGCCATAAGACCGATGATGCTACTAATGTTGCTAACTTATTCTTTAGGGAAGTAGTTAGATTACATGGTGTACCTAAGTCTATTGTGAGTGATAGGGATGTGAAGTTCCTTAGTTACTTTTGGAAGACTCTTTGGGGAAAGCTAGGGACGAGGCTCTTGTTCTCTACCTCTAGCCATCCTCAAACGGATGGTCAAACGGAAGTAACTAACCGAACCCTCACAACCCTCTTAAGGGCTGTTATTAGGAAGAATTTGAAGGCATGGGAAGAAGCCTTACCACATGTAGAATTTGCATACAATAGGGCCGTGCATTCATCTACATCTTTGAGTCCTTTTGAGTGTGTATATGGTTTGAACCCCTTAACTCCACTTGATCTTTCGCCGTTGCCTATGAAGGAGCGAGCAGATTTTAATGCAGGTAAACATGTGGAGTACATCAAGGAATTGCATAAGAGGACTCGGATCAAGCTGCAACAAAAGGCCGAGCACACCGCCTCCAAAGCTAACCATGGACGTAGGCGAGTTATCTTCCAACCGGGAGATCTTGTTTGGGTTCATTTGAGGAAAGAGCGCTTCCCCGACAAGCGCAAGTCCAAGCTCTCACCACGTGGAGATGGACCTTTCAAGGTGCTAAGGAAGGTGGGCGACAATGCCTATGTGTTGGAGCTACCCGAGGAGTATGGAGTTAGCCCTACCTTCAATGTGGGCGATTTGACACTTTATGAGGCACAAGATGAGGAGCTAGAAGATTCGAGGTCGAATCCTTTCCAAGAAGGGGAGGATGATGCGGGATCATCTACGTCACCTCAAGTGCCTACCTTTGATGGTGCCATCACACGAGCAAGGGCTAAGGAGATTCAACATGAGCTAGACAAGGTTGTGACCTTCCTCTTGTCTAAGGAGTCCACGATGTTAGAGGAACCTCCTAAGCTAGATTTGAAGACCATGGTGACCATCTCGGAGCATGAAGACCTCAAGAGTGTTGAGGAGAATACTTGAAGATTGTATTAGCATTTCATGACATTCTTAGACAATTCCCTTTCCCGGTTTTATGTGGTTTAAAGACACGTTTTAATGTCTTGTTTTTCCCTTAGTAGGACCGGCCTTTAGGAGGTATAAAAGGCTGGAAAAACATTTCCTTTCTTAGGCAGATATCATTTTGAACATTTAAAAGAAACGTTTTTCAGTTTCAATCAAGAGAGAGCTTTTGATAGGAAACCGGTTGTTGTTCTTGGCTTGGATCATCTTGTGTGTGTCAACTCCTTCGAGCTTGGTGTTCACGGATCATCACGAGCATCCTCTTCGTGCCCTTGGCATCCTAGCCATTCGTGTGAAGTTGTAGGAGATGGGTCGATCTCTCATTTGGTTTGGTTCTTGATTCACCAAGGTCAAGGGTTTCACCATTGTTGCATTTCGGTTCTTCTTACCTTTTTTATCTTTGTTCTTTCTTTGTTCTTGTTGATTACCGAATTCTCACATTTCTTTCTTCTTTGTTTGAATCGTGTTGGAGCCTTGGTGTCTAGATCGAAGCATAGGGGTCCGAGCCTATATCAGCTGTGGTCTTTCTCACCGGGTTGCTCATGTATAAGAAGGGGAGGGACCTCATATATGTTCTAGGCGTGACAATCCATAGGAGCCTTCGTGGCATGTCTTGTTTTCCCCCGCCACCCCCAACCGAGCACCCTCCTTTTCCTTTTGACCTCGAGGATACCCCTTACACTTTTATGGTGGGTTGGATACTTCATTTGGTGACTCATCTTTGGAGATTTTGGTGGCCACATTTTGGGGTGTGCTATGTAGTTGACACTAGTTTCACTTTTCCCCCCGATGACTTGCTTAGGGCCATCCCTAGGGCTCCCCCGCACCGTTGGCTAACATTTCCATTGCTTGTTGAGTTTACTTGCTCTAGGATTATTGCGGGATCGCCTCCTATGTTGGCACGGATTGCAGCGCGGGGTCGCTCCACTCCTCGCCCATCTAGCCATGACACCTCCCACGTGATCAAGTGGATTATTGATATTGCACCCGAATTGAGGACAATTCTCCCTCAAGAAGGGGAGAGTGATGAGTGCCAAACACCCATCAACATGGACACTCAAGGCCCGGGGACGAAGGCCCGAGCCCGACCCTTCTCGGAGTAGCCAAAACGCCGTCGCTTCAAATGCCACGACAATCAAACATCCGATGCTTCGACTCCAAGGCATTCAAGCA
This sequence comes from Rheum nobile, assembly GCA_027886185.1. Classification (NCBI taxonomy): domain Eukaryota; kingdom Viridiplantae; phylum Streptophyta; class Magnoliopsida; order Caryophyllales; family Polygonaceae; genus Rheum; species Rheum nobile. Next base: position 707,797 of record WOAB01000072.1, on the reverse strand, counting down.
CGCGTTCGCCTTTATGGCTTTTATCCCTTTTCCCTTTTTGGCAATTAAGTTATGTTAGTGCCTTTTATTTTTGGATGATTAGGGTATTTATCTAGTGGATGAGTGTGTGGACCCATGTGCCTATGGCTCCTAGCCCACTCCCAAAAACCCTAGACTATTTAAGCCTTCCCTTGGCTCCCTTGTCACTTTAGTTGAAGATATAGAATTGGAACATTACCTTGGGTAGAGTAAACCTCCCCTAAGGCATCCAATTAATTCTATCAACTCAAACATCTTCCAAATCTCTTCCTTCTCTCAATCTCTCACAATCTCTCACTCAAATCCACAAGCATCAAATCGGTTCAAGTTACATCTCGGTCAAGGAACCTCCAAGGGAGGTTCCCTTGGTATCACGCCGGCTCCGCCCCTCCCCTTTCAAGCTTCGGCCAGTCCAACCTCAGTCCGGCGACTTCCCCCTTGGTTTCCGGCGGTCCAACACCTCATTCAAGCATCATCGCGGGACATTCTTGGGATGACTTTCCCCTTCCCTGAGCACGTGAGCTTTGTGACCTTAGAGCCCCATTTAGGACATTATTGCTAAAGGATGCCCTAGAGTGCCATTTTGAGTTTGGGAACACAAGCTATGCCACCACCTTTGAGGATTATACCCTTGCACCACCACTTGTTCCCCCTTTGCCTAGGTTCCACCCTCCCGGCCCTTCTGCGCCCTTTTTCCATACATCCACCACTTGGGACGACCTAGCTACGGTTTTTCTCATCGAATTGCACATGTATAAGAAGGGGAGGGATGCACTATATGTTTTAGGTGAGACAACCCCTAGGAGAACTCGTGGAATGTCTTGTCTTCCACCGCCACCAATCACCGAGCGACCTCCCTTTCCTTTTGGCTTTGAAGGAATCCCTACCGCTATTGTGGTGGTTTGGACACCTAAATTAGTGACTCATTTTTTGGAGATTTTGGTGGCTGTATTTTGGGATGTGCTATATACTTGACACTAGTTGCCATCTTTCCCCCGATGACTTGCTTAGGGCCATCCTTAGGGCTCCCCCGCACCGTTGGCTAACTTTTCCATTCCTTGTTGAGTTTACTTGTCATAGGACTTTTGCGGACTTGTCCCCTACGTGTGCACGGATTCCAGCCCTGGGTCGCTTCACTCCTCGCCCATCCGGACATGACGCCTCCCGAGTGCTCAAGTGGCTCGTAGATGTTGCACCCGAATTGAGGACAATTCTCCCTCAAGAAGGGGAGAGTGATGAGTGCCAAACACCCATCAACAAGGACACTCAAGGCCTGGTGACTAGGGCCCGAGCCCGACCCATCTCAGAGTAGCCAAGACGCCAACGCCTCAATGCCACGACAATCAAGCATCCAATGCTTCGACTCCAAGGCATTCAAGCGCGCGTCCCTATCCAAGCCTTTATGGCTTTTATCCCCTTTTCCCCTTTTCTCAATTAATTCATGTTAGTGCCTTTCTATTTTGGGTTTATTTATGCATTTCCTTTTATTGGTGGGTATGTGGACCCATTTGCCAATGACTCCTAGTCCACCCAATAATCCTAGACTATTTAAACCCTTTGTTGTCTTCCTTTGCAAACTAGTTGAAGAATTGAGAATTGGAATATTGCCTTGGGTAGAAGAATTGGAATACACGCCTGGCAAAATAAAAAATCAGCTAGTCGACTTCTTGTTGTCCCATTCTGAGTGCTTTGCATGGACACACGAGGACATGACCTCCATCATTCCAAACATGAGCGTGCACAAGTTCAACATCAATCCCCAACACCCTCCAGTCAAGCAGAAGCGAAGAATGTTTTCACCGGAAAGGAACGAGGTCATAGACGAGGAAGTGCGAGCTTTGTTAGAGATCGTCAAGTTTAGAGAAACCCGTTATCCTGATTGGTTATCCAACGTGGTGGTAGTAAAGAAGAAGAACGAAAACGTATAGAGTCTGGATCGACTTCACTGACCTCAACAAGGCGTGTCCTAAAGACTTTTTCCCACTGTCTCATATTGATGCCATGGTGGATGCCACTTCCAATCATGAGATGCTTACCTCTATGGACGTCGTTAGCGGATAACATTAAATCTAGATGATCCCAGAAGATCAAGAGAAGACCGCCTTCATCACCAACCAAGGGATCTATTGCTAGAAGGTGATGCCATTCGGTCTCAAGAATGTCGGAGTAACGTTCCAACGGCTAGTGAACAAGATATTCGAGAAATAGATTGGCCACTTGATGGAAGTCTACATCAATGACATGCAAGTCAAGTCAAGGAAGGTGGTCGACCACATCATACACCTGAGAGCAACGTTCGAGATCCTGGAGAAGTACGACATGAAACTGAACCATACCAAGTGTTTCTTTGAGGTCTCGTACGGCAAATTCTTAGGCTACATGGTGACGCAGCGGGGGATCGAAGCCAGTCCCGACTAAATCAAAGCTATCCCCGAATTGCAGTCTCCCCGATGTGTTAAAGATGTCTAGAAGCTAACAGACAGAGTTGTCTCTTTGAACAAGTTCATATCAAAGGCTTCAGTTAGAAATCGGTTGTTCTATGACGTTATGAAAAAGAACAAGTCATGTGAGTGGACAAGAGAGCACGAAGAAGCATTTGAAGAACTACAATGGTACCTAATGTTTTGGATGAATTTCGTATCGGGACACGATCTGCTTTGATTGTGGAGTATAGGGCCCAGGATTACACCATTGGGGATAAAAGTAAGCTTTTTGTGAGAATTGTATTGTATTGATCGGTAGTTGGATTATTTGATCTAGAAAGGTTGGATACCCTTTTTATATAGGGGTCCATGGATAATCCTAGTAGAGATAGAATTATCATAAATACAATATATTCTATCTACTTGGAGCATAATTAATAATTTACATAAGGTAACAATATATCCCTATATAAGATGTATGATCCTATATCCCTTAAGGTAGGATATTTCCTTAGATAAGAGCTTGACGGGTCCCATATTGCCTTCCAAGCGAGACAACTCTACTTATGGAAATATGATATTTCCTGAACGTTTCTCTTGGAAATTTCTTCTCGTTGTGCTCCATGACCGTCATCTTCATCATGTTTCTCTTGTTAGCAACGCGTCACGCTGTTTCAACGTGATCTACGAAGACGCGATCCAGTGGCCCTAACAATACACCTAAGGAGTTTGGTAGATGGATCGGTTATAAGTGGGAAACGCCTTCAACACGCCTCCTCGAAGCGCCATAATTAAATTTCAAAAACCCTTTTCAAGATCTCTTCTACAGACCCATCAAATCGTCCTATTCAAGGCAAGATTATCTTTCTCTTCTACCAACAATTGTGCCTCTGATACTCTTGCAAGTAAAGCCTCTCCATCTTCCATCTCTTTCTTTGTTCATCCCTTGAATCTTAAAAAAACCTTTCAATGGCCGCTGGAAACCCCAAAACATCTATCTCCAAACTTCCGATGATGAGCAACTCACCATTCATCCTTTCTATATTCTGACCTCCCATTATCAAAGAGCCTCCTCCGTCGCTGACCCTCGCCCCTTCATTAAAGCAGCCGGTTTCCTTGAGACGCGGCCGTCATCGTGACGGAAGAACTCGTCTACGCTGATTTTTTCTACATAGAATGGATTTTGATGTACGAATATCCATTTCGGATTGGACATCGCCTCACCTTCTTGCCTCTAGTTGGCTCCTTTCTATCCTCCTTAGACATTAGTGTTGCCCAGATTCTCCCTCAAACTTGGAGGATCTTTCTCACCCTTGACAAAATAATCCAAACCCACAAAATTCCCTTCACGATCCAGGATGATAGTATCGCGTCTCCCTTAAGCCTCAGTGCAAGGTAATCTTCTAGGAATGATGTGAAACTCGTGCCTTGCTCCTAGGATCTCCAAGGACTCGACAGTCAGTTCCTAGAATTTGGTCCTGTATTCTACGAGTCGTTCTCTTTGCGCTCCGGACTCCAAACTGGATGATTCAAAAGGCAGGAGTTAGATCTAGAAGTCTAGATTATGTCCTCCAAATTTTAGTGTGAACGAATCTGGGAATCAAAAGTTATGACGATTCTTCCGAAGGGTCGCAGAGAGTTCCGCGAGGGAGATCCGCGAGAGGATTGTTTTGGATGAAGAACGTGAAGGGGGGATGGATGAAGGAGGCGTTGATAATGGTGGATCTGGATGAAGGTGATGGATAAGTGAAGATCGAAGGGGTTCGATATGACGCATGAAATTTCTGGGAAGAACTAAGCTTTTGCTTCAGGTTTTGATTGATTTCAAGGTGATTAACAATGAGGAAGGAGGCAGCATTATATAGCCCCTCAAAACAGACCCTAGGTGACTCTTCAAGTGGCTCGGCCAAGTGAAGAGCTTTACAAACTCTAGACTTAAATGCAATCTGAAATTTAAAGCTAACTCTCCCATTATTACATATTTATATGAATAATGTCATATAATAAAGTTTGGAGACTTGGGAAAACTGGGGTACGATCAAAGCAAGAACATGGGCGGCCTTCCCGTCGACAGGTTGAACCTAGGCGAGGATGATCAAGCCAAGTGGACTTCCTTCGATGCTTCCTGAGCCAAAAGTCCTTGATTGAGCTGGGATTGAAGTTCACGAGTTCTTGTGCGGGTGATTGCTCCAGGAGGCAGGCAAGCATCAGAGTGCTTGGACGAAACCCTAAGCGAATGCGCGCGCTGGAGGTGAAGAGCGACGTTGCACGGGCGTTTTGGCAATTCCCTCGGCCATCATGGGCTGTATAACCTTCTTGGGTCCAGTGGAGACTTAGGACTCGTTGGTGTGCGGGCTAACTAAAACGGGGCTTGATGAAGTTGCAATTGGAAGGTTCGGCGTTGCTGCAGCCGTTGGCGGAGAAGTGTCTTGGCAAGAGGGCACGGCCTGCGCAACTAGGTTATGAAGGGTGCTTTGATGGGTGTAGTCACATCATCCTCCCCTTCTTGAAGAGAATTTGTCCTCGAATTCATGCAGCCTGCATCAAGAAAATTACAGTAATAAGGATACCCAAACACAACAAGATAAATGCCATTACTTCAACTACACAATCCTTGGTGTTCAACATTAAAGGGACTCCCCTTCTTAATATGTCGCTTATCTCCTAGATTCATACATGGAATTTTAGTATGACTAATGGACCTCTAAAGAAATATACATTATAATCAAGAAAATCAGAGAAATGTGCCTTAAAGCCAATATGTAGATGATATGCAAAAAGTGCATGCACATGCTAGGCCACTTTTCTTCTTATGCCTATGTATATGCTTTATCATGCTACTAACAACATAACAAGCATACTTGAACATGAACGTGGTACTAGGACCTAGATACAACCTAGATGGCATGTCTTGAGAAAAACTATGATGCATGTATGAAGGCCTAAATTCAGATTCAAATAAAACAAGCTTCAAGTATAAAGGTCTTCCATTATGTGGATGTACGAAAGAAGTCATACAATGAAACTCAAAACTTAAAGGAGTAATGGATTCTTCCCTGAAAATTTGACTCCTTATGATGAGAATCAAGGTCACCAATGGGACCTTTCTTCTCTATGAGGGCTAGATCGTGTCCAAGCTTGCCTTCTTCTCCTTCCTATGCTTGTTGGACCTTCAAACTGAGCTTGAGAGGTGGCTTGGGCCGAGGGAAAGCGGAGGCGCCGAGGAGTTGCCGAGGGGCTGCCGAGGGAGGGCCAACCCGACGGCGATGAGTCCCGGTGATTGACCACCAAGGCGCCGATGCGTTAATGCCACGACACTCAAGCATCGACCATGCTTCGATTCCAAGGCATTCATGCGCACGCCTATATCCAAGCCTCTAAGACTTTTATCCTCTTTGTAATTTTGGTTATTTAGTTGAATCTAGTCTTGCCTTAGTGAGTGTGAAGAGCAATTTGTACATGGGCTTTAACTCACAAAGGCCCATTAGAAGTTTTCCCTTGTTGGGTTGATGCCTAGACTATTTAAAGCCATCTTTGGCTTCCTTGTAACCTTAGTTGAAGAATTAAAGAGTGGCCAAAACCTTGGGTAAGAGTTTATCTCCCCTAGGCCGCCACTATCTTCTTTCAACTCAAAGCTTCCAAATCTTCACATCTCTCCCTCTCACTCTCATCTTCTCACATAGCAAATCACCCAAGTCGATTGATTCAAGCCACGTTCAGCCAAGGAACCTCTAAGGGAGGTTCCCTTGGCCTTGTAGTTGAGAGCCGTTGGATTCCCACTTGCTTACCGCCGGTTGTGGTTACCCTTGGCAGCCCCTCGGCTCTTCCTCTTTCCTCTCGGCCGTGACCCTTTCTCAAGCTCCATTGGAGGCTAAGCAAGTATAGGAAGGGAGGAGAAGGCACGCTTGGACACAATCTAGCCCCCATAGAGAAGAAATGTCTCATTGGTGACCTTGATTCTCATCAATTGGTATCAAGAGCCATAGTCCAAGCTAAGTTTTTCTTTTCCCTTGCAATTTCAGTTTTTGGAGCTTACTTTCATAGCTTGCATGAGATTTCTTGTTGTTGTCATGGTGAACATGTTCTAGGTTAGGTTCTCTCTTGCTAGCTTGAAATTTTTCTTGTTCTTCATGTTTTTGTGTTTAGTTTTTCATTCTCAGTTTTTTCTTGTTTCCATGACTTTTTTCCTTGTTTCCATGCTAGATTTATGTTTAACTTAGTTGCCTTACTTTCCCCTCCCAAAAACAGCCCTAAAAACACACAAAAAATTCACTTTCCGTCGACCACCACAACCTCCGGCGACCGGACCACCGCGTCCACCACCTTGCTGCCACCACCAACACCCTACAGCCACCATCAGCATCCCCCATGGCCAGCCACGTGCCCCTCTCCCAAAGCTAGCTCCATTTTGAATTCTTAAGTGTGCATGTGACTTTAGGTATTTTTGGCAAAGGTTAAAGGTGCTTTCTCTCTTGGCACTTTTGGTTGTCTTAGGTGATTTGGGAAAATGCCAAACTTGACTCTTGGCTGATTTGTGTGGGTTAGAGTGCTTGGAAGCTTACTTTTGTGGGTTCCAAAAAGAGGGGGTCATTAGTGGCAAGTCAACCACTTACTTTCCCTATTCTTCACCTTGTTCCCTACCCTCAAAGCGGACATTGTCTTCCAAACCCATGTGTGAGGCCCTAAGTCTCATTCAAGGGCATTGTTGTGAAGTCACATGTTATCCATTTGGGCCTTCCTCTACACGTTTTAGCAAAAGCCTTAATCAAATCAAGAGGCCAAGAAAAAAAGGCAACAAGGCCCATCAAGTAAAAAAAAAAAAAAAAAATTCGGAAATCACAAAATATAGATTGCACATGCTTAAGAAGGGGAGGTATTCCATTTATGTGTTGGGTAAGGTACCCCCTAGGAGAGATCATGGCATTCCTTGCCTACTTCCAGACCCTACCACCGAGCTAGCTACCCTAACTTTTGAAACCGAGGCGAACTTCTATGGACTCCCTCGTACTGTTGTGTTGGCTTGGGACCCTAGCCTTGTGGATCGTTTTTGGAAACTTTGGTGGCTAAAATTTGGGAATGACCTTCTCCTCGACATTAGTCCCACCCGGAGACGTAGGATGGACTCACATTTTCTTGTTGAGTTACATTGTTGTAGGTCCATCCGGCCGGCTGTCGTGCTTGCCCATGAGACCCCCCAACTTGTGGTGGCCAAGGAGCCGCCCGACGACTCTCGTATGCTCAAGATTCTTTGTGTTAGTGGTAGTCTCCCTCACTCCACCTTCACCTTTAAGAAAGGGAGACGCGCCACCACATATCCTCCATCTATCGAACTTCCCACACCGTCGAAGCGAGGACGCTTCGTAGCTAAGAAGGGGAGAGTGATGAGTCCCGATGATTGACCCCCAAGGCGCCGACGTGTTAATGCCACGACACTCAAGCATCGACCATGCTTCGATTCCAAGGCATTCATGCACACGCCTATATCCAAGCCTCTAAGGCTTTTATCCTCTTTGTAATTTTTGTTATTTAGTTTGATTATTCTAGTCTTGCCTTGGTGAGTGTGAAGAGCCATTTGCACGTGGGCTTCAACTCACAAAGGCCCATTAGAAGCTTTCCCTTGTTGGCTTGATGCCTAGACTATTTAAAGCCATCTTTGGCTTCCTTGTAACCTTAGTTGAAGAATTAAAGAGTGGCCAAAGCCTTGGGTAAGAGTTTATCTCCCTTAGGCCGCCACTATCTTCTTTCAACTCAAAGCTTCCAAATCTTCACATCTCTTCTTCTCAATCTTATCTTCTCACATAGGAAATCACCCAAGTCGATTGATTCAAGCCATGTTCAGCCAAGGAACCTCTAAGGGAGGTTCCCTTGGCCTTGTAGTTGAGAGCCGTCAAATTCCCACTTGCTCACCGCCGGTTGTGGTTACCCTCGGCTCTTCCTCTTTCCTCTCGGCCGTGACTGTCTCTCAAGCTCCATTGGAGGCTAAGTAAGCATAGGAAGGGAGAAGAAGGCACACTTGGACACGATCAAGCCCCCATAGAGAAGAAAGGTCCCATTGGTGACCTTGATTCTCATCAGGCGACGCTTGGGAACTTGGCCAGGGGAACCTCTCTTGGAGGTTCCTTGGCTGTTCGGATCTAGATTCAAACGAGCTTGGTGAGTTGCCTTTGGAAGAGATGTGATTGAAAGAGATAGTGGCGGTCTAGGGGAGATATAGTGGCGGTCTAGGTTGAAGAGATAGTGGCGGTCTAGGGGATTGAAAGAGATAGTGGTTGAAGAGATGCAAGACAAGGGTTTGGGTTGAAGAGATAGTGGTTGAAGAGATGTGATTGAAAGAGATGCAAGACAAGGGTTTGGGTTGAAGAGATAGTGGCGGTCTAGGGGAGATATACTCTTACCCAAGGCTTTGGCCACTCTTTAATTCTTCAACTAGTTTGTTTACAATGAATGAAAGACATATAAATACTAGAGTGTTACTGTGTTAGGGGTCTTGTCCACATGGCCTTTCTAAGCTAATGGGCCTCTTGGGCTAGAAGTCCATAAGCATATGGCTTCACACACCCAAAGAGGTAATGCTAGAAATAAAAGACATCATACTAAAAATAGAAGGATAAAAGCCTTAGAGGCTTGGTTATAGGCATGCGCATGAATGCCTTGGAATCGAAGCATGGTCGATGCTTCAGTGTCGTGGCATTGATGCATCGGCGCCTTGGTAGTTAATCATCGGGACTCATCACTCTCCCCTTATTAGCTTCGAAGCGTCCTTGCTTCGAGTGTGTTGGGAGTCTGGGATGGCTCTAAATATGGCTACGGGGTGGAGGTGGCCACTAATGTCAAGTGTAAAGCTCTTCCCAAATTTCAGCCACCAAATCTCCCAACAACGACCCACAAAGCTAGGGTCCCAAGCCAACACACTAGTACGAAAGAGTCCATCTAAGAGTACCCCGGGGTCAAAGGGAAGGGTATTTAATCCGAGGGCCAAGTGTATAGTGTGACAAGGGATGCCATGACCCATCCTAGGAGGGTGTTCACCTAACACACCAATGGAATCCCTCCCCTTCTTAGGCGTGGCCAATCCGGTTAGAAAGACCAAGACTAGGTCTTTCCAAGGGGTGGGTGGATGAGCTAGGTGTGTGTAGGGATCGGGAGGGTGGGACCTAGGCAAGAGAGAGGCAAGTGTAGACCAAAAGATATAATCCTCAAAAGTTGTCATGGGTATTGTGTTCCCAAATTCTCTACGGCACTCAATGGCATCCTCAATCAACAATGGCCTAAGAGAGGTCCTAAAGGCACAAAGCTTACCCACTCGGAGTAGGAAATCATCATCCCAAGAATCGCCAACAAAGTTACCCAAAATGACACACATCGGGGCTAGAGGACCAAGGAGGGTCTCGGGGTCATGCAAGGACAAAGAGATGGAAAGCAATAGAGTGTAAGCATGACAAGGAGATGGGAGCACATACCTCGGAGACAAGATGTGGGCAATGTTGATGAGTACCAACCCAAGACGCCGGCGCATCAATGCCACGACACTCAAGCATCGTCAATGATTCGATTCCAAGGCATCTATGCACCCGTCTATATCCAAGCCTTATGGGTTTTATCCCCTTTTCCCTTTGTTAGTTAAGACATGGATTTCCTTTACTTGGTGGGACGTGTGGACCCATGTGCCAATGGTGCCTAGTCCACCCTTTTCCCTTTTGTTATGTCTTCATTTATGTTTTTGGGCCTTTTCTTTGGGTGTGGACTTTCACTTGCATGTGAAGCCAGCCCACTTGGAAAACCCTTGAGTATTTAAACTCCCCCTTGTCATCCTTGCTCATTGGTTGAAGAATTAAAGAGTGGCATAGCCTAAGGTAGAGTCTTAACTCCCTCTAGACAGCCACTATCTTCTTTCAACCCAAGGCTTCAACATTCCAATCCCCCTTTCTCTCTTCAATCTCGTTTTGGATCTCTCTCAACTCACAAGCTCTCATTCGAACTAGTTAATCTCGGCCAAGGAACCTCCAAGAGAGGTTCCCTTGGCACCTCCTCCATTCATCCCTCCCCACGGCATCTCCCTTGGTGATTCAACTCCCTCACAGCCGAGACTCCCTTTCCAAAGGCCATTGGAGGCCACTCAAGCTCAAGGAAGGAGAAGAAGCTCTAGCCTAGGCACGATCTCGCTTCTCTTGGGAAGAAGGGTCCATTTGGGACCTTGATTCCCATCACATGGTATCAAGAGCCAAAGCCAAGCTAAGTTTCCTTTCTCCTTCTTCAAGTTCAGATTTTTCATGCTTAGTTTCATAGCCTACACGAAATCCCTTGTTGTTTTCATGTTGAGCATGTTCTAGGCATAGAATCTCTCTTGTTAGCTTGACTTTTTTTTTCTTGCTTATCATGTCTTGTATGAGTTGTTCAAATTCAGTTTTTCATGCTTAGTTTCATAGCCTTGCACGAATTTCCTTGTTGTTTTCATGTTGAGCGTGTTCTAGGCATAGAATCTCTCTTGTTAGCTTGATTTTCCTTCTTGTTTTTCATGTCTTGTATGGGTTGTTCATGTTCAGTTTTTTTTTCTTGGTTTCTTGCTTAGTTTGCTTGATAGTTTGCTAGTTTAGTAATTATTTTGCATGCCTAGCTTGTCCCAACCAACCCCTCCCAAAAACAGCCCCAAAAACGCAAAAAAATCACTTTCCGGCGACCGGACCACCACCTCCGGCGACCGGACCACCACGCCGCCACCTTTCTGCCACCACCACCACCCTACAGCCACCACCACCATCTGCCATGGCCGGCCCTCACCCTTCCTCCTTGTTTGTTTAATTTGAACCCTTAGCTTGTGCATGTGACTTGAAGTATTTTGGGTAAAGGACAAACTTGCTTTCTCTCTAGCTCTTTTTGGATATCTTAGGTAGTTTAAGTAAGTGTCAAACTTGACCTTGGGCTGACTTGTGTGGGATAGAGTGGTTGAAAGCTACTTCTTGTGGGATTCCAAAAAGGGGGGGTTATTATTGGCAAAGATCCAAACTTCTTTTCCCTCTTCTACATATTGTCCCACACCCAAAAAGGGGACTTTGTTTTCTAACACCCATGGTGCCAACCCTAGTGGCTTCTCACACACAATTTTGGTGGCTCCACCCCATTCTCTTTTCATATACTTCCTAGTGGACCTTGCTCTTGTCTTGTTTAACAAAAGCCCATTAAAAAAAAAAGAGGCCAACAAAAGGCAAAGGCCCAAATTACAAAAAAAAAACAGAATTCGGTGTTCAAAAAAAATTAAAAAACACAACACCAAAACAAAGAAAGTTCTTTCAAGACAAGGTTCACTCCCACCTTCCTTTGTTCGGTTGGGCCATTCTCTTTGGTGGGCTGTCTCACCCTCACTAGGTACCATGGGCCACTAAGCCCATCTCTCCATTTTCTTCTATGAGACTTGCCCATATTTCGCACCTCTACTTGGGCCCATAGGGTGGCCGATTGGACTCTCCCTCACACTTGTCACCCTTGGCCTTTTTTGGCATTCACTTACACTAGCCTACGGTCATTCCATTGGGGTTGGTTTCAAAGTATTGTTGTCCGCATTTGTACTCAAGTCACACAACATTAGCACTACATTGCCTTTGCTTGAGCCTACTCGGTGTTCCTTGTGTTGCCTTGACCTTAGTCCTTGTCTTCCTTACTTGTTTGCCTTGATTCCTTGTTGGCTTTAATTAGTGCTTGCGAATGTTTTACTTGGTTCGCCTCGTGTCTTTGTAGGTGACACCCTATGGAAGACCACTTCGAGGTCGGCAGCCGAAGCCCTTGAAGTTCCTCTCCGACCATTACACTCGGCTCTTTTGAGGCCCGACTAGCCGAAGAGAGGCTCTTGGCGGAGGCTGCCGGCTGGCAAGCACCACCTAGCAACGCGGTCTACCATGCCCTTTTAGCCGAGTTGGCTCGCACTCACCAAGATGTTGAGCGCCTCGCAGCCGCACATGCCGCCTTTGCGCCCCGGGTGGCCACCAACGAGGCCTTGCACGCCACCTTCCTTCGAGATCAGGCGATTACCAATGCCGACAATGCGCGGTTTGCCTCCATGAAGCTCCGCTTCGCTGCCTTCCTCCCCGTGGCCGCGGCGCCCACAACTACCTCGGAGCAACCCCGTTCGGCTACCACCCTCGCCACAGACCGCCGTGAAGACACCATCGCCGAGGTCGTGGGGTGCCATTCGGACAAGGTCTTGGCCGTCGAGGAGCCACTAGCGGCGGAGGCCATGGGTCAACGGACGACCGACATGGGGCCTCCCTTGGCCATCATCCACGACACCTCCCCGCCGCCTCACCCGGACTTGGCGCCTTTGTCCCTGTTGCTCCTCCCTCCCGGCACCTCCTCGTGCGGCCAGGCTGACCGCCACCCTGCCACCTTGTCACGTGGGGTGCCCAACAAGCTACTTGATGCTCGGCCGCCACCGGGCCGACGTCCGCCGGACCACACCGATGATACTCCTCGTGCCCAACAGCCCGCCATCGCAGCCGAGGACATATGCGCCTCCAAGGCCCAAGTCGAGGCCATCGGGTCTCCACCGTCGCCGGGCGCCCTCACCCTCGGAGCGGGCCCCGCCTTCCCCTTGGTGTCACGCCGCAGTGTCTTGTCGCCCACTCGGCTGGCCGCGCCATTGCCTCGGCCAAGAGTTGGTTGGCCGCCTCCCCTTGCCACGAGTGAGCTGATGCGGGAGCATCCGAGGTCTCACCTACGACGCCCCCAAAAGAAGATGGCCCACTCACAAGGGCTCAAGCCAAGCGTATGCAAGAGGAACTCTGATAAGGATCGACTTGGGGTTGTGCTCGGTGTAAGGAATGGCCAGCAACACATCAAGGGATCAAGCGCCAAGAGAGGGTGATGCGGGAGCATCCGAGGCTTTACCCAAGTTGCACACAAAGAAAGATGGTTCACTCACAAGGGTTCGAGCCAAGCCATTGAGGAAGGAGATGGTCCACTCACAAAGAGCTCGAGCCAAGCGTATGCAAGAGGCACTCAAGAACTTGGTTAGCCTACACGTCTCAAGGGAGCCCACCCTCATCGAGGACTTCACCAAACCAATGGCAAGGACCTTGGTGACTTTCCGAGCCGAGCCAAGCGCGGGAGAATGGCGACCCCTCAGCAAAACTGTCATATCTTCTGTTTCCCAACTCCGATCGCTCTCAAATTTGTAGGAGTGAAACTAGACTTCAAGATCTATCTCTGGGCGTTGGAATCACTCCATTCCGATCAAGGACGAGAGAGAACGGACCTTCTGAAGTTATGCCCAGAGAAGCCATCCGAGACATGGCCCTGACTCGGCCTGAAACTCGGCCGGGTCTGGGGCCGAGTTTCCCTCAGTTATCCTGACTCGGCCTGAAACTCGGCCGGGTATGGGACCGAGTTTCCCTCAGGAAACCTGACTCGGCCTGAAACTCGGCCGGGTCTGGGACCGAGTTTCCCTCAGTTAGCCTCTTTTTGTCTCGGTTCTTGTTGGGCTTTTATGGGCCGCCCCCTTAGCCTATTTAAGACCTTTAGCTTCCTTTGTAACTCAGTTTTTCCCATGTTATGAACCTTGCTTTATGCATTATGAAGATTGAGAGCTCCATGGGAGTGTTTTCTCAAAGTTGATTCAAACTTGCTTGGTTGCTCTTGCGTTGTGTCAATTTCCTCTATGATCTTGGTGCTCCAAGGCTTCACAAGCCTCCTTCTCTTGCTCTTTGGACACGTCCATCGTTGTGGGAGATTGTAGAAGGAAAGGTCGTTTGTGCACATTGGTTTGGTTATTGGCGACATTGTTTGCCAAGGGTCTCTCCATTGCATCTTTCGGTTGTTCCTATATCCTTGTTTATTTCTTTGTTTCTTCTCATTTGCTAACTTGTTTCCTTTGTGTTTCTCTTGTTTCCACCTCCATCTTCCATTCGAGTCTCTTGGCGTCTAGATCGGGCCACTCGCGGCTAATCCCCGCATCAAATTGGTATCAGAGCCATCTCGACGCCGAGCCACCACCACTCAGCCGAGCCACCACCTTGGTTAGCTCCTTTGAGCCTTCTTTCCATTTCTTGTGTTCTTCTTGTGTTTTTCTTGCTTTGTTGTTTCTAGTCTTGTTTTGCTTGTGCTTGTGTATTTGTGGACTTTGCTTGCTTGATATTGCCATCACCATTTCAAAAAACCCAAAAAGAAAGCCCTACCAACAAGCCTCGCAAAATCTAAACAAAAAACCCAAAAAAAAAATCCGGCGACCGGACCACCCTCCGCCGCCTTGTCCACCGCCTTGCCACCACCACCACCACCAAGCAGCCACCACCACCAGCCCCATCCGTGCCCAGCTGTGCCATGTCCCTTGAGTGTTTGAATCTTGAAGCTTAAAGTGTGCATGTGATTTTGTGCAATTTTGGCATAAGACCACATTGCTTTCTATCTTTCACTCTTTGGTTGTCTTAGTTAGATTGGGAAAGTGCCAAAATCAACCCTTTGCAGCCTTGTATGTGGAAGAGAGCTTGAAAGCTACCCTTGACAATTGTGGTAAACACTCAAACCACTTTTTCCTTCTACCATTTCATCCCTTTTCCCAAATAAACCTACAAACAAGTCTTCTTTTCTTCCAAGTCAAAGAAAAAAAAATCAAAAGAAGGGGAGCAGCCAAACACACCTTTAGCTGCACGTTTTTTTTTATTATTAAAAAAAAAATCAGAAAAGAAAAGAAAAACAAGATCAAAAAAAAAAAGAGAAAAGAAAGGCCATGTGTGCATGATTTGTGCAAGTATTGTTGTTGATCTTCCATGATTATTTCTACAGTGTTCTTGAAGACTTGATCATCCTAGCCCAAGCTTAATACCCTACTCACCTTGCCTAAACACATTTCATATCATTGGCAATTGTTCACAAGTCATGAGTATTGGTATCACATGCTAGATATAACATCGCTTTGTTGAGTCTTCTAAACACTTTTTCATTGAGTCTTCTTGTGTGATCGTATTGAGTCCAATTGTGTTTGAGCTTCCATTGTGTGTCTCTTGAGCTCATTTCCAAGTCCAAACACATATTTTAGTTCCACTCAATTGCATTGTCATTCTCTATGATCCAAGAGCTATTCTCACCTTTGGTTTGTGTTGTCTAAGTTCACCAAGTTCTATTGAAGATTTTGTCTCTCTCAAGGCAACCTTACATTCCAAAAGCTTGCATCGAATCAACAAGAGAGTGAGTGATCAAACACACGAGTGATCAAACACTTGTGAGGATTGTTTTGATTTCACTAACCCTAACATGTTTCTTGGAGTTTGTTGATCATGTCTTATAAAGGAAGTCCACCACATGGAAGGTCCGAACCAAGGGCACCCGAGTTGTTCAACATGCTCAAGGCCATGTCGGCCAACATTGCTATCTTGTCCAATCGGATGGTAGCATTGGAGCAAGAGTGCCCAAGCCCGCAGCCCGCATCCGTGCCTCAAGAGATGCGTCGAGTGCCCATAGCCACCAACTTCCCCCGGCGTAGAGATAAGCCTAATGCTCCTAACCATTTAAATGAATTTCAGGAAATTCCTAGGCGTGCCTATCATGATGAGCCAAGACGAGCCTATGAAGATGAAGAATGGGAGCATGAGCCACATCGAGGCTACCAAGCAAGGAGAGGCCGAGAGCAAGAGCAAAATGGAGTTGACAAGGTCAAGGTGAAGATTCCATCTTTTGAAGGCCAATGTGATTCATATGTCTACATGGAATGGGAGGCCAAGATGGAAGAAATATGGAGTTTCCACGACTTCCCCGAGCATCAAAAGGTACAACTCGCCACCCTTAAATTCAATGGTTATGCACTAACATGGTGGAATAATCTTGTGAAAGAAAGGAGAAGAACCTTAGATGCACCCGTGACAACTTGGAATCAAATGAAGGCCTTGATGAGAGCTCGCTTTGTGCCTCGACACTACACACAATTGCTACCCTTAGCCAACAAAATTGAAAGACAAACTAAGCATAGGAACCAAGGAGGAAGAAGTTCAAGTGGTAGCCAAAACCGAGGCTATCATCCTCATATGGAGCAAGGAGAGCCAAGGAGGAGTGCTCAGCCAATCCCCTCCCCTCCAAGCCTATGGCCACCAACCGTGACTCCTAAAGGTCCCGAAGAGAGTGATGAAGAGCTCAAGGACAAATCAAATCAACCTTCCACTCTAATGGGAGAGGAGTTCAAGCCAAGAAGAAAAGAGGAGGAAATTGAAGCACCTACTACAAGTGGCAATCGATTGCCCATCATTGTGCGTAGTTCATTCAATTCCTTGGCTACTCCATGGACGGACCGGTACCACATGGTTCCTTCAAGCTTGCCTTTCCTACCCCATGAAGAGGTTGAAGCCAAGAAATCAATTTTCAACCAAGAGACAAAGGATGTGCCAATGGAGACTAATGCAAGGGAAGTACCTCTTATCTCCACCTTTCCAATTCCATCTCTTGAGTTTGCAAATGAAAATGTCATTCCATATAGGACAATACACATGAAGAAATCAGTCCTTGCATGTAAAACTAGATATTCTTGTGTGCATCAAAGTTCTTTAGCACAATACATGTCTTGTGGAATGCATCTTGTTCATAACATGATCCTTATGTCCATACATGTGTGTTATATTGATCCTTGCGTCACTAAGCATGTACATCGTTCTAGGAAGAAGAGTGGAATAATGTGTGCATGCTTGTTTGGATATCATGTAGTCATTGGAAGATTTGTGCTTACATTCTTACTATTGTTTAGACATACTAGAGGGCCTTATTCTTCCATTGTTGTTATGCCTAAGCCCTCTAAGGAAGCTAAATTCATTGCATGCCCTAAACTCCATAATGCATCTTATGTGACTAACCCTTGTATTGACCAAGTTGTGGAGTTGCATGGAGTTTCTAGTGCTTTGATTTCAGGACAAGAAGTGAAGTGTGTGCTCTACTCAAAGCTGAAATCTGGAGAAGTGCCCTTTGAACCCGGAGATCATGGTGTCCTTAATGTGGCTGATTTGGTTCATTCTTTGGTGGAGTGCATTCGGGAATTGCATGAGCGCACAAGGAACAAGCTTCATGCCAAGGCGGAGCACAATGCAACCAAGGCCAACAAAGAGCGCCGCCGCTTGGTGTTTCACCCCGGAGAGGAGATGTGCCTTCCAAGAGGCGCAAGTCCAAGTCTTTCCAAACGGCGAAGTACAAGGCATACAAGCTTAGATTCGAGGTCGAATCTTTTCCAAGAAGGGGAGAATGATGCGGGAGCATCCGAGGCTTCACCCAAGTTGCACACAAAGAAAGATGGTTCACTCACAAGGGTTCGAGCCAAGCCATTGAGGAAGGAGATGGTCCACTCACAAAGAGCTCGAGCCAAGCGTATGCAAGAGGCACTCAAGAACTTGGTTAGCCTACACGTCTCAAGGGAGCCCACCCTCATCGAGGACTTCACCAAACCAATGGCAAGGACCTTGGTGACTTTCCGAGCCGAGCCAAGCGCGGGAGAATGGCGACCCCTCAGCAAAACTGTCATATCTTCTGTTTCCCAACTCCAATCGCTCTCAAATTTGTAGGAGTGAAACTAGACTTCAAGATCTATCTCTGGGCGTTGGAATCACTCCATTCCGATCAATGACGAGAGAGAACGGACCTTCTGAAGTTATGCCCAGAGAAGCCATCCGAGACATGGCCCTGACTCGGCCTGAAACTCGGCCGGGTCTGGGGCCGAGTTTCCCTCAGTTATCCTGACTCGGCCTGAAACTCGGCCGGGTATGGGACCGAGTTTCCCTCAGGAAACCTGACTCGGCCTGAAACTCGGCCGGGTCTGGGACCGAGTTTCATCAAGTTAGCCTCTTTTTGTCTCGGTTCTTGTTGGGCTTTTATGGGCCGCCCCCTTAGCCTATTTAAGACCTTTAGCTTCCTTTGTAACTCAGTTTTTCCCATGTTATGAACCTTGCTTTATGCATTATGAAGATTGAGAGCTCCATGGGAGTGTTTTCTCAAAGTTGATTCAAACTTGCTTGGTTGCTCTTGCGTTGTGTCAATTTCCTCTATGATCTTGGTGCTCCAAGGCTTCACAAGCCTCCTTCTCTTGCTCTTTGGACACGTCCATCGTTGTGGGAGATTGTAGAAGGAAAGGTCGTTTGTGCACATTGGTTTGGTTATTGGCGACATTGTTTGCCAAGGGTCTCTCCATTGCATCTTTCGGTTGTTCCTATATCCTTGTTTATTTCTTTGTTTCTTCTCATTTGCTAACTTGTTTCCTTTGTGTTTCTCTTGTTTCCACCTCCATCTTCCATTCGAGTCTCTTGGCGTCTAGATCGGGCCACTCGCGGCTAATCCCCGCATCAGAGGGGGCTGATTTGGGCGAATTGCTCGGCGTTCTTGGGGCAGTTGTGGGGCGTTTTGGATGGTGAAGCAAGCTGCGTATGGGGATGATGATGGGAGAGGGGATAGGTGATCTTCAAGGCTGGATATTACACACCAACCACGAAGAACAAGAAATCAACAAAGGATATTACGCACCAAGGCTGATTTCTGAGTTGTTTGATCGATATGACACACGATCAAAGGGAGCTTCGAATTTCTCTGAAAAAGAGAGGTTTTCTTGATGAAAATTAAGGTTCAAAGCTGCCTTGAAACTGATTACAAGATGGGCTTAAATAACCATCAAAGCCAAGCTGAAGTTTAATGCAAAACTGAAGTAAATGAAGTCTTTTGGCCTTCACACAAGGCTGCCAAAATTCAGCATTAACTAAGCCAATAAGGTGTCATTTAAGGGGCTTGAATGAAGCCTTTGAAAGCCCCATAAGCCGTGAGCATCATCCTGATGCGGGAGCATCCGAGGCTTCACCCAAGTTGCACACAAAGAAAGGTGGTTCCCTCACAAGGGTTCGAGCCAAGCCATTGAGGAAGGAGATGGTCCACTCACAAAGGGTTCGAGCCAAGCGTATGCACGAGGAACTCGAGAACTTGGTTAGCCTTCACGTCTCAAGGGAGCCCACCCTCATCGAGGACTTCACCAAGCCCATTCTACGGACCTCGGTGACCTTTCAAGCCAAGCGCGGGGGAACGAAGACCACCAACACCCACAACAATCATTTCGTTGAATTCCTTCCCGGAACTTTCAGCGACCCCTCAGTAAAAGTGCCATATCTTCTGATTCCCAACTCCAATCACTCTCAAATGTTTAGGAGTGAAACTAGACTTCAAGATCTATCTCTGGGCGTTGGAATCACTCCATTCCGATCAAGGACGAGAGAGAACGAACCTTCTGAAGTTAGGTCAGAAACTGTCTCCGCGAAAGACGAAGGCGACAAGAGGCAAGGACCACAGCTCCTGACTCGGCCTACAACTCGGCCGAGTGCCAGACCGAGTTGTTGGCTGTTTTTGTGGCCGAGTTGAGGGAAGTCCGGGGCTTTCTTGTGGGGGCCACTTAGGGCCTTTCTTCCTTGTTGTTTTTAATGTATTTCTAGACTACTTTTAAGTACCTTTGTGTGGGGCCCTTTGTGGGTTTGTTTAGCCTTTGTCTTGGGGTAGTATTTAAGGCCTTTTTCTTGTCTTTTGTAAGGAACTTTTTGATGAATGAAAATGTTGCTTTGAGCATTTGAGCTTGAGAGCTCTCATGGGAGAGTGATTCTCCATGGTTGATTCGAACTTGCTAGGTTGCTCTTGCGTTGTGTCAATTTCGTCTATGATCTTGGTGCTCCAAGGCTTCACTCGCCTCCTTCTCTTGCTGTTTGGACACGTCCATCGTTGTGGGAGATTGTAGAAGGAAAGGTCGTTTGTGCACATTGGTTTGGTTATTGGCGACATTGTTTGCCAAGGGTCTCTCCATTACATCTTTCGGTTGTTCCTATATCCTTGTTTATTTCTTTGTTTCTTCTCATTTGCTAACTTGTTTCCTTTGTGTTTCTCTTGTTTCCACCTCCATCTTCCATTCGAGTCTCTTGGCGTCTAGATCGGGCCACTCGCGGCTAATCCCCGCATCAAATTGGTATCAGAGCCATCTCGACGCCGAGCCACCACCACTCAGCCGAGCCACCACCTTGGTTAGCTCCTTTGAGCCTTCTTTCCATTTCTTGTGTTCTTCTTGTGTTTTTCTTGCTTTGTTGTTTCTAGTCTTGTTTTGCTTGTGCTTGTGTATTTGTGGACTTTGTTTGCTTGATATTGCCATCACCATTTCAAAAAAACCCAAAAAGAAAGCCCTACCAACAAGCCTCGCAAAATCTAAACAAAAAACCAAAAAAAAAAAATCCGGCGATCGGACCACCCTCTGCCGCCTTGCCACCACCACCACCACCACCACCAAGCAGCCACCACCACCAGCCCCATCCGTGCCCAGCTGTGCCATGTCCCTTGAGTGTTTGAATCTTGAAGATTAAAGTGTGCATGTGATTTTGTGCAATTTTGGCATAAGACCACATTGCTTTCTATCTTTCACTCTTTGGTTGTCTTAGTTAGATTGGGAAAGTGCCAAAATCAACCCTTTGCAGCCTTGTATGTGGAAGAGAGCTTGAAAGCTACCCTTGACAATTGTGGTAAACACTCAAACCACTTTTTCCTTCTACCATTTCATCCCTTTTCCCAAATAAACCTACAAACAAGTCTTCTTTTCTTCCAAGTCAAAAAAAAAAATAATCAAAAGAAGGGGAGCAGCCAAACACACCTTTAGCTGCACGTTTTTTTATTATTAAAAAAAAATCAGAAAAGAAAAGAAAAACAAGATCAAAAAAAAAGGAGAAAAGAAAGGCCATGTGTGCATGATTTGTGCAAGTATTGTTGTTGATCTTCCATGATTATTTCTACAGTGTTCTTGAAGACTTGATCATCCTAGCCCAAGCTTAATACCCTACTCACCTTGCCTAAACATATTTCATATCATTGGCAATTGTTCACAAGTCATGAGTATTGGTATTACATGCTAGATATAACATTGCTTTGTTGAGTCTTCTAAACACTTTTTCATTGAGTCTTCTTTCTTGATTGTTTGATTCCATTTGTGTGATCGTATTGAGTCCAATTGTGTTTGAGCTTCCATTGTGTGTCTCTTGAGCTCATTTCCAAGTCCAAACACATATTTTAGTTCCACTCAATTGCATTGTCATTCTCTATGATCCAAGAGCTATTCTCACCTTTGGTTTGTGTTGTCTAAGTTCACCAAGTTCTATTGAAGATTTTGTTTCTCTCAAGGCAACCTTACATTCCAAAAGCTTGCATCGAATCAACAAGAGAGTGAGTGATCAAACACACGAGTGATCAAACACTTGTGAGGATTGTTTTGATTTCACTAACCCTAACATGTTTCTTGGAGTTTGTTGATCATGTCTTATAAAGGAAGTCCACCACATGGAAGGTCCAAACCAAGGGCACCCGAGTTGTTCAACATGCTCAAGGCCATGTCGGCCAACATTGCTATCTTGTCCAATCGGATGGTAGCATTGGAGCAAGAGTGCCCAAGCCCGCAGCCCGCATCCGTGCCTCAAGAGATGCGCCGAGTGCCCATAGCCACCAACTTCCCCCGGCGTAGAGATAAGCCTAATGCTCCTAACCATTTAAATGAATTTCAGGAAATTCCTAGGCGTGCCTATCATGATGAGCCAAGACGAGCCTATGAAGATGAAGAATGGGAGCATGAGCCACATCGAGGCTACCAAGCAAGGAGAGGCCGAGAGCAAGAGCAAAATGGAGTTGACAAGGTCAAGGTGAAGATTCCATCTTTCGGAGGCCAATGTGATTCATATGTCTACATGGAATGGGAGGCCAAGATTGAACAAATATGGAGTTGTCACCACTTTCCCGAGCATAAAAAGGTACAACTTGCCGCCCTTGAATTCAATGGTTATGCACTAACATGGTGGGATAATCTTGTGAAAGAAAGGAAAAGAACCTTAGATGCATCAGTGACAACTTGGACTCAAATGAAGGCCTTGATGAGAGCTCGCTTTGTGCCTCGACACCACACACCATTGTTGCCCATAGCCATCAAAGTTGAGAGACAAACTAAGGCTTGGAACCAAGGAGAAAGAAGTTCAAGTGGTAGCCAAAACCGAGGCTATCATCCTCATATGGAGCAAGGGGAGCCAAGGAGGAGTGCTAAGCCAAGCCCCTCCCCACCGAGCCTAAATCCCCCAACCGACGCTCCTAATGCCTCCAAAGGAAGTACTCCTTACCCTTCTCCTGGAGCTAGAGATATCACATGTATTCAAGCTATGCTCAAGAAAATCAAGCCAAGAAGAAAGGAGGAGGTTCTTGCTATTGAACCAATGGCCAAAGGAGAGGAGATTGAGCTAAAGGAAAAACAAAAGGACGTTGTAGAAACATCTCCTTCACCTACAAGGGTCAAGCATCGATTTCCCATCATTGTGCGTAGTTCATTCAAATCCTTAGCTACTCCATGGATGGACCGGACCCACATGGTTCCTTCAAGCTTGCCCTTCCTACCCCATGAAGAGGTTAAAGCGAAGAAATCAATTTTCAACCAAGAGACAAAGAATGTGCCAATGGAGACTAATGCAAGGGAAGTACCTCTTATCTCCACCTTTTTAATTCCATCTCTTGAGTTTGAAAATGAGCATGTCATTCCATATAGGACAATACACATGAAAAATTCTGTCCTTGCATGTAAAACTAGATATTCTTGTGTGCACCAAAGTTCTCTAGCACAATACATGTCTTGTGGAATGCATCTTGTTCATATATTGATCCTTATGTCCATGCAAGTGTGTTATGTTGTTAGTTGCACTCCTAAGCTTGAACATAGAACTAGGAAAAAGAGTGGAATATTATTTGCATGCATGCTTGGATATCATGTAGTCATTGGAAGATTTATGCTTAAATTCTTACAATTGTGTGCACATGATAGAGGACCTTATTTTGCTATTGTTGTTATGACTAAGCCCTCTAAGAAAGATGAATTCATTGCATACCCTAGACTTCATAATGCATCTTATGTGACTAACCCTTTTATTGACCAAGTTGTGGAGTTGTATGGAGTCTCTAGTGCTTTGATTTCAGGCCAAGAAGTGAAGTGTGTGAGCTACTCAAAGTTGGAGTCCGGAGAAGTGCCCTTTGAACCAGGAGATCAAGACGTCCCACATGTGGCTGAATTGGTTCACCCTTTGCGGAAGGAAGACGAAGACATGGACATGCTTGATTCGAGGACGACTCCTTTCCAAGAAGGGGAGAATGATGCGGGAGCATCCGAGGCTTCACCCAAGTTGCACACAAAGAAAGGTGGTTCCCTCACAAGGGTTCGAGCCAAGCCATTGAGGAAGGAGATGGTCCACTCACAGAGGGTTCGAGCCAAGCGTATGCACGAGGAACTCGAGAACTTGGTTAGCCTTCACGTCTCAAGGGAGCCCACCCTCATCGAGGACTTCACCAAGCCCATTCTACGGACCTTGGTGACCTTTCAAGCCAAGCGCGGGGGAACGAAGACCACCAACACCCACAACAATCATTTAGTTGAATTCCTTCCCGGAACTTTCAGCGACCCCTCAGTAAAAGTGCCATATCTTCTGATTCCCAACTCCAATCACTCTCAAATGTTTAGGAGTGAAACTAGACTTCAAGATCTATCTCTGGGCATTAGAATCACTCCATTCCGATCAAGGACGAGAGAGAACGAACCTTCTGAAGTTAGGTCAGAAACTGTCTCCGCGAAAGACGAAGGCGACAAGAGGCAAGGACCACAGCTCCTGACTCGGCCTACAACTCGGCCGAGTGCCAGACCGAGTTGTTGGCTGTTTTTGTGGCCGAGTTGAGGGAAGTCCGGGGCTTTCTTGTGGGGGCCACTTAGGGCCTTTCTTCCTTGTTGTTTTTAATGTATTTCTAGACTACTTTTAAGTACCTTTGTGTGGGGCCCTTTGTGGGTTTGTTTAGCCTTTGTCTTGGGGTAGTATTTAAGGCCTTTTACTTGTCTTTTGTAAGGAACTTTTTGATGAATGAAAATGTTGCTTTGAGCATTTGAGCTTGAGAGCTCTCATGGGAGAGTGATTCTCCATGGTTGATTCGAACTTGCTAGGTTGCTCTTGCGTTGTGTCAATTTCGTCTATGATCTTGGTGCTCCAAGGCTTCACTCGCCTCCTTCTCTTGCTCTTTGGACACGTCCATCGTTGTGGGAGATTGTAGAAGGAAAGGTCGTTTGTGCACATTGGTTTGGTTATTGGCGACATTGTTTGCCAAGGGTCTCTCCATTGCATCTTTCGGTTGTTCCTATATCCTTGTTTATTTCTTTGTTTCTTCTCATTTGCTAACTTGTTTCCTTTGTGTTTCTCTTGTTTCCACCTCCATCTTCCATTCGAGTCTCTTGGCGTCTAGATCGGGCCACTCGCGGCTAATCCCCGCATCACATCCCTTGGCTTGCATGGAACCCGGCGGCGTCTTGACCACTAGGATAGTGGCGTGCTCGTCCCCTTGGCTCCGGAGTGTACCTAGTGTGGTTAGGCCTTGCTTGAGCTTCTCTTGTAGCTCCTTAGCCTTGGCTCGAGGGAGCCTCCTTGGTTGAGCATCTAGCTCCTTGGAATCCCCTTCACTTGAAGTAGAAGCAAGTCTTGGCGAGCGTCGAGGTGTCGGGGCTTCAAGATGGGATGGGATCACATCATCCTCCCCCCCCTTCAAAGAGATTCGACCTCGAATCTGAACCATTATGCTCCTCATCTTCGACCACCAAGTATGGGGCTAGGTCCTCCACATTGAAGACATCATGAACACCATAGGATGCGGGCAACTCCAGCCTATAAGCATTGTTGTTGATGCGCTCCAAAACTTGAAATGGGCCATCTCCTCGGGGCTTGAGTTTAGAGTTCCTTAGTGTAGGGAACCTCTCCTTCCTTAGGTGTACCCATACAAGGTCTCCCGGCTCCAAGATCAACTCCTTTCTCTTCTTGTTGGCTTGCTTGACGTATTGCTCCGTCCTCCTCTCAAGTTGGTTCCTTGTGTCCTCATGGAGTTGCTTGATCTTCAGAGCTTGGTCGACGTCTTCTTCACTCAATTGGTCCTTGATTGCATAGGGCACCAGATCTAGTGGGGTGGCCGGGTTCCTTCCATACACCACCTCAAATGGCGTCTTGCGTGTGGCTGAGTGGATAGACCTATTGTAGGCAAATTCAACGAATGGCAAGCAATCTTCCCACCTGCGCAAGTTAGTCTTAAGCAATGATCTAAGCAAGGCTCCAAGAGTTCGATTTACCACCTCAGTTTGCCCATCGGTTTGGGGGTGACATGTGGTAGAGAAGAGCAACTTGGTACCTAGCTTTGCCCATAGGGACTTCCAAAAGTAGCTCAAAAACTTGACATCACGGTCAGAAACAATAGTATGGGGGATGCCATGCAACCGAACAACATGCTCAAAGAATAGATTAGCCACATTAGGTGCATCATCAGTTTTGTGACAAGCTATAAAATGAGCCATTTTGCTAAATCTATCCACAACCACACAGATTGAATCCCTTCCTTTCTTAGTCCTAGGAAGGCCAAGCACAAAGTCCATAGATATGTCCTCCCAAGGCCTATGAGGAATCGGCAATGGTGTGTAAAGCCCATGTGGATTCAACTTAGACTTTGCTTGTTTACAAGTCACGCATGATGCACAAAATTTCTCAACATCTCTATGCATGCGTGGCCAGTAGAAGTGTTCCTTGAGGGCATGTAAGGTCTTAGTCACACCAAAGTGTCCCATGAGACCTCCTCCATGCGCCTCTTGGACAAGCAATTTTCGGCTAGATCCACTTGGAATACACAATCTAGACCCCTTAAATAGATACCCCTCATGCAAGTAATATTGTTCCTTACTTCCTAAAGATTGGCATGCTTTAAACAATTCTTGAAAATCAGCATCAATAGCATACAAATCTTTCATGAAAGCAAATCCTAGCATGCGAGCATCTAGAGTGGAAAAAAGAGCATACCTCCTTGACAAAGCATCAGCCACAACGTTTTCTTTCCCCTTCTTGTGCTTGATTACATATGAGAAAGCTTCAATGGACTCCACCCACTTGGCATGACGCTTGTTGAGCTTATTTTGACTCTTAAGGAACTTGAGAGCTTCATGGTCAGAATGGATGACAAACTCCCTTGGAAGTAGGTAATGTTGCCATGTCTTGAGAACTCTCACAAGGGCTAGGAGCTCTTTATCATAGGTTGGGTAGTTCAACTCAGCTCCACTTAGCTTTTCACTAAAGTATGCAATGGGGCGTCCCTCTTGCATAAGCATTCCTCCAAGTCCAATACCTGAGGCATCACATTCAATCTCAAAAGTTTTTGAAAAGTCAGGTAGAGATAGCAATGGTGCATGTGTGAGTTTGTGCTTAAGAGTAGTAAAAGCTTCCTCTTGTCTTGCACCCCATAAAAAGGATACATTCTTCTTGGTGAGCTCGGTTAGAGGCGAAGCGATGGTGCTGAAATCTTTGACAAAGCGGCGGTAGAACCCAGCTAGACCTAGGAAGCTACGCACTTGTGTCATTGTGGTTGGTGTTGGCCACTCCTTGATTGCCTTAACCTTCTCCTCATACACCTTGAGTCCTTCCTTGCACACCACAAACCCAAGAAAAACCACGTGATCCGAACAAAAATGGCATTTCTTAAAGTTAGCATACAATTTCTCTTTTCTCAAAACCTCAAGGACTTGTTGAAGGTGTTTAGCATGCTCTTCCAAATTGTGGCTATACACTAGAATGTCATCAAAATACACAACCACAAATCTGCCTAAGAAGGATCTTAGAACATGATTCATCAACCTCATGAAAGTGCTTGGAGCATTAGTTAAGCCAAAGGGCATAACTAACCACTCATATAAGCCATAGGTGGTTTTGAAAGCAGTTTTCCATTCATCACCTTCTTTCATGCGGATTTGATGATAGCCACTTTTTAGATCAACTTTGGAGAACACACTTGAACCATGGAGCTCATCAAGCATGTCATCAAGTCTAGGTATGGGATGCCTATACTTGATGGTTATGTTATTGATGGCTCTACAATCCATGCACATTCTCCATGTACCATCCTTCTTTGGTACTAAAATAACGAGAACTGAACTTGACTTAGACTCTCTTGGACGTACCCCTTTTCTAGCAAATCTTGAACTTGCTTCTGAAGTTCCTTGGTCTCGGCGGGGTTAGCCCTATAAGCGGCCTTGTTAGGAAGTGATGCACCCGACACAAAGTCTATTTGGTGCTCTATGCCCCTTATGGGAGGCAATCCAGCCGGCACTTCATCTTGAAACAAGTCATCATATTCCTGCAAAAGAGAGGCAATAAGAGGTGGCAAACAAGTTAGTTCTTCCTTGGAAATCAAAACTTGTCGACTCATGATAAGAAAACAAACTTGACTTCCCTTGAGAGCATACAAAACCTCCTTTGGCTTGGCTAACAAAATGTGGTTAGAGGCTGCCTTGTTGCCTCCTATAGCCATCTTGCCTCGGCTCCTCTCCTCTTGTTCAGGTTGGACCTTCCTTTGTTCCCTAGCAATGTGGCCAGCCATGATTTCATGCGGAGCTAGAGGGTGCAACGTGATTCTTTTTCCTCTCAAATGGAAGGAATACTCATTAGTAATCCCTTGGTGAATAACACCCCTATCAAACTGCCAAGGCCTCCCTAGAAGGATGTGGCACGCAGTCATGGGCAAAACATCACACAAGACTTCATCTTGATATCCTCCTATAGAGAAGCTCACCTTAGCTTGTTCACTAACCTTCAATGGAGTGTTAGAATTCAACCAACAAAGAGTATAAGGCTGAATGTGAGGAGTAGTAGGGAGAGCAAACCTTTTCACTACCTCTTGATCAATAATGTTGCAACATGAGCCTCCATCTATGATGAGGTTGCAAAGTGTACCTTGGATTCGGCACCTTGTATGGAAGATGGTCTCCCTTTGGTTGGGAGTGGAGGGTGAATCATTGGCCATGAGAGTTCTCTTCACCACAAAGCACTCTCCTTGAGTCTCGGCCATCACTTGTATCTCCTCTTCCTCCACTTCCTCTTGGTTCTCCTCTTGGTGCTCATCTTCAGATTCATAATCCCCCACGGTGTTGAGAAGGACTTGGCGACGGGTAGGGCAATCCTTGGCCATGTGTCCACGGCCTAAGCACTTGAAACACTTGATTTCCCTAGTCGGGGTCACACCTTCTCTTCTCAGATTTGGAGGTGTAGGATAAGCTTCTTTTCTTGGCTGCACGAGAGGAGAGTCTTGCCTAGGCTCTTGATGCCGGGGAGGGTAGTTGGTGGCGCTAGAGCTAGGGTTTTGCCACGGCTTGGAGCTTTGCCACGACTTTGAGCTAGGAGTTAGGCCCTTCTTTTGTGGCAAGTTCTTATACACATGGTTAGTGTAATGAAGAACTTCTTCCATGGTTGTTCCTCTAACAAAATGCTGCATGTTCACTATAGCTTTAAGGTCAGCATTCAAATTTTCAATGAATTTAGAGATAACATACCCATCCGGGAACCTTAGGCCCGATCTAAAGATGAGAGTCTTGAGCTCTTTGTAGTACTCATCGGGGGTCTTGGTTCCTTGCCTCAATTGCTCCAATCTTCCATGGACACGGGCTGAGTAGTCCTCGGGCACAAATCTGAACCTAAGGGCTGCCTTGAGCTCTTCCCATGTGTCGATGGGAGGAATGTTGGATTGGACCCTCTCTTCTTGTTCCTCCAGCCACCATTGGTCGGCAAAGCCCTCGAACTTGATGCTAGCAATGGCAATCTTTTGAGCCTCGGAGTATTGGTAGAAGTCGAACACTTGCTCAGTTTTGTTCTCCCAATCAATGTACACTTCTGGGTCAGTTGAGCTTCCAAAGGGTTGCACTTCCAACTTGACATGAGGCATGCGGCCCCTCTCTTGCTCATAGTCATATTGGTGCCTTTGGGCTTGATAGGGCACCGGATGTCCTCGTCCAAACCCTCTTCCTTGCACATTCCTTCTCGGCTGCATGGCTGGCGCATGGTGTTGGGGTTGGCCATAGTTGTTTTGGGGCACATGAGTGTCTTGCCTCTCCAAATAGTGACTCCGCACATCTTGACCTACATAGTTAAGCCACAAAGGAGGAAACAAAGTAGATTGAGGAACAATAGAAGGAGCATGGCCAGAACTCATACCTTGCTCAAATCTTGTGGTGGACACCAAAGGAACTTGTGAGGACACAATTCCTTGTAGAGAAGGGAGAGTCAACTCTCTTGAAATAGGGCCAGTTTGCTCTCCTTCTACGTGTGACGAGTGGAAGGCCTCGTCTCCATGAGCATCACTTCGGCGGCCCTCTTGGTTGGATGACTCAAACCTTGCCTCCACGGTCCTCATAAATGTATGCAATTCTTGTTGGTACACACGCATCTTTTCATCATTTGACAATGTGTGACTTTGAAGTGCTTGGAGCAAAGTCTCCATGGTGATAGGAGGGGGAGGTAGGGGCTCAGAAATGGAGATGCCCTTGTTCTTGTCTTGATCCCCCATAGTGTTCACTTAATTGCAAACACAAGCAACAAACACAAACCAAACTCGGACAACCTTGTCAATGGATCCCACACAAGTACGGGACCTTCAACTATGATTTAAGAAGCAAAGCAATCAAAAATCAGTCAAGCTTAATTGAAGGGTTACGAGCTCAGTTTTGGTGGAATGAAAGGGGCAAATGTATCCCTTAAGAGATTCAAGTTGTTGCAGCAAGCAAATGAATGTTCAAGGATAGGTACTAAGTACCCTTACCAATCTAACAACAACTCTCTTCTTTCAAAAAATTTTCAAACGAAATTTGCTTCTCTTTTTTTTTTTTGGCTCACTTTTTTCTATGGTCTCTCCTATTTAGACCGGGTTTTTCTTGAGCACCTTTTTTTTTTTTAAATCTGTTTTGAGCCCACTTTTTCTATGATCTCTCCTATTTAGACCGGGTTTTTCTTGGACATACTCTTAAAAACACAATTCT